>OZ000464.1:2500000-3750000 GCA_963922655.1 Cardamine chenopodiifolia
GTACCTTTCTCCTGGAAAATAATATCTTGACCACTTGTTCTCTCCAACACTTCTATCCAGATACTCTGCTGCAGCTGGATACCTCATCCTAAAGGCAACATAAAGTTTTACAAACTCAGCCTCTGTATAAGCTTCCGCGCATTCCATAAACTTTGAACCAACTACGTCCTTGTTGACACCTGAAACGCTTGCTTTCACATTCTGAGATAAATGGTACATGCAATATCCATGATGAGCTAACAGGTAAACCTCAGCCATACACTTGATTGTACTCTGATTTCTATCAGAAAGAAACACAAGCTCAGAAGAAACCGGTACAAATGATTTCAACATTTTCATAAACCAACCCCAACTTGCATCTTTCTCACCATCAACCACACCAAAAGCAATGGGATAATGGTGATGATTGGGATCTTGAGCTGTCGCAACAATTAGGACTCCACCATATACTGTCTTCAGATAGGTCCCATCCACGACTATCACTTTTCGCATCACTTTGAACCCTTCAATGCAAGCACCCAAAACGAAGAATAGATACTTAAACCTCTGATGCTCATCTACTTCCACTCGTGTAACAGTTCCAAAATTCTCCTTCTCTAACATGTACAAATATGACCTCAGTAGCTTATAACTCTCCTCTGGGTTGCCCCACACATCATTTGCAGCTTGATGTTTTTCTCTTAACATAGTTGAGTACGAAACTTGAACACCAAGTCTTCGTTGAGTCAGACCAATGAGAACTTTTGGACTTGGCGTATCAAATTGACTTGGATAGTCGTCATGCAAAACATATGCAACTAAACGTGGTGTTCTTTTCCTCCTACGTTGGCTACTAATCATCATAGACCGAGAGCATGTATGTATCTTCCTGTGAGTTCTTATCCATAAACAATTTGAATTCTTCAGTTTTGCAGCACGTAAAGCCCACTTGCAACCATTTATCACTTATAAACACTTTACCACATATAACTTTGAATCCGAGTTGCTTACGGCAAACTGAAAACAATTCCGATGTGCAGCTTTTTCAACTATATCTTGCACTTCCTTCTTAGTTCCAAATTCTTGATGCAAAGATACATTAACACCATCTTCACATCCAACATTTATACCATCGTTCACCATCACATCATCTCCTGCTTCTATAACAGGTGCAAGCGGATTCTCTTCAATCATACATGAGTTACGAAATTCTTCATATGAAGAATTTTCACCATTGTTTAACATCTCTTCATGTTGCCATGGTTCATCTCCGTAAAGAGATTATTCGACCACTTGAAACTAACGCTTCAGTACTTACACCAACTGCACTTCCTCGATCTTCTCTTAAAACTTCCTCACCCCCTTCAGTTTCCTCTACATGATTCACGGCCTCCACATGCAAAATACTCCTACGTTTCTCATAATTCAATGTCATGAAATATGCATAAACTTCTTCATCACTCGATATATATGACACCGTCGGAGGATCTAGGTGCAACGGAATGTAACTAAGTATCAACTTCGTAGTGGCTTCACCTGACCTAATCTTCTTGTATATGCTATCAACCAAATCATAATATGTGACCTCCTTAATTGATTTTTTCATCACTATCGGGTATAATTTATCTTCGTTTCCAATCCATTTTGTTTCACCTCCGCTTTTAGAATAATACCCTCCATAATCAAAATGTATGACTGTGCATGGAATATTATTCATTTTTTCCTAAAAAAATAAGAAAAAAACAGTTTTATTTTACTCTTTCCCTGCTATTAGTTGTACCAGTTTTACCAATAACACATAGTTGTACCATAGTTTTATCAGTTTTACCAATAACACATAATTGTACCATAGTTGTATCAGTTTACCAACAACACATAGTTGTACTTAATTGTACACATTTCATCAATCTCTTCTTCACCCCCGATTTTGATTTCTATCTACCTAAGATTCACTACGATTCCATCACCATTACCCATAATTTACCTAGGAATAACATTTTTCAAAAGCTATTGTGCATAACAAGGGAAGCATTATTCAAGAAATATTTTAAATCTACAATATTCTTTTTCAAACATTAGTTTACATTTACTCAATATTCTGAGTTCTAAACCCCCACAAATGAACGAACAATCATTAAAAAAAATTAAAAAACAAAGAAAATCACCTGAAATGAAGCTTCAATCTCGTCAACAATGGAAGCTTTGTGTGAAGAAGAAAGAAGAAGAAGAAAGAAGAAGATGACAGTCCTTGACACTTGGTCTTTTATTATTGGTCATATTAAATTCATGTCATTTAATTTTAAACCTACCAATCTCTCTCTCTCTCTTCCACCTCATCGATTCTCAATCATATTTTTCTTTTCTTTTTGTTTTAATTTTGTTTACAAAAACGGATTATTGAGAGGATTCATTAAGGGTAAACTAAGAATTTCAAGTTTGGGAGTGTATTGAGATTCATTAAGTGTATTGAGATTTTTTTGAGATGGAGAAGTGTATTTGAGCATTGAGTCCGGCACTGTTCTATGGCGGTGATTGCAGCTTGTCACCTGATGAAGATTGTTGCGAGATTGATGAAAGGGAATTGAGATCGATGCCAGAGCGGAAGTGTTTTCCTGCACCGGAAATGATGATGATGGAGACATCTGGATTTTGGTCAAGATATGAAAGAGCTTTGGGGAGTTCGATGAATGAATCGAGAGATAAAGTGTTGAGGTGTAATGGTCTGTTGATGATGAGGTGAAATACTGAGGAAGCTGTGTTGTTGCGAATGATTTCTAGGAATTTGTATGAGTCCTCCATAGCTTCCTCAATTTTGAAATGAAAGTGATGATGATGACATGGTGAAAGAGTTAACAAGTTTGAAACTTTTGAATTGAGCAATCGTCTCAAAACTCCCTATATCTAATACCAAAATTTCAAAACCCCACATTAGAACAGAATTTGGTTTTGAATTAATTTTAAATCAGAAAATAGATATTTTACTATATTATTCTTCAAAAAATTAAATATTTATATTAAAAAATCTGAGTTTTATCCACCCACATAGTAGCTAATCAGATCTAATCCAAAAACCCAACATTCTCATTCTTAAAATAGCAACATCTCTGTTTTTTCAAACTCAAATCAGAATCAATCAAAACCGTTTTCTCTCTTTCTCTCCTCTTTCATGAAACTAGAGATAACTAGCCTCGATTGACCTTAATTTTCAACTCGATTGTTGAGATTTCCGTGCACGAAAATGGTTAAGACAAGAAGGGGGAAAAAGAAGAAAATATTACTCGAAGGTGTTTCAAAGACGAGAATGTAATTCCCGCCAACAGAATATACAAAGAAAATTAAGTTATCAACGAGGTGTTTCATCTACGACGCTTTGAAAATGCTAGATAGTTTGACTCATTCGCTCACTAAGTTTCAGAGGAATTGGTTTGAGGAACATCCGCAGTTCAAACATATTTTCCACATGCCAAGGGTAAAAAACCACAAGGTTATGGGCATGTGGATGCTCCTTCTTCGAACGACATGCATCCAGAAAAATAAGGAAGCTTGGTTTGTCGTAAATGGCGTTCTCATCCGCTATAATATAAAGGAACACGCCTTCATATCGGGATTAAACTGTCGCAACTATTCACTCGATTATGATAAAACGGGGACTGAGGCCTTTGTGAAGAAGCATTTTAGAGGGCAAAAAAACAATTAGATATCAAGACGTGAAAAGAAGCTAGTGGAAATGGTACCAATGGAAAGTTCTCGATACATGTTGAATATGGTGGTCATCTACTTCTTATCCATCATTGTTATGCGCAAACAAAGACTAGAGAAAATGGTACGCTCGTGGAGCCATTTTTTCTAAGAATTTTCCTTGGGGGAGATTGTCATTTGATCATATGCTACGAGTGATTGAACCCACAATGAATCATTTTGGAGGGACCGTCAAGAAGGCTTCATTATGGTCGGTTCCAGGTTTCTGTACTCCTATGGAGGTTAGTAAAAATTATTTGAGGTGTTGGTCATTGTTACTAGTTCTTATAATTGAAGCTAACTCTAAGTATATGTGTGTTGTGTAGCTTTTAGCATTTGAGGCAATTCCGGAATTGGAGGATAAATTTCGAGAAGATTATCCAAGCGCAGATGAAAATTGTCCTAGGATATGCACAAAAAGGTTCAAGAAAGGTGAATTGAAAGGGTTTCCTCTTTCGAAAATAAATAAAGAAGTTGGTAGAACTATGGTAAGTTATCCTAATTATCTTTTCCATATGAATTATTTTGGATTGTTATGTTATAATCTTTCTTCATTGTTTACGTTCACAAGACATTGATAGTATCCTAGTAGTTAGAGATGAAGAAAACTCTCTTCTGGTTGAAATCACGGAAGAAAAAGACGACAATGATAAGCATGATCTCGTTGTTTCTAGTTGGATGTAGTGTCTTCATAAAGGATATACTGTTTTGTTTAAGGAGATGTACAACCAAGATGTGGCTTTCCGATTAAGAGAGGAACCTAAGGAGGTGGTAAACGAGGAAACAACCACCAATGAAAGACCGGGAGACTCGAATTTGGTTGAATTGGTGGATCTCGTAAAAGGTATGGGAGAACAAATGAAGGAAATTGTGGACAAGGTTGATGGGTTCGACAAAAGACTTGGATCCTTGGAAGCTTTTGTGAAGGAGTTAGAAGAGAAGTCAAAGGTAATACTTTGTAATACTTGGTAATACAAGAGTATAATCGTTGGTAATACTTGGTAATACTAGAGTATAACTGTATTCGATTGCAAGCGCCTACAGACCCATTAGGCGAGAAGTACGGTACTGCTTGTTCCATAAACCCCATCAGACTCGGATAATGCTGGTTCCACAGAGTCACCAAATGAGCATGTTGGTCCTTCTCCAAAGGCACCAAATAAGCATGCTGGTCCTTCCCCACATCCACCTAACAAGGGTGTTAAATGGACTGGAGTAGACGAGAACCCGAATGAGCGAGTGACAAGATCAAAGAAAAATGTGGTGTGAAGATTATATCTTTAGTAAAAAAGACTATGTTGGTTTCTTTAGTAACATTGTAACATTGTAATATAATTATTATTTTCCATTATCAATTTTCCTTAATTATACCAGTTAATAACAATTGTTCCACTTATACCAGTTATACCAATTATACCAGTTATACCAGATATATCATGTATACTAGTTATACCAGTTATACCAGTTATACCAGGTATATATAACTAGTATATCTGGAATACTGGTATACCAGTTATGCCAGATATACTAGGTATTCTAGTTTTTCATTAGTTATACCAATTTTCTAGTTTTTCATTAGTTATACATGTATTACCGAGTAATCACAAACCAATAAATAACATTATTACATAACAGAAAACCACTTTTATGTAGTTTTCCAAACCAATATATAATATTACAAAAGGTGAAGATAAATTAAAACACTACAACGATTTTCAAATAACAACCATTGGAGTTCTTGTTTCGGCCGCCTTTTATTTTGCGTCTTTGGACGTTGTTCCCCAGCCGATGAAAACTTTTTTACTTTCTTTCTTCCTTTTTTAACTTTTCGATCCAAAGTTATGATTTTTTTGCTTTTGATGTCATCTAGGACATCCCATTGTGACATATCCGACACTAAATAGATTGTCTTGTAATACGACATTGCCCATAGCTCCGTCCAATAATATTTTGAATACAACTCATGTAATTGGATATCACGAGCTCTATCAGCATGCCTTATGGATTCAATGTAAGCGGCTAGTGCATGCACACAAGGATACCTTTCAATATCGAACATCCTACAACTGCAACTTTTCAAGAGAAAGTTCACGAAATAAGGCTTTCCATCACTACCTATGACATTGTATTCAAGCTTAAAAGTGTTTGGCTTTGTCAAAATCAATTTCTTAGCAACAACCCATAAATCATGCATGTAGTTCTCCACTAAAGGCACCAGTTTATTTGAAATCGATCCAGACACGACCTCCTTCCGATGTTCATTAAACCAATTAAAAATGTTTTAATGATCGCATCAAGCATGGGTTTTAAGGAGTACTTCCTTGTGTCTAAGTTGATTGTGCCTAAGTTGTATCTTTCTCCTAAAAAACAACACCTTGCCCATTTTTATTTCTTGGTACTCTCCTTCAGATACTTGGCCACAGAAGGATATCTCGTCTTCAAAAAAGTAGAAGCACTACTAAAATCAGTCATTGTGTAATGCCTACTGCACTCCATGAATCTCCATGTGACTACGTCTTTGTTAACGTTAGAAGCATGACATTTCACATTTTGGGACAAATACCATACAATACCTATGGCACTGATGAGCCTTGCATTTATGTCACTAATAAATACCAATTTGGAAGAGTCTGGTGTAACGGTTTTCAACATCTCCATAAACCACGTCCAACTTACATCATTCTCACCATCAAATACACCAAACACTATGGGATAATGGTGACGATTAGGATCTTGAGCTATGCAAAAAATTAGTACACCACCATATCCGTTCTTGAGAAAATTTGCATCCACAATTATCACTTTCCTCATGACGTAAAACCCTTCAATGCTAGCTCCCAAAGCTATGAATAAGTACTTGAATTTTTCCTTCTCATCCAATTTCACACGTGGTATTGTACCATCATTGCGCTTCTCTAACATGTGCAAATAACAATACAACATCTTGTAGCTTTCTTCCGGAGTACCATGCAAATCACTAACAACTAGATTTCTCCCCCTCAACGTTGTGGAGTATTTTGTCTTAACAAGATCCATGATAACTCTAGGAGTTAGAGTTTTCATTTGTCCTGGATAATCCTCATGCAAAATAGCAGCAATTAATTATGGTGTGTCTTGCCTCTTCATGTTGTTGTCGCTCGTACTATCCTGAGAACATATGCATCTTGGTGTACCTTCTAATAGTGAAAATATATGTATTTCAAATCCTTGTGAAACTTTCAACAAAATTTTGTAGTTTTGTGGTGTGCCTTGCCTCAACAAAAATTTCTCACAAACCATCATTTGAATGCAACTCGTCATAGTTTATACCAAAAGAACTTTTGCTCACTCTCGACAGTTGCTCAGGTAGTTCCGATATAGTGATGACCTCCAACAACAAAATACATCTATGGTTCTCTTTATCAATGGACGTTAGATAAACATATGAATCCTCATCATCAGAAATAGTAAATTTTTTCTCACATCCCATCAGCAGTGGATAGTAACTCAATTGTAATTTAACCTTACTTTCATCTAATACAAGCTTCTTATATATCCTAGCTTCTATCGTCGACAAAGTTATCTCCTCCACTGATGTCTTCAACATTAAACTATACATGCGACATTGACATTTAAAATATATGATGATGTTGTTGCTCATTGTATCCTGCCAAAACAATACAAAAACCTTGACCAGTAATACTAGTTTTACTAGCTATACTACATTTATCAATAATATAGTTATACCAGTTAACTACATTTATCAGTATTACTAGTTTTACTGAGATCTCCTATCTGCAAAAACTCAAATTGGATCGTTTCGGGTTTTAATCTATAATACACTACGATTCAACCACTGAAATCCATTTGTTACCAATTTAAAGTCCTAATCGACCCAAAAACCATGGTAAAACACCCAGTGTGCATAGAATCAAATCCCTAAAATGTAAAACAAAATTTAGAGAACCTGGATTTTGAAGTTCAAGGAAGGTGAAGTAACGGTGATGTAGAGCTTGACGGCGATGCAAAGCTCCACCAGTGAGCTCGACGGTGCCGGAGAAATCTCGAAGTCGTCGTCGGAGGTCGCCGGATTTCGAGTTCGTTTTTCTCTCGTTTAGTTTTTTTTTTTAATTTTTTTTTCCTTTTAATTAATATTGATAATTGAAATAAGGCTATTTTCATTTTCACATATTTCATTAAACATGAAGTGGGTATGTAGATTAAGAAAAGATATATGAAATTTGTTGTTTTCAAAATGGACTTTTGAGACTTTGTCTCTTTTGAATTGCAAAGGAAAAACTTTTTTTGTCAAATCTTTTTTATTGATAATAAAGTCTCAAATTTCATCGAAGGAGGAGGAAATATAAACAGAAGTAAAGCATATGACGTTTAAAAAAATAGAAGTAAAGCATACCCAACAAGACTATACAAATGGCAACAAAAACTAAAAGAACGATAAATAAAAATGACATTTAATAAAAAAGTCTTACAACATTAAATAAAATCTCATAAGTTTTATGAATTTCATTCCATATACCTTCCGAATGAACAAAGAGAACGAAATCTTCAACAACCAATTAAACTAGAGAAACTGCACCAAAGGCAGATAATAGATAATGTCGGACAGAAAACCTTGCAATACCAAAGAGTTTTAAACCGCGAAACCACTAACTGCAAGTGAAATTTTTGGACTGAACACAAACTTTCTAATCGCCACCGAGATGGCGACAAGGGCTGGAAACACAAATATGCAAGCTGAGGAGATTTGAAACAGAGAAGCGAATCGAGCAACTACAAGATAATAGACACCAAAGCTAATAACAAGAGCTAAGCCCTTAGCAATATAAGCGACTAGAACTTGTCTAAAAAAAACCTCAATACAAGGTAAAGTAGTAACACCACCTACGTTATCATAACAATTAACATTACCAATCAGACCAATGTTTAAACTGCAATCAGAGGAGATTAACAGTAAGAGCCACTCCATTAGAGAGGAGACCTGAGCAAATGTGGAACAAGTATTGCATTATGCAATAAATGATATGTAGTATTTTTATCATCTTTATGCTTTTGTTATTTTTAGTTTTGCTTCATTTGTATATCATCTTAGGAGATAGTTGCATAGTTTGAATGTTATTCTTGTCTTATAGGTTCCCGGAGTGAAGTGTGAGAAAAAGACCAATGGAGAAAAGATGACAAGAAGAAGAGAATTGGATGAAGTAAAAAAGATTCGATGACATTATCATTACACCGCCAAGCCCCAGCAGTACGCCACAACGGTTTTGTGACACCGACAAAAATTTTGCAAAAACACAACAAGTCTAGCATCCAGACGTAGCAGTGTCACTACACCGATGGAGAGCAGCGGTCAGACATAGCGGTATCACTACACCGACAGAGAGCATCGGTCAGACGTAGTGGTAACACTACACCGATGGAAGTTTTGAAGAATAACAGAGACTTTAGGGTTGAGATGTAGCGATATCATGTAACTGATGATCCACCACATAGACGTCTTGCAGCGGTTTGACAACACCGATGAAGGGTAGCAGTTTTGCGCGCTGGCGTCACTACACCACTGTGACCGGTTTATTTATGAAATTTGATGGTTTGACTTGGTTTAATTCATGTTGACCCAGTTTACTTTTGCACTTACTATAAATACCTCTTAACCTAATGAGAAACACTTAAACTTTGTTTTAGAGATTTCCTTTGCCTCTTTTGGATATTTCAAGAATATTGTATGATTTTCATCTTTTAAGTTTCTAAATCTTTCATTTATTCTTAAATCGTTTGTTTATTCTCTTAATAATCATGATTATACAAAGATCAACTTCATTGCTTTGTGTTATCATGGGTATTAGTGAATTGTCTTTTTAGAACTTTTGGGAATGTTAGATCTAGGGTGATTAGTTGTAGATTAGTGGAGTTTAGGCTTGCAACAACTTAGATTCATGATTGATAGGTGATATTAATGCTACATTAACCTTGATCATGTTAGTTTAAGAGTTAGGCATTTTCACACCCACAAGGTGTTCAATGAAATGTCAGAACCAAATATTAAATGCTTAACATGCTTAACCATTGAGAATTGGTGATTAGAGTATTTAGTGGTTAATTAGACTTGATGATAATGTTCATTGATCATTCAATAGCTAACTAGAGTTATTGATTATGAAATAATTAATGAAGAGATTAGTATTACGAGTATGGATTAGTCTAGATTAGTGATTTAATACTGATAGATTAGCGTGCTAAAGTAAATTAGGTTCTACTAGTTTGCAATTGATCGCCTTAGTCATCTATTTCACTCCCAAGAGTTCATTTTCTTTTATTTGAATTTCTAAAACCGATTTTCATATTTCCCGCCTTATTTGCTTTTCAAATTTGATTTCACAAAATCAACCCTTTTCTTCACCTAGATTGAAGCATGATTTCTATTCTTGGTGTCTTTACTTGCTTGTTTCCTTGTGGATTTGATACACTATATGCTCAATAGCATATTAGGTTAGTTGATAACCTTTATTTGCTATCAGTAAAGATCCGCACCAAAGCGGTAAAAGAGCCAGCAGAGGGCCCACCAGTTATTAAAATCATCTGAGACAACCCAACTACTCCAATAATCCACAAAACCAAAACACATACTCTTCCCTTGTTTGAAAGGTTTCCGAAGAAAGAGCATCGACAAGTGAAGTAGAGAATACATGGGGGATTGGAAGGGTTAGAGATGTTGCTGACATAGTGTTGGTCGAAAGGATACAAGCATTCAGACACGTCGAAGAAGCTTCCCGGTCAAGTGAGACAAATCCCAATGACAGAGAGGAAGGAGCTGGGAACAGTCGCGAGAAATGAACCTGACTCAGCGATGGCGGAAGATCTAGCGGGTCTGCTGGCTCCGGCTGATGAGGCATTCATCCGCTCTGGGAAGGTCCTCTTTGGGAGGTTCAAGAATGGAGATATCAGCTCAGAAGGAGGTTGGAGCTTGGAAAACAAACTTTTGAGAGCAGCGACGGTTTCAGCCATCTTTGACTTTTCCTCTGAAACCACCGAAGTCCAAGGTAGAAGGAGACCGGATCTTGGCTAGAAGGAGAAGGACCCACCCGCTTTTGAGGAGATATGGTCGGAGAAGAACTGGAAGAGGAACTTTATGTCTCTATTTGTGTCTAATATGAATTTTTGTCAATAACTATTTTTTCTAACGTTAATTGTTTGGATGAATTTTTGGTTCGTCTAATATAACTATGAATTTAATGAAAAAATATCGTCCCTTCGAATTGAAGCAATCCCAATGATGAGATTGACCACTAGGGAGCAAAAGAAACCTACAACACCGCAACAGTCAAGATAATTTTGAGACGATGAAAAATTGTTTTTTCGATAATTTTTTACCCTTAAATCATAATACAAACACGTAATTGACCGAAGCTCTCTCCTCTTCTTAGGACAACCCTTTCCTCACCAACAGATCTAAGAGTTCTTCTATTGATCCTCCTTGTCCTTAACTTTCAGCCTATGTTGGGAGGCTAAGCTTTTCCGGTGTTTTCCTTATGTCCTCTTCTTCTTCTTTAGATTTGCTTTCGATGGATATGTCGTTTTCTTTCGATTCTTCCTCAGCACCTCTGCGTCTTCTTACTGTCACGTGTAGCTCGAGCTTTTTACCCAAATCTAGGGCAAAGATTTGCTCCGTTCTCAACCTCTTCTTCGCCTCTGCTTGTTTCATGTGTTACCCTCTTCCCCGCCCCCTTGCCGTAAATCCTCAAACCCCATCTCTCGTTTATGTCATTCTCCACTTTCCCCTCCGTCTCCCTGTTTTCTGTGGTTTGCGTTTCCAGAGGGGCGTAGGTTGTCTTGCCATTTTCTGGGCTTTTGTAGCCATAATTTCTCCTTTATGGAGTTTTATTTTTCGTCAAATTTCTCTTTTGTGGAGTCTTATTTTCTTTGTAATTCTTCCTTTATGGAGTTTCTAATGACGTTCCTGATTTCTCTGTTTTGTGAATCTTTCCTAATTAGAATATTTTCAAGGGAAGAATCTGCCATAATGGCATATATAGCAAGAAGCAGACTCAGAAACCAGTTAGTGTTTACCCTATCTCAAGACTCAGGTGTCTTGGAAAGGAATCGTTAAGTGTGTTAACAATGGAGCTTGGCAAACTCAAAAATACTTCTTGGATGCTGCTTGGATGGCAGGTGCTTACGTCTACGAAATGAGGTTGATAACAAAAGACATTTGACGCTGAAGTGACCATTTATGTCTTCTTCTCTCGGACCTCTGTCTCCCATGTTCGAGTAGCAGAGGGACTTGCTATGAAGTCAACTATGCTCTCAGCCAGGACCGGCTCTGAAAATATGTGGACCGCAAGCAAAAAACTAAATTTAAGGCTTATCATTAAAAAATAAAAAAAGTGTATTCATAAGTATTTGAAATCTCCACCTCTATCCTTATTTTGTAGTACTTTAACCAACTTAACTAATGAATTTTCCACACAAATTGGCCGAAATATAACAACTTATCTGGAGGGCCACAAGCAGCTGCTTGCCTTGCTTCCTCTCAATGCTGGCCTTGCTCTCAGCCAAAGTGTCAGGCATATTATGTGACTTGTTTCTCGGATTTTCAAGCCTTCGTGTAATATCCTGATCCCGTGGTTTTGAATTACAGAGTTCAAGCCCATGATAAACCCATTAAGCTTAACCCTAGTTTCTTCACCACTGTATAGAATGACTAACATATGACTGTCAAAGGCAGAGATAAGGGACATGACGAAATCCTGCTCGATTTGCTTCACAAAATCATAAACCCTAGTCGTCACCTTGTGGTATATTTTTCTGACGAATCTTGAGGAACAAGGTGACGATTAACATATCATTGGAAAGTCCCAAGTCTTACCTTTCTAGAAAAGCCAAGTTTGCCTGATTAGAGGTGTGTGGTAAAAGATATTGTTGTTTCTTCTTGTATGTTACCATCTATCTGAATTTCTAACCACCATAGATCTAACCAGTTATGGAAGAACATACAAAATAATGAGCAAACGGATTTCTTTTTCTACAAAAGTTTCTGGAGATATGCACGACGCCTATATCTAGCCACAGCCGAAAGCGGATCTATAATTGGAGTTTTGATATGGAAGTTATGTTCATTTTCCAAAGTCAGTTTTCTGCAGATTGAACTTCACGAACAACCAACTTCAAAACTAGTTTCCTGTTTAACTAGAAGGAGTTAGAAGCCCATCTACATATCATTAGAAATCCATCGCTGCCAACTTTCTATAGCATCATACAATATGAATCCGAGGTACGCTTTGGCCACAATTTGAGTTTGAAAATGACTGCGACTCTAACCAAGTTTCAGAAAACCCTAATTTTCTTAATTCGTAAATCCTAATTCCTATTTTTTAGAAAGTCTTTATTTATGAAAATTTTCTAATTTGGGAAAGTTTTTATTTTAGAAAATTTCAAAGTTGCTTTTCTCGTAACGTAATTGCGAACTTCCAAGCAAAATAAAACATATCACAAGGAAAAGGAAAGAGGAGAGCATGTGGTGTCTATGTCATGTAGTTGCTAAGGCTAGGGTTCGATATGTGAAAGCATAGTAATATTTTCTTTTGTTATGCTTCATAAATCATGACATGTAGGCTTGGAGCTTCTTTCTTAGGATTGGATAAGGAATGACATGTTTTTATGCTAGTTGAGTGGATGTTTGAAATGCATGATTATGATGGTTGATGATAATGTTATGTTAACTATGATGGTATCAAGTACGGATATGTATGTATGTATGATGAAGAGTCAAGTTACTAGACTGTGATGGGCCAACGGGTTAACATGCAAGTTAAAAACGACTGACGAGCCCGAAATAGGAGTGTTTGAGCCACGAGGGCAAGCCTCCAGTCATGAGGTTCTAAAAGTCATCATGAGGATGGTTGAACCTACTGATGTACAAATTTCTTGCTATGGAAAAAAATATCATATATGTTATAGCTCGTCGAGTAAGATAGGCTATATGTTTGCTAGTTTCTAGATTTATATGTTTTGATGATTGTTGCATAAGATTAGAAAGTGGTATATGTTTTCATTTCTCAATGGATAAAACTTGTTTTACTCACCCATTTTTCTTTTTTTCTCAAGTTAGTATGTTTCCGAAAGTTGTGGTTTGAAATTTTATTCGCTGGTGAAGTTTAAAAAATAAGGTTTTGTCTTACCACCAAGTAAACCGTTCTACCAGCATGTGTGATAGGGATAGATGTTACACTTCATTCTCTTTTACAGTTCTGGAGGTCACTTAATTGAAGTTCAAGGCATCTATCGGACATTAGATTGATTATGATTTATTTTGTTGTTTCCTCTTTTCATTTTATTCCCCTTTTAGGCATTTGTATTTGTGTGGGAGTCTCTATGGCATTATCTGCCATGATATTTTGTAATGCTTCCTCCTTTAATGGAGTTTGAAGTCCTGTCATGTTTGAAAAATGTGATTTTCTGGAAAAATAAAATTATGGTTGGATGAGATTTCGTGTGAAAAGATTTAGGTGTAAAACTAAATTTTGTATTTTTCTGACAAATAAACAATTTCATTAATAAAACATCATAATTACAAAATCCATATACAAAAATTTTCAGAAAAAAAACAAATTATTACATAAACGATATATACGCCATATATTGAATGAATAAATATCATGAGAAGTGAATTTGACGATTCTTTCCGAAGTAAAGGCTTATTCGCTATCGGGAGATTACATCTGTTAATTTTCTTTATTTGATTTTCTTCTAATGCAAATTGTGTGTTTGGTTAGCAACTTTTGGTTAAAATAGTGAAAACAATTCCAGAAGACAAAACTGGAAGAAAATAGCTGACTTGGAATCAAATTCTGATAAAATTTCTGAGTTTTTTGGGAAGTCAAAATTTGATCTTTCCCATTATCAGGATTTACATGATTTTATAGGAATACCTTAATCAGTCTTATGTATCGGGTTTTACTGGATCGACCCGTTTTGCAGCATCTGATTTGGTTGGTGAAATTGTATTACAATGTCTTTGACGAGGTCTAATGTTCCTTTTTGGCATGCTACTATTAACGAGGCGCATGCACCAACAGAACGGCGGATGGACAACTTATCTTTCTCGTACCCTCACATTTAATATGCAACATGTCCACATTAAATATATCAGCACTTGCATCCGCATTTACGAATTCTAAAGATGTTATGGGAGGACAAGGAATATCTATACTCATGTGTATCAGGTTCCATGTAAACCACAAGCGTAATTCCACCAACAACCAGTCATATGGCCATATAAACCATTTGTCTTCTTTAATCTCCCTCTTTTTGTTGTTTTTCATTTTAAATTGTTGGTCTTGTTTTCTTCAAAAAAAATTTTGAGTCAACCTCACGATCTTACTGCAAGTTATTTATTTTTGTATATACCATGATTGAAATTTTAAAAAAGAGCATTCAAGAAATGAATTTGTGATTTTGAGTAATAACACCTCCATACATGTAGAGTAAAAAATTATTTTGTTTTACTTCTTAATAATACACAACAACATTCTATTCTATATTTAATAAATAGAATGACATGTATAATAGTTAAATAGATTGAATCCACCTTCGTAGCCGCCAACGTTAAACAACGAAGACGTCTTCGTCTTTTCTACTATCCCTTCTGTTATATGGCTCGGAATTTATTTTTGTCGTATTTTCTCTCTTAATTCTTTTTCTTCTACCTTCTATTTTCGTTGGAGCAACTTTTTAATCCATCCGTGTTTTAGGTTGCGTAATGAAGTTTTCTCAGAAGGTGGAAAATTTTGGTGGTGCTTGAAACAGAATTGGGAGGAAGAGACGTTTAATCCAAATAAATTGTTAAAACTCATAATACATAAAATTAAAACACATTAAGTCTTAGATAGTAAAGTTTAGATTTAAATATGTTTTAGTACAATCTAAATCCTACTTAGTTTTAAGAAATATAAATTAATCCTTAAATAATTATTTTACTTAGTTTCGGATCTTTCGGGCTAATATGAACCCAGTTAGAAAAACTCCAAAAACTCTTTTACCCCAAACAGATTTAACTTGATTTGTTTGGACTTACATATCTAAACTCAGAACCTAATATTTCCAGGGTCAGGCTAGACGGGATTTCAGACTTTGGTTTTAATTAATACTATATAGTAATTCGTGCTATGTAGCCCATGGAACTATTTGTTTCGTACTTTGATAGTTTATATAATCATAGATTATTATTAGTGTTTTATATTAAATTTATTCTATGTTTTTATTTTATTTATTATTGTTATATACAGTCTATGTTGTGTTAATTAATATTCTAGAATTCGCGCGTTTTTGACATATTTCCTATATTTTAAAAATTTATATAGTTATATTCTTCATCTTTTGTCAAATAGTGGTTAGTCACATAATTAACTCCAAAAACTTTAATGATTAATACATAGATAGACATGATTTTTAAGTTCAAAATATTTTATTCTCATCTGATCAAATGAAGAAATTGGATAAAGAGTAAGTGTTAATCACTAAATCAGCAATCTATTTTTGCTCACACTTGCAATGGAAAAAATTATCCGTGTTCACGGACTATTTTGTCCCTATGCGCACCATCAACACTCATGTGGCAGATGCATTTAAATTGATAGATTCTCTAAATGAATTGAGTAATGAAATACCTTATTCATATTTCCCACGCTGTACTGCTGTCATCAGACCTATTTCCTATTTATAGAATAATAATTATTGGTTTTTATGATTGTAAATAAATATATAAGGAAGATATTGTTTTTGATTCTAAATTTATTAATAACATTAAAATAATAATTAAAAATCTGGTTGAGAAAAGAAAGATATTGAGACATGGTAAAATATGGACCAGATTTAAAAGACTCGCGCGTGATTTCAACCGAATTTAAAATTTTGACCCGATCGAATTTTTCCGATTGCTTCATATTTTCTTGACTATTTTATTGTTTAATCATTTTTCTTATTTTATCTTGAAATTAATTTATTCTAATGACATTTGATGTAATATAATACATGAAAGTTGGTTGTTTTATTTTCAACATTTCTCAAATAATAGTATATTGATTATTGTTTGTATTAACAATAATAAGATACAAATTATAAAAAAATTATGACACTATCAACTAAATCATTTATGTATTCTTGATCATTTTCTAACAAAGCCAGAGTATAACATGGATTTTTGTTATATTTTACATGTTATCACATATTAGAAACATAATACTAATGTATAAGCATGTAACATGATATATTTGTTCAAAATGACACAAAAAATGAGTTTCAAAAGTGTTTTATCCGAGGGCATTCCATTGATCACAAAAATCACATTTTATACATAAAACTTAAAGGGTTTTCCACCAAAAATAGATATATAAAACATTTTCCATTTAAAAACTGCACTCCTTTTATCTCTATTCGGGATTTTTCTCTCTCCCTATGTTTTTTTGGCAGCCACCTTTGATGTACCTAAACTAGATAGAGTTTGGGTCACGAATTCGGATTTACCGATCCGAGGGAACCAAATGAGAGCTCCTTCTCCTGACAGTCGAGTTATTCCGGCTTGATAGTATGAGAAGAGTTTGCACTGAAACATCACCATTATCAAATCTTTTTTATCTCGATCAACATCATTAATCTTTTTTCAAATCTTTAATGTGGTTATACTATTTCGTCTCGGTAAAATTTGCTCAACCCTTGTTTCTAAAAATCTCTTTGATGCCTGCTCCTGGTGGAGAAGAGAAGCAAAACGAAGTGTCAAGAGAACAAATGATGATGATGAATTAGTTAGGATACTACGACTTGCGTGAGAGAATTTTTATTAATTTTCTTATATTAAACATGTTATTACTTTTTTATCATTTAACATGTTATTAAAGATTATACTAACATCTATACAACATATGGTACTTAATACTAATGTATAGTAATTATGAATTAAAATTAAATTAATTGGAGATTAAGTGTATATAATAATATCACAATTTTATTGTTGATGTATATAAAATATAAAGGTGACATTTTAAGTTGTCAAATTATAAATATGAATTAATCATACTAATTTCATTTATATAATATTTTATTTTCTTTTTATATTTTTTGTTTCATCATGAAACATATAACTTTATAATACATTAGGTGAATATAATATAAAATTAGGAAACTTAAATTAAAAAGTTATTAAAAATCTATAAAAATAAATTATTGGTAATGAATTATAAAACTATTATATATAAATATAATTATATATAATTAAATGTAAACATATATTTTATATATAATTAATCACTTATTTCTTATTATGTTAAATCATTAACCACTTATTAATGAACATGTTTTAATAATTTTACTTGCATATCACTATTTTTAATCTAAAACTTTATATGCACGTATCCATAAAAAATCTTAAACATGGATTTTTTTTCAGTTTGCATATTCAGTAAATATTAATATACTTAATATAGAGAATATATAAATTGCAATCCTTAAATTAAAGAAACAAATTTTGTTAGTTGTGTGAATTTTATATTATTAATTGAATTTTAATGCGAATTATGATAATTTTCGAATTTGATAGAAGAAAATAAATGAAGTGAAACCCACATGTTTTTTCAACCAATCACATATAAATTTCGAATGACATTTTCTATAATATGTCATATCACAACTGATTAATTTGCTATCAGTATTGTTCATATAATATTATAAATCCATAATTGTAATGAAAAATATAAGCTAAAGTGTGTGGCTTGCATCTCCAACTGTAAATAGTATTTGGCTTATTTAACAAATTACTTTTAAAAATGTCGCATTCAGCAAATTAACTCTTTATTAAATGTTGTCTATATAATATTTACGTGAAATCAAGATATATTTGAAAAATATGTGATTCTTACTAGAACAGCAGACCAAATCATTTTATTTAGATACTAAAGTCAAAAGGTATAAGAAGTACCCAAAAAAAAAAACGATTCTCCAAAAAAAAAAAGAATTTGAGAGATGGAAAACTAGAAAATGTTTTAAACTAAAACTAGTTTCGTCACAATTGTAGATATTATATACAATATCATGATCATAAAACATATGATCACATACTTAATTATTTTTATTGTTGTTTGGCCACACCTGCTAAACGGTTGTCCTCCAGCACAATGATAACTCCAACCAACATTTCTTTTCTATGATAAATGTTTTTAAAAGTAACTTATAGACAAATCAATTTACTAAGCCAACAAACTTACTTCTAAAGAACTAATTTATTGCATCAAAGCATATTGTAGTATACGAATTAAAAATTCAATTAAAGCATGGGCTATCTTAATTTTGACGCTCTTCGATCTACAAAAATCCGCATATTTAACTCTCCTCCATATGAAATTATTTTGTTATTTTTCTTGTTATATCTAAAGTTTTATAAATAATTAAAACCTTTACTTTTTCCTCGATAGTGAATGAATCGTCCAAAAAAGTTGAAGCTGATGAAAGTAGTTTGACCCCTCCCTCCCCCCATCTCCCAACTTGGTACCTCTCTTGCACCCATCACGTGCTCTCTTTGTTTCTCTTCTCCATCTCTCTTCTCTCTCATGCTCTTTGACAGTATTGTGTCAAGCCAAAAATGGAAGCTTTTCTCTATTGACATCAAGATCTTTCCCTAATTCAAAAATCAGCAGGTACAAATCTTTTGTTTCTTGAATAATTTTCACAAGGATTTTGGTTCTTGCAAATCTTTATAGCTTAAAGTAGAGATTTTTGGCTTTTTACTCACCTAAGCTTGAGAATTGAAAATGGAAAAGTTTGTGAAACGAATAATAATATTTAAGGAGAAAGAAACTTCTTTTTACCATAAATGGTGAGACAATCGTTTTTATCATTTGCGGCTGAGATTTTTGCTACTTTATTTTCTCTTTTTCTCTCTTTTTTTTCTTTTTTATTTTCACTACATACAAAGTTATGATTGGTGAGTAAAAGTCACCAATATTTTGCATCTACTGATGAATCTAAAACCTTAATATACCCACTTCCTCTACAAGGTAAAAAGAAATGTTGGATCTCATTTCCAAAATAAATGTGTAAGATGTTATATAAAACCAAAAAAAAAAAACTTTACTTGATGCTGTAAGGGTTCATGATCTCTTAAGGGTTTTTTTAATTACTAGTTTACTACTTCCTAGTATTGATTTTTAGATGTGTTGAGGCAAACTAGAAACTTTGGTAAGTTGAAGTATTGGCAAATGTTACGGAATGTTATATTAAAGGGGTGATTTAGACAGCTGAGCAGTTAAAATCCACATCTGTAAACAGCTTTTGATAATGAGATGGTGAAGGAAGGGTCCTACATCTTCAAGGACTTTTGCCCCCACAACACTCCAATGAATGTGAATTATTGGTGAGCCAAAAAAATAGTTTGTGATTGGAAAAGAATGAGGGCATCTTTTGACAATTGGTGTTTTGTTGTTGTTATAAATGTGGATGAAAATTGTATTGAAAACTTTACAAGAAAATAACAGAACATTTACTTCTTCCTCTCTGTTACCTACAGAAAGATTCATAAGTTTTTTTGGGTATGTTGTGGTGTCTGTGATCTGTTGATTTTGTACCTTTTATCTTATCAAATACTTTGATTTGGTTGAAGTTTTATGTGAATTTTATTACCCGTGACTTTGGTAGTTGATTTGCTTGTAGAAAACTATGGTTCTGTAGTAAATAGTGGAAGAGATGGAGCTTATTAGAGATCTGTTTAAATCATATGCTTATTGATTAGAAAGCAAATCTTTCCTTAATTTCTCAAAAGAAAAGGATGAAGAGTATAGTGATTTGAGCAAATAAGAGAACCTACGATGAAGAATATAGAGATTTGGCATGAATTACCAGAGGATTTTGTAATAGAGAACCTATGAAACTTTCTCGAAGACACCTATATTTGTAACCTTTTATGTTTATTCATATGCCAAAACACTCTGCTTCACTACTTATCAAAATTTTGCTTTTTCTTTGAGAAATCATTCTTGGTCACATCTGTTTTTATCCTTTTCACTTTCAATTCTTGCTCTGGTTTTAGGTTGGACTCAAGGTTTATCATCTGGTTGACTTAAAGAAGGAGACTAAGTATTATGTTGTAGATTGTCATTAGCATCTATATATGTTCATTCTTACATAAGTAGCTTTCTAACAAGAATCAACTTTGGTTCTCCATATGTTTCACACTCCAGAGTTATTAGTCTCCTCTCTACAGTTTGGCTATAGTTTACATAGAATAAATTAAGTTTTGGCCTTCCCTCTGTCATACTTTGATTTTTCTTATAAGCAAAAGTTCAAGTTTCCTGCATTTGCTAGTTAGTTTCTTATGAAAGTTTTGATTTTTTTTCACATTTTTGGTGGTCAGTGTCTAATGGAGTGTAACGCGAAGCCATTGTTAGAATGGGAATGGGAAAATTTAATAACTTTTGGTACTTCGTCAGCTGAAACGCCAAGAAAGCTAAAACCAATGGAGTGGGAAACTAATGGATTTGATTGCACTTCTCTTTACTCTTCCAGCTTTGCTACAGTACCTTATGGTGGTAGTTCAGGTTCTGCTCTAGCTCATGCTTTCTCTAAAAGCTCAACAAAGTCAACTTCTATTAGCTCTTCATCAACTGAAGTGAAAACATATAATTTTACATCAGAAGCTGGTGAAAGTGGTCTTCCTGGAGAATTGGGAAGCAGTGAAGAGTTTGCGAAAAGAATTGAAGCTTCGTCTAGTCTTGAACTTTCTTTTGGCTCTGGTGATCCGGTTCTCGGTTTAAAGCTCGGTAAGCGAACATACTTTGAAGACTATTGGGAAGTGGAGAATTCAAAAGGTTTGGGACTTCCAGTGAGTATTGCATCATCTTCTGTTTCTCCGGTGAAGAGAGCAAAATCTATTTCTCAGAAGTTACAAAATCCTCATTGCCAAGTTGAAGGTTGTAATCTTGATCTTTCATCAGCTAAAGACTATCATCGGAAACATAGGATTTGTGAAAACCATTCAAAATTTCCTAAAGTCGTTGTGAGTGGCGTAGAACGTCGGTTTTGCCAACAATGTAGCAGGTAAAAGCCAGTCTTTTACAAGAAAGAAAGTGGTTTAATCACTTAGCAAAAAATTCTTACTGACATTATAACTTTTTATGGTTTTTTGGTCTCTAAAGGTTCCATTGTCTATCTGAGTTTGATGAGACGAAACGTAGCTGTCGCCGGCGTCTCTCAGATCATAATGCAAGACGCCGCAAGCCAAATCCTGGGAGAACATATGGTATATACAACAATCATTCATCTCTAATCCTTTTATGAAACATAAAATTGGCTTTAATTCAGTTATTAGTAACTAAAGATTCTTTTGTCATTCTGTGTTTGCAGACGGGAAACAACAAATGGATTTTGTATGGAACAGATTTGCACTTACCCATCCAAGAAGTGAGGAAAAGTTTCTATGGCCAAGTTCAAAGCCCATACCATCAAGAAGGTTAATGTCGCAACCTACAAAAACCGAGCATTGTGGATTTGGATTATTGGACCACCCCAAAACCAAAACCGCCAGAGCTGACTTATTGAGTAAAGGTTTGTATTCTCTTGAGTTTCAAATACATTGTCATCTTTGGTGTTCATGATATTGATGCTTGTTTTTTTTATGCGATTTTTTTCAGAAAATATCACAATCTCTTCACACATGGGTGCTTCTAAAGATCTTGATGGTGCTCTCTCTCTTCTGTCAAATTCAATATCA
Organism: Cardamine chenopodiifolia; assembly: GCA_963922655.1. NCBI lineage: Eukaryota > Viridiplantae > Streptophyta > Magnoliopsida > Brassicales > Brassicaceae > Cardamine > Cardamine chenopodiifolia. The sequence goes on from OZ000464.1 coordinate 2,522,466, forward strand.
TGGGACCAACCAAGACGTTTTTCTCTTGACCATCTTCCCGTAAGTAACCCGCAACCCAGGGCTCACGGGTCTGTGACTCAACTCAATTCAGTGTCTGGCTATTGGCAGCCAGACCCACCAACGGTTGAGGGTCCGAGGGTAGGGCAGTTTAATGAGAACTACTTCAGCTTGAACCAGTTTTATAACTGAGTTTGCATTATGCCTTTGAATCGTAATGAGATATTTTATTTTTAAGGATCAAGCATAGTGTTAAGATAGGAGATGTGAAACTTGTAAGCACCAAATCCTCCCATTTTTGTCCAACTATTTTCATGGATTAGAGGGCTTTGAAAATTGTCTTTAAATCATCTTTCTCTCGTATATAATTTTTTATAGGGTGATTTTGCAAGATAATCAAATTCAAAGAAAGATTGAAATAACCATTGTCAGTCTTTTTACTGGAAACCAATTTTGGGCCCACATGACAGAAGGAATGTTTGGACAAAGTAATTTTTTTTTTTTACTTATAACTAGAGTTGACCGGTACACCGCGAATTAATATTTTCTTAACTATTGTACAAAATATTTATATTTTACAGTTTAATATTTTCTGTTTACTTTTTCAAATAATTTATAAATTTTTAGATTTTGTTCGTTTAGTTTTTATAATTATTATTTTTAGTTATATGTAGTTTCAACTTCATTAAATTACAAGGTGTTAGTGTTGTTGGTTGTTTGACGTATATATTCATTCTAATATTTTGGAAATAGTTATAATATTGATATATATATATATATAATATTTTTAGTATATATTATATGATTATTTATCCAATATTTGTCTTATACCTTTATATTTTGGAACGAAAACCCATCTTATTCGGTATCCGTCGAAAACTTTTCATCCTATAACCGATATCTGTTATATAATTATTTGTTTGGATTGATTATTTTTGTTCATTTGTATTAAAAATCAATTTTAATAAATAAAATTTAATTATTATAAATAATTAGTTATAATAGTTAATATATATATATTATAAAATTAGTTAACTAAGTTTCTATTACACCTGTTCATTTTGTGACATAAACCCGTAATATCTCGAATCTATAGAAAACTTTTCGTCCTTTAACCGATCATTTTTATATAATTGTATGTTTTGGATTGTTTATTTAGTTCAACGGATAAGAGATTGAGTAAGAGATTAGAACGGGATATTCATATAGAGATTTTACCAACTCGTTGATCATTATGACCCAAACAATGTTTTAGATTATTTTTAATCAATGTTATAAAGTTTAAATATTTATATTATTTTCAACTTTTTAAAATGGAAAATCACATTTTTAAGCTTAAAAGTTCAGATGTTAACACTTTAAATATTAAAGGTATTATACCGACATTTCAAACCTTCAAAATATTTTTACTAATATTTTATACCTTAAAACTATCTCCCACGTTTTTTCCACCATAAAATTCACTAGAAAATAGTTACTCAAAACCTAACGAAATTTCTGACGATAATCCGACAAAAATTTCTGACGGTAATCCGACAGATTTTCGACAAAATAGTTCTGTTGGAATTTTCAAAATTCAAACTGCTATATCAACGTACACATTTTCGAATGGATTTTTGATGGTTACTCGAAAATTGTCCGAGGATTATCGATGGAACTATTTTGTCGAAAATCCGTCAGATTAAGATTTTGTCAGTTTTTTGGTAAGTTTCTTGTAATGAGTATTACGTCAGAATTTCAAAAATTCAAGCGGTCATAAAACGGTTATATTTACGTACATATTTTCCAATGGATTTCTGACAGAAATATCTCATCTGAAATCCGTCGGATTACCGATTGAATTTTCTGACAGATTAAGATCCCGCCAGAATTTTCGTTAGTTTTCTGGTAACTTTCTTGTAGTGAATTTTACTTTAGAAAAAACTTGGGAGGTAGATTCATGGTTTAAAGTGTTGATAAAAGTATTTTGAATATTCATCATCATTATCTAGAACAGAATAACAAGAAGATAAAATAGAGACATGACCAAAGTTAGTGGAGTTTTTTTATTTTTCTCATAACTCTTACACCCCTTTCCTGGCGGGACCACAAACCAGCCTTCCTTTTCAGAAGCAACCGATTGAGTTAATTGTTCTAATTCCTTCTCACATGCTCTGTTTTGAGGTTCTACTTCTAGCACAAAAAATGTTGTTACTTGCTTCTCTTTCTCTGTAACTGGAATATATGATTATGTGCCGGTCGAAACAGTATCCACAATCACCTCACCCTCTTCAATTTCAACCTCCTTAGCCTTGCTTAGAGACGTCTGTATTATCACACAAACATCATCCGAATGACCCCACTTTCCACAGCGAGAAAAACGTGGAGGAAGCCACGGATAAGCAAACTCCATAGTTGCATCAGCCTCTTTATTCAGCTTGAACCGAAACGTAATTTGTAGGGTATTTGTTAAATTTACTTCTACAAATACCTTAGCCTCTTCAAAGTTACTATACAGTTTTTTTTCCGGGTGAAGTCGAATAGGATTACCAATTGGACTTGTTAGAAAGCCAAGACCCTCCCTAGAATACATCGAGTGAGGGGCATTCTTCAACATGACCCATAGAAGCATCGATGTGATATCAGGTTGTGCTTCTTCAGGAATTGGAGATCATTTAGCAAGGATCATAGGTAAACCTGCTATGTTCCACATTCCTCTGCGTAAAACTCTTGACCTTATTGATGCATCTCTGATACGAAATTTACCGATGTGGAATTGTTCTCAAAAACATCAATTTTAGCAGATTTATCTCCAAGAGTCCATATCTTATTACCAGTAACATGAATTTTGGCGACATGAAGAACGTTAGATGGAAATCTACCCACAAAAAAATCCTCTGAGAGAGGTACTGAATCCTGAATTACTTCATTCGGTACTTCTGTCATAGGAACACCATCAATCAAACTTACTTCAAAATCATGTTTTTTAAGCGATGGGCGCTTAGTCACTGCTGATGCATGATAATTTCTCAAATACTCCTCAACTCACCAAATTAATCTTTATACCCTTCATCAATATACTTTACCCCTCAAACATTTGAAAATAATCTTTATACCCCTCAATTTTGTGGAAACCCAAAAATACCCCTCACTTGGTTTGAGAATTAAAATTTGAATATAGTTGTACCCACTAATACCTAGTTGTACCAAATATGAGATTCGAACCCTTCACCTATGTATAAAACTCGTTACCATCTGACCTATCATGCTTTTCTTGCTATCATTTACAATTACAAATATATTTACTTATATTTTTTAAATAATTATACAAAATTGTACCCAGTTGTACTAGTTACAACTATATGCTCGATAGTTATATAGTTGTACTCAGTTGCACTAATTGTAACATAAATAGCATATTCGAACCCTGAACGCACGCTGCTGATTTAAATCATCTGAGCTACCGTGTTTTTCTTGGTATTACTTACAATTACAACTATATAACGCGATATAGTCGATAATCAAATTTCATTAAGAGTAAAATCGTAGTTTTATTAATTTTTTTAGTTTAAAAAAATATAAACTGCATCGTTAAACGTGTTTTAAGAACATTTTCTTAAAAACCGGTTCTTAAATAAGAGTTTTAAAAAGCAGTTCTTAAGAAGAGTTTCTTAAAACACGTTTACCGATACAGTTTATAATAAAAATATTAGTAAAAACCCCATAAGAAATTCTTACCAATGGAGATGGCCTGATGCACTGTAACTGTTGCTTGTCTTGAGAAGAAGTAGCATCTCCCGTTGAGGAGATGAAGTTTGCCGGCTCCGACATGAGAGTCCTCCGGCGGTGGGGGCGCAAAACCCTAGTGTGCTGCGAACTTATCAAAGTCTTAATCGCCTGTTATTATATATTTCATATTTTGATGTAAAATATGTCATTTACATATTTATATTTTTGGCCAAACGCTACACTTTAAACTTTAAATTCTAAGACGTGTTTGTTAGATGTGTATTTTTGATTTCTTACATTTTGTTGTCATTGGTGTGAGTAAATATTTTTTCAACTAAAAGAAGGTTTTCATTTTCAGTGACAGGGTTCAAGCCACGACGTCTTCCGTAGTGCTTGCAGATCTGCGTACAAGGGAGCATTGTAGATACTCTCAGGAGGAAGATTGGTTAAGTTCCAAGGCACACGCGTGTTGTTGGAGATAAAATAGCTGAGGACGAGCTACAACGGGGCAGGTGAGTATCCAATCTCCATTTCTCATGTGACAAATGGAGTTTTCGTGTATCCTCTCATCTGTTTTGTTTATTGATTTGTTTTCAATATTGGATGTAATTTTCATTTACGGGTTCGCTGAGTATCAAAATGGATGAAAATGCTTCATTGTGAACAGAGAAAGGGAGATTGTTTACTTGAACTCTTTGGGAAAGGTATGATTTAAAACTGGAATTAGTGTTTCTGAAAAATATTTATATTATTTGTTGTTCTTAATTGGGAATATGTATTTGTCCGTGATACTTTTAAAAACTAAGATATGAAGAGGAGAACATAATCAAAGCCATTATTGTCTCAGCTAGAGCTTACCATTTTTTGTCTATTCACAATCGTAAGTAAACCATTGTTGATTTATCTCCTTTTATTGTTCTGGATGAAAAAGGCCATATATGAATATATTACACAAAGAATGGATAACTGGTGGGAGTGGCAAGTGTATCTGATGATATACTTTCTAATGATATACTTTGACGATTTTAAGAGCTTTGGTACGAGAAAGATTGGAAGATGGAGGAGAGGAAGAGAGACAACTAATAGGGTGAAATAAAAAATTAACTAGGATTAAGTACTTGATGACTTATATCTTCCATCTAATGTTGGTTTTACATGAAAATTGGTAAGTTGTGTTGAGAAGGAATGGGATTGAAGCATTTTTTTGTCGCATATTAGAATAGATAAAATCTTCTGTTGTATTCTTTTATTTGTTTCCATCTTTGATGCATTTCCAGGTTTTTGTAAAATTTCAAGCTAAAATCTTTTGATATAAAGAAGATTTAACTGATACCAATAGTAATGCATCGAATCCTCTGACTTCAATAAAGAAAAAAAACTTTTCTGTTTGTCAAAATTTGTGGTTTATTTTAAGATTAAGAAAATTTGCATTTTCGGATTGTTTGGATTACTCATCTTCTTTTTTTTTTCTATTTATTTGAGGTTTATTGGAGCTACCAGTAGAGTATTTATAATGCATTTAGGTGACACTTACTATGTTATAGAGAAATGATTTGAATTCAGGAGTTGCAATTCATTGGTCTAACGAGCTTCATTTTCTTCCATGTTTGTAGGACAACATATCAAGAATCGAGTTGAATTACTCACGCCACGGTCATGTTGTACCCGCTTTTGTGAAGAGTTTAACATTATCCATGTTGTTATCTTCTTATTCTATTTGTAGTTGAGTTATATATGTCTAATTATGCTTAATATTGACATGCAGATATTGAATATCAATGTGTGATTTGTAGTTCCAAAGAAAATATTCTGAGAGCAACCAAAAAATATTTTCCCTGGTTTTAACAAAGAGTTCTCGATGTGTGGTTTGGATCAGCCAGGCATAGAGGTGTCTTAAGAGGAAGAGGAAGAGCTTTCCAGCATTTTAAGTTTGTGATGATTGACGGTTTTGTAACTACAAATTTGTCAAAGCTAAACTCAATTTTGTTCATAATTTGTATTATTTAACTTTTATTGCAAAAACATGTGTCATGAGCGATGAGGCCTCAAATTGTTACAATAGGTAAGTTAACCTCAGCCATCAGCTCTTTAAGGGTAGTTATAATCAATTAAAATATTAAAACATTTTGCTTCATAGTCAGTTCCTTAAATGCTTTAGTTCGTTTAATATTGTAACATATCTTCTGTTGACTTTAAAAATATAAATTTCATTCTGTCTTTTATTGTTGAGTTAATATTTCTAATATATTTATAGTCACATCTGTTGTAAATCATTTACAAAACATTATAATGTTGTTAAAAAAACTTTTAAAACCACATTTGATAGAATAATGACACATAAATAAATTTTTAAAAACAATTCTCTCTAATTTTTCAACACTATATAGAAAATTAGTAGATGATATATTATAATCGCAAAATAATATATAGTACTTAATTTTTCCTTTTTCTTTAATATCTAATTACCGAAAAATATATTTAATTAGAAAAATAAACCGCATTGTTTAAGAGTAAAAAGTAAATGAGTTTTAGAGCATTTTTGAAAAAAAAACAGAGGCCGACCTATCCTCTTTATGTTTTTGGTGATGATAGTAGTTCGATTAGGCCCTACTTTTTCTCTGATTTTTGTGCGTATAAATTGGAATCTCACTACAAACTAAATTCTTTTTTTTGTCACTTAAAATTTAGGACTACGGTAAATATAATTAATCCATAGTGGATTTACATAAAACTTCTGGTCAACAAAAAATTCATCTCAATTAAAAAAAAAAAGTCATCTCAGGGTCGATGTAGTTCTTTGAAATATCGGCCATCGCATATCCCCTCCCCACGCTAATCTTAAAAAACAAACAAAACTTTTGAAGGTTGTAAAACATAATGACCCACACGGCCCAATGGAGAGACCCACTGACTATCCAAAAAAACCACGGCTGGATCATTCAACTCCTCACACAACAACTAAACCCTTGCTAGCCACGTATGCAATCTCAAAACCAATCCTTATCCCCGAAATTGTTTAAGTACAGAACAAAACCGAACCTTGTCAAACAAAGTACGACCACACTTTTGTCTGAACACAAAAAAAAAAAAAAGAATCTTTTCCTCGACGTCTCTCTTCTTCAATTTCTTCACGATTCTTACTTTTACGCCAAAATTGGCAACCCTCTCTTGAAACCACAATGACTCCGATCGTCATCAACCAGCTAGCCACAGGTCTTAGCGTTTTAGCCGGTGCGGTCTTTATCAAATCGGTCATAGACCAAAAGCCTATGGCTGGTCAGTTCCCTTGTTGTCCGACTTGTAACGGTACAGGACGAGTCGCGTGCTTTTGTTCTCGTTGGTCTGATGGTGATGTTGGATGTCGTAGGTGTTCTGGTTCGGGTCGTACCGCTTGTAACAATTGTGGTGGTACTGGAACCGGTAGACCTTTACCGGCTCAGATTACGGTTCAACCACCGAACCGTCCTTATTGATTTTCCAAAACTTTTGTATATTTTCTTCTCTTTTATCTCTCTGAATATATTGTAAGAGTATTATATATACTTTTGTTTCACAAAAACATAAATAGATGAGAACAGATTCATAGCTTCTATATTTGTGTTAATTGTTATGTTCATATGGATTCTTTGTATAATCATTATTTATGAATAATCGATTTAAATGTGTTGGAAAACTATTTTTTAGTGATGTTTATTTTAAAAAATTCCGTTCCTAATTTTTCAGTTTACTATTTCTATTTTACTCAAAAAAAAAACCAAAACAAAAATCATTCTCTTTAAATATAAATTTTTTGTACGAAATAAAGTATATTTCAAGAGATCAACTAAACCAAGAAGAAAAAGTTTTCAACTGGCAAACAGAAAACACAATAAATCAAAATCATATTCTAAGTACCTTGAACCAAAAGTTTGATCAAATAAATAGAGATTACGAAAGAAGGATGACATCTCTCACAAAATCTATTGCAGAAATCAATGCTCGACTTGAACATCACGACCAATAAATAGATCATATCAATCGCACTTAAACACAATGCATTTCAAATCCAACATTCCAGGATATCAGACTTCTAAGATTTCATTCAATATGTCGTGGTAAACTACATCATCTGATCGCGCTGAAACACCAAACTCTGAAATTGGTCTTGTTCTTCCCTCCTCAAGAATCCTAAACGAATATTCCCTTGTGCAATACCTTGGATATGAAGTTGCAATGTTGTTTGGACCATTAACAAAGTCCATTAACCACGATAGAAATTCTTGACCATTTTTGATGCCCTCAAAAACCTATAAAAATATAAATAAAGAATATAAATTATTGCGAGATAAATATTATAATTCAATTATAAATTAGTTAAATTGTTTAAAAACTTACGTAAAATCGCAACCAATAAGCAAATTCTTGTTTTTTTAGGATATCAAGTTCGGGTTCAGTCTTATATAGATAATAGTCTCGTACTACCGCCATGTAAATGGTGTAACATAACACAAAATTTTAATATTCACATTAATTAATTTCAAATAATTAGTAATTAACATAAATAAAATAATCATTACCTCTCATACTCCTGAATATCCTCACAATTTGTGAGAATATACGTATGCAAGTGTGCAAACTCATACTATGATAGTGTATGTTTCTTTCTTTTTCCACTTACTCGACCTGAGCAAACAACTCAGGGACATACACCGGATAAATCACTCTCTAACCTCTATCATCATACCGCGCCAGACGTCTACTCTTAGTACGCACTTCTGATGGAAAATAACTTTGCTTAAATTTTTAACTTTTTTTTTTAGATGAAACATGTAACGCTCAAACGGATACATCCAACGGTACTGAACAGGACCTCCAAGTGCAGCATCTCATGGGAGGTGGATAGGAAGATGTTCCATAACATCAAATAAAGATGGTGGAAATATCTTCTCAAGGTTATAGAGGATAACCGGTACATTTTCATGTAAATTGCGTAAACCCTCTACTGTAAGTGTCCTCGTGCATAAATTTCGAAAGAAACCACCAACTTCTACAAAACACAATAAACAATATAATCGATATAAAAATATATATGTTACAAAAATGGTTAATTAACAATATGAATGTATCAATATATACCTGCAATTGCTTCGTGGACGTTTTTTTGAAGAAGATGTGCAAAGACAAATGGAAGAAGTCGCTGCATCACAACATGACAATCATGACTCTTCATTCTAGTAAACTTTAATTCGGAGAAATCCACACAATTCCACAGATTAGATGAATATCCATCCAGGAATTTTAAAGCATCTCGAATCCAATAAAAAAGCTTATTTCTTCGCTGCGCATAACTGGTAGGCATGCATAGGACATCTACCATTAGGCATGAAATGAAGAAAATCCCGAGAAAAAATCAGTGGCAAGTCTAATCTATACTTCATATTGTCTTTCGTCTTCCCTTGCACATTTAAAACAGTGTTCATGATGTTGTCAAAAAAGTTTTTCTCAACGTGCATTACATCTAGATTGTGCCTTAACAAATGATCTTTCCAATAAGGCAAATCCGAGAACATACTCTTTTTATGCCAGTTATGATGTTCACCGACACCGTCAACAAGATCATGTCCATTACCCCCGTAATAAGGAGTTCTCTCAGTGCCAAGATCTTTTAATTGCTCTAATATACAACGTCCATCAATCTCCGGAGGTGCACAGTCAAACACTTGTTTGTTCTTCGTAAAAAATGTTCTAGACCTTATGTGGTCACTAGGTAAAAACCTTATGTGGCAATTAAACCAACACATCTTTCTTCCGTGATGTAATTGGAATGCATCAATGATATCTTGAAAATATGGGCAAGATAATCTTCCATGCGTTTTCCATCCAGATAACATACCATATGCTAGAAAATCGCTTATTGTCCACATAAGAACAAGACGCATCTTGAAATTGTGCTGCAATGAAACATCAAATGCTTCAACCCCATGCTGTCATAGCATTTGTAACTCATAGATCAATGGTTGGACGAATACATCAAGTGACCTCCTTGGATGCTCTGGGCCGAGAACTAGCATGCAGAAAAACCCTCTATGCATGCACAAAGATGGTGGTAAATTGTACGGTATTACAATTACCGGACACAACGAATATTGTCTTCTATGTTTTCCAAATGGATTAAAACCATCTGTACATAATCTGAGGTATACATTTCGTCGTTCATACGCAAAATCTGGATACATTGATTGGAAATGTTTCCACGCTTCTGCCTCTGACGGATACAATTCTCTCCATCTTGACAATGCTCTGCATGCCATCTCATTGCCTCTGCTATGCGTTGAGATTGATATAACCTCTTCAACCTTTCCTTTAATGGTAAATACCACATCTGTTTATAAGGAACTAAAACTCTCCCATTTGTTTCTTGAAACCTCGGTTTTTGACAAAATCTACATCTTTTACGGTTTTCATCTTCTCTCCAATATATCATACAGTTGTCGATGCACACATCTATCGTCTGATACGGCAAACCAAGACCAGTCACTAGTTTCTGTACCTCATAGTATGATGCTGGTGAAAGATTATCTTCAGGCAAAATATCTTTCACAAAATCTGCTATCGCATCAACACATTCTTCCGCCAAATTGTAGTCCGTCTTAATAGTTTTCATTCTACTTGCAGATGATAATGGTGAATAACCTTCTCTACAACCACTATATAGTGGCTGTTTTGCTACATCTAATATATCAAATATTTTTTGCGTTTCTGTATTTGGTTCTTCAACCCTATCTCCATCATAACCGGCTCCCTAAACAAATCATTCACCATCTCAACCGTATTGATAACTACATCTACTTCCCTTCTATATCCTATGCTATCCACAACATTTGGTTCACTAGTACAACCATAATCATAACTGTTTCTCCATGTAAATACCAAATCTTATACCCAAGCATAAACCGATTGTTATACAAGTGATGCCAAACTAACTCAAGCTTAACATTATGAGAATTCTGGCATTTACTACAACGACTTTTAATCTTACCATTTTTTTTGCTTCCCGTTGATTTTCGGCCAATTCCATGAACTCGCAGATTCCTCGTGCATAATCATCTTTCAATTGGTTTGACTCCGGATCTATCATAGGTTTGTCCATCCACGACCGAAAGTAATTACAAGAAGATATATTGTAACTATATAGAGATTGAATTGAGTAAGTGGTGTGAATTAATGAAGAAATGTGGAAACATATATATAGAAATCGCGTCCGTTGGAATTCTATTAGAAATCCGTTGAAATATAACTTTTTTAAATGGCTATACAACGGTCATATTAACGTTTTTATCACTCGACAACTTTCCGACGATATTCCGATGGATTTTTGACAGCTTTCCGACGGATAACCGTCAGAAATTTGTTGGATTATAACATATACAATTTCCGACGGATTTGTGTTTGTCTGTCGGAAAATAACCTACAGATTGCATTTCCGTCAGAAATCCGTCGATTATTTCGTCAGAAATCCGTCGATTATTTCGTCAGAAATCCATTAGAAATTAGCAATTGCAAAACCGTCGGAAATTTCCAAAGGATTTTGAATCCATCAAAAAATCTGTCGGTTTTGCTGCTGCTTTCTTGTAGTGCGATGACCCAATAAAGGTACTTTCTTTTGTCTTAACTTTTAATTGACAAACAAATTTAGAATTCAGTTTGAAGTATCTAAATCGAAAAAGTGATGTGCAGAAAATAAATTTCAGAATTTAAATGCATTAAGCGGCTAAAATTTAAAGACACAATTTGAATAAATAAATTAAGCAAAAAATGTTTAGTTTCCATCATTACGAATCTGCACAAAAATTTTTAGACTTTGGTAAATTCCATAACGTTTGAACAACTCCTGTTCTTTTATCAAGACTCACAAAATATCAGTTTTTTCCGTTAGTGCATCAAAGCAAAAACAAAAAATTTACAGAATCTAGAATGTAAGAGCATAAATCCTATGATATGGGCAAACTGATAATTGTGAAGAAATAATATAAAAATAAATATTACCGATAAAAGAATTAGGAAAAAATTTGTAGCATCGAGACGAATCTCTTTTCTTAATTCTGTAAATGCCTCGTAGTGAGACGATTTACATGACATTTTAGAATCCCAGGATACAACTGCAATATCTTCGATTTGCATCACCCAAACTCGAAACCCGTCGAACTTTTTTTTTGTGTTGTACTCTTAAAGAAAAATACAAGACAAAAACTAAGAGAGATTTCTACCATGGGTGGAAGAGAATGAGATCATACATTTTTTGTGTCTTTTTCCATCATTTATCATCTATCCTCTATCATCTTTTTATGTGTATAAAGAATCTTTTTTTTATAACACAAAAAGTCATAGAGAATAATACACAAAATTAATCACCATTAATTTGTGTCTTTACACCAAAAAATGGAGGTTACTCAATATGTATTAATCATGGTATTAACCATAGAATTAATCACAATATTAACAACTTGTTGACCAAGGTTAGTCATGTATAGTGACTATTAGAAAAACTAAAAATAAATAGATCCAACAAGTGTTGGTTATTAGACATGTCCGTCTATAAACCCGCACACAAGTCTCAGCCTAAGCTTGACTCACAATCTCCACTTTTCCATTTCTCATTCAAACGAACTCCATATAACAACGAGTTCCAACATTGATTCCTTTAACACATTTTTTAAGCTGCTGCTTCAGCTGTTTAATGTGACAACGTGTGGGCTTAACATACGTTGATGCGAGTGTTGTCCAGGCTTCAAGGGACGTGGTGGTACTCGAAATCAAACGCTACAACGACATCTCAATCGAATCGATAAGTGGACTGTAGAGGAGAAATTCCTATCTCTGCCATGTGGTATAGGGCTCTCGATGCCATTGGAGATGATCGTCGGCGACGGTGGGTTGGGGTGGTGTCAATAAATTTGACGAGATCATAGCTTTGGAGAAGAGATTTGATCTGGATGCTCTAAGTCAAGTAGTTCATAGAGGAGAGCTTTGTGACGTTGAGCATGTTGATGGAGGGTAGTGATTGTGAATCGGCGGTGTTGACTACACCAGAATAAGAAGTGGCACTCGACTCCATGGATGACGGAAGCAAAGGAAAATTTTTGAAGAGATGGATCGATTTTTAGTTTTTTGAAACTTGAAACTTTGATACCATATATGAGCTTATGGAAGAACGTATGTTCACTGATTATATCAAAGATTGATACACACATGTTTATACAACAAAGGAGAGGTATAGGGAATCTAAGGATTTGCACATAAGATATTCTTATAACTATACAAATTTGTATCTATCTCTTATATAAAGGGCTCGAACACATCCTCGATGTGGCTAAAACCATTCCTCTCCCTTTTGATGGACCAGACAGTTTAGAGTTCGATTCACAAGGTGAAGGCCCTAATTACGTTGGTGTCACTGACGATTGCGTTCTCAAATGGCATGGCGAAGAACTTGGCTGGGTCGATTTCACATACACTTCTCCTCACAGGTTCATTCGTAACCTAATATTACCAAATCTACCCTTTGATCCTTTTTATTGTTTTTTCAATATTTTTATTGTTGTTAATGAATAGACAACTGTTCGAGGGCATGAGGTAGTAAATAGTTGTCGGAGACCATTGGAACTTAGCTTTCATAGGAAAACAGAAGATTTGTACATTTGTGCTGGTTACTTTGGGGTCATGAAGGTCGGACCAGAGTGAGGCTTAGCCGAGTTGGTTGTCGATGAAGTCGAAAGTCATAAAGTTATGTTTGCAAACCAAGGGGATATAGACGAGGAAGAAGATGTCTTCTACTTCAATTATAGTAGTGATAGATACCATTTTGGTAATTAAAATTTATATTTTAGAACTAATGCGACCATAGACGGTCCAACAAAAATGGTGACCCTAATCGAACAAAAAACTTGTGGCCTTTTCTATACTAGAATCTACCTTCCTCATATATTGATAAACTTGACAAAGTTATGTAACCTAGTGGTTTAGGTAGTATTGGACATTTATTATCATCCAAATTAAAATCTTCACGATGCATGATAAGTTCTTAGACCAAGACAAAACCTTGTCTTTCCCGCTTCCCTTTGCAGGAAATATTTTACAGAAAGTAGCGTGATAAAAAAAAATTGCTAATCGGTAAACTATCATCTCTATTTATATTTTCTCTCTATATTATAATCATTATAAGGAAAGAAAATTTGATAAAAACAAAAGAAAATAATAGAAAAGGTAAAACATAAGCAAACCATAAGAAAAATGTAAATAAAAATAACAAACAAATGAATAACGAATACTCGTTGACGTATATTAACAAATTATTTAATATTAATTTTTTTCTTGCACATATTCTCATTAATTAAAGACAAAAAATACAAATGTTTGAGACAAGCTACCAAATGATGATACCAATATGTATCTAGAGAGGAAATATCAAAACATATTGACCTCAAAAAAAATTCAACCACATCTACATATGGAAACCACCAAATTATAAATTAGACATAGGTTATCATATTAGATCCACGCTTGACTTGAAAATGATGAATTCAATTAGCCATGAAAATCTTTTAGGAGGAAACATATCCAAACACACCAATAGAGGCTATGTTAATTGATACGATCTCCCAAGGATGATCCACTCTAGAGTTGGTAGATTGGATAGATTTGATATATGAAACCGTGAGATCTCAGAGAATAAGTGAATGTATTAAATTGTCACACAAAAGCTGCTGAAAGACTCTTGATATTCTTGATCCCTATGATATAACTCACCAAGATAGATCAAGTGTGATTGTTGGATATGACACACCAAAAAATCGGTTTGTTCACAAGGAACATATGAGAATCACTGTCAAATAAAAAAAACAAGTTTTTGATAAAAAGTTGGATGATTTCTCAAATGATATAACATGAGTATTTACAGGAAATACTTGTGGTAATAACTAGAAAATAAATTGTCTATAAAATAAAAGAAGACTAAAAAGATAAATGAAAGAAAATAAATATAGTTGAATAACTCTTGGCTTTCAAAATGACTTTAGATCTTTCAACTTTCGTCACACTTTTTGGGCTGCTAGTAAAAAGTCTTTATTTTGTGCTTGTTTGAATGAGTTCTTCAGCTGAGTTTGCTTAGAAGATATGTGAGTCCATTGCCTCATTAAAACCTTTTCTGGAAAATCAATTGGGAAAAAATCAAGGATAAAGAAAAAGAGTACAACAACCACACCATTTGGCGACCACTCAGGTTTCCTTTTGGACTTGAATCATTGTTAAGATGATTTATGCTGCTTGATCATTCTTTTGAATTCCTTCAAGTAATCCACGAACAGCTCCAACAAGTCTCTTAGCTTTTGCTCTTGTCATTGTTCCAGTTGGGATAGTCATACTTTCCTCAGCTACAAGCTGCAGTTCAAGCTCATCCTCAAATTCCAGCTCAGGTTCAAGCTCTTCATCCTAAGTGTCATCCATGATCACATCACCCCCTCCACTTGAAAAGGATTTGTCCTCAAATCTGGACCATCTTCCACAAAGGCACCAAATCAGAAACATTAAAACTTGAACTCACTTTGTACTTACCTAGTAGATCAACTTGGTAAGCATTATCATTGATCCGCTTAGTTATCTTGAATGGTCCATCAATTATTGGCATGAGTTTCAAATTTCTTTCATCTAGAAACTGTTCTTTCTTTAAATTAACCCACATTTGATCTCTAACTTCAAAGACCATCTTACACCTTATTTTGTTTGCATGTTTTGCAAATTGCTTAGTCTTTTCTTCAATGTTCTTTCTTGTTTTCTCATGAATCTGTGTAACCAAGTCAGCTTTCTTTTTTCCATCCATGCTATTTCTTTCACTGAAAGGTAGAGGGGTTAGATCCAAAAGAGATAAATGATTAAAGCAATAAACAACTTGAAATGGAGAATACTTAGTAGCGGATGAACATAAAGATTGTATGAAAATTCTACATGTGGTAAGCATTCTTCCAAAGTCCTCAAGTTCTTTTTGATTAGAGCACGCAAGAGAGTTGAAAATTTTCTATTAACTAACTCTGTTTGGCCATCTATTTGAGGGTGAGAAGTAGTTGAGACTAACAACTTAGTACCTAACTTAGACCAAAAAATTTTCCAAAAGTAACTCAAAAACTTTGTATCCCTATCAGAAACAATAGTTCTAGGCATTCCATGCAAGTGAACTATCTCTTTGAAGAACAAATCTTCTATATGCAATGCATCATCAGTTTGTGACAAGGAATGAAATATGGCATTTTTGAAAACCTATCTACCACAACAAAAATAAAATCCGTGCCAGTTTTAGTCCTAGGCAAACCAAATACAAAATCCACAGAAATATCTTTCCAAGGCTGAGTAAGGATTGGTAGGGGGTATATAAACCATGAGGCTGAACCTTTGATTTAGCATGTTTGCAGGTGACACACCTTCCACATATCCTTGCTACGTCTCTTTTCATGTGCGGCCAGTGAAAGTGATCTTGCATCACACCAAGTGTCTTTACAACTCCAAAATGTCCCATTAAACCTTCTCCATGGGATACCCTAACTAACAACTCTCGAAGAGAAAAAATAGCCACACACAAATAGTTGTTATAGAAAATAAATCCATCATGCCTATAGTACTTGCCAGAAGCAAACTTTTCACAAGCTTTGCATACCTCCTTAAAATTAGTGTATGTCTCATACAAATCCTTAATTTGTTTAAAACCTAACAACTGAGCATCAAGAGTAGAGATTAAGGCATACCTTGGAGACAAAGCATCGTCAACAACATTTTCTTTACCTTGTTTGTACTTGATGACATAAGGAAATGCTTCTATGAATTCGACCCACCTATCATACCTCTTGTTGAGATTTTTTTTTCCTTTTCAAGTTCTTGAGAGACTCGTGATCAGTATTTATTACAAAATCCGTAGGCCACAAGTAATGTTACCATTTTGCAAAGCTAGGAGCAAATCATACAACCCCTTTCCATATGTTGGATAATTCAAAGTAACTCCAAGTTTCTCGTTGAAATAAGCAATGGACTTCTTCTCCTGCATTAGAACAACTCCAATTCCTACACCAGAGGCGTCACACTAAAGCTTAAAAGGTATAAAGAAATTTGGTAAGGTTAAGAGTGGTGCGTATGTAACCTTTTCTTTTAAGGCCTTGAATGCTTATTCTTGCGCTTCATCCCATTTGAATCCAACATCTTTCTTGATCACTTCATTGAGTGGGGCAGTTATTGTACTAAAATCCTTCACAAAACGGCTATAAAAGCCAGCTAGTCCATGGACCTCACTTCTTCCACCGTCTTTGAGCTAGGCCATTCTTTGATAGCTTTAACCTTTTCTTCATCAACCTTGATGCCTTCTGAACTCACAACAAAACCTATAAAAACAAGGTTATCCGTATAAAAAGTGTATATCTTAACATTGGCAAATAACTTTTCATTTCTAATGACAGTTATAATCGCTTTCAAATGATCAACATGCTCATCTAGACTCTTGATATAAAAACTAAGATGTCATTAAAGTAAACTATAAGAAAACTCTCAAACATGGTTCATTAGTCTCATGAAGGTGCTAGGCGCATTAGTTAGTCCAAAAGACATCATTAACCATTCATACAAGTCATGCTTAGTCTAAAAAGTAGTTTTCAATTCATCACCCTCTTTCATGCGAATTTGGTTATACCCATTTTTGAGATCCATTTTAGAAAAACAAAGGAACCATGCAACTCATCAAATATATCATATAATATAGGAATAGGGTAGCGATACCTTAGTTTTAAAAAGCACTCATGTGGTGTGCCATGGCGCATGGTGCACTGTGGCAAGGAGATGATCGCCACAAAGGATGAAGGCATGACTAGATCTAGAAAGCGTGCACCTTGAAGGCGCCTTGTCCGAAGCGATGTCCACGGTGGCAAGGGACATGTGGATTGTGGTGCACAAAAAATAAAATGTGTGTTCTTTGAAATATCTAGTTTACTTAGTACTGATATAATGATATATTAAATAATGTAAATAATTATACATATTTAATTATAACTGGAAAATGGATGGGGACTCTTCAAATGATGATTTGGTGTTTGACGATGATAAACCTAGTTATGCAACTAGAGCAGTCGCAACTTCGAGATATTGGAAAAAAGAAGGTATTGATGGCAGCTCCAATCCCAAAGTATCTCGTACACCACCAGCTCCTATATTGTTGGTTGATGATGATATGGGGGAGAATTTTGGTGGAGATGAAGTTCATAAGGATAATTTAGGCGATGAGGAGAACTCTGAGTACCATTCTTTAGATTATCCTTATTAGTGTTTCAAAAATAATTATATTTTGTTTCTCTTGCAATTTTTTTTCATCATATGGTTTTGTGGATTGGGTTAAAAAGGATAAATACATTTACTATTTTATTTGTACGAGTTGCACCTTGTGTCAAAAAGGCGATGCGCCATGGCTCAAGGCTCATTCAAGGACACTTGGTGCCACGGTGCGGTTTTTGCTGTTTAAAACCAAAGGCAATACTTTACAGTGATGTTGTTGATGGCTATACAATCAGTACATATCCGCTAGCTTCCATCCTTCTTTGGCACAAGTAGCACTGGTACAACACAAGGTCTCATACTCTCTCTGATATACCCTTTCTCTATAAGCTCACGAACTTGGCTTTGGAGCTCCTTTGTCTCAACAAGATTAATTCTGTAAGATGGACGGTTTGGAAGTAAGGCTCCTGGTACAAAGCTGATTTGGTGCTCAATGCCTCAGATTGGTGGTAACCCCTCTGAATTGTCTTTTGGAAAAACATCCTACATTCCTACAAAAGAGAAGTCATTTTACTCGGCAGCACTGGTGAAAGGTTAGTCAAGCTCATGAGAACTTCCTTAAAGATAAAAAAAAAAGCAAATCTTGTTTTGAAAACAAAGCTCTCTTAACCTCACCAATCCTCACAAAGAAGTTTGATTGTCTCACGGGTTTACCCTCAAAGGCTTTTGACTCGACTTTTCTTAGACTCTCATTCTCTTTTTGGTGTTTAGTGTTTAAGGCACTCTTGGTATGATCCTCCTTGTGCTTTAGACTCAGTTGGTCCTGATAAACTTCATGTGGTGTCATTGGAACCAAATTGTTTTTTCTTCCTTTGAAATCAAAAGAATACCAGTTGGTGTAGCCATCATGGGTCACCTTTCGATCAAACTGCTACGACCTACCAAGTAGAATGTGGCATGCCTCCATTGGTAAAAAATCACATAGGATCTCATCCATATACTTGCCAATGGCTATGGGAACCATCACTTGGCTGCTCACTTTCATTTCTCCATCGTCATTGAGCCATTGAAGCTTATAAGGATTTCGATGCTTCCTCACCTTCAATCCTAGCTTCTTGAGCATTGTATCACTTGCCATGTTTGTACAGTTTCCTCCATCAATAATGAGGCTGTATACCTTGATTTGGACATGGCATCTTGTATGGAACAAGTTCTACCTCTGCTCCTTCTTCTCGGATTTAGCTTGCACACTTAGTGATCTTCTTGCTACCAACATATCACCCTTGGCCTGTAACTCTACATGTTCCTCCTCTGATGTTAGTGAATCAAAATTTACGTCATTTTCCTCAGATATCTCTCCATTGTCCAGAAGAATCATGGTTCTATTATTGGAACACTCATTGGCATAGTTTCCTCTCCTTTGGTATTTAAAACATTTCACGTCTTGAGAACTAGTAGTAGTAGCCTCGACTTTGCCTTTGGTGTCTTTATTTGTGGCGAAAGGCTTGGCGTCTACTTTTGGTTTGAAAAAAAACTTCTCCTCTCTTTGGTAACTAGATCTAGAATTAGATGCTCCAACTCCATAATTTGGTCTAGGAGAACCCATGCTCTTTAGATGTTGCTCCACCAGTATCGCATTATGTAGCATCTCTTCTAGTTCCACATAATGTTCCAACTCAAGTATGTCCTGAATGTCTCGGTTCAAAGCTCCCAAGAACCTTGCCATAGTTGCTTCTCTCTCAGATATGTCAGTTCTTAGAGAGTCTCCATCTCTTGGTAGTAGTCTTCTACACGCCGACTTCCTTTCTCTACTGGATATTCTTCATTGTGCCTCCTTGAGATCACCAACTAATCCCACCAGCTGAGTACATATTCATAGAACTCAGTAGCCGAAACTATCATTTTGTTATTCTCCACGTAGTGTTGAAAATTAAAGAAGAGTTCTATCTTCTTCACCCACTCCGATAGTCATCTGGATCATTTTCCCCATAGAATGATGGAATTTTGAGTTTAAGACCACCCAAGTTGTTATTTAGGTTAAAACCTTGCTTCCCTAATACATATATATCTCTTTTGGCTCCCCTGAGATGAGTAATCATCACGGCTGTAGTAGTCGATTTCATCACTATGCCTGACCTGTCTAGGTTTGTCTTTATCTCTCCTATTAGGCAAATTTTGTGGTTGCCTCTGTTGAGCCTCTACTCATACTTCCTCCAACCTTTCATAGATCCCATTCATCTCAATTCTCATCATTGCCTGCATCTCTCCCAACAATGCTTGCATTTGGAGATTCAGAATCGCAGGTTCTTCTTCTTCGTTGTTTTCATCATTGTTAGACATGATTGTCCCCTGAAAATCTTAAGAAAAAAATTAGAAGTAAAAAGTCCTCACTAGTGTTTCACTCAAGTGTTTAACTCTCAATGGATCTCCTAGTGATTCTCAAAGGTTCTTATAGAACAAAAACCAATCAAACCCAATGATCAATCCACAAAACACAAGAATAGAATATTAAAAGATAGACAGTTGTAAGTTTTTTTCTTTTGATTTGCTAGTTGATTTACAAGTCTAAGATCCAATTTTTTCCTTTTATTTTATTATTATTACATATATATATTGTAATGGCTGCCTCAACTAGATCACATAGATAGATAAGAGAAAAAAATAAAAACAAGAAGATGAGAAGATGAATGCATGAGAAGATGAAAAGAAGAGTGTGCTCTGATACCACTCGATACGATATCCCAAGGATGATGCAATCTAGAGTTGGTAGATTGGATAGATTTGATCTATGAAACCGTGAGATCTCAATGAACAAGTGAATGGATTGAATGGTCACATAGAAGCTGCGGAACGACTCCTGATATTCCTCTTGATCCCTACGATATAATGCACCAAGACAGATCAAGTGTGATTGTTGGATATGACACACCAAAAAATAAGTGTGTTTACAAAGAACAGATGAGAATCACTCTCAAATAAAGAAAAACAAGTTTTTGATAAAAAAAAAAAGTTGGATGATTTCTCAAATGAGATTACATGAAATACTTGTGGTAAAAACTAGACAATAAATTGTCTTGAAAATAGAATAAGACAAAAAAAACTAAATGAAAGAAAGTAAATATTAGTGAATAAATTTTGGCCTTCAAATTTATTTTTGATCTTTTAATTTTCGTTACTCTAATTTTTGTTCTAGGTATCATCCGCTCTTAGAGAATTCTGCAAGTTGTCCTAGAAAAACAATCCTTGACACATAATAGTCATATATCATAATATGAAAATACCCCTATTCCCTGCTAGTTTTGACTCGATAAAACTATATTGATGTAAAAAGTGGAAAAAGGTCTTAAGTCAGCAAAATAGAATGTAGCATTAGTATAGGATGGAACATCTTTCCCCCAGATTTAAATCACACTGTCAAAGAATAACCCATGTTAACGATCCTTGGGTTGTGATTTTGGATGTTTTCTTTTTGAAGTTGCAAGTCATGGTTGATTTGCTGTACCTCCTCTTCTAACTTTAGAACTCGTTCGTTGATAGATTCATGTTAGTACCTAATTCGGTCTTCATCTTGTTAAACTTAGCACCAAAAGCTTTGTGATATTTCTTTTGTGCTTCAATAAATGCTTGCAAGGTCTTCTAGAGCTTCTTCGCAGTGGAAAGAATTTGCGGGATAAGCGCATCATAAGCATAAGTGCATCATAAGCATCAAATGAATAGTCTTTGTTTGTGTTGAATCCAACATCTCGTCGTGATCAAAGTCTTGATCAATCAAGTACCAGAATGCCAAAAAATTTGTTCTAAGAGTGTGTGAGCAAGTAGTTCCCACATACAAGCCTTCATGGAGGTGACTTGGTGGGTGATAAGGACGCCTAGAAGGTGCATGGGCTGATCGGTTGTGACCAATGCGAGTTCCATGCATTGAGTAAGATATTGGTTAAAGGCGACTTTAATCCAATGCTTGTTGGAGCGCAACATCCTCCGTTATAGTGTGCTTGCAAGGGTATTTTGGGATGACGTCAAAGTTCAGCTTCAAGTGCTCTTGAAACAATGTAAAAACAGAACTAAAAATTAGTAAGAAACTGTCCTAGACTAGGCTCTAGTCTTGGACTCATTGGCAACAATCACTCTCTGGAAACGACGCTGAAAAGCTTCATATGGATGATTTTTACTCCAAGTATTTACCTATAAACCAACATAAAAGTTACAAGTGCACAACTAGTCGTATGTAGTATTTTAGAATCGATCCCACGGAGAGTGATGTTAATAAGACGAGTTTATTAAGAGCAGGATGAGACTAGGACGAATATATGGTTGGGGGCTTTTGAGTGTAATGGTGACCAAAATAAGAAAATAAATAAAGAAAGTAAATAAAAAAAGTGTTGGCCGTTGAGGACCTATCCAGGGACTATGGTTCTCAATAGTTCTAGCAATCTTCGTACAAGTTTCTCTAAAGTGGATTCTAGAACTCGCAACACTAAGGTAAGTTTATCTATAACAAGACTACTTTTGATAGCTAAGCAATCTATGTCTAATCCCCTCCGTGACTCAACCAATGGGCAAGCACACGACAAAGACTAGCATGCATTAGATTCTAGTGGTCTTAATTCACATCACTTCATGAATCAACTTTTGTAAGTCATGTCAAAATCTTCTCTATCTAACTAGTTCGGGAGAGAGGTGATGCGCCGTCAAGTGGATCCGTCTTCTAGGTTTTGTTGCAAGAGTTCATTGCGCAATAAGCATTAAGTAAAGGTCTAGAAGAAGTGAGGGAAACAAATCTAAAAACCTACACACTTTGAACCATGAATCCCCTTCAAGTAACCCCCACTAAACCCAACAATATGACTACTCACACATAATCAAACAAACCATAGCAAAATATGAGATGGAAAACATAATTATATAAATGTTAAGGAGGGTTTTAGGGATCTTCTATGTAGAGTAATTGATCTTCTCCCTTAAAAAAATAGAATCAGAAATCAAGATGAAAAGAGATTAGAAACGAAACAAGGAGGCAACAATGGAAGTGATGAACTCGACGGTGTCTTCAATGGTTAGGGATGGCTATGTTGCTCCTTATTTGAGTTGCCTTCTTAGGTTCATTAAGGACTCGTATATGTAGTGTTTTAAGGCGGTCGAATATGGATGAATTGGAGTGATTCCAATTGAAGGTAAAATTTGACTCTTCTAGATTTCCATAATATAAAGAATGTTGAATTTGGCTCATTGGAAGGTCTTTAAACGTAGCTTTCAATCTGAAGTTTAGAAACTATCCTGAAGTACATTTTACTGCTTTCGTCCAAGAACCTGTAAAGACTCTAAATTCCACAAATACTCGAAATTCCTTAAGAAAACATTGGTTTCACTTGTAATATTTTTGAAAACACATTAAAGCATAGCTAAAACATGTAAAAATACTATGTTATCAACTCCCCCAGACTTAGAATTTACTTGTCCTCAAGAAAAAAAGAAAGTGTAGTCATGGAAAAGATGTTTGAAAATCACTGGAACTCTCTTCTCATTAGAGACAGTATCTTGATTTGCATCTGTATACCACATTAAAACAAAGATTCACATTAGAACTTTCTCATTATAATCTCATTGTTTTCCCTACTCTGATCCATCCATCTCAAACCTGCAAAAACTCTGCATTCACGTCAGTCAACTCTCTACATTCATTAAAATATAATGTGAGTTTCTCGTTAAAAGTATATCATTCAGGGTAGACGGCGCTTGGTGTAAGGGAAAGCTTTTTGGTGTTTGGTTGTTGAGTTTAAGGTGTTTAGGGTAATGGATAGTAAGGTGGGTGAAAGATATTATGCAAACCCATAAGAAGAAATAAATCTGATGATGTCCATAGTCTCCAACCACATCTTTATATTGTTCATTCTTCTTTTACTTTGGATTCCTCCAAAATTAGATTTTTGCGGAGATTCCTTTGTAAGCGACTGCTTCCTTCTAGAGAATTGATCCTTGCCTCTATTTGGGATTTTCCTGTTCTATGAGACTTCTATAACTGATATATGTTTCCTTTCCTCTTGTTATTTTTACTTTAAAAAAAAAAAAAGAGAAACGGTATCGTATATGAAATAATGTATCATAAGCATGAAATTAGTTCCTTATTTTATGAATCCCATAGGTAGAATATGTAATGAATTTGGATATTCATACTCTGTTTTGTCTTTCTAAAACTCTTCTTCTACGTTGTCAAAAAGTGTGTGGTCTCTTTCGGTCCGACAGTTTTACACATATCTGCAGGTTATAATGATAAAAAAGACTACATGAGGTTTGAAAGAAAGGGTTATGGTTAAGGGTAGGAAACCACTAAAAAGTGAGTGGTCATTCAAGATTAACAAGAGGGTGGTAAAAGTGGGGAAAAGGAGTTATGCTAAGTCATCCAATGAGAAAAATTAAGTTAGGTTAGGTGGTCCAATAAAATAGAGTTGACATTCGATCCAACAGAAGTCTCTACAAGATGAAACTTCTGGGGAGAGGTCCGGTTCTGAGCTTCTATGTATCAGCCACTCTTAGAGAATTCTGCAAGTTGTCCTAGGAAAACAATTCTCGACACATAATGATAAACTATCATCGTATGAAAATGTCCTTATTCCCTTCTAGTTTTGACTCAACAAAACCTTTTGACTCGACAAAACTATATTGATGTAAAAAGTGGAAAAAGTCTCTAAGTGAATGTAGCATTAGTATATGATGGAACATCCTTCTCCCTGACTTAAATCACACCATCCCGATGGCAAAAATAAAATGAAGAGGAAGAAATAGATGGATGGAAAATAATTTTTTTGTTTAAGAACAATGTCACCTTGTTTTATGGAGGAGATGGAATGATGGTGGTGGATCGATGTGTGAGATGAATGATGGTTTGGTGGAGACAAGGTAATCTAGCCTTGATTCTTTCTTATTATTGTTCGACATCGATTGGATGAGACTATTTTCAATCTAATTATAATTTTTTTTTTTAATTTCTAAGTGCATCCTTCCTGAGACAAAAAAACAAAAATCATCAATATTAAAATGAAATAAAACTAAATGAAAGAGTACATAAGATAGTTAATGCAATGATGCTTATGGGCTAGAATGGTGGTGATTAATGATGTAGGGATACAATGGAGACAGATGAGTGATGAACGAATGATGCAAAATGTAGATTGGAGACGAATGGCTTGTTGGGGCGGAGCGTTGGAAGGGCCTTCTGGCACTCCACAGGCTCCTCCTGGAGCGTTGGTGATGCTTTACTCTCCTTCTTCAATTTTCTGGATCTATCTTGCTAGCACATGTATCCTTAGGTTGTGCTTCATGAACATGTCAAGTTTGTGGTGTTTTAAGCCTCTTTATCGATTCATTAGGTCTTGTCTTGCTATCGCGGTTCTCCTGACAGTCCATGTTTTCCTTCTTTTTTTGCTTTTCTTGTTTTCTAATATATTTGTTTTGTTTGTGTTTTTGTGTTTCTCCTGAAACAATAATCTAAAACAATAAGTGATAAATGAAAATAAACCTAAATAAAACTTACCTAATGTAATGCATGATGTTTTGATGTAGGTTGGAGCTGGCTAGGATGAAGGTTGCTGCTGAGGTTGTTTGAGGCCCCACTACAGTTCTAGGAAGGCCTCTTGGCCCTGCACGAGCTCTTTCTGGAGCTGAAGTGCCTTTCCCTGTTTCAGCTCTGGTTTGTCCTTGTTTTTCCCTTTTTTTCTAGTTCCTTATGCAAAATCTGAAATTAAAACATTAAAAACTATCAACGTATAATGAAATAAACCTAATCTAAACTCTTACCAAAGGTTTGCCTCCTATTAAGCGCTGGTTTAAAGTTTTTTGCTTTACTTGGATGTACTTCTTATGTGAAGAGGTGTGGAGTATTTTTTTCTTAGACAAGTTCTCTTTGGTCGTCCATTGATATGGCTTTGGACTCGTTCTTCATTTTCTATCAATTCATCAACTCATTTTTCTTCACACCCTTCTTTTCCAAGATCTTCCAAAGGTTGATTCTTATAATGTGCTAAAGAGGTGTTACATGTTAAATGAGGATCCAGGTCTTCTTCTTCTTTCTTGGTATCGTGTCCAGCAACACGAGTTGATAAGTCCCCAAGCTTCTCATAGAGATAACAATGCCTTTTTTGTTGAAAAACAATGCTTCTCATTGTAGCTATAGCTTGGTCCTCTATCTATCCACACGTTTAGACATAAGTGTGTCTTTGAGGTACTTTCTTAGTTGTTCTTTAATCCATTGAAACTTCCTATCAATGGTTTTAACATCCTTAACAATTCGATCCCCAAGGTTACTGACAAAAACGGAAATATCTTATGTTTCCAATAAAGAATTCCATTAATCTTATCAATCTTCTCATAAGTTGTCATCTCAATCATCATTTGGTAGTCTAGGTACAGCCCCATGAGGATCTTAAGTTATTTTTCGTTACTTCTTTTATTTGAGAAACCATTTGCGCGGTCTTGAAAAGGTTGGTGCAGAAGATGAGGAAAAACTCGGTCTCTGTTAAACCGGTTTTGAGCACTCTCGGTTGCTCTTAGATAAGGAGGCTGGGGACGCCTAAGATAAGGTGTAAGGACTGATTCCAAACCGTATTAAGGTGATGGAGAAGGTCGTGGTATAAAGTTGGCATGCTCATGAGCTCCACTTTGATGTTGATGTTATCACCAAGTTTTGGCGATGAGTGAGCTATGGGTGTAGACTGCCCTGCTCGTGAGTTATTACTTGAAATACTGGCTGTCCTAGAGTATTTTATTCATTATAGTCCATGTTACATAAAGCTTCATTAGTCTCACTGTTTTCTTCTAGAGAGAAAATAATTTCAGCATATTTTTCTTCAATGAATCGATTCTCTCCTCCTTGTAATCGATTTTTCATTGGATTCTTCTTCTAAGTAAGCCTTCCTTTCCTCTTCTTAAAAGTATGGGTAGGCTTTTTTGTCCTCCCTTTCAGCATAATTAGTTGGATCCATGACTCTTTTTGTAAAGCTTCAATCTTCCATTCAAAGCGACTTTTAATAGTATCAATAGAATAATCCATGTTAACGATCCTTGTGTTGTGATCTTGGATGTCTTATATTTTTAGTTGCAAGTCAAGGTTGATTTTTGGTACCTCCTCTTATATATTTAGAACTCGTTCGTTGATAGATTCAAATTTAGCACCTAATTTTGTCTTCATCTTGTCAAGCTTAGCACCAAAG
This sequence comes from Cardamine chenopodiifolia, assembly GCA_963922655.1. Taxonomy (NCBI): domain Eukaryota; kingdom Viridiplantae; phylum Streptophyta; class Magnoliopsida; order Brassicales; family Brassicaceae; genus Cardamine; species Cardamine chenopodiifolia. The sequence continues at coordinate 2,549,651 of OZ000464.1, forward strand.
CTTCAAGGTCTTTCTTTTGTGCTTCAATAAATGCTCGCAAGGTCTTCTTGACCTTCTTCTCAATGGAAAGAATTTGCAGCATAGGCGCCTCATAAGCTTCAAACGATTACTATGATTCCGCCAACACTTGCATAGGCGCCTCATAAATAAACAAGTAAATAACGAATGTAAATCAATAAAAGCAAGTGTTGGCGAAAGTAATTCCAGGTACTATGCAATAGTTTTAGCAATCTTCGTACAAGTTTCTCTGAAGTGGATTCTAGAACTCGCAACAATAAGGTAAATTTATCTATAACAAGAATACTTTTGATAGCCAAGTCAACTATGTTTAATCCCCTCCGTGACTCAACCAATAGGCATGTACACGACGAAGACTAGCATGCATTAGATTCTAGTGATCTTAATTCACAGCACTCCATGACTCAACTTTCGTAGGTCATGGCAATGTCTGCTCTATATAGTTAGTTTGGGAGAGAGGTGTTGTGCCTTCCAGCTGACCTTCTCCTAGGTTTAGTTTCAAAAGTGCATGGAGCAATAAGCATTAAGAACAAGTATAGAAGAAGAATCATAATCATAATATAGTGAGGGAAACGAATCTAACAACCTACACAATTTAAACCATGAATCCCCTTCAAGTAATCCCCACTAAACCCAACAAAAAACTACTCACACAACCAAACAAACCATAGCTAAAATGAGATGGAAAACATAATTATATATAGGTTAAAGAAGGTTTTATGGATCTTCTATGTATAGTAATTGATCTTCTCCCTCAGAAAAATAGAAACATAAATCAAGATGAAAAAGTTGAGAAACAAAACAAGGAGGCAACAATGGAGGTGATGAACTCAATGGTGTCTTCAAATGTTGGGGGCAGCTCTACTTCGCATTATTCGCTATGCCTTCTTAGGTTTCATAAGAACTCGTACATATAGTGTTTTGAGGCGGTGGAATTAGTTCCAGGGCATCTCGGTATGAATTAAATTATGTGCGGTCATTTGGGAAAAAGGGCTTCAGCATGGGTCTGGCGCTGGTGCGGGCTCTGCTGCATCCCTAAGGAGGTATTCCAGCACGACACCGAGCAACGATGGGGCGATGGCATATTTTGAAGGACCTGTCTTTAGTGCTGTCATCATAACTTTTGATTGCCTAGATGAATTGGAGTGATTCCAATTGGAGGCGAATGTTGGATCTTCTAACTTTGCAATGATATAAATAACATTATTTTGCCGCACTAAAACTGTCCTAAGCACATTTCTGCTGTTTTTGCTGCTTTTCGTCCAAGAACCTGTTAAAACTCTAAATTCCACAAATATTCAAAAATCCTAGAGAAAACATTCGTTTCACTTGTAATATTTATTGAAAACATATAAAAACATAGCTAAAATAGGTAAAAATACGATGTTATCACAAAGATAGATCATTTGTAATAAGTTGCGAAAGTACAGATCTTCTCCATAGAATTTGGGTCAAAGGTACCAAATTCGGGACCAACAATATCCGGTACATTCCAACGGGCGATTTTTGGGTCATATTACATTGCAAAACAATTTGTTTGGTCTTGTGGTTCCGAGTCACTAATGGATCGGAAAGTTTTTCATGAGATACTAAAGATGGAGACTGTGATTGATCTCACGAACAAAGAAAAACCTCTTGGAATGGTCGTGAAAGTCTCTGGTGAGACCAGAGAGATTCTCGAGATGCTTGAGGATAGTGAAAGGAAGTCAATGAAGTATGTTAGTGAGGCTTATAAGAGGGAAGATGGAAAGTTATGGATTGGATATGTGTATATGCCGGCTGTTTGGGTTCTTGATACATTGGTTTATGATTCCAAATGAGTCACCAAAATGCCAAGACAATATTATTATCACTTGGTTGTGGGATTGGTTTATTAGCAGGATGCATTTTGTTTTGTATCTTCTTGTTGTTGTGTGAATGGATTTTCATTATAACTTGGGATTCTGCAAAATGTTGTTTCAATTAAGTAGTTAAATTTGATTTTCTGGGATTTAAAACTGTTGGTAATGTTTAAATGAAAATTGTATAGAATTATACAACATATCTCATATTAGGATATGTTTCAAATATCTCGTATTAGGAAAAATATTTCTCTTCCAACCACTTTCCCCAAAGCCCCTCACACCGTTTTTGATATGTTCTCTTCGTCTTCTGTTCACCACTTCTCTCCCATGTTCTCGTCTTCCTCCTAGGGTCCCTATCTATGTGAGTGCGTTGTGCCTTTCTCCGGTCTCTGTATGTGAAAAAGGCCGACAAAGCTTTTGTATTAGTCGTCACTCTTACTGTGTTTTTCTCAATAGGCTTCAGATTCTTGCCATTGTTTCTTGTTCCTCCTCAACCTACAATTTGTTTCTTTGTCACGGTCACCATCGTCACTGTCAAAGCTTTTCCGTTGGAGCCACCGGAACCACCAGATCGCGTTCTCTTCATTGTCCCTCCGATTTTGGTTCTACCTCTTGCGTCTGTCTTAAAAGAATTTGGCTCCCTCCTTCTTCTATCCTCCACTGGATCAAGCCTTTTGTAACCGGCAAGTCTTTCTCTCCTCCGTACAAGATTGCATGTTACCGCTGGATCTCTCGTTTTTGGTGGTTTCCCCCTCTGCAGTTTGGTTTGAAGACATTGAAGTTTTCCGCTTTCCGACCACAACCATGATAATATAACTCCTCCTCTCCCGCTCCCGCATGTTTTTCTTTTCTTGTTACCTTCTGATTTTTCTACTTTGGGATGTTATTGGACCATTGTTGAGTGTGTGGCTCTAGACTTCTGGAATTTAGGTCTCGCTCCTTCCTTTATGACGGTTTTGGTTACCTTTGGCTACACATTTGTGCCATCTTGTGGCATCCTTATCGCATTGGTGCGAATTTTTACTGCAATATGCATATTCGGTTTCGATTTAGTTTGGTTATTAGTTGCTTTGATAGAGTTGTTTATCCTTTCATGGCAGTTTGGACAAAGAAATTCCTCTTATTCACACCTTACCAGTAAATTTGGATCGTTGGGACTGCCATAGTCATAATTTCTCCTTTATGTAGCTTATTATCTTCCCAAATACATCACTTGTGTTTAGTGGTGTTGTTACATAGAGCATTGTGATGAAAATTGGTCGATTTGAAGCAGCAGCTTGGCAAGCTTCTACAGGAACATGTGGCATATGTCTCATCAGCCATTTTTGCCGTTGCATTAGCTATTCTATCAACTTTGTTTGCAACTAAAGCAGTTGGTATCACTTTTTTTGTCTGTTCTTCGGATTGTCAGGACCTCATCCCTCTTCTTAACGATGGTGGCCAAATGAACAAGATTCAGATATTTCTGTTTGATATTCAAGCCTTATGGTATTTGTTTTATTCTATTTCATTTCACTTTGTTGTACATTGGGCCATTGTTGCCTTGGATTAACTAAAGCGGCTAGGTTTGCTTGTACCACCTCCTCCTTCATTGGACTGAGGACTTTCTATCAATTAAAAGAATGGGTGCACAAAAAGATCTCATATTAGAATTTATTTTATAATTAGTTAAAACTACATAAAAATTAGAATACATCTGTCCAAACGATAGACAAAAAGACAAAAGAAACAAAAGAGATCTGTTTATATTATCTTTTTGGGAAAATTAGTAATGAAGGATTTTTTTTTCGGTTTGTCCATATATACCTATTTTACTAAATTGTCACTTATGCGTAAACTATCCTTACTAATAGATAAAAAAAAAATTTAAACAGTTTTAAGAGCAAAAAAAACATGTTGATAGACAAGTATGAAGAAGAGTTAAAGAAGAAACTTTCTGATTTTATTGAGAATAAGTAGTTTTATTATATTGATGAAATTCGTTCTGCAAAGTTTAGAATACGTTTTCTACTGTTCTGAAAACATTCGATTATGTATTTTAGCTTTTCTATGTGTTCTACAAATTTAAGAATTGAAATATGTTCTAAAAATTATAGAATTCAAAATTTAAATATTCTACAAAATTTGGAATACATATTCTACAATTTACTCTATGTTCTATGATATTTTGGATATGCATTCTATGGCTTAATCTATGTTCTACGATTATTAAAATAAGTTTTCTACTTTGTACTCTATGTTCTGCAAAAATTAGAATATATATTCTATTAAATTTTGAATATATATTCTGTTAAAGTTAGAATATATTCTAAAGTTTTTAGAAGTTCATAAAAATAGGAACCAAATCTAAAAATAAGAAAACTGAATCTAAGATATTACAGAAAATCTTATATATCGTTAAGATTACATATTTATTGTTTTGATTACGTTCAAAATCGATTCTGAACTAATTTTTGATCAATTTTTTTCTTCCTCTTCCCCCTTTCCACGGGTTTTTCTTGTTTTTTCATGATTATGTTCATATCTACGTAATGTGTGGTGTATGAAAATTGGATATTTATTGTTGCTGAAGAAAAACGTAGGAGATTCCGTACTTTGCAATCCACTACATCATTTGAAGAGTTGAAGGTGATGGTTACAAAATACTATATGGAGTAGAACATAGTATGGTTGATGTGGAATTCAGTTAATTTACCCACAAATCTTAGCGTTGATTCTCCTCATGTTGTTATGATAAATGATAGATAAGTAAAAATATTTCTTGCGTATTGAAAAAGCAAAAAGACGATAAATTTTTGTGTGACATTCAAAGGTAGAGTTGATGATCATATAGGAGTAGAGTCCATTTTAATTTGAATTAGGAGCCACACGATTCAATTGATGGAAATGATGATGGTAATGTGCTTAACAATCAGGATTATTGGTGAATACAGATAAACCAAATGATGATGATGCTAAAGTCGGTGATAGTGTCGGATCTACATGGTAAATTTGATGGTAAATAAGAGAAAATATTTCAAAAGTAAGGAAGCTTTACAAGAAAATATGGTAACGTATACGATGAAGTATAACTACGACTACAAGTTTACAAAATATGATACGAGATGGTGGCGTATACACTTCATAGATAGTGTTTGCAAATGGAGTCTTCGTGCTGAGTGTTTAGAGCGGTCTACACATTTCAAAATCAACAAGTATATTGGTAACCATACATATGCTCCTTCAAAGAAAAGCCAATTCTGTAGGGCACATTCAGCAAGAACAATTGAACATCTCATTATGATAATTATAAGGGTGTGAAGGAAGAGCCTATACCGAATGATATAATTAATATTATTCATACAGAGTATGGATATGAACTAACTTATTTCCAAATTTGAGAGTCTTGTGAGTATGCAGTTAATGAAGTTAGAAAATATTCGGAGAAAATTTTTGGTAATCTACCAAAATATTTTCTTATGTTCCAAGAAGCGAATTCTGGTACATATAGGAATTATAAAATTGATTGCAATGATAGATTCAAATATATATTTATTTCTTTTGGTCAATCAATAAGAGGGTTCTACAAGGCAATTCATAAAGTGATTGTAATTGACAGAACATTTTTAAAAAGCAAATATAAAGAATTTTTACTAGTTGCTACATCTATAGATGGTAACTTTAATTTGTATCCAATGGAATTTGAAATTTCTGATTATGAGAATGATTGTTCGTTGGAGAGGTTTTTTAATGCAACTTAAAAATGGTATAGAGGAGGATGAAGGTTAGTTTTTGTGTCAGATAGACATATGTCGGTTGGTAACTCAGCTTGAAAAATCTACCCATTGGCTAGACATGGCATTTGAATCCATCAATTGATTAATAATGTTGTAACATATAACAAGGGAAAGGATGTTGCTGGTGTCGTTGCAAGAGTGTCAAATATGTATAGAGTTGCTGAATTTGAGAAATTATTCATGCAAATTTGCAACATCAGTCTTGCAGTTGGAAGTTATCTAGAAGATGCTGATGTGAGAGAATTGGCTCGATGTCATTTTCCTAGATACGACATCAACACCAACAATCCTGCTAAATCGATCAATTCATCTTTGAGATCACCTAGAGAGTATCCAATAATTTCTTTGTTAGACAACATCAGAGAAATATTAATACGATGATTTTATAATCGTAGATAATTAAGTGCAAAGCAAAATATCCTTAACTATTAAGGTGGAGAAAGATTTCTAGAAGAATAAAAAAAAAGCAAAATGTTTAAAACTTATCCAATTACCAAATACAAATTACATGTTAAAGGTAACGAATTAGACTATATTGTTGACTTAGAAAGAAGAACATGTTCATGTGAAAAGTTTGACATAGGAAAATTTCCTTGTATACACGTCATAAAATAAGCTTTTGATAGAAGTAAGTGACTATATCCATACACCGATGATGTGTGTACCACTACCACATGGAAATCCTTATATGAGGAAAATATTAATCCAATAGGTGTTACTGAAGAAGAATGAAGCATCCCAGAACATGTTGAAGATGCAAAAGTTCTACCACCTAAAACAATAAAACACCCTAGTAAACGAAAAAACAAAGACATGAAAAAGTTAAAGACAAGATAAGATTGTCACAAGGAATACAAGATTCAAAGAGACATAGGTGCAGCCGTTGTGGTGAAGAAGGACATAACATATCGACATGTTATATAGCGATATAATTGCGGTTCGTGAAACTATTCTTTTTTGCTTAAGTTTTTTTCAATTTTCTTTACTGTGTTCTCTTTTTCAGGATTGTTTTGCTATTATCATCATTGAGCGTTGAAGGATAATATTTTATGGGTGAATTTATTTTCTTCTTCCACAAGCAAAGACAAACAAGCACATTTTACTTTTCCTTTTCCTTTGGTGGTTAAAATTTTCTAATTTTCTTCCAGCTTATATACGATAGGTTTAACAATATATAGTTGATTCAGAAAATAAAGACATAAAAGTTCGAATATTGGATTCAATATTTTCTAAATTTGTATCACGTTTGCTCTAGTTTTTTGCTGATCGATTCATGTACTCGTGTCATCACCAATAGTATAGAGTTTGAGAAGAAGGAAATTGAGCTAGAAGAGAAGGTAATTGAAAGGACACAATTTGCAATTACTAAGGCCAAATCGAGTTTAAAGAAGACATTGTGCCCTCTTGATGTTCTAGGATGTAGCAAAGTACTAGATTAGAGATGATGGAAATGGTTTAATATATAAGAGTTTTTTTGGACTCATCGATAATGTTGGATGGATATATTGTAGACATTAATTTAGTATGTAATGGTTGGATGAGTATTATAAATACTATTCGATCAGTTTTTAATTGTTGAATATAAGAAAGATATAAATAATTTTGTAAAAAAAATCATTCCCTTAAATATTATAGCTAGTTGATGAGTTTTATGCAAAACTAAGCTAAAAATCTCAATCAGTGTCTACAATATCGGAAAATATCTCTGAAGGTTCATACTTCTTCATTCCATCAATTAACACATGATCGTTTGTTGCTTCCCAAATATCAACTGCAATCCTTAGACGCGCTTTTCATCATTTATCAAATCCATAGGTAGCTGAAGCAAATGCATTCAATGTATTTCAACAAATAAAATTCACAATCACTTGTTAATTTATTTAAATGGCATAGAGACATATATGATCTCACATTGTGTCCACAGTGGAACTTCCCCATAAACCTTTGTGCAAACTTCCTTCAGAATACGAGGAATGGTGAATGCAAATGACTCCACATGTCTTATGTTGATGTTTATACTACAATCAAAGACTTCAACTGTTCTTAGAATGAAGTTATCACAAACCAAAATCCAATGATTACCATTGACGAAGACCGTAGCATAAATTATGTTGAAATCTCAAGTCTATTTTTTCTGTCTTACCATGAGATGACAATTCACTATTGGCATAAGCTAGAAGATTACTATCCCACTTGTGGCTTCATTTATTTGTCAAATACTTAAACTGTTCGTTTCTTATTTGAATGCTAAACATACAATTCATGAAACCAACACGATTTGACTTTAGTCGGCCTAAAGATGTATTCTCCCTAAATATATACATCATATAATATATTTCTTGAAAAATATTTAATCGTTTAAAAATCATTTTAGCACAACATAAACAACATTAAATATAACATATTGTTACTACTTCGTTGCCAAGCTAGAATTTGTTCCTCATGATTCGATTTAGTAATGTATCATTAAGTACATTTAGATCCAACTTAATAATTATGCAAATGTAAAATAACTGTAGAGAAAATTGTTTTAGAAAAAAAATGATTGGTGAAACATAAAATCGTAATAATTCCAGGAAAAAAATAATTGAATAACTTACTCATTTTTTCTATGCCGCGCTTCAAAAATATTCCATCTATCCTAAGAAATGAACACCAATACATAATCTTTGTCATTTTTATCTGGGTTTGGGACACTCAGTCTTCTGAAATCAACTTCCACATAATCTTCATCATTGATTTTGCTTTCAATTTTCATTAGTTGCATGTCGATCTCTTTGAATAAATCCTATGTAGGATCAAACTCGGGTACATCTAAGTTTTGAGATAGGTGTCCTGTTGATTTTTGTAGAAAGTCTTGGGTATCCAAATTAAGTTCTCTTTCACTAGTTTGAGTGAAAATATTATCCAATGAAAAAATTTTGTCCTGTCAATCCAACAAGATCAGTGAAACATTAACGTTGTAGAAAACATGAATGTTTACACTGTAGCACATAAAAATTATAATACATAAGCTTACAAATGTTTTTATACATTACTTTACAAATACCTACATGTAGATACATATCCAATTTATAAAATTATTGAAAACAAATACAACAAAAAAAAAAGAACACATAAAGATATAGACAATAATTAAATCGAACCAAACATAGAGATCTATTTTTTATGTACCGCAAATTTACGCTCCACTTCTGGTGGATCAGACAGTGTCAAATTCGTTGCTCTTGTAACTCCAGATGTAGATATCAATTCATTGAGTTCTGCCAAGCTTGTCCTCGATATGTCTTCTTGTTTGGATCCGACCCGGGTTGTCCCAAGTCAATCCATGATGCATCTACTTTTACTATTTATAACTTTTAGACCTAATTTAAAGGAGAATCCATCTTTTATCATTTTCTTTTGCCTCTTTTAGATTGTAGAACATTTGTGTTGGATCTTGATCTTTTATGAAATCAATGTCATTTCTCTTTTAGATTTACTTTTCATTTCTCTAATCTATCATGATTATGAAAAGATCAAACCAATTGGTTTGTGTATTCATTATGATTAATGAGTAGTAATTTAGATGAGTTGACAGTTGGTTGATTATGATGATGATTTGATGAGTTAAAGATGATGTTTAGGACTAGTTCTTAGATTATCCTTCATATAGGTTGGTAGTAGTGCTAGATTTACGATTGTAATTTGAATCTAGATCAATATGATTTCATGCCCGGAAGGTGTTTGATGAAATGTTAGAAATAACCAAAATGAGTTTTTTTCGTTAGCTAATAGAAATGATGTTAGGGTGATTAGTAGTTAGGTTAGATTTGATTATTAATGCTCATTGATCATTTTTCAGAAATGGAAGTTTATTGGTAATGATAGTGATTAGTAAAAGGATTAGTTTTATGGAAGTGGATTAGTTTTGATTAGTGATCTATAACCAAAGATATTGTTCATAGTATGTTATTAGCTTCATCAAAGATTCATCATCTCATCTAAATCATTGTCATCCCCTTGACTTATCGTTTTATCATCTTAGTATAAATCTTAGCTTTCACTTGTTTAGTTTCAATTCATTAATAGTTAATCAAAAACACTAAAACATTTTTTCTTATATTAAGTTCATATCCTCTCAATCTTAGTGCGGTAGTCCTATTTTCCTTGTGGATTTGATCTCTAAAGTGCTATAAGCACGATAGGTTAAGTTGGTAAACCTCATTATCATGTTTTAAGCCACTTATTTATGCCAATCAAACCTTTTTCACGAAACCACTCCCAAGCAGACTCCAAAGCATGAAGTGTATGTGGTTGGGTTGAGAAGAAGATCTTACTCTTTTTTTACAATCGAGTAGTATGATTTCTCAAATTTTTACAATTAATCATGTTAATGTGTTTTAATTTATATAATTGGATTTGTTGTTAGGTTTAGAGTTATAATTTTCTTTCTAGTCAAATAAACACTTGGAACAGTTAGTGAATTGTGTTCGTTGCAGTAAAAAGATGATATATTGGTGATAAAAAGATGATATATTATGAAGCAAATGATACTACATTTTGCATCTACAAAATTTGGTATTTTGCAGTCTTTTACTCTTCTGACAGGTGTGCATTTCTTATGATACTTTGTACTCCTTGATTTTTTTCTTAACCTGTTTTTCTTTTGTAAACTTACAGTTATGACAAATGTCGTTATTCGTTGATATTGATCAATTTTGTTGATGCATTGATTTAGGTAAGAGAGTTTTAAGAGAATGATTTAGGGGGGTGTATTGAACTTGGGATTTGGGATGATTTGTATTAAAATGACAAAACATATGTTATTGAGATATGAAATTTAAAATATCTTCTAATGTTATTGAATTAAAGATTTTAAAATGTACAATTAAATCCACTGTTATTGGAAATATTTTTTAAAATGGATTTAAAAATTTTATATGAGATTTCAGTGAATTTCTTAGTTAAAAATACAAAGATCAAAATCTCATGGTTTTAAGTTAGATTTCGAAGAATTTAATAACCAATTTCCTAATTCACCAAAATTCAAAAAATCCTTTCAAAAGTCATTAAAACTCAAATCACCTCAAATCTCTAGTTAATAGACCCCCTTAGATACAAATTGAATCTGATTTTTTTCTTTAGAAAGTTGGTTCTCAGCCCCGTTAGTTATATGCCATGACATAGCTACACTCATTCAAACTAGTTTAATGTTTCGATAACTACATGAATAATTGATTTCGCATAGTGACATTCACGAACTATAGGTTACAACATAACTACAGATGCAAACTAATTTAATGTTTTGTAACTACACGAACTATTGATTTTGCAAAGTGACATTCATGAAATATCATAAGTTATGTGCACAACATTCCAACCATGACCAATAATTCGTGAATGTCACTATGTGAAATCAATAGTTAGTGTAATTATCAGAACATTAAATTATTTTGCATGTGTAGCTATGTCGTGACCTATAGTTCGCTTAACTAATAATCAAATTTCTTTTTCTTTCACATCAATCGGATCGATAAGGCCTGATGCATAGCTAAATCCTACTTTGCGGGGCAACACGACCTATACGAGTCAAACTCTAGTGTAAAAGCCACAGAGGTGGATTGTTAAATACTTAACTAAAGCCACTTCCCACATAAGTGAATATGATTATACAACAAAAAGATGTGGTATTAGGATATACGGATGGGTTAAAGTTTAGGTGTTCATTTTACAATGGGAGTGGAATTTTACAATTTTGATTTGGGTAGATGTCAATCTAAAGGATTTTAAAACCTAAATATTAAAATATGCCATTTTGAGTTTCTAGTCCAGCTAGATTTACTAACTAATCAAATCTCGGGTGTCTACTATAAAACTTAGTAAGTTACAGGGCTAAAATAAACCGATAAAAATTGCAACAACGTAGATAAAAAAAAAGGCAGTTGAGATCTTATTTTCATTGATAACAAACTTGGGTTTCTTTCGAATCGGAGAGATGGAGTTCTTCTCGTGATAGAGTTCTAACACATATGGAATCAAACCAAAAAAAGAAGATTTTGGAATTCTTCTCAATTTATTTGTAGCTATGAAATTGGAGTTCTCTTTTGGTTTGTGTAAATTTTAAAAAATCTTTCTTATCTGAAAACCTAAAATAAATAAATAAAATAAGAAGAAAAACTTAAACAATGCTAAAGAATTTTGGCTCCAAGAAATCGAATTGAACTTAATATCTCTCTGAAATCTTCTATATATCTTATATATTGAAAGAGAAACATTGGTGCTGACGTTCCTTAAAGATATATGTTTTTAAAAAAATTGTTTCACAAATATGAATTTTTTTTTTCAATGCAAAAGTTATGTGATATTTATTATTTTGCTTCTATTAATTAGAGTTAAACTAAAATAATATTTAACATTTAATTAAAGAATAATTATATTTTAGGTTATATACAAGTTTCTTAATATATGTGCAATACCTTAAAATATATCTTCATGGAACGGAGGGAGTATAAAATAAGAAGCTAGCACAATTATAGTATTAATTCTACATAATGCTAAATGCAAAGGTGTATATCAACATTGTGCTACATTACTACTTATAAAATTTATGAGTGTAGCTAGAAGTCATTTTTTCAAAATACAAAATACGATAAAATAAAAACAGGCGGTGTAGCATGGATATTCACCTAGTGTTTTGATAAAATTCAAACTTATGTAAACATTCTTTAACCAAAAATACTTATATAGTAAGAGTAGCGGTTTGACCAGACCATCCATTTTTGTCCAAACTTTAAAACTTACAAAAAACATTAACTAAATATAAAATTAATAGATTAGGATCAGTTTATTAGGCGGGCTTTTGATTTATTTTTTAAGAAAATCCTAAATATCAAAAATATTACTTAACAAATTTATTGTAGGTAAATTTTATTTAAATGTTTTTAGGAAAAAGCAGTTATCGTTATTAATATTATTATCAGATCTAAAAAACATGATTTTGTAATTCTTATCTAGAAAAGTGATATCACAATGTGATCGAAAAATAATTAGCCAAAATTTTTGCACAAAAATCCATTTTCTATAGTTTCCCGCAAATTTGATTAACAATAAACCTATGAATGAGAAACTATTTATAAAAATATTTATCGAAAATATTTTTTCATATTAGAAAGAAAAGTGAATGCGAAGAACAAGAACATTCTAAATATGAGCAGATACTATGGGATAGCCGAAAACTGAAAAAGATTTTAGCATAAATGTACTGCTTGATATTTTTGATTGTTTGGTTTTAAGTAAGTTGGTATGAATTGTAAGAGAAAAATAATACTTCATTTGGTTTACAAAATATATTTTAATCATATTTCACACATATGACAAATATATTACATATACAGCTATGTCCATATTCATTATACCACTAGTTAAATAGAGATAATTTAAATTAAAAGATTTTATTAGTTTTAGGTAAAATGTAGATAAATTATAAATTTAAATAGAAACTTCACAATAAAATGTGAAAATATTTATTTCTAATAAAACAATATTCTAGAATGAAAATTGTGGTGCAGTGAAAATAAATTATCATTAATATTTAGCAGTTTTTTTTTGCTTTTGGTATAATTTAATTGCTAAAATATTATCAAATATCCACTATTTGAGGTTGACATAAATACTTTCTAATTCTTTGGCACATGGTATAGTTATTCTATGAAAAATATATATGAACTATAGTATTTACTCATATTTAAAATAAATGTACATAATTTTTGGAATTAATAAAAAAATAGATAACTATTAAAGTTTAAGAAATTGCTTTAATTTTTTTTAATAATGAACCAAAAAATTCTGAATATTTTAAAATTTTGTAAATGTATGTAAAATATATGAATTGTAACAAAGTGTTAGTAAGATATTAGGTAACAGACATGTACCCTAGAGTCGTAGACACTAAAAATCAATATGTTATGCAAATATGGACTTAAACTCCTATATCTTCTTTTAATACATTAAAATGATTTAAGGAAAAAATTCAGTTAGAAATTAATAGTAAATATCATATATTTCTTAGATTTCAAAATAAGAACTAAGTTTCAAAGAAAATATTTTAAATCTCAATGGTTATACTGAAAAAAACAATTAGCACATTACTCACGAACTATTTTTTGTCATCCACCGGAACTATTCTAACATAATAAAAAAAGAAATTTTTTTGATAAATTTAAATCCATTAAATTAAATCAAATAACTTATATTGTGGCACACAAAAACACATTTCAAACTCTCAAATGACATAAGATAAAAGAAAAAAAAAAAAGAGAAGATCACAAATATGTAACAATAAAAACCAAATCATTTTGACAATATAATAATACCATAATCTTTAAAAAAACTGACAAAATAAAAAAAACATTTCAGTGCCATTTTATTACAACAAGAAAAGAAAACTTGAAGCGAATTATTGTTTTGCTTTTGAGAATTTGATTTTCCACTCGCCTAACTCTTGTAATACCATAAATTCCTAACAGAACCATACTTTGTAGGTAAGATTTTGATTGGTAGCAGGGATGATACTGCTTGAGCTGGCAGCCAGAGTGATGGAGGAATCATCGAGGATTTATTGTTGTTTTTGTTGCTTTTGCGGTTGATGGTGGTGGTGGTGGTGATTGCGGTTGTGGGCTATGATGATGATTTTGATTCTGAGTCAGATTCTATTGTTGTTAATAGTGTCCAACATGTGGAGCTACTGGATGACGAAATTGTTGATGATGAAGAGGATTAAAGAAACCCGCAACATAGGAGGAAGAACCCACCTCATTAATTGTAGTGGTTGGGGCAGTTGCAGACGCCACAACTGCTATAGATCCAATTCCTTCAGAAGCAGCCTCGACCGCAACAGCGTAGGAAGATTCGTTGATCTCCATACCAGAATTTCAAAAAATTTCAGTGCCACTTTATTACAACAAGAAAAGAACACTTGAAGCGAATTATTGTTTTGCTTTTGAGAATTTGATTTTCCACTCTCCTAACTCTTGTAATACAATAAATCCCTTACAGAACCATACTTTGTAGGTAAGATTTGATTGGTAGCAGGGATGATATTGCTTGAGCTGGCAGCCAGAGTGATGGAGGAATCATCAGAGGATTTATTGTTGTTTTTGTTGCTGTTGTGGTTGATGGTGGTGGTGGTGGTGATTGCGGTTGTGGTGGTTATCATCCATGAATCGAAAACCTATTTGCTCAATAGCAGCAAAACTTAATTTCTTGGAAACTTTCATCATCTCCAGAAACCATTGTTGTTGGCTTTGATGATGATTTTAATTTTGGGTCAGATTCTAATGTTGCTAATAGTGTCCAACATGTGGAGCTGCTGGATAACAAAATTGTTGATGATGAAGAGGATTAAAGAAACCCACAACATAGGAGGAAGAACCCACCTCATTAATTGTAGTGGTTAGGGCAGTTGTAGACGCCACAATTGCTATAGATCCAATTCCTTCAGAAGCAGCCTCGACCGCAATAGCATAGGAAGATTCATCGATCTCTATACCAGAATTTCTAATAATTTTGGCTTGTGGTTAATATCTTTAAAATGTTGGTCAATTACATAACCTAAATCATTAATATCCAATATATTTAGATGCTCCATCTCCATCTTTCTGACTAAACACTAGGACATGACTTATGCCATCTCTAGTTCCCTGTTTTCCTTCCTCTGTCTTCTTAACTGGTCAGTTGCTTTGTCGATTCTTTTTCTGAGAAAGGTTTCGTCCACCATTTTTTATGTTGGTCCGTCTCCGGCAGCATCCTAAATTCTGAAAATACCCTTTCCACACCGGAGTTCGATGGGCACACTTCAAAATTGGGTTGTTGGGACTATAGATGATGGCACAAGCACTGACACCACATAAGTTGAATTAAAAAACAGTCGTTGGTTGACTACATCATAAATACTAAATTTTCTGATTAGGGCGGCTAATAATATTTTTGGGTCTTGATACTAAAATTTTAGTAAGATAGTAGGTAAACGCCATGTACCCTAGAATCCTAGACCATAAAAACCAATATGTTATGCAATTATGGATAAAAATTTGTATATCTGCTTTTAATAAATTAAAATGATTCAAGAATCAAATCCAGTTAGAAATTGTTCATGTGTAATGTGCTGATTGTTTTTTCAAATATAAAATATAACCGTTGAGATTTAACATATTCTCTTTGAACCATAAAAACATGATGCATCACATTTTTCATGTTTAAAACTTTAGTTCTTGTTTTTAAATCTAAGAAATATATAATATGTGTCATCGTGGCGGAACTATGCTAACATATAAAAGCACATTTGTTTGATAAATTTAAGTCCATTAAATTAAATTAAATAACTTATATACACAAAAAAAACAAATACCAAATCCTCAAATGACATACGATAGAAAAGAGAAGATCATAAATATGTAAATTAAAACCCAAATCATTTTGACAGTATAATAATACCATAATCGTAGTAAAAACGACATCATAAAGAAAATAGATTAACAAAAAAAGAACACTTGAAGGTAATTATTGTTTTGCTTATCAGAATTTGAATGTCCATTTTCCTAACTCTTGTGATACCAGAATTCCTAACGGAACCATACATTGCTGGTAGGATTTGGACTGGTAGTAGGGATGATACTGCTTAAGCTAGCGGCCAGAGCGATTGGAGGAATCACCAAGGATATGATGTTGTTGATGCTGCTGCTTAGCTTGATGCTGGTGGTGGTGATGATTGCGGTTGTGGTGGTTATCATCCATGAATGGGTTTGAAATTGATGAGTTATGTCTACGACATCATCTTCAACATGAGATATCTTTTGTTTTTTCTTCATCGGAGCCTCACTCTTATCAACTTTTATCCCACTCTTAACAAATTTTTTAAGTGGAAGCTTATCCGATGGTTTCTTCGTATCCATTACCAACCACGACTGCATATAAGTGTTAAAAAAATCCATTAAACATGTAAAACAAAAATAAATAAGTCTGCGGTAACTACTAAATAACTTTACGACAACTACTAAACAAGTCTACGGTAACTACTAAACAAGTCTACGGTAACTACTAAACAAGTCTGCGGCAACTACTAAACAAGTCTGCGGAAACTACTAAATAAATCTACGGTAACTACTAAATAACTCTGCAGCAACTACTAAACAAGTCTGCGGTAACTACTAAATAAGTCTGCGGTTACAACTAAAGAACTCTGCGGCAACTACTAAACAAGTCTGCGGTAATAGATATTACTAACCGGTGTTTTAATACTGGATTCATGATCAGGTTGCTTAGGTTCTTTGTAAGACTTGGTAACACCAACGTTTTTTTATTTGACTTTTGCTCCTTGCTTTCGCAAATCAAAATGAGTCTGCAGTAATACAATAATTAATCTATAGCAATAGGTAAGTAAATCTGCAGCTAAATAAATAAATTTACTTGAACTAACCGATGTTTTACTACTCCCTTAATCATCTTCTTTCTCTGGTTCTTTGTGAGAATTAGACTTCCTCTTTCCTCCTCGCTCTCGCATATCATTGATATCTGCTTTAAGAGTAACAAGCCTCGAATCAATATTTTTTTCAAAACCTCCCATTCTTGTTCCCAAGTCGTCAACGGTGCAAACTAATGTTTCTATGACCTTAAACATTCCAGCTAAGGTCTTGTTTTCTTCAGCATTCTACACATTTAAAACAATAGTTAATAACAAGAGTAATCACATACAAAAATGTTTTGTTAAAATAAGCAACAATAGTCCTAACATTTGAATGTTCTTTTGCTTTGATCATCAACATTTTCTTAGCACTTCCACCTCAAACCGACTTAGCACTCTTCGGTTCCTTTACAGGCCAAAAATTTGGATCAAAACAATCCCCAATGATGTGCTGAATCAGCTTATCAAGTTTGAGATCCTTGTTATCTTCATTGTCACTCTAAAAGGGATACATATCTTCTACAAAAACCGGAAGCATATGCCTAACACAAACCTACATAGCAAACAAGTACCATATTAATATCATCATTATAACAAATAAGTCTCTCGCATCATAAACAATTGTGGCATAATCAATTCATACTTTTCTGTGTTGAGTTTTGTCCTCTCTTATTAAATCTTCAAATCTAAATCGCTTTCGACTTCCTCGCCAGTTAAGTAGTGGAGGAACATCATCCATATTTCTCTTAAACCTATAGATCTCCCCTAAAGCATGAACCGACTCAAATAACCATACGGACAGAGCATGAACACATCCGTGTAATGTGTAATTTTCCGTTTTGTACTCCAGAGCTTTGATTGAATTTACCAAATTCGTAAATCCCACTCTACCCCACAGATAGTTTTGAAAGCTCTCCTCATCAAACACTATTCTTGCATCACTCAACGGGATCCTTGATCCATGATTGATGCCATGTATTCCAACATGTATTATACATAATCTTCCAACCATCATCCTCTTCTCGTAACTCCAATTCTAACAACATCTCAAAACGCGCAGCAACTCCCCCCAATTAGGTCCATCCCCTAAAGGAACATTCATCTCTCTCTAAAAGTCTTCATAATCAACAGATTTTGATCGCACATCAGATGGATATGGTTCACAATTAAGACCTGTGATATCTTTAAATTCGTGCAGCAAAAATCTTAATGGTTGATCATCAATCAAGGACCAAACCTCGTGCATATTCTTCACTGTCAACTGATGTGTGATGAAGTAATGAACATACGAGGATGACCATATGAACTTCTGCCCCCATGAAGTCTACATCATATAGCATAAAAAAGTACCAACAGATGATTCCTTCAACGCATCCCAAACATCATCACCAATACTCTTTTTAATGGCCCCAAATTTGGAATGGGACTAATAGTGGTTTATGCTATCCACTTGAAGATGACATTTCCCATTTTGGAAAGCCAAACAGGGTAAGATGTCATATCTCTGCAATCAAATCGACAACATATCAGTCTAAATAAATAAGTCAGCGACAATACAAAATAAGTCAGTGGCAATACAAAATAAGTCTGCGGTAATACAAAAATACTCTGCGGTAATACAAAAATACTCTACGGTAATTATTAAATAACTTTGCGGCAACTACTAAACAAGTATGTGGTAACTACTAAATAAGTTTGCAGCAACTACTAAATAAGTCTGCGGCAACTACTAAATAAGTCTGCGGCAACTACTAAATAAGTTTGCGGCAACTACTAAATAAGTCGGTGGCAACTACTAAACAAGTCTGCGGCAAGTAATAAACAAGTCTGCGGCAAGTAATAAACAAGTCTGCGGCAAGTAATAAACAAGTCTGCGGCAACTACTAAACAAGTCTGCGACAACTACTAAAAAAGTCTACGGCAACTACTAAACAAGTCTGCGGCAACTACTAAATAAATCTGCGGCAACTATTAAACAAGTCTGCGGCAACTGCTAAATAATTCTTCGGCAACTACTAAACAATTATGCGGCAACTACTTGGCAACTACTAAACAATTATGCGGCAACTACTTGGCAACTACTTAACAAGTCTGCGACAACTACGAAATAAGTTTGCGGCAACTACTAAACAAGTCTGCATCAACTATTAAAAAAGTCTACGGCAACTGCTAAACAAGTTTACGGCAACTGCTAAATAAGTCTGCAACAACTACTAAACAAGTCTGCGGTAACTACTAAATAAGTATGCGGTAACTACTAAATAAGTATGTGGCAACTATTTAACAAGTCTGCGGTATCTAGTAAATAAGTCTACAGCAACTACTAAATAAGTTTGAGGTAACTACTAAATAAGTCTACGGTAATTACTAAATAAGTCTGCAACAACTACCAAATAACTATGCGGCAACTACTAAATAAGTTTACGGCAACTACAAAATAACTTTGTGTCAACACAAACATAAGTTTGCGATAACTAGAATAACTATGTGAGAACATAAAATCTAAAAGAATTTTACAACGAAAAACTACATAAAACAAAAATAAAATAAATCTGAAAAACCTAACAAAATCGGCGACAAAGAACCATGAAATCTGAAAGAAAGTTAGGGTTTTTGATGAAAGCGGACATTTCTTTGGCGTGGTTAAAGATGAACTCGGCGACGAAGATGAAACTAAAACTACACAAAACAAATATTAAAGAAATCAGAGAGAAACTAACAAAATCGGCAAAAAGAAAGATGAAATCTAAAGTAAGTTAGGGTTTTCGATGAAAGCGGACCTTTCTCCGGCGACTACTGCAACGACGATGAACCCTATCTCTACGACGAAAGTGGAACTCTGCGATGACGATGAAACCTCAAACTCCGTGAGTATAAAACAACGAGAAAATGAGACTGCTACGGAAGCGGCGACCTTCTCCTTCAACAACAAACAACGACGGTAGCGTGTGGCAAAGTTTTTTTACGGTGATGGCTTGCGGTAATTTTTTTTGGATGAAATTTTTTTTTACAGTTTTGATAGGTTTTTTGTACGTAAAAAACAAAAAAAAAATTACAAAACGTAAAAACATAAATGAAAATTTTCGTAATTATAAAATAAATGTTAGATTCTATTATCTTTTAACCCTCTCAAAATATATCCAAAAAAACAAATCAAACTAGTAATTACATATAAAATTTAGTTCAATCTATGTAATTCCCTCATAATTTATACTTAAATTTTCATTTAGTTTGACTTTGTGGGGTTACGCAATCTAAGATTGACTTTTGCACACCAATTTTTCGATTAAATGCCTAACAGAAAATTATATTCAATTCGTACATTTCATTATCCTGCCTTACATTTGTCTTTTTGATAATATGTGATCTTAATGTTTTACTTTCCCAATAATCTTGTATATTTGTTTCACAAAATTCTTGTACACTTCAGTTTTTTTGTTTTCTTTTTGTAAACTCTTGCTAGATTTGCCTTTTGAATATCTAATTTTACAGTATGAATTTTGGAAAGCAATACATTTACTATATGTTGCATGGAAACAGAAATAGATATACGAAAACTAAACTTCTGGAAACGTATAAACGATATTAAAAAGAAATTATGTATATATATGAAACATCAGAAATCCAAACATAAATATTACGTACTTAAAGATAAAAATTCTCAACAATCAAACTCAAAAATATAATATATATATATATATCAAATTTTCTAAATTATCTATTTATTAAATTTCCAAATAAAAAATAAGTTTTCATCACGTTTCCAAAACATATAAAATGTTTCCGTCGTGTTTCAAATTGCGATATTTAGAATCGTGTTTTTGTCAAGTTTCTCCGCATTTCCAAAAGATTTTGATTCTGAAACGTTTCCAAAATAGGAAACATACCTTGAATAGAGTTTCCATGCAACCTAGCTACCATACTTGCTTATTTTAGGAACAAAAGACTTCTAATTTTTTGTTTCTCTAAAGATAAAAAATTTCTTTCTTTTTGGGCTAGAGTTTTTTTATTAATGGAAGCCAGATCAAATAGATAATACACTAGCCGTTTATGTGTACTCTACATGCTTTTGAGTTTGGTTTTTAGGCAAGAATTTATTGTAAGGTTTTAGTTCGATTAATTTTTTTGTAATGCGATTAACTAACTAATAAACACACGAAAATTTAACGAGTTTTTCTTACACCAGAGAGTACGTCTCGTGTGAGCCGAGCTCACAAACATCCACTAGAAAATAACTTGTAGGATTATTGTTTACAACCTCTCTTAAATCTCTCTCTCACAAATCTTATGTTCTTGTGATAAATACCTCACGAAGAAACAAAACTATCCTGATGATGTGCCACGGAATCGATATTCCGGACCCCAAACCCGAGACTAAGAAGAAAAACAAGAACTAAAAATCCACCCGCTAAACATCCCTTAGAAATTAGAACACCCGAGAACATTAAACACTAAGGCTCTCTTTATGTATCTCCTTGTGTATGTTTTGCTTTTTGGATGATGAATTATGAAGTCTTGCATCTCTTTATATAGTACCTTGAGACCACCTATTTCAAGTAGAAAGAGGATTTTAATTTTCTTTTCCCTTTTGAAAATTGTCTTTCTTGTTCCTAAAGAAAATAGAAAACCATAAAATATCTTGTGGATTTCATCTTCTAGATCCTTCCTATGACCCAACTAATGCGACAACCTGATTCATGACCCGAACCGGTTCCCTGACCCGATGAAAAATATCCACAAATCTCCACCTTTGTCATCTGGTCCAACTTCACCTGTTCCGACGAACCTTGAAACCTAGAGATGCTTTCAGCAACTCCCGCCCGAGTACCTCGAAGCTGCCATGAGTAATGTTGTTGTTACTCAAGGAATCGGTAATCAAAACTTCGACTCGTGTCTGTGTAGTGACGATCTCTGCTTTTCTCTGCTCCTGAGCTTAACTCCCAAACCTTTAACATGTTCTTTTCATATTTCAGACGAAGAAGAATGAAAGGAGTTCGATACCTTGTCTGCATGTGCAAAGTAAGTCCCTTAGCACAGTTGATTCTTTCCAATTTTAGACTTTACCGTCTTCAATCTTGAATCTTCTTTTGTCGATATCTTTTGAGACTTGTACCGCTACTAACTTGAGTCTCTTTCCTTTCCCTCTGAGACTTTCAATCGATAGAGCAATCTCAGAGTACGCTCTCGCCAAATCAAGTGATGACCTTAAGCTTTACAAAGAAACTTCCCTATGATAGCTTAAGAACTCCATTCTTTCTATCCATGATGATATCCATGCCTAAAATCCTTATAGTTGGACTTAATTCTTTCATCTCAAACTTGATGTTTAGATATTTCTTTAAGATCTCTATCTTCTTTAAGTCCTTATCCGCTACTAGCATATCATCAACATAGAGTAATAGGAATACCTAATCATCAATGGTTGTACCTTTGTGATAAACACATGAGTCATTGATACTTCTGTGAAACCCCTGTGACTTCATGAAGTCTTTGAACTTGTGGTTCCACTGTCTAGGAGACTGCTTTAATCCATAGAGAGACTCTTTAGAAGGAAAACCATGTCTTATTTTCCTTTATCTATGAAACCTTCTGGTTGATACATGTGGATGAATTCATCTAGTGTGTCGTGTAGAATAACAGTCTTGACGTCTAGTCTCCAATACAAGATCAAAATTCACCACAACCGATAACATGATTCGTATAGAAAAATGTTTAACAACTGGTGAGAATATCTTATTGTAGTCAACTCCTTCAACCTGTGTAAATCCTTTCACTACTAACCTAGCTTTGTATCTAGGTTCTTCCACTCCAGAAATGCCTTCCTTTAGCTTAAAGATCCATTTACACCCAATTGTCTTCCATTTCTTCGGCTTAGAAACAATTTCGCAAGTTTCATTTTTATTTAGAGACTTCATCTCTTCTATCATAGCTTGCTCCCACTTCTACCATTCCTTACTCCTTTTAGCTTCTCCCAAAGTTTGTGGCTCATCTAGTTCCAGATCTTCTGCACAAGCTAGTGCATAAGCCACAAAATGTAAGGAGTCTCCATATCTCT
This sequence comes from Cardamine chenopodiifolia, assembly GCA_963922655.1. NCBI lineage: Eukaryota > Viridiplantae > Streptophyta > Magnoliopsida > Brassicales > Brassicaceae > Cardamine > Cardamine chenopodiifolia. The sequence goes on from OZ000464.1 coordinate 2,572,784, forward strand.
GTGGAGGTTGTATGTTTCCTCGTCTCTCTCTACCTCTTGCGAGTAGATAACCATTGAGTGAATCATACTCTTCTGCTTCAACTTCTTCCAGAATCTCATATGGATCAGATTTCCCATATGTTACACTAGTTGTTTCAGTTTTTGTACCTGAAGATGCTCCACCTTGACCGGTGCTTTCTTCATCTTCATCCTCTTCTGAAACAGCTCCACCTTGATCCAAGGAGTTTTTAACCGTAACATTATTTTCTGGCCCTTGGATCAATTCAGTACTGAAAGTAACCTTCGTTTTTTGGCTTTATGTTGTTTTTAGTTTTTTTCCTTGTACAGCTTCTTTTCGTCGAAGACCACATTCCTGCTGATAGTACATTTTTCTTCTTCTGGTAACCATATCCTATAACCTTTAGTACCTTGAGGATATCCCATGAAGAAACTCTTAATAATTCTAGGACGTAATTTTTCTTGTTGTATATGCACGTATGCAACACAACCAAACCTCTTGAGAGTGTAAGTGCATATCATGTGTCTCTTGACTCATGTATCCTTACACAGTTTATCCATTTGTTGGTTGCAGAATTCCAGACCATTGTCTGTCCTTAAGCACTTAAGAGTCTTCTTTGTTTGATTCTCAACCAGAGTTTTCCACTCAGAGAAATTCTCAAATACCTCTTCCTTGCTTTTTAGGAACCGAATCCAAACCTTCTTTGAGTATTCATTAATGAATGTTCGGAAATACTGGCAACCTGATAAACTTTCCTCATTAGAGACTGATCTCCACAAATCACTATGCACATAGTTTAGAATGCATGTAGACGTGTGCTTAGCTTCTGGAAAGCTCTGCTTATATGATTTGCCTAGTACACATTCCTCACAAAATTCCAGTGGGTGTACTTCCTTTATGTCTAGATAACCTTCTTTGACCAGAATTTTCATGTTCTTTAGACTCATGTGTCCGAGCCTAGAATGCCATATGTTGGTCTGATTCACCTTATCCCTTGCCACAGATGTTTCTCCTCTCAACATAGTTCCCTGCAAATAGTATAGACCATCTTGATATCTTCATGTGAGCATTTTCATGTCTTCCTTGTAGAATATGACTATAAAGTCTCCACCAATATACTTACAGCCATTCTTTTCTAACTGACCATACGAGATGAGATTTCTGTCCATCAGTTAATGTCACAGTAGATCCATCAAGATTTAATATTTTTAGCTTGCCTATGCCCTTCACTTCACTGTGAATGTTGTTAGCCATTAGAACTTTTCCTCCATCGACTTCTTTAAGGTCAAATAACATCGACTTGTTAGGCGTGATATGAAAAGTACATCTTGAATCCATCACCCATTCATCCTTAGTGTCTTGCAGGCTAGTTGTTAATACCATAAGTGCCTCTTCTTATTTAGCTACGTTTGCAGTATTGTTGTTCTTCCTTTCAGGATATTCAGCCTTGAAGTGTCATTCTTTCCTACATACCCAACATTCTCTTTTCTTGGCTTGATTCCTATGTTTTGATTTAGATCTCTTATCCTTGCTGTTGTACCTATTGCCTCCTTGTCTATTGGTTTTGTTGTCAGTTCTTTCTCTTCTTACAAAGAAGCCTTCAGAGTTGGCTTTTGACTTCAAGAACCCCTTCTCCTTCATCTCAATATCTTTTGAATAAGTAGCATTCCTGTGGGATCAAGTGGTCTTGGAGGACCACCCCAGTCTACCACAAACATGATGTCTATGCCCAAGTTTGAGAGGCCAACATCTATAAATGATCCTAATAGGGTTCAAAGTGGCGCGACACCGCACTTCCAAAACAGCTCATCATTGCCACTAAATTCTGCACCTTCTAAAGGATCATCAGTGTCCCATGTGAAGCAGGAATCAGTTGAGCAAAGTTTTGAACAGAATAATGCAGGCTCAGTGACTTCGAATGAGGATTTAGAGAAGGAGCCCTCCAGAATGGTTTTATCCACACTTAGCAACATAGCTCATGCAAGCTCTGTTTCTCCTTCTATGAAAACTAAACTAGACGCTAGCACAGTAGTAAGAGAACTATTAATATACAATCTTCTAATTATTAAACTCAGTTTCAATTGTTTTTTTGTTTGCCTCTTCTTTTTAGCTCTTGGTGCAACCATGGCGCTTGAACAGCCATTGCATGTTTCCTTGTTATTTTCAACAACCTTGGCGACTTAGGAAAAAGTTTCAATTGGACAATCTCTCTGATTGACAAATTGTTTGTGTATTCATCAGATGAATGCCCGTGGCCCATTGGGGACCTCTCAAGGAGTCAATGCTAGGTTGCCACCGAAAAAAAATTCTGTTGGTCAGAAGAAACCTCTTGAGACATTAGGCTCTTCACCACCACCACCACCACCAAGGTATTTGAGCTGCTCAGGTGTTGAAAGAGGGAATTATTTACAGCTTTCTAATTCACTCTTTTTTTATGTTAGCAATTTCAAATTTTAATTAGAGTTTTCTTTTATATGGATTCTTACAGCTTAAGACACTTTTTGATTTGGTTCCTTACATGAAATTATAATCAAAGTTGTTTTGCTTGGATCAATTTGCAGCAAGAAGCAAAAAGTAGCAGGGAATTCTATGGATCAAAGTATTGAACATCTCAATGATGTCACTGCAGTCAGTGGTGTTAATCTCAGGGTGTGTTTCCTGGTAGCTTCAGTTTTCAATTTAAATCTGGACGTGGAGAGTACTGAATAAACCAATATTTTTGGTGCCTGCATTTGGTTTAGGAAGAGGAAGAACAATTATTCTCTGTGGGCAAGGAGGATGGTCGTGTTTCTGAAGCTTCTCGGAGAGTTGCTCACGAAGAGGAAGAAAGATTAATTTTGCAGAAAAGTCCACTGCAGAAAAAGCTAGCTGAAATTAGTAGGGATACTTGTCATATCTTCTTTATAATTTCTATCATGCTTCATTTAAGAATTGAAAATCACTTGGAGAAGAAGCTTATATATGCTTTTCATATCTGGCAGTGGCAAAAGTTGGTTTAAAGAATATAAGCAATGATGTCGAACGATGCTTGTCTTTGGTGAGACGTCAACTTCTTGTGCATTGGTTTGCATACAGTACTTGTGTTTTGTTTTTTTTTCTCATGCATTTGCGCTCTTAGTGTGTGGAGGAAAGGATGAAATAAATCAGAAGGTGAAATGGGAATGGGAGAAGAAACAGGCTGAAGCAGAAAAGCTTAAGGAACCAACTGAGGTCTGTTCTGAGCTCATTATCGATGTTCTTAATTTTACCCACTGCGCACAGACATTGCAATTAACTAAGAGTCTAGTTCTAATGTGGCTTTTGTCTATTGAGTCCGTTCCTCGCGATTTTGGTTTGCGATAATAAGCTTCTGGATTCTTGTTTGCAGGTGGTCGAAGATTAAAAAGCAAGGTTCATCGCTTCAACCAAAAGTGGTGAGGACAATCTCTGTGAAAGATGTGGTTGCTGTTTTTGGAAAGGGAGCCGCAGATGTCTAAATCCACTCTGATGTATCGATTAATTCAATAGAAGTCAGAATCCTTTTATATTTATAAGTTTCTGGTTATAATTTACTTTTCAAGACACAAGTGACATATATTATACTATGTGTCTGTTGTATTCATCGTTTTACACGGATCCACAAGGCCAACTTAAAACCCCAACTTTTCAATTGATAAGACAACCCCTAAAGACTCAAAAGATCAAAGCTCGATAACCCGAGATTTTTGCATTTAGTGCAATATTTTAGAGAGTTAGTATGTTGCGGTTAGTTGGCGACTGGACCCAACAAATAAACAATTGAAAATATTTAAAGGCTGATTCTTGAAACGGATCATTTGGCAATTTTATTATTAAACAAATATTCTTTAATTTTACAATATAACGTTAACTTTATAATATAACGTTGGATAGCGAACTTATCTAAATTCTTCATCAAAATTTATTTTGTAGTATCAAATTTAATTTGTGATTATTTCTTTCTAAATATAATTTGTCTGAAACAAAATTTCAAGATTAATAGTTTATAAAATATTACTACGATGTGATTTAAAATTTTCAAATTTATGCGTTTTTAAAATTTAACAGTAAAATATCTTATTTTTCTATTTTTTTAAATTAATATAATATCAAAGTTTGACATTATTAATTTTTAAAGGTTTTATTGTATTTGTTTCTCAATTATGAAACTATAAAAGTGGTGATGCATAAAGAAGACATTAATTTGGAGAAATTTCTGTCTAATTTTCGAACCGCTTGTATACTTTTGGAGAATTTTCATACAAACAAGATGCGTATGTTTGTTTATGTAATCTTGATATTTTATTAATACAATGACAATAGACACCAGTACATGAGAGATGACAACGTATTTATTCAATAATTACTTAAAATGCTTACATGTTTTCGTTGTTGAACTCTAAACTTTTTATATTTTCCAAAATTTATTGCATCTTTGATTTTAACCACATTTTTAGTAAAAATCAGTATAACACAATTCACATTGTAATACAAAAACTATCTTATACGATAGTGAATTTAATTCGGTTGCTATGTATCAAATCCAACATTTCTTTCAATGACAAAAGGCATTAATTATGTGATGAAGTGTGAGCTTCAGTAGCTTTAGTCTTGCACAAAATCCTAAGCAAAGAAAAAAAAAAGCATTCCAACCATATTTTTCTCTGTTTTCTTTCTTCAATTTTACATAAAAATAAGGTAACTACAACAATTTACTTGAAATCAAAATGCCTTTAGCTTGATGAATCTTGTTTCCTGTATTCTGGTGTTTAATTTCTTTCTATCAAATATATATAACAATATATATATGGCGAGAGAGAGGTCGAGACTCTATAAGTAATGGGTAAGCTCAAGAATTAGATGTTTCAGATGAAAGAGGTTGCAGTTCTTGCTCTTTAACAGCAGCACTCACAGGCTCATATGTTGCTTCTTGCTGTCTCCGTCTCCACACCAATACGATTTTGATAATCACTGAAGTAACCAGTAACGATATCATCACTCCGCCTACCACCCCGAGTAAGTGTTTCCCCCACCAGCTCCTGCCAAAAGCACCACATCAGACCCGTAAAATAGATCAAATCTAGTGCGATGATAGATATGAGAGCAAGGAAACTTACTGTTTCCGCTTTTGTTCAGCTTTCCATTCTAGCAACTTGTAGCTTCCAAATTGTTCAGGTAGGCGTAATCGATTTTCTTTCAGAAGCAACATTATGTTCTGCAATCACGTAAAAAGTCGTATGAAGATACCTATAACAATCAATTATCATAAACCATCATTTTAAGGGAAAGGAAAACTACCAATGCTTTATTATTGGAAATGTACTCGGAAGATTGTGAGGGAAAGACTCCCCATTTGAGGCGGTACTCATTTCTGTTGGACGAGAAATTCAGTAAGCGAACCTAACAACACAAGAGCCATTGGGACCATTTAATCACAACTAAAGCACCTGAGAAAGCACAACTAATAGAATGAATGTATATAAGCTTGCCTGTGAACTTTCAATTGCCAACTCATGAGCAATGAAATCAGCGATCTCTGGGAAGTTGTTGGGCTTTAATGAAGAATTGGTCACACTAATTGACACTTCAAAGGTGATAACTCCAACCCGGAAAACACCTTCATGTTCGTAAGATGTAACCAATAACTGGTTAACACCAAAACAGAAAAGAAAAAGAAACTCCGTTGTAGCTAATGACAATTCTATAGATGATGTTGACGAGGCACAGTGTTATAACAAATTAACAACCAATTTATTTCAAATAAATAGCTGATGCTATGAATTTTACTTTTTCATCGCCAGAAAACCAGACTTTCATGGCGGGTAAAGAGTCTTACAAAATATTTTAGCAAAATAACATGCCCAAGAAATGTCTCAGTTCAGAAAATGATATGAGCCAAAAGGATTTAGGCAAAACTTCTCTTTTAACCCAAGTCTCTCTTAGAGAATTAGGTTAATTGTTGGAAGTTCCTTTCTTATTGATCATAAGAGACCCTTACATAGGTCAAGGTGCAAATAATCATAAACCTAAACTGAGAAGAAAAACTACTTTAACCCTAAACCGAAAAGGAAAAACACCAGAACCTTTATCTAAATGTGAAAACGAAAACACCCAAATCTACGTGATACCATAATCCGTATCAGAAAACTACTGACTAGTTTACTTAGAACATACTATATCAGATATAGGTCCTGTACGTTTTGCAGTCGCTAGCGAAAGTGTCAGCGACCAGCGAGTACAACAGTGACCAGCCACATACAGACATACAAGGCTAAACTACCTGGAAGATCAGTCTTAGAAGACTTGCTCGAAGCAGGGCTTGGAGAAATATGAGAACTTGTATTTTGGGAAACTGGTGAAGTAGGTGCAGGAGAATCTGATACAGCCAGCCTCCTCCATAGATCAGAACAGTTGGTCTTCAGAAACCCGAGCTTATCATTCGCACGATCATAAGTGACAAGAGTATTGCGGACAACAATTCCTGATCCAAATATTAAAAAGAACCAAAATTAAACTTTTCACATGGAAGCCAAATTGAACTTGATTTGAATAAAGAGTAGAAAACATATTATCTGCTTTGAAACTAAAGCATATATGATAAACACTTTCATGGAAAATGGGAATGTATGCAAGATATGTAAATCAAGTCTGCATACACTACCTCCTAGGAGTGTTGTTGAGTCTCTATCAGGAAATATTCCAAGGCAGTATGTGCCTCTAACTTTAGTGTGCTATAAGCATGTGAGGAAGACAAATAGAAACTGTTATAATACTTTCTTTTTAATAAGAAACTGTTAATACTTGCCCAAAGGATCAAACAAGTACTTACAAGAAAAGGATGAAGCTATTTTACTATACCAAGTTATTACCCTGAATAAGTAGTTCTCGGGGGAGAGAATCATTTTTTGACCATTTCCGAATTCCATAGAGATCTCGGGAAAAAAGTTGTCTATCTCGGCCACATCCCTGAATGGCATCCACAAACAGCATCCTTAGACAACAAATAAAATTTGGAGTTCTGTAATACCATTGTTTAAACAAACCTTCCAGCACCAGAGAAACAAACATCATCATAATTCGGATCTGGACCACGGATCCGTTTGAGAGATGGAATTTCCTTAATGACCTGTAATATGACATAATCACATGTGATTACAATAAGGAAGAAACATCAACATTTCTCTCCTACAATTTATATTCTAAGCTATACAAAATACAATCTATTGTCCAAGGTCATCCATTGAGCATGACAGGAATATTTACATAGCTCTAGCAACTCACTAACAGAATATAAGTTCTTAATGTCTGATGGATTTTGTGATGCATGTGCTTGTATACTCAGATACAGAATAACATGAACAGGACGCTCTTAAAAACAATGATTCAGAGAGGGAAAAAGAAAAAAACTGTGGAGACTGGAGACTCATGAAAGAAAAAGAGCTGAGAGATGAGCAAACAGTTATATGACTTGAGATATCTTACCGCATCTTTTATGGCAATAAACACTTCCTTGGGAAAATAAGCATATGTTGTTCCACTATCCAAAACAGTTCCATGCTTTTTGTTAAAAACCTTTGGGTTCAGCTTCAGAGACTTGCCAGCAACATGCATTTGTTTCAGGTCAATGTTATAATATGGACTGCAAACACCCGAAACTACAGCGATGTTGTGAGAAGCTCGAAATCAACTCTCAAAATTTTCGGACACCAACTAAACTACAAATTTATCAAGTTACTCTACCTGCGGAAAGGATCTGAATGAGCAAACACCATTCCAGCTGGAGTAGATATTTTACCAAGAACCATAGCACCACCTCCAACTTCCATACCACCATAACACAACGAAAACGAATCCTCGATAACACCCTTATCAACAAGCTGATCAACAATACTAAGCTTACCACGACCCAATCCCATTATACCATCAGCACGTTGACTAAAAAGATCCCCAGTTTCCGCGTTCTCACATCCAAAAACAGCACGTTGCGGAGTTAATTGACTCTCATTACCAAAAGATATCAAATCCTCACTTAAAACCCCACTACTAGAACTCATCTCAGCATATCGTCTTTCGTAAACACATAACTTCCCTTCATCATCACAATTACAATCAGGATTACATTTCAAGGCTTGGTAGCTACTAGATAACTCAGGTTGAAACTTCGGATCCTGAAAGCACCAAAATAACACAAATCTCTCAAGCAATGATGATACAAACAAAGCCGAATCACATACTTAGTAGAGGTTTAAATCACCTGATGCTTCCCACAGTGTTTACAAGTTGAGCAAGGAACGTAAGTTACAGTGCTTCCTGTATCTACAATCAAAGCAAACTCTTGTGGTGGTGTTCCGATCCATAATCGTGTAGTGTAGTAGCTACAATAAGATGAAGCAAACTCAGAATTTTTCACAATTTTTCTGTAGAATTAGCTAACTGATTGAAATACGAACCCGTTGGAGAGTAGATCATCGTAGAGTTTCATGTGAGCGTTAGGGAGCTGAGATTGATGAAGACGACGGCGGCGAAACTCTTCGACTCGTGGTGGTAAGGAAGAGTAGCTGAGCGGGAATATCATCGGCGATTCGGTTGTGAAATCGATTTTATCGGCAGCGGTTAGATTGGAGAATATAGAGATGGTGATGATGAGGAGGAGGGAAGCTCGATCCATGGTTGGTGGATTGAGGAGATTAGTAAGTTGGATGGAATAGAAGAACGCCGGTGGCGACGGAGGGGTTAAGGCGGAGTAAACTCCAACTCCACAGTGGCTCCGTCGTGGATTCTTGGTCGTTGAAGATGAGAAGAGAGAGAGATGAAGAGAGAATGAAATGGTCTCTCACGGTGGTTTCATGATTCAATGTTTTAAAATATTTTATTTTGATTTCTTCGTGCCTCTAAGGACGAATAATGTTATGGCACGTGGCAGTGTTTTGTTTTTTGTAAGACTGGTTAAGTCAACGACTCACAACTCGTACCTTCTAAAGGTGTGACCATGTGAATGGGAAGACCGGAGACATTGTGGAATGGATCCATCTGCATCTCTCGGAATAGTAAAACTTGATTAAGCGGTTCAAATGGACAAAATTAATGCCTTATCTCTTTATACTTTTTTTTTTCTTTTGATAATATAAGATTGGTTGATTGTGGTTAAAAGCATAATACAAACACCGAAGAAATCTAAATAGCAAAAAAAAAAAAAAAAAGTCTACAAAGACCGATTAAATTAGGAGACAAAAGCCGTAAAAGAAATATACGGAAATTATATAGAGAGACTAAAACACAGCTAAAATTGGGAATAAGTAAGCCGCAACCCTCAAAATTCGGTCCAAATCTGAGAATTGAAACTGATCAGACGAATAATGAAAATGTCAAAACCATGATTTATGTTCTTCTTATCCTCATTTGGAATTAGTAGACTTAAAAAATTAGGGAACGTGGAAGAAACAACCAATCAGACATGGAGCATATCTTATATTGACTTCGAGAGAAGATGCTAAGTAATTTATAAGTAATTTATATTGACTTGGAGCATATCTTATATTTCTTTTACCGACTTACTTTTTATCGATTTATGGTTACTATATATAAGTAATTTATAAAATTGATATGAGAAAAAGTGAAATACACATCACTTTTGTGTTGCAGTTCTTTTTAATAATAACAAAACACAAACATCCATATATTATATAATATAAAAATATACACACATACCATTCTACTATATATAAATATAGTGATATATTTTATAACATTTTATCCAGCAAGATTTGTTCTAATACCGAAAAAGTGAGATATTATATATGTTTAAATTATTTTATATTGACAAAAAAATAGGCTTACTCTTTTCAGTTTATATGTTATTTTGGATTGATAGGTACTGTCTTTTTCGAACCGATCGTTATAGTAGATTATGCTTTTACGATCATGATCATATAGTAAAATATATCTTCTTCAATCATATAGCAGGTCCTCCCTCATTTGATGGTTTATGTTCATATGGTAGATTATATCTCCTCGTATCACTGTTCTTTTATAATTATATGTCTTCTAGACTTTTATAAAAAAAATCCAAAAAAACTGTATAATAAATTTTGTCACGAAGACAAATCATACATCTTAAATTATTGTTTTTTAAGTTTTTTTTACTATCGTAAATTATATGTTATTTTAAATTGTTTTTATTATGTTTATAAATTTTTAAAATTTAATCACGTTTCTATAAAATCAGAAATTTAAATTATGTTATCACTATATTTTGTGATTAACGAATTGTTATATTATGAATACAGTCATCATGTCAAATATGGCAAAACTCGAGATCAATACTCTATATTTGGAAATAATTATATGAGGTGTGCAGTAGTTGCAAAAGATGCATTTAAAAGGAAAATATCTCTTTGATACCATCGATAATTCGACTTCGGATGAGAAAAAGCCAAATGCCATGATATTTATATTCCACCACATTCATGATGATTTATTGAATGAATATATCATAAAAGAGGTGGACAGTAGTTGCAAAGGAAGCATTTAAAAGGAAGAGATCTCCTTGATACTATCGATAATTCGAAAACGACTTAAGATGAGAAAAAGGCAAATGCCATAATATTTCTATTCCACCACATTCATGATGGTTTAAAGAATAAATATATCATAAAAGAAGATCTTGCAAATCTCTGGCAATCACTCAAAGATAGGTTTGATCACAAAAATATGTGATCTCAACAAAAGCTAAACATGAGTGGTTGAATCTCCAGTTGCAGGATTACAAAAGTGTTAGTGAATATAATTCCACTCTTTTTTGTATTACTTCCAGGATAAATCTATCTGGAAAAAAGATAAGTGATTATAATATGATCCAAAAAAACTCTCCAAACATTTCATCTGGAAATTGTTTTTCTTTTTGTTGTATAATATTTGTTCATTGTAATATAAAATTTTTGTTTTGTTATATTAACACATTTTTATGAATATTTCTAAATTCAGCAAATGTCAAAAATTGAGATCGAGGATGGAGATATATGTCTGGCAGACAGTGGTTAAATGCACACAATACTTAAGGATAAATATATTTCTCTTCTCTTCAAATAAAAGATTCCGCCGGAAGCGTGAATACTATATATGGTAATGCAAAAATTATTATGGGCTCTGAAAGAGTTAGTTTTTCAATGTCAAGGGGAACACACATTAAAATAGATGATGCACTATATTCCCCCAAATCTTACAGAAATTTGTTAAGTTTTCAGAGATTTCGCAGAAATGGGTATCACATAAAAACTATGGATAAGAATGACATTGAATATATTTGCATTACATCAGTTATTTCGGAGAAAAAACATATATTAGAATAGCTACCGGATTTATCCTCCGAAATATATTCCACACAAATAAAAATGATTGAATCATATGTTAAAGTAAACCCAGTTTACAAGTATATTCAAAGTATGGCATGAATGTTTAGGGCACCATGGTTCAGTCATGAAGCAAAAAAATTATGGAAAATTCAAATGACCATCTATTGAAAAGCCATAAGATGTTTCAATCGAGAGAATTTTCATGTAATGCTATTCTCAAAGAAAACTAATAACTCGGTCATCCCCAGTCAAAATCGGGAATGAATCTCCAATATTCTTAGAAACAATACATGGTGATATATGTGGGCATATGTGTCTATTGACTACACGAAATATGGTTTTAGCAAGATTAATTGTCTAAATAATCAGGTTGAGAGCACAATTCCCTATTATACAATAAAGAAAGTAAGACTTGATAACGCTGGTGAATTCACTTCAAAAGCTTTCAATGATTGTTGTATGTCATTAAGAATTGATGTTGAACATTTGGTTCCGTATGTTCATACACAAAATGGCATGGCTAAGTCTTTGATTAAACGGTTACAATTTATTGCTAGACTGTTAATATTGAGAACAAAACTCCCAATTTTGGTATGGGGTCATGCAATCTTGCATGCTGCTGCACTAATTAAAATACGACCAAGTGATATCATACATATTTCTCATTACCATTAACATATGGTTAGTGGCCAGATAAATCCCATCTTCGTATTAAGTGTGCGGTTTATGTCCCTATAGCCCCACCACAACTAACAAAAGTAGGACCACAAAGAAGTTGGGAATATATATCGGGTATACATTACCAAGTATAATTCAGTATCTTGAACCTCAAACTGGTGGTATGTTTATAGCACGTTTTGTCGATTGCCATTTGTATGAAGATGAATTTCCAGCATTAGGGAAAAGAATTAAAGAAGTTCCAAAAGATATTACAAGGTGCACACCGTCTTTGTTGTACCTTGATCCCCCTGCAAAACAACGTAAACTAGAATTTTGGAAAATTGTACATTTAAAAAATATGGCAAATCAGTTAGCAGGTGTGTTCACCGATACAAAAGGGTAACAAAATCATATATAACCGCTACGAATGCACCATCAAGAATTAATATTTTGGAAGAATAACTGATGAAAATAGCAAATGAATCCCAAATTCAGTTAAAAAAAGGGAGACCGATGGTATCAAAAGATAAAAATCTCCAAAAAAAATGGGAGAACTGAATGAGAAAGGTCCTGAAGAACCACATAAGAGAAAAGTCATCAAGATTAAAATGACACAGGAAAATGTGAGATTTCCAGAAAAATGACATAGGAAAATTATGGATTAGATATGAGATAGAAGATAATGAAAGTGATGATCCAAATCCAAGGCTCATATCGGAATGCCAGAAAATATATGATAGGGAGAAATGGAAAATGACCATGAAAACTGAGTTGAACTCCCTCAATAAAATAAATACTTTTGGAACCATTGTCACCACATCTGCAGATATAAAACATGTTGGGTACAAATGAGTTTTTCGTATGCAAAAAACGAGAAAAATGAGGTAACAAGATACAAAACCCGTCTTGTTGCACAAGAATTTTATCAAAAACAGGAAATTGATTATGAAGAGACATTCCCCGGTTATGGATTCAATTACATTCATATTTTAATGTGTTTAGCGGCATCTAAAAATCTAAAAATGTATCTAATGGATGTTGTGACTGCATATCTATATGGATCACTTGATAATGATATATATATATATATATATATATATGAAAATCCTAGAAGGATTGAAAATTCCTAAAGCATTAAGCTCAAAATCTAAAGGAATATGCACGGTCAAATTACAGCGATCACTTTATAGATTAAAGCAATCATACGCATGTAGTATAATCGTTTAAGTGAATATTTGTTGAGAAAAGGATATACCAACAATGCGATATGCCCTTGCGTATTTATTAAGAAATCATTATATGGATTTGTGGTCATTGTTGTATATATTGATGACCTAAACATAATTGTAACTCACATGCGATATATCCTTGCGTATTTATTAAGAAATCATTATATGGATTTGTGATCATTGTTGTATATGTTGATGATCTAAACATAATTGTAACTCAAAAAGAAATTAATGATGCAAGAGCTCATATGAAAGAAGAATTCAAAATGAAAAATCTTGCACACACACAAATTTGTATTGGGCTCTAGATCGAGCGCATTCAAAATAAAATTTTCATATATCAATCAAATTATACGAAGAGGATCTTAAAACGTTTTATATGGATAAAGCAACTCCTTTGAGTACTCCAATGGTCAATAGATCGCTTGATATTGATAAAGATTATTTTGACCTTGTGGAGATAATTAAGAAGTATTAGGTCCTAACGTACTTTATATGAACGCTATTGGTGGACTAATTGTACCTGACCGATATAGCATTCGCTACAAATTGTACCCGACCGATATAGCATTCGCTACAAATTAACTTGTAAGATACAGTTTGTCTCATACGCGCAGACACTGTAATAGAATAAAACATATTTTTCGTTATCTTCAGGGAATAATTGACTTGGGATTGCTTTACCCACAAAACACCAACTTTGATTTAGCTGGTTTTGCATATGCAGACTATTTATCAGATCCACAAAAATCATGATCACAAACCAGATATGTTTTCACAATAGGAGGTACCGCAATCTCTTCTTAGTTGCTACTTCCTCAAATCATGTAGAGACCATTGCACTTTACGAAACATGTAGAGAATGTGTGTCGATCAAATCTATGGCTCAACACATACAAGAAGCAAGCAGAATAGTCACTACTAAAGAGCCAAAAAAATTTGAAAGACAATGGTGCATGTGTCACCCAACTCAAAGAAGGTTATATGAAGAGCTACATAACCAATCATTTTCCGCCAAGATTTTTCTTATACACAAAAGAACTCGATAAAAATCAAGAAGTGGATATCCAATATATCCGTTCAATCGACAATACAGTTGGTCTGTTTACAGATGCGCTTTCCACTACAGTATTCAGAAAACACGGTCATAATATTAGAATGTGTTACCTATGGTATTTATGAAAAATAAATTATATTCATCATTTTAGGAAAAAATTGCGTTACTATACTCTTTTTTCCTTATTATAGTTTTTATCCCACGTAATTTTTCTATAATAAAGTTTTTAACGAGAATATACGTAATACGTCATTCTAATTAAAAAGGAGTGTTATAATAGATAATATAATTATCCATCATTAATATTTTTTACCGACTTACTTTCTACCGACTTATGGTTACTATATATAAGTAACTTACCCTTTGGAAAATTGATATGAGAAAGAAGTGAAATACACGTGACTTTAACGTTGCAGTTCTTGTTTATAATAACAAACACACAAACATATCACTCTACTATATATAAACATAGTGATATATTTTATAACATATCCCAGTTTAAATGTAATGAGAAGGAGAATAAACCAAAGTTTTTCTACTTATATGATTTTTGAATCTCTAGTAGAATTTGATTTAGATTAAAACCTCCCGTGGAAAAAAGATCTTTGGATAGTTTCTCTTTTTTTCTTCCTAGTGAACTAATAAGTTCTAGCTATGGGAGTTTCTCTAATTTTGTTTATGTAAACAAATTGTATTGATTCATTAGAGAAAATGGTTTACACCATCGCTATCTTTAATTTAATTCATTGATTCATCAAAACGTATATACCATTTATACATGTACACCGTTTTATATACCACCATGTACACTACATCGTATATTCCTGTGTACACCGCACCAAAACGTATACAGTTTCATATATATACACTGCTTTGTATACAATTATATGTACATTGTTTTATATACTATGCGTAAACCATATTGTATACGACATTGTACACCATAACAAAATGTAAACCGTGGCAGGGGTGGAGGCAGTAAGGTGGAATGGGGGTCATCTGGCCCCAACTAATTAATATATATATATATATACATTTATATATATGCATACATTTTTATATATGTATATATTATTTTATTTTTTTAAATTGTTGACCCCAAATAAAAAATAAATTTGAGCCGATTAACAAACTAATCTAAAAACATGAAATTAAAAATGAAAAATTAATTTGACCTCACTTTGTATACTTAGGCTCACGTTAAGATTGTGACCCATTATGAATATTATAAATTATCCATGATTTTTTTAAAATATAATTATTTTATTTTTTAAAAGCACAAAAGTAACAATTAAAGACTTAAACTATTCGTCTCTGATAAAAAAAAACTCTTCATTTGATCACCATTAACATTTAAAAAACTTAGTGTTTTAGAAATTTTGGAGATTTAACATGGATGATAGTGGAAACTAAGACGTATTTTTCAGATTCTATGGTTTATAGATTTTTTAAGTTAGCTTTGTTTTTTCATTTTGCTACTATAACCGTGGAGAGATATTTTTTGAGATGAAGAGTACATTACGGTGATCAGATTTTAAGTGACTATCTAATTTTTTTATCGGAAAAAGTTATTTGAAGATGTAACAATGAAACAATGATAAAAAAAAATTGTGAATAAATTTAATTTTTAGCAGTTTATAAACTTTTTTTATTATGATTTTTTTATACCCGATAAGATAAAATTCTGTCTCCGCCACTAAACGATGATGTCATCTTATATTTTTCATAAGAAACCATTTACTTACAATAAACAAGCATATCAAAAAGAGTTATTTGAGGATGTAACAAATGAAATAATAATATAAAAAATTATGAGTAAACGTAAATTTTTTTAGCAGTTAATATACAATTTATTTAATATGTTTTTTTTAACCCCGAGAAGATAAAATTCTGGCTTCGCCACTAAAAGGTGGTGTCATCTTATATTTTTCATAATAAATCATTTAGTTACAATAAACAAGCATACCAAACAAATTAACCTTTTCTCCAAACAAATTACAAAAAAAAGAATACTAGCACATTGGATGAATATACGGTGGTGCACATCTTACATTCCTCTTATGAAAGCATTTACATTAATTGTGAATAAATCGTATACATAGAGTGTTTAAATGCAATGTACACATACGTTGTCCAGGAATATACATTGTGGTGTACGGGAGATATACACTGCAATGTACTAAGCATGATGGTGTGTTGTCATTTATGGTTTTTGCATGTTTAAACTTTTTTTTCATCACTTTTTCTCATCTTATATTATTTAGAAGTGTATATATGCATTCGAGTTTCAAATTTGCATTGTCTTGTATTTTAGAACCATAAGATGTTTATCTTGCATATTGTATGAGTTTTGAGTCCATATTAGGTGTTTCGAAAACTTTGAGCTTGAGCATGAAGGTTCGAGGTGAAAAAGGCGAGCAAAAGATGGATCTTGTAGAGATTTGAAGCTGGTAGCGGCCAGAACCGTCAGGACCAACCGCTGGGAACAATAAGACAGAAGTTGAAAAACATGTTTCTTAGTGCAGTTGCCAGCGGTCTATCACTGCTGGGAGCAGAAAGGTGACCCAACCAATGCCCTTGACCGCTCCAACATACTGTTGGGGGTTGTAGAGAAGACACAGCCAGCAATCATGACCATTGGCATGGTCCGTTTGCTGTTGCATCCACTGCTACTTTTTGGATTCGATCCGGTTTATCTCGGATCGATCCGTTACGCATTAGTTTTACTATTATTACTTTTTTAGACCTAAATTAAGGAACAAGGTCCCTTTTTAGCTACTCCTATTGCCTCTTTTGGATCTAAGAATTTCATTGTAATATATTTTGTTTTTCTTTTTTGCATTTAGTGAATTTATTTTCATCTCTATCTTATCATTTTCATTATGCTTTCAAAATCTCATTTAGTTTGTTTATTTTCATCAATCATGTGTGAGTAGTCATTAGATACGCTAAGAGTTTGGTGAAATAGGATGATTTGATGAGTTAATGATGATGCTTAGGACTAAATATTTGGTTATCCTTCATTCAAGTTGTTAGTAATGCTATATTCAACTTGATCACTTTAATCTAGATCAATAGGATTTCATACCTGAAAGGTGTTTTATGAATGATTGAAAGAACTTGAATGATCTTTTCTTCCCTAGCCAATGAATATTGATGTTAGGGTGATTAGTGGTTTGATTGGAATTGAAACATACATTGATTATCAAATAGAAGTTTGGCTTAATTATGGTGATTAGTGTATTGATTAGTGTCATAAAATGGATTAGTCTTGATTATTGATCCATGACCTAGGATTTTGGTAATAATATGTTCAAAGCATCATTAGTGATTCATAATCTCATCTAAATCAATTACCTATCCCTTGACACATTGCTTTATCATATTATTATCCATATTTTTCTTAGCATTTTCATCGTTTTATCAAAATTTAAGTTTGATTGCATTGTTTAGTTCTTAATAGGAATAGTAAAAACCTAAATCAACCATATATGTTTAGATAAATTGATATCCTGCATTCTTAGTATGTAGTTCTATTTCCTCGTGGATTGATACTAGTTTGTGCTACAAGTGACTTAACCGTGCACTTGCGATTTCATACTGGGTATAAACCTTAAGTCATATTTTTTTTATAGATTTGGTGGCTTTACCATGACCTTATTCTACATTTTTTCTTCAAATGGAAGCTCTAGAAAATCACCATCCAAAAACCTTAACATCTTCGGTTTGTTTCAAGAGAGAAACCCTCACATTCTTGACCTTCTCCACTTGATGTTTTTGAGGACCACTCTCTAGTTGGGGAAGTAAATGTTTGCTTCGTGGTACTGAGAAATGGAGTTCCTAGAATAAGAGGAATCTCATTGGGTTTCACCCTATCCACAACCATGGAATCTGATGGAATTATGCAATCGCCAACCTTGAGTGGATAGTCATCAATCAAACCGAGAGGAGATTTCGAAGAAGCATCTCCGAACATGATGAAAGAGGAGTATTGCTTCATTTCTTTGATTCCTAGTTTCTTTACCATTTCATGTGACATCACATTCACACTTTCTCCTAATCACATAATACATCATCTATCTACAAATCACCTAGAGAACAAGCTATGATGAATTTACCTAGATCTCCAAGTTTGGGAATCGATTATGGCCTAATTGGTGTTGCACTTGGTGATTCAAACACTTTCATCACCTCTTCAACTTTCTCTCGTTTCACTAGAATGGCTTTGATGAACTTTTTGTGGAGAGAAATTTGAGGCAAGTCATCCACATAAGGAAAAGGTTCTCCAACTCTACTCATATTACCTTTGAAGCTCGAGAGGACTTTCTTTTGATTCTTAGAAGTGGAGGCTCATAAGGAGGAGCCTCAACTCTTGAAGATATCTTTCTTTTCAACCTTGTTAGACAATTTATCTTCTTCTTTAGTGATCATCTTCACTTTCACTTCACTCTCATTAACAAAATCATTAAAATTCAAACCGTAGAGAAGTCTAGAGATTTCCTCTATAGCTTTTTTATTCCCATCAACATGGTGATCCTCTATTGATCTTGGATGGCTCATTGTGTCAATCACAACATTATTACTTGAGAATATAGCATTGGAAAATTTATTGGGGTTAGCTTCTGGTTTTTCGGGAAATTAATCAATATGCCTCTTAAAAGATGAAGTTACTTGAACAATTTGGTTGTCTAGAGGCTTCACGTGAGATGTCAAACTCTCAAACTTTGTATGCAAATCATTGTATGCTCAATCTATCTTAACATTCTTTATGTCCATCCACTTTTCATCTCAAAGCTTCCCTTGATTTGGCCCTCAAATAGTTGTTTAAGAAGGATCGTGTTTGCATCCTTTTTAGGAGGTTGGTTGGGTGGAGCACTTTGGTTTTGAAATTTTTGGTTCCAATAATTAAATAGAAAGGTTGGATTGGGTCGTTGAAGTGATGTTTGGGTTGTTAGTTCTTTTGTTGAAAGACTTGTCCTTGTGGTTTTGGATGTAGGTTAGGTATTGGGGATTCTCAACGTTATTGATTATTTAATTCAATAATAACTAACACCTAAAAACGTCGCAGTAGAAAAAAATAACAAAATATCTGATTTTAAATAATACAAATAGGATTTTATAGATTCAAAATAAAACGAAAGTAATAAGAATTTATAGTGGTAAGATTTTTGATGAAGATTTTGTAACAAAATCTAGATGATAAGGGAGGAAAAAGAGATGTAACAAAGAAGATGAAAAAGAGATAGAGAAAGTTGTTTTTTATATATTTATTTAATGGTATTAGACGTAATAACGAGTTAGTTTCACTTAAATAGATGGTAGACAAAATAGTACAGCACAATGAAACGTGTCTTGTTAGCTAATATTAAATAGTTACTACCCCAATTTGCTAATTATTTTCCGAAAAATTGTATATTCCACAAATTTTCTCTATGATTTATAATATAGGATTTTGACAGCATTGTAAATTGGTCGGCTTAAGATCTCTATTATTGACCTCAAGTAATAATATGTATATATAATGTCCACTAATTAAAAAATAAAGGTTTGATGGTGAAAATGAGTATAAAATAGTGCATCTCCAGCGAAACCAAAGATTTCATAAGCGATTTATTTTACGAAGATGTCAGAGAGAAATTTAATCACTTCTTGATGTGAATTGAAGATATAATAATGGTAGTAAACAAAGAACAAATTCAACCACCGAAAAGATTATAAGATGTTGAAATATGTTTATATGTTCAGGTTTCTGATTTGTCTGTCATCTTCCGCAATCATGGACCATCCTCCCAACACCAAGTATGATTTTATATTTTTGAAACTAAATAGTCTTTTATTTTTTCATAGGAGGGAAAAATCCAAAATTTAAGGTCCATCTTTATTGGGACTTCAAGAACACTCGGATTCTTCTGAAAACGAATGTACATTATTGTTAACTATATTGGAATTGATGAATTAAAATATTAATCAAAATCACGTTTAATTTTTAAGATATTTCAACGCAAACAAACATAAAAACTTCAGAGGATTAATGTTTAATCATCGTCAAAATATTCTAAAATATAGCCCCTGAATATTAATCCCAAGTAGTAGAAACTCTAGATCAAATTTGGACTTCCTTAACCAGTAATTGAGATTTCAATCACAGCCATCAAAATTTCACCAGAAATTATGCAACAATTACCTCATGATACATCTAACAATGTTCGGATGTTTTTTTTAAGTTAACAAATTTTCCATAATTAAGAAGAAAAAAAAATTGACATGATAATTTTTGAAAACATATAGTATAGTGAGAATAATCTAATTATTATAATAATTGTAATGTTCAATGAAAAGAGAATTAATCGAAAACCTTTTTCGCTAATGAGTTGTAAAAAATTAATTTAAAATTTAACAGAAAAACTTAGAAAATATGCTTTTAACATTTCTGCCCCGTCATCGTTATTAAGAAAGTAAATTTATATTTTTAATTTTTGATAAAAAGGGAACTTTTGATAAAATAATAACAAAACTAATTACATGGCCATCAATATTGATCCAGTAATCCATATGTTGATTTTCATTATTCTTCATGATGGAACTAACTAATGAACAAAACAAATAAAATTTTCTTAAAGAAATATAATCATATATATCTTAGAAACCTGTACAAGTTATTCTTTAACTTGGATTCAATGCTGAATTTAGAAAACAAGTATAGATTTTTTTTGGTCGTCTTATAGATGTATCAATGAGTTGTATTACACGAGTTCTGATATCTCCAAAGCAAATATACAACCATTATGCTCAAGAATATAAACAAAGACTAATTAATGCTTTTGACTACCAGCTTCACAATACCAAAGTATAATCATAACAAAAGTGGAATAAGAATGAGAAGTGTGTACCCGAGTTCATCAAAACATATGTTAATAATCTCAAACTAGTGACGAGTGATCATATCAACTATCATAGTGATTTTTTCCTTGCTACATTTAGGAATAATGTGACACCACAAGTCATCACCAAAAAGGTCAACCATCAACTCACAAACATACACTACGAGATCATTGAAAATCAAACAGATACGAAAAATGTAAAAGTGAGAGGAAAAGCAGAAAGAGGGAGACCAACAGTGGAGCTAAAGGAACCACCGACCGTCAGTCTCCCAAATATGATTCTTATTTGGTAGATATTGACACCATCATCTTTGTTGAGTACCTATTTCTTGCTGATTTGTTCAATGAATTCCAATAAAAAAATGTTTTATGCTAGGAAGAGAAATGAGAAGAAGAAAAGAAGACAATATTACAAAAGAAAATTCAAAATTATGAAGAATAAAAAGATCTACGAAACAAACGAAAGAAATGGAAAATGGGTGGGCGGCGGTTTGGAAAAAAGAAAGATAACAGTTTTTAGCATTATAGATTTATGGTTTCTTTTCAAATATCTTAGTTTTTTTTAACGTCTAATTTTATCAGAAAATATTATATAATGTTTACATAATCGTAAAACAAAAACCTTCGTTATAATTTTAGAGGATAAATGAAAATGTTAGAAGTAACATTTTAGTTGATTGCTACTTTTGCCAATTTATCAGCTGTTCGGTTGCAATGTTTTGGAACCAGTGAGAACAAAATATTAGTAAATCGATATTACAAAATTTTCTTTTCCAAATTTCAATGCGGAGACAAAATACATATTTTGACATTATTAACTTTTTAAGCTATAATGCACATTGAACTTTCATTTTTATTCAAATTTTACAAATAAATACACTAATATATAGTGCTTATTGGAAAGAGTCCAACACATTTATTTTGAGATAAATCCAACGACTAGATGTCGCCGGATCCATTTGTTTAAATTTGGGTTTCAACAGTAACATCATACTAGAATCGATGTTAGGATAAAATTACGATATGATACAATGTGATAACGATATGATATCTTGGTGTAGTTATCTCTTGTGAATATTCTCTAGGATCACTGATATTTGTATAGATCTTCCAGTTATGTAATCTATAATGTATATATAGAGGCATTTGCGTCAAAACCACTATTCTCTGGCTTATATCGATCAATTACATATTTTTGGGTCAGAAATAATATCAAACAATTAGAGGACTGATCTCATTTGCAACAATAAATTCCGAAGGGGAAAAATGCCAACAAAGATTATACGCTTTAGATTAATTAAAGTAAAAATTAAAAAAAACAAAAATTTCATAACTAACGTAACCAAAATCTTTAAACATAAATTTAAGATCCTTAATCACAACATTTACAACCCAAACCACCAAAGAAAGAGAGACCAACGAAACATCTTCCTATGTTTTTTTTTTTGGATTAGCAGGAGGTGAGGTTTAGAACCTGTGCGTTCCTAATATTTTTGGGACAGAGTCCATATAGTTAAATTAACTTTTTTTCGAAAAGCCACAAACAATTACCATTAATTCAACTATACGTTTGTAGCTTCCTCTGTTTTGGACAATCTTTGTTGATGGCCAAACGTTATCTCTAAATGTTGACATCTTCAAAAAAACGTAATAGGCAGCTCTGGTGATACAGGCATAGTCGCCACACTCTTGAACTGTATTTGAACCAAACAGATAGAGAAACATGTTAACCTCAAGAACATTGGTTCTTCACATTCAAATCAAATCATCATTTCATAATAATTAGTGTTAACCTTATGCTGCTTGTATTTCTCTCTTATAGCTTGTAAAGCTCCTCCATTTCTACTTAGATACAAATCATGTATCATACTCACACATTCTTTCAAATCACCAGCTTTATATTTTGTGTATTCTTCCAACATTACACTCTGTTACATCCAAAACAAGAAGATTTAGCATCTTATATAAACTGTTGTGTATAAAATTAGAACAAGAATTGTCAAAATGTTTTACCCATGGATGTTGTTTAGGACGGATGATAAATCTAGCGAGAAATACCGATGAAGCAGCAACAATAGATGGAAGAAACTTCACACAGTTATAATCTAACAGACTTAACTCTGAAAGATAGTTGCAAAGAAACTCCATCTGTAAATGTGAAATCTGAAAAAAAAAAAACTTAGCAAATTGACACTCTATCATCTAAACATTACAAATACCATAATTCAAGAACTTACTTTAAAATCTTCTTGTGCAACTCTTATGAACCGTCTACACAAAACAAACATAAACCAATGAGACAATCAACTATACAAACCATAACTCAATAACCATTAGAAGAATCAGATTCGTAACCTTAGAAATGTGATGCTTGTTGGGTTTCCTAATTCAAACTCCAACGCAAGAAGTATATCAGATTCCATCTTCACAATCTCTTGTTTCGTGTAAGTATTGTCTGTAATATAACAAAAATCTTCCACATTTGGAGGTGTTATCTCTTCATACTTTCTACAATTTTCAAAAACCCAAAACACAAATAAGCAAAATAACCCATAAAAAAAAGATGTAATCAAACAAACAACAAAGACAAAACCTTACGAAGCAATAAGCATTGAAGAAACTCCCAAAAGCTGAAGTCTTTGTCTATTAACAGACTTGAGAGACAAGAATCTATCGATGTAAGAGACAGACAGATAAAGAGTGTCTGAAAGAAGTTTGTATTCTTCAGCAACTTCAACTAACCAATCAATCAAAACTCTTCTCATATTCGATGTTACATCTTTCTGAATCATCTCTATATAATCAATCAAAGGTCTTGACTTCACCTTCAACTGAAAATTCACACAAAAGTTACAATCTTTTATGAATCTAACGAATTTAGGGTACTAAAGATTTTTTTTTTAATACCTCCAATTGACGAAGATACTCAAAGATTGAAGTAACATAAGGAGCACACATCTGAGGATCATCAGATCTTGTGTCAATGTCTGATTTTGGTGTTTCAAGAGTGGAAATTGAATTTGTTTTCTTCTGTTTCTTTGGAGCTTTTGTGGGTTTTCGTTGTTTCTTGGTTGGAACAGAGATGTTGGAGATGTTGGGAAACTCTCCGAGGATGACTCTCTTCTTGTTGATCCGATCTTCGTCTATGGTTGAATCCATGGAAGCTTTTCTTTTTGTCATTGCTCTTGTCATTCTAACGACGTTCTCTTTTTCGGCGGCCATGATTGATAGAAGGAGATCGAGATTGAGATTTTGCTGGAAGAGAATGATGAAGAGTATTGGGGATTTTTGCGATTTTTGTTTAAATGAACATTGATTTTGGCGCTCTCTGTGATTTTTTTATTTATTTTTAATTTCAGATTTTAAATTTTGGGGTACTAAAATCAAATTAGTCGAATTATATTGGCGCGCTCTTTTTCTTGTAGTTTACCGGTAATTGCTTTTTGTTAAAATAACAGTTTTTTTTTTCTTTTTTTTTTTTTCCCACGACAATCGTGTTGGTTATCGTAAGATCAAACCGTTGTGTTGATCTATCGGAAAATTCTTACAAAGACCACCCGAGTTTCCTCCAAAAATTAAGCCATAGAAGCAGATCGTCAACTTATGAATGAAAAGAAAGAAACAAAGCTTATGAAGATCTATTGAAGTTCGGAAAACTTAGAGAGAATTTAGAACATGTTTAGAGAGAGAAAGCTTACATCAGCGATGACATCACACTTACATCGTGCTGATATCATATTGACATCATGCTGACATCATTTATTTAGCATAATAATTATACATAATAAATCATCAAGCTTACTCAATGATTTATCTCGAAGTCTTCAATGTGCTTTGTGCAGCATCCGTACTCTGTTCCTGGACATTTATACTATGGATCTGGCTCAGAGAAGTCTTCAGGGGAGTTCATATTAACGTTAATATTGAACTCTCGTCCGATTTCGTCGAGATCCATAACATGATTGTCGTCCGGTGACTGAGCTTCTTGGAAGTATTCTGCTGGACAACTTGGTGAGGATGGTTCTGGTTTTGCTGCTTTGAAATGATGTTTTTCTTCATTAGACATGAAGAATTGCAGATCTTCGTCGAGACTCATTTGATAGTCGATTGAATAGTAGGACCAGTTCTGGTTGAACGGGATGTGAAATGTCTGTCGAGCATTGTTGAGGCGGAATGCATGAGTCTGAAATTCTTCGTATAATGCATTATCGCGAACGTTGAAATCTGGTCGGACCCCATGCTTGAAATCTTTGTGATGAATGAGGTTGGGTAGTGCATGAACCTTTGTGGTTCTGTCGTTGACTTGAATTGGTCGATGGAAGAAATAGATAGTGTGTGGACTAAAGAGAGGATTTAGACCACCTGGTTCTTTGAGTTTCATGTAGGGGATTTGCATTGATTTTGCTGAATTTCGTAGCTTGCCACTCCAGTTGACTAGCGGGTTGAACCATGTGAGGAATGTTGAAAGTCCTTCTTGCTGACCTTGTTGTTTGTTGACGTACTGGTATAACCATTTGATATCGAATGAGATACCAATAGTATATACTACACAGAGATACCAGAGGAAACAGAGAACTTCTTCCGGCATATATTTGTTCTCGATCCTGTACAGATGAGCGAACGGGTAGTCGGGATGAATGCCTAGCGGTGCAATGTATCTTCCGTAGAGGCCATGGTTTGTTAGGATGATTGATTGGTAGTGAAATATCTTGTTGCGCAAAGTTTCTCGGAAATGTCCTTTTGTGATGAGAGGCTTCACGTCTTTTGGCATGTTGTTGTCGAAGTCATAATATGTCTTTGATGATGAAGAACTCGCCATAATGTGTATGCCTTGGA
Organism: Cardamine chenopodiifolia; assembly: GCA_963922655.1. Lineage (NCBI taxonomy): Eukaryota > Viridiplantae > Streptophyta > Magnoliopsida > Brassicales > Brassicaceae > Cardamine > Cardamine chenopodiifolia. The sequence continues at coordinate 2,598,793 of OZ000464.1, forward strand.
GAGGCTTTCTGCTGAGCATATCGGCTAGAATGTTCTTCGTGCCCTTTAAATAGACGGTGTCGAAGTCGTACTTTGAAAACCATTCACTCCATCGTAAGAGCTGTTGATGCGGGACCATCTTCTGCTTGAAATGTAACATCTTTGGAAAAAAAGACATATCCATTTCGATTCGAAATTTATGTCGTATCAGATGAAATTCAAACTTTTCGATTGCTCTTTTGACGGCTAAGATCTCTTTGAACGTTGAGTGATAGTGCATCTCCGAATCTTTAAAGCGCCCACTTTTGTATCCACATATTTGTCTTTTTCTATTTTCTTCTTCAAGTAATACTGCACCCCAATACTTGTCGCTTGCGTCAGTCTGTAGAACCCATGTTCCCGTAGAGGGAATCTTTAAAGGTGGTAGCTTCTGAATTTCCTTTTTAGGTGTCTGACAGCTTCAGTTTGTCGTTTTGTCCACTATGGAGGATTCTTTATCAACATCTTTCGTAGTGGATGAGTCAGTTGCGAAAGTCGAGGGATAAAGTCACCGAGATAGTTGATTACACCAAGGAATTGCTGAATTTGTCGCTTTGTCAGATTTTCTTCCGAGAAGCTCAGAATTTCTATAGCTAGATAGGCTTGGGCTGCAATACTGGTTTGGGTTATGATCATCTTTCGGGCCGGAAGCATGATACCAAATGATTTCACGATTTCGTGGAATTTCTGAAGGTCTCTGATGTGATCTTCTTCTGTAGTTGAAAACAGTAAGATGTCGTCGATGTAGATTAACACCGTATGTATTAGTGGTTTGAATATCCTTAGCATCGCCTGCTAGAATAGCGATGGTGCTGTCTTCAGACCAAAGGGTAGAACCTTCCATTGTAAGTGACGGTTCGGTAGGCAAAACGCCGTTTTGTATTGATCTTCATGTTTAACACCGAGTTGCCAAAATCCTGACTTGAGGTCGAATTTGGAGAATATTGTTGCTCCTGAGAGATGTTGGAGCAGCGATCTTTTGTTCGGCAATGGAAATTTGATGTCTTGAAGGTATTGATTTAATGGCTTGTAATCAATTACCAGTCTTAGCTTTCCTCGTGCTTGTTCAGCTCGGTTGTTGACATAGAATGCTTTGCACGCCCATGGTGAGTTGGTTGATGAAACTATTCCTTGTCGGATTAGTTGGTCGCATTCGTCGTTGGCTTGTTGTAGTAGAGCTGGAGACATTCCTGCGTGACTCGCTTTAGTAGGAGTTGTTGCCATCTTTTCTTTGAATGGGAGTGATACAAAGAAGTCTTGGTTGAGCCATAGAGGATTTTTGCATTTCGTCAAGAATTCAACATGTGAATCTGCACAAGAGACTGCTGCTATCTCCTTTTTGATTTCTTCAAATGTTGGAGCGATAGGATCTTCTATTGCAAATAACCTATGCAACGTTGTGAAAGGCTTTAATAGACCTTTCCATTTGATTCCTCCTGGTTCGATTGAAATATCAAACCTCTTCTTTAGTATATTGTAGGAATCCCATCCTAGAATTAGGTCTTTGTCGGGTGCGGATGATCCGAGGACTTCAGTAGTGAATTGGCATCCAGGGAGAACTTCGATTGTAATGGGTTTGGACTTGAGTTTGATCTTTAAAGCTCCTGAGTTTGCCACTCTGAATTCTTGCTCGTATGGTGTCCACATCGATGGAGGTAGAATCTTTGGATTTAATATCGATGTGTGAGCTCCAGTGTCGATGAATGCAATGACATGAATTGGATCCACCTTATCTGTTGGATCAAAGATTGTAACCGGCAGGTGTGGAATTGTCATGATATCTTCTTGTTGCGGTATCTGACAAATCTTGAGACAACAATCATCAAACGCTTCTTCATCTGAAGTTTTTGAGGATATATAATAGTTTGAATATCCACAAATTTCTTCGTTGTCATCACTGTCGTATGATAGGACGGATTCAAGATCATGGTTTTCGAGGTCGATATCCGGCGCTATGCGTGATATTGAGCTGATAAGATACTGCTTTTTCTTCGTTGACTTGTTCGGGCAGTTCTTGGCGTAGTGTCCTTCTTTGTGACAAAGAAAACACTTGGTTGACTTTCGAAAGCTTGTTTTCTTCTTGAAGAATCGTCTGCGTCGAAAGCCTTTAAAGTTGTCTCTTCGTGTTGCTCTTCTTTTCTTTCTGTGTTTGTGCTTGGTGTTGCATGAACATGCCTTTTTTTATTTCGAACATTTGATTTATAGGTCCAGCCTTGCACAGATCTTGGATAGTTGTTTAGACTTATCCATGAATTCCATCCAAAACTCTTTCTGTTTGCATAACTTGTCAAGGGTCCGATTGATATATTGTTGGATTTGACCGATTGAGATTTCTTCAACCGTCTGACCTTGATCTCTGATGTAGAGTTTGGTTTGCTGGCTTAGATATTCGTCTATTGATGAGAGGTAGACGTGCTTCAAGCTCGGATTGTTGAGTCCGTTTAGAGCATAGAATCTTCTCGCTTGATGCTTGAAATGTTTCGCCAGATCTTTCTTCTTTAGTGAACAACACTTTGCTGTAAAGTATTCTTCTTGTATTTGCTCCTTTTGATGATTTGGTGTATCGATAAACTCTTGATGGATTTCTCCGAGTAACATCGGTATTGTAGTATCATAGACTTGGTTTTGTCTATAATCACCGAGTGAGTTCCACCATTCTTTGAGGGCTCCAGAAAGCCTTGTAGTAAATTGTTGGATGACAGCGTATGTTGTCGAAGTAAGTGCTTCAGAATTCATCCAAGCGTGAAACTCGTGAAGACGTTCTTTCCATTTCTCGAACGGAATATCATCGAACGTAAACGTCATGACTTTTGAAGCGAATTGCTTTTCTGGCTTTTTGTGTTCTTGAAAATGTTGATAGTTCATCTCGTCATCGCTTGAGAAAACTTCGTTTACACTTGGCTCTCGCTTGGGTGTATAAGAACTTTCTCCGATAGCAAATTGTTTCAGCATTGATTTGTCTTCTGATTCGGTTTGCGACTCAGTTGAATTCGTCTCCGAGTAGTGCTCTATTATCGAGGTTGATGATTTAGTTGTCTCTATTGGTTGTGAAGAGTATGTCTGTTTTGATTCAGGCTTTTGCACTGTCTCGTTGGCTGATTGCGTTTGTGCTTGATTTGCCATGTCATTGGGCAGATTGGTCATCGAGAGTTCGATGATTCCAATGTCTTTATCTTTTCCCTTCTTCTTGCGATCATCAAGGGAATCTTGGCTCGAGTGAGAAGAAGTAAGTGCAGGTGTTCGCGCTTGCTTGGTTTAAACTTCAGGTTCTCTGTACCTTCTAGTTCGTTCTCGAGTTGGCCTAGGTTTGTACTGGTAAGGCGTTGTCATGGCATAGCGAGATATGAGCGCTTCATCGGATGACAAGAATCCTGGTGGGGATGTCTTTGGCCTTTGACTTTGACTTCCAAAAAGGAATCCTGGAGAATAGGATGCTTGAGGCAATGGAGTGCTCAAGAACGTATTTCCGTAGGAAGGATAATACGTTTCTGACGGCCTTTGTTGTTGCATGCTCTCAAAGTATGGTATCAGAGCTTAGACTTATGTTTTGATGGAATGAATCATTGTTTATGAATGATCGATTTGAATGTTCTGGAAAACTATTTTTAATCATGTCTATTTCCGAAAATTTCGTTCTAGATTCCCAGTTTGCTATTTCTACTTAGCTACCACAAGCATGTAATCCACATAAAGTAGTAGAAAAATTTGATCATCAATAGTTGATCCTTTGAAATAGACACAAGAATCATTGATGGTTCTTTGGAATCCTTGTGACTTCATAAAATCATTAAACTTATGATTTCATTGTTTAGGAGATTGTTTTAGACCATAGAGAGATTTCTTCAACATACATACCATGTCTTCTTTTCCTTTCTCAGTGAACCCTTCCAGTTGATCCATATAGATTACTTCTTCTAATGTCCCATGTAGGAAAGCATTTTTGACTTCTAGTTGTTCTAACTCTAAGTCAAAATTCACCACAACTGATAAGATGATCCGTATGGAAACATGTTCCACAACCGGTGATAAAATCTCATTGTAGTCTATACCTTATACTTGTGTGAATCTTTTTGTGACAAGCCTAGCCTTATATCTTGATTTTTCAATTCCGGGAATCCTTTTTTTTTTTAATTTGAAAATCCGTTTACAACCAACTGTTTTTTGTTTACCTGGTTTTAGGACAACTTCCCATGTTTCATTCTTGTATAAAGAATTAATCTCTTCTTCCATAGCAAGTCTCCACTTCTTTCACTCTTTACTTCTCTTAGCTTCTCTTAAGGTTTTTGGATCATATAGCTCCAAGTCCTCGGCACATGCTAATGCATAAGCCACATAGTGAGATGAGTCTCTATATCTCTGTGGAGGCTGAATATTTCCTCCTCTGGATCTATCTCTTGCCATTAAATATTCATCAAGTGATTCATCTTCTTCTGCTTCCTTTTCTTCTAACACCTCATCTGCTTCAGATTCTTCCTCTGTTCCACTTTGTGTTTCAACTTCTATTTCTGAAGATGTTCCACCTTGACCGGTGTTGTATTTAGCCTCATCTTCTTCTACGATAGCTTCACCTTGAACTGAGGAACTTTGGACCGTGACAGTGTTGTCTGGTCCTTGAATTAACTCTGTTCTGAAATTAACCCTTTTATTCTTAGCTTTTGGTTGATTCTTAGTTTTAGCGTCTTTGTATGTTTTGTCTTCATCAAATACCACATTCTTGCTAATGGTGCATTTTTTTTCTTCTGGTAACCATATCATGTATCTCTTTTTCCCCTGAGGATATCCCATGAAGTTACAGCCCTAGGACTTAGCTTATCTTATGTGTACATAGGCAACACACCCAAACTTTTTTAAATGATTGTAATTTGCCTTAGCTCATGTCTATATTTCTTTTGGGATTTTGAAGTTTAGTAAAACATTAGGTGTCCGGTTGATTAAATAGACAGCGGTGGCAGCACTATCCAAAACTTCTTCTCTAATCCGGTCTCTGCTAGCATACATCATATTTTGTCGGCTATATTCCTATTCATTTTTTTCGATACTCCATTTTGCTGTGGAGTATAAGTGCATGTTCTATGTCTTTTAAATTCAGTTTCCTTTCATAGTTTATCCATTTGTTGATTGCAGAACTCTTGACCATTATTCGTTCTTAAACATTTGAGGGTCTTTTTTTGTTTGAATTTCCACTAAGGTCTTCCACTCAGAAAAATTATCAAACACTTCTTCTTTAATTTTTACGAATCTGATCCATACCTTCTTCAAGTAATCATCAATAAATATCAGGAAGTATTTGAAATCTTGATAGACTTGCTTCATTTGAAAATGAGCCCCACAAATCGCTATGTACATAGTCTAAAACACTTGTAGATGTATACTTGGCTTCTGGAAAACTTTGTTTGTGTGATTTTCCTAGTGCACACTCTTCACAGAAATCTAGTGTGTTTACTTCTTTTGAGTTTAGGTATCCTCCTTTTACTAGAACATTCATGTTCTTTAGGCTCATATGTCTGAGCCTTGAATGCCAACTATCTCAGCTCTTGATACAAAGGCTTCTCCTTTTATCACTGATCCTTGCAGATAGTACAATCCTTCTTGATATTTTCCTGTGAGCACTTGCTTGTCATCCTTGTAGAATTTTACTGTAAAGTCTCCACCTTCATATTTATAGCCACTATTTCCTAACTGACCGTATGATATGAGGTTTCTGCCCATAGTTGGCAATATACCTCACATCTGTTAGTGTCACAATTGTCCCATCAAGATTTTGTATCTTTAATTTGCCTATTCCTTTGACCTCATTGTGAGTGTTGTTGCCCATCAGTACTTTTCCTCCATTGACTTCTTTAAAATCAAATAGCACTTCTTTGTCTGGAGTGATGTGGAAAGTGCAACCTTAGTCCATCACCCATTCATTCTTGGTGTCTTGTAAGCTAGCGGTTAGCACCATAGATAGCTCAACATCTTTAGCTATATTTGCCGAGTTGTTGGGCTTTCTTTCAGGGCATTCTGCTTTGAAATGTCCTTCTTTTTTGCAAATCCAACACTCCCTTTTCTTTACATGTGTCCTCTGCCTTGACTTTGATCTTTTGTCTCTGCTTTTGAAACGATTTCCTCTTTGTCCATTGCTTCTGTTTTTGTTTCTTCCTCTGCTTACAAAGAGACCTTCATAATGGTTTCTTGTTTTTAACAACCCTTTTTTGTTTAGTTCAATCTCTTTAGAGTAGGCAGCACTTGTGACATCATCCATACTTAAGGTTTGAGTCTTTCCGGCTCCATACTTAAATGTGTCCCTTAGGGCTTCATAGGGGTCCGGTAATGCGGACATGATTTAAATAGCTTGATCTTCATCTGAGATATTGATATTCAAGCTGGCCAAGTCGTTGATTAACTTCAAGAACATGTCATGGTTGTAGTCAATACTTTTATGTTCTTCAAACTTGAAACTTGAGAATTTCTGTTTCAAGTAATTGTGATTTGCCTGAGACTTTAATTGATAGTCTCTTTCAAGGTGCTGCCAGATAGCTAGTGATTTCTTTTCCTTCATGATCTTCCGTAGTATCACATCTCCTAGGCTCATACAGATTGTGTTCTTGGCCCTTCTCTCTTTTTCTTGTTGTGTCGAATCTACTTCAAGTTTTACTTCAGGTAAGGCTTATGTGATTCCTTTTTTTTTGTGGGATCACTCTCACCTGATGTAGATGGGTTTGTTTCTTTAAGACATGAATCTAAACCAAGTAGCTCTAGCTTGCACATCATTTTGTATTTCCATAAACCGAAATCTCCCTTTCCATCGAACTTCTCCATGTCATACCTTCTGAAATTTGACTCCATGATTTTCTTCTTTCAGGTTTGAAACTGTAATCATTCAAAAGACTCTTTTTTGTATAACTTTAGGAATTTGCAGAACTTGGATTTGATCACGTTTCTTCTTTTCCTATGCTCTAATACACTTGTTAAGTTTAAGTTCCGATTATATTCTTAGGATAGTTTCAAGTTTATATATTAATAAGACTAATCAAACACCAAGAGTTAACGATTTCCTCTCAATTGTGAGTATATCTAGAGTGAGCTATACTCACCAACTTCCAATAAGAGTTTATAAGTTCCTTTTGCTTACAAATTCGTATAAAGTCTCTCTCTCTCTCACTCACTCTCTTGCTTTCTTGTGATGGGTAACTCATCAAGAAGAGCTTTAACATGATGTTATGCTTAGGAATTATAAAACCTACTCTTAATCCCGAGACCAAGACGAAGAACAAGAAGAAACCTAAGTTAAAACCCCACCGAAGAACTCTAAGAACTAAAACTCTCTCTACCGAATGTTGTAGCTCTCTTTGTCTTCTGTTCTCTTGGATGATTTCCTATGTTGTTCTTGTGTCTCTATTTATACTCGTTGTGAACCCTCTGTTTCAATATGTAAAATGATTTGCTCCCTTATTTTCCAATTAGAATTATGATTCTTTCAAAGTCAAGAAACATTTACACTACACAACCTCTCTAATTATTTTATTTTGGGTCTTCACATTTAAACCATACAATTATCCAAAATATGTTGACTTGCTCACGGCCCAGTAATGGCCCAGCTCGAGTTGATCCGTTTAAGCTTTGGTCAGTGACTCGACACTTTCTCACTAACACTAAAAAAATAAATTTATTAACAATATTCATATCCTATTTTTTTGAATAATATGTAAAATTATATTTAAAATTTTTTTTACATGAAATGCAACTATTCTTTAAAAAAAATATAAAGAAAATAAAATAAAAATTTTAACAAAACTTAAGAAGTAGAAAATCCAATTCTCTTTAATCCACACAAATGATTGAATTCTCTTTAATACGAATAGTTATTAATAATTTTGAATATCTAAAGTCTGATTTCTAGTACCGAAGAAAGTTATATGCACCGTATATCGAAATCTCTCCACATTTAACATTCATTTTAAAAAAGATATCTCTTTTTTTTTTTTAATTTCAAATCAAAATGTTTTTTTAAAAACTATAATTTGTTTGTGGATGTAGATATGTGGACAGCCAAAATTTTGTCTACATCCATTTAGTTAAACCAATCAGATTTTTCATTTCTCAAACCCACAGCTTAAAAAGTACGTAGGTAAAATAAAGATGTGAAAAGCATATTTTCTACAGCACCCAAAGCAACCAAAGTAATGCTTTTATTTTTCTTCCATATATTACATACATGTATAATATAATATATATACATATATATATATATACAGAGATAAATAACATATTTATAGATGAAAAATATGAATACCTTTTATTTTGCATATCCCAATGCTTTTTTCATTTGGAACCATATATATATATATATATATATATGAATATACTTTTTGACAAAAAATTAAAACTACATAACTAATAAGATGACATATTAATTTGTTTATAATTTCATGTAGTTTAAATTTATAACGTATTATCAAATACACTTTACTCTTACCAATTACATACACTATAGTTATTATTATTATTATTATAATGAAATGCGAATGTAACACATTGCCCAACTCTTAAAACGACAGCGTACTTCCATCACCCACAAATTGCTTACCAGAAATTTCAAAATCCCTAAAATTCCTTCCACTCCAACAAATCAACTCAGAAAATGGCGGCAACCGAAACCATCACCACCACCGCTTCTCCACCGCCACTCTCAGAATCCGAGTCCACCACGGCATTGCCGACGAAAAAGAAAGAATCGGAGGAAGAGGATACGAGGAATAAGGCAGGAGGTATTTCGCTCCGAATCTGGCCACCGACTCAGAAAACTCGCGACGCCGTCGTCAACCGCCTGATCGAGATACTATCCACCGAATCAATCCTATATAAGAGATACGGAACTCTTCAATCAGAAGAAGCTTCATCCGTCGCAAAATCAATCGAGGACGAAGCTTACGCCGTCGCTTCTGCCGTCGTGTTCGGTGATGATGATGGGATCGAGATTCTTAAGGCTTATTCGAAAGAGATTAGCAAACGTATGCTTGAATCGGTGAAAGCTAGAACTCCAACCGCCGAGGATGTGAAGACTGATTCAATTGAAACTGTTAAAGACGAAGAAGCGTTTGCAGATTCGGTGAAGCTCGAGGAATTTGGTATTAATTATTAATGATCTTTAAAAAAATTTATCTAAGTGTTTTGTTTTGGTAGATTCGTATGAGATTAATTTCAGAGTTGGTGTAGTGACTTGTTGAATATGTCTTCGTTTATGTGATTGTTGAATAATTATTAATCGGATGCTTTTGCTTGTTTAATCGTTATTAACTCGTTAATACAATATGTATTTTGATGCATTCATTGTATAATGTAGTTGTATGAGATCACATGGATCTAAACCATTAGAGAAATTATACAGTTTTAAAATTTCTATGAGATATTTATTGTAATTGTGACAATACTTTCGTTATTCTTTTGTGAATTAGAAGCTTAAGAATTCAATAATTGTCAAGTTTTGATATTTCTACTTTGGATTTGAATATTGAAATTCAATCGTTCAGTGTATTGATTTTGGAGATATGGAATTTTGGAACTTTGAACACATTTTTTCTCTCTTTTTGTACTACATTGTGAAAACAGGATTTTGATTTTGATTTTTTTTGGGCTGAACATCTACTTTCATTAATCCAAAGCTGATTAATGATTATTATAGTATTTTCAACTCCACTCTATTTTCTCCTCTAAATTTTATTATACAATAAAAAAATTTCCAACTCATATCCCAAATATTGCTCTATATTTTGTGAAACCATTTTTTATTATAAAATAATTTTTTAATTTTTATATGTTTTTAGTTTATATTTAAATAATATTATTAAATAATTTTATAGTTGTGTAGTTAACTAAACGTAGATAATTTATTTTATATTAGCTCATTTCACGTTTCGAAATGCGTTAATTGATGATTTGTGGGAGAACCACTTATGGTTATGCTTAAAAAATCTATGATATTTTGTTGTGTTTGTTATTGCTTTGTATGTTGTATAAATAATTTATTTATGTAATAAATATTTCATTTTAATGATATCATAATTTTATTAGATTTTGGCTTAAAATAAAACAAGTGGGTCAAATTTGTAATTTTGATAAATAATAGATGTTTTAAAAATAATAATAATTAATTAGAGAAATAATATATTTGAAATGCTGTTTTTAGAAGAGGAATTGGTTGAAGATGCTCTTAGTTTTATTGACTACTACAAAAGAGTTAACTAATATTGGCACTAAAAATACAACTTAGAATCATAAATCATAAAAGAAATAGATTCCCTCGCTACACGATCCGCCCCTCCATTACCTTTTCTTAGATGGAATACCAACTTGAACTTTTGATGGTGAGAGAGAGAGACGATTGTTGATGTTGCCGCCCAAAGATTTAAGAATGGGCCATTGTTCCTCACTTACAAATGTCTCTACCAATTCCTTGGAATCAATCTCATATATAATCTTTTTATAACTGAAAACAGAGATAGTAAGTATTGCTCATCTTAATGCCTAACTTCTGTTTCTAACATTGTTCTTAACTATCTCGGAACATCTTTAATTAGCTCCTACACAAAATTTTGAATATTATTTTGGTTGACAAAATATTTATTTTATACCAATTTCTTGTGTGTGTTTTTTTTTGTTATTTATGATTATTTTCGATGGAAAATTCATATGTGCATTATCGGTTCATAATCGGTTTGAATTATAGTTTCATAAATTCAAAAATTTATAATTGGTTCAATATTATAGAATCTTTAATTGTTAGGATTTTAGTTTGAGTTATTGTTTAACTATGATTTCTTATTAATTGCATATTGTAATACTGTTTTAATTGGAAAGTCTTGATTAAGTTGGTATTTGACTTTTCTTGGTCATCATGTAATTTATTCTCTAACGATATATGCATTTAATCTTGATTGATCTATTTATTGGTGGAGAAAAATAATGAAATGTTAGAGTGATTGAGAATTTCTCTATATGAATAAGTGTTATGTCCTATAGAGACACACAATATTGCTATTAAAAGAGAGTTTAGGAGAGAAAACAAGGTTTGCTATAAGCTTGTGTTGATGTGGAGTGTATGAGAGATTGTCTTCAGAAGAGATTGTTGTTGGTGTGAGAAGCAAAGACTTCATAAGAGATTGTTGTTGGTGTGAGGAGCACAAATCAAAGACTTTCTGCAAGAAGAAGACAACCATGATTAAGGGGAAGTAGACTGATTTTACTTGTGTAACCTTAGTTTATGTTTTTGAGATAGATGTATTAAAACTTGTGTAGAAGTTTTACTCTATTTTTACTTGTCTTCTTAAAGTGATATAATAAATTTGTTTGCAGCCGATGACTAGTGGTTAGTTTAAAAGAACCAACCGATATCTTGTTAAATATCATGTCATCTCATTAAATCGCTTCTCGCACTTTAATATACGATATCTAGTCTCTTAAAAATTTCAAGTACTTTATTATATAAGTTTTTTTTTTGTTAACCGGAGGGTGTCTAGGACAACGCTCAACTAATCCCCCAATGAGACAGTACCGACGATTAGTTCGGTCCCAGATTTTTTCTAATGAGACCTAAGATATGACCTTATTTTTGTTTGGACAATCAATAGGAACTTAGTTCCTGGCAGAAATCAAATTCAGAACGGTTTACACCTGCCTTTAAGTTAATCCTTGCCACCATGCTACCACTTATTGGTTTACTTTATTATATAAGATTCAAGACAAATATAAATCATCCACGAGAATGATTAAGTACAAAGAACTTATGTGATATATCACATTCGAATGGTCGTGATCAAACCTATGTTACAAATGTGAGGTGTAAATGTGAGAGATACTAATTGATACTGCGGTGATGAGATTTCTATTTCCAATAGTTTTCAAAAACTTGTGAAGACAAATAAGTACATTTTGTTATAAAGTATATAACAATAAGATATTAATATAAATATATTTTAAGTAAACAAAATATAAAACATGAGAAGACTTTAAGCAAGATACGTAAGATCATTTCACTTATTGTTGCACATTGCAACCTATTTATAGGGATATTACTTGGTAAGGAAGTAATTGATATACATCAAAGCATAGATTAGTATAACTAATTTAATCAATATGTAATGGATAATTATAAATATGATTATCTATAATATCTATAACACGCCCCCTGGATAAACATGATTATCCATGATATCTATGTTTTTTGAATGTTGTAGTAGAAAAAGCTTTTGTAAAGAGATATGTTGCGTTGTCATTTGAGCATATGTATTGAATATTAATTTCTTGATTCTTATCAAGTTATTCAGTGTAAGGGAAAAATCTTGGGGAAGATATTTTGTTTTATCGCTCTTGATAAAATCTTTTTTAATTTAATGCAATAACTTCGGCATCATATAGAGAAGTGACAAAGTACTATGAGATTGCAGTTTTCTCCATTAGTGAAAACATTTCCAATTTGGGATCTAGTTTTATACGAATCCAATGAATATCTTGCATTGCATCTGCAAAACCAACTTGAAGATAACATAAGATATGGTTAATCTCATCTCAATGTATGAATGTAGGGGATGAGTTATCCTGCAAATTAATTAGTAGCAAATACTATTTTGTCTAATATAATTTACAAGATATAAATATCCACCGATAGTATTCATATAAGATATTTCGGGATATAGTACTTTATTGTTATCTTCACAAGATATGAATGGATCTTCTTCAACATTCAGATATCTATTGACTATTTGAGTACTCAAGGATTTGCTATATCCATAATAAAATATTATATATTCTTTTGGTATAATTTGGTTGATGCATAAATATTTAATCTTGGAAATGTTCTATTTAAAGCCTGAGACAATCTTTCCAAGATCTTTTATTTTGAACTCTTATTTCATATAATTTCTTGCAGCATCAATCCATTTTTGAGTTTGAATTATGCTTAAGTCATCAATATATACATCAATGATCACAAACTAAGCGATATGCATCTGAATTATTTTAATTCATAAAGTGATCATTGTAATTTGATCACACATATAATCTTTGGAAGTGTTTAATATAACATCTCTTTACTGTTCAATATGAAAACCTAAAGACAATTTTGTTTTCCCAATTATCTTTCCAAGGTGTTTTATTCCAAATAACTCATCTAGAGTTTTGATGATGTTTGAAACATTACGCTTAAAAGTTAATCGGGAACATAATTATGATATCATAAATCTTTCAGCAATTAAGCTCTTCAAGTATTTCCCTTGAGGCGCAAATCAAGTCGCTCATGTAGCATCAAATATTTATTTATTAGTATCAAGTATTTTAAAAAAACTAGCACATACCATTTTGTTTTATATATCACAATACCCTTTTTATTCCTTGACTATTGTTCAAAAATTCTCGTTTTTCATACGAGTTAAACATAGACTTTCATGCTTCTTTTACTTATTGGCCAATATTATTCTCTACACTTATCCATGTAGTGGAGATTCATGATCCTCTTTATACATATCGCATGCTATATCATTTATATTGACGATAATCATTTTATCTTTTGTTACATATTTCTCATAATGACTTGATTAATTGAGATCTCTTAATCATTATCAATGATTTCATTCAGGTACTTGATTATATATTAACTATGTCAATGGTTTCTTGTTTCTCTTCATGAGTCTATTCCTCTTATCAATAATTATTTGCTCCTTTTTTCTGAGGATTTTTATTTATTTATGGAACCAAAGTAATTTATCACGTTTCTCACGTGGCATAGACGTGGTCTTTCATGTACAAATATGGAGCATTTTACCTGGAATATAAGAATGAATTATCCTCTAAACTTGATGTTCATATTTATTCATTCGAGGATCGATAATGATAATTCATTTCATGAAATCTCATCCATCATCTGTTTGATTTACAATATATCAGAATAGTGATCTTTTAAACTTTTGAACTTCAAATTCACAATCAATTGTTCAAGGATTCAAACTATTCAAATCTCCATAATAACGAGAGAAAATTTATCATAAAAATGATGTTATGCAAATTTTTCAATAAGCACATATATGAATGATGGCTCGTTATTAAAATGGATATTTATCTCCAATAGTATATTTTTATTCTCTTTGGATGTCACTTCTATGCAGTGTGGTGGAGCATTCATCATATATATCACACACCCATAAAATTCCAAAAGAAAAATATTTGATCTTCAACCATGAATCAATACATGGGAGAAATATTTCTTATAACTTGTTGGCTTAATATGTAAAATCATTACTACATTCAAAACTGCATGTTTCGTGCCAACACATGGAGATTAAATTTCACCATAAATCGTTTTGTCATCCCGTGGATTTGCTTTATGAATGATTTATTAAAGATCATTGTGAGTGTGTAAATTATCTTATGGATGTCTTGCTTTATTTCAATCGAACATAAAATAAATGATAAATTTTGGGATGTAAACTCACCAAAATTAACAAACTTTGTGATGTAAACTCGCCAAAATTACCAACTTACTATTGATGTGGGATTCTTTAATTATCTTTTCTCGAGATTATAAGTATTCTAGTACATTCATCTCAAACTGAATTCCACTAAGATCAATAACATATCCAATGAGCTCATTTAACCAAAAATGGTGATTTGGCCAAAAGTCATACGATTCACAAGGCATAACCTACTGTAAATCAAGGAGGAGGCATAACCTTCCACTTCATATATAATACATAAATTCAAATGAAATATAAATTCAAATAACTTTAATATAAATTAAATGTTATCTTCGATGTACGTACGATAAGCATGCAAGGTTTGAAAATGAAATTTCTGGTTATTTAACATAAATTTTTGATGATCTTTGATATTATTGCTTGACCGGGATGACATAATCGGTTATGGTATGCTTTAAGCAATTTGCAAGCTTCATGTTTACTATCTTTTTTTCCATCTTTAGTTTTGCATAATATAATCATATACATGCATGTCTCCATTATGGTCGAACATTTGATACCACATCTATATAATTTTTTGACCATTTTATTAAATACTCATTGATGCCATTTTGAACATGAGGAACTAGATGTTCAACGTAAATTCCCATTGACATACAGTTTTCTGTAAAGGTTTATATTGTGAAGTAAATTCACCAGAGTTTATCAAGTCTAACTTTTTTTATGGCATAATCAGTGAGTTGTGCTCTCAACCTGATTATTTGAGCAATGAATTTGAGCCATATTTGTGATGTCAACGTACATATATATGACCATCTACTAGATACATCAATCAATACCATCAAGTATCAAAATGGTTCCCATAAAAGATAAATATATCCACATATATCACCATGTATTCTCTCTAAGAATACAAGAGATTCTTCCCCAATTTTGGATGGTGGTGGCCGAATTATGAGTTTTCTTTGAGAACACGTTTCATATGAAAACTCATCAGATTGAAAAATGTATGGTTTTTAATGAATGACTATTAGAATTTTGCACAAATTTTTGCATCATGACCGGACCAAAATGTCCAAGTCTTTTTCAAATGTTTTTATATGTACGAGTAAACTTCGAGTTTACTGTAACATATGATGCGATCATATATATTTTTGTGCAATATAGTGCGGAGGATAACATCGGGAAATTCTTCCAATATATATTTTCTTTCTAATGTCATACAAAGATATCCAGTGTTATTTTATTTATAATCTCTATATGATTATCACTAAGATAAATGTCTTTGAAACTTCAAAATGTTTCTTCGAGACTTTTGGAGAACATAAGACATCATCAATTATGAAATTTATCCCTTAGTAAGTAGAGATATTAGTTTTATCTAGACATTACAATTATTTTTGCACTGTCTAATATTATATTGACATGTGCCTAATAAATTCTCAATATGAGAAAATATATTTGATTTTAAGGACATATTTTATTGTCTTTAACTTGATATAACACATATAATTAGTATTTAAAAATAAATTTAATAGTTAAAACATATAAATCTATAAAAAATAATTTAAGAACCATAGCTTTCTATATAAGAATTTTAAAAGCATGGATTCATATATTCATAGAGACATATTTTTTTCTTTGATTGAAGAGGAGGTAGAGCCTACCATATGTAACGATTAATTTGGAAATAATACATAGTATTTTATTTTATCATAAAGAAGGCAGAACCTACTATATATTACTATCAATCCGGAAAAAATACAGTTTTTTATTTTATCATAAAGGAGACAAAAGGTATCATATATCACGATTAATCCGGATAAGATATAGTCTCAAAATATCTATAATATTATGTTATATAAACATAAAAATTATGAATTAAAATAATATAATATATACTTTAGTTCGTTAGATGTGAAGTGATAAAGATATCATTCTTTCAAAAATGGATCGAGAGCTTATTTGTGTTGATAATGTGTTATAAACCATATAACAATAATATATTAATATAAATATATTTTAAGTGAACAAAATAAATAAAAAATGAGAAGATTTTAAACAAGAGACGTAAGATCATTTTACTTACAGTTGCATTTTTCCAATTGTACAATGCAACCTATTATAAGAATAATTACTTGGTTAGCAAGTAATTGATATATATGTGTATATATATATATATATCAAAACATAGATAAGTATAACTAATTTTATCAATATGTAATTATCCATAATATTTATGTAAATAGATAATCACAAATGTAATTATCTATAATATATATTATATATAATTTTATTAGGAAATATAGAGAAACAAGTGATGAAAGGAAAATAAAAAGTACCACAAAAGTATAACTTAAAAGAAAACATGTAAGAAAAGTAAGGCAACAAAGATGGTTGACATTCA
Source organism: Cardamine chenopodiifolia (assembly GCA_963922655.1). Classification (NCBI taxonomy): domain Eukaryota; kingdom Viridiplantae; phylum Streptophyta; class Magnoliopsida; order Brassicales; family Brassicaceae; genus Cardamine; species Cardamine chenopodiifolia. Next base: position 2,615,665 of record OZ000464.1, read on the forward strand.
CAACACGACTTGTTGTGTCAAATCGTGTTTTGGTTTGCTTTTATAACAATCTTTTAGCCCTCAAATCCTAAAGATTAAGAAAACTGAAAAAATAGACTTAATTTACATTCATCTTTTATAAAAGAAAAACTTATAGACTTATCAAAACTTTTATGCAATATTTTAGATGTAATGCCAATGAATTGAAAAGTTGATACACTAGTTTTACCACCAATATTCAGATATCCAGATAACTTGTCTTTAAAAAGTTGTTGATTCTATGATCGAATGGTAAAGACAATGAAATAAAGAGTAAACTCTCAATTTTATTTATTAACTTAAAACTGAAAACATAGAAAGCTCATTCATAAGATATTGTCGTACATCAAATACGGATATTGGCTATTGCTATTTGACATCATCTTTCACTCATAGATTCTCCATCTTTTATGCAACAATTGATATCTTATATAGTATTTTAAACTTCACTCGATTACTAGGAAAATGCTTTTTAACTAATTATATAGTCTCGCTTATCTAACCACAATTTAGGAAGTGCATTTGCTATTTGATAACAAAATAAGAATTCTATCCAATAAATTATTATTTTACTCTTACCATTCAATTGGGACCAAAAACAAAAATTAAAACATTAAAACATTTACTTGCAAAAGTAGAAGATATGGACTTCATGTTACGCATTACATCTCTTTTTTTCTGTTTTTTTTTTCTCTTTTTTTTTCCCTTTTTTTTTTGTTAAAACGCATTACATCTCCTTGTAAAAATCAATCTCTTCTTTTTCTTTTCCCGACTGATACAAAAACTTTCGATTTACACATAAAATAATCCAAAAAAACAAAACAAATAAACCATCCGAAGAAGTGGTAATCATTGATCAATGACCACGTCCTCTTCTGCTCGGCCCTGACGCTAAAATCCTCATCAAAGGACGTGGACTGCTCGAGCATTTCTTCACCTTCATGGTCGCCGCCGATTTATCATGGCCGTTGATATCTTTAAAAGGCTCCGATCGTAGGTCTCTGCAATCAACTCTCTCAAACATCAACGACGAGCCCACCAATAACAAGATCACACACAACACAAACACATTCGTCTTCTCCATTTTCTTATAAGTTTTTTTTGTTTTTGGTTCTCCATTGTCGTGGTTTTTTTGATATATATGAGACTGTGTACGTGTGTAAGCACTAAGCTAAGGGAATTAAACCTTGACCGAGAATGTTTGACTATTTCATTTTTACTACCGCGTTTTTTACATATTTAATTAAATTCTCTAGGGTTTTCAATCTTGTACGATTTATACATACAAGCTAGAAAAAAAAATTGACGTGTATTCATATTACAAGTTAATAATATCTGAATGAGTTTCTCCAACTACGTACCTACTTCTCCACACGAGATGTTTGTTGAACTCTATGACTTTCATAAAAAGTTGAAAAAACATTTGTTTTTATTGGTTAAGAGAAAATAGTAAGCAAACTTGTAAAAGTGGAATTTTATTGGTAATAGGAGAAACAACAATCTTTCTTCACTGTGAGCTGTCAACTTTTGACTTTTCTTTTTGTTCGTATTTAATACGGTGTGAAGTCATAGGAGACTAATTCACCTTAGTTAGGATAGCAAAAAGGAAAAAGGAAAGAGTAAAGACCGGTGAAATTTCAGTTGCTGACGAGTGATGCTGCAACAGCATCAACCGACCGCTGACAACACTCTTAGGGGTGAAATGATAAATCTATAATATTAATTAAGAATGGATGACATTTTTTTCAAAGTTATTTAACTCATATTCTACTATTTACAGAAAATGCTATCGATTTTATTTGGAAAAAAGGGAAAGAACAAAATCCAAAAAAATGTTGTTTGAGCCATTTTTAGCCGGATTCAGTATTTAATCCATTAAAAAACACGCGGATTCTACAATAGTTTTTGAAAAAATCGACTAATAGATCAGATCATATATATATATTTTTATTTTTATGTAAATTCCAATTTTTGTGGTATTAAATATTATATTAGATATTTAGATATATATTAAACTGAAAACAACTATTTTTTAAAAAATGAATAAAATGTATATTGAAACTGCTGATTTTATGAATATTCAAAATATTTTAAATATTGTTTTACTTATCTAATATAGTATTATTCTGAATAATATTTTTATTATGATATCATTTAAATAATAGTTTTTACTATAGTATAATAGTATAACATTTAAAAAATATGATTATATATAATTTTAATTCATAATAATATTAAGTACAAATTGTATTTAACTCGAGTAATCGGTTGAGAAGTTCAGAAAAGAAAATCTCCTATAGTACTCATTAATCTCTTATATCCATTTTAACTTAAATGATTGTGTGAATACGAAAACGATTTAGTTTATTGAATTAAAAAGAAAAAAAGATTAAACAAAAAACAGAGAAACAAAATTGAAATCATCGACGTTCGCCTCCTCTTCCTCCCGACGACGATGTTGCACCGTCGAGCTCACTGGTGGAGCTCTGCATCACCGTCAAACTCTGCATCACCGTCAAACTCTGCATCACCATTACTTCGCTATCTTTAAGCTTCAAAATAGGTTCTCCAATTTTTGTTTTTGATTTTGAGGATTTGATTCTATGGACATTTGGTGTTTACAATGGTTTCTGGGTCGATTAGGATTTTAAATTCGTAACAAATAGATTTTAGTGGTTGAATCGTAGTGTAGTAAAACTTGTATTACTGATAAATATAGTATAATTAGTATTACTGATGAATCTATTGTATTGTAGATTAGAACCCAAAACGACCCAGTTTGAGTGGTTGAATCGTAGTGTATTGTAGATTAGAACCCAAAATGATCCAATTTGAGTTCTTGCGGATAAGAGAACTAGGTAAAACTAGTATTGGTATTACTGGTAAATGTAGTATAACTAGTATTACTGATGAATCGTAGTGTATTGTATATTAGAACCCAAAACGATTCAATTTGAGTTTTTGCGGATAGTAGAACTGGGTAAAACTAGTATTACTGATAAATGTAATAAAACTGTTATATATATCAAAATGTAGTATAACTCGTAAACTAGTATTACAGGTAAATGTAGTATAACTAGTAAAACTAGTATTACTGATAAATGTAGTATAACTAGTATTACCGACTGATTGAGGTTGGTTTTTGGCAGGATGCAATGAGCAACAACATCATCATATATTTTAAATACCAAGGTCGCATGTATAGATTAATGTTGAAGACATCAGTGGAGGAGATAACATTGTCGACGGTAGAAGTTAGGATATACAAGAAGCTTGCATTAGATGAAAGTAGGGTTAAATTGCAATTGAGTTACTATCCACTGCTGGTGGGATGTGAAGAACAATTTACTATTTCTGATGATGAGGATGTGTGTGTTTATCTAACGTCCATTGATAAAGAGAATCATCGATGTATTTTGTTTGTGGAGGTTATCACTATATCGGAACTGCCCGAGCAACTATCGAGAACGGGCAACAATTCTTTTTGGTATGAACTATGACGACGAGTTGCATTCAAATGATGGTGAAATTGGAGCTAATGCCATTACTCTGCACGTAGAAAAAGAACAAGCAAAACAAAAACATGAGGCGATAGTGGATGCTGATGATAATACTAAAGAGGATGGAATTGTATCACGTGATGAAGGTGTGGATAACGGTATGGATATATCAGATATGGGTGATTATATGTTGAGGTTCCACTTGTTGTAGAAAGTAGTCAATTTGTAGATGCATGGGAAGACGTTTAGGATGTGAGTCTGCTTCATGGTGGATAGAACCTCATTTGTTAACAGTTTTGGTTTTGCTATAAAAAAGTTTGATCCAGGACGTTTAGTGCTAAAATGTAGTAAAGAAAGCTATAAATGTGGTTTACGAGCTACAAGGATTCGAAAGACATATATTTTCTCGATTAGAAGGTACACCAAGATGCATACATGCTCTCGGGTTAGTCAGAGCAACAACAACATGAAGAGGCAAGACACACCACAACTATTTTGCTTGAGAATTATACATGAAAAATGAAAACTCTAACTCCTAGAGTTATCATGGATCTTGTTAAGACAAAATTAGGTCTGACTATATCATACTCCACAACGTTGAGAGGGAGAAATCTATCTATTAGCATTTGCATGGTACCCCTAAAGAAAGCTACAAGATGTTGTATTGCTATTTGCACATGTTAAAGAAGCACAATGATGGTACAATAACACGTGTGAAATTGGATGAGAAAGAAAAATTCAAGTACCTATTCATAACTTTTGGAGCTAGCATTGAAGGGTTTCAAGTCATGAGGAAAGTGATAATTGTCGATGCAACTTTTCTCAAGAACGGATATGGTGATGTACTAATTTTTCCTACAGCTCAAGATCCTAATCATCACCATTATCCTATAGCGTTTTGGTGTACTCGATGGTGAGAATAATACAAGTTGGACATGGTTTATGGAGATGTTGAAAACCGTTATACCGGATTCTTCCGAATTGGTATTTATGAGTGACAGAAATGCAATCCTTAGTTGGTGAATTTGGTCTTGAAAATTTGGCACTTGTAGGGTGTTCGATATCAAAAGGTACCCTTGTGTGCACGCATTAGCCGCTTACATTGAATTCCTAAAGCATGATGATAGAGCTCGTGATATCCAATTACATGAGTTGTGTTCAAAATATTATTGGACGGAGTTGTGGGAAATGGTGTATCACAGGAAAATTTATTTAGTGCCGGATATGTCTCAATGGGATGTTCCAAATGACATCAAAAACAAACAAATCATACCTCCGGATCGAAAAGTAAAAACGGGAAGGAAAAAGTAAAAAGATTTCCATCGGCTGGGGAATAGCGTCCAAAGACGCAAAATAAATGGCGGCCGAGACAAGGACTCCAATGGTTGTTATTTGGAAATCGTACTAGTGTTTGATTTTATCTTCACTGTTTGTAATACTATATATTGGTTCTATAACTAGTGGATAATACATTTATAACTAATGAAAAACTGAAAAACTGGTATAACTAAAGAAAAACTAGAATAACTAGTATAACTAGTATTACTTGTATAACTGATATTACTTGTATAACTAACTGGTATTACTTGTATAACTAATTGGTACTACTTGTTTTACCCAATATTACTGGTATAACAGGAAAGAAAGTTGATAATAGAAAATAATAATTATGTTACATTGTGTATTAAGAAACAAATTACAATAATACTATATATTAAATTCTTACATAAAACACTAATAAGAATTATATGTTAATCGACTTAAATCAACTGGTATAACTGAAAAATAATAAAAATTGTGTTACAATATTACATTGTGTATTAATAAGGAATTATATGTGTTGTAAACGTCAGAAATAAATGGTTACAATATGTATTAAGATGAGAATTACAAAAATACTATATATTAAATTGTTATGAAACAATCTACGAAGTTACAGAATATAGATTTTTAACATATTAATGCATAAAACACTAAGAATTATATGTTAATCGACTTAAATCAACGTAAAACTAAAAAAAATTTTGAAGGGTACATAATACTAATTAAAATGGAAAACAACCAAAGTAATACTACTTGGAACTTCGGTATAACTACTACCTTCAGTATAACTACTTGGAACTTTGGCGGCATCCAAAGAGGAAAGCATCGGACTCCATGAATTGATGATAAAAAAATTGCGTAGGGAGGTGGAAATAAATGCCGAAGAGATTACAAACTTGAAGGACCAGTGTTACGAATTCAAATACAAAAAACAGCATAGTTCTACCAAATATTACCAGTAGTTAGAATTAAGAAAAAAAATAACATATTTCTACCAAGTATTACCAGTATTACGAATTCAAATTAAAAAAACATACTTCTACCAAGTATTACCAGTAGTACGAATTAAGATACAAAAAATAGCATAATTAAACAAACCAACATAGTTTCAAGTTCAAATACAAAAAAAAATAAGGGCGCATAGTTTTCTTCACACCATATTGGTCTTTAACCTTGTCACTCGTGTATTCGGGTTCTCGGCTACTCCAGTCCGTTTAACACCCTTGGTAGGTGGTTGTGGGGAAGGAACATCATTATCCTCGTTTGATGATGGGTCTGTGGAACCAGCAGTGACGAGTTCCTCGCCTGATGGACCTGTAGGCGCCTGCAAGTATTACCAAGTATTACTAAGCAATTACCAAGTAAGTGAATTCAATTATACTCAGTATTACCAAGTATTACCAAGCAATCGAATACAGTATATCTAGTATTACCAAGTATTACCAAGTATTACCAAGCAATCGAATACAGTTATACTCAGTACTACCAAGTATAACCAAGCAATCAAATACAATTATATCTAATATTACCAAACAATCGAATACAATTATATCTAGTATTACCAAGCAATTACCAAGTATTACCAAGTAATACCTAGTATAGTTCTACCTAGTTCAACAACATAGTTCGACCTAGTAATACCAAGTATTACAAAGCAATTACCAAGTATTACCAAATAATTACCAAGTCTACCTAGTATTACTTAGTATAGTTCTACCTAGCTCAACAGCATAGTTCTACCTATTATTACCAAGTATTACAAAGTCTTACCTTTGACTTCTCTTATAACTCCTTCATAGAAGCTTCCAAGGGTCCGAGTCTTTTGTCGAACCCATCAATTTTATCCACAGTTTCCTTCATCTGTTCTCCCATCCTTCATCTGTTCTCCCATCCAACTAGCAACGACGAGATCATGCTTATCATCGTTGTCTTCTTCTTCCGTGATTTCAGCTAGAAGCGAGTTTTCTTCACCTCTAACTGCTAGGATCCTATCAATATCATGTGAACGTAAACAATGAAGAAAGATTATAACGTAATAAACCAAAATAATTCATATGTAAAGATTACTAGGATAACTCACAACAGTTCTACCAAATTCTTCATTTATTTTCGAAAGAGGAATCCCTTTTAATTTGCCTTTCTTGAACCTTTTCGTGCCTATCCGAGGACAATTTTCATTTGCGCTTGGATAATCTTCTTGGAATTTATTTCCCAATTCCAGAATTACCTCAAATGATAAAAGTTACACACCACACATATACTTATAGTTAGCTAAGCATAAGAACTAGTAACTATGACCAATACCTCAAATAATTTTTACTAACCTCCATAGGAATACAGAAACCAGGAATTGGCCATAATAAACCCTCCTTGATGGTCCCTTCAAAATGAGTCATTGTATGCTAGATCTCTCGTTGTATATGAACAAATGACAATCTACCCCAAGGAAAATTCCTACAAAACATGAGATCATCCACAACTCGAATAAAAAATGGCTCCACGGGCTTAGCATCTTCTCTTATCTTTGTTTCTGCTATAATGATGTTGGATAAGAAGTAGAAGACCAAGCTTCTTTCTTTTTCTCGATGCATGCCGTTCGAAGAAGGAGCATCCACATGCCCATAACCTTGTGGTTTTTGTCCCTTGGCATGTGGAAAATGTGTTTGAATTGTGGATTTCCTCTCAAACGTAATGAGCGGATAAGTCAAACCATCTCGGGTTTGTCAAAGCTTTATGGATGAAACACCTCGTTGCCAACTTGATTTTCTTCGTATACTCCGTTTGCGGGAAGTAGATTCTCAAAGGTTGTAATGCCACCTCTGACGTATCCTCCTCGGAACCCTACAACAACTAGTTTTACCAAGTATTACCAAGTTATACCAGTAGTACGAATTAAGATACAAAAAATAGAGTTTTATCAAGTAGTACCAATATAGTTTTACCAGTATTACAAATTCAAATAGAAAAAATAATCCAAGATAGTTTTACCAAGTATTACCAGTATTACAAATAAATACGACTAGTTTTACCAAGTATTACCAGTATTACAAATAAATCTGACTAGTTTCACCAAGTATTACCAGTATTACAAATAAATTCGACTAGTTTTACCAAGTATTACCAGTATTACAAATAAATTCGATTAGTTTTACCAAATATTACCAGTATTACAAACAAATCCGACTAATTTTACCAAGTATTACCAGTATTACAATAAAATCCAACTATTTTTATTAAGTATTACCAGTATTACACATAAATCCGACTAGATTTATCAAGTATTACTAATATTACAAAAAAACACTAATTCTACTTATTTCCTAAGTAAAACGAATGACATCAAGAGCAATTACTTACCGTTGAGTCAACGGGATCGCTCACAGTTATCCTTAGTATTAAGAAAGAGGAGAGAAAGAGAGGTTATGGTCGCGATTGTGAGAGGGCTTTGAGAAATCGAGTGCAAATTTGAAAAATGAGAGTTAGGTTTCCAGTTTTGATCTGAATTCTTTTGGGTGGGTGGATAAAACCCAGGTTTTTAATGTAATTATCAAATTTTTCATAGGCCAAATCGTAATATACCAATTTTTTCAATTAAAATTAAATCAAAACTAAATTATGTTTTTTAAATGAAGTTTTGAGATTTTTGTGAAACATTTAGGACATTTTCAAACGTTTGCTCATTTAACTCACTATATCATATACTATTATATATAATTTTTAATTAAAAATGTATAATATCAAAATTGAAATATTCTAAATCTCTTAAATCTCCATTTATCCAAATATGATTTTCTATTTAAATTTTTTGAAATAAATTTATTTTTACTAATTAAAATCATAACAATCAACGTAATCTTTGCTAATTAAATTGTTTTCAATTTTTTAAAATAATCTAAACTATATATCGTTTCAAATATATAGATATATTTATTTTTTTCCCAAATAAAATCTAAACAAGAAAATGTAATATTTGCTACATTTAATTCATACAATTTTGAAGACAATCCCATTTTGAAATACAATATTATCTAATAAAGTTCTTTAAATTCGGTTAGAATACATTTGTAAATAAAATATTGTGATTAAACATGATTTGCAAGGTAAATAAGAAGTTTGTTATTAAAATATTAACCATAAATTGATATTGAGTAAAAAATAATTTGAATTAATTATGAGAAGATTTCTTTAGAAAATTCCTAACAAATATTATGCAATTCCTATAAATACATCATTTTGGAAATGAAAAATGGACACATTAACAAAATATTTATGCTTGATGTGTTTTTGTGAATATGTATACAGCTTTGATCTTACAATTTTTGCAAACATCAAGAGTTTTTCTCCAATTTTTCGTTGGAGATTTTTTCAGGATTTTAGGTGAGGAAATAGAATCCAATATACACATCTTGAGCTATTTATATGATCAAGTCTTTATCATCCATTCATCGTTCAACTTAAATACTCTTTTCATGTAAAAGTCCCTCTTCTACTCTATGTTTGCAGCCTTAATGGTATTACTTCATAACTGGTTAACTTAAGCCTCTATACATTACCCGTTTTTGCCTAGTATAGGCTGTATCTTGTGCTCGACTTTATAAACGGAGGTCATCTTTTCTTTCAGCTCTATCTTTTTTTAATAAGATGTAAAATAATATTCGAAGAAATTTTTTTTATAATAAGTATTATCATTTTTTCAAAGATAGTTAGAGAAACAAAATAGAAGTTCTAAGAAAAAGAATAAAAAATAGTGGTTTTATTAAAACCCAATACCAGAAAACTAAATTGGAACAAAACTGGTTATTGGAAAAAAGAGTACATACTAGTTTTGATAGAGCTGAAAACAAAAATAAAAAGATTGAAAATCAAAATAAAAAAATTAAGTTTTCGTAGCCCTGAACTAATCACACAAGCTGTTGATGAACTGTCCTTGCTGCTGAAGGGTCGAAAGATGATTACACACAATTCTGTCGATGTCTTTGATGAGAGTAGTCTAATCTTTGGGTTGTTCGCTATGTCTTTGTCGATTACGCTCTTGTCATAAAATATAAAAATTCGCTTGGAAAATATACCGCAAGATGAATATGCAATTACCACCAAATACAAAGCCAAAGATAAGAGAGATTATATCTCCAAACCGTGCGACATACTACTGCTGTAGAAACGCACAAGAAAGATTTTTCCAAATAAGATATGTAAAGGTGCAAGCAAAGAAGACATGGTCGCGCGATTCCAAAACCCCGTGACATAGAACACAACTTGTGTTCCCTCCTTGAGTCCAAGCTAGCATCTCATCTCTCATTGACAGCATGTTGTGAACTGCAAGCCAAACTAAGAAAGAGTATTTCAGAGTTGCGTAAGAAAACCACACACCTTTGTACCAGTCTTTAATTTCTTCGACATCCCTTAGTTGATTATATATATTTTTCTACGAAAAAACTCGCTTGAAGGTTCCACGAGTTTGACGCCAAAGAGAGATATCCGGATCCATGATACCAATATTTCTCAGCTTCTCAATCTCCTCCTCGACGTTGTTCAGTACGGTAACTCGTCGTTGTCTCACTCTATGAGTAGCAAAGACTTCAGCCAGAGTAACCAGTAACTGGATCTCCATGTCAATACATCCCTTATCTCCTAAAATATCAAACCAAAATGAAATATCCCTACCGTTTCTCGCCTCCATATTATGGAAAGACTTGGCCTGGTCCCTGTACTTTATCAACTTCCTCCAAATCCAAGAACTATCAGTGGTGATCATATTAACCGACCAAAAAGAGCTTGCTCGGATCAAAATTTTCTTCACCCAATTAACCCACAAAGAAAACCGAGATGAAACTAACCTCCAAATAAACTTGTAGCAATTTACTTTATTTGCATCCTCGATTGATTTTATTCCTAACCCTCCCTCTGTCTTAGGTAGAGCTGGGAATTGGGCCCGCGGCCCGCGAGTTTGGTCGGTATTAGCCCGCGCGGGGCGGGTATGGGTTTTTAATTTTGAGCCCACATTTTGGCTGGTCTCGCGGGGCGGGTTGAGTTTTTGGCGGGTAAAACCAGCGGGTACCAGCAAATTTTTTTTTTAATGTATTTTTCCGAATTTTTGCAGGTTTTTCGGATTTATACCGGTTTTATACCCTTTTTTTTTGTTTATACCGATCTTTTTTTTGGCGGGTAAACCCGCGGAGCGGGTGCGGGTTTATTTCTAAAAACATTATGCGGGGTGGGGCAGATTTTGGCTTCAAAAATTTAGCAAAAAGCCCGCAGGCTTTTTGTGGGGCGGGGTCTGCCGGCCCGCTTCCCAGTGCTAGTCTTAGGGCGGAGGAATGTTTGATTTACACACAAACTATAGCTTATATGATCAGATACACACAGATTTAATATCTCGTTTTATATTCACCCACCACAAATATTGCATTGCGTAATACCCACAATATAAAAGTTCGAAATCTCAATATACACAAATTCAAAATTCGAATCTTAATTACTCATAATCTGTGATTAACATTAGTTTAATGGTAACCAAAAAATAATTAACCGCGAAACTTTTACTATAAAACAATTTTAACTAAAGCAAACCAAAATCTAACTGAAGAAATCAAAATTCAATTTTGATAAATCCGCTTAGTAATCTTCCCAGTAGCTTTCATTGGCAATAACATCTCCACTTTGCACTTTCTCCTTATTCAAAGCTTCAATCATCTTCGCTACCAGCTCAGATAGCTCGTGGAGCTATTCAAAGCTTATGAAGAAACAGAAGAGTCTTGCTAAGGAATCTGGTGGCAAGAAATTCTTCAAGTGGTCTAAGATCGAGCAGAAAAAAAATCCAGAAGCTTCGTGAGGAAGAACGACGCGATGAAGAGTAATATGAATGTTCGATAGAAAGATAAAAGATGAAAGATGAAATTGTTTCGACGAAGAAGATGAGTTCTGCAGTGTAGAAAGTTAATTATGGAAGTTTTGGAGTTTTTTTTTGTTAGAATTGGATTATTAAATTTTATATTTTTTTATTAAATGGTTAAAAATAGTTTGATAAATAGTAAACCGAGTAAAATCGAGTAAATCCGATTGAAACCAACATTTGTGTGTATTGAGATTTCGAACTTTTTTATTGTGGGTATTAAGCAATGTAGCATTTGAAATGGGTGGATATATAAAGAGGTTTTAAATCTGTGTGAATCTGATCGTATAGGCTATAGTTTGTGTGGAAATCGAGCGTTCCCTCCCTTTAGGCGACAAACATCTTTCAAAGCCATCTTTGCCTTTCGTGGATTTAAAATCCGGTCCCAACCAAAGAAAACCAGAGCTAATCTTCTTGATTTCCCTAATACAAGCAATAGGCAATTGAACGGATCTATCCATAAATTTGTTAGACTAGAAATAGTCGAAGTAAGAAGTTGAAGTCTACCGGAAAATGAGAGAAAATGATGCTTCCATGATTGAATTAGAGTCCAGATCTATTTGCAACAGCTGTAGATAGTAACTCTAATTTGTATCTAATCGCATTTGGAATTGCTGATTCTAAGAATGATAGTTCGTGGGATTGGTTTTTCATGCAACTAAAGAATGTTATAGAGGATGATGAAGGTCTAGCTTTTGTGTCAGATAGACATCTCTCAATTTGTAAATCAATTGGAATAATCTACCCATTGGCTAGACATAGTATTTACATCCACCACTTGATTAATATGTGATAACATATTACAAGGGAAATGGTGTAACTGGTTTGGTTGCAAAAGCGTTGAAAGCATATAGAGTTGCTGAATTTGAGAAAAATTTAAACCAAATTTGCAGCATCAGTCCTTCGATTGGATTTTATCTAGAGGAAGCATATGTGACACAATGGGCTCGATGTCATTTTCCTGGATACATATATGATATTAATACCAACAATCATGCTGAATCGATCAATTTAGCTATGAGATCACTGAGAGAGTATCCAATAATTCCTTTGTTAGACAGCATCAGAGAAATGTTAACACAATGATTTTATGAGCGAAGAGAATTAAGTGGGAAGCAAAAGAATCCTTTAACTATTGAGGTGGAGAAAAAGATATCTAGAAGAAAAGAGAAAGGTAAATCTTTAAACCTTATTTGATTACCAGAACCCGTTTACAAGTTAAAGGTAACAAAGAAGACTACATTGTTGACTTAGAAAAAAGAACATGTTCTTGTGGAAAGTTCAAGATAGGAAAAATTCCATGCAGACACGCTATAAAAGGAGCTTTTGATATAGGCAATGATCTATATACATATACTGATGATGTGTATACCACTCCCACATGGAGATCGTTATACGAGGCATCTATAATCCAAAAGGTTTTTCTGAAGAAGAATGGCGCGTCACATAAGATGTTGAAGCTGCAAAAGTTCAACCACCTCAAACAAGAAGACAACTTGGAAGACCGAAAAAACGAAGACATGAAACAGTTGAAGATAAGAAAGATCGTCACAAGGATCAAAGATACACAGGTGCAGACATTGTGGCAAAGAAGGACATAACATAACGACATATGATATAGTGATATAGTATGGTTAGTGACACTATTTTTTGTTTTTTCTTAACTTAAAATCATATTTTTATTTACTATTTTTTGTTTTCAGGATTGCGTTGCTACTATCATCATCGTCCGTTGAAGGGTAATATTTCATGGATATGTTTACTTTCTACTTTCACAAGTTAAGACGAACACGCACATTTTTTGTCTTCCTTTTCTTTAGATGGTTTAAATATTATAATTTTTTGGTTATAAAAGATAACTTTAAAGTTCAAATATTGGATTAAGCCAAATGCGTGGATGTTTTTCTTGTATTTGTTGGTTCTGTTTGATTGATCACTTTTTATCAAAGTAGTAAACATTGAAGAAGAGGTGAATATCTTGAAAAAATCATCAATGATAGCATAGAGTTTGCAAAGATGTTTGAGAAGATGAAAATGGATCTAGAAGAGAAGGTAATTGTTAAAGTCATACCTAAGAATCATTGGTGGTTGGATGGCTTTCGCTGGAGCTTTGGCTCTGTATTTCCTTCCTTCTGCATCTGCTGAGACGGCTATCTGCCGTATGACTAGAAGAACCAGATTTGGCCTCTGTAGTAGATCGCGTGGCATCATCAACATATTTACTGCGCCTTTCACTCTCTTCGTTGGCCATTTCTTGTTCATTGTCTTCTTGGATCTGGGGACGAGAGGCACAACTACATGGTCTAATCTTAGATATTGCTCCCCATATCTTGTGTATCATCGCGTTGTTTGTACGTCCTGTGCAATGATCCATTGTTGTCTTTCAGCTTCAGCATCATGTGGTGGAATTGGTGGTAAGTTGTATTGGGTAAAATCAGATGGCAAGAGATGGTGTGGTTGCGGTGGATATAGAGAGTGATGATGATTGTTGTGGGCTGCTCTGCTATTTCATCATCGTCTGCATGGTTGGATGGATCAGTGGCAGCATCCGGATGATTTACAAGGTATTCAAGGCCTGGGAGAAACTCGAGGTTCTGACGAGAGACAAGTGATGTGATATTGGGCTGTGGTAACTCACAGAACAAAGTTTTACCAGCTCAATCCACATATCGATATGTATCAGGTATGTGGGATTGATATTTAGTTCTCTTCTTCAATATGAGACAGTTCTCCAAATATTTGATGTTGATAGTGCGAACCTCTTTATTCGTCTCTGTCGTGGATAATTTGGATGTCTTCAAATAGGAGGAAGAGAGAAGTAAAAATCGTACCCATATGGAGCGCCTTTGTGGAATAAGGAGCTTTTTTCTTCAGGTTTACAAACATAGTAGTCATTATAGCGCCAAAGTTAACATTGTTGTCAGGTTTGTCGCGAATCTCTACCAAAAGATGCTTGACACCATAATAAAGCATCCAAAGCCATCATCACGAATTGAACTAGACTCTGCTTTAAAGAAGAATGTGTTGCTGATGATTTTCGCCACACATCTTAAAACGGGATTGCAAATCTTAGCAATCTTAGTCTCTTTTGATGTATAACGCCCTGTCTTAATCAAATTCTAGAATTTTGTTGGGTTTTCAAATTTTGGAAAACTAACTTCTTCCCCGTGACTAAACATGTATATGTCACAAAACTCATCGAGAGTCAAGGAGCGAGATTTATTATTGAGAAAGAATGTGAGTTTTTCTTGGCTCGTCACCGGGTTTTTTGGGTCATTCATAAGTGAGACGGCATGTTGCAACAAACTTCCGAACCAACACAGGGTGTGTTTGATGACAAAACCGATACAATTTTCCAAAACCCATATTTGTAAGAAAAATAATAACATTCAGAACTTGTCCACTTGATTCAGCCTTATAATCGATTTTGATCAAAATTAATTCAGTTTAATCTAGATATATCCCGGTTTAATTTAGTATAATTTACGGTTTTAAGCTCCAAAAAAATAAAGACCAATCAATCACACATTGTATGGAATTATCAGAGTTTTTGAGTCATTCAGTGATCGATCGATCATACATGGTCTGGAATTATCAGAGTTTCTGAGTCATTCAGTGATCGATCAATCATACATGGTCTGGAATTATCGGAGTTTCCTAGTCATTTAGTGATCGATCGATCACCTGAATTATCGATCGTTCATACATGATTAGGTAGTTTTACAATTTTCATATTCATTCAATTGATCGATCGATCACTGTGTGACCGATCGATCGTACAGGGCCAAGAAGTTTTTTAGATTTTCTGAGTAAATAAAGTGATTGATCATTTATTTTATTGCCCAATCGATCATACATGATCAGGTAGTTTTAAGATTTTCCAAGTAATTGAAGTGATCGATCGATTAATAAATTGTTCGATCGATCATACACGGTCTTGAGGTGTTAGACTGTTCGTGTTATTAAAGTGATTGATCGATCACTTTAGTCCCCGATCAATCATACATGGTCTGGAAGTATTAGATTGTCCGAGTTATTCAACCAATCGATCAATCACTGTTAAAGACCAATCGATAATACACGGTCTAGAACTTTACATATAGGTAGCTATAGGTAGCCAAGACTTGAAATTTGGTATATTATGTTTTCTCATCATCAATCAAGGATTTTTTCAGTTTCATAATCTTAAGATTGAGTAAACCTTTGTTTGTTGTCCCTTTAGAATACGAGGGATGGTAACTGCGAATGCCTCCACGTACCTTCTATTGTTTTCCCCACTACAATCGAAGACTTCAACTTGTTTTAGGCAGAAGTTAATGCAAACCAAAATCCAATGATTATCGTTGACGAACACCGGAGCATAAATTATGTCGCAATCAGTAACCCATTTTTTTTGTCTTTCCATGAGCTAGCAAATTACCATTGCGTACGAGAGCAGATTTGTACTAAATCAGCTGCTTTATTTTTTGTCCCAACAATTAAGAATTGTTTTCCCCTACTTGCTGCATCAAAAAATAAAATCACAAGCTTCTAATAAAAAACGAGTCGGATACCCATATTCCAGGACCAAATAATCCTATTACATGATCCCACTTGTGGCTTTTTTTTTATTTTTCAAAATCTTCATGTATTCGTTTTTGATTTGCATGCTAAACATACAATTCATGAAACCCACACGATGAAACTTCAGTCGTCCTAAAGATGTATTCTCACCAAATACATACATCATAGCATCCACTCCCTGAAAAATATTTAATCGCATTCCCACAATAATAACAACTTTAAGTAATTTATATCGTTACAAAAATGGCTAGTACTTACTTTTTTGCCAAGCCAAACGTTATGTCCCATGATTCGATTAAATAACTTCTCATTAAGTACACTTGGACCAAACTTAATGATTATGGAAATATAAAAAATAGTATAGACATTGATGTTAGCAAAAGGAAATAATTGGTGCACCATGAAATTGCCATTTATGAACTTACTCGTGTCGCTTATGCCACTCTTCAAAAGCATTCCTTTTAGCGTCAGAAACGAACACTAATATAGCATCATGTCATCTTTACCCGCGTCTTCAACACTATCTCTTCTTAAATCAACTTCCACAGAATTTTTATCATTGCAACCACTCTTTATTTTTATCGGTTGCTTGTCAACCTCTTTGCCAAGAAAACTTTGCGTAGGATCAACCTATGGGACATATGTTTTTTGAGAAAAGTGTCATAATTTTTCCTGTAGGAAGTCTTGTGTTCCCATATTAATGTCTATGCCAGAATTCTGAGAAAAAAATCATCAAATAAAAAGTTTTTGTCCTGTAAAAAATATACGAACAACAAAAATGTAAGCAAACCATAAAGCAATTCAAAATACAACTGAAATGAAAGCACACACAAAATTATACATTACGATTTGATGAAAACAATTACAAAGCCGACTCATATCCGATTAATAAATTTATATAAAAAGTACAACTTAAATGAAATCACACTCAAATTTCTACATTAAAATTTGATGGAAACGATTACAAAACCGATGCATGTCCGATTAATAAAATTATAGAAAACAAGCTTCAAGATTTACTTTTTACGTACTCCATATTTACGTTTCACTTGTGGTGGATTGAACGTTAATGTAGTGGCATCTAGAGTAACTCCAGATGGAGAAAACGATTCCTTGATTCCTGAAATCTCTCTTTCTAATTTATCCAAACGCATAACTATCTCCCCCTGAAATTTTTTCAACCTAGTGCAAATGTAGTCCGCAAATCTCTTGAAAGAAGAATCTAACACTCCTACAATAAATGACTTTATTTCTTCATTCAAACTCTCGTTCTGTGAATAACCATGTGTTAATACTCGCTGACATAAAACTTCCTTTTCCTTGTCTCTACACCAAAATCCGCTTGCTTCTTCTTTCTGTTCTTTGAACTAGACGCTTGCACATTAGCAGCTTCTTTCTTCGGATTGCTCTCCAAACCAGACAACTGGTTTTCTTCATCAGTAACCTCAATATCATCTTGAGGAGCCTCATTTTCACCTCCAACACCATCAAGTTCTTCTACAACAGGAATATTGATATTTTTCACACTTTGCCAAATATAGTCTCCAAAATCATTTCCAGCTCGAATCAAAGAATGCAAATTTGCCACTTTGCCATCTTTTATTTCGTCAGGCCTCCCAAACTCCATAAACTCAAATATGTCAAAATTTCATTTAGAGGAAATGTATAGGTTAACAACATCCTACATTGCAAAATTTCAACTAACCTTTGGTTCAAATGACTTCTCTAAAACAATAATTTCATCATAAGATACTTTTACAACACCTTTCGAATTCGAACCTTCTGTTAATTCATTTGTAATCTTCTCTCCCATTAATTTTCCAATGATATGAATTGCTTCCATAGCCCATATTTGAAAGGCGTATGAGAAACCATCAAGAGTATAGTTGTTGGGTTTGTTCAAATCATCTTTTTCATCATATAATTAAGTAGATGGTCAAAAGCAACAAGTCCCCAAGGATAAGTCTGAACCTAATGTCATAAGTTAGAAGTTCAAGCATAGTGATAAAGTGAGAACCGTATGATAGTAAAAAGTGATAAGTGTAAGAAGTGAGTAGTCCGAACCTTATCAAGATTCATCACCAACTGGATGTATGATGTTGGTATAACTTTCTTCTCATCAATAGACACTACTAACCTAACTATCACACATAGATAAATCAATCTAAGTCTTTCTGGTTATTCCCAACCAGGAGCTTGTAATAAGTGCACATCCAACAATTTCTTTATCCAAAAGCCTTTCATTTACTTTCAGCAATTGACTCCAAACCCCATTATCATATGTCCAATCCTCTAAATCAGAATTGAAATCATCCTTGTACTTGAGCCCAATAACATCATGAAATTCTTGCATGGAGAATCTAAGTGGTTTTCTTCCAAACAAAAACCATATCTCATGTTTTGTCTTCGTTACCAATTGTCTGCTCAACATGTTGTGTATCAACCGACCCGAAAACCCTATTCCCTTTTCATGTATTGCAATCAAATGTGCAAAGACATAATCGCTCTTCAATTTCGCGTAGTCAAGAGGCAATGCATCTTTCACTTTGGTGAGGATTGATATTCTACATGAATTGTTTATATGATACACTTGTGGCTCGTTTCCTTCTCTAAAAAGACGTTGTGGATAATCCTCTTCCATTCATGCACAAAAACAATAAACAACAAAGTAATCATAAGCCAACATCAAAATATGTAGTATCAATCACTCGATATACGCTAAACAAACATGCTGCACATGAAGCAAGATTTAAAGAGGTCAATGCACAAGTAAGAATACAAAGAAGACTAACAATAAAATCAAGAACATATCATGTTTGAAGATGTAAGCAAAGAGACCAATTAGATTTTTATATACAAGTTGTATGAAAGTTTAGACTTAAAAAGTCACATGGTATAATCCTCTAAAGCAAGTTTAATCCTTTCAATCCAAAAACAAAATTCCAAAAAAATTGAACTTCGAATTAAAAGAAAAGAGACAAACTAGGTTGGATACAAAAATTGACCATTGTATTCTCTGATGTAAACTTGCTCTAATTGAAAATAGTTGAAAGAATAGAGCAATCAAAAGTATGTTGTAACATTTTCATGACCGGATAGTTAATTCTAAGATGGGATGTTCATTAGACTATTTCAGAACTTGTTAGATTTTGGTGAATATGTGGATGACTGGTTCTTCTACCTACAAATCCATAATGTATCACAATCCCAAATAAATCACTGAGTTAGTTTGCAAACAATAAAAAAAAAACACCATAATCGAAGCACTTCTTGTAAACTCGAGTCCAAAAGGAAAAAAATAATTTTAAGCTTAAGAACTAATAATTAAAAAGAAAAACCGAACAACGTAAAAAGTCAAAAACACAAAGCAAGTGATGCATCTGTACACAAACAAGCCGAATCTACTACCAAGGTATTGGCTCCAATACAGATTCATCAATGGGGACATAATTCTGTGATCCATCCAGGTCAAGCATTCCCATGTTTACAGACGACGAATGCGCCGAGCTTCGAGAAATGATGTCCGAGAAAACTTGTTCATATATTGGTTGTTCCGGATCAACATGAAAGACTCGATAGCAACTTAGGCAACCTAAAAGATGTAATAGACTCAATTCACACTCGAAACAAAGCAAAAAACTACAAAGCAGAAACAAATGCAAGCAACGAAGCTAAACTCACGAAACTAGACAAATCAGTGACTTAATCAACTAACAACTTAAGGGTTTTATTTTCAATTTTTTAAAAAATATCTGATTTGTTTTATTGATATTAAAATTAGTGTAAAATAATTTTTTTTAAATGAGAAATTTTTATTTGTTTCATTTTAATTAAAAAAAAAATTGGAGGGCAAAAAATGATTAAATATTTCAAAAAGATTAAATCAATTACTTTTTTCCAAAAGTGTAAACTAACACATTTAAAAAAAAAATCCTCTTTTATAATGAAGTTTCCCTATATTAAATAATAGAAATATCCTAATAGAAAATGGATAACTATAAAACCACATAATAAGAAAAGAAAATATTCATTAATATTCTATACAGTCTCCCATTTGGTCGTTAGTGAAATCCATTAATGTTTTCTCTTATGAATCATAAGAACGGAATAATATGTTATAACTTAATCTTTTTCATTTGTTCATCATACGTGCCTTGATTAATCTAGCAATCAATGGGAGTCATGGAGTCGCACATCATTCTACAACATAATCCCTTCTATCTACTATTACATTGACTATCTTCATAGCTAGACCATTGACATAAGTAGGAGTTATCGTAACGGTCCCTTTAATATTTTTATCAAATACTCATTCCGTTATCATTCGAAGCTGCACTTCCAAAATTGATATCATGTCTTGTATAATCAAACTATTCTACAAAGATCAAATTTCGCATAAGCTTTGGCACATGTCTGCCCCTTATGATCTTCCACACACGTCCATATGGAATCTTCAAGTTGATGTCTCCAACACCTACAATGACCTAAGGTATTACATCTGCTAAAAATACCTTCCCGTAATTTCCCATAACATAATTCTCTATTATATAATGGTGTGTGGTGGTGTGGAAAGATGCTCCTAAATTAAGAAGCCATGTATCGATCTGAGTATTACCTAAAGATATCTATGTTTCTGTGGTGTCAATAACCACAACATGAGTTTCACTTCCTCTAAGAAAATTAACCATTACATGTGTACATTGGCTCCAGCTCATCTAACATACTAAAGTTTGTTGAACGTTTGATTGAGAGTTTTATAGATTTTTACTACCTTGATAAGAAGTACGAAGCAAAAAATTTCACAAAGGAAAAAATAACCATTGTGAAAACAGATTAATACTGTTTTGTTTGTTTACCTTAGATAAACTTTGGTCTAAGTTGTGTAAAAGAGCTACTCTTTTTTTCTTTTTCTTTTAGAACTTTTACAACGTGATTATTAAATGTAATTCTAATCATCTTCGTTTTGTATTACGACTTATCATTAGTGGTCTATTTACAGAAACAGTTGATACTTCGTTAAATTTTATGGCGTTTCTTTATGTTATACATTTGTAATTACTTCTTTTTTATATTAATATAGAATTTCATTTTTAATTCGTATTATACAGATCTAAGATATAAGCAGTTACTTCTCCACTCCATAGCAACTTGAAAGCAACTAGTTGCACAGGGTTCGTGATCTATGACACGGCAAATCTGTTGATGGGCATTATCTTCAATTTGTTGGATCATATGAATAAATAATAAGATAGGCATGAACGTGATCCAACAGTTTCAACCCAAAAGAAAAGATGACCATGTTACCACTTGTAAGTTCCCAAGTTACGTATCTCTTTGGATCTCACATTTATCATTATATATTGAAAATAAGAGATGCGAGAATTGAAGCATTATCTTTGTTTTTTATCAACCACAAATTAATTAAGAGAAAAAGTGTTTACAAAGAAAACTTATGAAAATAAAGCTCTCGAGGTTTGAGATAAATAGTTAGTCTGAAAATAAAAAAAAAATAAAAAAACAAAAAATTTATTCAATACAAACCAAACTCGTTGAAAAGATCGGAGAAAACAGACCATTCTTTTGGAGATTGCACCATTGATATAAGCTCTGCACAATCTATTTCGAAGACCTGACAATCAATCTTTCTAGAAAAAATATTCTTCATACTTCATATTAACGCTTTCATCTTCAAATAAAGAGGCAAGAAGCTCCTCATGTGGCAGTTTGCACGTAAGACTACCACATGATTATTTCTTTCGAAACAAATTCAACCCAAATCTGTAAAAAAAATCAGACGATTTCTAAGATCCATCTGTCTGACATCTAAAATTATGAGAAAAATTTTATGTTACTTCACTTTTTCTCAGTTTCTCCTAAATGAGTTAATTGGAGTGCTTCCCATGCCAATTGTTCACTTCTACCAAGTTAATTGGAGTGCTTCCCATGCCAATTGTTCACTTCTACCGTGGGCCAAAATTTCAAAAGGATATGATTGAATGATTTGAAAAACCTTCTTATTCCTTGCCTTCCATACATACCATAACATCCATACATACCATAACATCCATACAAATAATGGTCATAATCCTTCTCTAAAATCGGAGGCAGTCTCTAATATAGAAAATCCAAAATTAGAAAAAACAGATGTAACATGGAAAAATTCATGTTATCAAAGAATTATAGATAACTCCCAAATTTATAAAGATGAAAGACATTAAAAACATGGTTAATTGTTTCTTATGTCGCCTTGCATATTTGACATGTAGTTTCACAATTTAAATCTTTATAATTTAAATATGAATTTAACGGTGAATACCTGAAACTAATTGTCATATAAAATGTTTGAATTTTAAAGAACCACGGACCTTTCACGCTTAAACCTTTAGAGCTTTACAATTGGAACCATATTTCTCAAACAATGTCATATCTTTAACCAATTTATATCAGGATTTAACCGTATACTTCTTCGATTTTAAGTGATGATATATTATTAATATATTAGGTTAGTATGACTGACTTATATTAGTATGGTTACATATTTATATATTAGGTTTTTAAATCTTAAATCATAAATCTTAAAAATATGAGATTAGTAGGTTTATGCTATATAAAAGAATAGCTCTTTAATAAAATGTTATATGTGATATAAATAAAAATATGTATTAAATGTGGCACAAAAACTTTATTTTTACACTATTTAAAGAATTGCCTAAAATATAATGAGTATTTTATTTTCGGAACGAATCATAATAACAGAGGCAACAATGTGAACGAATTTTCCGGTCATTTGTTATCTCAAAATACAAAATCGATAGTATCTCTCGTAACATATCAAAAGAATCTTCTTGTTGGGAAATAAAAGATAAACTTGTTTTACAATCTTATCTACGCGCTAGCGCGTGAGATTAAATTATCCTTCACACGTGCTCGGTTCCTAGTTGCTTAGACTTTTGCTATATTTGATAAATCTTTCTCCCAATCACACCTCATCTGCTTCGTACTTCTGAGTTGTCCCTTCCAATATTGTCTTAACCAATAATAATTGACTCTTCACAAATTTTACATTTCCATTTTTACCCCACTACTTCTTACGTATTTCTTTTACCGCCTTATTTCTTGTAAAGGCCTCACTATCCCCAACTAAATAAAACAAAAATAATTACTTTTAAATTTTTAAATGAGGAAAATATGATAAATAATGACACTTATTAAATAATTAAAAAATGAAACTTATTAAATTATTACAGACATGCTCTTTTAAGATATATCATACAAGAATGCATCTAAATATTTTTACAATTGACCAATTTTGCATCAAAATGTAATTTCTGAATATAAAATCTAGGTTTAAAAAATTAGTTTAAGAAATGAATAATATCTATATGCTACATTTCGTGTTGAATCTGGATGAAAAATGAATGGGTCTCATCCAATAATAAATGACTTTCCATAAATTTTTACATTTAAAATTTCCACCCTACCACTTCTCACTTATTTATTTACCACCTTAAATCTATTAATTCGCTCCACTAACCCCTAAAAACAAAAAATGATAAAATTTTAATTATTTTTGGAAAGTGGAGAAAATAATAAATAATTAATAAATGATTCTTATCGAATTTCTCTTATATAAACACCCCATCAACCTCTTTGTTAAATCCAAACAAAATTGTCTACATTCATCTTCTTCTTCCTCTTCTTCAAAAATGGGATTCGTAAAGCTATCTTCAACGATTCTTCTCCTAGCGATGATCGGCGTTTCATATGCCATCGACATGTCAATCATCTCATACGACGAGGAGCACCACATATCCTCCGTGACTAGCCGTAGCGACGCGGAGGTTGCGAAAATCTACGAATCGTGGATGGTGGAACATGGGAAGAAGAAGATGAATCAAAACGGGCTTGGTACGGAGGAAGATCAGAGATTCGAGATCTTTAAAGACAATCTCCGTTTCATCGATGAACATAATTCCAGAAACCTCAGTTACAAACTTGGTTTAAGCCGGTTTGCTGATTTAACCAATGATGAGTACCGATCTATGTATCTTGGTGCTAAACCAACCAAAAGAGTTCTTAAAACTAGCAATCGCTATGAGCCGCGTGTCGGTGACGCGCTTCCTGATTCCGTTGACTGGAGAAAGGAAGGTGCCGTCACTGATGTTAAAGATCAAGGAAGCTGCGGTAAGTTATTTTTTTTAATTGCTTATTAAATTGACTTTAAAATCCAACAAATAGTAGATTTTGAATCTGAAATTATCCCATATATTCCTCTCCTTTTTAAACTAATTGATCAATTTTTTTGAATATGATAGAAAAGTTGAGAAAAAACTGTGAAAACTCTTGGATTATTTCAAACATATTTAGTGTTTTTTTTTGATAAAATATTTCAGACATATCTTGAAACTTGTGTAGGGAAGATGAGTTTGGTGTCCATTGTTGACTTTTTAGATGAACGTTACGCATTAACCAAGATTTTAATCAATGAATAATTACAATTGTGGGCAAATCTGAAAAAATCCTAAACTTTTGATGATATTTTGTGTTTATTTATTCAAAAAAGTAATTTTGGTGGGACCTTTTAGTCTTTAAAATTTAAAGTAGTAGTGGGACAAGATAATTAAGTGTTATGGACCCATTACAAGATGCGCTTTTTCAAGAATTTAAAAAGTAGTGGTAGGGACAATTATTTGGTATGTGAAATGCAATTTGATTGATTGATTATAACTTAATTGTCTTGTTTAGGGAGTTGTTGGGCATTTTCAACCATTGGAGCAGTGGAAGGAATAAACAAGATTGTGACAGGAGAACTAATCTCATTGTCTGAGCAAGAATTAGTTGATTGTGACAAATCGTATAACCAAGGTTGTAATGGTGGTTTAATGGACTATGCATTTGAGTTCATCATCAATAATGGTGGTATTGATACTGAAAAAGATTATCCATACAAGGCTTCTGATGGAAGTTGTGATCAGAACAGGGTTAGTTTAGTTTAGTTATTGCATTTAGTTTTAGTTTATGAAAAATGGGTTTTGAATTGAATCATTCCTTCTTTATGCTGTAGAAAAATGCAAAGGTTGTTACTATTGATTCTTACGAGGATGTGCCTACGAACAACGAGGCGGCTTTAAAGAAAGCTTTGGCTCATCAGCCTATTAGTGTTGCTATCGAAGCTGGTGGTCGCGCTTTCCAGCTCTATTCTTCGGTATGTAAAGAACTCAAAACAGAGGAAAAAACAGAGAATATTTGCACAATCTTGATTCGAAGATGTTATAATTGTTGGTGTGATCTTTTTGTGTTTAGGGTGTGTTTGATGGAATCTGTGGGACGGAGCTAGACCATGGAGTTGTGGCTGTAGGTTATGGAACTGAGAATGGAAAAGACTATTGGATTGTGAGAAATTCATGGGGTAACAGATGGGGAGAGAGTGGATACATAAAGATGGCACGTAACATTGAAGAGTCATCAGGAAAGTGTGGAATCGCGGTTGAGGCTTCGTATCCTATCAAGAAAGGTCAGAACCCGCCAAACCCTGGCCCATCACCTCCATCTCCCATTAAGCCACCAACTCAGTGTGACAAATATTTCACTTGCCCTGAGAGCAACACTTGTTGTTGTCTCTATAAGTATGGTAAGTATTGTTTCGGTTGGGGATGTTGCCCGCTCGAAGCTGCTACCTGCTGTGATGATCACTCTAGTTGTTGTCCTCATGAGTACCCGGTTTGTAATGGTGGAACCTGTTTGATGGTGAGTTTCGTCATATCTTTGGGTATCAATAGCATTTAATGTTAGGAAAATGTTTACTGATTTTTGAAATGTTGTTGTTTCGCAGAGCAAGAACAGTCCGTTTAGCGTGAAGGCTTTTAAGCGTACACCCGCGAAACCGTTCTGGGCGAAGAGCAGAAAGGACATTGCGTAAGAGAAAGATCGAAATATTGGTTAAGAGAAAGACAGAAAACATTGAGAATTCATCGAAAGTGTTTGAAGTTGTTTTTAAAGATTTAAAATTTGCTGATTCTGCTTCTTGGGTTTTCTGTACAGATAAAACCCCTCATCTAAGTTACATTCAGTTTCATCATTGTTAAACAAAAATGGATTTGGTCATTAATCTCTTATTAAACCTTGCTATTTATCGGCCTTTTATAGATAAATTTCAATTTCCCTTCTCATGTCTCATTAGCTTTTTCTCCTCATAAATTACCAACTAACATATCTAAAGATTCTAAACTGTATAATATGATCTTTCACACTCATTTGCACTAATCAAACTTCAAAAGCTAACTTCATTTCCTATAAAAAAGATTATTGGCAAAAGAATAAACACAAACATCAAACAGTACACACAAAAGCTTAAAATCAATCAAAGATGATGTGAAAACAAAGTATAAACACTTAATGAAACTCTCATAGTATTCCAAAAACCTGACTTCAATCTTTACATCGACTTTTCGATCACCCGCGACTCCATTTTGCAAAACACTTAGCTAGCCAGCTTGAACGCGTCAATGAAGAGACCATAAGTGAAACCCATCTTGAAATTATTAAGTAAAGCTATCGGAAATGTAACCGTGGAGCGGCTATAGTAGAATCTCGTCACATACTCGGTTAAAAGAACGCATAAAACCGCAGCAATAACATCATTCACACCCAAAGCTCCAAATGACAAAGAGATAGTTTGTGCCACATAGAAACCACCTAACAATGAGATTCCTCCGAAAAGTGTTCTTCTTGAAGGCTTTTTGAAGTAATTCCTAGAGATCTCAGGAACTGATTTTATAATGTCGATTAATCTTCTTGGAGTTGGACCTTCAGTCTCTTGCACAGCTCTAATAATGGTTCTTGCAAATCTCCTCTTATGTTTAGATGGTGACAACACTAATGTTCCAAAACTATGGCATTGATGATGATTAAGGATTAAACTGTTTACGTTTTTGGAGATTAAACTCAAAGACTGTGCCATCCTGAAACAATAAAGACGAAACCTTTATCTTAAACTACTTAAAAAATATTGAATAGTGCAAAGTAATTGGATTTATAAAAGGCCAATGGAATCAAGATAGGGGCTAATTGAAAATGCTTCTTAAAAAAAAAACAAGATCTTGAAATGTTTTAAGAAATTTCACATCCAGAACAAATGTGAAACAAACAGAGAAACTGAGTTTGGAAATTATAATCACAATGGAAAAATGTGCAAACCCGAAATTAGGGTTTCTGGGTAGCCAAGGAAGATAGGTAATTGGAAGTGGAAATTACCAGCACAAGGAAAATCGAAGAAGCTTGCTTGGAATGACTTAATGGAGGGAAAGAGACCAATGGAGCGAGGAGAAGAACTATCAAGTCTGGATTTAACCCATTTGAGAAAAAAAAAAAACAGAAGTTGAAAAAAATCAGAGAAGAAGAAGGGAAGGCATCTTAAAAATTGGGCCTATTGTGTTAATATGGGCTTCGGTTTGGTTTAAAAGAAGGAACATTAAAGGTGGGGTAAGATTTGGATAGCATAATTAGGCTTAGAAATAATACAAATTTCGGGTGTCCTTTGAGAACTAAACGGGTTTAAGAATGGATAGAGCGCTGAATTCAATGTTGATAACTGATAAGTCGTATCCCACATCGGTTTATATGAAGAATTGGTATATTAGTTTATAGTACGGTGTTATAGGTTTTCCTCCTTATAACTTGGGTTTTGAGGAGGGGTTGGACACATAGGGTTTATTTCGTTTTTTATTATGGCGACCAATTTGGACAAACAACTGATGGATAATCCGACATAAGTTGGTTTTAACGTCTATTATCATGGCGAGTTGGTCGTCGATTTTTTGTAAGAAAAGTAATATTTGGCAAAGAGAGAGGTTTATTTGTTGATGCTCTGTGCAATAATAAATCACTTAACTCTGCTTAATTTTTTTAACTTTTTCATCAAATGGAACATATAATACTCAAACGGATATATCCACCAGTATTGAACAGGGCCTCCTAGTGATGCTTCTCATGGGATGTGGATTGGAAGATGTTCCATAACATCCAAGAACGACAAAGGAAATATCTTCTCTAGATTGCAAATGTTGGTATATTGTCTTCTAAATTGCGAATACCCTCAACTGTAAGTGATCTCGTGCATAAACCTCGAAAGAAACCACCTCCTGCATTTAAACATTTTATACAATAATAAAATAGATATAAGCATGATTAATTATTAAAAAATAATATATAACTGCAATTGCTTGGTGGACATCTTCTGGAAGAAGTTTGGCAAATGCAAATGGAAGAAGGTGCTGCATCACAACATGGCAGTCATGACTCTTCATTCGAATAAACTTTCATTCTGCATAATCAACGCAATTACAGAGATTTTATACGTATCTATCAGTGAATTTAACATCTTCAAGAATCCAATCAAAAAACCTTTTTTCTTATATGGGTCCAACCGGAACGCAGACATGACACATTTACCATTCGGTAGAACTGCTCCAATATACTACTACCATCTATCTCAGGAGGTGGACCATCAAACACTTGCTTCGGAAACATTACCCTAGAGCGAAATAAGGATGATCACTTGGTAGAAATCTTCTATGACAATCAAACCAAGACGTCTTTCTTCCGTGCTTCAAATGAAATGCATAAGTGTTATCTTGACAATACGGACGCGATAATATTCCATGAATTGTCCATCCAGATAGTATACCATATGTTAGGAAGTCACTATGGTCCACATTAGAACCGTACGCATCTTAAAATTTTGCTGCCATGATACATCATACGCTTCAACACCATAATTTTATAGTATATATAATTCATATATCAATGGCTAGAAAAATACATAAAGTGATCTCTTCGGATGCTCTGGGACGAGAACAAGCATAGAGAGGAACAAAAACACTCTACGCATACACAAATATGAAGGCAAGTTATAAGGTGTAAAAATTACGGGCCACACCGAGTACTGCTTTTCATGCTTTCCAAATGAGTTGAAACCATTTGTACATAATCTGAGGTATATATTCTTTTGCTCGAATGCAAAATTGAAATACATTGATTGAAAATGTTTCCATGCTTATGCATATGAAGGATGTGTAATCTCTCATTCTTGTCTATATTATCCATGCCATCTCATTGCCTCTATTGTACGCTGAGATTAATATAACCTCTTCAACCTCTTTGTTAACGCTAAATACCAAATTCATTTATATGGAATTTGAACTCTTCCACTAGTCTCTTGATAACGGGGTTTACGATAAAATCGACCTCTTTTGCGCTTTTAATCTTCTCTCCAATATATCATACAGTTGTCGATGCACACATCTATTGTCTGATACGACAAACCAAGAACAACTAAAAGTTTCTGTACCTCATAGTAAGATGCTGGTGAAAGATTGTCTTCATGCAATATATCTTTAATAAAATCGACTATCGCATCAACACATTCCTCCACCAAATTATAGTTCGTCTTAGTGGTCATCATTATACTAGCAGATGATAAAGGCGAATGACCTTCTCTACAACCGCTATATGCGGCTGTTTTACTGCATCTAACATATCAAAAAAAATTTGTGCTTCTAAATTTGTTTCTTCAACCCTATCTCCATCTACAACTGTCGACTGCATATTCTCTCTAAACGCATCATTCACCATCTCAACGATACCTACACCAAAATTTACTTCTGTTCTATGTTCTATGTTCTTCTAAGCTATCTGCAACATATGGTTCACTAGTACTACCATAATCATAATTTGTTTCCCCATGTAGATACCAAATCTTGTAACCTTGACATAAACCCATTGTAATAAAAATACCTCCAAACAATCTCTATCTTAATATTATGTGAACTCACATAAATAGAACATGGACATTTCAACTTACAAGTGTTTTTGCTCCCTGTTGATTTACAGCCAATTCCATGAACTCGCATATACCTCTAGCATACTCGTCTTTCAATATGTTTGACTCTGGATCCATCATCGGTTCGTCCATCAATGATCAAAAACTATTAGAAGATGATATCTCTTTACAATTTTTTTTGTTTATGTAAGATAATGTGTTGTGAATGAATGGAGGAGTGTGGAAACATATATATAGGGTTGTCAGCTGTCGGAATTTTTGAATTTCAAACGGCTATATACAACAACTATATTAACATTCATATTTTTGATGGATTCCGACGGCCATGCTGACATCGTCAGAAATCCGTTGGAAATTTTTCACAGACGTTATGCCGTCAAAAAATTCCAATGGATTTCTGACGGATCTGTTCATATATACAATGGCTATATTTAAGTTTAATATATTCCGTCAAATTTCCGATGGGCTGCCAACAGGGATTTCCAATGGGATGCCAACATGAATTTCCGACGGGGTGCCAAAAGGAATTTCTAACGGGCTGCCAACAAGGATTTATGACGGATCAGTTCTGTCGGTATTCCGTCGGAATTTTCTGATGCCATATGAACCCGTCAGAATTGCGGTGGTTTTCTTGTAGTGAAAGTTATCCCGACTTCAAATGAAGATTATTCTAGGTTATGATTATTTTTAATAATCGTTTAATGTCCATGCTACCTAAAATGAATCCTATTTCATTTTAACCAACAAAATTCTACTCTGAATTAGAATATGAGGTGGAAACACTATTGGCCCATTGGTCAAGGGTTTAAATAATCATTTAATGTCCATGTTACCTAAAATGAATCCTATTTCATTTTAACCAACAAAATTCTACTTTGAATTAGAATATGAGGTGGAACCACCCTTGGCCCATTGGTCAAGGGTTTAAAGGCTTTTACATCAGGTTTGGAGTTCGATCCTCAGAGATCACAGTGCAGATTAATTGATGAAGCCTTGTCAGAGGTTCCAGAGTGCTGTATATAGAATTGTCCGTTATTGTCTCGTGTGTTGCGGGAAGAATGTCTATCATGGAAATGTCGTATATGTAAAATCGTCTGTTGTAGATCAAAGTATTGCAGAGAGAGCATGTCTATCATATAAATTTTGTACTGGAAAAACCGTCTATCGAGGAGAATATGCGTCGTGGAATCGTTGTTCATAGTGAATAAAAAATCCCTTTAGTGCTTCTCCTAGCAAGTGGAAACTTTCATCAAGTTTTTGTCATCTTTTAGCAAGGGTAGTGATGAATTTAACATGCTGACTTGTAATATGGCAAAAATATATCAAGGATTATTCTGTGTAGGAATATTCGAGATGTCCACATCGCTTGAGAATATAATCTTTTGAATGTAATGTAGTTTTGCATTAATGTGTTTTACCTTTCATAATGAAAATTGCTTGCCAAAAGACCATGCTCTCTTGAAGATATCTCTAACTGATGACCTTTTCACATTTGAAGCTTTCTCAAATTTGGTTAAGTGATAGCTGATCTGTTGTAAATTGGACTCGATTTTACACTGATTTGTTGTTCATGTTTGATAAGATTACGAGGAAAAGAAAGAACATAAATAGAGACACAGAGATTTACGAGTTCCTCTAGTTGCAACGGGTGAGGTTTCACCTCACGATCATCAACTCACTCACTATTGAGATTAACCTTAAACCCAATACATACCCATAGAAGAAGAAGAGAAGGTGAAGCGAAGAGAAAATCAAACCCTAGAAGAACGTTCTCACCAGTTGTTCTCGCTCTCACTCCCTCTCCAAGAAACTCACACGAAGAAGATGACTGAATTGAATCAGCTCCTCTTGATCTTTCTGATTTAACTTGAGACAAATTCACACGTGTACCAAAACAAACCCTACTTTGAGACCCTCTGTTTCTTGTAGAAGCTTCCAATAACTTCAATCATATTTATTTTGCCTTTTCTTCTTCTTTCTTATGGTTTTTTCTTCCACTTGTGTCTTCTTCTCAAAACTGTAAGTTATGTCACACTTCCACAATTCTCCACCTTTACAAAAGCTTTAATCATCCTCGTGAGTTGCCTCTTAGAACCTAAAACGCATGGTTCTACTCTAGGCTTTCAATCTTCAAACTTAAACCAATCAATGTTTAAGACATTTATGTTAACCAAGCTCGAACTATGTGTAAACACAAAGCCTTTCCCAAGCTATAATCACTTTCATGCCACTTCTTGAGTTGTATGCCAGCTTTAACACATACTTGTGTCAAGCTTAAATCCCATTGATCTTCTCTTGATATTTTAATATCCCTGGAAACCTAAAACAATCTTTGATTCTACCTGCAAAAACAATCTCAACCAACAAAATAGTTAGTAATCAATGCATTAAACTTGAGATTGTAGTATTAGTTATTTTTCCGAACTTTGAACATCAATTTGCACCGCCGTTGTTATCAACAGAAGACGGTGTCTAACTCTACTTGGTTAGGAAGTCTTTCGAAACAAATATCTTTGTTCATCCTTGTTCAAACCCTCTCTGCATCAACATAACTTTTCAACCACTGTTAGTTTTTTTAAACTTGTCTTGCATTCACTATCATGTAACATGCATGAGACTCCTCTTTCCAGCTCTTAACAATTCACTCTAGAACTCTCGAGGTCACCTTCTTGTTGTAAATATCACTCTGTAGTACTTCTTCATCTATTTTTGCATTCAATGGCTAACCCAAAAGATATTTTTACCGGGGTCAAATATTTTGAATTATTAAAGTTAAATTAATAAGTTAATGGAAAAGAGAAAAAGAAATAGAAATATGACAATAAATGAAGTTGAACTCATGTTTAGGGAGATCAATATTATAAATTTTAACCAATATAGCCACATAATCTTATTGTCATATAATTGAAAATAAAATTATGTAAATTAAAGTGGTGCGAGTGACACCCCTTCTTATCACGTAGGTATGCTCTTGTTTGTACGTGCACCTTTAACCAGCAGAGATCTTCATGAGCTTCTTTTAGATGTGCCTTCTTGTTAATAATAATAAATCACTTAACCACATTGAAGTAAAGCCTTAAGAAGATTTATCCACTAGTTAATGCAGTTTGCACCCTCTCCATCTTCATCCTTTCTCAGATTATTTTTCTCAGTTGCTAACACCTGCTTCTTTAAGATGAAACTTGATCATGCTTTATGCAATTAACATACTTGAATTAGATAACGTGAGACAGCTCCTGCAAGACCTTGCACTTGTCTCTTTCTATTTATCGTTAGAGAATTCATCGAAAAATACTTCAGTTTTACTAAAACTCTAAAACCTGTAACTGATATAAGCAAATGTTTTCATCACCATCAAGCACCCAATCAACCCTAAAAGCTTTCTCTTAATACTCATGTCACAACCTGGTTATGCTTGAAACCTGATAACATCTTTACTTGTTCTTGGACCTCTGTCTTCTTCCCAAACTACGACTAAATCCTTCTCAAAACTCATATCCAACAAGCTGATAAACATAGACTCCAAAGTCTAAACACATCTTTTAAACTCAGATACTCTCTACGAGCAAAGCTACACATGGAGTTACAATTCATCTTTCTTAAAAACCTGCATTACATTCTTGTAGCACCAATGACTCAAACTGGAACCTGAATCCTTCAAAGTTACTTGTGTCTCTCAAGATTTGTTCCATCTTTCTGATTTAACACCTTCTTCGGCATTGTTTCTCTTTGATTCATACTCACAAAATGCATATGTGTTAGACTGCATACTCATGAACATTTAACAGATCCATATGTCAGATCTTATGACATAACTGTTTCCATCTTATAGCTACACCAACAGTCCATTTAATCCACAGAACACCCTCCAAGAACCAATTGCTTTTAACGAAGTTCCCAATCTGATTTCTGCCATCAAACTGAATATGACTACAAAAAAGTATGTTGCATCACTTATTTTATGTATTTGCATTACTTTTTTTTTTGTTAAAGGGTTTTCAATTAATTTAAAGAGTTTTAGAGAATTGAACATGAACCAAATTATTACAAAAAGAGCTAGTTAAAGAAAGGGAGAGATAGGATAGCCAAAGCCATCAATACATGAAGAAGAAGAGTAGAGAGAAGGATCCGATCAGGACCAACAGAGAAACAAAGCTTCACCATGCTTTGTTTTCTGATTCTTGAGCGCTATGCATCTGTTCTTGATAGTGTCTTTGATCTTGCGCAGAACCGAGTTGTGAGGGAGAGTAGTGCCACTATGATAGAGATGGTTTCGCTCAAATTTCGTAGAGAGAGGCTTGCCAACCAAGAAGAAGGGCAAGAGATAATTACTTACTTATAATTGATGCAAATTGATTTTACATCATTTATGTAAGTGACTCTGGAAGCAATGATGTAAAATATTTGCATCGATATAAATATTGCATCATTTTTGTAATTGATGTTAATATGCATCATTTAACACAAATAATGTTATTTACATCATATGTTAATTTTGCATCAATTAATATTAATGATATTAACAATTATTACAATACTAACAATTGATGATATATATTTGTATTATTTGTTTATAGTTAATGTTATAATTACATCGATTGTAAACAATTGATGTTAAAATTAGTATATTTTTATAATTAAATTTCATTAATTTTAATTAATTAAATTATTATTAAATTTATATGATAATATGTAAATTTATCGATAAGATCTCACATATTATTTAGTACTTAATTAAAATAAATATGTTAAAATAAATTATTTTTTCATCTAAACTTCTATTAAATTTATTCTAAAATGATGAGTTTATTTATAGAGGAGTAATTTTTCCTCCTAACTTGGTTTGCCAATATGAGATAAACGTAAGAAACAAATGACATCATTTTTTAAATGATACAAATTTTCTATCAATTAAACAACTGATGTTAATTTTTGTTTTGTATATTTTCTTTCTAAGTGATGCAAATTAAAATACCTTAGTATCACATTTATTTAGTTGATGCCAAATAACTAGTAACGACAGCATTTATTATAATTGATATTAATTCATAAATTTTGTATCTATCATTAATAAGTAACTCAAATTAATATCATTTATTTGATTGATGCAATTTAAATGATACAAAAAATCTTTTGTCTTGTAGGGTAGAAATTGAATGCCTTAATCATATGAACTAATGACCAGCTGTCAACCGGCTATAATTTTAGACTACTTGACTCTTCACGCTCCTATTCTGAATTTTGCTTCACCAGAATAAGAGTCTTTTGCATCCATCTCAAATGCTCCATTCTTTCTTAATTAAAAAACTTTTCAAACTGTCTTGAATGTACCATTTCCAAAATTTTCAAAGAAAAACCTCGAATCATGCCCTTAGATTTACAAAGAAGAACCTTAATCTTGATATTTCTAGAACCTAACTGATCCACTTTTCTTCTTTCGACTCTTTGACTTAACTTTTCTTCTTTCGACTTTCTGCATTGGAGCCAGCTAATTAATATGCTAATTAGTCAAAGCCTCGACCGAACATCTCTCTTCTTATTCATGTATGCTATTCAAACAACAATATATCATATTTGGAGAGAACGCAATAGAAGACGATATTGAGAAGTTTCATCCTCTTTGACTAAGTTGGTGAGAGTGATTGACAAGAATGTTGGAAACCGTATAAGCTCTATCCGTAATCAAAGAGACTTATTTTACGATGACGGTCTCACCTTGTGGTTCTCAACAAGATAACTCAGTACCCAAGGGAGACGAACAAGAGAGTTGGACCACCGGTGGTTGACCGCCAGTTCCTTATGTGTTACCGACAGACAAGTTTAGTCAGAGTTAGACCGCTGGTTCTGGACCGCTAGTTTCTTCTGTGTTACCGGCGGACAAGTTTCGTGAGAGGTAGACCGCCGGGTTTGGACATCCAGTTTCTTCTGTGTGACCGGCTTACGAGCTTCAATAGAGCTAGTCCGGTGAAGGTGGACCGCCACTTTATTTTGTGGATGGAAGTAGGGGTTTTGGTTTGCCACATGAGTTTAAAGTTTGCTTTCAGCATTTTAAAAAAAATTTCTTTGTGTTTTCAGCTCGATCGAAAGTTGTGTGTATTCTTTTTCCAAAAAACTAGTTTTGTCCCAAATAGGTTTTCTAGTTTTGAGTTTTAATGAGACCGCCACATATCTTTCTTCCTTTATTTCAGGTGACTTTGATCTTTATCCGTCACCGATCTTCTTCTTCTTTTAGGTCATAATCTTGCCATTTTCTATGTGAATCTTCAACAAAATTGATGACCTTACTCGCATTACTTATTAAAGATTTGATCTTAGAGGATTCTAATTCTCAAAACCTGAGAATCATCTCACCTGATTCAAGATTCATTGAGAATCAATCTTCTTTCAATCTCGATATCTCATATTATGAACCACCACTATCTTTTTAACTTCCAGAATCATATGTCGCCTACAGCTGCGAGCTTCTCCTCGGAGAAGATCCCATTCTGAGACTTCAAACTCGTAAAACCGAGTTCATGTGCTATTTAAACCAAGTTCAAACCAAAATTATCCTTGCCTCTAAGGTTTAACGTGGCTGCACTCTTTTTTCCTTGCCAGGAGAAAATATGATGATGTGCGTAGATAATTCAAATCAAAATTATCACTGCCAGGAGAGAAATATGATGATGTACGTGGCTACACTAGTTTTTTCTTATCATGGTTTTTATCACATTGAGTTTTTTCATGATGAAGATTTTAATAAGGCAGCAAACAACATCCAAAACATATACATCAAAGATATGTGTTATCATGAAGGTTTTTTTTAATAAGGCAGTACGTAATATGTTACTAGTGATGGATACTCAAAAAGAAATGTTAAAAACATATGTGATTATCTTTCACATTGTCACGACACTATACACTTGCCAATCTTTTATCCTTATCATCACACACATGTCATTTTGTGTATCATCATCATATATGTGTCATTCTCTTATTCCTCTCCTTCCACTATAAAATAACCATTTAGATGTGATATTAAGCACTAACAAGAATAATGAGAATAGTTTCATTCTCCCTTTCTCTATACGTCAATCTCTTCCCTTTTTCCCTTTTTTTTATTTAATTAAATTACAAATACTTGTATATATATATATGTACATATATATACTTTACGTTAGAGTTTATAACAACTTATATATTATAACAACTAGATGTTTACGTGACATTTTCAATCTTACGTGTAAGAGTATTATTGATCTAAGTTTAATGTTTAAAAATAAATTTCGAAAACTAGTGATCACAATATATTCACATTCTTCAATTAGTCTACCCTTCTCTTTTTGTCACAAATTTAAACTTCTTCCGTATATCTTTTTTCTCTGTCTATTTTTAGTTATATATATATATATAATTAACTTGTGCATATATATATATATAGTTCTATTAGTGATTTTGTAGAGAAAAGAGAAAAATATTCTGGTTTAGAATTAATATTTTACCTTTTACTTAAATTCTTTATTTATTTGAAGTTATGATAGTTATTATTTTAAACACTTTTGTTTCATATAAATTAAAATATTTATTCTAAACACCATCTCTTGTCTTCGCATTTGTAGGAATGGGTCTGGAAGAACGTATCACCCGTATCAGGTGGATCAAGTGAAATAAGCTAATCGAGGAGAACAAATACATATCAAAAGGTTCATAATATATGTTGAATGGTAAAAACATATAAGCAATGCGAGATAAATATTGTATAGTACAAAATTAGAAAATGAGACACAAATTTTAGATAAATAGTTTTTAAAATAATATACATATTACTATAAATATAGTTTACTAGCGTTTTTAAAAGTGAACTCTCGGCAGCTCTTGACCATCGAATGCTTATCTGCCGCTGACATAGCCGCGGAGGACGGGATAAATGTTGCAAAGAAAAAACTAAAAAAATGAGAAATAAATTTAGATAAAATGTTCTTAAAAGATAATATACATATTACTTATAAATCTAATTTACTAACGCTTTTAAAAGTTAAATCTTGGTGGCTCCCGACTGCCAACGCTTATCCGCCGCTGAGGCAGCCGTAGAAGACACAATTTTGAACATGGAGTAAAACTTAAACTAATAAAATTGTCCAAATTAGAATTCAACACAACTCTTCCACAACATTCTCTCTCTTCATCTAAGATATCCTCAAGGCTTTGATCCCAGCGTGTGCTTCACCTAATTCTCGATCCTTGTCTGGAAACCATTGAAAAGGAAGTAACCAAACTACTCCACGAACAAAAGTACCAAAATTAGATCTGAATCGAAAAAATAATTAATTTGAAAGAGATGATGAGACTCGTCGGGGATGGTTTGGGGAGATGGCGATGAAGTGCAACGAGAGATATTATTTTTTGAAATTGCCATATTCGTGAACTCCCTTCTACGAGATATGAATTTATTTTTTCAAAAAATTTTCCTAATTCAAGTAAAAGTAAACTGGTCAATTACACAACAAAAGAGTGCCATTTTTAAAAAATGGCAAACACATAGTGCTATTTTAAAAAAGATGTACACCAAAAATACTTTTTCTTGACATTTCCCCTAATTGTAATCCATAATAATATTAAAGTAAAAATCTTCCATCCCTATAGTACCATACAAATATCGTTTGACACTATGCCAAAAAAAGAGAATCACAATATAACATTGTTATTTATACTGTTCGACTGAAAAGATAAATAAAAGTTTTAACACCGAAAAAACGTTATTATATCTTATTGAATAAACTCTCATAGATTAATTATTTTTGTTGATAAAATTAATTGACTTGTACAAATACTTTGATTTTTCTTGGAAATAAAATCTGATAAAATTTATGGACCGCACTTTCAAGATTTGAACACACCAATTTCCTTGCTTAGTTATTGTTTATAGTGGAAGAAAGTTTTATGATAGAATAAGCGGTCTAACTCACACTTTAAATGCACTCTTTTTATTTATGCTTAAAAATATACCATTCAAAATTTAAGTGTGTGAATTGAAGAGTAGTTTTAGGGTGAAAATTTTTTGTGCAAATATTTTTACTGTAGATACATAATATTCTTCCATTCACATGTTTTAAATGCAAAAAAAAGATGGATAACATTTAAAATAATAAAAAACTGTACATAATAAAAGTAGTAGAAATGTAATAAGAAAACATGGACCATTTGTGGATTTTGGGTACACCATCATGTAAATGTAGAATTAATAAGTAAACGCATGTGGTTTTCTTTTAACACCTAACAAACAATTTTTAAAAGTTTTATAGTTAAAAGAAATAATATAAAGGCTCTAAATGGTATGATTTGAATGGTGATAGCGGATCAGGTGGAGCGGATATGGTGGTCCGAGAACAGATTAAGTGGATCTGAAGGTATATGAGTGGATCAAGTTGATATGAAGGTCCAAGAACAGATTAACTGGATCAGTTTGCTCAGTTATATTTGTAATAGTTTTTTTGCTCAAAATTTTGTGGTGGTTGAGTAATATCAATTTTCCATTAGTCGGAAATTGTAATTTCTATCCATTTTAATTGTTTAGGTGAATAGGTAGATGTGGGAGTATTTTTGCTATGAACAGCTAGTATTGTTGTTTCTCCTTTAATCATCTTGCAATAAACATCTCGGATTAAACTCTGATGTTGTTTGTTTGAAGTAAATTTGATACAACAATAAATAGCCATGTCTTTCTTGCTGAAATTTAATTTTAGGCAAGTGTACATTAAAATAAATGTATTAAAGATTGTTGGATCATGTAAGCTTACTTGAAAGTTTGGAGCACAATTAAAATATACAGCTCCATTACATAAATTTGTTTGTATAGCTCCTTGTAAAGAGTCTTCAAATTTTAATAGAGTTTTATCTCTTAATAGCGTAAGTATTGGAGAATCAATTCATGTCCTAGGCATAGGTTTGATCGCTATTTGTATTAATCCAAAGTGAATATAATTAAAGTTATTTCTTTTATAATTTTCTAAAACCATAGAAGATAGTAACTTAGTTTCTTCAAATTCATTTTGTAATGATATAGTTTGTTCATGTTCTTTTATTGAATATGCAGTTTTAAAATCGAAAGTTCCTATTTGATATATATTTTCTGAATTAACATGTGGTAATTGATGATTTGATATTTCTTGATTAAAAGTAGTAATTTTTGACATAACCTCTCTTGAATTAATTATTTTTTGACATGCAGAAGATGATGCATGCTTAGACTTAAACCACTTCCTAATCGTAGATGCCATGTTTAAAATGCACTTAATCTCATGCTTAATGTAAACTAACCGATCTTATCGACGATGGCGATGCACTTGGCTTACCAACGGTCTAACTGCCACACAAACTTACAGCATGGAACACCTATGCTATCGACATTCTTGACAAGGCTCTGGAAGATTAGATTAAACAAGAGACTCAAGTTTAGCTTAAACACAAAATCTTTGGTTTAGATAGTTTTAGTCAAAATATATACCATATAATGGACAAAAAAACTTTTTTGCTTTGATACCAAAATAAAACCAATAAATGACTAAAGTAAACGAACTTCCGGGAATAACAAAATAAATAAAAAAGATAAAAGAGAAACTAAAAAACAAAAAAAAACAAAAAAACAACACTTAATCATATATGAATAAACCACCTTAAGAAACGATTATAATATTAATTACAACTAAGTCATCAAACAAAAAAATGATAAACAAACAAATAAATAAACTAAAAGAAATTATGGAAACTTTTGCCCCCAAAAAATAATAATACTGGGAACAACAAAGAAAAAATAAATAAAAGATAAACTTAAAAGAAAATTGATTAATCATATATATACTAGCCACCTAAACCATCATAATATTAATCACAACTATATCATCAACCACAACTATATCATCAACCACAACAAAAAAAATCAAAAGTGGAAGAAATTAAAAGAACTTATGGAACAAAAAAACAACAAAAGATGAATGAGAATTAAATACAAACAAAAACCAATAATTAATTATATATGAATAATACTCCCGCGCGTAACGCGGACAAACCACTAGTCCTTTATATAATGGACGGAGAGGCTCTCTCTATGCTTGACACCTAAACTTTATTTTTTCTAATCATGCCATGCCACGACATGCCATGTAAGCAATTTCACCTTCTAAATTATATTTGTTTTTCGTCTCCCTTCTCTTAAATTCACATTTATGTAACAGTCTCAAAAAAAAATTATGAATAAATATTCAAAAAGAATTATAGAACACAATAAATATGAATTATATTAATATTAAAAAATAAGAAATATATTATTTTATTTTGTTATTTAATACTAATTAATATTCATATTCTTAAATTCATAGTTTTTTTTTGTTTTAATGTTTCATAGTTTTAAATGTATGGTTACTTTACATCATAATTTAAAGCAAAAAAGCTATAGTATTAAGAAAACTATCGTAAAATAGTAAAATTATTACTGAGTTACCAAATCAATGAGGTCTAAATGAATATAAACAATATTTTTAACTTTTATAATATTAAAAAATAGTCTCATGCTAAACACATAAAAAATTCAATAAATATCTTGAATTTAGTTTGTTTAAACTCAAAGTTGACATTTGTAGCCAATCAAACTAAATTAAAAAAATCTAACCAGAATATTTTAAAACAAAATTTCTTAATTGCATTATTTATGTATTAAACAAAAATTCAAAATCTAAATTAAAAATATATTCGCGCGTTTCGTGGGATCTCTCCTACTACATATAATGAGAGAGTTCTCTCTCCATGTAGGGTGTCCACATCACCATCTTCTTTATCCAATGAAAAAATCAATGTCGTCAAATAATATTTTTTACTTTATGTTTTTCTGATTAACAATTTGTTATATGGTAAGAACACTTAATTTTAATGAATATTACTTAAAACCATCATGGATTACTCTCCGGTCTGATTGCTACGGTCTTCCAAGGATTATGTGACCAGATTTCATAGGCAAAACGTCACGTAAAAATTCGTCTTCGTACTTACCGATGACAATATGCATAACCACTTGATGCTTAACCTTCGTCACTATCATTAAGTCATTAGAGATCATAAGGCTTCGGATGCTTCTTAACGTGTAGTCCAAGCTTCTCAACCATAATGTTGCTCGCCACATTGGTGCAACTCCCAGCACTCTAGTGAAATTATATAAACCTCTTCGTTTGTTGTTTTATAATTGAAAGGTGACATTTTTATGTCACCACTACACCTTGTCGTCATGGAACCACCACCTTGTCTCTTTAGGAGATCTTCCGTTCTTGCAGTTCTTCACATATCGGTCATTATCAGTCGGGCATTGCTGAGACAAATATCGAACGTTTAGACATGGTACGAGTTGTGTGAATGGGTTAAAATGTTCAGTTTGTGATAATAGCAAGTGAGGGAGTTATGTGGAAAAACCTTTTCAGGTGAACTCGATAGCATCGAGAGAATGCTTATGCAGACTGAACTCACTGTCATTGCTGGTGACCATGAGTCATACAGAATATCTACAAAACGGAATAGAGAGAGAAAGAGTGTTACATTTACCGCATACGTTTATCAGACTTTTTCCTAAGAACTCAGTGTGATGATATGTAATCTTGATTACGTAATGTAACATATTGTTCAGGTTCTACCAAGACCTTATTTAGGTGCATGAAGAGAGATTTATGAAATTCTTTAAAAAAAAAATTCAACTTACTTATTGTTTTGAGAAAACAACAAACATCATATTAAAACCTATATAATGCGCAACAAACATAACATTAATACTTTGTCGTCTTTGCTCATTCAAAGACGACTGTACAAGTTAATGGACCAAAAGGGAGTTCAATATAACTAGCAATTCATAGGCTGCTATGATCATGGAGAGGATTCTGATCTGCTTATGAAAAGGGACAGTATAGGTTATCAACACGTTCACACTCTAATTTCATGTTATGCGCCACTGATATTAAAAGAACTCTTAAAGCATCAGACAGAACTGAGAAAAAAAAGTTAGACTGAATAACAAGGTTGATAAATAAATTTCTTCTCTTTTCGCCACATTACAAACTCTCTGAGCAACCTATAAAGTATGCATCAATTTTATTAATATATGAATCATATAAGACTAAATCAGACAAAAATAATGCTCTGGAAAAATCAGACACAACAGAAAGAGACACACACAAGTAGAGTGGGCATTTCAGAGAAATCAAAAACAAGAGCATATGCAGAGAGTAAAGAGTGAAGAAAATAAATACCTAAACAAATATGTCCATTTCTGTAAATGTGAGGATGTAATGGTGCCGATGGAACAAAAAGAACCTGATCAAACACCAAACAAGTGAAATTAGAACTACACTCGCAAGAAATTAAGTAGAAAATGTCACTATCTCAAACTAATTTTCTGAGGTGAAAAGTGACAAAACACTCTGATTCAACATTACACCACAGTAGATATGAGACCCTTAATCACAATTAAGAAATTTAGACCAATAACAACACAAAAATCCAAATTAAAAATCGAAAAACTTGCCTGAGGAGCTTCCATAGGGTAATGTTGATGAAACTCAACTTGAAGATTGTAAGTTTCATTAGCATAAAGCGTACATGGTGCTCCTGTTACCTCAATTATCCATCTTTAAAAATCACACAAATTCACACCAAAAACATTAAAATCTCAAAAGTCAAAAACACAACTATTCACACGAAAACAAGATTTTAATTATTACTTTTGAAGTCTATCAGTAACTTTGTGCTTAAACCCAGTCTGAGGATTTACTTGCCACTCTGATAACTTTTTCTGTAACCTATTACAAGCGATCTTGCTCAACGCCTAAACATTAATCAATAATCAAAAATATCAAAAAATTGAAAACCTAAATTGAAGAATCTAATAACCAAAGACGAGCGGGAGAATCAAGAAGCTTGCGTGAAGGAGAAGAGCTTGTCATGTCGGAGACAGAAACAGAGACAGGTCTGCTTAGGTTTTTGTCTGGACCTTTCCTGTCTTCAAATATTATTATTATTATTAAAAAAGTGAGAAAAAAAAAACATTTTTCGGGGTTAGGAAAGAGCAAACGTGAAAGAGTCACAATTACAATATTAACCATTTAATCGGACGACTTTAAAGCTTCCATCGTGTTTACACGTGTCGGAAATTCTTTACTGACTCCACAGAACATTGAAGAGTCGATAGGATTATTTTTTATTTACATTTTTTTGTCATCTGCCAATTAAGGTTTTGAATGATGGGAACTACAAAATTATTGGCGGATTAAACTATATATTTTTGGGGGCGAATTACAAATTATTTGGATTGAACTATATATATTTTTTGGGTAAATTACAAATTATTGATCGATATTTTATTTTTTTGTAAAAATTACAAATTTTTATGCACTACTAAAATTACAAATTTTTATGCACTACTATAAACTATAATTTATGAGTGACAAAAAAAAGGTGGTCTAATCCGCAAGTTTTTTATTCATAATTTTTTTTTTCAAATTCACAAATGTTCTCTTAGACTTTTACAGTCTAGCTAATACTTCCCCGTACAACTCGACATAATCGTACGACGACAAGTACATAAAATTTTAAACGAATAAAACATACGTATGTCACCATCTCTATACGTTTTCAGCTTTTATTCCATAGTAAAAGCC
Organism: Cardamine chenopodiifolia; assembly: GCA_963922655.1. NCBI lineage: Eukaryota > Viridiplantae > Streptophyta > Magnoliopsida > Brassicales > Brassicaceae > Cardamine > Cardamine chenopodiifolia. Next base: position 2,660,470 of record OZ000464.1, read on the forward strand.
TTTAAATTTGGTGGGCCACATTCAGGCTCAACCTGAATAACTACTTCTTTCTCCAGCTCAATACCATTTAATGGGCCTTGAACAAGCACAACATGAACAACAGTTTCTTGCTCTAGCTCAATACCATCTAATGGGTCTTGAAGAGATCTAATACAACCTCGAGAATTGGCCCAGTAAAATCTCTTGACGCTTGATCCGACTCAACATTACCTTGAAGGCTCTGAATACACCTAATACAATCTCCATACTCTTGATGCGGCTCAATATGATCTTGAAGGCCTTGTATATGCCCAATACAATCTTGTGCTCTTGATCCTGCCCAAGAACCCTATAGGCTTCTTGTGGGACGAGTTCAAACCCGGCCGCAAAAAGCGAGAGCAAGACCAAATAGTGTCTAAGAGAAACATAAGAGACCGATGAACTGATGAAGTGGACAATGCAGAACATCAATATATACGCGTTTAATGTGTGCCAATAGAGGCTCCCGTCTTTTGCGTAAAGCCAAAACACTCTACCGCATCTCTGTATTTTCACTTCTTTCTCGACCAGATTTTGGATTAGATCAAGGAAAGTAAAGATTAAGGTGTCGCATAAAATGCCAAATATTTTGGCTAGATCTTTCTCCTTGTCAAGTAGTGTAGGACGCGAAAATCCGGATGTGAAAACTGCGAAATAAAACTTTGAATTACAGAAAGAAACGAGTTGAAAACGTTTTTCAAAAACCGAAAAAACGTGGAGGCGAGATTTGATCTCTTTCCTTAATTCTTATAATCGCCTGTAGTGTGACGGTTTTCAACGATTAAGAATCCCAGGATACAACAGAGTATGCGAACAAAGAATCTACGGTATACTCTTGAGACATTTACGTAATGATGGAGAGAAAGAAGAGAGGATTTGTTGGTTTTTTGTGAGTTTTTCCGAGAGTTTTCGTAAGAATGAACGATGAACTCGAAAAAACCGAGGCGGAGAAAAAATAAAGGAAGAGGATTTTATTTGACTCGGTTAATCAAAATTTTTAACTTGAGATTTATCAAATTCGGATGCAAAAACGTTGACTAAAAGTCAACAAAATGTGGACTAATTGGGTCCAAAATTTTTGGCCCAAAAAGAATATCTTTGACGTGGGCCAAAAGCCCACATTCACCAAGACCCAAGACCCAAGACCAAGCCCGAGCTCGGCACGGCACGGTGCGCGCGCGCGTGTGTGGTATTTTACATAACCCCCTTTGTGTCTCCATAGCATGTTAACCATCTTGGAGACAATCCTATATTTATACTTGAGAGAAATTTTCTCAAGTTCCAATGTGGGACAAATGCATGTTTTTTCACTAACAACACATTGGGTCTCACATCACATTACTCACATTTTGCCTCATTCTTTATTCACAAAGGACCCATGATCATGTGATACCCATTTCATATGGGTCCAACAATATTGATACCCATTTTAATAGAATTATGGGTCCAACAATCCCCCACATGAATAGGAATTACCCTAAACATATGAAGACTCGACTAACTCTACTGACTTGATAGACTGGACAGACTAGACAGACTCGATAAAAGGACTTTTCGAGAGTATAGACGAAAATTTACTGTGTCTGAGATGGTAGTGTATTTCAGCCTTGAACCACTCATTGTTAATATATGTCATATTTACTGGCCAAGAGGTGAACATGATGTCTTGAACCACCCGGATATTTATGTAAACCGAGACAACAGTTATAACGCAGCTCATTTTTCTCGTAGAACTTTGTTCTTTATTGTGTTCATTTTTGGCCGTGAACTTGCCTGGTTATTAGTGAGTGAACTTAGAGAATATAATCTGAACTTCATTCTCCTAGAAACGGCCTTATTTCACACTCACTAGGTGTTCCCCATAAGTCTTTGTTTTAAGAAGTATCCTGTAATACTCCACATACAAAGCTATGGACTCGAATCATTAAAAGCTAACGCTTATCCTTATTTATTTACAAGAAGCACTGTTTATCATCTTGGGAATTGAGTAATGACATAAAAGTTTATCAGTGCTTTTAGATTTTGTTTGATTTAGTTATCTCTTTGAACCTACATCTTGGGATCTCCAGTCACGTAGGTGGAGTTTCCATCAAACATCCTCTTTAGTTTGTAGGCAATAAACCCATTCCTTTTTGATGATTTTAAAACTTGATCCAGAGCCAAACCTTTAGTTAATGGATCCGCTACGTTGTCGGCTGATTTGATGTAATCGATCGTTATTACACCACTTGAGATCAAGTGTCTAATGGTTTTGTGTCGTCTTCTGATGTGACGAGATTTACCATTATAGAGATTACTCAGTGCCCGGACTATGGCCGATTGGCTATCACAATGTACACGTAATGCCGAAACTAGTTCCGAAGCCATTCTGCTTCTTCTGCGGCTTTGTCAAGAGCTATGAACTCTGACTCCATGGTTGATCTAGCCAACAAGGTTTGTTTGGAAGATTTCCAAGATATCGCTGCACCTCCTAAAGTAAAGACATATCCACTCGTGGATTTCGAGTTCTTGGAATCTGAAATCCAGTTTGCATCACTGTATCCTTCCAGAACTGCCGATTCTTTACCGTAGTGCAACCCATAACTTTTTGTATATTGTAAGTAATTTAATACTCTTGTTATGGCTTTCCAGTGTTTATGACCTGGATTACTCGTGTAGCGACTTAATACGTTTATCGCATGTGCTAAATCGGGTCTTGTGCAATTTGTTAAGTACATTAGACTTCCGATAACACGAGCATATTCCACTTGAGAAACTGCTTCACCCAAGTTCTTGGTCAAGTGGAGTTGAGAATCAACAAGAGTTTTTGCAGTCCCAGTTGTGTATTTCTTGAATCTATCAAGAATCTTTTCAGCATAATGAGTTTGTGACAAAGTGATTCCGTTAGAAGTTCTAGTGATCTTAATCCCTAGGATTACATCTGCGAGACACATGTCTTTCATGTCGAACTGGCCGCTAAGCATGTTCTTAGTTTGTTGGATTACGTCTTTATTGCTACCAATAATGAGCATGTCATCCACGTATAGGCATAACAAAATATACCCTCTAGGAGTAACTTTGATGTAAATGCACTTATCACATTCATTAATGCTGAAACCATTTGACATCATTACGTTGTCAAATTCTTCATGACATTGTTTTAGAGCTTGTTTAAGTCAATATAATGACTTCACAAGTCTACAGACTTTGTATTCTTGTCCAGGAACGATAAACCCTTTAGGTTGTTTCATGTAAATTTCCTCTTCTAAATCACCATTTAGAAAAGCGGTTTTAACATCCATTTGATGTATCTCTAAGTTTCTCAATGCTGATATTCCTATCAGCATTCTGATGGAGGTTATTCTTGTCACCGAAGAATAAGTGTCAAAGAAATCCAGGCTTTCTTTTTGCCGGAAACCTTGCACCACAAGCCTAGCCTTGTATTTATCAATTGAACCATCGGTTTTCAACTTGGTTTTGAAAATCTATTTACACCCTAGTGATTTAAATCCTTGGGGTAGATCGGTTATTTCCCATGTATGATTTTGCATAATGGAATCGATCTCACTATTGACGGCTTCCTTCCATGAAGGTGCATCTGGAGTAGACATGGCTTATGTGAACGTTTTTGGCTCATTCTCTGCGAGAAATGCCATTCAAAATCGTCACCATAAGATTTTTCCTTTCGAACTCTTTTGCTCCGTCGAGGTTCATCTTCAACCTCTTCTGATTCATTAAATGAAGTACCAGAAGTGTTTGCCACGTTCGTTGGTTCAACCTCTTCGCGAGTTCGTTTTGGATTTTGTTTATCTTTACACGGAAAAATGTTTTCAAAAAATGATACATTTCTTGATTCCATAATTGTGTTTACATGAATATTCGGTATATCTGATTTATGAACCAGAAACTAGTAAGCACTGCTATTATGTGAATATCCGATGAAAATACAATATACGATTTTAGGTCCTATTGAAACCTTTTTGGGAGGCGGCACTGCGACTTTTGCGAGGCACCCCCACACTTTCAGGTATTTGTACGAAGGTACTTTACCCGTCCAGAGTTCATATGGTGTTTTTTCAGTTACTTTGTGCGGTATTTTGTTGAGGATATAATTTGTGGTAAGGAGTGCTTCCCCCCCCCCCCACAGGTTCTGGGGTAACCCAGATTCCTGCAACATTGCATTCATCATTTCTTTCAGAGTTTGGTTTTTTTTGTTTCGCAACTCCGTTAGATTCCGGTGAGTAGGGAGCGGTTGTTTGATGAACAATGCCTTGTTGTTGACAAAATGCATTAAACGGGCCATCATATTCGCCTCCTCTATCACTTCAAACTATTTTAATAGTTTTCTGAAGTTAATTTTCGACTTCGAGTTTATATTGTCTGAATTTTTCCAAGACTTCATCTTTACTATGTAGTAAGTATACATAGCAGTATCTTGTACAATCGTCTATGAAAGTTACAAAATACTTTTTACCGCCTCTGGTTTGTATATACTTTAAATCTCACAAATCTGTGTGGATTAATCCGAGAGGTTCGGTTGTTCTTTCGACTTGAGGTGTAGGTGTTTTAGTGAGTTTCGCTTGAACGCATACTTCACATTTATCTTTAATAAATTTGTATTTCGGACTTAAGTTCAAATTAATTAATCTTTGTAAAGATTCATAATTCACATGTCCTAACCGTTCATGCCAAATATTAAAAGACTCGACCAAGTAAGAAACTGGTTTCTTATTCATTGAAACTTCAGAAACAGATACATCAGAGTTCTTAAGGACTGTGATACAACACATTTTCACAAGTCCTTCCTTAATATACCCCTTACCCAGAAACACCCCATTCTTCCTGAGAATCAGCTGGTCGGACTCAAAGCTCGTGGCGAAGCCATGCTTGCTCAGTAGAGATCCGGAGATGAGATTCTTCCTCATGTATGGCACGTGCCTCACGTTGGTGAGAGTTATGGCATGTCCAAAGGTGAACTTCAACACCACTTTTCCAGTGCCTTCAATCTTGGAGACAGGCTTGTTACCCATCTTCATACCGGCATCAGACTTCGTCTTTTGATAGGTGCTGAACATTGTCTTGTCAAAATAGATGTGAGTAGTTGCACCCGTGTCATAAAACCACTCTTTAGTCTCTTCATCAACCACATTTTCTTCCATAACCACCGCACACAAGTCATTTTCCGTCAAATTGGCTATGATTGAGCGTTTTAGCCTTTTTGAAGCACTCCTCGGCTTTGTGCCCCTTCTTGTGGCAATAAGAGCATTTTCCGGTGAACTTGCTTAGCGCACCTTGCTTCTTGAAGCTCGTGGAGGCTTGAGGTGCAACTTTTTTAGGTGGCCCCTTGCTTGAATTAGGCACAAATTTTCCTTTGCCTTTGTTCTTGTACTCAGCTACATTAGCATTGTGAGTGAATGTCGGTTCAACCTTGCGTTTGAACGACTCATTTTGCAGCCTGGAAATGAGATTTGCCAAAGTCAAAGCTTTTTGCTTGTGGCCGAGATAATTTTTGAAATCGACCCAGCACGGAGGTAGCTTTTCCATGATGCAGTTCACTGTGAATGTTTCACAGATCTTCATGCCCTCATCAGCTATCTCTTGGATTATCAGTTGCAGCTCATGAACTTGCTCCATGATGGGCCTAGAGTCCACCATTTTGAAGTTAAGGAATTTCACCGTAGCGAGCTTTGTCGAGCCTACATTGAAAGACTTGTACTTCTTATCCAAGGAATCCCAAATTTCCTTGGAAGTTTTGGCCTCACTGTAAACGTTGTACAGCTGATCCACCAGGCGAGCTTTAATGTAGCCTCTGCACAGATAGTCCCCATGAAGCCACATATCGACACTAGCCAAAACGTGTACGTCAGTATTCTTGGGAGGCACAACAGGTTGAACCTCGGTGAGATACCTCTCCAATTTTAGCGTAGTCAGAAAGAAATGCATCTTTTGCTGCCACAACTTGAAGTTGGAGCCATCGAATTTTTCTGGTGTCATAATAGCACTCGCAACATTCGGGACATCATGCGCGGTAAGTGGAAGACCTTTCCCGTGTAGGGTCATCGTCTCACTTATTTGATTGCCGGCATCAGGACCTCCATTAGTCACATCAACGGTTCCGGTAGACATTTTTTTTTTGTTTCACAAAAGACAAATAAATGTCAAAATTGAGAAAAGAAAATAATTAAATAGCGTTTAAAATATTTAAATCACTAAAAATAATAAATTAAATAGTTTATGAATTGCTATTCAGCGTTTTTCAAAACGTATTTAATTTTAAATATATTTATTTAATTTTTCCAAAAAAGAAAAAATAACGTTTGTTTATACAAATTGTTAATTAATTTTTTTCCTTTTTTCCGAGAATAAATAACGTTTTTTAGGATTCGCAATAAAACGTAATTCAGACGAATATTTTTTTCTCTCTTTGGAAAATAAATATCGTTTTCAAATTCGCAATTAAGCGTAATACTAACGATAATAATATTTATATTATTATTTTTTTCTCTCAGATCACGAGGATCCTATTTTGAGAATTCGTTTCGTGAAACAAACTGCGTAAACCGTTTCGTCAAAATAATAGTAACGTTTACGATTAATAATGTTCCGCCAAATCGCTAAAAAGCAACCGCAGAAGCGTTGAATCGATTTAAAATCCGAATAAAAATTCATTTCGGGATTTCAAAATAACCACCAATTATATTAAAACCCAGAAACGTTTTGAAATCCGTAAATAAATCGAAATAAATCGTAAATAGTTTTAAAAAACATTTTAAAATCCGTAAGAATCCGTAAACGGTTTTTACAACACATTGGGCCTCACATCACATTACTCATATTTGGCCTCATTCTTATTCACAAATGACCCATGATCATGTGATATCCATTTCATATGAATCTAACAATATTGATACCCATTTTAATAGAATTATGGGTCCAACAAGTAGCTGCAAGACAAAGTAGAGAAACTCAACGAGGACAGCAATAGCAGAATGTGGACGAAGACTTTGCCTAAAAACCACGAGTTTTATGTCGGGGGTTAGAATCGCCATTTTTAGTGGGAATTTCAATTGTTATATGATTTGAAAACCAAAAATATATGATACAAGGATTCAAAAGCTTTGAAACGGGTAGTTTGTAAGTGGTGTTCTTTGTAATGACGTGAATGGATGATTAGTAAATGATTTGGGAGATAAAAGTCAAAAAGTTAAGCTCGGAAAATTCCGTGCTAATTAGGACTATACACTTTTCATTGTGTGTAGATGTCTTTTGTTTCGTATATCACTGCAAGTAAACTTTAGTGTATTTGATAAAATCTCTAATAATTTTTAAGCGTAGGATACAATGAATCCTTAGCTGTTTGGTGATTTACGACGTACGTGACTTCGGCATGTTAAATTTTTGAAAAAAGTGGTCCTATTTAAATCTGAACCATATTAACTCCTGGAAAAATTGTTAGTGCTCAAAAAAGACAAAAAGTATAAATCTGTTTTACATATTTTCTGAGCACATGTTAGTTAAAATTAAGTTTACATTAAAAAATCTGATTCAAACATTTTGTGAATGATATCAGATTAAATAAAATGTATTATGATCAAAGAAAAGTCAAGGAACGAGCCTCTTTAAAGAATTACATTTCTCTTAGGGTGTATTGAATTAAGAATTTGAACAGTTTTAATAAATTTTGAGATCATTTAGATGAATTTTGGTGAATTAAAAAATTTGTTATTAAATTTTCTGAATCTCACCTAAAATTATGAGATTTTAATTTTTATATTTTTAACTAAAAATTATCTGAAATCTCACGTGAACTTTCAAATCCATTTTTTAAAATAGTTCCAATAATAATAGATTTGATTGTATATTTAAAATTTTCATATTCATTTTATAAGATATTTTAAAATTCATATGTTTGAATAACAGTTGTTTTATTTCACTTTTTTCTCACAGTTCTTTTTGTTTTGTTAAAATCTACACACTTTCACTTTCTCTTTTTGATAAAAAAAAGTCATTCCAAAATTATTTGCTGGTAGATTTTCACAGGGAAACCTAAACCCGGAACTGTAAAACAGAAGTATACTCATTAATCAAATCAAATAAATTTTAAATTTATATCATTGTAATGTGCTTGACCTCTCTTGTTAGTTACTTCAAATGGACATGCAACCAAATATGTGAGATGTTCATTAAGACGTCGTTAAGTCTGATATTTCGATGTTTAGACACTTCGATGCACATGTTTCGATATTAAGTACATAGTTTTAACATTATACCTTTTCTGTAATGATTGGTTCATTGTAAAAAAGTTTTGGCACATGGATAGAAGCTTCTCAAGCTCAAGCGTTTATTTTTCTAGTTAAAGACCAACGTCTTGGAGATAACATGGGGTCTGCTCAAGGACCTAATGTGAGTGCGAAGTTACTGTAAGTTTGTAACAATTTTGGCTTGGATCATTTGATGCTTACTAAAACATGCTTGAAGCGGTAAATTACTAAAACACAGTACGAGAGGGAGGGAGGAAGTAAACAAACAAAGAGTTCATACTGCCAATAAATAAAACGAAACTGCCATTGCAATGTCCCCAAAGTACGAGAGGGAGGGAGGAAGATAAGAGTATTCTCTCACTCCTTTCCAAAATCAGCATTATAATGTGAACTCGACTCGAGTTTCTTGGCCTCGCTAAGCTTTCTCACCGCCTGAGAAATTGGTTAATTTCCAAATCAAAACCATGATTAAACCAAATCTCATATACAATATATATATATATATACCTTCATGAAATCTTCATGGATCACATAGTCTCGCTCTGCTCGGATTGCAAACATTCCAGCTTCCGTACATATGTTACGCAGATCAGCACCATTGAAACCCTTTTGAGCCAACGAAAAAAGTTAGTGAGAAACTCACTTGGGGAAAGCAACACTCACTCAGTCGGTATTGTAAGAAAAAACTAACCTCTGCAAGTTTGACAATAGCCTCGTAATCAATTTCACCATGTTTGGCGATACCAGCTGCATGGATCTTGAGAATATCCATTCTTGATTGCTCATTTGGCAGAGGGATCTCAATCTTTCTATCCAATCTACCCGGACGGAGAAGCGCAGGATCAAGCACATCAGGTCTGTTTGTGGCCATTATCATTTTCACCTAATAAAATTTCCCAAACACGGTCTTTCACTCAGACATTTAACAGCATATAGCTTTTAGTGTGAGAAAGAATTTAGGAAAAAACAAAATTCGTTCAAGATAGTATCTAACAGATTTCAAGACAACCGATATATAACTTTACAACACACTTATGCACATATAGACCAGGTTTGATCTAGGTATAACTTCAGATATAGCGAGCAGTACCTTTCTAAGGTTGTCGAACCCATCAAGCTGGTTGAGTAACTCCATCAGTGTTCTTTGAATTTCACGATCGGCACTAGTTCCTTCACTAAAACGACGCCCACCAATAGCATCGATCTCATCCATGAAAATGATACAAGGCTAAACCAAAGGAAAGTCAAGAATGTGATAACAAAAAGATTGTAGAAAATAATAGAAGAAGAAACATATATACATCCATAAAAGGGCTTACCTGGTGGTCACGGGCATAGTTAAACATCTCCCGAATCAGCCTAGCACTTTCACCAATGTATTTGTCTATGATTGCACTAGATACAACCTAACAAGAAAAACAAACTTGATTTAACCTCAGGATATGCCATAATGTAAACATTCCAAAAACAGCTAGTACAAAACTAAACCTTCAAGAAGTTAGCATCAATGTTGCTGGCAATAGCCCTAGCTAGTAGAGTTTTTCCAGTACCCGGAGGTCCATACAGAAGGACTCCCTGCATTGAGATGTAGCATCCACGACAATAATAAGCTAAAGTATTTAGCAGATCTCACTGACAAACACAACATTATGGAGACTAAAATAGTACAGCCGGGTATGTCATAAGGAAAAGAACGAAAAAATCAAGGAGAATATACACAATAATTACCTTTGGGGGTTTGATCCCAACTCTGAGGAAAAGTTCAGGATTCATGAGAGGAAGTTCAATAGACTCTCTTAATTCTCTAATCTGATCACCTAACCCTCCCACTGCGGAGTAACTAATATTGCCTGGATCTTCATGAAGCATGTTATAAACAACAGGATCAACCTACCATCAAAATCAAAACAATACTAGTGTCAGGAGAAATAAATTACGAGGGTATAACAGGAATAACAAAACCATACACATGTCCAGTTCGAACTTACTTCTCGGGGAAGAGCTCGCATTATTGTTAATGTTGTCATATCCAGAACAACTCGAGTTCCCGAAGTCAGCTTCTCCTTATCCACTTTGCTTCGGCAGCCCACAACATACCGAGGACCGCTGCTCGCTTTGACAATCACTAAAACACAAAACAATCAACATTTTCAGCTTCAGACACCATAAAAAACTGACTGTAGTACAACATAGAGCCCAATGAGCAACAATCTCACAGAAGCAAAGAAGGGTATTAAGTAGAGAAAAAAGGTTACATCTTTCGTTATCGAGCGGTCGAAGCACTTCTCCAATAATCTGGCCAACACTTTGAAGAGACTTAAGATCATCCTCAGTTTTGTTGAATTCCTTTTTAGCTCCTCTTAAGTTCTCTCTAGCTACAAGGAGCACAACAAACTCAGTCTTCTAATCACAAGTCATTAACTTATAACAAAATCTAGTAATCTACTAATACGAAACTCCAGAGCAGAGTAATCACAGATAAAAATCAAAACTTTAAGATCTTCTTCATCAATCAATTTAACAAAACCAGAAAGGTGAATAATTAAAGCAATTGAGAAAAACCCCTAGAATCGTATCACCCAAAAACCTAGATTCAACTCACTCAAATCCTTTCGAACTAAGTAAAGATTCGAAGATAGCATGATGCAACTGAATCTAGGCATATTGAAATCGGGGTTGAGAAATCGAACCTGTTCGAACACGGGCTTCGAGTTCTTTATGTTGAAGAAGCTTTTTCCGGTACTCGGAGACCGCAGCGGTACGGCGTCTAACGGCATCGTCGACTTCGCTCATCTTCTTCTTTGAATACTTCTTCTGGTTCTTCTACAGATAAATCTCAGATTTTCTCAAAGCTAAGCAAAACGATCTTCTCTGAAGAATTTATTTTTCTAACTTTTCTTGAGTAATGGGTTTAGTCTCCACAGAAATCGGAGCTAAAAGACTCGGCCAACTTAAAATCGTTGTCGTTTCCATATGTATAATTGGGATTATTGAACATATATATTTTTTGCTATAATATATGGTATAATTTAAGAGGTATAAATATAAATAATAATAAAATATTTTATACCCTTAAAAAAATAGGGATACTCGAATAGAAAATGAAAGATTAAGATGATTAATTTATTCTTATAAAAGTTGTGAGTTTGTTGTGTGTGAATGTTATAATTCATTCTATCGTTTATATAGAAGTGAGAAACATAAATTATTGCTCAGTGGTAATAAACTCCACGCAATTAAAGAACTGTGAATTTTTATTTTAATAACACTTTCTGTTGGAAAACAGTATTATTATTGTCTTTTACGTTATATATTTTGTTGGTTTATTAAAAACATTTCTAGAAAACTCCAATGAACTATAGTAAGTAAAAATAGTATAACCATATGTTTCTTGAAGATAAAGATGTGTAGTAATTTTGTGAAGAAATATGCAATATTGTCCGATGATATAACTTATCTTACTTTAATATTTTTATTCTTCTCAAGTTTTTAGGTGTATAAAGAGATTTTTGAAAAGATATATATTTAGTTCTATCCCTTTTGATATATCATTATTTCGTCTGAACAACACAAGCATCATTGTCTTCATATAAGATAGTAGGTCTATTTTTACACGAATTCCACTACTTGATTGGATGTATTGACTATTGATCTTAGTCATACACCATCTCTACTTGCTTCATGGAGTGCGATGATTTCATCATGATTAGAAGAAGCGGCCATAAACGTCTGCTTTTAAGAACGCCATGATATAACACTGCCTCCAATTGTGAATACATTTCTTGTTTGTGGTCGAGCATTATATGGATTGACAAATATCTTGCATCTGCAAAACCAATCATTTGACCATTTAAATTTTGGAATAAAATAATCCTAAATCAGTAGTGCCTTGAAGGTATCGAAAGGCATTTTAAATTTCATTGCAATGTCTTCGTGTAGGGGATGAAATGAATCTTGCCAAAAGATTAATAATAAATGATATATTAGGTCGAGTGCAATTTGCATGATACTTGAGGGCTCCAATTACACTTATATAAGGTATTTCAGACCAATTATCTCTTCATTTTCCCTAACTGGTCAAAAATAATCATTTTCTACTTTAAGTGATCTAGAAACCATTGGAGTACTAAGAGGAATTGTCATATTCATGTTAAAATGTTTTAGCACTCTTTTTGGTAGATGTTGATTGATGAACAAATATGTCATTTGGAGAATTCTCAATTTGTAGGCCAATCCAATACTTTGTTTGTCCCAGATCTTTCATCTCAAATTTTCTTTTTAAATAGTTTGTTGTTTTCTGTATTTCTTCATAAGTTCCTATAATGTTTAGATCATCGACATACACCGTAATAATTACAAATTCAGATATTGTTTTCTTGATAAAAACACATGAGCAAATACGATCATGTACATATTCTTCTTTTATTAAATGTGCATTAAGATGATTATACTACATATGTCAAGATTGCCTTAATGCGTATAATGATCTTTGCAATTTTATTGCGCATAACTTTTTGGATTTGGATTTTAATGCTTCTGCCATCTTAAACCCATTAGGGATTCTCATATAGATAGCATCATCCAATGACCCACAAAAATATGGTGTAACATCCATGAAACGTATATCTAGATTTATATCAGTTGCTAGCTCATCAAGAATCTAAACATGATTGCATCCATAACTCGGGAATACATTTCCTCATAATCAGTCCCTGGCCTTTGAGAAAAGACTTAAGCTACGAGACGAGCTTTATATCATATAATCTCATTTTTATCATTTTGTTTCATAACAAAAATCCATTTGTATCCAACCAGTCTCACATTTTCAGGTGTAAGTATAAGAGGTCCGAATACATTTTATTTATTAAATGAGTCAAATTCAACTTTTATTGCCTCTTTCCAGTTTATCCAGTCATATTTTTTTTATATTCATATACACACTTTGGTTATGGATCATCGTTTTCTTTATCTATTTCCTTTGGCACAATGTATGAGAAAACATCATCAACATTATCCACTTCATTTTGATTCCATATTTTTCTATTATGGATATAGTTGATAGAAATATCACGATTTCCTTCATGTTCATGATGCTCTGCTTTGTCATTAGACTCATGATTTGATTCTTCCGAAATGTTTTCTACTATTTTGGGTGTATCATGCTTTTCAGTTTCCTTTTATTTTTTATTCTTAGAACCAACGGGTCTACCACGCTTCAAATGTGTCCTAAACTCACTTGTATCCTCTGCACTTCCAATTTCTTTTGGAATTGAACATTTGCATCTGGTATATGTGATTTAGTTATCGTTTTGGTATATGCAAATGCATCAAGTAACTGATTTGTTGTACTCTGCAAATGCACCATTCATCGAATTTCTAGTTCCGACTACTTTGTAGGAGGATCAAGATGTAACAGAGATGATACATACCATTTGATATCTTTTACTACTTGTTTACTTTCTCCACTAGAATTGAGAATACTTTCTCATCGAAATGAAAATCGACAAAACATGTCGTAAAGACATCTCTAGTCCGCGGTTCTAGGTATCATATAATTGATAGAGAATCACAACCAACATATATTTTTAACATTCTTTATGGTCTTATCTTTTGTATGTTGTGGTGGTGCTATAGGCACATACACTGCACAACCAAAAAATCTTAGATGAGAAATATTTGCTTCTCGACCAAAAGCTAATTGTAATGGAGAATATTTATGATATGCACTTGGTCTTATTCGAATGAGTAGTTCTGCATGCAAAATGGCATGTCCCCCATATAGGTAGGAATTGATCTCATGATCAATGGTCTTGCAATTAGTTGCAAACATTTGATTAATGATTCAGTCAAACCATTTTGTGTATGGACATGAGCTACATGATGCTCAACTTCAATTTCCGATACCATACAATAATTATTGGATGCTTGGGGATGTGAATGCACCAACATTGTCTAATCTAACTCTATTATTAGGATAATCAGAAAACTAAGCTTTCAGTACGATTGTTTGAGTTAAAAATCTTGTGAATGCCATATTTTGAGATAATAATAGACATACATATGACCATCTACTGATATGTAATTTAATACCATAAAATAGTAGAATGTTCCACATGACGAATGTATTGGTCGACAAATATCAACTTGAATCCATTCAAAGAATTTTGGTGATTCTTAATCAATTTTGGTTGGCGATGGCCTTATGATCAATTTTCCAAGAGAACAAGTAGCACATGTCATTTTTTATCACCAAACATTACCATTTATTGTTGAATATGGGAACCAACGTAATTACAATGAAACATTAGTTATCATTGGAGGGATTAAATGATAGAAAGTAAAAAATTGATCGTTAGAAGATATGCTTTTAGCCAATATATCTGCTAGGATGTTGCACTTCCTACTTGTCCAAACAAACTGAGTGTCATTAAACTTCTGTCCCTATCGATGTATATCATGTATCCAGTTGTACACAACAAATTTAAGAACTGAACCTTTTAGAAGATCTATCATTTCTTTATTACCCCCCTCAAAACAAACTCTTCGATAACCACGACTCCAAAAATTATGCATAGCTATTAGAAGAGCTTGGAACTCACACTCTAAGGGATTCAGAAGTACCTTACCTACTGCATTACCCGATCCCAAATAAACTCCATCACTATCACGGATGACCCAACCTGATGTTGAGGCCCTTTGATCATTTGTGAAAGAACCATCAAAGTTACACTTTATCCACCTTGTCTCGGGTTTTCCCCATTTTCGCTCTCTATGCCTATATTGATGATCATTTTATTTCCATGATATATGTCATGAATTTTTAGTGAATGGCCATGTAAGTTCTCTATGATTTTCTGCATCATTGTAGTGGCTGGGTGACCGAGGTGATCATGCCATAATGTAAAATCTTATGGATTTTTTTTATCACGAGATGTGATTCAATGACATTTGTATAAGTATGATGCAAATCAAAAGGAAATTCTAGGAATTTTTCTAGTATATGTTGTTTCTCAGATCTATCAAAAGTTATATACATATACTTCTTTCCATTCTCAGTTGTTGACTGAGTGTTATATCTTTGTAGATATATATATATATATATATATATATATATCTTTAAAACTCAACAAATTCCTGTTACACTTTAGAGAATATAAAAAAACTATTTATAGAAAATTTTGTTCCATTAGACAATATAAAGTTGGTTTTGCACTTCTTTTGATTAAGTCTGTAGGACCTGATATTGTATTGACTATCACATTTGTCGGTTTTAGATACCAAAAGTATATATTGTGTTTCAGAATATTGTGGGTTGTTCCACTATTGGTATACAAATTTCTCTCGCATTTATCTTGGAGATTTTCCGTTTGTATCTTTTTCTATTTTTGTGATAAACATAAATATTAATAATAAAATAATAAGATAATAAATTTTATTCATAAATAGAAAAAATTCAATACTTATACAATCTTTTATTTTGAAACAAAGTACTTAAAAATAATTGAAATAGGTAATAAGTATACATGAAATAACTGGAGACTTATTCAGTAGACTCATTACTAACATTTCACTTTCTATTAAAAATGGTTTCATCGAAATTATCTATAAAGTTTCACTTCATTCCCTTTGCTTATTAGGGATTCATTGTATAATTTACAAAGATGTTCAGGAGTTCGACAAACATGAGTCCAATGCCTGTTTGATCAACTATGTATAACATATGTTCTCAAATTTTTGGCTGGAACTTCCTTGGAATTATTTCTCTTTCTGACCTTGTTCAGGTTGAACCCAAGTATAAGGCATCTTGCCTTGTGGGATATAGGGTTTACCATATCCTCGATTAATTCGACGGCCACAACCCCTATAGATTTTTTTTCTCCCTCTCTGGATATTTTACATTTGATGCATTTGTTGCATTCACTTCAAAAACATTTTTTTTTGTTTCAATAAGTCGAGCATTGTGATTCTTAATGACGAGTTCATTATTATTTTTTGCAAGCATGAGCATCACAATTAGTTCGGAAAATCTTTTATATCCGTAATTTCTGTTTTGCTCTTGCAATACATAATGGTTTTTATGAAAAGTGAGAAAAGTCTTGTTAAGCATTTATGCTTCGCTAATAGGCTTTCCACAATATTCTAATTATGTCATTGTTATAACATTGCAAAAATATAAAGGCTTACTTTTTCAAAATCCTGAAACCTTAGATTGTAGCATTCATCCAGGACATGTGAAAGTGTTACTGTCTTTTGGTTATCAAACCTATCTTTTAATGCTGTGCACAGCTCCGCAAGATCTTTTGACTGCGCATAATCATGCGTCAGATTCTCATCTAGATGTTTTCTGAGAAAAATTATTGATTTTGCCTTTTCATGAAGAGATGATGTATTTTTCTCTTTTATTGTCGTGGATATTTTTTCTGATTCTATGTAAAACTATGCATTAGTTGTCTATGTTATATAATTTGCTTCAGTTAGTTATAAAGCCGGAAACTTGAGTTTCTCGATGTTTGTCATTTGATTTTTCTAAAACAAAGCCATAAAAGTATCGTCAATAATATGATATTATATATTTAAATTGAACCATTTATATTAATAATACAAGCGATTACAAAAACATGATTGTATAGAAAAATAAATCGATATTTATGGTGAACTCTTCGTGAGTAAATTTTCCAATGAAGAGATCATAAATACATACAAGAATTACAAATATACTAAGAATTAAAAGCAAGCGAATGATTATTCAAAATGAAAACTAAACCATTTTTCGGAGAAGGATTTGAAAAGAGATGAAATGTTCGATGTAATGAATGAAAAATGAGTGTATTTATAGATTGAAAACATTGTTCATACCCGTTTGGAAAAGTGAAGATTTTTGAAACATTTTCTTTGTGACCATTGGTATAAAAATAATAATCATAAAATATCAATTTAAATTTTTAATAATCTATCAGTTAAATTTACTAATTTCAGAAAAAATATTTATATAATAATTGTCGAGCCTCTATTATAAAATAACCATAATAAATACATATTAATAACTATATATATTATGGTGATATAATCATTCATATTATAACGATGAATAAACTATGGTTACATAGTCATCTATATCATAACTGTAAATAAATGATGGTAATATAGTCATCCACGTTATAACATTAAATAAATTATGAAAATATATTTATCCATATGTCTGGCCGTTGAGCCCTCTAAAATTATATGCACCACAACCGAGGCACGTCATGAATCATGCTTGACATTTTTTTGGTTCTCAAGATTGAGAAACCTTCCAACGATGCTACATCAATTCCTCTCCCTTGCACTTATTTTCAGAACAGACTTCAACTTCACTGGGTTTTTCCTCTTTAATAGTCATCTCTTCAAGCGCTCTGTCCAACTCAAAGACCATGATCACTCACACACAAACACAGAACATGAATCCGACGTGAAATACTCACAAGGATTAAAACACTCAAGAACTTCTCAGCCACAGGAAGAACACGACGGCGGAACTCTCAGAAAATAAAAACCTACGGTTAAACTTTGAAAACAAGGAAAAAATTACCAACATATGGAAAGAAACAGAAAAAATCTCATAAATATAAGAAAAAATAAAATATTCTCAGTATTACCAAGCCCCACTAATCGAAGAATGAAAGACTCTTTCCCTTAGGGAGAGTCTTAAGCCTCTTCCAGGGATGAGACAAACTCATTAATTGTGCAATTTCCCAGGAATTTCAAAAATGAAAAACTTTAAAAATAATTATGTTCCTCTTTTTCCTTTTCCTTCTCGTTGGTAATAAGAAAGATTGCGGAAAAAGTGAGGAACATTGAAGATGATGGTGCTGAATGATGATTGTTGTTGTGAAGGTGGGTGAGAGAGACCTTTGTTATGGAGCTTCAAGGATATAACCAAAATTTTTATCTTTAAATTAATAAAATTCCATTAATTTAATAACATTTTGTACTCAAAAACTAATGATAATCAAAGGAAACAATAAATTATACCCCCTATAATCTTAAAAGATTGATGTTCTATCTTTTCATTTTGTTCCACAAAAATTGATTGTTTAGTTTTTTATTATTATTAATAAATTGTAAACTTTGAGATGCAATAATTGAAAATAATTACATTTACTAAATTACAATTAGTTCATAATTATTGGAAAGTGTTTGATATAAAAAATAATGTTGATATAATTAAATATTTATTGTTTCTTAACATATGTGAAAATTCTAACAAATCATTTTTTATGAACAGAGGAAGTATATTTATGTTTAGATTACGAGTTTGAAGTTTGAAGATAACCTCGTGGAAGAAGTAGCAAAATCATATTTATAAAAGCCTCCATTCTTGTGCTATATGCAGCATTTTGTTAATTAAAAACTTATTTTATTTCGAATCATGGACATAAAACTCGAATATTTACAACCAAATTTAGAAGACGAAGACAATGTATCTTATTAAAACTAGGAATTAATTTTTGATGCCCATTTTTAACTTGTAAATAATAAATATGTAGTAATCATGTGGCTTACATAGGTCCGGCTCGTGGCACAAGCTACATAAACAAAAGGTTAGTGGCTGAACTATTTTTTTTCTGATTTGTTTTAGTTACTAAAACGTAAAAACCTTTGATCTCCCTCCTCGTAGCTTTGCATCAAACATCAATTAGGTTTTCTGGAAAAATTAACTCTTTATTATCAACACAAACTTTTATTAACTTTAATCTTATATTTGATCTCCATTTACAAGAGAATTTTCGTTTATGATGTAAGAAGGACTGAAGTCTGAAGGAGGTGTTGTTATCATAACATGTATGTCATGTGCAATATTGCAATTTCAACTTTTTTAGAGATGATGGTCTTCCTTTTCGTTACGGAAACTACAAAGTCTACGATTCTATTATACACTAATTTTTGTACATGATCCTTCATACTTGCTCTCTGATTTTCATAAATGATTTAATTGCAATTTTGGTAATTCATGAATATGATGTTATAATTTATACGATTCAACTTATCATTGAACATCTATGCATATAAACATATTGGACAATATCAATTAATGTTTGATCAGTCTTGAAGTCTGATTACTGTCCATGTTATTTTTGTCGTCAAATTCCATATATTAACTTATCGCTTTAATGACTCTCTGCTTGAGAAAATCAAATGAGTAAGCAATGTGATTATATGAAAAAAAAATGCACGGATTAATGTGATTCTAACGATCCATATTATCCGGACAAAGATAACATATCATAAGAAGCAAATACAATGCAAATAATTAGAATGACACTCTAGAAAAAGAAAACTAATAACTCTAGAAAAATCGGAACACGCCGTAGGAATATACCACTCGAAGTGGTGCAAATCTAGTCGATGTGTGATGATCGGATTCCCCAAGATGCAATACCACATGAAATACGAAAGTATTCGTTGTATTTTGAAACTCCTAACTTGGGCCTGAAATGTCGAGACACTCGATCTCTGAAAAGGGTGGTGACAAGAAGGACGAGAGAGGACTCCTACGAAAGCCGATGTGAACAAGGGTTTGGTTACCAACGGAGGAGGAGGCAAAACTTTGCACTCTTGATGCCGTTAAAGCAATGCAAATATCTTCAAACTCCTTAAAAACGGCCAAAAAATGATCAGTCAATCCTTGTTTCGATATCGATCCAAACCTCAAGAGGAATCCTCCACCACTGAAACGTTTGTGTCGAAACATCAGAACACAAAGATTAATTCGAAAACTAAATGCGCCTAACTTTGACTTGGGCCTTGAGAACAAATTATAACAGGCTAATTCTTTGCATAAGTCATTAGGCAATAAGCCCACAATCAATGTCCGACATGTTTGACGTGGAAATTGATGAATTGACAGAATTATGTGTTTGTACTTCTGGAAATTAAAAGTTATTGAGATTTTGTATATTTCTAATTCTGTCAAATAAAAATAGTGTCAAATGACTAGTAAAAACTGCTTGACTTGGTCCCAAGTTAAGAAAAGCTAAAGTAAAGTTATTTATTAAAAAACTACATTGATGTTAACTAGTTAAGTTGTTAACGTGCTGAGTTATTGATATTCATTTCATTTTTTTTCTTTTTTTTGTAGAAGAACGCAATCTTTGAGAATCATATTTATTTAGTAGTATGTAGTCTTAAGTTTTGTTTACCTCATGATTGAAACTTATTTATTTTTTCTTCTATGACTCTATTATCTATATCTTGGTTTAATTTTTTGTTTGGTTTTGATGTTTATGTTTCTTTATATGGTTACTTTAGAGTAGAACATTTCTTTCGTTTGGAGTTAAAAAGATTAATATTATGTCGATATCGTTGGACCGGTCCTGGGCTTACGGTCTTATATCATCAAGCTATGTTGTTTCGAATGCCTTCGTTCTCTCTTTTTTTAATATTATGTAAAATTATATTTAAGAAAAAATCTTTTTACAAACTATTTTAAAATCTGTTTAAACCAAAAAAAGAGATTACAAGAATGGTAAAACTTAAAAAGAAACAGAAGTATCGAAAGTGTTTGTCTCATTAAAACTCCGAGGTAGAAAACCCAATTGGAACAAAACTAACTCGTGGAAAAAAAAGTATATCCACTTTCGATTGAGCTGAAAAAATTGAAGTAACAAAATAATCGATACATAGCACTTCGAGCACGAAGGGTTTAAGTTCTAGTGGCGAACCATACTTGTAGACCCAAATTCATTAATCCACAACTTTGCATCGTTGAAAGGCGATTACGAACCGTCCTCCCAATGTCTCGAATCAAAAGATCAATGGATGATGGGCTATTCTCGTGCTTCCGTTTGTTGCGTTCTCTCCACAAAAAGTAAACCGCAACTTGGAACACGTATTTGGTAATGAAGTCCCGAGGTTCTGTACTACCTGAGGACAAAACCAATGTTAGAATATCGTGAAAAATATCTGTGTACCTATGGTGAAGGAGTCTTGCCGTGAGCCTTCGCCAAACGTGAGAAGCAAAAGGACAACGTAAGAAAAAAGGTCTCTCGTCTCCATCAAATTAGAACATAAAACACAGCCATGAAGAGTATTCGAATTGCACAAAACCATATGATCTCCGGTAGATAATCGATTAAGAATAGCTAACCAGACAATGAACGAGAATTTTGAGGTAGCATTTGGAAACCAAACGCCCTTAGACCAAGGCGTCTTAGGAGACTGTTCCCGGAGCTGGTTCCAGGTTTCTTTGGTGGAGAAAATGGTTTAAACCGACCTCTTTTACCTCTCCACAGGGCTACGTCAACAGCGGTAGTCATCCTACCTCTAAGGTCTTGAATCTCATCTTCAAGTTGTGAGTGAATGGTTGTGTGATGGCGGCGACGTCGATGATTTCTAAGTACCTCCCCTAATGTATCTGTCGTCTTAATACCCATATCTATACAATCCGGTCTCCAAATACTTCAACCAGCCTACCAAGAGTACTCCAATAATCATGCCAGAAAGATACGTGGATGCCACTCTTAACTTGAATCCTAT
This sequence comes from Cardamine chenopodiifolia, assembly GCA_963922655.1. Lineage (NCBI taxonomy): Eukaryota > Viridiplantae > Streptophyta > Magnoliopsida > Brassicales > Brassicaceae > Cardamine > Cardamine chenopodiifolia. The sequence goes on from OZ000464.1 coordinate 2,682,246, forward strand.
AAAACTCTTTAGCTGCATCGCGATATTTTAAAAGCTTTCACTGTATACAAGAACCACCTTCATTCTCATATTAATAAGTTTCAAATTGTCTTAAGCTCGGTCCAAAAGGATATTGGCCTTCTGCATGCATTCAACAAAAGCAGCTCTTACTTTAGGATCCTCCATTTCTTCAAAGCTCAGAGGTTTCAAAAGTTCACAAATGGCGTTCATAATCTTTTCGAGCGTTTTGTATTGTGCAACAACCTCCTTTATCTTGGGCATAAACTGTTTATTCCAGGTTTTCATTAAATTAAGATGTTATTTTGATTATTAAAAAATCACAAAATATACAAACTATAAGAAAAAGATGAGCAAATCAAAATTTCTAACTATAAATTTAGATGTTACCTGTCAACGTTTTTCATGCTCATTGTTTTAACTCAGATTTTCAACGTTTTTCAATCCTACTAAAGTACTAATTTTACTTATCAATCTTTCTTAAAAGATATGTAATGTTATCGAAAAAAAATATTAAGAATTCATGCTCATTGTTTTCTTTCCTAGCTATTAGTACACGGTAGCTACCAATTTTGTAAATCTAATTTTCAACACTGTTTTCAAACTTACTAATTTCACTATTTTTAACTTATAAAAATACTACTTATGTAATGTAATTATTGAAAAGTTTAATTCTCGTTTTTATTTTTGATATATAAAATTAATACACTCTATGGTTTACTAGACCAATGGAATCATAAATATTCAATATTAAAACACTATATATTTAGATTGTCTAAATATCTTATGACTTTGGATTGTTTAAATATATTTAACAGAGCTGTTAAGTAAATTGCTTTATAAAGTATACAAAAAATGAGAATTAAAAAAGAAAAAGAATATTGAATGTGAATTGAAAATAAGTTTTGATGTCTCAATTTGGATGGAAATAAGTTTGAAACATTATTTTTGTGAATAAATAGATTGAACCTTTAAATTTAGGGACATTTAATGTTATACGAATAGTTCCGATGGGACATCAACCACATTTTTACTCACATTAACAATTGTTGACTGTGGAAACCTTACTGCTTTCATGGAACGAATAGAGAATGAAGTAATAATAATAGTTTTTTGATAAAGCCCACAAAGCAACAAAATAATTATTTTGTTCCTCACGCATGCTAAATTTGTTTTCCTTTTCCAGTTATTTATTTTCATCAATACTTATAAATAAATGGATCAATATCATGAGTTACAGTAGAAAATCTATAAATTAATACTCAAAAAGTAATAATCACTTTAAATTAATAAATTTATCTTGTCATATGTTGGACCAGTGTAATAAGATAATAGATTTTTTGAAAATTCTATATAAATATATGGTACCATCAATATCATAAATTAATAATTATATAAAATTATACCATATAAATAAAATATTTTAGTGAAATATGACTCTAGTACTATTTATTAATTCGTAAATTTATATTTTGTTGAAACTTATTTTTATTTTCTTTTCTTATTTTATTAAAAATAGTTGGTATTATCTTCTCAAATTGCATCAAAAAATTATGAAAATTTTTATAAGTGATAATTGTTTCCTAATGTTTAATTGTGACTAAACATATCGAAATATTGTCTTCAACTTCTTATTTTAAATAAGATTTTTTTAAAATTAGACAAATCTTTCTATAAATTAATACTTATTAATTTATCGATAAATTAGTATCCTCTATAAATTAATAAAATACTTCGGTTCCAACTTCATAGAAGCTTTGACTTTAAAATTTTTAGACTAATTGAGTTCTTGCATTGATTATCAAATATAATCAAAATCTTGTACTATTAAATTAACAGTTTTCCAATTTAAGGAAAATCATATGTTACTTAAAAAAATAATGTGACAACAATAATCAAAGCTTCTCGGGTTCATTATTGGTATATGGATCAAACATTACATATGAAGGAAATTGATTTAAGGGCATAGTAAGAAATATGAAGCTAATTATGCATTAATAATAGAGAAAATATAACTTTTTGAAACAATTTTTTTGATAAGAAACAAAGGGAGTATGATGTAACTAGGTAAATACCGAGCTATGCGGCGGACATATACTTTAATTATGGTTTTTAATGTTAATGTTTTCCAACATAATATTATAATAAATTATTAATGTGTATAATATATTAAGTATTTTGATAATTTATATTAAATTTGAACAAAACACCAACAATCATAGTTTGTTAAGTGAAAAAAAAATCGTAAAATCACATTACAAAACAATAATCTCTTTAAAAAATTCATGACTTTGATCAAAATGTGTTTTCATTGCATGTATGTATTTTTCTACTATTTGGATAAGAGGGAGACAATAATATATAAATACAGTAAAACCTCTATAAATTAATACTCAATAAACTAATAATCAATAAATTAATAATTACTATAAATTCATAAATTTATATGGTCCCACCCGTTTTTATGTTGTAACTCTTCCACTCGTTTTTAAGTCGTTTGCCCGTTATCACCTTTCTGTTTTTTTTTTATGTTGTAACTCTTCCACCCGTTATTAAGTAGACTGCCTTTTATCAAAAAAAAAAAAAAAAAAAAAAATTCATATGCCATATTATAGTTTATAGCTCGTACGCATGATCTAACTTTTTCTTCTTCTTTTTTGGTTTTTTGGGGAATTTAAAGTCTATTATCGAAAGATTTCCAGTGTTTTCATTTTTTTATTATCACTAAATGATTTAACCTTTTACCCGTCGAGTAATGTATTCACCGAATTTTCTAATAGATTTAAAGTATGATATTATTTCAGTTAACAAAATAAAAATGGTTAGATAATTTCACGCTTGAGAAAATTAATCTCTAACAAATTTATAAAGAAACTCATCCTCAAATGAAAATCACTAGTCCATTTATGATTTAGTTGAAATTCCCACTGCTACACAAAATCAATGTCGTTAGAGCTAGGGCTCTCCGAACGAGTTGATTTTCGCATAATTTTTTTCATAAACATCATCATGAGGAGAAATCAAACAAAATTGGAGCTCGAATTGAGATTAACAATGGTGTAATCAAAGAAAAAAAAAGTTTGATGGCTCTGATACCATATTACGAATGAGAAATCAAAAGAATTTGAAAGAGATGAGTTTGAAAGTTTGTTAGAAAATATTTTCTCATTAATTCTCAAATGAATTATACAATCAGTTTATATTAACTTAATTACTAAACCGGTTATCTCCAATAGAAAGGCTCTGGAAGTTCTTTAAACTCTTAGTTACTTGTCCATGGAAAGTGTTACGTGCGAGGTTAACGTTCTTTAACCGTTTACAAACCGGTAGATTCTCATACAATATTTAAATATACGGTCTCATCAATATCATAAATTAATAATCATATACACTTATAATATATAGATATTTTAGTGAAATATGACTCTAGTGTTGTTTGTTTATTCGTAAATTTGCATTTTTATTGGAACTCATTTCTAGTTTTTTTCTTAGACTATAAAAAACAGTTGGTATTATCTTTTCAAATTGCATCCAAAATTATGAAAAATTCTATATGCGATAATTATTTTCTAATATATAACTACAACTTAAAATATTAAGGTATTGTCTTTAATTTCTTATTTTAAATATGTTTTTTTAAATTAGATAAATCTTTATATAAATTAATAAAATACTTTGGTCCCGACATTATTAATTTATAGAAGTTTTACTGTAAATGTTGAAAGTAAAATCTTATTAGTTGATCGTTAAAATATAATATATGGTCAATGTGATATTATAAATCTATAAGATGACTATTCCAATACATATAATTTTTTTATAGGTTCTAAAGATACAAAAGAGTCTTAGCGGGAAGAGAACATGGTTGTGAACCCTGCTTTAATAAATCAAGTTTTTGCAAATATGTTCGTTTAATAGCATTTCATCAGGAACTAAACACAAAGGTGAAGGAGGATTGATAATCTCCGTTGATTATTTGTTTATTTACCTTATTTGTTAGATAAAATATCATTTTTAATCTCCAAAGTGACAAATGTAAACACTTTAAACTTTGATAGTATTACACTAACACTTTAAACCTGCAAACTATTTTTTTTTAACACTTTAACTTTCAAACTAGATTCCGCATTTTTTGCAGCAAAAATAGACAGAACGAGTAATCCCATCTTAATCTCTTTTCGATTTTCTCTCTTTCAACCTCGTCGATTCATGTTCTTTCAGTCCAAAACCTTCAAATTTTGCCCATTTCTTCTCTGGTATAACACAATTTTTATTTTTGAGCTCATTTTCTTCGAATTTCAACTTTTACAACTCATTTTCATTCTTTGTCTCTTATTCTCTTTCGACGAGGTTAGCCACAAAAAAAATGAGGGGATAGTTTTGCGGTGCAGGGGCTAATTTGGAGGTTTAAAGTGTTAGCAAATTAGTTTGAAAGTTTAAAAGGTTAGTGTAATACTACCAAAGTTTAAAGTGCTAGCATTTGTTACTTAAGGTTAAAAATACTATTTTCCGTCATTTTTTGACACTCAAAATCGTTGACTCTTCTTTATTGTTGAGGATGGACTGGACAACCTCCTTTAAAGCTAACCCAAATCAAGAATTGGTCCATTTAGTGAACGGTAAAGTCCATGAAGTTCGGCAAGTCAGATTGTCGATGATTTTAGCCAAGAAAAAAGAAAATCATTCAGAAAAAGAAATTCGTCGAGAAAAGGAAAGATCGATTCCTAAAAGGAAAAATAGATCCTTGAGATAGCCGACTCAAGGCACCCCTACCTTAAAAGACATCCACAAATCAGCAGAAGACTTGAAAACTCTAAGATCATCATTTTCTTTAGTCATTTGTTTTCTTTCCATATCTAGTTTGTCACCTCGACAATCTAGCTATTTTCCTTATAATCGTCGATCTTTATACTTCATTAATAACAAAAATCTCTGAATTGCCTTTCTAAATCTTATTGCTAAAACCCTAGATCAACACACCGGCAGTATTACATCCTCATATTTACAGAAATGGACAATTTTGTTTAGGTATTTACTCACTCTTTAGTCTATGGATATGCTCTGAAATACTAATTCAACTTGTGTGTGCCTATTTGTGCCTTGTGTAACAGTTTGTTTTCTTCTAATTAGTCTTATATGATGCATAAGTCAATCAAAATAGTTTTCCTTATAAACCGAGGAAATCAACTTGATTCATTCATGCATGTATATAGGTAATGTGGAGGAAAAAAGAGACGATATAGTTGTTGTGCTCAGAGTCCTAAAATACCGCATCAACAGTGTTATACAGTTTATTTTTCTACATAGGGCATGTTTGTTTGACCGCCGCATGCGGCTGCGGCTGCGGCTGCGACTTGCGATCTGCGGCCAGACGTTGGGTTCTTGTTCGTTTAACAGTCGTACGTCTGATCGCAGTGGTAACCGTAGTCTCCTGTGTCAGCCAAACGAATAGAAATTGGCCGCAGGCGCAGCCGCTACAGTACTAAACGCACCACCAGATTTTTTTAGCAGCTGAAAAATTCTGATGCAACAATTTGCGTCTGCCGCAACGTTTGGCCGCATGCCGCAACCGCAGGAAGTTGAGGCTACCAAACGAACAGGGTTATAGTCTGTTTGATGCTTAAACATGAAATTAGGGTGCAAATGTGTGTTCTACACCAATGAGGAAACTGATATTGTCCCTTTTCGACCCTATGCTAGATCTTTCCCATGATCATAGTAGTCTCTGAAGCGCTTGGTCTCTATTTCTGTTAACTTTCTCTTATTGAAGCAGAAACCAAATTGTATAGTTTCATTTCACTAAACAATAAGTTGTTGAAAACTTTTTTTTGAAATTTCATAAATCTCTCCTTATATATATTTCTCACTTCTTAGTTTCAAGTTAAATTTTGAAGAGTACCAAAGTAGTAAATTCTGTTTAAATGAAAACAATAGAAAGGGATGTATACTGAAAAGTTGAACTCCGAAATAACAACACAACCCCATCCATGGAACATAAACGAATAATTAGCATAGCTGCGAGTTATAAAAGTTTGCAACATTTATTCACCACACAAAGAGCACAGTAAGGTCAAAGACTCTAGTGAACAAAGATTTTATTAAACACCAAACATATTAGCAAAGTAGGTAGAAGAAGAAAAGCGAAATCAAGCTGAAGCAACGACGGCCGTGTGCTTTTCGAGCTTGGCAATGATTTCCTCTTTCGCAGCCCCAACGATGGTATCGAGGACAACTCCTTCTTTCATGTAGATAAACGTCGGCATTGCCTGAACATCGAAATCCTTAGCAACAGTCTGCACAACACAACACACAAGCAAGTTAACAAGGCCAGAGAGGTTACTATAGTATTAAGTTTTTGCTAATTTGAATATTGAAAGATTCAAAAACTCACATTCAAGGCATCCACATCGACCTTGAAGAACACAACGTTAGGGTGCTTCTTGGCCAAATCTTGAAAGACGGGTGCAATGAAACGGCAAGGTGGGCACCATGTTGCAGTGAAGTCTATCACAATCTGTTTCATTCCATAACTTAGAAAGCTAAATCGATAGATAATACAACCCTTAGATACAAAAAAAGATGGATTAATTACAATAACAAATGTGTCATTTTCATGTGACTTTTAGGTTATGAAACTTTGCATAAGTTGAGGACAGAACATCATATTTCCTATGAAAATTGGTACCATTTTCTCCTATTTAATCAACTGAATTTGAAATCTATATCGAATTATCGATTCTTTAGACTCTCAATCGAACTAAATCGAAAAAAAAAACAAAAATGGGTTAATTACGATAACAAAAATGTGATTTTTATGTGATTTACTATGAAATTCGCATGTTATAGGACCATTTCATAATACATTTATCAATTGAATTCCAAATTTCGCTATTAAGGTTTTAATCTCTAAGATCTAAAGCTTCTAAACTCCAAATTAAACTATTAGGGTTCATAAATTTCATCCAAAACTCAATTTCGGGAATGAAAAGGTTAGATTCAAAGCTAATTCTAGATCCTTCGTATCCAAATCAGAAGACGGTAAGCAGAAACACAAAACCCAAAAATCTCGCTTTTTCAAACTGAAAAATCAAATTCAAGAGTATCGTACCAGTTTCTTGGATTCGTTAGCGACCTTGAACTTCTCCTCCCATTCTTCAACGGTGTGGCAAGCGATCACTTCTCCTTCTGCGGCCATTTTTTTCTGATGATTGATGTGTTTTGAGTGATTTCTTCTTCGTCTCGGTCTCTGGGGTCGGTTCTTAAAGTAAAGAAGGCGGAGAGAATCTTACTTCTTTTTTATGCTTTTTTTTAACTTTTCAATATTCTTTAAATGGAATAATAATATAATATTTTTCCACCATATCGTTTAAATAGTTTATTTTTTAACGATTTTGTAAACATGGGCTAAAATTCTAATGAAGACGTTTAAAAAAATATATATATAATTTAAAAAATGGACCAAACCATTGGGAGGAATCGATGCGGGATTGTGGGATTCAACGGTTGAGACTGAAGATTCATGAATTTGGATTCGGGTTCTGGTGACGCGTGTAATGCACGCTCATTGGAAATAGAGGAATTTTGCTGAAATGGATATATCGTATCTTGACTTTCCAAATATTCATGATAATATAATCTACCAAATATTATAAAAATTGAAAGAAAAAAGGCAGAAAAGGTTTATGTTTTCTAATTCTACTAGATGTCTTTATATTATGATACAAATAAGCACAAAGTAACAAAAATATAATCTACCAAATATTACAAAATTGGAAATATTCATTTTTGAATATTGAATGTGGTTGAAAATGCTATAAGGTAGTTTTTCTATTGGAGGGAAAATCTTTTTTCTATGTGTCTAATATAAGTTAAAATTGAATATTTGAAATGAAAATATAAGATAAGGAGAAGAGTTTATTAATCCTTTTAAGTAATTAATTTTAGCTAAAAATAATTAGTTTGAGTTCTGTTAATATTTTGCCAGTTTAGTTTTTAAGAAATAATAATTATTTTTATTGTTTTAACTCTGGTTATTATTCTGGTCACGTAAGGTAATTATTTTTTATTTGTTCTTTTTAGCTTGTTTTTTGTGGAGTTAAACAATTAGAGATTACCTTAGGTGATCCTTTTATAGTTTGTATTATGGCTTATATCATTATTCCAAACTCCCTCATACACATATCCTTTCTACACGCAAATTGACTATTTTGTGTTCTGTAACTAGATCAACAATGAAATTGTAAAACAAGTGAATTACTGTAAAAAATAACTGCAAATTTAACTGTAAAAAATAGTTCAATGGATGTAACTAATCCCAACCTTTGACTTTTCTCTTTTCCTGTTTGACCAAATCATTTATTTTTCAAATTAAAGTTGTTGTCGTTTATAATAAAAAAAATCGCTCTACATATAAGAAAAACAAATTTAACGAACCTTATACTTTTAATAAAATCAACTAAGTAGCTGACCTTTTTGACGTGCTTGGGTAGCTTTAACCATTTATGGTCTAGTTGTAACGGATCAAAATCTTCAATACTCCTAGAGTTATAAACCAATTCTATTATACTCCTCTCTATTCTCTTTTACCTTATCTTTCTAAAATACAAATATATTTTCATAATATAATAATAATAAATATAAATTCAATTAAAAAAAATAAAAATAAATATGGTTCCACGTCATCATCTTCTTGCACGAACTAGACATGGAAAATTTTTTGAAAATATTTTGAGTATTGATTATAGTAGATTTTGAGCAGCTCCAGTTCCATTTAAGAGTAATATTCATTCCCAACCACCATAACACAATGAATGCAGCCCAACAACTAAAGCAAATCTTCAAAATAGAGAGATTCAACAAAAGAACGAGAAACCATAATTCTTCATAATCTCGTCATTGGAGCACAGTCCAGAGATTCTTGGGACATTGGAGCGTTTTTCAGAGCATTTTAGAGCTTGTCTGACATTTTCGAAACTTGTTGCAACTTCATTCCATTGCCACCATTAAAGCTCCGTGAGAGAAGCTCAAATCACTCACGGACATTTGGACCTCCGTTTCAGCTTCAATCGACTCAGTTCAGGTAAGTTCTTCAACAGTATAAGCTTAATTGCAATGGACATTCTCAAATTTTGGTTATTGTAGATTTAATCATCCATAATTTTTAATTGTATAACTAAGTATAACTAAAAGATGTTGTATAACTACGTATCACTGTGTATAACTACAAGATATTGTATAGCTAGTATAAATAGGTATAGGTAAATGATATTGTATAACTAAGTATACGAAGGACAATGTTATATTTTCATCTTTTTCAGGGTACAGTGAATAAAAAGCATAGCACAATCATTCATTTTGATTTTGGGGGAAATTATATGAAGAATGGAGATGCAATACAATGGAATTCAAGAGAAGATGTATATCACACTATTTTGATGAGAAAATCAATTGAGGAAGTTACTTATTCAGAATTGGTTGACAAGATATGCACAAAGATGGGGATAGATGAAGCTAGGGCCGAGATAAAATTAAGTTACATTCCAATTGAGGTGGAGCCTAAGAGACCAATATATATCTGTGACGATGATGACCTTTTCTGTTACATGGAGATGAATGAACGACACAACAAAAGTGTGCTTCTGCAAGTGGAGATGGAACATAGTACATGGGATAACAAAAGGCAGGGGTGGGGTGATAAACCTCCATGTGAAGAACAAGGAGAGTTTGATAACAATGACATGGATGACACACTTGTTGTAGAAGAAGATCCGCTTGTAAATCATGAATGGGAAGATGGTATTGTTGTTGATATTGGTGACGAATTTGGGAGGAAAGAAGACGTGCAAGATTTAGTTGTAAAAGCTTCACATGTGAAATGTTTTGAGTTTGATGTTGTCAAATCTGATAGAACGAGATATGTGGTAAGATGTTGGGATGCAAGAAACGGTTGCAAGTGGTGTTTACGAGCTGCAAAACATAAGGATTCAGACATTTTCTCGATCAGAACCCACATCAATATGCATACGTGTTCTTGAGCAAATATAAGTGCAAGGATAAACAAACGGAAAGGTTCACAGAGGTTAGTTGCATCAATCTTGCATGAAGATTATCTAGGTCAACTAGAAACCCCAAGTGCAAAAACTCTGATTGGTCTGGTTCAGTCTAGAGTTGGCGTAAAAGTTTCATACGCAACCGCGTGGAGAGGAAAAAAACAAGCTAGTATCGATGTACGCGGGAGTCCCGAGGAAAGTTATAAGATGCTATATTCTTATATGTACATTTTAGAGAAGTTAAATCCGGGTACAGTTTCATATATGGAAGTGGATGAAGCGTAGAAGTTTAAGTACCTTTTCTTCGCGTTGGGAGCTTGTATTGAAGGCTTCAAAGTGATGAGAAAAGTGATCATCGTCGATGGAACTCACCTGAAGATAGCGCATGGTGGAGTGCTAGTCATCGCTGCAGCGCAAGATCCTGATCATCACCATTATCCGCTTGCTTTTGGTGTAGTCGATGGTGAGAAGGATGCAAGTTTGACTTGGTTTTTTGAGAAGTTGAAATCACTAATACCGGATGCCCCTGGTATGGTGTTCCTTACGGATAGACATCAGAGTCTCATCAAGTCGATACATAATGTGTACCCATTATCTTATCATGGGTATTGTACCTACCATCTGTCTCAGAATGTAAAGGGAAGCGTCTCATATGTTAACAAAGAGATAGTTGCGAAAAAGTTCAGGGAATGCGCTTCGGTGTACACAGAGGTTGAGTTCACTAAAATTTATAGTGCTTTTCGGACAAGGTATCCTTCAGCAGGGGCCTATCTTGATAGAAGCGTTGAAGAGATTAAATGGGCACGTTGTCTATTTCCTGGTGAAAGGTACAACATAGATACAACTAATACCGTTGAATCTATTAATGGTGTCTTCAAAGAATCAAGAAAACGTGCGCTATTACCAATGATTGATGCAATAGTTGGGAAACTTTGTGAATGGTTTACTAAATACAGGAATGCTTCTACAAATGGATCAAACACGCAAGTGGTGCCTTACGTTGAGAGTATATTGCATGAGAGTTTTGCAAAAGCAAAAAAGTTAGAAGTGACTGAGTTAAACAGATTTCTTCTTCATTTCAACGTCATTGGACGTGATGGCTGTGTTTATATGGTTGATCTTAGAATAAGAACGTGCACTTGCAGACATTTTGATCTTGATAGGTATCCGTGTGTGCATGCGATCGCAGCCCTGTCGAATGCAAGGGAGAAAAAATATACTGACATTGGTGTGTATGATCTTTGTTCCCCATATTATGGGATGGAGCAATGGGCATTGGCCTACAACAGGACGATATATCCAGTTCCGCATATGTCTCAATGGAGTGTGCCAGAAGATGTACAAGCATTGGTTGTACTTCCGCCAGATTGTGTCATAAAAAAAGGAAGGCGGCAGGTAAGAAGGTTCCCATCGGTTGGAGAACATGGGCGAGGCCGAACACAAACGTAACTCATTTGCTTTGTATTAATTTAAATATTTAATTTTATATTATTCAAGACATTTTAATTTAATTTTAATTAAATTTACTTTAATTTTAATTTTATTCAATTAATTTAGTTACTTCATTTAATCTATGTAATTTATTAATTCAAATAATTTTGTTAATTCAAATAAGCAGATTTAATGAAAACATGATCCCATCAACATAAACATAAGTACTTCCAACAGTTTAAAAGACAAAAATAAGGTTCAACAACAAAAATATAGGTTCAACAACAAAAATAAATAAGTTGTCTTCTAAAATGCAACACCAAAATACCGAGATTGCTTACCGCCTTGGTCCGTCAAAGGGGCTTTTCACGTACCTAGACGGTTTGGATGTCCTCTTTGTTCTCTTCGGTGTCAGAGAATGCACATCTTCTTCTTCTTCTTCTCCTTCTCCATCTCCCTCTGCTTCTCCTTCTTCTTCTCCTTCTCCTTCTCCTTCTCCATCTCCTTCTCCTTCTCCTTCTCTGTCTTCTTCTCCTTCTCCATCTCCATCTCCTTTGTCCACATGATCATCAAAATTGGACACATAAACAGATTCATTCAGAGCAGCATTCACAACACCTTCTATATCCGCAACTCTTCTTTGCAAGGTATCAATCCTCTCATTTAGCTTGTCAAAACCATCTTGCATCATCTTCATCACAACGTCAAATTGTGACTCTGCAAGTGGTGGTTGCGCAGGGTCGTTCTGTTGTTGTTGTTGTTGTGGTGGTGGTACTTCGGATGCGCGACCAGCCACATCCACCTTGTACAACTCTTCCAACATCACCTTCTTCTTATGAACAATAAGATAATTGTTCAATTTCCGTGAAAACAGATTCTCCGTCTCATCATCTAAAGCATCATCCATGATGCGTGCCATAAGCGGCCCCTCTGTCACATCAGGCTCCAATATGCTCAGAATTTCCTGCGCATAAAACAGAAACTCCAACATAGTTATACATAGTTATAGCAGAAACTCCAACATAGTTATACATAGTTATACCAGAAACTCCAACATAATTATACGTAGTTATACATAGTTATAGCAGAAACTCCAACATAGTTATAGCAGAAACTCCAACATAGTTATACATAGTTATACTTAGTTATAGCAGAAACTCTAATATAGTTATACATGATTATACATAGTTATAGCAGAAACTTATACACGTGGTATTTAGTTATACCTACTTGTACATAGTTATAGCATAAACAATCAATGTACCTTGGTTGTGCCGAGAGTGTCATTGATCTCGTCCAATGGGAAACCTTTCATGTAGCTCACTTTCCACTTGCGCTTGCACATCCATGGACACCCACTCTCCGCGCTTGGTACATCCTCTCGGAATTTTTTTCTCAACTCCGAAATGCTCTCAAACGCCAAAAGCTACACATAAAACATTACATTAGTTTTACGGAAATTAAACTATATTTAAATGATTACAAGTTTCGATTTTACCTCCAACGGAATGATGAATCCGGGAAAGAACCAAGTCCCTTGTGTACTACCTTTAACCACCGTACATAAGAAATAGAGCACATCCATCTTTATTCTATCACCATTTGCGTCCATTGTCCGAAACTTCTCCTTGACATCCCCAACCTCTATGTTCTCCACCCTCCCAAAATTCCGTCTCACAAATTAGAGGCTTCCCAAGTTTTGATACGCTGACGGGTAATTCCGGCAATCTAACCCGCTTAGAAGGCCATGCTCCCTCAAAGAATACCTTATTGGAACGCCGTTGACGACGAACCAACACTCCCGCCCCTTCTCCATGTGCACCGTGCGTAATAAAAGAAGCCACATTCCCATTAGCTTGTGGTTGTGGTGCCTCGGCATGTGCCATATGTGCCGAAATTGTGGGTGCTCCCTAAACCAATTCTTCTCGTCTTCATCGAGGATATCCAACTCCTTCATTGTCTTGTAGTCCTCGCACTTTGATGCGATTTTGCAAGACTTGTTATACTCCGAAGCTTTGAAGAATAACTTCAGCGGTTGTAATGGTTGTGTCTCCTCTTCATCTTCCTCAATATCCTGCAATCCAAAGACAACCATATAAGTGCATAACAATACACCATTGTACCAGATTCATCCAATTTCAAATGTAATTTAATTTTCTAGAGTTTAGGCCGTGAAATTACCTCTCTACGGCGAGAGCTCCCTCCGACTTCTACAGTTGTGCGACGAGGCCTCTCTTCTTCTACGGGACTTGGCGGTGGAGGAGGACACCATTCTTCACTTGCTCTGGGCTCTACAGACATAGGTTTTGGCGGGATGGGAGGATTCCATGATTCTTCACTTGCGTCGTCACGAAGTTGCAGAGATGAAGTCTTCGGAGTCTTCTCCGTCCTTGGCTTCTTCACTCTTCCGCGTTTTCTACTGTTCTTAGTCTTCACCATTTTTTAATTTTGAAGTTCTTGAGCGTTTCTGAACTTGAAAGGGGGAAGCAAATTAATTTAGGGTTTGGGTTTATAACAAAATTGAAATGCGAGAGAGGGATTGTGTTTTGTTGAAGGAAGATTTGAGTTGATTTTTTTTATATTTTAGGATGAAATTTAGGGGAAAATAAGGAGGAAATCATGAGTTAAGGGAGAAAGAGGTGAGGTGAGATCCACGTGGTGATGTGGAAGGAAACGTTAGATTGTAAATAAATTGAAAAGGTAAGTTTTTTGGGTTTTTACATCATTTTGGCAATTAAAAAAAAGAAAAAAAATTAAAAAAATTTGCAGGGACATTGAAGAATACACTTTAACTTTAAGGGGTATTGAAGAATTTGGTCCAGTTGTAACATTATCGCTTTTATTTGCGGTTTTTTTTGTTTAATTTTAGAAATAACTTTTTTTTTTAGTTTTTTCATAGTTTTTATAATTTTATCACAACACTAATCATTATTTTACCTTTCTACTTGCCATTTCACTTATCTTCTCTCATTTGTTCTACGTATCGCAAATACAAACTTACAAAAATATGTTCCAATCAGTAAGCCACATTTTCTTCATTCCGATTTTGCTCTAGTTCGACATCAATTTAACATATTCTGGGTTCGAAAACATATATTTGATTTTGTTATGCAATTTAAACTAATCGGAGACAATATTACATTTTTGTCCATTTAAATTTCTTACATCTTGTCCTCCATCACACTCTTATTAATTATCGGCTCCCATATTTACTTCACAATTCTTAATTTTCCATTTCTTTATCCTTTTTCTTGTTTAGTGATTTGACAATGGTTAATTACCATAGTGGCGATGTAAAGCCTCGCAATCCGCCGACCCCAGATGGTGGGACAGTCGGCCCGAACAATGATGCTGCACAAAATCTACCGGTTAAGATATACGAGACTGACTGATACCCATCCAAGGGGCGTATAAATGTATACTCCAAACCACCATGCAGACTACTACTTAGACATGGGGCTTCCATATGCGGTCTGAATTGTGGACACAATAATTCGGACAAGATATTCAAATGAATTCACTGGTATTATAGTGTCCACCATGCCGACTGCTGGACATTTTGGATGTTGAATGGTGGACTTGGGAACATTATGTTGTAGGCTTTTATGAATTATAGTATTAACCATTTAGACTGCCAGTTGGGATGTCATAACAACATAATTTTTGAATTACATGGGGACTTGATGACATAAGAAAAATGTGTGATAATACTGTCCACGAAATAATTTCGTGTAACGATAGATCAAGTACCAAGTAGAATGGCGGACAATTATTGATTCTACAAATAATTCCAACATCGATATCCTTCAAATTTGGGTGTGCTGGACTAACTTCTTAGCAAATTAGTATTTTGAAGGATGTCATTGGCTATTCAGTGATAATTATGTGTGTAGCTTGATATGGCATGGTTTTTACATGTTTTACATCTTTGTTTTGATCATTTTTCATTTTATTTTGCATCTTCTAGAAATGTATATATGTATTCTAGCTTCACTTTTGCATTATCATGTATTTTAGGATCATAAGTTGTATAGATTGCATTTTGCATAGTCTTTGAGTCTTTTTAGATGATTTGAATCTTGGTTGAGGAAGTTCGAGATGAGCACAACGGGCAAAAGATGACACTTGATGAAGAAAGAAAGTGTGCAGTGGTTTATCACAGTGGCATGAAGATGGCGAGAAGCATCAACGGCCAATTCCCAGTGGTTCAGAGTCATTGGTAGATTACAGCGGGCAGGCCTCACGGTTTGACTAAACCGCTGGAGAATCCCAAAAACATCCGAAACAACTTGCGGTTAGGTGAACCTGCTATCTCCCAGCAGCCAAAGCTAGCGGTTTCACGCCCCCGCTGAACCACCTCCGAGATTCTTGATTTTCATTCTAAATCAGGTCAACTCTGGTTTAATTTTAGTTGACCAACCTTGTTTTTCTTCTCCAATAAATACTTTTTTAACAACATCTAAAACCCTAAGTTTTCTTCTTTGGAGAGTTGGTTTTGAGGATGTTTTGGATTGAATTTTATACTACTATGCAACTCTAAAAAAAGATTTCTTCATATCTATATTTGTAAATCCATCTTTTATCTTTTTTTTTTTCTTCATTTAGGTTGTTAGTCTTTTAGATGGATTATCAGTCATGCTAGATTATGATGAATTGTTGGCTAGATGATTATTGCTTAAGTTGATTATGGTTAGATTCTTCATTTACATTGTTATTAATGCTAGATTAGCCAAGGAATTGGTAGTTTAGAGTTTAGACATTTCACACCCGAAAGGTGTTCGATGAAATGTTTGAACCAAACTTTTTATGAGTTTTACATACCTAGCGAACAAAAGTTGATGATTAGGGTGTTTAATGAAATTATTGGAATTGTTATTAATTTTTCACTAATCATTTGATAACTACAGAAGTTATTGATTATTGAATGATTAAAGAAGAGATTAGTGCCACGAAAGTGAATTAGTCATATTTGTAAGTTCCATGTTCTATGATGGTGTTTAATTCAATATTTGGCATTATTATTTGATTGTTAGTTCATTCCTTTGATAGTAAAACCCATAGTCCAATGTTTTTCTCTTGTTTTCCTCTTTGATTTCACTTGTTTTTTTCATTTATATTGTTTTCTAAAACCAAATCTTTATTTTGCTCTAAATTAGTTAGCATCTTGCATCTATAGTGCATGATCCTTAGTCTCCTTTGATCGATCCCGACGTACTCAACGTATTTGAGTTTATTTAATAGACACGGTTGCAAAACAACACTTTATCATAGCTCTCTGCAACCTTGGCCCTTTTTGTTCTTAACCCACCATACAAGATTCCTCATTTATCTCTCTCATTTTCTCAACAATTTTGTCCACCATAAATGCTAATGTTACTTTTATCGTTTGAATTTTTCACTTCATTTTCATATCTTGCCTATATTTTTCACTGGTACACTTAGTTGGGGTAGTGTCGTTATTTTGCAAACATCATACCCCTTAATAAAGGAAATTCGCTGCAAGAGAGAAGAAGAAAAGACATTTATAAAAGTTTTGCTTTAAATTTATGGGGTATATTGAACAATATTCCCAAACAATTACTTTACATTATTTTCATCTGAATTTTGATTAAAAACTTGATGAAACACATACAAGGGCAAATAAACAATCATGAGACAAAGCCGAAGGAGACAAGATTTCCCCGGATACATAACACCAAAAAGTGAAGCCGAGGTGTTAAACAAAACCAAACATAACTAAGGATCATTGTTAAAAAACTCAATCCTATATCAAACAAAAAAACCACTGCAAAAACTAGAGACAAAGCCATAGACCAAAAATGCATACAATATTTACTCTCAGAGACCCTTTGAAACGATGCCAGACCGAGGCCTACAATGCGATAGAACCCTAGGTTGGATTCTATCGAGATAGTTTGACAGTACTTTGAGAGACCGATGAATCTCCTTGTTCTATTCGTTTGATAATCTTGTCAAACGTTAAGCCTTCTCTATATATAGGGTACAATAGAAGAAACCCCTAAAGAGAATTAAGGAAAACATCCCATAAAACCATACTAAATAAACTAGAAATATTCTAATTCTAATTCATTTGTATATTAAGTCGATCTCTATCAATACTCTCCTCCCACACTTTCACCTTGCCTCAAGGTGAAGGTTACAGACATGTGTAGATATTGTATGAAGCATTCTCTTTGTCTTTAACCTTTAACTCTTCACTTTATCTTTATTGTCATTTCCCTCATCGTCTTTGTCACTTTCCTCAGTTGTATCTTCTTCTGTTAACAAAATTTGGAGCTCTTTCCACTTATACCAGTGACCATGAAAGAATTTTTATCACACCAAAAACACCGTCCCTTGGCATATTTCTCATCCATTTTAGCCATTGACATCTTACGCAACAAAGGTTGTTCAAAACGAGGTTCTTCTCTTGCTTGTGCTCGTCTAATAGCAAAGTTTCATAGTTGTCTCTAACAGCAAAGTTTCATAGTTATGTCTAACAGCTTTGATCTGGATGAATTATTCCAAAAATCTTATGACGATTTCTAGTTTTTGACCCAAAGGTGGTGGTACCCTCCACTTGTTGAGAAAATGCCATAATCTTTGCCAAGCTAGTGACACAGAAGAGTCGCACCACATTGGCAATCTTGTCTTGTAATCCATTAAAGAAAGCATGTTAAAAGAATTCTTGAGGAATTCCTTTGGATGGTGCCATAATTTCTTCAAACTTCTTTCAAAACTTAGCCATTTATCATGTTTGCCATAAAGTCATCAACTTTTCGTAGGCATAACCAATTTTATTGTCTCCAAACCATAACAACAACTTTCCCTTAATATCACTATAAGTATCCATCGGCTATGTTTTTTCCTTACATTAATACCACACCAAACCCTCTCCAATCATACTAACTCCTTCTTTTCACTTTTCTGAAATATGTTACAAAACAAAATATCTCTCTGCTTGCATCAGCCATCCTTTCGAATTCTCTCCACTTTGAGGTTCCCTTGTTCAAAACCACTGCAAAAGAAAGAGTGGTTTTTTGAACTAGTGCCTTCATCCACTAGTCCATTGCTATGCTAGGGATCTAGTGGATGAAGGCAACTAGGCAGAATTCCTTCGATTACTATGTTGAAGGCAACTAGGGATCTAGTGGATGAAGGCAAGATATCCCTAGCATAGCAATGGACTAGTGGATGAAGGAAACATAGTAACTGAAGGAATTCTGCCTAGTTGCCTTCATCCACTAGATCCCTAGCATAGCAACCATTCTGCCTAGTTTCCTTAATCCACTAGATTCCTAGCCTCTGAATTCTTTCGGTTACTATGTTGGACAAGTAACGAAATTGTGGTGGTGAGATTTTCAATGGCCTTTAAGATCACTGCCATGTTCTGTTGGCTAATTTCTAACTTTATGGACTGCAAAAGCATTTGCTTTGCCATTGGCCTCGTGGTTTCCACCTTGATTCTTTTTAGATCCCACCTTGTCCTTGTTTATTTTTGCTGCTAGGAAAACAACTCTTATACCAATTTGATAGAACCCTAGGTCGGATTCTATCGAGATAGTTTGACGGTACTTCGAGAAACCGACTAATCTCCTTGCTCTATTCGTTTGGGAGAACAAAAATCTCCTTTTTGATCAAAATACTCGATAATCTTATTAAATGTTGAAGCTTCCCTATATATATAGGCTACAAACCAAGAAAATCCTAAAGAGAATTAAGGAAAACATACTCTAAAAATCCCATAAAACCATACTAAAGAAACTAGAAATATTATAATTCTAATTAATTTTTGTATCAAGTCGGTGTCTATCACAATGACCTAACCAAGCTGTGACAAAATCTTCCTATTGTGAAAACTAACTCTAAAAAAACTGTTCTTTGGCTTTTGAACCAACAAGAAAGAAACGGAACTGATTTTCCACAAACTTCTGGAAATGGTGAAAGTGGTTTAAAAACCACCCAATGAAACGACTCTAGTGCTGGGAACTGGGCAAATACCCGTAGATTTGTTTGTTTATACTTATTTTCAGATTGCTGCATCGCTTCATTCGCTTGTCTGTGGTAATTTATTGTTGATCTTTGCTTTTAAGGTTTTGTATCTGAGATTCTTTATAAATATTCCATCAAGATTCTTTTGATAATATATGGTTCTAATTGATATTGCTTAAAACCTCTTTGATTGTTCTTAATCTGTGAAATCTTTTGATAAATATATAGTTCTAATTGATATTGCTTAAAACTCTTTGTTTGTTCTCTTTGCTTGTTCTTAATCTGTGAAATCTTTTTATAGATATATGGTTCTAATTGATCATGCTTAAAACTAAACCTAATCGATATTGCATATAAAATAATCAACACGGGTAAAGAAAGATCCTTAAGATACTACTCCTATGAGGAGAAGAACTTTCGTGTCCGTGTCGTCCCATTCTTGGTAAATACAATGCCACATATTCTACAAATCTCTTTGCTTGTTCTTAATCTGTGAAATCTTTTGATAAATATATGGTTCTAATGTGATAGAGGAAATCAAGGTTTGTAAATGGATTCCGTTGAGGTTCAATCTGATAAAGGAAATCAAGCTGATCCTCTTAGTCAAGGATCAATCTTTCCACCCGTTGACGATATTCCAGATGATGAAACTAAGAGGAAAAAGGGCAAAGAAAAAAACTTCACCTGTCTGGGAAAACTTCACTGTAATCAATAAGGTAAGTAATGATATAGCTGAACTTAGAGATCAATGCAATCAGTGCTTAAAGGATTTTGCTTATGATTCTCGTAAGCAAGGAACGGCTAGTTATGGTCGTCACTCATTGATTTGCCTTAGAACGCCTATGAATGGTGATGTTGGTGCTATGATAGTTAGTAATAAGAGAAAACTACAATAAAAAAGATTGATCAGGGTGTTTTCTGGGAAATGTTATCAAAGTGTGTCATTGAGCATGATTTACCATTCTCCTTTGTTGAATATAGTAGAGTTAGGATGATGTGGAAGTAATTGAATGCTGATGTGCAATTTATAACTAGAAAACAGTAACTTTAGATATTTACAAGTTGTATCAGAGTGAAAAAACATTGTCGAAGCTAAAATTGTCTCAAATCCCGGGTAGGATTTGTTTCACATATGATTTATGGACTTCTATAGCTGTTGAGGAGCATATGTGCTTGACAACACATTATATAGGGCAAAGATGGGAAATTAAAGAATATGATTCTTTCATTTTGTGTTTTACCTCCTCCTCATATGAGTATGGATTTGGCTATGACAATCCTTGAGGTTTGAAGAGAGTGGGGAATGGAGAAAAAGTGTTCTCTATAACACTAGATAATGCTAGCAATAATGAGACAATGCAAACTATTCTAAAGAGACAGCTGGTTTTAGAGGATAACTTATTGTGTACGGGGGAGTTCTTTCATGTTAGATGTGCTGCTCACATTCTTAATCTAATTATGCAAAAGGGTTTGAAAGTGATTGGACACTCACTACATAAAATTTGAGAGAGCATTAAGTATGTTCAAGCTTCAAAAACTCGTAGGAAGCTGTTTGATAGTTGTGTACAATCTGTTGGTCTTAAAATCAAAACTGGTTTGGTATTAGATGTCCCTATAAGATGGAATTCCACATATAAAATGCTTGTTAGAGTCATTCTCTATAGGGAAGCTTTTGATTGTTACCAAGGAGTGGATCCTAACTAATCACTTCTTCCAACAAAAACTGAATGGGAACTAGGAATATAAATGTCTGAATTGCTACAACCATTTGATGAGATAACTAACTTGATCTCGGGTTCTATATATCTAGCATCAAACTTGTATTTTATGCAAGTTTATAAGATTAAGTATTGGTTGTAAGTACATGAGAGTTTACGAGATAATGTGATAGTTGATATGGTTGGTGCTATGCACATGCAATTTGATAAGTATTGGCATGAGTATTCTAATGTTCTTGCTATGGTTGTTGTGCTTGATCCTAGTTTTAAGATGTCTCTTTTGGATTATTGTTTTTCAAATCTTTCTGAGAGAACTTGTGAAGAAAAAAGGAGCACGTAAGGGTTAAACTGAATCATCTATTTGAGGCTTATAAGAGAACTCCTAATTCAACAAGTGAGTTCACTTCAACTTCATCATGGCCAGCATAGCAACCATTTTCTCAGCCTCAGGAAGATCAGAATGAAGCAGATGAATTTCATAGACATGGAAAGAGTATCATAACCTATGATGGAAGTCACATCTCTCTTGTTATACATCTCTCTTTTACATCTTCATTTATGATTAATGTGTGTACTGTGAATCATGTTGGCCTTTCATAATTTCCAAAAAATACTGTGTGTGCTAGTGGAAAATCAGCTTTGGACTTGTATTTGGAAGAACCACCTATAGACATGAAGATATTTGCAAAGTTAAATGTCTTGGACTATTGAAAAAAAAATTCTCTACACTTTGGAGAATTGGCAATCATGGCATGTGATATTCTCAGCATACATATTACTACGGTAGCTTCTGAGTCCTTATTTAACATTGGTTCGAGGGTTCTAAAGAAATACATAAGTTGTCTACTCCCAAAAATTTCCAAGCTTTGACTTGTACTAGGAATTGGCTTCGGGAATTCACAACCTATGTGTGTGCTAGTGGAAAATCAGCTTTAGACTTGTATTTGGAAGAACCACCTATAGACATGAAGATGTTTGCAAAATTAAATGTCTTGGACTATTGGAAAGACAATTCTCTAGACTTTGGAGAATTGTCAATCATGGCGTGTGATATTCTCAGCATACATATTACTATGGTAGCTTCTGAGTCCTCATTTAACATTGGTTCGAGGGTTCTAAACAAATACATAAGTTGTCTACTCCAAAAAAATGTCCAAGCTTTGACTTGTAATAGGAATTGGATTCGGGGATTCACAACCTATGATAATGGTAAGTCCTTCTAATTCTTTAATTATGTTTTATATCACTTAATGAAGATATGAATTATTAGGAATTTTTGCTACTTCTACAACTTTAGAGACTGAGATTGAGGGACTCAATATTGATACCGATTGTTCTACAAATGAGTCTCAAGTGGACTCAACCAAGTAAGTGTTTATGTTTTTTTTTCTTTTCCTACTTTTGTCGACTACTTGCTGATGAAAGTTGATGGTTGACTTTGCTATATTTCAGGTCATAAATCATGTTTGATGATGTGATTGTGTGAATCAAGACTCATTAGTCATGTTTCAGTTTATGCTTTGGAATTGGACTCATGTTTTTGTTTCAATTTCTAAAACTATGGATTATGGTGTTTCAGGTTCTGATTTGAACTATCATGTTTAATGGTTTGTACTATTTTATCAGGTGTTTTAATTTGTAAAATTGTGTTTTACCATGTTTAAGTTTAATGGTTTGGACTCATAGAGTCATATTGTGCGAATAGAATTGTATTTGGTGTTTGTGGGTTCGTGGGTTTGCGGAGTTGTGGATACACATTTTTATTTGCGGGTTTGCGAGTTTGCAAGTTTGCGGGTTTGTGGGTACTTATTTTTGGTGTGCGGTCTACCTGCAGGATCCGCAGGGATTGGCGGGGCGGTCGCGAGGTTAATAGATTATACCCGCCGTTTTGCAAGATGGATTTTGAGCACTCAAATTAATCTCAAAGCCTGCAGGTTGCGAGTCACAGATCGTGGGCATACCCGCCTCCCATAAGCTTAATGAACATGCCATCACTCAAACTGAACTGATTGGTAGAGACAAAGAGTTAAACTAGGAACCAACCGAACATCACGGCTCACAAACCATGAGCGGTAAAAGAACAACATCGGAATTGAACCAAGGGACAACACCGAGAAGTAAAGAAATATGCAGGACTAAGAGCAAGACCAAAAACTCTAGATTTAACAAAGCCTATGTGCCAGGACGGACAAGAAGCAAAGCTCGATCCAAGGAGGTACATTCGAGCCGAAAAGAAGAGACCACACATAGCAGAACAAACACCAGAAAATCAGATCTGTCACCAAGGACCCAGATCTGTCAGCGGAGGCAAAGGAAGGCTGGACTGAAGATGAAGGCGTTTGGGAAGAAACATCCATCAACCTCGGGGTATCGGTGCCTCCAACATCAATCTAACATACTCCTGAGGCATTTGGGAGTGAACGACAAAGGTTGCTCCATGAGGTAAGGGATCTTCTACCAAAGCGAAATCTACAACTAAGAGACTAAAGAAAGAAAAAGGGAAGCCGTCGATCTCCAAGCAAACTCAATTTTGAAGTTGGCGGCGCTTAGGTCTAAACAAGAAAGAATAGGGTTTTTAATTGCTCTACATTTTCTCTATAATCAATTTACTGTATATAATCAATTTATAATCAACCGGTGAATCGAGAGCACCACAAAGGATATGGCAAGGCCTTTGATACACCTTGACAAATTCTAGTTCAAAGGATTCTTACCCAATGAATTTAGAACTCCAAAAAATCAAGATATCACATCTTGAAAGAGAAACCTCTCTTATTTTTACTCATCTCAAATTTATATTTTATTTATGAAGATAGACCTCTATAAATAGAGAAAATTGAAAAAATGTTCATAAAAGTAGATTAACATGCAAAACAACTAGGGAAATGAAATTCAAACTCTAAACTGCATGTAAGAGAGATAAATAAATATTAATTAATACAGTTTTTACTATGGATGAAAATGAGTCTTCTCTTGATAATTTTTGGGCTGAAATACTCAAATAATATTCATTCTTCTTAAATCGAGTCCATGAATTTGTAAGATTTGATTTGATGACCTCATCATCATCTTTGATATATGAGAGAAGGCAAACCATTCTAAAGAACATCTTTATAGAAAAAAAAAACTGAATGAAGGAGAAGAAAAGTGAATCTTTGTGGAGTATATTTTGTCATCTCCACTTTCTGTATTACACAAAGAAATCTATTAATAGAATAGTAAAAAGTGTCAATTCTTCTAATTTGGAACAGTAAAGTGTCTATATTTCATATTAAATTTCAAAAACTGTCTAAACAACAAATTCAACCTTGAATTAAACTTCTAACCAACTTGTAACCTAATTTTACCTTGTATTTCTTTGAGTTAATAAAATGCTATATGAGACACTTATGTTTGATAATTCTTACAAATATCGAAACCCCATATAAGTAGGGTGTCCATTAGATCAAATTTTATCGCATATTACAATTTCTTCTTTCTTGGTTTTCTTGTTAAATATATTTAAAATAGGTAAAATACATATGAAAGAAAAAGATATTGTAATTTTCAGTGACAACAATCATAAATAGGAATATAATTATGAAAATAAAGAAAATACAAAATTAGACCACTAAAATCAAGTTTTTATCAATTAAATCTTAATTTATTCACTAATTCTTCTCCTATATTAGAAATTATCTTGATGTGGATGTAAACTTCAAACCTTATTAAAAACTTCTTGTTTTTTTTGTCCTTGCTTGATGTTTGGTAGACTTATGAAACTAATATATGTATATACATATATATATATGGGCCTCTCTTTCGAGTTTTGGAACCATTTGTTATTCGCCGATATCGGTAACGTCAAAATATACTCAATTAAGATTCTATTGAGAGAAAATAACAATTAATCAGATCTCGACTAGATTTGGTCTTGAACTCAAATGGAAAAAACTGAAAAAAAATCACCCAACTGCTTTACATGCCACCGTTGATGTGGAATGTTGTAGATCGAACGGTTGAAAGCAAAGAGAAGAAATCAACAAAGGAAGAAAAAAATATGATAAGAACTCAGCTCAAAATAGCAAACCACCAAAACATAATAGAAAAAGTCTTCTCGGTTACGTCTAACAAGCCAAAAAGCGAAGGATTAGCTGGAAGTCGGAAGGCCGTTTCCAAGAGCCTTCTCTTCTAGATTGGTCGAAAGAACCACTGATTTTGTCCGTCACTCTTTCATGAAATCAAAAGATTGAACATGAAAAGATATTGCCACAAAACCATTAAAAAAAGCAAATAAACCTTAATCCAACCGATGACAGAGTTGTAGAAACCTCTAACCGTCAGTTACTGCACTGCTCTCTTTTTTTTTTTTCCTCCCCTAAGGTTTTCGGAGCTGATATATTACAATTTCATTATGTAGTTATGGGATTAATATTTGATTCACTATCAAATTAAGATGGAATCTGTTATAATAAAAGAGTCTGGTATCATGATCTTACCATCACGACATTAGCATCATTATAACATCATTACTCTCATCATACATATCATCATCATTACCATCATAACAATTTTTTTTGTGTGTTAACTATAATTTTCTTTGAAACCAAATTTTGAATTCTTTTATACTCAAACATCCAAACATCTCTATACTATTATTTGAGCAATGTTGAAAAGAAAATAACCAACTTTCATGTATTATATACATAAATTGTCATTGATCTTTACACCTTTTAAATAAATCCATTAAACATACAATAGTAATCACAAAATTAATACAATTAAATGAAAAATTGTAAACAATATTTTAAATAATTATTAGTTTATATAAAATTAAATTTACTTTCTCTCTCTAACTAAATATGGATGAATTTTTTAAAAAAAATTTTTTTAACCAGCCACTAAGATTTGATATCTAGTAATACCATATTAATTATTTTAAGTTATTATATTTGAATGATTTTGTTAAGATTTAAAATTATGATTCTTCGATCATCTTTGTTTGATCTTATTTTTAATTTATTTTGAATTACCATATAGTACATATAGTTACTAAAAATGTAGATTTTCTCCGCATATGTTGTGAATCAATTTTTTAGAAACGGAGAATATTACTCAATCAATGAATAAAAAGTGTGATCAACGTCTCATATCAGTTAAAAATTTTGAGCAATAATTTTTAAATAAAATCATTAAGCGTACACTAATAATCATAAAACTAATATAATTAAATTAAAATTATAAATAATATTTAAATAATTATTCGTTTCAAAAAAAATTAACTCACTTTCTCTCTCTTATTAATTATGGAAGAAAATTATATATATATATATATATATAACTGTTAATCAATCAAAATTGAAAAACTAAGATTTGATATATAATTATACCATATTATTTATTTTAAGTTATTATATATGAAAGAATTTGTTAAGATATAAAATTTTTATTCATCTATCATCTTTGTGTGATCTTATTTTCAAATTATTTTGAATTATCATATAATAAATATAATTAATAAAAATATAGATATTTTCTGCATAAGTTGTAAATCAAATTTTTAGAAACGAAGATATATTACTTAATCGATAAAAAAATGTGTGTTCAATGTCTCACATCGGTTACAAAAATTGAGCAATGGTTTTAAGTCATATTATAAAAAAGAACCAAAATTGATTTCAAATCTGAATGAGAAAGAAACTTACTTATTAGCCGTCTAAATATTAAAACATTATTCATTTCGTTTGGTTTTTAATTAAACCAATAATTTTACCGAATAAAATAAATAGAAATTATTTTAAATATTTTGTTTAAAATATTATAAATCTTTAAAATTTAATATTTAAAATCTATAAAAAGTTTATAAACTTATTAATGTTTAAATATATATTTTTAAATTTATCAAGGATTATATAGTTCTTTAAACTTATAAAAGTTAAGATATTATCAATTTTAATGTCAAAAATATTTATATAGTTTTTTAAAATTGTTCAAAGAGTATTTGAATTTAGTTTTAACGGATCCAATATTGTATTATCTAGATATGAATCAGGATTCAGATCTTCAAATGTTCTAATTTTCACAATGGGTCAGGACGGATCAACACGAGTCAGAGCAGATAAAAATGAGTCATAACGGGTCATGACAGATCTCAAATCAAATTTATAATCATTAATAATAATTGATATTGGATTAAATCAACTTGTTATAGATTTTTGAATAGTGTGAAAATATATACATAATACCACTTAACTTTTACAACTAAATTATGTTATCAAATATATTTTTTTACAAACATAACATCGCACGTACGTAATTATATATTAGTAATTTTAATTAACACAATAAAAAAACATATATAATAATAATAAATAAGATGAGAAAACATAAAATAAATCTAATCTAAAACACTAGCATAATTTATAACTATATAAACTAACGAAATATGAAATACATATTTTTTCCTCATTAAACAACGTGGATTAGTATCTCGTACATTTTATATTGTCGAAATCCATTTGATTTGTACTTGTTTCGTCTGCATATTTAGTTTGATTAATTTTTGTTCTGTTGATATATTTTCACCATTCAGATTTTAGTTTCAAATATTTTTTATTTTTGGCCAAGAGATTTTTTAAAATATTTATATCTAAGAGATTTTTGTCAATCACCAAGTTTGGTAAATTTACCAATGTAATTTTGAAGCATTTATGCTTATTAGATATTATACTTAAACCCCTTGCTACTGCAATCGGTGACCAACGCCAGAAGATCGAACAATACTAACTCATCCTCTCCTCTGTTCTTTCATCCAACGATCTTCTCCAAGCCAAAAAGTTCATCGATCACAGTAATGTTCTCTCTTTCTTTTTCAGTTGTTTATTCTGAATTTGTGGTATTTTTCATTATGGCCGTTGACAACAACTTCAAGCTCTCAAAGTGTATCCAAACTGCTCGTTTGTATCTCGAGATTTGGCTTTCCCTTCTATGTACATATGCATAATAGATTTTTGTGTCCTTTTCATTAATTTGTAAGCATGTAAATCGCATGTCCCTGTTTATGAGATGGATTTCCATATTGCTGTAATGATTTATAGCTAATCCGACTAGTTTCCTTTTATACAGTTACAACTTACTGAAGTAAGATCTCAACGGCTTAAAAGAAACCTTTTGTTGTTTCAAACGTCAAACTTTTGGACATATTCCAGAGAAATATTAAGTTAACTTAACAAGTCTCTTGACCAAATAGTGTCATGTAACTATTAAGCTCGACTGTGTTACGGGCATTCTTCTGGGTCACAATATCAGTTGATTATTTATTGCTTCTGGAGAATAAATTGAGGCTACCAGAGTTGTGTAGATACATTTAGTTTATTTTTTATCGTTCTCTAATTCTTTTGTGTTTTGAACATCTGCAGGATGATGATGCTGTAAACGCGGAGGCATTTATAAATAAAGTTTCTTTCTTAGTGAGCAGTAGTCAGGATGAGGTTTTGAATTTGCAGTACAAGGTTGGACCGCCGTAAACTAATAATCTGGGTGATTAAGGAGCATTCATATTCAGGTTTTATTATATACCTTTCTCAGTTGAGCTATGTAGATAGATTAGAACGCGAGCACTGAAGAGAAATCTTGTTAGGGTTCTTTATCAAGAAGATTCTTAAAAGTGATTTGATCAGTTATGTTATGCTACTGTTCAGGAGGAGGCTGTGATTCATTTCGAGGATGACATTGAGGAACTACTACAATGGGATCAACAGGTTCTCTCTCTTTCTAGTGGATATACATTTTTGTTTTTCTTTGTGTGGAATATGACTGATAAGTGGAAGCTGTGCAGATATCGGGATTATGCCAAGCTCTCAACGATATTCTGGATGGCATGGCAAAGAAAGGCTTGCCAGTTCCTGTCTGATTGATTTCAAGCCGTGAGACCGACTCGTGATGATTAATTTATATATTAGCCGAGCTAAGCAGATCGGGTCTCATGCCTAAGTTTTTGCCAGATTTATGTGTTTTTGGAACAGTTGTTGTTGCAGGGTGTGGAACATTCCGGAATCTAAAGGCATGTCTCATCCATCCGTAACCGAAGCTGAAAGATTGAAGTTGATCTCAGAAGGCTGCAATCCAAAAGCTGTGAGTGAACATGAATTGTTCTTGTGGTTGCAAATTCGATTATGAAACTTGTCAATTTATGTTTATCATCTGATTGGTTTCCCCATTAGCTTTACCAGAAAGAAGTAAAAAGAGATCCGCAGGCTTTGTTTGGAGAAGTAGCGAATACACATAATCTATACAGAAAGTTTCAAACTTGTGCTGTGTGATTTCAAATACTGAACTTTATGGAACTTGTGCTGATGTTTTAACTACTTTTTGTGTACCTGCAGGACATTGGAGTTAGCTGCAGCAAGGTCAGTACAGGAAATTTTACTCAATGGTGCTCCTGCGTCAGATGATATGGGGAAGAAAAACCGCAGGGAAAGAGATGCCATTTGATGGTCGTAGGTATTAATACAGCTTTTAGTAGCCAAAAGAGAAGAGATTCTATTCGAGCAACGTGGATGCCTCAAGTTTTGTATACCACTTGCTGGATTCTTAATGACATGTTAATCTTTGATCAAATATGTTCATTGATGGCTGTATCTAATTGAAAATGTGAATTTTTTTTGGGTGAAAAAAGGAAGAGACTTGAAGAAGAGAAGGGGATTATCATCCGGTTTGTCATTGGTCATAGGTGAGAATTCAATTTCTTTAAGTCTAATTTAGTGTCTGATGTGAGTTTCATTTTGGTTCTGTGTATATTGATGATTTGTAGCATTGATTCTATAGTGCCACGGCAGGGGGAACCCTAGATCGAGCTATAGAAGCTGAGGACAGGAAGCATGGAGATTTCTTGAGATTGGTATAGTTCTGATTTTAGTTAGCCGTTTAGAAGTCCAATGCCTATTTTTTCAGCTCTTAATCTTCATTTTCATTGCTCCCTTGTTTTTGATAGGACCATGTTGAAGGGTACCTAGAGTTGTCAGGCAAGACGAAAATTTACTTTTCTACGGCGTTTTCAAAGTGGGATGCAGATTTCTATGTCAAAGTAGATGATGATGTTCATGTAAATATAGGTAAGTTCTAAATGTGGAAACATTATATGAGGCAAACAGTTTTATTCATTTTGTATCAATTATGCTGGTAATAGTAATGGGTTCAACGTTTCATTGAAATGTCTGCAGCAACTCTTGGGGAAACTCTTGTTAGACACCGGAAAAAACCACGGGTGTATATCGGTTGCATGAAATCTGGTCCCGTCCTCTCTCAAACGTAAAGCATCTCTCAGTTTCCTCCTCAAATCATTTTTTACTCTCATTTATCCTTTTGCTGAGTCATGTTGGTTTTATGGCGCAGAGGAGTTAGATACCATGAGCCGGAGTACTGCAAATTTGGTGAGAATGGGAACAAATACTTCCGTCATGCTACTGGACAGTTATACGCCATTTTCAAGAGATTTGGCTTCTTATATATCAATCAATCAGTAAGAGGAAGATGGATTACATTGTATCCATGGCCTATCTGTACCTCATGAGTCTCTTCGTTCTTATATATGTTAAATGTTTCAGGCATGTTCTTCACAAGTATGCGAACGAAGATGTTTCTATAGGAGCTTGGTTTATCTGGATTGATGTTAAACACATTGATGATAGAAGATTATGCTGCGGCACTCCTCCTGGTAATTTTCAGCCCTTTTCGTCTCCTGCCTGATGTGTTACTTTATCAAATGCTCCAAGGAGTGATATATCTCTAGAATTAATGTATAGATTTTTAGAGCTTAGAAAAAACGTCAACATCTCTGGTGTTGTTGAACCTAACTACAATAATATCTGCTTTAAAGCAAAAGGCCTAAAGTGAAGAGACCCTATCTAAAGAGATGACTCGTCCCTATCAAAATCTCTACTGATACAAAGTCTTACCAAGAACCTAGATGTTTTAGATTTGACAATGACATCAAATCTTGCAGTTCTAGTTTCAACCCTGAAACATACTGAAAATGTACTCAAAAGATCTTAACAGATTCAGTTCGGTATTGTAGATTGCGAATGGAAAGCACAAGCTGGAAACATCTGTGTAGCCATCTGCATCTCTTTGAGTTCCTCGAACCTCTCCATCTGCATCTATTATTCTTCTGCGGCCACCAAAGTTTTGGTTTTTGTTGTTTGTTGGTGTCTGAATCTGAGTGCTAAGTGGTCGTACATCCTAATCGATGTTTCCAGGTTCAAACATTGTGAACTCACTGGTGATCTTTGAATAGAAAAGTAGGTTCAGAGAGGACGAATTGATAGATTGTTTAGTTGTGATAAGGTTTAGACTGATCAAAATTAAACTACTTTAAAGAGAAAAATTGATAAGAATAGAAATTTAGTATTAAAGTTGTTGGAGTGTTTTGTTTCTCTATCGTTCTGTAACCTTGGATTCCAGCACCATCTCTATTGCCAGGCTTTGCATTCTTCTGAATATAATATGGAATCTCTCTCTTTGTTTTTCCATCAACCGAGTTTGAATCACATTTCCTTCATATCAAACTTGCATTTTAATCGTAAAATTTCCCTGTTGTTTTAGAGTAATTTTTGATTTTTAAGTTATTTGTTCATACACATAGGATTTTAGACTCCCTGGACTTCCAAAGTATGAAGGCAACTGTTATGTGAGTTATGCTTGTAAGGTTTGCTTTAGATTTGGTATCAATGGGTCCAAACCTAACTCTTTCTTCTTATGTCTGTCTGAGTTATACCTACCAAGTTTTGGTATCAGTTGTTGCATTGATGGTCGATGTTATAACCGATTGTTGAAAATTTCGGTTTATTACTCAGCTTTTGGTATCAACGGGACCTTATCACCTTATCAGTGAGTTATTTGTAATGGTTGACACATGTAGAGAGTTCTAGTTTGTGGTAAATTTAAAAAGGTTAAAAGCTTGGCGTGTGTCACTTAGTATTTTTCGCACCACAAATTAGATAGGAACACGCGTTTGATAAATCAATCTTTACCAGTTAAAAATCTCTTGTCCGTTTGAGGAACGGTACAGACAACGTTAAACGCCGGAACAGTGTTCATTACATTGTTTCCAAACTTTAATCTTTCTTTACAAGATCCACATCTTTTAAAGACTTTAAAGGTCCAACTACAACTCACTGGAGCCAGAATGAAAGAAGATAGTATCATGGCGACTATTCATCATCAAATAGTCTATCGGGTTCAAGACCATGCTCTTGATCTCATCCTGCCATCCTCTGACGAAGCACTCTACCTTGAAGTCACGTCAGCATCACAAGCTCCAAACGCTGTCCAAATTCCTCGACAAATATCTCGAGAAGAACTCATCCAGCAGCTACCAGATAAATGGATAACTAGCTACGAAAAGCTACATCAATCGGCCCAAACTCCGATTCAACTATCTGAAGCTAGCTTTCACACACGAAACGACGGTACAACCGAAATCAAGTTCGAGAAACCAAGATCATCCTCGTTTCGCAAACAGCTGTTCACTCAGTTCTCCATTAGAATTGATGAACACGAGTTCTACGGTCCATACAAAGAACAGATGCCAAAACCAATATCCTTTGGTCAAGACGGCTCTGTCGTATTCCCGTTCAAGGACGAAAACGGTCATCAATACTTTGATGTCTGCTCATGTTCAGCATGTATGGATGCCGATTACGAATCTGATGAAGAAATCCGACAAAGAAGAAGAAAGAAGAAGGATCCTCTCTATCGAAGATATCTTGATAGTGATCCTACAGTCGGCACTTTAGGCGAAGGAACCGGAAGATACGAATTCTTGGTCCAATATTCGGACAAGAAGAAGGAGAAAGAAATCATGATGATGAGTCCAGACAACTTCCCTCCTTTTCCCCCGCCTGAAGACTTCACAAGAAATAACATAGCGCATAGTCCAAAGATAGTATCGAAAGCTATCAATTCATCCGGACCAGAGCAATTAAGCCAAGGAGAAAAGGTCCTCAACTGGCAAACAGAAAACGCTATCGCTCAAAACCATATTTTGAGCAACATGAACCAGAAGTTTGACCAGATGAATAGAGACTATGACAGAAGACTAACGTTTCTCACTAAGTCAATCGCAGAAATCAATGCTCGACTCGAAACGCTCCATCACGAGATGCTAACAATGTTAAAGCAAATGATGGTTAATACTTCACAATTTCAGAGCAGAGAAGCCGAGATGAATAATCTCAAGTTCCAGTTAAAAGATCTGCTGAAATACTTTGAGAGCATGCAGCAACAAAAGTCGTCAGAAACGTATTACCCTTCCTACGGAAATACGTTCTTGAGCACTCCAATGCCTCAAACATCCTATTCTCCAGGATTCCTTTTTGGAGGTCAAAGTCAAAGGCCAAAGACATCCTCACCAGGATTCTTGTCATCCGATGAAGCGCTCATTTCTCGTTATGCCATGACGACGCCTTACCAGTACAAACCTAGGCCAACTCGAGAACGAACTAGACGGTACAGAGAACCTGAAGTTCAAACCAAGCAAGCACCTGCACTTACTTCATCTCACTCAAGCCAAGATTCCCTTGATGATCGCAAGAAAAAGGGAAAAGATAAAGACATTGGAATCATCGAATTCTCGATGACCAATCTGCTCAACGACATGGCAAATCAAGCTCAAACGGCAGCACAAACCCAATCAGCTAACGAGACAGTGCAAAAGCCTGAAACAAAACAGGCATACTCTTCGCAACCAGTGGAGACAACGAAATCACCAACCCCGATAATAGAGCACTACTCGGACACGAATTCAACTGAGTCGCAAACCGAATCAGAAGAAGAATCAATGCTGAAACAATTTGCTATCGGAGAAAGTTCTTATACACCCAAGCGAGAGCCAAGTGTAAACGAAATTTTCTCAAGCGATGAAGAGATGAATTATCAACATTTTCAAGAACACAAAAAGCCAGAAAAGCAATTCGCTTCAAAAGTCATGACGTTTACGTTCGACGATATTCCGTTTGAGAAATAGAAAGAACGTCTTGACGAGTTTCACGCTTGGATGAATTCTGAAGCACTAACTTCGACAACGTACGCTGTCATCCAACAATTTACTGCAAGGCTTTCTGGAGCCCTCAAAGAATGGTGGAACTCACTCGGTGATTATAGACAAAACCAAGTCTATGACACTACAATACCGATGTTACTCGGAGAAATCCATCGAGAATTTATCGGTACACCAAATCATCAAAAGGAGCAAATACAAGAAGAATACTTTGCAGCAAAGTGTTGTTCATTGAAGAAGAAAGATCTGGCAAAACATTTCAAACATCAAGCGAGAAGGTTCTACGCTCTAAACGGACTCAACAATCTGAGCTTGAAGCACGTCTACCTCTCATCAATAGACGAATATCTAAGCCAACAAACCAAACTCTACATCAGAGATCAAGGTCAGACGGTTGAAGAAATCTCAATCGGTCAAATTCAACAATACATCAATCGGACCCTTGACAAGTTATGCAAACAGAAAGAGTTTTGGATGGAATTCATGGATAAGTCTAAACAACTATCCAAGATTTGTGCAAGGCCAGACCTATCAATCAAATGTTCGAAATCAAAAAGGACATGTACCTGCAACACCAGACACAAACACAGAAAGCAAAAAAGAGCAACACGAAGAGACAACTTTAAAAGTTTTCGACGCAGACGATTCTTCAAGAAGAAAACGAGCTTTCGAAAGTCAACCAAGTGTTTTCTTTGTCACAAAGAAGGACACTACGCCAAGAAATGCCCGAACAAGTCAACGAAGAAAAGGCAGTATCTCATCAGCTCAATATCACGCATAGCGCCGGATATCGACCTTGAAAATCATGATCTCGAATCCGTCCTATCTTACGACAGTGATGACAATGAAGCAATATGTGGATACTCCGACTATGATACTTCCTCAGAAACTTCAGATGAAGAAGCGTTTGATGATTGTTGTTTCAAGATTTGTCAGATACCGCAACAAGAAGATATCATAACGATTCCACACCTGCCGGTCACAATCTTTGATCCAACAGAAACTGAAGATCCAATCCATGTCATTGCATTCATCGACACTGGAGCTCACACGTCGATATAAATCCAAAGATTCTACCTCCATCGATGTGGACACCATTTGAGCAAGAATTCAGAGTGGCAAACTCAGGAGCTTTAAAAATCAAACTCAAGTCCAAGCCTATTACAATCGAAGTTTTCCCTGGATGCCAATTCACTACAGAAGTCCTCGGATCATCCGCACCCGGAAAAGATCTAATTCTCGGATGGGATTCCTACAATATACTGAAGAAAAGGTTTGATATTTCAATCGAACCAGGAGGAATCAAATGGAAAGGACTATTCAAGGCTTTCACAACATTGCATAGGTTATTTGCAATAGAAAATCCTATCGCTCCAACATTTGAAGAAATCAAAAAGGAGATTGCAGCAGTCTCTTGTGCAGATTCACATGTTGAATTTCTGACGAAATGCAAAACTCCTCTATGGCTCAACCAAGACTTCTTTGTATCACTTCCGTTCAAAGAAAAGATGGCAACAACTCCTACTAAAGCGAGTCACGCAGGAATGTCTCCAGCTCTACTGCAACAAGCCAACGACGAATGCGACCAACTAATCCGACAAGGAATAGTCTCATCGACTAACTCACCATGGGCGTGCAAAGCATTCTACGTCAACAACCGAGCTGAACAAGCACGAGGAAAGCTAAGACTGGTAATTGATTACAAGCCACTGAATCAATACCTTCAAGACATCAAGTTCCCATTACCGAACAAAAGATCGCTGCTCCAGCATCTCTCAGGCGCAACAATATTCTCCAAATTTGACCTCAAGTCAGGATTTTGGCAACTCGGTGTTCAACCTGAAGATCAATACAAAACGGCGTTCTGCTTACCAAACCGCCACTTACAATGGAAGGTTCTACCCTTTGGTCTGAAGACAGCACCATCGCTGTTCCAACAGGCCATGCTAAAGATATTCAAACCGCTGATACATACGGTGTTAATCTACATCGACGACATCCTACTATTTTCAACTACAGAAGAAGATCATATCAGAGACCTTCAGAAATTCCACGAAATCGTGAAATCATATGGTATCATGCTTTCGGCCCAAAAGATGATCATAGCCCAATCCAGTATCGAATTTCTTGGAATGGAAATTACTCAAGGACAGTTCGCAGCCCAAGCCCATCTAGCTACAGAACTTCTGAGCTTTCCAGAAGAAAATCTGACAAAGCGACAAATTCAGCAATTCCTTGGTGTAATCAACTATCTAGGCGACTTTATCCCGCAACTTTCGCAGCTGACTCATCCACTACGAAAGATGTTGATAAAGAATCCTCAACAGTGGACAAAACGACAAACTGAAGCTGTCAGACACCTAAAAAAGGAGATTCAGAAGCTACCTCCTTTAAAGATTCCCTCTACGGGAACACGGGTTCTACAGACTGACGCAAGTGACAAATACTGGGGTGCAGTATTACTTGAAGAAGAAAATGGAAAAAGACAAATATGTGGATACAAAAGTGGACGCTTTAAAGATTCGGAGATGCACTATCACTCAACGTTCAAAGAGATCTTAGCCGTCAAAAGAGCAATCGAAAAGTTTGAATTTCATCTGATAGGACATAAATTTCGAATCGAAATGGATATGTCTTCTTTTCCGAAGATGTTACAATTCAAGCAGAAGATGGTCCCGCATCAACAGCTCTTACGATGGAGTGAATGGTTTTCAAAGTACGACTTCAACACCGTCTATTTAAAGGGCACGAAGAACATTCTAGCCGATATGCTCAGCAGAAAGCCTCTCCAAGGCATAAACATCATGGCGAGTTCTTCATCATCAAAGACATATTATGACTTCGACAACAACATGCCAAAAGACGTGAAGCCTCTCATCACAAAAGGACATTTTCGAGAAACTTTGCGAAACAGGATATTCCACTACCAATCAATCATCTTAACAAACCACGGGCTCTACGGAAGATACATTGCACCGCTAGGCATTCATCCCGACTACCCGTTCGCTCATCTGTACAGGATCGAGAACAAATATATGCCGGAAGAAGTTCTCTGTTTCCTCTGGTATCTCTGTGCAGTATACACTATTGGTATCTCATTCGATATCAAATGGTTATACCAATACGTCAACGAACAACAAGGTCAACAAGAAGGACTTTCAACATTCCTCACATGGTTCAATCCGCTAGTCAACTGGAGTGGCAAGCTACGAAATTCAGCAAAATCGATGCAAATCCCCTACAAGAAACTCAAAGAACTAGGTGGTCTAAATCCTTTCTTTAGTCCACACACTATCTATTTCTTCCATCGACCAATTCAAGTCAACGACAGAACCGCAAAGGTTCACGCACTACCCAACCTCATTCATCACAAGGATTTCAAGCTTGGAATCAGACCAGACTTCAACGTTCGCGATAATGCTCTATATGAAGAGTTTCAGACTCATGCATTCCGCCTCAACAATGCTCGACAGACATTTCACATCCCGTTCAACCAGAACTGGTCCTACTATTCCATCGACTATCAAATGAGTCTCGACGAGGATCTACAATTCTTCATGTCTAATGAAGAAAAACGTCATTTCAAAGCAGCAAAACCAGAACCATCCTCACCAAGCTGTCCAGCAGAATACTTCCAAGACGCTCAGTCACCAGACGATAATCCTGTTATGGATCTCGACGAAATCGGACGAGAGTTCAATATTAATGTTAATATGGACTCCCCCGAAGACTTCTCTGAGCCAGAACCACAGTATAAGTGCCCGAAAACAGAGTACGGATGCTGCACGAAACACATTGAAGATTTCGAGATAAATCATTGAGTAAGCTTGATGATTAATTATGTATAATAATTATGCTAAATAAATAATGTCAGCATGATGTCAATATGATATCAGCATGATACTAGTGAGATATAAGTGTGATGTCATCGCTGATGTAAGCGATGATGTAATATATAAGTAGTATGATGTAAGCGATGATGTAATCATGATGTAAACATGATGTCATCGCTGAGGTAAGCGCTTATGTCAGCGTCTTCACCTCCCCCTATAAATATGTGTGCTCCATCATTGTAAAATACACATCGAGAAATAATAAAAAAACTTCTCTCTAAAATTTTCTCTCTCTAAACATGTTCTAAATCTCTCTAAGTTTTCCGAACTTCAATAGATCTTCATAAGCTTTGTTTCTTTCTTTTCATTCATAAGTTGACGATCTGCTTCTATGGCTTAATTTTCGGGGGAAACTCTGGTGGTCTTTGTAAGAATTTTCCGGTAGATCAACACGACGGTTTGATCTTACGGTAACCAACACGACTTTCGTGGGGTGGCGTGGGTATTGGATCCTAATTGAGACGGCTTGAGCCATGGCTGAGTAGCGCCTACGATGCTCGCTGTAACCTGGAGCCCATAAACCCCCTCGCTTTGTCAATACGGTTAGCGTGAGATCCGACTTAGTCAATATGGTCTATCGTCGGGTTCTTGCTTAGTTCATCGTGGGTTCTCCCTCGTATGTTATGTTATGGTATCAGCAAGCATGCCATAACATATTATACTAGTTTTACTTGGGGACTACAAAGTAATTTTGTTAAGTGCACGGTGTGAGTAATCTGTATACGTATGTGTCTACATGAAGAGGAGGATACAAATATCTATTCATCATTGAGAAGACAAGGTGACAAAAGCTCCTTAGGAAGTTAACCAAGTGAAAAAGCTATGGCAGAAATAACAAATTGGATACCAATATGGTTTCCTTTGACGGTGTTGGGATGTTTTGGTCTGAATTGGTTGGTGAAGATGGTGAATGTGTGGCTCTATGAGTCCAGCCTTGGTGTGAACAGGCACTATCTTCCACCAGGAGATTTGGGTTGGCCTTTCCTTGGCAACATGTTGTCTTTTCTCAGTTCTTTCAAGACTTCTGACCCTGACTCCTTCTCCCACAATTTAATCAAAAGGTACTTTTATTTTTATAATTGAAAATATTCAGTTTGCAAGTTCTGTGGACATATCCATGTTACTCCTTGATTTTTATGTCGAGACTTAGTTTTTCTATCAATGTTCATCCCTAGTCTCCATATCGTGGGATTCTTCTTATAGTGGCTCCATGTTATACCTTGATTTCAATTTCATAACTTAAGTTTTCATATCAATACTCACTCTCCTAGTCTCTTTGTCGTCAATGATATGCAGGTATGGACCTAAAGGTGTCTATAAAACACACATGTTTGGTAACCCAAGTATAATAGTAACAACACCAGATACTTGCCGGCGTGTGCTGACAGATGATGATGCTTTCAAGCCAGGTTGGCCAACATCTACAATGGAACTCATTGGAAGGAAGTCATTCATTGGTATCTCCTTCGAGGAACACAAGCGCCTCAGGCGTTTGACTGCTGCTCCAGTCAATGGCCATGAAGCCCTCTCTGCCTACATACCGTACATTGAAGAAAACGTTATTGCCGCTCTTGAAAAGTGGACCAAAATGGGAGAGTTCCAGTTCTTGACTCATCTGCGTAAGCTTACCTTTAGGATCATCATGTACATCTTTCTCAGCACTGAGAGTGAGAATGTAATGGATGCATTGGAACGAGAATATACCGCTCTTAACTATGGAGTTCGAGCAATGGCGGTCAATATTCCTGGATTTGCTTATCATAAAGCACTCAAGGTCTAAATTTAAGCCACCTTTTTTTCATTTACTCAATTTTCTATCTTTTTAAAGATTCTGAGGATTATTTTGCAGGCGAGGAAAAAACTTGTAGCTGCCTTTCAGTCTATAGTGACTTGGACAATCTTCTTAATGTTAAAGATGAAGATGGAAGAACTTTAGATGACGAAGAGATTATTGATGTTCTTCTGATGTATCTTAATGCTGGTCATGAATCCTCTGGTCACACAATTATGTGGGCTACCATTTTTCTACAAGAACACCCTGAGGTTCTGCAAAGGGCAAAGGTAAATGGAGAGACAAAATTGTTTCATTTCCTTATCGTTATTTATACTTTTTCCCGGACAGATTCATTCTGTAATTCGTGTTTTGCATATGATGGTACATAGGCCGAGCAAGAGATGATCCTGAAAAATAGGCCTAAAGAACAAAAAGGTCTAACTCTAAAAGAAACTCGGCAAATGGAGTTCTTATCGCAGGTAAGATTTTGGTGTCTCCTATTGAGTTTTTCTCAACGGAGATTTTGTTGGCAATATCTTTTTAACTGATAGAAAGATGTGTTTCTTCACTAGGTTGTTGATGAGACACTTTGAGTCATAACATTCTCTGTCACTGCTTTCCGGGAGGCAAAGACTGACATTGAAATGAATGGTTAGTATACATGACTTATATGAAATACAAAACACCTTATCAAATGCACCTAATTATTCGATTAATCTTGCAGGCTATTTGATCCCAAAAGGTTGGAAGGTTTTGACATGGTTTAGGGATGTCCACATGGACCCTGAAGTCTACCCGGATCCAAGAAAATTTGATCCTTCTAGATGGGATGTAAGTTAAGAGTCATCTTACGTTGTTCGCTCCAAAGAAATTTTATTCATTTGTCAATGTTTGGAGAACATTTTCAGAAGGGTTTCGTACCAAAAGCTGGCGCTTTCCTTCCTTTTGGTGCTGGAAGCCATCTATGCCTAGGAAATGATCTCGCTAAGCTCGAGATTTCAATTTTTCTTCATCATTTTCTCCTCAAATATAGGTAAGACTTACAAAGTTTGAATCTTTAAATCAGTTTGATGTGTTATGTTGATAAATCCATGAGGATTCAAATTCTCAGGGTTAAACGGAGCAACCCCCAGTGTCCAGTGATGTATTTGCCTCACACCAGACCCACTGACAATTGCTTGGCAAGAATCAGTTATCAGTAAAACATGATTCTCATCTTCTCCATTAAGTTCTCATGAAATGCCGTTAACTTTACAGTTCATCAGTTATGGAGTTCGTTAACTCTTTAGTTAAAGACTCTTGTCTTTCTTTTCTTCTTCCGTTGGAAACTTCATCAGCCTACTTACTCTGTTCTATGAAACAGAGACTTTTGTTATATAATGTTAAAGACTCTTTTTATCTTTCCCTATTTTGCAAAGTTTTTCATTTTCATGGGTCTATAATTCTATATACATATGATAACAATTAATTCATTAAAATGTCATGGCAATCACACAATTTTGCTGTAAAAACTAAACATGTTGTTTAGCAAATCACAGTCATCCATAATATTTTAATTAAAAAATCAATGATAAATGTTAGCATAATGAAATAGGATCTTGTGCGAGATGGAAGCGAGAAAATGTAAATAAAGAAAGGTTTAAAGGCGGAGAATAAGGCCACACACCCTGACAAAACTGTCCACTGTCTGGTTTCGTACAAAGACAAAAAAAAAAAAACACAGCTTCGAGTCTTTTGGATGGACCGTTGATAATAATAATAAGATATTAAGACTATGTTTTCTTTTTTTCCTTAAAGAAACATTCAGAGAGTAGCTTTACAGATGGAGGATCCAATGTCGAGATTCTCGCTATGGAGCTCCGAAATTGATCAATGTCTGCCGTCTGTTTCGTGTACTTGATTCCTTTTCTGGGTCTGTAATTGCATCAAATCTTGAAATCCTCTGTTCTGTGCCCTGATTGTGGTGGATAATAAAAACCTAATAAAGTCTGAAACTTTCCTGCAAAAATTGAGATTAGAGAGCCAGTAATCTCATATATCCCAATTTCTTATTCCCTGATCCCATACTCCTCTTTTTAATTTTTTTTGTTATGTTTATTTTAATTTGAAATATTATAAAATGACCAAAAATTATATATTTTTTCATATATTTACAAGAAAACCAAGATTTTTGACCCCACATCCATTTAATTTTTTAAATTATTTAAATTTCTTAAAAGAATTTTCTATTTTTTTTACTCTTCTTCTTCCCTACGACGAGAGATTCACGAAGAACATCCACACTTCCATCATTCAAATTCTTTCCGTTTTTCTTGCAATTTACTGCAATTCAATCATCTATTTTTATCATTTAATCTTGTATTTGTCTTTTTATCTAAAAAAAGAGAATCAAAACCTTAAAAACCAAAAATGGTGAAAACAAAAAATTTGAAGAAGAAAAACCAAATTATTCATTTATCGAATTATTCATGTCTCAGTCGTATAAGTCATATATAGTTGTATAAGCCACAACATTTCCATACACCACAACATTTCCATACACCACAAACGATTGTTCATCAACAACACAAACGAAATATAATAAGTTAATAGAACATATAAATCATGTGTTTTCACTTGTACTGCACTCAAACAATTCATATAAACTAGTCTTCTTTCTCCTTTGTGGATGTTCTCCCACGGACGGAAATCTTGTAATTTGAGGTTTTTCTTTTTTCTTGACATAATTTGGAGGGTGCACACACATGGCACGTACATTGTCAGACATATTCCACTGACACATATGAGGAACTAGAAATATCGCCTTATAGTAGGCGAATGCCCATTGCTCCATCGCATAGAATTTGGAGCACAAATCTTCCACTTCTAGGTGAGTATATTCTTTCTTCCTCGCTTCCATAAGAGCAGCTATGGTATGCATACATGGATATTTGTCAATATCGAAATGCTTGCATGTGCAAGTTTTCATCCTCAAATCAACGATATAACCTCTTCCATCGCGTCCAATGACGTTAAATTATAGATAGTAATTGTTCAACACAGTCACCGCTAAATGTTGTGTTGCAACACAACTTTCGTGAAGCACATTCTCAATAAAAGGCACTAATTTATGTGCTTCGATAGAGGTTTGCCTATGCTTGTTAAACCACTCAGCTATTTTTCGATAATTGCATCAATCATTGGTAAGAGCGAGTATTTTCTTGCTTCTTTGAAAATAGCATTTAAAGATTCCGCACAGTTAGTGATATCTATGTTGTACCTTTCGCTAGGAAAAAAACACCGGGCCCATTTATTCGGTTCGACACTTTTTTCAACATACTCCGCTGCACTAGGATATCTTTTCTTGAAATCATCGTAGAATGTTTCGAGCTCAGCTTGTGTGTATGCATGAGCCAATTCCCTGAACTTTACTACAACTCTTTCTTTGTTGACGTTTGAGGCATGCATCTTCACATTCTATGATAAATGAAAGATACAATACCCATGATGAGATAATGGGTAAACCTCACATATTGTCTTGATGAGACTTTGATTCCTATCAGAAATAAACACTAATCCAGGAACATCCGGTATTAGTGTTTTCAACTTATTGAAAAATCATGCACAACTATCATCTTTTTCGCCATCAACTACACCAAAAGCAATCGGATAGTGGTGATGATTAGGATCTTGCGCTGTTGCAACCAATAACACCCCACCATATGCATTCTTAAGGTGAGTCTCATCCACAATGATCACTTTTCTCATCACTTGGAAGCCTTCCACGCAAACTCCCAATGCGAAGAATAAATACTTAAACTTCTG
Source organism: Cardamine chenopodiifolia (assembly GCA_963922655.1). NCBI lineage: Eukaryota > Viridiplantae > Streptophyta > Magnoliopsida > Brassicales > Brassicaceae > Cardamine > Cardamine chenopodiifolia. The sequence continues at coordinate 2,725,940 of OZ000464.1, forward strand.
ATTGTCGTCCACTTCCACATGTGAAACTGTACTCGGATTCGTAATCTGTAACATGTACAAATAAGAATATAACATCTTATAGCTTTCTTCCGAATTATCTCGTACATCGACACTAGCTTGTTTTTTTTCCTCTGTACGCCGTCAAATACGATACTTTAACACCATACTTTCCTTGCACCATACCAATCAAGCTTTTTGGAGTTGGCGTGTCAAGCTTCCCTGGGTAATGATCTTGGACAACGGATGCCACTAATTGGGGTGTGCCTTTTCTTCTCTTTACCAATGAGGTTGATGACACACAAGAACACGTGTGAATTTTGTTGTACGTCCTAACAGAGAAAATATATGAATCCTTAATCCTCGCAGCTCGTAAAGACCACTTGCAATCATTCATTAATTCACAACATTTTACCACATACCGCATTTTATCCGATTTCACGATATCGAAGTGAAAACAATTCACAAATGAAGCTTTTTCCACTAATTCTTTCACGTCTTCTTTGCTTCCAAATTCTTGACTTAATTTTACATTCATACCATCTTCCCATTCTACATTATGAATCTCATCTCCTTCTACCACATGTGTATCCCTCACGTGAACGTTATCAAATTCAACCAAACGTGTATATCTAACCTCAATATTTTCCAAGTTTTCACATTCTACTTCGTGGGCAACCGTTGCATATTTTTCGGACACTTCGCTTGCAGAAATAGTTATGCTTCCATAATTAACTCCACAATTTACTCGACCAGTAGAAACTATGTCCTCGTTACTTGCATTAACTTGACCAACGCGATCTTCTCTTGGATCATTCATCTTCGTCTCAACATGCAACACACCTTTCATTTTACCTTCACATAGTTCCAAATAACAAACAACATCATCATCATTGAAGATATATATCGGCCACTTAGGATCAACTCCAACCAGAAAATAACTCAATTTCATCTCGCTCTTTTCTTCATTTTTCCCCATCTTCTTACGTATACTTCAACTAATATGTCGTACGTTATCTCCTCAACCGATTGTCTCATCAAAAGAGCGTGATGAACATCTTCTCTTGTAATCAATAATATTTCCTCTCCTTTCTTTACATATTGTCCCCCATAATCAAAATATATGATCGTGCGCTGCTTTCTATTCAGTGTACCCTAAAAAAATAAAATTGTCCATTAATTACTTAGTTGTATCAGTTGTATGCATGTATATAATATGTCTTAGTCGTATCAGGTGTACGTATGTATATAATATGTCTTAATCGTATCAGGTGTACGCAAGTATATCATATGTCTTAGTCGTATCAGGTGTACGCAAGTATATCATATGTCTTAGTCGTATCAGTCGTATCCACTCTAAGTCTTATCAGTCGTATTTATTCTTAGTCGTATCAGTCGTATTTATTCTTAGTCGTATCAGTCGTATTTATTCTTAGTCGTATCAGTCGTATTAATACTGTAAATATGGGTTTTGACGAACACAAATCTCTTCGATTCACTGTCATTAACCACAAATATCGTTATATAACAACAAAAACCTCAAATATAGTCATAATAATATGTGATTCGAGATTCAATGAGCAAAATCGAGTTTTTTGTATTTTTAGGAAATCCGAAAGTTTACCTCCAATGGCGACCTCAAGTTTCTTTCCACCTCTATGTCTCCCAAATTTCTTCTCAAACAATTCTAAAACCCTTTAATTTCAGAATCTCATGCTCGATTTGAGAAAAAAAAAACAAAATTGATAAATTTAAGGTTGAAAGGTTTGGTTTTAATAGTGAAGAAGAAGAAGATAGTGGTTGGATGGAATGGAACCCATTCAACCTTAAATTGGAAGCTTATTCAGTTTTTTTAGATGAGAGGTATAGAGATTAAGTGAGGGTATTAGAAATTTTTTTGTGCCAATGACATTTGAGAAATAAATTCCGACTAGAGAAAGCCGATTGGAGAAAGTTAAATAGGATATTCCAGCAATTCGACGGGAATCGTGATGGTGGGCTTAACCGAGTCGAAATGGCAGCTCTTGTTGTAGCTGTTAACCCTAGGGTTAAATTCAGTGACGAACAGATCAATGCTATTCTCGATTAAGTCTTTCGAACCTACGCTGAATTTATCGACCCTTACAAAAGTTTAACCTACGATGGTCTTCTCCGTACTTACGACGACGGTGCTGGAGATTTCGACACATTAGGGCTCGAGCTAAACGCTGATGAGACAATCAAAGGCCCTGAGGTAGCTTCGTCTTCTTCGATTACAGATGAGAGAGCTGCTGAAGCACAGAAGAAACAGAGAACCCGAATCATGGAATCGTAATTGACGAAACGTGGAAGTTAGTTGATGATTTGGAGATTCTAGTGAAGAGATTGAAATCGAAACAGGAGAAAGATGGGAAATTGAAAGCAGATAATAACAATGTTGATGCGCTTTCTGATTCTGGGTGGTCTAGTGATCTCTGAGAAGAGAATCTATTGGGAAGAATCGAGTCATGTGTTAGTCAAGGAATTAGGGGTTTTGAGAAGCAAATCAGATGGAGCTAGATCGAGAGAAGAAGCTTTTGATGGACATATGGCGATTGGTAGGGTTTTATATGAGCATCAATTGCTTAAAGAAGCTCTCGTTAGCTACAAGAGTTTGCGAATTGCAACCGACTGGCAAATTCATGTCTATGCCATTAGGTTAAACTGAGAGAGAGGGAAAGATTAGGCCTCAAACAAATTATTTTATGCATATATGAAGCTTTTTGGTCAGTGTTAAGATGCTATTTATTTTAAACTTGAAGAAATAATAAAAGATAATGAGGATGAATCTGCTGCAACAAAATTTCCTAGGATTTGCAAGAACGATTAGTTAAATGATTTGCATTTGACCTTGCTTCAAGTGTATGAAAGGAGATTTACACTTCAAGGTTCCATTGCGGTCAATTTTGGCGTCTTCACTTCCTCTGCTAGGTTCACAGACGCACGTACCTGTTGAAACATAGAAGAAAAAGCGCATCAACCACCAAAGTTTCTTCAATGTGTGCATTTAAATCTAATACTTGGAATATCAAAACTCCATTAATCTTTTATGAGATAGTTGCTCCAGACCGTCTTTTGTAAAGCTAGAGAAATCAAATCAGATTGCTCAACTTATCGTTATAAAGTAAGTGCATTCGAATAACATACAACCTTCTAGAGGCAGTGAAACACATGAACTATTTAAGAAAAGATCATTAGAGCATCCTCAATGCAGATATTTTTAGAGGTTCTTAAGTAATAAAAAAATTAAAAAATATTCAAAAGCAGAAAAACCTTTTAAGACTGGTCTCAATAGTTCTAATATAAGAGACGGCTCATTAATTCACTTTGCTCAGTGATTGGTCCATCAATTATTTTATAATTTAATATTTAAATAAATAATTAAATTAATTACAAACTATTATAATAATATATATTTAGATACCCATATTTGATTCACCGATGTGAATGGTCTTACGTCATTAAGCCTATGCATCACATGTAGAAAACGGTTTCCTCTATCAAGTTTATTATGTTTTAAGTCACAGATAACACGATTTAACTTGCTTAAAAGAACTAACATTGCCATCAAAACAATCACAAGATATAACCAATCTGAACTTTTCGACTATAAATGCTTTTATTACCTTGAATCCACTAGATTTGGAGTTCCTTGACCATTCCAAACCAAGCAACTTACTATACGCAAAATCCCATGTATTCTTCGCCAAGTCATATCACGGCTAAAACGTAGCTACCGCTTGATGAGCATATGTATACTTCAGCTTACAGTTGTTTGTCCCCACCATGTAATTAGCAGAGAGTTTGTTTGCAGAATCAAACAAGACTCCCATCGACAATTGTTCGGTTATCTCCTCTGCTATGAATGTAAGTCAAATTCAAAGACTTCTCAGCAATTTTAACTGTGTTCATGAACTGAAACCTAACATCCTGTAAACAAAAAGATCAAAGCAAGTGAGAAAAATAAAATAAAATTCTCATGAACTTGTGGAGAATTTTAAAACCCTAAATCCTAAATTCAGCTTCAATTTTACTTGGATTAAACCATTTACTTCTCATGAAGTTGTGGAGAATTTAAAAATTCATAAATTTCTAAACCCTAAACCCTAAACCCTAAATTCAACTTCAATTTTTATTGAATTAAAGCATTTGCAGCGAATTCAAAAAATTCTCCGAATCATTGCTTCAGAGATAAAACTAGACGGAATTAAAGATGTAATCATAACCGATTTGATCAGGTTTAGTTGAAACCAATCACACCTAAACCAAACCGGAAAAATCAATGAGTGTTTTACCTTCTTAAGGACGTTGTAATCGACGATGAAGGAACCAGGTTTTTCGACAGTGAGAGAGAGGCCGTTCAAGGTAGGACCGGCGACGAGAGTAGCATCTGTCATGGTGGCACGAAGATTAATATCTCCGACGTTGACGGAGAATGAGACAAAAGAGAAGCTTTCATCGTCATTTTCGTCACAGTAGAGAGCAGAGAGAGATATACTCTTCACATCTTCATACATGGCATCAGAGCTATACTGTTAACACATCAAATAAATCTTCGTTTCCTCTCAAAAATTGTTCTCATCCTTACGTCTTTTTTAAAAAAATTCTCCCTCTTTCACTTCATGGATACTTCCGCTCTCTCAAACGTGGTCAACACATATGACTCACCAATCTCAATCAACATGGTAAATGTCTTAAAACTTTCTTCTACGAATTACGTGACATGGAACATCTAGATCAAGTCTCTTTTGCGTGGCTATGATCTCGTCAAATTCATTGACAATACTGCCCCGCCACAGCCCACAGTCATCCCCGATGACGTTGAGAAACCGAACCCTGCGTTTCTCGCTTGGCAGAGACAAGACTGTTTCCTTTACATTGCCCTCATTGTCGCGATTGAAATGCCTCTCCAGCCTCTCATCGCGAGCTCCACCTCATCGCTTGAAGCCTGTAACACTCTTGCTTCCACATAGGCCAAGGCGACACGAGGTCACATCAAACAGCTCAAGAAACAACTCAAGCATTGTGTTAAAGGCACCCACACCCTTGATGAGTTCATGCAACAAATCAAAATCAAAGCAGATTCATTGGCTCTCCTTGGTAGCCCTGTCGATCCAGAAGATCTCACTGACATGGTTCTTGAGGGTCTTAGCGAAAACTACATACATAGGTTATTGACTCAGTTCATGGCCGAGATGTTCTGATCCCATTTGCTAAGCTTCACGAAAAGTTGTTAAATCATGAACTTGAGCTTTCCAACGCTCGGCCTAAGCAATCTTCGTTTCTTGTGACTTCGAACCATGTGCAGAACCGGAGCCACAAATGGAAGCCTAATAACTCCAACCAGAACCAGGTGCATAACAACCAGGAGCAAGTCAGTCAAGCATATGGAACACAAGGACATAGTGAAAAAGGTGTCCTTTGTTTTGCCTCAACTCGCAACAGTCTCAACCTGGCACCCCGAACAGTTCATGCAGTAACTCTACTTGGTGCAGAGAAACAGAGCACCCACAAAATAAAACAGAGCCTAACCGCTTAAAAATACTAAACACGACTCTCGTCCTCTATGATTGTCTGCAACCACGTTGGTCCTCCCCTAGCCAAATACGAGTGAATTCTTCCATCCCTCGTCACGCTCTGAGCAATTCTTTTGGACACAACATTAGCCTTGCTTGATGATAATTTGACAACACAATTCCTGAAGCTACCCTTGAGTCTATCAATCCTGTTTGAAAACGAACGAAACTTAGGCCACTTCTTAGGATTGGTAACCACTTCAATCACCGAAATTCTTGAAGACTCCTCATCGCCCAAATCCAACAACGTAACTCAGCCGCTAATTGATTACTCGCTGGAACAAAAACATCCCTAGCTTGTAACATAGACACACCTCGAGTATCTCTAACAATCCATGCTCCTCCACACATACTCTTGGTATCAATCCAAGATGAGTAGATGTTGCACTTCACCGAACCATCAGGAGGTTTAGACCATTTTTTCTCACCAACTACAGACGAAATCCGAATTTGAAAACTTGGTGATTCTTTCTCCTCATTAAGCTTATACCAGTGATCAGATTCTTCAAGCGCATGAGGAATCAGAATATCGGTATCACCATTAGTCCCTGCATAAACTTTCGTATTTCAATGTTTCCATATTCCCCAAAATAGCCAAGGAATCCCTAGTCGGTACTGCTCCCCAATCGTGTTACAGTCCATCAATTGGAGGCTTTGCTCCATATACTCTATCAAACACTCAGCTACTGCAAGAAAATTACAGTATTAAATTATTATGGAAGAGTTTTATTGGATCATTTTTAGTTCGATATGTGTATTGTCCAAAAAACAAACTGCTTGGGTTGTTGCAGGATATGCACCTACGAGATATTATTATTCTCTTACCAAGATCGAACACGAATTGAAGTTTCATCCCTACTTTAAAGATTGAATTTTATATGAAATTGTCAAAAAATGATCTCCGATCTTCTCCCAAATTTGTTTGGCTATCGTCTATCATATCCGACGAAGTCTATTAACCTTTTTTGTACTCTATATGATGTCCATGACATACATGTTCTTCCTTGTAACTGCATAGTTTGCATTCTACATCCGATTTATCGTGCAGAGGAATATTAGATATAACTTAGAAGAGATAAAAATATGTATCTTACAAATTAAGTATTGTGGCCTAGTAAAACCCAATTATGAAGTGAATCCCTCAAAACCGAAAGAATCATATTCTCTATTGAATGGAATATTTATGAGCTTCTCTTTCTCTTGATAAAGGTATTTTTGAGGTAGTTCAAGTCTCCTACGATACAAAAATTGCACTCAAATGGTTAGCAAAAGGAAATTGCACTAAAATATTCATTATTATCATCTCAAAAGCACGTATGCATGTAAGTTGAAACAATGAGGTGTTCGCGAAATAAATTAAGCATGCGTAAACAAACATGCATCTTTTATTGAAATCTTTAAGAACAACTAACTTTGAGACCATGTTGCATGCGAAAAAGAACCGATTGAACTGGTTCGGTTTTGTACCTTTCAACGACCTTAAACTCATAGTTTCGTATCAGTTCTACAGCTACTAGAACGTTAACTTTTCCACAAGCAAGTTCTTGGACCTAGAATTTGCGGAAAATAATAGAATAAACATAAAATAAAGAGTAGAATGAAAAATGGGAGAATAGAAAACTTTTTATTCAAATGATTCAATTGTACAACACATTTATCTAGAAGAATGAGAGATGTGAGCTATTAATTACAAATGATCTAGATGACAAGTATGGGAAAACGTCCAATATAAAACATAGAAAATCATCACAAGCTTGCATGGAGGAGAGAGAGAAGAATGAAGAATTGAATTATGGAGAATCCAAGATATTCATTGATTAATATTCCTTCTCAAGGTTAGAGCCGCCAAGACACTAAAGGCTAAGCTTGTAACCCCATAAAACATCACCTTATTAAAAATCTCATCAAGGAAAACCCATTAAGATAAAACCTTGACAAAGAAAAAAGAGTTTGACGTCTACAGAGAGAAGATATCCGATCACGGATGTATAAGCTCGAGATTGATGTGCGAGCAGACTTTTGCATATTTGATTGACGATTGTAAGACTTTCTTGAATCAGTTTCACTGACAACTACTTCGCTCTGCCACCTTGAGTTCACCATGCTTGACTCCACCACTCGGTTTATCCCTTGGGGTTTTTCTCTTGAGACAGCCACATCAACTAGCCATGAAGACATAACTCCAACATCTTCCTTCAAGATCGACAAAAATATTTTCCTCAGCAGCGTTTTCATGAATAGGGAAAATCCCATGTCTTAATTTGCTAACACTTGTACTTATCGAAAACTTTGGAAATCTTGATGGCTAAAAATGGCATGAGACGAGTTCCTCATATCCTGCCATAAACCCGAGTCAACGTTGAAAATTGCATCTCCCAAGACTTCAAAGATCTTCTTAAAATCTATCCCTTTAGGGTAATTAACGAAATTTGAACTTAGAATGTAGTGGATATTCACCGGATCAACAGTGACCAGTCTGGCTGTTCCACTAAGCCATGGTCCTTTGAAACAAAACTTCATATTGTTCGCCTCAAAAACATCAGCGAGCCAATCGTAGATACGAGGAACTTGGAGGAGCAGACTCGGAAGCATCCCAAGGACCGGCCAGTTCGTGAGCAAAGGCTTGTGAGTTTTCTTGTGGACCAAGAATATTGGAAGAGAAGAAAGATAACGAAAGCTATGAAGATTTCAAGTAAGCCTATGACTATCGCCATTATAGAACACAAAAGCGTATTTTTTGTTTCTTCTTTTTGGTGAACAATTTTTTCTTTTTCCTTCCGACTGACTAATTCATATATATGAATGAACTGGCTTGCGATATATAACATGTAGAAAAACTAAGTATATGCACATGCATTTAACGCTAGTAAATCATTTAATCTATTAAACTTTTTCCAATTTTATTATATGAACGTGGTGTATGCACCAATGGTGGACAGATGCAAAACTACCATGAATTCTCTTATGTAAATGATATACCTAAATTCAAATTTAAGATTTATTATCGCAACTGTTTTATTTTACATGTAAAAGTATAAAAATAAAAATGATATATATTCAAAAGTTGAAAATTTACAAAAATATTTTGGCTATTTTGATGTGGAAGTTATAAATGATACTAAAATTCAATAGTTTAAAATATAGCACAATAAATTTTTGATACGATAAAAATTAAAAAAGAGATATACTGAGATTCCATTAAAAAAATACACTAAAATTATGCAAGACATCTCTTTCTCTTACGTAGAAACCCTAGAACGTTGCTTCTATTTTTCCGATTTAACCAGTGTCGGTGGCTCGTCCAGCACCAGTGTCGATCCCCTCAAACTTTCTCTTTGCTTTTCTTTGTTTCCTTCTTTATCGGCATCAAGGAGAACATATTATCTCCGGATCTAGTTTAAATGCATGAAACAATGTTGTCGTTGGAGTCGCTGGCGCTAGAGGACGAAGCTAGGCATAAGATCTGGTTATGGTTGTGAGTTGGTGGTTCTTAGCTACTTCAGAAGTTGTCTCTTGATCTTTGTTTACGAGTTTTGCCTGGTCTTGCTGAAATTACAGATAACTCAAAACACAAAAGAACTTGTTGAAACACGAATCAATCTGTTTCTTGTTTTATTAAACTCTCTCAAGAAGTGTTTTTCTCTTTTGGAGGTTTACAAGCTTAAGATCTACCAGTCTTATACTAAACCTACAATTTCTAATCCCACCAAAGTAACCCTTTTACTCTCTTATACCTCGCAACTTCAAGTAGACTAAACTTGTAATCCTCTCTAAGTGGATACCTCAAAAATCAGACATTGTCTCCTATTTATACAGAACCATCGGTCTCAACATTAGCATTCTCATCTGGTTGAGTCTGAGCATGTGAAAGACCACCAAATGAGTGATCGTGTCTAGTAACATAGTCACCACAAACTTAATGTCGGACATAACGGATTCGCCAAACACATGATCACCATACGTTTAGCCACAGTACCCTAACCAACACGTTTAGCAAGAACAAAGATCTTCGGTTTTGGTTCTAAAATCTCATAGGCTCCAGTTTCACTTCCCATTGAAAGTTGAGAACCCGGTAGATGAGGTTGGGAAATGGAAGAATTCGCTCTGTAGCTTTGGGAATAGCAGCCGCCTTCTCAATGATATCATCAACCAGTTTGCCAAAGTTAAAAGGAATATGTTGATCCAGCATATACAACAGCTTGCAACGATCCACTGTGGCAATGCTGTTTTTTGGTGCTGACATCCAATTCCAACAACATATCAAGTATAGATTCCCCATAACGTTTGGCATCAGGGAAGTGCGAAAACCCTTCCAGATGGAGACCTTGCCTTTGGAAAAGTACTTGGCCAAGGCATGACTAGTCAGATTAACACGAGCTACTTCATAGGGTTTATGCCAAGGCATTGGAGATGTACGAAAGACTTTGTTGATAATATGTGGGGAGAATTCATACATTTTTCCTCGAAAAACACATGAGCTTTCTTCGCATGTGGCAGGATATGAAAATTAACATAGAATTCCAAGACTACCTACTTAACATACGGATCTATCTCCATGACTGTATTATACATCATATTGTCCCTAATGATGGCCATAAGCTCCTGACCATTCGGGTTTTGATTCACTACACATTGTGAAAACACTTGGCATTTCTTCATCCACTTGTACTGCATCTCTGCGGGAGTAGTGAGAAATTGGTGCAAAACGGCTTGTAGGGAGGTTGTTACAGAGACAGATCAGCCTGATTACGAAGAGATTGATCATAGCGATGAATGTTGCAGCGATCAAAATGATCATAGGAAAGTCGTCCTCGACCCTTATATGAATGACGAAGAGTGTTAGGAGCCGGGTCTACAATCAGCGGGCAACGTGACTCTGAAGTGCCAGTCAAAGTTGGCGATGTCTTGGCATCAAAAAGAGCAACCACTGAAGGAACAACAAGAGAGGAAACTTGCACGGATTATGGCGCATAGGGCACAAGACTTTGAGAAACGACCGATAATGAATGAGGCAAAAGAGATATAGGCACTGATTCCAAGGCAGAGGACTCAGGAATCAGAGAACGAGCGGGGGATGAATTAGAGAGCAGAGATGCATTTGGCGAAGGAGTAGACGATGAGTCTGGGGCAGGGCTGAAGTGGTGGTTGTTTTTTCCTTTTTGGAACTTTTGGGAACAGATCGACGATTATTTTTTGCGGAAGAGGATGAAGAGAGCAATTCAACACGGGCTGAGTCATCCGAGTCAACGAGTTCCAAACGAGGAGTCACTGACTTGCGCTTACCAGAGCGGGTGTGCGCATGAATCGGCGGTGCAACGGCTATGGCGGCACAGGTGCAAGTGGACTTGAAAACTTGTTTGCCTCCTCGTGTCCTCACCATTGCTTAGAGTTTTTTTTTTTAATTTTTATGTGACGCAGTTAACTCTTGAACTCCTCTTAGTCTGTTTTAAGAAAACACGATTTGCTTGACGGGCCATATGTACTCGCAGTGTTCTTATCTTAGCCCATTATGCCAAAATACCTCATAAACGAACAACCTTCCCCAGTTTGAATTTTCTGAATCCTGCAATTTTTCGTTAAGGTCAATAAACTCGAAGAAGACATTAGTGCACATTGAAACCACAATTCAAGAGAAAGCTACTTATCCAGGTTTGATGTTGCATATAAACAGAACTGAGAATTGTAAAGACAAATGGAAATTTTCACAGTTATGCTACCCAAAGTGCCACATATAACTTTTTAAGCCATTTTCGCACTCTGTACTTGTTCATCCTTGACTATGTCCACCCATCATCAGTCTCGTTTGCTAGAAAGGACCAAAAAATTTTAAAAAATAGTAGAAGTATAGTGTTCAGTCTAGATTTCAGTGAGAAGCTGTGGGAACACTCGACCTGCCGTTCCAACCATGGTAGTTATTTCTCTTTTTCGATGAGCTTTCACACATGTTTATCCATAATGAGTAGTCTTCATACCTGCATAGTCCCACGAATCAGCGAGTCCCAATTACCAGATAAGAGTGTACCAGATCGTGAAATCGAGAATTTGGCTTTGTGTTCATCAAAAGAAAGGACACGAGCAAGTGAGAATTTGTTGAGCTCGTGAGCCTTCATTTGAGAGATGCTTCTTACTTCTTCTTTCTGCATTGGGAGAGAAGAGGGTGACTACCATTTTATACCCCTTTTTTGACCTTATGGTGTTAAAAAATTTTTTTTGTTTCTTTCTCCCATAGGCAAGATTTCTCCTTTGCCTAGTTCATAGATAAGCTCATGCTTCATCTTCGAGATAAAATGTGTCTTACTACTCCTTTCTTCACTTTATCTCTTCCATCATCTCCTTTCAACCGAACCGGTACACACTTTACTGACTGATATCTTCGATAGCATAAGGGCACCTCTTTCTCAATGTGGACTTTACAGCAAGAAGTTTTATCAAATCATCTTTACAGCTTTGCACTGTACTTCTGCCCATGTTCATGTGTTATCTCTCAAAGACAAAGATCATTAGATAGCACACACACCCAAGCATTTCTGCAAATTAATAAGCGTGTTGTGATCCAAGGGCTTGGTGAAAATATTGGCAAGTTGCATCTCTGTGGGCACATGTTCTATCAGCACTTGTTTTTCCTCTAACTTTGAGGCATTTGTGCTATGTGAGATGGTGATTCCTACATTTTTTTAATTGACTTGTAATCCGAAAAAGTACTTGAGCTCTCCTACCATGCTCATCTCAAATTCTCAGGTCATGTGCTTTACAAATTCCTCAACTAGACGTTGGGATGTGCCTCCAAAAACGATGCCATCCACGTAGATTTAGACAACCAAATTCCATGTGTATCACTCTTGATGAACAATGTTTTATCAATGCTTCCTCTCTTGTACTTTTTGTCAATCTTAAAAGTAGTAAGGCAATCATACCAAGCTCGGGGTGCTTGTTTCAAGTCATACAAGGCCTTATGTAGCTTATACACGTGATCTGGGAACTTTGTGTCTTCAACCCTTTGGGCTGTTCCACATAAACTTCCTCTTGGTCGTGTTCTTGTTGTTCTTCTTCAACATTATCATTGTGGGAACATTCTGCAGGTTGTTCCCCTTTTCCTTTTTCTCGTTCTTCTCCGTTGAAAGTCTGAATTACAGTTCCTGATGTGTAGCTATACTCATTAAATACCACATTAACTGACAGCTCGATCATCTGGGTTCTCTTGTTGAATACTCGATATGTCAAACTGTTTACAGAAATTCCAAAAATATACCTTCGTCACTGCGAGCATCAAATTACCCAGTTGATCCTTTTCATTTAGAATATAGCAAGTACACTCAAAAACATGAAAGTAAGCTAAATTCGGCTTCTTTCCTTTCAAGATCTTATATGATGTCTTATTGATTCTAGAATGCACATAGACTCGACTGATCACATAGCATGCCGTGTTAATTGCCTATGTCCAAAACTTTTCTAGAACTTGACTAGCATCATGGCTCGTGCCATGTTCTGTTCTTACGTTCCACGATGCCATTTTTCTGAGGTGTTCTCGGAGCTGAAAATTGATGCATGATCCCATGAGTTTCCCATAACTTATTAAAAATTTAGTTTTCAAACTCTCCACCATGATCACTTCGTATAAGCTTGATTGGACCCTTCACATTTTGAAGTAGCAGCGTGAGAATCCTAATACTCTCAAACGTCTCCGATTTTTCCCTGAGAAAATATATCCACGTAAATCGAGAAAAATCATTAACAAGAACAAAGACATACCTCATTCCTGAATAGCTATTCACACACATCGGTCCCTCTAAGTCCATATGAATGAGTTCCAGTACTTGTTTAATTTAAACTTCATGTACATGTGCTGCACTTTGGTCTATTTTCCTTTACTACATGCTCCACAGACGAAATTGTCAAGTTTTTTCAGCTCAGGCACTCCTCTAACCAGCTCTTGCTTGGCTACCTGGGATATACTCCTTGTATTCATATGACCCAATCTTTGATGCCACAAATGAGAGTCATCGTTCTCAGCTCTGAAACACAGGTTTGGTTCTACCCACATGTAACAATTGTTACTGGTTCGAACATCTAACAGCATTACCTGATTCGCTTCATTGTAAGCCTAACATTTCGTTTCGTTGAACACAACTGTCAGATCTTCATCACATAGTTGACTCACGCTTATGAGGTTAGCCTGTAATCCTTTCACATAGTACACATTCGTCAGTGTTGGTGTACTTGATCCATCGATCTTTTCCGTTCCCAGTATTCTTCCTTGTGCTCCACCTCCTAATGTCACATTGCTTTCTTTTACCTTGCTATAATTTTTCAAGAAAGTTTGGTGGCATGTCATGTGTCTGGAGCAGCCACTATCAAAGTACCAAGAGCCACATGTGTTTCCGCTTTGTGATGCAAGTCCTACACTCTCTGTTTTTCCGCTTTTGTTAACACAATGTCCTGTCCTGAGAGTGAGACTTCTTCTAACACACTGTATGTTTTGAGAATTGAACTATAGGTTGTAATTAATCGTGGTTTCTCATGAGTTGTATACTGATATAAGTCGTCTTTCTTGATCCACACATGCGATGAGCAGTCTAGGTATTGGTAACATAGTTTGCTTCTCACCAATATTTTGACCTTATTTATGAGCATGTAACAGTATTTCTTAATGTGTCCCTTCTTTCCATAATAATAGCACCTCCTCAAAAAGTTGTTTTCAGTTCGAAAGACTTGTGTTGGAACATGCGTGCTGATGTTCCCTTTCACAAACTTTGTTATACCCGAGGATATCCCTCCTTGGTACCCCAGGCCATGATTCATTTTCTCAGTCTTTCCAAGTGTCAAAATCTTTCTAGTTGTTTCTGCTGCTTCTTTTTCCAAATTATTTCGTTTCATGCTTTCGGTATTCACCTCTTCTTTAAGCTTCTCGTTCATCTCTTTCAACGCAATTTTTTTTTTGAGAAGTAGTACATTCTCCAGACTTGTATTTTTCTAGAGTTCATACATTGATTTGAACTCTTCTTGTAGATCAGTTGCTCCTTCTTCTTTGGATTCACTTTCAGCTTTTTTTCTCTGAAATCTTTCTTACAACTTCTTCTTGTTGCTCCTCCGAATCACTCTCAGACGAGTCATCTCCGTTGAGTATTATGGCTGGGAATGCACAATACCCCATAAAAAACTCACTTTTATCTGAATTGCTGTCGGAATCGCTATCACTCATCCCAATATAGGACTTATGATTTGGATTATTGTTGTTTACACATTCTTCTCTTGAATGCCCATATCCTTTGCAACCAAAGCACTGAATGTCTTTCTTCTTAGCAATTGGACACTCAGCTCTAAAGTTTCCATGTCCCTGGCACTGATGACATTTTTGGTCAGGTTTCCTTGAGTTTTTATCTGTTTCCAGAGATTTGGGATTTTCCAAATGGCTTCTTACTTCCACGCTCAAATCTCTTCAAGGTTCGATCAAATTTTTTGACCAGCAAACTCATAGTATTTTCCAAATCTTGTATTTTCTATGTATCTTCTGAAATAGAGACTGATAATGCTATGCCCCGCTGAGTACTTAGAGTAACAGTCATTATTTCTAAGTCCATATCATGAACCTTAATCATTCCCACCACTTCTCCAAAAGTTATATTATTCGTGTTTATAGCCACATTCATAGCTGACAAATGAACTTCATACTTTGTAGGAAGACACCTCAGGAATTTTTTCAACAACTTCTTGTCCTTGTATTTTTTCCTAGTACATTTGCCTCACTTGCAGTAGTGCTGATCTTCCAGCTAAACACAATTATCTTTTCATCTTCTTCCATGCGTAGATTTTCAAACTTTGACGCTAGAGCATCCAAACGACTTCTACAGACGTTAGTGGTGCCCTCATAGTAAAGCTGAAGAGTATCCCATGATGATTTCACATTGTTGCAGTCTTGAACCTGCTTGAGCTGATCGATGTTGAGAGAATTGTAAATTGCAGAGATTGCCTTTGAGTTCATTTTGGATATTATCTTCTCATCATCTGTCCGTAGATCCTTTTTCTTTGGGACCATCGTACCATCTTCACTCTTAACGGTAGGTTCTTCCCAACCATCCTCAGCTGCAGTCCATGCGCCTTCATCAATACTACAAATGATATACCACATCTTCACCTTCCAGTGTCTGTAGTTGGTCTCGCCAACATGATTTGTTTCTGTACCGTCACCAGCTCTCGTGCTGAGCCCATTCTATGTCACAGGATTTTCACCTGTTGTTAAGTAACAACTCGGTTCAAATGCGTTCTCTGATACCAAATGAAATTACAGATAACTCAGAACACAAGAGAACTTGTTGAAACACGAATCAATATGTTTCTTGTTTTATTAGAAATCTCTCAAGAAGTGTTTTTCTCTCTTGAAGGTTTACAAGCTCAAAATCTACCCGTCTTATACTAAACCTATGAATTCTAACCCCACCAAGAGTAACTTTTTTACTCTCTTAAACCTTGCAATGTCAAGCAGACTAAACTTGATATTCTCTCCAAGTGGATACCTCGGAACTCAGACATCGTCTCCTGTTTATATGAAGGAACAAGTCTCATTCAATATGATATTACTCCTAGATTTAGCCTCTCCTAAATCTTCATGATAGCTTATGAATATCCTCTTTCTCTAACCAACTTGATACTCAGCATCTACGCCAATATCCGTGATTTAACTGATTCACATAAATCTTTGCTCATCAATCCACGTCAGTTTCAATCCACGTCATCCTTCACTTGTCTTGATGCTACACTTCATAAGAGACATGCCACTCCTTGTTTTCACAAGTCGTGTCCGGATGAAACTTGCACTCTCACTTGCATCATTCTCCAAATCAATATACCTCGCTTTCGTGTTTAGTTTTTTTCTTCGTGTAGATTTGTTCTCTAGTTGAATTCACTTAGGGTGGTTTAATTTATCGATTTACTACTAATCTGAAGATTAGTTGTCAGTTGTTGGCTCTTTCTCGATGGTTTGTTTGTACGGCTTACCCATATGGCCTTGTTTGAGCGAACACCAACTTCTGGTTCTTAAGTCAATGGCTCGGCCAGATCGATGGAAAATTCTTGCTTGCTCTCTAGTTGTCTTTTTGGACGACTTGAGTTTTCTCTTCATTTTGTTGGTTGGTTTTATTGTGAGTTCTCCGAGTTGGTCTGTTGTTATTCTTTTTCGAGTTTGACATCATCGATTAGTTTTATCTCGCTTTTTGTCTCTACACTGAAGACATGATCGAAGTCTGGTCAAATAAAAAGTTTTTATCAAGCGTTAATTTGTCGTAAGTGATATTTTCTTGCCGGATATGAAATCTGTAATTGTTTTATTCGAGAGTATTCTGACTTCGCTGTAGGAGGTTTCGTTTCGTTCGCTCTGATATTGGCAAGTCTATTTGGTTAGATTTTGTATTTTCAGTATTTGTTTTTCGTTTTGCTTTCTATAGATTGTAACATAGTTTATTTTTTGTAGTTTTATTGTAACTTAAAGCTTTGTAAAACTATGCATAAGTATATAATTTGATATATATATATATAATTATTAATTTATGATATTAATACGATTATATATTTATATAAAAACTTCAGAAAAATTATCATTTTATTATTTTCTCAAATTTAATAATTTTGTACTGGTCTAATTCAAAATCAGAATTTTTTTAACATTTTAGTGTTTTTTAATATACAGAAGTTTTATAGTACACATTTGAGACGTCCAAATCATAAAACGAACCACATTTTTTATATAAGAAAAAACACAGTACCGAAAAAGCAACAATATAAAATAGAATAATTGGTGGGTAAACAAAAGGTGTCTAATACATAAAACCAACAAACAGAATCAGAATCCAAACATCTCTTTTTGGGTTGCGACTAAAAAGGGAAGAGGAACATGAAAAAACCTCAATCTCGCAGAGAAGGTAGCAAACAAAACTTCCTAGAGAGATAAAAACAAGTTCCATCCCATAAATTAAGGAAAGACCAAGATTTTTTCCTAAAAAAACAAAATGTACATTGAAAACTGAAAGCCCAAAAGTGTATAAATATAATCCAACTTCTTCCCTCTTAATCTTCAATTGTCTGAATCTCTCCCATCATTATCCTGTTACTAACCACATTGAATCCAAGAACCGATGCGCTTAAGCTTACCTTCTTCCCCTTTTTCGCCTTTTTCTTTCCTCCAACTTTCGAGAATCCGTCATTTGCAGTAGTAGCAGCTGTGTTATAATAGTCTTCGCCTGTGTTGTTTTGGGTCCCGACTCCTGAACCCTTTGATTGAAATGCAATTTCGACTACTTCTGATGGTAACAGGTCTTTGTAGTTGAGAAATTTGTCGATGAACTTGTGGTCTGGATCACGTAACCCCAGATTTTCTTTCAGAAGAGATTCTGCTTCTGATCGGGATTGTTTCAGACAAAATTCCAAGACGCTTGTATCTGACAAAAGGGAAACACATGACATCAAGAACAGAATTAAATGTTTAATCAAGAAGAGAGAGGATGTTATCATTCCTATATGTTCTTCAATCTTCCCAACTAGGTTTACAAGACAATTAAACAGAGAGTTCTAATGGGCAGCTCAGTTCGAGATAAACTGGGATTGACAAAAGTGAGATTGAAAACTAGAGTGTAATATGAACACTTTTACCTTCTGAACCAAGAAGTCTGAGACATTCACTTCTGCACCAATCTCTGAAGCCATTCGCCTCTGGGAAGCCACAAACACATGAGCAAACCAAGCTATAATTTTGGACAGACAAGAGTGATTGTCAGTAAAAAGCAAACCTGTGAGTTTTGTCACTGCCTCCTTTCCTTTCTGTGGTGCCTGAGTGACAACAGGTGAAGACGAAACCCGATCTGCAGATCCAGTTGAAATTGATTTTTGTCGATTCAGTGAGCTTCCTGCATTTACTTTCCCAGGAGTGTTTTTGGTTCCCCAACTGTTTTGACTTGCAAGATGAGGGAAGTCTCCCCTGCTCAAAAATAACTCTCAGTTAATCGATTCCTTCAACAAATATAAGGCTAGAATAAAATGTACAAGTATGTGCAACTTATAAGGGAAAGCTGCTCCTTGAACATATTAAGTAACACAACATCAGATATGAGTCATGACAACTTGGAAAATCAAGGAACAATAGATAGATCCATACTGTTTTGGTTCCTGGGTTGATTGCTCAATTGGACCCCAGAAAAGGTCGTCATCTCCTTTGGATTTTGACTGCAAGGAAGATTGAGAAACAGCTTGCGAAGGGGAAGATCCAGACTGAGACCAGGAAGAAACACCACCCTGAGAACTCTGTGGTGGAGTAGATTTCTGAGTGGTAGGTACTTGATTAGGAGGTGGATGAGATGATGTCGTCATTTTCTCCTGCTCCCTCACAATGTCCCTAAGTGAGCTAGGTCTTGTGGATTTTTTCGGAGCAGTGGACCATGCAGCAGCCTGTGGAGCATTGTTAGCAGTCTCTCCTTTCCAGACAACAAAATCTCCCAAAGAAGGCCCGGAAGGAATAGCAGGCAAAACTTCCTTCTCCTGCTGCTGCACAACACTAGAACTTTTTCCCTTCCCAACAGAGTTTGTTGGGAGGGATGTATCTATAGTAGGAACATGTGCAGCAGTTTTTGCTCCAGAATTCTTAGCTCTTGCAGATTTCTTGCGGCTCTTTTTTGTTTCCTTAGCCTCAATAAAGTTATCATCATCAAAAGACTCTGCATTAGTGGCTGTGACTTGCGTAAGTGTGTCATTGTTAGAGCTGATTTCCATTACTTCCCTCTCTTTGTCACTGGATTTGGCCAAAACATCATCAGCCAGTAAATCATGCACGTGGATTTTCTTACCTTTAAGAGCAGGAACACTTTCACGCTTTACAACACCGGTTTGGGAAATAACTGACTCTCCATGAGTCTCTCTTAGGATGTTAGGATCTGAATTGGCAACAATTCCAGCCCAAGGACCAACTGAACTCACAGTAGGAGAAATCTTTGGAGCTAAAGCTTCTGCTTGTGCTACCCTCTCTTCTTCCATTTGAATCTCTAGCAATGACTTCGGTTTAAAGCCAGGAGCAGGCTTCCAAGCTCGTCCTGGTTGTGTTCGTGAATTTTGCAGTGAAGGCTCTTCCGCCCTGAATGGATCAGCTTTGGAACTCATTAGGGAGGTGTCTGAAGCTATGGCTGTGGAATTCTTAACAAGGTGAGTATCATTGTCTATCAAAGTGTCAGCCGAATTTTTAGTTCTACGCTCTCTCACAGAATCATCAGCACTTTCTGTTTCAAGTTGCTTTGCCTCCTGCAGAGGAGCTTTAGAAGTTGTCTTAACCAGATCAGCCGCCTGCTTAGCCCGCTGTTTCCTGGACTTCTTTTCAGAAGTCTTCCGTCCTCCAGGAAGATCAATTTTTTTAACTTCAGTTGCAGGAGTCTCCTCAGATAACTCAATACTGGCCTCTTCCTGTCCAGCATACACGTCCTTAGCCTGCTCCTCCAGCAACTTATTTTCACATGTTTCAGGAGCTGTTATAGGAGTGGGGCTTTCGTTGTTTAGACGGCTCACAGATTCTTCTTCCACATTCTGTGTATCATGATAGCCAGGGGAGAGGATAGGCTTTTCTGAGTACAAGCTGTTCATGTAGTCTGCAGAAATTATTCTTTCATATCCTGATTTTGCATCTCTTTTATGTGTATCATTGATTTGATCACCCAGAACTGTCCCCTCGCTCATCCTAGGGTCAACAATACCAAACAGCTGGCGTTGCAACTGGGGAGAGGGTGTCCCGAAAAAAGCAACATTCTGATTAGTGGCATGAGTTGGGAGCAAATCAGCTAAGTTGGCACCTCGCTCTTCATGGGAAACAGGGACCTGCATCTGCTGATTGACATGTGACATATCTTTCGATTGTTGCAGCCTAAGCGCATCAAAAGATGGCTGCAACAGTCCATAAGATGGCTCTCCAAACCGTTGCTGAGAACGCTGCTGATCAGCAAGAACCTGGGAAAACAGCTGCTGTTGCTGTCGTAACAACTGCTGCTGCTCGTCTTGTTTCTGTTGGTGTTTAAGCAAGAGCATCTTTTCCAATATTAGACACTGTTGTTGGGAAGAAAGGGGTGTCTGAGCATTTAACTGCAACAAGAGCTGTTGCTGGTGCAACAGATTGAGAGATTGCTGATCTTGGGTAAGTCCAAGTATCATATCAGGGATGCCGCCTGGATTATTTTCAATAGGTTGACCATGTAAACCTGCCAAAGGTAAATTCTGCTCTGGAAGCCTTTGCTGTTGTACCCTAAAAGGAGTTTGAGTTTCGAAATTTTTAGCATGGTACATATCACCTTCCTTTTGATTGGAATGCGGCCAAGCCGGAAGAGGACCATTAACAGCAGGAGAAGACCTATCCGTTACACCTTGGAGGATGGATAATAAATCAGAACTTGGAGAACGGGCAGGTATTTGAGTAGTTTCTGACATATTCTCTGATCCTGGCATCAGGTTTGCAGATTCCCGACCAGGCCAATATGAATACGGAGTAGGTATCGTTGATCTCTGCCGTTCAAGTTCCAATTTCTTGGCCAAGAGATACATATCAGCCCCACTATCAGTAACAGGTAAAGACAACCCACCAGAACTATTTACTGCATATCCTTGAACACCTGCCAACACAACAAAAACAGAGAAGGTAAATAAAGTTACGGTTCCAGAGCAGCTAAATTAAAGATTAAAACACATGAAATGGCCAACACTAGAACTACCTTGAGCGGAATTGTTCAAACCCCCAGACATCAAAGATTCGATAAACCGATTCTCTGCTACAGTCCCTGCACCGTGCTTATACCTCATATCATTTTGTAACATATCAGCCTCACCCATCCCAGAATGAACTTTCCCCACACCAGGGAAGGCTGCTGTTCCAGCTGCATCAACAAATTCGTTTTGCTTGGCACCAGTAAAACCAGGTGGTGGACCCGACTTAGCCCGCAAATGTGGCATTACATCACCTAGTGATGAAAAAGGAGAATCATTTGGTGCACTTGCAAGACGAACTAGCAAATCTATGCCAAAATATCCAGCCTCAAACCATCCAATGATATCACTTCCAGAAAAGGGGCCTTGAATTAGGCCCTGAGGATCTTTATAAAGGAGTGAAAGTTCTTCAGGCGAAGATGGCAGAAGCTTTCTAACTTCCCGCTCCCTGTCGAACACCAGAGATGGCTGCCTTTTAAGTGCAGGATCTTCACCGATTTGCCATCTTGATTCACCTTTGGACTGTTGCAACATCATATTATTACCGCCTGAATGATTTATTGAATCTTTAGGATGCGACCAAACATTGTCAGAAGATTTCAGCCTGCTATCAGCTGAAGGGTCATTCCAATCATTTGAGATCCTATTCGACCTTTCTCCCACAGAAGACTGACGCCATGGAGAGACAGATGGAACATTACTATTTCCCTGCATACTGAGTTCTTTCATTTCTCTGACAGGCACCTCATTGCCTTTCCTAAAAGGAGCATAACCTTCATGAGAAGCTGCAAAGTGACAGAAACACCATAATGTAAGAGGCTAATAGGACAGAAAGAACTCACATATCATTTGGAACAACTCTAAGCAGTATCAGATTTGACAACTGCTCACAGAATTTCAATGAATATGAGTTAATTTTGATAACTATAGAAATAGACAATCACTCAATTCCAATATCCGCTATCTCAAACAGCACCAACATGAGTCAACAAAGCTGCATGAGGGCCACAACATCATTTACCTTCAGGCCTAAACTTATCATCTGGATAGATCCTTGTTTCTCCACTTTCATCTTTAGATTCCTCAGCAGCAAATGCCATATCTTCTCTGCTTCCAACTGTAACAAGGCATTCAAATTTGTTACCATTGGTGTCATACACACAAAACACTTGAAGCCTGGATATCTTTCACAGCATTCTTACCAGGCCTGATTCGCCTAGGTTGTAAAAATTCGGCTGGATTTCGTCCACTAGGGCCATCCTTGGTCGTCTGTGGGGCACCACTGCTCACGATTTTTCCTTTCTCAATCGCATCTAGAACATTCTATGAGGAACAACAAGGGTATAAAGATCAGAAAATTGAGATACTATAGGAAGAAGAAAAACATTAACTAAATTATAAATACTCACCACTTCATCGGCACTTGGAGAGCAAAGAGCCAGAGGATCTGATGGCTGCTCACTCGTAAGGGAAGGTACCTCAATGAACCCGTCTGGAAACTTTTCATAACAATCTATATCAGCCATTCTGTACACATCCAACAATTTCATTCTGCTATATCTCAGATGGGGAGGCTCTCCAGGACCACTTTCCCCCTTGTCAGAAGCAGATTCAGGGGAGTGAGACTGGTTTGATGAGCTAGTAAAAAGGCTTCCACCAGGACTCATCCTTCCACGTCCAGCTGAAAAGATAGCAGTGTTGTCTCCACGCCCCCTGTTGTGAGAGAAGCCTGGAACCTGCTTGTTTGACGTTGATTGGGTGTGTAGAGCTTCTCCTCTTCCTCGACCTTGAGAGGGTCTCCAGGGTCGGTAATGGTCTCCATCACCAGAAGGAAGAGATGGACCCTTCTCACGAATGATTTCACCATCTTTACCAGGTTCATCCCACCTATTACGCGGAATCTCAGCTTCCTTCTTATCAGGTCCCCAGCGAGAGTTCCACTTGCTCTCACGCCGCTGCTCTGGCACAGCATCCTTGTTTCCTGAATCAGTCCACCGGTCATTCGTACCACGTCGTGGTTCCCCAAATCTAGGAGCCACATTATCCCACCGATCAACCTTCTTAGTATCACCAAAGTCTTTGTCGCCATTCCGCCAGCGGTCTTTTCGGACTGTGGACAAGGTATCCCTTTCCTCATCACGCCAGCGATCACGACGACCACTTTCTGCATCAAGCAAGGATGGCCGGAAAACATCTTTTTTCCTCAGAGTATCCGGTGTCTCCTCCCCAGTTCCTGTTACTCTCACAACATCCGAATGGTTTTGCAGCCCCTGAGCTTCCTGTCAAAGTTAAACCAATGTCACACGTTAACCAAATATAAAACTCAAAGAAAACAAAAAAAACAAACTCCACACACAAGCAACATGAACATACCAAAGTTCCCATTCCAGTTTTGTTCTCCCCTGGTTTGGAGAGAAGCCATTGAGGTGAAAGTGGAATAGCATAGTCAGAACCCTGGATTTCTGCACCAACAAGACCAAAATGTCACTCTAATCCTCTGACATAAACACAATATTCAGGTTGTCTCTTTAAGATATCACCTAACTATCACAAAAAAGAATACAAATTTACAATTATTTTTGGTCTGTCATAAATCAGGTAAGCATGGTCTCTACACACTATTCAACATGCTAAAAACATTCAAGCAATAGACACCATGAACTACAAAATATCTCACAACTTATGGATCTACAAAAACTCAATAACGCTAATTCAATCAACGATTAAGCATCAGTAAAGAGAAGAGCTAAAATCAATTTTAAAAATTAGGATTGTACTCGAGTCTTCGAAAAATCACAATCTTAATCATCGGTGAAATGAACAAAAAAACAGATGAAAATGGCGAAATACCTTTGAAGATCTGGTGCGGTGGATTGATGGAGAGATGCTTGTTGCGATGGTCAGCGGCGGAGCCAGTGGAGGAGTTAGCCATGGATGATCGTATCGAAAATTACAGAGCTACAAAAGAGAGAGAGAGAGAGAGAGAGAGAGAGAGAGAGAGAGAGAGAGAGAGAGAGAGAGATAAAGAGACAATAGAAAAAGCGAGAGCGATTACGGTGAAGAGGAACGTAGGTTTTAAAAGACCCTTCAAAACTAAAGACGGCGTAGGTTAAGATTTTTCATATCTAGCGTACGTTAGCATCTTTCATAAAATCTTTCTTTTTTCTTTAGGGTTAGACAGGTCCCTATGATTATCCACATTGTGTCTGAACGCACGCATGTTATAGGCGCGTGTCTTTTGACTATAACTACCGGGTGGAGTGTACGCGCCGGGAAGATGAAATTGTTGTTTATTGTTTACTTGTTTTTGTTGTCTCGCTCAGACCTCTTTTTAACCGAGTCCTTTGAGATGTGAAGAGTGGCGTTTGAGTCCAATAGAGTTGCTACGAAAGAACCCTAAACCGTGAATGACAGATGGAGTTGCTACGAAAGAACCAGTAAACCGGGAATCAAAGAGGCCGAACATGACTGGTTTGAGATTTGGCGTTTAGATTGATTGTGTGTTTGGGCGTATCTACATGTGTGGGTTGTAAATGTCCCGATTTTACACAATTTCTTGTTATTTTTAAAGTACAATTTGATAACCATGTTTCTGAAATTTTTTTAAAATCATATTTTTGATATATGAGTGTTTTAGCTATTAGAAAAAGATAGTTAAAACGATTATAGAGGATGCGGTCTGTAGTTTTACATGGACGGATGTAACCGTGGTCGTGATTGATAATATTTGGTTCAATAGTTTTAAAAATAATGAATTATACAATAAATATCTTTACAAAAAAGTAATAGTCATTTATACCAAAATAAATTATACAAATGCTACTAATATTATTTGGGAAGTATATTCAAGAAAATAACTTTCTAAATGTAAATTATTATATTATTTTTACTGTAATTATATATATAGTAGATTTGACCCGCACATACATGCATAATAATATTTATATAAATTTGTTTGCATAAATTTTAAATAATATATTATTCTGTTGTGTTAGGGAATATATATTGTAAAGTTAGCATAATAATCGTAAAATTATGTTTTTGGTTTTATAAATAATTTGGTGCATAATCTTTTGGATATATTTGGTGTCTTAGAGTTATAAATTTGAGTTAAAAATTAAAAGGAAGAGAAAACTTAACTCGAGATCCACATGTAATTTACGTGTGTTGTTATGTTTGTAAACTAATTTATTTGATAATTTAGATTATGACATAATTTGGTTGTAAAAATTAAATGGTGTTGTGTTATCTATATATTTTCATATTATTCAAAAAATCTATAACATTTTGCTTTAATCTTATATCAATTATTATCAATGATTAAGAAAATCGATCTGACATCCGTCATGACCCATCTTTATTTGTTTTTATCCGTTCTGACCCATTGTAAAAATTAGAATGTTTGAAGACCCGGATCCTAATTCAAATTTGGATATTAAAATTTTGGATCCGTTGAAACTAGATCCATACACTCCTTGACAAAAAAAATTGAAAACTATATAATTATTTTTTGACATTAATTTGATAGCATACTTCTTGATCAAATGAAAAATTTTATATTTATAATACTTATTATCAATTATTATAAATTTTGATCTGAGATCCATCATGATCCATCTTTATTTGTCATGACCCGTCTTGACCCATTCTTATCCATTGTAAAAATTAGAATATTTGAATATGCGGATCTTAATTCAAATATGGATGATAAAATATTATCTATGTCAAAATCAGATCCATACTCCTTGATAAAAATTTAAAAACTATATAAATATTTTTGGCATTAAAACTGATAGCGTATTAACTTTTTATAAGTTAAAAACTATACTTATTGATCAAGTTAAATTTTATATTTATGATATTATAATTTTTAGAAAGTTTAAATCTATTTATAATATTTTAAACTTTTTAAAAGTTTAAAATTTATTATATTTGGGATAATTAAACAGTTTAATTAAAGAACCGCATTGAACCAAATAAAAAATTAAATTTGGATGTCTACTAAATCAAGTTTCTTGCTCATGCAGGTTTGGATTCGATTTGGTCATATTTATAATATATTTTGAACCACCACTTACAAACATTTAGTTGATATGAGACTTTTTATTAAGTTTAAATCTATTTATAATATTTAAAACTTTTTAAAAGTTTAAAATTTATTATATTTGGGATAATTAAACAGTTTCATTAAAGAACCGCACTGAACCAAATAATTTTTTTAAATTTGGATATCTATTAAATCAAGTTTCTTGTTCATTTAGATTTGGATTTGATTTGGTCATATTTATAATATATATTTGAACCACCACTTACACACATTTAGTTGATATGAGACCTTCCATTCACACTTATTTTTCTTCATCAATTGAAGGATTTATGTTCATTTAAAATAATTTAAATCAAAATATGTACCAAAAAAAACTAAATTTTAAATTATTATATTGATTACATAATGATTCAAATTTATAAAAAAAGATCAAACAAACGTGAGAGGATAAATCTTAAAAATCTTCAAAATATCAAAAAACTAATGTGAATATATTAATAAAATCGTATTAAATTCATAATTAATTAAAAATAATTTTCAAAAATTTGTACTTAGATTACAAGGAAATATGTAATTTCTAATCTCATCAAGTACTTTGACAAAATTGCCATAGTGTAACTTTTTAAAAAAATTCTCAAATAGGTATATCATGTAATATTTTACATTTTCAAGGGTTTTAAATATCTAATGTTTTCCAATTAATAGTATAGATGATTAGAAATTCGATCTAAGATCCGTCATTACCAGTTCTTATTTGCACTGATCTGTGTTGACGCGTTCTGACTCATTGTAAAAATTAGAATATTTGAAGATTTGAATCTTGATTTAAATCTGGATGATAAAATATTGGATCCATCGAAACCAGATCCATATAATCTTTGATACAAATTTTAAAAACTATATAAATTTTTTTTGACATTAAAGTGGATAACATCTTAACTTTTTATAAGTTAAAAACTATACTCATTGATAAAGTTAAAATTATTAAACTTTCATTAATTTTAAGTATATTTGTAATATTATAGATTTTCATAAAGTTTAAACTTTTTATAAATTTTAAATGTATTTATAATATTTAAAACTTTTTAAGAGTTTAAAATTTTTTATATCCGATATAACTAAAAGGTTCAATTAAAAAAACTGCACTAAACCAGATAAAAACTTTTAATTTTAGATGTCTATTTAATCAATAAATATTTCTGCTCATTCAGCTTTGGATTCAGTTGGTCATATTTATAATATGTTTTAAACTACCACCAAACAAATTTAGCCCATATGGAACGTTTAAATCACATTTATTTTTTTCAAAGAATTTATGTCTTTTTTAAAAAAATTGAAATCACAATATCTACCAAAAAAATCTAAATTTTTAGTTATTTTGATTCAATAATTATTCAAATTTATTAAAAAATAGTTTCAAAACAAATATGAGAGGAGAAATCTCAATAAATTCTTCAAAATATCAAAATAAATAATGTTAATAGATTATTAAAAATCTTATTTAATTTCATAATTAATTAAAAGTTCTTTTTGGAAATTTGTAATTAGATTAGAATGAAATATCTTTGAAAATATTATGTTTACTACAAATTCTGCAAAAATCTCATTAACTACTTTGAAAAATTGCCATTGTGTAATTTGTATTCTTAGATTGAAATTTAACCAGTGAAATTTTTTTGTAATATTTTACATGTTAAATTTAAAATATTTGTAATATTATAAAAAATTTGTAGAGTTTAAATATTAATAATATTATATTTTTTATAGATTAAAAAGATTAACATTTTAAAATTTTATGAATTTTAAATATTTTTATTATTTTTATTTATGTATTTAAAATATATTTTCTTTTCATTTGGTAAAATTATTGGCTTAATTCTTGAATTTAGACGCCTAATAAGTCAAATTTTGCTCATTTGGATTTTTAATCGTTTTAGTTTTTTCTATAATATGACTCAAAATTATTATTCAAAATTTTTAACCAATGTGGGACGTGGAACACATAAACTTTTTTCATCGACTGAGTAATATATCTTCGTTTCTAAATATCCAATTCACAAAAAAATTATATTTTTATTAACTATATGTATTATATGATAATTAAAAATAGTTTAAAAATAATAACAAACAAAGATGATAGAAGAATTATAATTTTAAATCTTAACAAAAAAATTCAAATATAATAACTTTAAATAAATAATATGGTATAGTTAAATATCAAATCTTAAGGGGCATATGAGATCTATAATTTGGATTTATTTTGAGTCTTTTACATTTTAGTGAGATTTGAGGGAATTTAAAAGATTTTGAGACTTTAATTAACTTTTGGAGAATTATTGTTACAATTTTGGTGGACGATTAATAGAAATTTCAGGGCATTTGAGAGATTAAAAAAATAATTAAAGAAAAGAAATAACACGTATATGCTATTTGGTTCTTCTATAACGACTTGTTGCAAAATTAAAATAATAATAATAATAATAATAATCCCAATGTTTCTTAAAGACTTGAGACATAATCCCAAATATATCATGTTCCTATTGATCCTAATTATAAAAAAAAAAAAAAAAGAACCCAGCAAATTGAAAGCTTTAAAACCCACTTCACTTAGCAGCAAGTTTGGTTTTATGAATAAATTTGAGTGTTTTGTCCAGGGAGAACGTCCTGTCCTGTCACAATCATAAATCATTTCACAATTATTAGCCAACAAATGCATCATAGTTTCGAATTATCATTATCAAGCATAAATGTTGAGGAGATAAATTACAGAGAATAATAGCTCACTTCTTGCATATATCACCGCTGAGATCAACTAATGATAGCATCATTCCACATATTTGTTGCTCTCCACTCGTTAACATACTCTCTTTGTTGTTCTTGTGTGCCAAGGAATGGATCATCACCTTTATTTGTTTGGGAATCATTTTGTCCACCACAAGTTTCTTTCGGAGGAAACTCATCTGAACGATACTCCCGACGAAGAAAATTATGCAAAGCAGCATACGCAAGAACTAATTATGTTTGCGTCTTATATGGAAAAGGAGGTGCAGATTTGAAGATCATAAATCTTGACTTGAAAATACCAAAAATTCTTTCGATAACATTTCTCAATGAAGCATGACTGGTGATTAAACAATTCTTTTTTTATTTTTGTGATCACTGTCTCCACCAGTAAATTCTTTTACATGATAGCGAGTATTTTCGATATGGAGATAGAAAATTACGTCGTTGCAAATCCACAATCAATTAGATAAAAAATTTCTGAAATATTTATAACATATGATAAGACTAAAATAAAATAGAACACAAAAAATTTCTTGGTTTAGAGGAAATCATTTACCTTCATAAACTTAAAATCTATTGGTATTTCTTGTTAAAACATCATTTAAAACTTTCACATCATGAACTGGACCTTCCCATCCACTAAACCATATATAAATTTTAAGTTAAAGTTGCAGGCAGCTAACACATTCGGAGATAAAATTCCATTTGGATTTCGATAACTAGCTGTTTCATTTCCTACTATCATAGCAGGAATATGAGTTCTATCAATAGCTCCATCACAGTCCTAAAGAGAAAGAAAGTATATTTTGTTAGAAATTAACGAAAAAACCTGATAAAAATAATTTCTTACATACTTTAAAGTAAGGATAAAATCTCATGCCTTCTCTTATTTTTTATGTAGATTTATCATCCAATTTGAATCAGAATCTCGATATATTAATCTTTGTAATGGGTCAAGACCGATCACGGATTGGATTTCCAATCATGAATCGGATTTCCAATCATTGATAATAGTTATTTTTAAACTAAATCAAATTCATATTTTATAGATATATGTAATTTTTACAGGTGAAGAGGATCACACACAACTTATGTTTTACAAGCAAATAATTTTTTTATATACCAAACAGTACATAAATATGATTTCGAACATTATCCCCCTGCTACATCCTTGAGCAATTTTTCTTCTAATAATATATCACAAACATTATCCTCATGTAGGACACACGGGTCTGAACCGAGATAATAAATGTAGATAATAAGACGACAAAATCAGAATGTTAGAATCCTTAAAACTTATATTATTTGGTCCAAAACCAGAATTTTACAATTCATCGTTTGATCAAATACTAAAACCCAATTTTGAACCCCAACCAAACTCATACAAATAGTAGATTGTTACATATTTCGATCCATTAATTCATATATGGAAAATATAAAAACTACATATATGACATACAAACTTTACTCCCGTTTGAGAAGAACGGATCCGAATCAAGATAAATTTATAATTATAAGACACCAAATTTGTTCAAAAAAATTTATGCATCAAATTATTTATAAAACCCAAAACATAATTTTACGATTATTATGTTAACTTTATAATATATACTATTATACAGTTCACGAAAACTTGATACAGAGGTTTTAATCCTATTAAAACTACCGCAAGTGCACAACAATTGTTATAGTATCGTAGGGATCGAATCCACAGAGACCAAGTGTTACGCTTCAATTCCAATGTATGAATGCTAAGCTGAGAACAAAATATGGGTTAATTGATTTGTGAAAGCAATAAAGCAACAGTAAAAGTAAATAAGAGATGCAAACTTATGTTTAAAAGAAGTTAAGACTTAGAGAATTCTCCAGATATTAGAGATCACGAACCAGACAACTATTCAAGGAAATAATTATAACTATCTAGAACTCGAACATAATAGTCTAATCAAACCACTGTCGTGGTATCAATTACTATGTCTAATCACTTAGAATTCTAAACTTTCAATTGAACCTAAAGCCCTAGACAAGCATTAATGAATGGGTTCGATGTGTTCACATATCGCCTTAACATCAGTTTTTGTTGGCTGAGGAGGATCCACTCACCTACGTTCTTTCTAGTAATCTATAAGCTTTTGGCAAATAGATTCAACCTAACATCATAGACTAAGTGATAAGTTCAGCCTAAGCAATAAGTACACTATAGATGAAGACTACGGTAGATGAATCCTATTTGTGTCTGATTCAATGATTTCTCAATCCTTCAAAACCCTAAATTTTAACTAATGGACTACTCAACCATGGAAGAAGATGCACAATCAAGAGATGAAACAAAACTCATAACCATAATAAGAAATTCAAAAGAGATTTAGAAATCTTCTCAAAATGATGTAGAGTCAAGAATTCTTCTCCTAAAGCTTACAAATTCCAAAGCAAGAGTCTGAAAATAGAATAGACCATAGCCTAAACAATGGCTAAAATTAAGTATTTATACTATAGAAAACATTTAGGTCAAAACTTCATAATAAAAGGAAACAAAGGCAAAGTTTCCATTTTTCTGAAACAAGATGATTGGGTTTGGATCGATCGATCCAAGGTTGGATCGATCGATCTGGTTTCTTTCAGAGAACAGGATCGATCGTTCTTTATGGCAGATCGATCGATCCTCGGTCAGATCGATTGATCTGAAGGCATTCGGTCGATCTAGCAAAGTGTTGGTGTGAGTGATCAGTCAATCCAGATGAGATCGATCGATTTGGAATCTTACAGCAAACGTCTCAGAATTGGATCGATCGATTTGGGAACTTACGACAAATGTCTTGGAATATGATCGATCTCTCCAAGTGGGGATCGATCGATTTGGGAACTTACTGCAAAGGTCTCAGAGTTGGATTGATCGATCCAAGTAGAGATCGATCAATTTTGGAACTTACGGCAAAGGTCTTGGAATCGGATCGATCGATCCAGGTAGAGATCGATCGATTTGGGAACTTACTGCAAACTCCACGGAACAGGATCGATCGATCCAGGTGGGGAACGATCGATCCAGGTGGGGAACGATCGATCCGGAGATACTCGGCAAATCCTTGTATTAGGTGGATCAATCGATCTGAGCGTTCAAAATGACTTCTTCTTCCTACTTTGCTTCAAGCTTCATTCCAAATGCCGTAAATTCTTCTTTAATGAATATTGACCTGAAAAGACTCAAAGCCTATAGAAAAGACTCTATATAACCTAATAAACCTAAACTAAAATGTGTTAAATACGCAACCTATTAATTCCCCCAGACTTGAATCCTTGCTTGTCCTCAAGTAAGAACAAACAAATAAGACAAGTAAGAAGAAAGGTTTGAAAATGGGAACTTACGCACTTCTTCAGATTTCACCGCGCTGAGCTTCCAATCATTAAGAACTTAAAAACAGATCAAAGAACCAGTAAGTACTACATGTACTTTACCATAAGCATAGCAAACAAAAACTTACTCTAGTCCCCGGAATCCTTAGGAATCTCTGAAATCTCCATTGTCGTCCCTTTAACATTCATTGAATTCTTTGTAACGTTTAGTCTCACAAAGGGATTATCAATCACAACAAGGGTTTAGGAAGAAAGGCTAGTTTGAATGGTGGTTGAAGTTTTTAGGTTCTGAAGATGATGAGGATGGATGCAAATCATAGCATAAAATCACAGTGAGACGAAGACCAAATGTTGATACACAATCCCCAGAACCTTGGAATCTCTGTAAAAAGCTCTGTAAATGTCCTAAATGAGTTGCAATGGTGCTCAAGATCAAACATTTAACAAATAAAGACTTTATTCTGGTTCTTTCTTTATCTTATTTCCCTTCTCGTTCTTTTTTTTTCTATATATATATATGTTTTTTTTAAGGGGAAGCTGGAACCAGTTTTAGTCATATATTACATGCACCAAAGACAACTCAACCACAAATTTTCTTAATAAAAAAGAGTATTAGACTTACTAGAGATCCTTAGAACAGAAAGATGTGTCGGTTTGCATACTCCGTAGTTTTTGTGCTTGATTGCTTGTAAAAGTAATGAGGAGAAGGTCTGTGGTCTGAATGAAAGGGTATGGGTAAGGTGTGGTACCAAACTAAAGATGAGTTTGGCCATTTGGAGTTCTCAAGAGAGTGGTAAAAGTGGTGAGATAGAACTCTCAATGTCTTTGATTCTTGTGCGATATCAAGTCCCTGAGTGAGAAATTAATTCATGTTAAAGGTCTTGTAAGATAGATTCAACATTAGTTCTAAAGGTCTTGTAAGATAGAGTCAACGTTAGTTCAATCAGATTTTCAGAGGATAGAGAATTTCAGGTAAGTTGATCCACTGATGGTGTTTCCAATCTTCCTATGCTGAGAAAAGTCACTATTAGAAGTCTTGTTAGAGAGTTAGTCAACACTAGATGAAATCCAAGAATAACATAATAAAATTCCCAAAGTTTGACTCGATTAAACAACAAAAAAGACTCAAAAGAAATTCAAAACAAAAAAAACAACATTAGTCCCAGCAAGTACCCTCCCCCAGACTTACTTCACACCGTCTCGGTGGGAAAGCAAATCCGAAGAAAGATACGACAAACGAAAAATTAAAAAGAAAAAAGAAAACAAATGAAAAATAACACAATGAGATAAGAAACAGATTATTAGAAATCATCGCTATCAGAGGTAGCACTCTGAATCTCTCCTGGTGCTCTCTGGCATCTATGCAGACGGAGCGTCTCATCTGAATCAGTATCTTCATCGTCTCCGTGTCTAGCAACGTCGGAGTCTAAAGCAGTCTTGGGAACCATCCCGCGTCCAACAACATCGGGAGGGATATATGCGGTAAAGTGCACTCTCTCAGGAGGCTCCACATTTATAGTATCCTCTCTCTCAGAAGTATCTAGAGCTCTGACGTCCTCTCTCTCTGAAGTTGCAGAAGTCCGAAAACAAGAAGATGACCGAGGACATTGCAGCTTGGTGAGTGCATTCCAAATCCGTACCATCATTGAATGTTTCTTCTGATGTGTGTCAGCTGACCATGCTCTGAAAACCTCATCTGATGCACCCTTAGGATATGGTGCGAGGTCATACTCATCGGAGTATACAAGGAGGAGTTGGTCCATGGTGTCCGAAGTCGGGAACGAAGGTGGTGGGTGGGACTGAAAGTGAGTAGGAATGGGATCATCCTCTAGATGAGGCCGAGATGGTTGTGCTCTAGAAGAACTGCTTTTCCGGCGAGATGCAGCGGAAGTGGTGTTAGTGGCACACAAGTACTCTGGTAATGGTAGGAACTCCAAGTTCTCCATGCAAGTGAGAGTGGTCAAAGCGGGGAGGGGTAGCTGACAATAGTTCGTGTTGCCCTCACGATCATAGAAACGGTATCGCCAACCTGGTTTAAGGATGAGGCTGTTCTTGAGATAATCCTCATCGATGAGGTCGATCTTATCCAAACAGAGAGACGATGCGAGATTGATTTGGTGGTGGCGGAATATTAGAGTTAAAAGACTCCCAACAACTTCAACCCTCATTCTTGTAGTGTTAAGGCCTCATAACTTTTTCTAAACGAGGAGTGTTAAGGCCTCAGAAATTTTTCTGAACGAGGACATAGGCAAAGATCGCACCAAGGTTGGTGTCGAGAGTAGGTGGGGGTGATATGGTGTACACATTTTGGAAAAATGGCGAAAAACCCCAAAATGGATCATCATTAGCTCATCAAATCGCAACAAACCTGTCTCCTCCTTGGCGAACAGCATGAGGCCAAAGATTTTTGCGACCATCCGAACCACTGGGTTCCTAATCAATGTTAACTTGTTCTCTCTAGAATTACAAGGTCCATAACCAATCACATTCCAAAGTTTGAAGAACTACAAGAAAGCCTCGTAAGGGGGAGGGGGGAAGGAGCAATTCTCCTTGTCTTTGTCAAACCCATAAAGGCCGCATAAATCCCAGATGGATATCTCATACAACAAACCACTGGAGAAGTAGGAGAGTGTACCTTCGCTCGCAATAGGGAATTCTTCGTTTTTGTATCTAATCTCAGCGGATGCGAGGAATTGTCGTACAAGCTCTGGGTAGAGAGGGTAGGTGCGGGATGCGAAGGTGCCAAAACCCATCTGTGCCAACATCTCACGCACGTCATCAGCAATACCCATCTTCTGCAAAGTTCGACCGTAGACCAATTTTGTCGGGAGCATTTGAATTCTCAACAAACCATTGTAAAATATGCTATTGTGAGTACCCCGAAGATCTCCATATCGATGACTGGGGTAGTCCGTAGAGTTTTGGATTTCCCTGATAGACATGTGTGGAATCTCGGCAACACGGTTACCAGGGATTGGTGTATGGTCCGGTCGAGGCCAGGGGTATATGGTCTGAACTCCCGTTGGTGCCTCGGCTTCATCTTGTGGTCCTGGAGATAGGACAACGGATTTGCTTTTGCGTTGTTGGGGCCTCTGACTTGTCATGGCTTTGGATTTTTCCTTCGTGCCTCAGGGAGGTTGTCTCATGTTGTTACCATCATCTCCAGCACGTCCAATGTCCTGTAAAAAAAAGGTATAAAGTCAAGTTCGCACAAGAAAAATGAAAAAGAACATGGATCGATCGATCTAGGAAAATTTGGTGTGCAGCATAAGGATCAGATCGATCGGTCTGTAAATGGGATCAATCGATCTATCTCGGGGAGCGATCGATCTGAAAAAGTGGGACCGATCGATCTGAAAAATTGGGATCGATCTGAAAAATTGGGATCGATCAATATGTAGATGGAACCGATCGATCCAAAGTGTTGCCGCCTTGGTCTCTTAATCGGATCGATCGATCCAAATGTTGGAACGATCGATCCAAAAAGTCATGGACCATGGCTTTGATAGTGGATCGATTGATCGATCGATGGGACCAGATCGATCGGTCTGGTACTTCGCGCATTTAAGTTCTACAACTGCATCAATCAATCCGACCGTGTGGATCGATCAATCTAAACCACGAAGGTACCCAGTTTCGCGATAAACACCCAATATCTTTCAAATTTCAAATTGATTCTATAGATCTTCAAAATTAGGGCTTATGGGTGTTCTAATCTAGTCTAGGGAGTACTAGCAAGTGATAATCACAACAAATAGCAACCAAGCAATCCCAAAAATGACCTACGAACATCAAATTTTCGAATTAAAAAAAGGATATTGAAACACATACCTTTGTAGATCGAGAGATGTAAGTAGATTTACAGATGGAGCACGGAAATCTAAAGAGGTTTGGCTCAAGAATCGTAGAAAAACGTTTAGATTTGAGAGAGTTAAGGTTTAGGGTGAAATTGTTTTCTAAGATGCAAAATCGCATTTGAGAAGAAGAAAAAGTGTGTTTTTAATCCGTACAGTAGTGAACAGTAATGTATATTGGTTTAGTATAAGTGATGCAATAACCCAAAGTAAACCAAACTAAACCGAGTTGGGAAGAGGGAACTTACCAGGGCCCCGGATCGATCGATCTGCGAAGTGGGATTGTTGACCAATCAATCATAGTGGATGAGTGGCGGATTGATCGATTTGGATTAGATCGATTGATTTTGCAAGTTACGGCTAGAACTGCGAAGTTAGATCGATCGATGTGGAGACGGACTGATCAGTCTGGAGGCGGATCGATCGATCTAGAAGTAGATCGATCAATTTCGTAAGTTACAACAATTTTGATGAAATCGGATCGATCGAGGCTGAGAGGGAACATCGGTCTGTAGTCGTATCGATCAATCCAGATGTGGATCAATCGATTTTGTAAGGTACGGCTTTTTCTGCAAAATCGGATCGATCAAGGCGGAGTGGGAACTATCGGTCTGAAGGGACCGATCAAGTCGGATCGATTTCGTAAGTTACGGTTGTTTCCGCAAAATTGAATCGATCTATCCGAGTATGGGATCGATCGATCCAGCGTTAAAAATTTATTTCCCTTGCTTTAAACATAACACGAAAACTAAAAAGAAAAATAAAAAAATAGAGAAAACATAGATATTGTACACTTACCGGTGGTTTGCATCCCACCAAGCGCTTGTTTAACGTCATTCGCTTGACTGATGATACAGTCTAGGCTTGAGGGGGATCACAAAGAGGACTGGTTTCACTCTTAGTGATATTGGTTTCAGCGAGATATGGCTTAAGGCGATGGCCATTAACCACAAATTCGCCTCCGGTAGAGTCCAGCAACACTACAACACCGTGCGGTCGTACCTCTTTGATAGTGAATGGACCAGACCATCGAGAGTTAAAGAGGAGGAGTACCTGATCTTGTGGAGCAAAGTTTTGGGTAATGATTCTCTTGTCATGGTATGCCTTAGTCCATTCTTTGTAGATCTTAGAGTTCTCGTAAGCCATGTGACGGATCTCATCAAGTTCATTGAGTTGCATCATTATTCTTTCAGAAACCAGCTTTTATCAAAGTTCTTGGCTATTACAGCCTAAGCGGCCTTGTATTCTAGCTCTTATGGTAGATGACGGGTTTTTCATAGACAAGGTGAAAGGGAGTTGTACCTAACGGTGTCTTGTAAGCAGTCGTGTAGGTCCAAAGAGCATCGTCGAGCTTTAGAGACCAATCTTTCCGCGTCGGTTGCATAGTTTTCTGCAGAATGTTTTTAATTTCCCTGTTAGAAATCTCAACTTGTCCACTCGTTTGAGGATGATAAGGAGTGGATACCTTGTGTTTAACTCCGTGCTTTTTCAGCAAACCATCAAAAAGTTTGTTGATAAAGTGAGAACCACCATCACTTATCACAACTCTAGGTACCTCAAACCTTGGAAATATGATGGACTTGAACATTTTCATAACTACTTTAGCATCATTGGTAGGAGAATCCAGTGCTTCAACCCACTTAGAAACATAGTCCACTGCTACAAGGATGTATTCATTACCATAGGATGATGGGAAAGGTCCCATGAAGTCAATCCCCCATACGTCAAACACCTCAACCTCTAAGATGAAATTCTAAGGCATCTCATTCCTTCTGCTGATATTCTCTTGCCTTTAACATTAGTCACATTTAGAAACAAAAGCTTGGGTATCCTTGAACATAGTTGGCCACCAAAAACCAGCTTGCAGAACCTTAGACACAGTTTTGAAAGTAGCAAAAAATGTCCAGCATAACTCGAACTATGACAATGAAAGAGGATACCTGGAACTTCTTCCTCTGTGACGCAGCGTCGGAAGAGACCGTCTGAACATTGCTTGTATAAGTAAGGCTCATCCCAGAAGTAACGCCTTTTATCTTTCAAAAACTTCTTCTTTCTGTAAGCAACAAAGTTGTCAGGCTCCTTCTCTGCAGCTTAGTAATTTGCAATTCAACCAAACCATGGCATCTCGGGAGGTTTCGTGGCGCGAAGAGGTGCACCTCGAACATAACCTATATTGATTGCATATACAGTCTCCTCAGGGAGACTATCATCTAGAGGCACCTCTTTGTCAATCCGTAATCTAGACAAATGATCAGTGACACCGTTTTTAATCCCTTTCTTGTCTTTAATCTCGAGATCATATTCCTGCAGCGAGAGTATCCAACGCAACAACCTAGGTTTGGTATCCTTTTTGGTTAGAAGATATCTCAAGGCAGCATGGTCTGTGTGCACAATCATCTTAGACCCCACAAGATAAAATTTGAACTTCTCAAAGGCAAAAACTATAGCAAGAAGCTCCTTTTCAGTAGTAGCATACTTACATTGTGCATCATCTAAGGTTTGACTAGCATAGTAAATGACATGAAGCTTCTTATCTCGTCGCTGTCCCAACACAACACCTATTGCATAATCACTAGCATCAATCATTACCCCAAAAGGGAGTTCCTAATCTGGTGGATGAACGATTGTAGCGCTGACAAGTGCTCCCTTCATGGTAAGAAAAGCCTCGAGACAGGCGCTGTTGAAATCAAACTTCACATCTTTGCACAAAAGCTGGGTTAAGGGTCTATCAATCTTGGAGAAATCCTTGATAAATCTCTTGTAAAAGCCAGCATGTCCCAGAAAACTACGAATTCCTTTGACCGAATTGGGTGGTTGGAGGCTTGCCATTACCTCAATCTTAGCTCTATCAACTCCAATACCTTGTTCTGAGATCTTGTGTCCCAATACAATCCCATCTCTAACCATAAAGTGACATTTTTTCCAGTTTAGTACAAGATGCTTCTCCTCGCAGCGATGTAATACCCTGTATAAATTAGAGAGACAAACCAAAAAGGAGGATCCATAGATAGAAAAATCGTCCATGAAAACCTCCATTATATCCTTAATCAAGTCAGCGAAAATTGACATCATACAACGCTGAAATGTTGTTGGGGCATTATACAAACCAAATGACATTCTGCGATAAGCATATGTGAATGCGGTCTTCTCTTGGTCATCCGGATGGATAGGAATCTGAAAGAAACTAGAATAACCGTCTAGGGAAAAAATATAAGGATGGTTAGCCAATCTTTCAAGAATTTGATCAATAAAAGGCAAAGGGAAATGATCTTTGCTAGTAGCGGTATTTAGCTTCCTATAATCGATACACATCATTTTTCCTGTAACAGTTCTAATAAGGATCAATTCATTCCTATCATTCTGAACCACTGTCACTCCACCTTTCCTAGGGACTACATGTACCAGGCTAACCCAAGTACTATCAAAAATAGCATAGATGATGCCTGCATCTAGAAGTTTCATTATCTCTTTCTTAACAACATCCTTTAGATTTGGGTTTAACCTCCTCTGATGTTCTATAGAAGTCATCGATTCATTTTCTAGATGTATTCAATGCATGCAAAGATCAGGTGAAATGCCAGTGATATCATCAAGCGAATAGCCTAAGGCTCTACGGTACTTTCTAAGTTCACAAAGAAGCAGGGCAGTCTCAACATTGTTCAAATTCGCATTGATGATGACAGGGTAAGTAGAGTTAGAACCGAGAAACGCGTACCTTAGCCCAGTTGGGAGTGTCTTGAGTTCAACCTTAGGAGCTTTCTGCTTGCTCATGAGTTGTTGCTGGAAGCTAGTTATGGTGATTTCTCGGCGGGCTGTTCCAAGCTTGTGTAAGCTACCATTCTCTCTATGACTTCGCTTGAGTTTAGTAATCTAGTGTACCCTTCTGTATCTTCATTGAGGAAACCAAACTCTCCTTGAGCCTTAGTTAAAGCAATCTCTAGTGGGTCATCTGCCAAAATCTCATCAGCTACTTCCTCAGAGACCTCTAGCGAGTCATCAACCAAGAATGTCTGTCAATCTAGCAATGGCTTCTTTAGCAGCTTATCCATCTCAAACTTCATAACAATGTCTCCCAGATGGAGATCAAAGCGTCCATGACGAACATCGATCATAGCTTTAGCAGTGCATAAGAATGGTCTCCCCAAAATGAGGGGATCCTTTGGTTCTTCTTCCAACTCTAGGACCACAAAATCTGCAGGAACGAGTACATTGCCAATTCTCACATAGAGATCCTCTAGAATTCCAACCGGTAATTTCACGGAACGATCAGTAAATACCAAGGAGATCTTGGTTGGCTTAAACTTAGTGAAACCAAGTTGCTTAGCCACAAAGTAAGGCATCAAGTTGACACTGGAACCTAGATCACACAAAGAACAAGCAAAGGCCAGGCCATTGATCCAATCTGTACAGAGAGTACAAAACATCCTGGATCTCCAAGCTTCTTCAGACCTTTGTTCTGGAGGACAACTCTGCAATCTTTTGTAACCTTCACAAAGTCCTCTTCCCCGTATATCTTACTTGTCACCATACCTTGCATATACCTCTTGAGAGCGGGTATCATGTGAGATCATTCATCATCTCTTTGCACTTAGCTTCTTCTAGATCTTTGCGAGACTTTTTAGGACGGGTAGGGTATGGGATCCGCAGAGTGTATACACGCACATGCGGTGTAGGATCTGCTTCCTTTGCGGGGTTGTCAGTTCTCTCATCTGCAGCTTCTTCTTTGTCAGTGAGATCGATGATTTCCTCAGCTAAGTTGGTAGAATTTGCTGCAGATTGAATCACTTTCCCACCTTTTAGTGTAATGGCTTGAACATATTTCTTCCTAGGGTTCTGCTCACCCTTCGCAGGAAGGGCTCCTTGTTGCCTTGTTACTGCTTCTGCGATTTGAGCAACTTGAGTGTCGAGCAGCTTGAGATGTGTTAAGACAGCCTCAAACTTCCCATTAAGATCAGTGTACGTGCTGTCAACCTTCACGTTGATCTCAGAAGCGGATTTCTATTGTTGAAGGAGAAGTTGCTGCATAAGAACTTTGAGCTCATTCTATGGATCTGAAGGAGGTGGTGTTTGAAAGTTGTTGACGGGCTGTTTCTGTTGATAGCTACTTTGGAAGTTGTTCCGGAATCCTGGATTTTGCACGCTCGGATCATGCACGAACTGTTTCCCCTGAAAACCCTGAGAGAAATTCTTCTGGAAACCTTGATTATGCACTCCTGGATTTTGCACGAACTGTTTTCCTTGATAATTTCCAATGATGCCCGAATTTTGCACGAATGTTTTCCTTGATAATTTCCAGTGATGCCCGAATTTTGCACGAACGTTTTCCTTGAGATTGTTGACCTTGAGCGGCTGCCTGCTATGGATAAACCTGATCCTGTGGATTCTCGACATTAATGATCCTGTAAGACAAGTTAGGATGGTTTCTGTAATTTGGGTTGAATCCCCTGTTTTGCACGAACCCCTGTCCATTCACATAGTTCACTTCTTGATATTCCTTAGTTTCATCCTCAGCAGTTTCTTGGCAATGAATAGGTTCAGAACCTTCTTCAGAAAGTTGAACTCCTCTCTAATTTGCCTTCATTAGTAGACTCACTTTTGCAGCCAGCTCATCTATCTTATGAGATTCAACACTATTAACCCTCTTAAATCTATCATACTCAGAGCATCTGCTGTAAGAACTTGCAGCCAAGTTCTCAATCAATTGATAAGCACCAGTCACACTCTTGGTCATGAAATCCCCGTTACTTGCAGCGTTGAGAACATTCTTGTAATTCCAATCAACACCATCATAAAAGATACTAAGAAGCTGTTCCTCAGAATACCTATTATGAGGGCACTCTCTGCGATATTTCTTGAACCTTTCCCAAGCTTCAAAAAATGATTCTCCTGTATGTTGTCCAAAAGTGGTGATCTTGTTTCTTAGAGAAGTTGTCTTGGACTTAGTGTAGAAGTGATCAAGAAAGGCGGCTCTGCATTCATCCCATGTCCTTAATGATACGGCGGGTATTGACTTAAGCTACCTCAAAGCTTTATCCGTCAGTGAGAACAGGAAGAGCTTGCACTTAAGATAATCAGCTGGTACTTCGTTTGACTTTGTGGTGCTGCAGATCTCTTCAAAGTTCTCAATGTGATCCATTGGGTTCTCGGCAGGCAACCCGTGGAATGTA
Source organism: Cardamine chenopodiifolia (assembly GCA_963922655.1). Taxonomy (NCBI): domain Eukaryota; kingdom Viridiplantae; phylum Streptophyta; class Magnoliopsida; order Brassicales; family Brassicaceae; genus Cardamine; species Cardamine chenopodiifolia. Next base: position 2,768,451 of record OZ000464.1, read on the forward strand.
TGCTGCTTCACTAGTGCAATCATTTGAGGCTTGATTTTGTAATCTTGCCGTGCTATTTCTGGCGGGCGTATAGTAGCTCTGTTATGATAGAACATGTGGGGTGTGTTAGTGTCCCCAATAGCACGCTGATGTGCATGTTGTTGTACTTGCTCCGCTTGTTGCTGTAGACGCAACTGCATCAACTCCCTTTGTAAGTCTTGAAGTTGAGCAGCTTGAGCATTAGCAAGTGCACGGTGATGGTTGTCAAAATTATCGTCCATGGTGACTAGATTCGACTTTGCTTTTCTGGCTTTATTATTAGCTCGTTCTGTTCTTGCTAGCTCGGAGTTGGTGAATTGCAGGAGGTTATCAGAGCCTAAACTTCTTCTCTGCATACACCTGAAATACACAAGCAAGAAAAAATAAAACTAATTAGTAAAATCTTAGACTAAGCTTCAGTCTAGGATTCAAAGGTAACACAATTGGTCCCTGGCAACGGCGCCAAAAACTTGATACAGAGGTTTTAACCCTATTAAAAATAACCCAAGTGCACAACAATTGTTATAGTATCGTAGGGATCAAATCCACATAGACCAAGTGTTACGCTTCAATTCTAATGTATGAATGCTAAGCTAAGAACAAAATATGAGTTGATTGATTTGTGAAAGCAATAAAGCAGCAATAAAAGTAAAAAAGAGATGTAAACTTATGTTTAAAAGAAGTTAAGACTTAGGAAATTCTCCAGATATCAGAGATAACGAACCAGACAACTATTCAGGACAATAATTATAACTATCTAGAACTCGAACATAATAGTCTAATCAATCCACTATTGTGGTATCAATTACTATGTCTAACCACTTAGAATTCTAAACTTTCGCTTGAACCTAAAGTCCTAGACAAACATTAATGAATGGGTTCGATGTGTTCACGTATCGCCTTAACATTAGCTTTCGTTGGCTAAGGACGATCTGCTCACCTACGTTCTTTCCAGTAATCTATAAGCTTTTGTCAAATAGATTCAACCTAATATCATAGACTAAGTGATCAGTTCACCCTAAGCAATAAGTACACTATAGATGAAGACTACGGTAAATGAACCTTATTTGTGTCTGATTCAATGATTCCTCAATCCTTCAAAACCCTAAATCTTAACTAATGGACTACTCAACCATGGAAGAAAATGCACAATCAAGAGATGAAACAAAACTCATAACCATAATAAGAAATTCAAAAGAAGTTTAGAAATTTTCTCAAAATGATGTTGAGTCAAGAATTCTTCTCCTAAAGCTTACAAATGCCAAAGCAAGAGTCTGAAAATAGAATAGAGCATAGCCTAAATACTGGCTAAAATTAAGTATTTATACTATAGAAAAAATTTAGGTCAAAACTTCATAATAAAAGGAAACAAAGGCAAAGTTTCCATTTTTCTGAAACAAGCTAATTGGTTTGGATCGATCGATCTGGTTTCTTTCGGAGAATACGATCGATCGTTCTTTATGGCGGATCGATCGATCCTCGGCCGAACCGATCGATCTGAAGGCATTTGATCGATTTGGCAAAGTGTTGGTGTGACTGATCAGTCGATCTATATGAGATCGATCGATTTGGAATCTTACGGCAAAGGTCTCAAAGTTGGATCGATCAATTTGGGAACTTACGGCAAATGTCTTGGAATAGGATCGATCGATCCAGGTGGGGATCGATCGATTTGGGAACTTACGGCAAAGGTCTCGGAGTTGGATCGATCGATCCAGGTAGGGATTGATCGATTTGGGAACTTACGGCAAAGGTCTCGGAGTTGGATCCATCGATCCAGGTAGGGATCGATCGATTTGGGAACTTACGGCAAAGGTCTGGGAATCGGATCGATTGATCCAGATGGGAATCGATCGATTTGGGAACTTATGGCAAACTCCACGGAACAGGATCGACCGATCCAGGTGGGGAACGATCGATCTGGAAATACTCGGCAAATCTTTTTATTAGGTGGATCGATCGATCCAGGTTGGGATCGATCGATCTGAGCGTTCAAAATGACTTCTTCTTCCTACTTTGCTCCAAGCTTTATTCCAAAATGCCGTAAACTCTTCTTTAATGAATATTGACCTGAAAAGACTAAAAAAATTATAGAAAAGACTCTATATAACCTAATAAACCTAAACTAAAATGTGTTAAATTCGCAACCTATCAATTATTCTGCATGTACGTGGGGTCAAAATCTAGTATATATTTGTGTCTACATCTCGTTAAAAAAATTTTTATGCACGAGAGACAAATTTAAGCTTCACACAATTTGAATTCTCATCGTTCTCCTCCAGAGGTGATATATGAATAATTATATGGGATAATCTCAAATAGTCCTTATCAATGCAACAATAATATATTTCGATCTTTATCATATACTTATATATAAATATTAGTATCAATTTTAGTTGTTAGTAGAATTCATATTGTATCTATACCATAATCATGCAACAACACGTTTAATAGATATGGGTATAATATTATTTTTTGGCACAAATGCTTTTAAAACTTTGGTTACTAGTAAAAACCAGTTCTCCTTACTCTTGGACTCTGTTTTTTCATGCTCTTTCTCTTCCAAAAGAGTCTTGTACTGCTCAAGCATCAATAAAAATCAGACCTGAAATATTTTAGACGGAGCCTGCTTTTGTATATAGATACTGATTTGACAAGTGTGTAGAACAAGATATGTATAGATCGATACTGCAAGAGAAAGCAATCATAATCCCAGTTTTTAGGTAATCAAAACTCTGAGTTGTGGGTTTTGTAATATAATCTAAAGAATAAGAATGTTACTAGGAAGTTTCTTGACAAGAATACGGGCTTTTTCCGCACGCTTCAATGTAAGATGAGCTCCTCTTCCAGCATTGTAGCTATTATCATCCTGAGAAACCAATAATGGTGAATGTCTATACTCTATGCGATGGAGAAAAAGTAGAGAGAGAAAGGGGCTGAGCGTGTGAGAAACTGAGAGAGATTAGGAGGCAGGAGAATGCTTTATCAAAAGTTCATCAATCAATTTTACCAACGTGGGATTGGTGTAATAGTAATTCCCTGTGGGTCAAGGCCAAAAAGGTCACGAGTTCGATTTCCATTGGGAGGAGTCTGCTTTCCGAAAGAGAGTTAATTTAACATTGGGCTGAACCCTCTCCCAAAGGGATTAAGGGCTCTCGGGCTCTGAAACCTCCTGGTTATTAAAAAAAAAAAAATTCATCAATTTTTGTTGGGTTATGAACATATTCATGGCGAAGAACTGAGACGACAACAAAATGTTTGTTTTTTAAATAAGGAAAAACATTTGATTTTAATAATGTTTCAAATGCCATCAGGTGAGGTGTGATTCTTTACCAAATTATTTTAGTTTTAAATTGCTTATCAAATCATCTCAGTTTTTTATTTTAATAATTTTATTCTGAAATCCCATTTTTCCCTATAAGCTTAGATTTTAACAAATGCTATATTTAATAAGAGATAATTTGAGTATATTTTAGAAAATCACCAATCCAATAAGAGAGAATTGTTATAAAAAATATCATCCCAAATCACATATCCAATATGCCCCCTTAATTTTGATTGATTAACAATTATTAAGAAAATTAATTTTAATTTCGTCCATAATTAATAAGAGAAAGAAAATGAGTTTAATTTTTTTTAAACGAAGAATTATTTAAATTATTTTTATAATTTTTAAATGAACTATATTAATTTTATGATTACTATTGTACCCTTAATGAATTTATTTAAAAACACATAAGACCAATAACATTTCATATAATATTTTCAATTTTAAAGATTTTTAAATATTGAATGTTACCCATTATTAGTATAGATATAATTCAATACTTTAGAGGAAGACACTACTACTAGTGGCCGTAGATTTGATAATGAAAGGTTAATTGCTAGATTACCCTCATCGTTACCACATATTTTTTTAAATTATCGCAAAGTTATTGTTTTCGAAAAAGTCAACATTAGTTATCCAGACTTTTCAATTCCCTTTACGGTAGACATTTTCTTAATATAGTAATATTTTAGTATTTGCAGATTTATTGTGGCAGATTTATTGTCATTATGTTACACCTGATTTTATACCGCATATTTGTTTCAATGACATAAAATAATTTCTAAATACTTTCAATAACAAAAAAAGAAATTTATGCTGCTATGTTACAACAACTTTTCTACTACATACTTGTTCTAATGTCATCACAGATTTTTTGAATATTTTCACTAATTAATAATACAATTAAAGGAAAACAAACTTTAAAAAAAATCTAAATACAACTATCGATGATTTTAGAGTTTTTCAACCTTTTTCTTCGTTTTCTAAAATCATTCATTCAGTTTTCCACCTCCATCCCCAACCTCTTTTTCACGAGATTCTACCTCATTCTTTATTTGTTTTCTTCTCATACATTCAATATCATCATCTTCGTAATTATCTCCACGAAGTGAGTCGACTAAACGATAATGATATGAAGTGAGTCAAGTTTTTCCGGGTAATCAAAATTGGAAACAATTCAATTTGTGTTGAAGTGAAAGACAAACATTTTGGGTAGAATCCATTGAAATTAATTTCTATTAACAACACTATATACCTTATAAAATTGCATAAAGGGTAACACTTAGAATAAAAATCATGTATATAGTTATCATTCTTCAATAGGAAAGAACAACAATTTGTATCTCGAAACTTTGTAGTTTGTCCATTAAACTTACAACATGTACTGTATACAAGCAAATATCAATTTTCTTTTCCCTATAGTTACATTACATCCCCAATCAACAATTACAGCTACAAGTTTTAACCAGCCCTTTTTTTTTGTTTTTCTAAAAAAAATTCTTGAAGCTCATCAAATTTTATAACAAGATTTGTCAAGAATCAATAATCTTTGTTGCCTCGCTGTCTCTTCTTTTCGAGCTGAGCAGTTTTGATCAATATATTGGATGAGTCTGTGTTCATGTTCAGTTTCGCTAATGCTACTGACTGCTTGTAAAAAGTCGTTGACCAATCTGGATACACACATTGTGCTTGCATCGCGTTGCGTAGTTCTGCGTCTGGTTGATCACCTAGTAAGTAGCATAGACTTCTCTGACCAAAAACAATTGGAGACACTTTGTAAACCATCACTAAAACTATATCAAACCTCATAGCCCAATCATTAGCCTAATTTTCCCCTGGAATTGACAGAAAAAACAATCAGATAAGAAACAAAAATTCACCTTTATGACATTCTAATTCACCTAAAGTAGTCTCTTTTAATCCACATAACTTCACAACTCTATAACACAAACCATAAATGTAAGCTCTTTGCAAAGACCTCAATCATGATACTAACAAACATAGAATACTAAAGTTCTCTCTTTCATAGCTTTAGAGAAACATTTACAACCTCAATTATTCACTATGATAAGATAAAATTTCACCTTTAAGACATTTTAATCATCTAAAGTAATCTCTTTAATCGATGACAAAAAAGTACTCTCTTTAATCCAAATAACAGCACAACCCTATAACATAAACCATCTCATTCCTCTAATAACCTTGAATTGACATACATTGGATATTGAAAGATTAGAAATTTCACAGATTTAGAGTCACATTTATACTTAGACAACCTAAAATATTAACTCCCACATTCGTCAAATCTAATGAGAAAGAGGCAAAAATGGAATAAACATACAATGGAACTAATTCTTGGCAAGAGTATTATTAGGCATGAACTCAGCAACAAGACGCTTTTCATCTCCATCACAACAATATCCGATCAAATTCGCCAATTGATAAGGCCTCAATTTCTCCACACCCCATGCTTCTTCCTGAAAGAAAATTGAACAAAAATGTATTTCAAAAACAAAATCCAACAAACAATTAATCAAATTGAATGGTTTTATTTGTTTTAATTGCAATTATCTGTAGGCACAAAAAGAGAAATTGTTCATGAAAAAATCAATCGCTGCTGGTCTGGTGGGATTTCTTCCTTGTCTTGTATATTCGCTTTGACATTTCCAATGGTATCAGAGGACTCAACCTCGAGTGTAATGATCATACCCATTAAGGTTTTCACAAAGATCTACATCTTTGCGGCAAAGTAAACACCGTGATGATGAAGAGAAGGTAGAAGAAGATTCGTGACGAGTTAGAAAAAGATACAGCGAGGCAGGTCGTATCGCGGCAAGGAGTTCAGGTGAGGAAGTCGATCTTGGTTTGGGATTTTTGAGGGTTTTTAGGTCGAGTTTGGTTTGGAATTTTTGAAGATTTGGCGGTTCGACAGTCTATCAGTGACTCGGTTTGGCAGTCGGCGGTGACAGTGAGGAGAAAGACGGCCGCGGTTCTCTTTAGGTCCAAACAGCAGAGGGTAAAAGTTTTTAGGGTTTTGTCTTTTGTTTAGTAAAGGGGAGAGAAGTTATAATTTTTTTTTTAATCAAACTCCATATATTGAATTAACGGTTTAATGACTAAAGAGAACCAAAAAAGAACCGATGATTTTATATGGGAAATAACAAGACACGGATTAATGCAATCTTAGCAGTACACATTATCCGGACAAAGAAAAGATAAACTAAAAGGCAGAATCAAAACAGAATTCTAGAACGAAACTTTAGACGCCATAAACTAAAAACTCTTGAAAAACAAGAGCACTCCACAGGAATATGTCATTCAAAATAGTGTAAGACTAACCAAAACATAATGGTTGACCTTTGAACGAAATAATACCACACAGAATACAAAAATATCCGTTGTATTTTGAAAATCTAGACTTATACTTGAAATGTCAAAACATCAGGTCCTTGAAGAGGACAATCACAAATAGGACGAGAATAAACTCTCTCGAAACCCTAGAAAAACAGGGACTTGGGTGCCCTTGACGGGGGAGAAAATGAGTAATGAAGGATTCTGAAAGAAATAATTTCTTTCTACGGGAACTACTTGGAGAGTAGATCAAGGGAGAATCTCCGTAGAATAAATTGAGGTGCAAATCTAAAGGACTTAATGGATCATTAACAGCCCAAGAACCAAAGATGTTGGGCCAAGCCCAAAAAAAGATTTTCTGTCGAGTCAACTCACTAGAGAGTTGACCTACTCTGTCAAGCGTAGTTTTGGCCATGGCTAACAAAAGCAGTGGAGCTCTACGGGATCTTTGGTTACACCGATCGAAGCCGCACGGCCAACTCTCTAGCTCTCTGATGGAAGGTCTTCGGGGGGTTCCCAAGAAGGAATCAGATCTAGCGATTATGAATCGCAGCTTTGAGGCTGCCGACATCGAGCGAGTTGACGCAGAGAACCCTACCAGAGAAGAAGCAGAAAAGTGGTTGGAGCTTTCGTCAGAGAAGCAAAGCAGGTGAAAGCAAAGTTCTTCTTCGAGAGTAGAGCCCGAGACAACCTTCTTCCCGTCGTTGAGGTCATCGGTGGAAAAGAGAGAGATAACTCGCCGGTCGAAGTGGTATAGATCTCCAACCACCGGTTTGATTATAAGGTTGCCTTGCCGGAAACAATTGATTGACATGAGCACGAGAAGACTCGATCCGGTGGACATTGCAACATGCGTTCTCTCTTTGAAGTAAGAGGAAAGTACAAAAAGGTCTCTCCTTGCCCAAGTAGGAGAAAAATAGTTTAGCCATTACAATTGCTTCATCAAAGATTAAATCAACGGATGCCTTGGTGCATTTCAGCTGAAGGAGCTTAGATTTGTTTGAGTTCCGCACCAAATCCATCACTAAAATTAAGGGCGGAGCCCAACTCATCAACGCGGTGGAGATGGGAAAGTGTCTTGGAGGTGTGCGGCCATCATAACAGGTGTCGGAGACATATGACGGTCTGAAATGGCCTCCAATCCCTCCATAGTTTCCTGAGTCGCTTTCAAATCCCTTTTGACACACGTAAAAAATGCACGAAGACACCACCAGCTCTGGTCGGAGGACACAAAAGGAGAAAGAGAGTCGTTAAGTTCTCTCCACGTGGGAAGAGTGGATCTGAGGGAAGACCTCCAGATCTAGTCGGAAGAAGCCGATATCAATGACGAAAAGGCCAAGGAACAGCTCCAGAGAATAATGGCTGCAGAGAACGGTGGAGAGGTTAAAAGATCTTCGGGATTTTCCAGAGACAAGTACAGATCCAGAGGAAGCTCGTCGGTGATTTGGGCAAGATGAAGATTTGTGAGTCGTTAGCGGGACCAAAAATGGAAGGGGTAAAGCAACTTTGGCAGAGCCTAGAACGGGAAGTCGAAAGGAAAAACCACAAAAGAGAAAGCTCAATAGAGACTGAAGAGAACAAAAGAAGAAGATGCAGAGGAAGAGGAGACGACGGCAAGCCAAAGCTCTACCGGCATGGGAAAAAGGTGAAAGGAGGAGAGCCTCGATATTAGAGTCAGAGAGAAAAGCTATTCTCGTAGAATCTCGTATCTCACAATTAAAAAAAGGGCGATTAGTTGAAATAAAAAGGGCGATTAGTTGAAATAAAGTAGATTTATTGAAAAATTATTTAAATGGAGTAAATGTTTAAAAATTATAAAAATAGATTTTAAATTTCGTAATATACCGTTTTGTTTTTTTTTATGAGTAAATAAAAACGTAATTACGAAATTGTCATTAGTGAAACTTGTCACGTCAGCAATTGCTTACGCTCTATACCAAATAATCGAAATCAACTCTACTAAACTAATTGAATGCAACGTGGTAGAGTTGATAGTTCAATAATGTAGTGTATGGTAGAGTTAATTTTCCTCGTGGAGAACTGAACTCTACCATAGATAGCTAAACTCTACCATGGACATATGAACTTCACCATGGAGAACCGAACTCGACCATAGACAACTTAACTCTACCATGGACAACTGAACTCTACTATGGACAACTGAACTCTACCATGGACAACTTAACTCTACCAAGGACAAGTCAACTATACCATGGACAACTAAACTCTACCATGGACAACTGAACTCTACCATGGACAACTGAACTCTACGAATGACAAATCAACTATACCATGGACAACTGAACTCTACCATGGACATATCAACTATACCATGGAGAACGTTGTGCTACCTTTGGTAGAGTTAGCCTCCTTCGTAGAAGAGTTGTGTTAGATGTTTGGTAGAAGAGTTGTGTTCGATGTTTGGTAGAAGAGTCGTGTTCGATGTTTGGTAGAGTTAACATAAACGCATGGTAGAGTTGGTTTTGGAAACCTAGTAGTTGTAAATTACGAATTTAACCCTAACTAACTTTATTACCTAACATGCCGCTCATTAAATGTCATTACGCCATTGGAGTTCCATTCATCTTATCTTCATTTGTAGCTCCATTTTTTCTTCAAATCATTTCGTATCCTTCATTTTAATTGTTAAAGCTATTAGGATCTATGGTCAAATCGTTTTGGTTTGTGGGAGTTGGAGTTTTAACCAAAACCTGTGGGTTTTTTTGGTGGACAAAATTTATGGTAGTCGGATCATAGGGATTGGCGAAGATCTTAGTTATGATGAATTTCTTGGGATGTATAAAGATTTCGGTCTGAATCAACAAACTGTTGAGGTAAAATTAAGCTACATGTCAAATCTAGTCATGCAATCACTACCACAAGATACTCCTCCTGTCTTTGTGAGTAACGAAAGGCAATTACATGTGTTTGTGCAACAATTTCGTAAACAAACAATGCGTCTCTGTGTAGAGATTTCCATTAGATCATGTGTTTCTGCGAGTTTCAACAATGGTGATGGTAGAGTTCATTGTAAGTGGGAGAACAATAATTCGACGTTTAATAGAGTTGACCCACGGTCAGGTAGAGTTGATGTTGAATGTAGTAGAGTTGATCCCATGTTTAGTAGAGCTGAAGATGTGAAACACGAATTTGAACATGTTGAGGACGAAGATGCGGAATTTAGATTCGACTATTGTGATGATATGGATGGTGCAAGCTCAGATGATGAAGATACATCAATGTTCGTAGAAAATCAAAGGAAGAAGAAAAGAAATCAAAGGATGAAGGAAAAAAATCAAAGGATGAAGATTACATGAGTATAAATGCTGAGCATTTGGACATAGAAATGTCATCACTAGAATTGGCGGTCGGGCAACAATTTTCATCCAAAAAAGAACTGAAGACGAGGTTGAAGATTTTGTTAGTCTTGCAAAGGTTTGACTTCGATGTTGTTGCTTCATCTCGGTCACTGTTGGATGTGAAATGTTGGGTACCAAACTGTCAGTGGAGAGTGCGAGCTTCACGTATTGACGATAGTGCATGTTTTTATGTCCGAAAGTATAGTAAAGAACACAAATGTTCTATAACAGAGAGATCAGGTCGGGCACGCCAAGCAACTACTGAAGTTCTAGGATGGTTGTACATGGAATTCATAGGTGGTATTGGGCCATTTGTTCTACCTAATCATGTCGCTGATTCACTAAACAAGCGATTCGGTCTGAAGGTACAGTCATTTGGTAGAGTTAACATAGATACCTTGGTAGAGTTCATATATACTTTGGTAGAGTTCATACATACTTTGGTAGATTTAACTTGTATCGTCTGGTAGAGTTCATTACATACTTTGGTAGAGTTAACTTGTATCGTTTGGTAGAGTTCACACATACTTTGGTAGAGTTAACATGTATCGTTTGGTAGAGTTAATACATACATTGGTAGAGTTAACATGTATCGTTTGGTAAAGTTCATACATTGGTAGAGTTAACGTGTATCGTTTGCTAAAGTTCATACATACTTTGGTAGAGTTCATATATAACTTGGTAGAGTTTATATGTTGGTTACCGTTAGGTTTGGTAGAGTTAATACATACCTTGGTAGAGTTCATATTGATATTGAGTTCCAATTCCGCAGATGGAGTACTGGAAGGCACACCGTACTCTTAAGCAAACACATGCACTATCTTCAGGAACTTCTGAAAGTAGTTTTGAAGAACTTCCTTCGTACTTGTATGCGATAAGAAGAGCAAATCCAGGAACCCTTATCAAGCTCGAAGTTGACGGGCAAGACAGGTTCAAGTTTCTATTCATAGCATTCGATGCAAGTATTAGAGGATTTTCTTATATGAGAAAGGTTGTTGTTGTTGATGGGACCTTTTTGCAAGGAAAGTATAAAGGTACTCTTCTAACTGCGACCATGCAAGATGGTAACTTCAACATATTTCCTATGGCTTTTGGTGTGGTTGATACCGAGAATGATGAGTCTTGGGAATGGTTTTTTAGACAGCTTAACCGTGTTATCCCCGATGACATAGAACTTGCCATCATATCAGATAGGCATAACTCCATTAGTAGAGCCATAAAGAATGTGTACCCACTTGCTTCTCGGGGTATTTGCACCTACCACCTACGTAAAAACATTTTGGCGAAATTTAGAGGAGAAGAGTCCTTTAAGTTGTTCAAAAAAGCTGCCACTGCGTATAGGGTTGACGAGTTCAACGCTATCTTTGCTCAAATTGAGGCATTAGATCCAAGGCTTCATGGATACTTACAAAGTGCTGACGGTCGGTTGTGGAGTCGAGTTTATTTTCCAGGAAACAGATACAATTTTACTACATCAAACATAGTAGAATCAATCAACCATGCCTTATCCCAAGCAAGAACTTTTCCCATTGTGCAGCTTATAGATGCAATTAGAGCGATGTTAACACGTTGGTTCGCGAAGAGGAGGACAAAGGCTTCTCTCACTACCACTATTCTAACTACATCAATTGAAAAGCTCCTAAAAGTATTACGTTTGGTAGAGTTCAGATATAATTTGGTAAAGTTCATATATACTTTGGTAGAGTTCATACATACTTTGGTAGAGTTAACATGTATCGTTTGGTAGAGTTCACACATACTTTGGTAGAGTTAACATGTATTGTTAACATGTATTGTTAACTTACAGACGAGGGTTGAGGAAGCTAGGCAGTACAATGTGCAGGAAATTGACGAACACCAGGCTGTGGTTTCAAGATCAGCATCTTCTCATTTGGTTAATTTGACCGAGAAGACATGTTCTTGCAAGCGGTTTAATGTGGAAAAAATTCCTTGTGTGCATGCCATTGCCGTTGCCGAGGCATGGCATCGATCAACTATCAAACTTACTCATCCCTACTATCACACAAGCTACTTATACAACGCCTACTCCAATCGTATAATGCCAAGGGATGCAGCAATTCCTGTTCCGTTGGATGTGAGCCGTAAAGTGTGTAATCCGCCCCACGTACATCAACAACCAGGAAGGCCAAAGAAATCTAGGATAAAAAGCTGGTTCGAGTGTTCACGAGAGGTAAAACGACAAAGGAAAGTTTCAGCTTGTTCTAAATGTAAACAACTAGGTCACAATACCTGTACATGTTGTGGAAACGTACAATCATGACTACCATATTCGATAATATCAACTCTGCTAAACATAGAATCAACTATACCAAGCCGACATATTAACTTTACCAAGCAGAGAGTGAACTCTACCAAGCGGAGAGTGAACTCTACCAAGCGTAGAGTGAACTCTACCAAGTGTAGAGTGAATGAGTTCGAGCTTCGTGACCCGGTCTTCATTGTTGATTAATGAATTCGAGCTTCGTGATTTTCGCATCGTGATTTATCGTATTAGAGGTTTCATTTTACTATCATTTTACTACCAAGTAAAATGTGCATTAATTATAGCTAATTACAAAGGATTCAATGTTAATATACAAAACAAACCCTACAAAAACTACACTACCAACTAACTCTACAAAATAAACAAAACAAACTGTACCATCCTAACTCTAGTACTCCAAAAGAAAGTCTTGGGAGGCTGAAATGAGGCTGGCCTTATCACACAAAGTTGTTCCTGGATCTGGGTAGGCAATAGTCTCCTCCACCGGAAGTTGTTCTCTAAAGTCAATGGCGTATTTCAGGCGTGTGAAGGGAATGTACTCATTAGTCAGGCCTTCGAAATTGCAACCAAGGGCTAAACACTCGATGAATTTCAGGCAAAACGCGCCACAGTCGCCTAACCTGGCATTACGCAGAGTTCCCTTCACCCGGAATACATGATTACGCATCGCAGGAGGGGAAAAAAACTTAATCATCCTTGGAATCATCACGGCGTACGACCTACATGAAATGAATAGACGGAATGTAAATGTAAGTTCTACAAAGTAGATGCTAACTCTACCAATCTATATGTTAACTCTACCAAGCATCATGCTAACTCTACCAAACTAGATACTAACTCTACCAAACTATATGCTAACTCTGCCAAACTATATGCTAACTCTGCCAAACGTTATCCTAACTCTACTAAACTATATGCTAACTCTGCCAAACTATATGCTAACTCTGCCAAACGTAATGCTAACTCTGCCAAACTGAATGCTAACTCTGCCAAACTAAATGCTAACTCTGCCAAACTATATGCTAACTCTTCCAAACGTAATGCTAACTCTGCCAAACGTAATGCTTACTTGCATGACTCCTGAATAGCAAGAGTGGCCACAATAGTCAGGTCGAGATCGTAAATTTGAATCTTTCCTTGTCTCAGATTGACCTCTAAGGCCACCCAGTGGTTGTTGTTATGATTATGGGGAATATAAAGCGTATCGACGTCTCGCATCCATCGCTTGTTTGTGGCACAGAATTCAGAGAGAACACTGTTGTAAAGTTTTTTATACCCATTCGGCCAGACGAAAGTCTTCTCCTTTCCCACATAATCTCTTCTATATTTGACACACCAAAATCCACAAAACAGTGGATCGAGGAATGCAATCCGATTGCTCCTGAATGGACTTGGTCGTTGCAAAGATCTTTGCCATAAAAGATTCATACCAGTCGACATATGCTGGAAAACAAAGTACGAAAGAACTCTACCAAATTAGAGAAATAACTCTACCAAACTTTACCATAAAGCGATTGAACTCTACCAAACTCTACCATATCGAAATCTACCAAATAAGAGAAAGAACTCTACCAAACTCTACCACAGAGCGAATGAACTCTACTAAAGTGCGAATGAACTTTACCAAAGAGCTAATGGAACTTACCAAATCGGTAAGCCACCCATATTGTTCGACTGACCACTTGTCTTTTGGAGCCAGTAAGCGGAGATAGAAATCCGCTATTGGACTATGCTCACCATCGACAGTCAATGCCCTACAAAAAATTACAAATAGCTCAGAAAAAATGTTTATGGAAGAATGGTTAGATAGAGTGCAACAAGATATTGCTTACAATTCGTGCAACACATAGTCACGAAGCCGAAGTACTTTAATTTTTGGTATCGGCCCAAATGGATCGTACACAGCGGGAGAATGAACGACGTTTTTCATTATCCTCTTAACAATAGAACATCCTACGAAAGGGGATACCTGTAACATGGATAAACTGTTAACTCTACCAAGCTGACATATTAACTCTACCAAGCTGACGTATTAACTCTACCAAGTTGACGTATTAACTCTACCAAGCTGACATATTAACTCTACCAAGCTGACATATTAACTCTACCAAGCGGAGATATTAACTCTACCAAGCGGAGATATTAACTCTACCAAGCGGAGATATTAACTCTACCAAGCGGAGATATTAACTCTACCAAGCGGAGATATTAACTCTACCAAGCGGAGATATTAACTCTACCAAGCGGTGAGTGAACTCTACCAAGTTGACGTATTAACTCTACTATACATTCCCACTGAACTAGGTTACCTGGTTCGAAGAGAGTGCTTGTTGGCGAGCCTGTCTCGGTAACACGTGCTCCATATGAACCATGGTCATATCTTCGTCCTTCTCATTACCATCCTTACCCTTTGATGGAGACTCGACTATATTAACGATGCCGAGCTCTGACATTCCAGACTTACTTGATACCTCGAGATATGGTGTTTTCTCAATAGTATATTCTTTGCTCTGACCCATCGCCTCAAGGTTCCTAACAACACGTGATATTGGGCTCAAAGGGTCGGAAGTCTCATGCGTCATAATTCTCCATTTATTCTGTAAAAGAAACGTTAAATGTTAACTTTACCAAACTTCTTGTTAACTCTACCAAGCATCATGTTAACTCTACCAACTGAATGTTCACTCTACCAAGCATTATGTTAACTCTACCAAACGAGATGCTAACTCTACCAAACGATAAGCTAACTCTACCAAACTGAATGTTTACTCTACCAAGCATCATGTTAACTCTACCAAACTGAATGTTCACTCTACCAAGCATCATGTTAACTCTACCAGACAACATGCTAACTCTACCAGACGATAAGCTAACTCTACCAAGCATTATGTTAGCTCTACCAAAGTAACTCTACGAAGCATTATGTTAACTCTACCAAACTTCATGTTAACTCTACCAACTGAATGTTCACTCTACCAAGCATCATGTTAACTCTACCAAACGAGATGCTAACTCCACCAAACGATAATCTAACTCTACCAAACTAAATGTTCACTCTACCAAGCATCATGTTAACTCTACCAAACTGAATATTCACTCTACCAAGCATCATGTTAACTCTACCAGACAACATGCTAACTCTACCAAACGATAAACTAACTTTACCAAGCATTATGTTAGCTCTACCAAGGTAACTCTACGAAGCATTATGTTAACTCTACCAAACTTCATGTTAACTCTACCAACTGAATGTTCACTCTACCAAGCATCATGTTAACTCTACCAAACTAGATGCTAACTCTACCAAACGATAAGCTAACTCTACCAAACTGAATGTTCATTCTACCAAGCATCATGTTAACTCTACCAAACTAAATGTTCACTCTACCAAGCATCATGTTAACTCTACCAGACAACATGCTAACTCTACCAAATGATAAGCTAACTCTACCAAGCATTATGTTAGCTCTACCAAGGTAACTCTACGAAGTATAATGTTAACTCTACCAAACTTCATGTTAACTCTACCAAGCATTATGTTAACTCTACCAAGGTAATTTACATGGTCCGAGGGAATGCTGTGTGTGCCTTGGGACGGCATGGTGTCATCAAGGAGAGAATCTCCAGTTTGACTTTTCAAGGCCGCTAATCCGACACTAGGCGTTCTCTCTGAGTCAGACTGTACCATATTTGGCTTTTCCAATCCAGGTGTCTGCAAACTCAACCATGTTAGTGACTTAACTCTATCAAACTATTAACTAAACACCAAGTTAACTCTACCAAGCATCATGTTAACTCTACTAAGAACAAGGTTAACTATACCATACTTGATGCTAAACACTTGGTAATTGGTAGAGATATACTCTACAAATCATATTTGGTAGAGATGTACTAAACATTATTTGTTGTTTGGTAGAAATATACTCTACCATATGATATTTTTGGTAGAGTCTATCAAACGATATACATAACTCGACCAAACCATATAACCTCTACCATATGATATTTTTGGTAGAGTCTATCATACGATATACATAATTCGACCAAACCGTATAACCTCTACCACACATTGACATGGACAATTGCCACACACTACTTTTACAGAATAAACAGTTCCAGTTGCAAACAACATGGATACGAATGTACACATGGACAACATAAATCAGAGTAAGTCTCATTAAAATAGAGCCTTACGTACCGAGTTATAAGCCAAATCTGGAGGAGCAATGTCCTCTTCTTTGTTGCCTGTTTCATAATCATCTACAGGTTCACGAGTCTGACTTCCCCCTTCAACGTCAGACTTTCCTCTGTACTCCAAGCTTTGTATAAGAGGCTTAGCCCTTTGCTCCTCCAGCCTAACAAGCCTTTCCAGTCACATTGAATGATCATAACTCTTATCCTCCAACCTTGTAACACGCTTAGTGAGCATGGACTAGTCTGCCCTTATCTCCTCTAGCCGAAACAGATGCTCCGATATCGCTACCAAAGTGTTGGAGAACACAGTATGGTCTGATCTCAACCCATTCAAAGTGTTGTTCAACCCTTGCAGAGTTTGAATCAAGACAGTGGACTCATTTTCTTTGTTTTCATGGCTGTTTTTCTGCCTCTTCTCCTTCAACACTTCCCTCTTTTTAAATTTGACTCTTTTCAGTTCTTTTAAAGGATTAGACTCATCTATCTCCGGCTCACTGTTTTCAACAAAAGGAGGAGTCCTCTCCTTCCGTTTATTCTTATTAGGTAGGTCCTGATTCTTCTCTACTTCTTTGTTTTTCTCTAACTCTTTCTTCTTCTCTACGTCCTTCTTCTTCTCTACCTCTTTCTTCTTCTCAACCTCTTTCTTCTTCTTATGTAGGTCCTGCTTCTTCTGAGCCTCTTTCTTTTGCGGTATTTCCCAGAAGGACTCATCTAGAGTGCCATCAAGTATGTCTTGGATCATGTTGTCCACTCTCAGATCTTCATCATCTTCTGGCCAAACAGGGTAGATCATACCAGGAGGCACATCACCTAGATGCCTTACGCGTACCTGAAAGAGTAAAAGAAATAAAGGTCAGCACAAACAACTTTTCCAAGTTCAGAGTACTCTACCAAACAGTAATCAACTTTACCAATAAATTATCAACTCTACCAAGCTGATATTTCACCCTACTAAGCTGACATATGAACTCTACCATATTGAATATCAACTCTACTAAACAAAGAATATACTTTACCAAGACTAAACAACTCTACCAAACACTCAGCAAACTTTACTAAGTTGCGGTGACATATTAACTCTACCGATTTGACATTGAACTCTACCAAGCTGATATATTAACTCTACCAAGCTGATTGCGAACTCTACCAAGCTGACATATGAACTCTACCATATTGAGTATCAACTCTGCTAAACAGAGAATTAACTTTACCAAGACTAATTAACTCTACCAAGCTGACTTTGACCTCTACTATGTAAGCAATTTACCTTTCTTTCCCCTGTACGTGTATCCAACTTGACCAACTGTTCTATGTCCATGGCTGGTTTCTTGAGTGGACACCACCGTAGAAGGGGAACATCCTCATCTCTTCTTCTCACAGCAAACATTTCTCCTAATATGGGAATAGACTCAAATGTCCATATGAGAAGCGAGTGCACAAAACCTCCGAGAGTGAAGGTTGGGGTTTTATAGGATGCACATCTGATCGATCTGATTAGTGCGTTAAACGCCTTTCTTCCCCAAGGATGCCTCTCAAACCACTCTAGATATATAACCAAAGATGTAGAACCAGATGGAATCCTACTATTACGGTGGAGACCGTAAACACCAACACGCAATACCACTAACAAGCCAACCATCCTCCTCTTTTCGAAAGACCATGATCTGCACTTCTTCAGAACCCCATTCAACTCTACCCACGTAGGGCCTTGACCGACTGTTATACCCATGTCCTCCCACAGCGAATGTAGGGCAACCTCGTCCACAACAAAAGAAGATTCATCCACCAAATTGCAATTGAGCTGTGTGATTTCCTCAAACTCAAAGAGAGAAAATCTCAGAGGCCGACAACCTACCAATACCCATAACTCATACTGCGTTTTAATATCTAGCTGCTCCGCCAATAAAAATTGTACATGCCTCCTGGCAAAATAGTAGCTAGAGTCAGCAAGCTTCAAAAAAACTCCAAGGTATGAGTTTTCTCTTATGTCTCGGTATGCATCTTCACCAATACCATTCATCATATGAAAAATATGATTCAGATTGCAATTGTTTTTTATGCTCCGATTCTTCATTACTGGAAGACTATATTCAAAAAGCCTCTTCGGATAATCCTTTGCCGCAGCCATACCTGATAAAAGTAGAAACAATAAACAGTCAAAACGTAACTCTATCAATAACTTAACTCTACCAAACTATATGATAACTCTACCAAACCCACAAACCCAGAAACAACAAGATGCGGAGAAAATACTTAACTCTACCAAAATAATAACTTAACTCTACCAAACTATATGCTAACTTTACCAAACTATATGTTAACTCTACCAAACCCACATGCTAACTCTACCAAACTATATGCTAACTCTACCAAACCCACAAACCTTAAACCCTAGACGCGAAGAAAATACTTAATTCTACCAAACTAATAACTTAACTCTACCAAACTAATAACTTAACTCTACCAAACTATATGCTAACTCTACCAAACTATATGCTAACTCTACCAAACTATATCTGAACTCTACCAAACTATATCTGAACTCTACCAAACCCACAAACCCACAAACCCACAAACCCTAGACGCGGAGAAAATACTTAACTCTACCAAAATAATAACTTAACTTTACCAAACTATATGTTAACTCTACCAAACTATATGTTAACTCTATCAAACTATATGCTAACTCTACCAATATCATACGCTAACTCTACCAAACCCACAAACCCAGAAACCCTAGATGCGGAGAAAATACTTAAATCTACCAAACTACTAACTTAACTCTACCAAACTATATGCTAACTCTACCAAACCCACATACCCAGAAACCCTAGACGCGGAGAAAATACTTAACTCTACCAAACTAATAACTTAACTCTACCAAACCCACAAACCCTGAAACCCTAGACGCAGAGAAAATACTTAACTCTACCATACTATAACCTAACTCTATCCTACTATAACTCCGAAGTGTAGAGTTAGGTTATAGTATGATAGATTTGCATACAACCGTTATGCAAATCTACCACAAAAGCATAATGCATTTAGCGAGATGATTGAGAGAAGAAGAACGAAATCGAGAGAAAATGAGAGAAGAAGAACCCAGAAAACGATAATCATACCTTCGACAAATATATTAATCTCTACGAACTGCGAACGTTTGGTAGCGAGACAGAAGACGAGAAAGTAGAAAAGAGAGAGTAGAAGAGAGACGAAGAAATGTAAAAACGAGATATGAAATGACAAATGAAATATGGAACTCGTACAGAGGAAGTTACTTGATTTTGAGAGAAGGAACGGTTTTTTTTTCTTCTTCTTGAGGGTGCAATTACTAATTGCACCCTTCCTTCCTTTCTTCCCCCAACAATAATCTATTTGAGTAATTTCAGATAAATTACGCTCTATCTGAGCAATTCTTTCTTAGAAAAAATGGGAGAAGAAGTGATTTAGTTTCCTGATTTTCTCAAAAAATTTTAGTTTTTTTTTAATTTAACAAAGAAAGTATTTAATTAATTGTAAATGGTATTTATGTGAATATTAGGATTCACTTTGGTTTAGTTGTATTTTAACAAAAGATTAAGGTTATTCTAGTTAGTTTTTTTTAGAGAGTTACTCTAACAGTTAATTTAAAGATTGATGTTATTCTAGTATAATAGCACTAAAGAGAATGTTATCTCTTTTGAAATTTTTTATTATATGTCATTGGTATTAGCTTTTTAGGTCTATCAATTAAATATATTGTGCATAGTACTCTAGGATTGATCCACGAGGAAACTAGCAATCAACAAAAAAATCAAATTGTTTTTGGTTGTTAAACAAAATATAAAAGTAAATAAGGCGAAAAAGAAATAAAATCGTATTTGGAATTCAAATAAAAGAAATTGAACTCTTGGGAATGAGATAGATAAATATAACGATCTATTATAACTATTATATTTTAATCTAATTCAATAAACTAATCCATCGGTCTCGACTAATACACTTCTGCGATACTAATCTCTTCACTAATCATCTAATAATCAGTAATTTCCGTTATCTACCAAATGATCAATGATCATTACTATCAAACCTAAGTAACCACTAAACATCTTATTCAACTACTTCCATAGTCTAAGAATGTAAAACTCTTAGTAATTTTTGATTCTGCCATTTCATTGAACAACTTCCGGGAATAAAATTTCTAAGTCCTAAATCAACGAGATCAATGCTAATCTAGCCTTAATAACATAGACTAAGAATAAATCAAACATGTTCCAAGTCTATACTTCACTAATCAATAGTTAATCATCCTAAATATAACATTCTCAAATGCTCTAAAAAGACTACTCATTAATCCTTATGTTAACACAAAGCAACAAGATTGGATCTTTGACTAATCATGATTAGTAGAAAGTAGTTGAAATATTTAGAGATAAAAATTGCTTTGAATGATTATACTTGAAAAATTCATACAAGTTCTTGCTAAATCTCCAAAAGAGGCTAAGCAAATTTAAAAAAAAACATAATAGAATCCCTTCTAATTAGGTTTAGAGTATTTATAGAAAGTAAAAATACAAACCGGGTCAACCCGCAACAAATCCGTTCAACTCATCAGATAACATAGGAAAACTGGTCCAACCGACGTTTCCAAACAGCTAAAACCGGCCGCTGGATTCTAGCAGTATACACAATGCTACTGAGACTGCCCACTCTTCTCGATTAAGATGAATTTTGCCGCTACATGATCCCGTTGCAAGCTAGTGGCATACATGATCCCGCTGCGAATGCCCGCCAAATCTCAAGGTAGGTTTCGTCAAGTCTTCAACGGGTGCATCAAACCGCTGGAGAACACCAACTTCTTCAAACTGCTACACGACGCCGCTGGATATCTCTGACTTCACTAAACCGCTGCTTCACACCGTGATGCTCTCCAATTCATCATCAAACTTCCTCTATTGATCCATTCCTCACTCCATTTGATCTCTTCACTCAAAGTCCTACATAAAGAAATAATGCATATGCAAAACCTACAAATCATGCACCTAAACTTTAAGAATGAAATGTAAATAAAAAAAATCTATGGAAAATGCAACCAAAAAAGGATAAAAACTCAACATATCAACTCCCCCAAACTTATCTCGTACTTGTTCGTAAGCAAATTGTAAGAGACATATGAGAGAGAGAAGCGTAAAAATTGGGATTTGTAACAATCAAAAATCAATCAAGCTATTACACCATTTTCCCGAGATATTTCATGCAATGCAAAAATGAATCCCTAATCGATCGTCCACATTACACTTATCGCAACTTCAATCTTTTACTCTAAGATAATACTCAAAATATCCACAAGCAATCACATTTCAACGGTTTAACATTCAATTATTGGTAATAGCATGTAGTCTCACTAAGGGAGTGTTAATCATTCTCAATCAGCTTGGTGAGAAAGGTTAAATGAAAGAAGAGGTTTTATTGCATTTAGTGGGTTTATCTCGAAGCAATAAGAATGTTATACATTAGGCAAAATCTATCTAAGAAAATGAACAATATATGCATACAAGTTTAACCTCCATTGTTCTACCCAATCCTAAACTTTTGATATCTAAATTGTCCCAATCCCATCCTCACTTCTAAAGGCTAAAAATCCCACAATCTTTCTCTTTTCAAATCTCACCCAACCTTAAACCATCCCCGATTCTCTTTTCCAACCTCTCTAAGAAATCCTTTCTTTTAAAACCATTGACTCTTCTTTTCTTTTGATATTATTCTTGGCCTCCCTATTCTTATTCCAGTTTTTTTCAAAATTTTTTAGAGGCTTCAAGACATACTCCTTACTGCTAGAGTCATTTCTTTTGTATCCCTAGATTCTTCCTTTTCCCATTCTCACCTTATTTTCCTTTTCATTTCTTTCTCCTACACCTATTCTCAATCATCAACAAGACTACCTATTTTTTTGTCCTTCTCATCCTAGATTTTAGTTCTTAAGGTTCTAGAGTCTCTTTCTTAATGGAGTTTAAGCCTTGTTATTCCCGATACTCGCAAGATTTTTCCAATGTAACATTATCAAATAACAAAGGTCTCATTGAAGAAAATCAATGAAAGCTAGAAAGAAGGGTTTAGGTAAAGGGTGGAAAACTATATTTAAAATAAAATTGACCTTCTGGTTTAATAGAGAGTGGTAAAAAGGGATAAGAAAAACTGGATGTATCAATCAAAGACCATGAGAACGAATTTTGATCCCCTAAGCGAGAGAATTAAGTCCAAATTAAAATCCACTAAGTTAGAGTTGAAAGCAATCAAGAAAGCTTTAATTAAGAGTTAAACTATCGAGTGAAGAGATCAAAGTGCAAAGATTCAAACATTTCAAGATCGATTAAACACTACAAGAACATTATCAAGAGAATCACATCACAAACTAAAATATATCTTCATATGGTAATTTTAATCATCATCCCCTATGCAAATGTACATGCGAACCTATATGTTTCTAGATTCAGTCTTAATGCAATATGGAGATGCTAGACTACATGAACTTTTTTTCTTCTCAAAACATGGTTATTACCAATGCAATAACTCGAAGAAATAGAAACAAAACAAAACACTTCATTAGCTCACATGTTTCTCCCCCAAACTTATTTCGCACCATCTCGGTGCGAGAATAAATCTAGAAAAATACCAATAACACAAAAACATAAAGCTAAGAAATGGAGTGTACCTAGTACCATGAAGCGGATGAGAGGGAGTATGAATCATTGCTTGAACTTGGGAGTGGTGGTGTTGGTGAGTGGGTCACTCTTCTCTTCCTCCTTTGGTGATGATTGTAAGATGAAGCTCATGGAGGTTCTTGCACATCCATGTGTGAGCTCGGTACTCCATGGAATGAGTCTCTCTCTCCTTCGTTTCCTCCTCCATATGCACCTCCATATTCTCATTATGCTTTGTATGCATAGTTTTCTCCGCCTCCGAGTCTACTACCTCCTCGGGTTGAGGGTTAGAGCATCCTGCGCTTAAAAACTTGCCTTTAAGGCTCTTCACCTTGTCCTTTAGGCTCTTGAATTGCTTCACCACCTTTCAAAGTGACCTTTCTTGCCACTTAATAAACCTTTGGAGCAAGTGGATATGCTCATGGGATTGTCTAAGAGTCGGCTCTCGGATAGATTTTTCATAAGGTTGAGAGTCATACCCCAAGATACCGTAGACCGGATTAGGAAGTGGTGGAGGTAAAGAAGTACTCTCTTCTAAAGGACCCGCTATCACTTTCCTCGAGCTATACTTCCATGGTATTTGAATAGCTTAGAGAGAACCATGCTTCCTTGGATCATATAAGTTTTTCTCCTCATGGTTAAAAGCCACATTTTTGTAAACAAAGAGAGAGGTGAGTTCGGGTTAAGGTAGCAATATCTTCTTCTTCCTGTTATTTGAAACGTAAAACCGGTATGAATATGAAGCATCGAGATGACCCTCTAGATATTGGGTTCTATTGAGGTAGTACTTGTCAATCCTTGTAATATCATGCTTTGTGCCCTTCAATTCAATATCCTTAGCCATGAAAATCAGTGTCAAAAGCCCTTCCATGACAAAATCTGCCACCAAACTTACATCAAAACGGTTAACACATAGTCCAACCCCATCATGGAGGTATTGGAGAAATGGCTTGACACTAACCATGAGATATCCCATCTCCTCTTTTACTCAAAAACTCGTTTCCCTTCTAGCAAAAATATGTGGGCGAGGACCTTATGAACATATCGAATGGCAGGATGACGGATATGTGTAGCCTTTTTCAAACTATCCTTATAATCGCCTACTCCTATGACGTTCACACTTGGCTTGACTCGTTTTTGGGTATATCGAGGCAATGTTGTCATCCTCTTGGAAGACCGTATACTTCACTCAACTCCGTAAGAGTCATCGAGTATACTTTTCCTCCTACATTGAACTCAATATGCCATATATCATCCCACTTATAAGCTCTAGGCTTGTCCAATTATGCCATGGAGGAGGATCTTCGTAAGTATCATATGCTAACCTTATGAAATTTCCAAGACCCATGTTTTTGAAAATGGTTTCAACGTCTTCTAAGAATCTCACTTCACTTAGAAATACTGGATCGGGACAGCGGGTAGCTACGAACTTGATCTCTTTGAACCACTTCATGTATGTGGCATATAATATCTTCTTGTGTGGTGCATTTTCCTTAGCCTTGGCTTTTCCTTTAGCCGTTGAAGCTATCTCCTCCTCACTCTCGGTCTCACTATGCTCCTCAACTAATTGCTTATCCTTTGGGCTTTCTTGGTTTACCTTGAGTTGGTGGCTTGGACAACTTAGACACTTGAGCCTTTCATTTTTCTTTTTGAGATTTCTTCTTATTTTCCGCCTCAATAACATTACTTGGTTTTTCCATTAATAATCTACAAAACAATATAATCACTTTGAAGAAGATTAATAAGACTCATGTGGAGCCACAAGCTATTTTTAAACTTTCAAAGCATCAAATAAATTATGCATTTAGACCACAATGGAACCAATATCATATATTAAACACACACTTAGAAATTCCCAAAAGAATAATTTGCAAATTAAGCACATTTTCTCATCAAAAATCTCACAAATCATCACTAAAACGTTTTCATATGTGATAGTCTTTCAAAAACTCTCTCAAAGCACTGTTTCCTATCTAATGAAACCACAATCCTCAATTTTTCCTAAAATTTTTGTTTTCCCCCTTCTCAAGAACCCTAAACTTTGAATTTTCAAAATTTTTATGAGTCAACCATCAAATTCAAGCAAGCATAGGTTATATCTATCAACAATTACCATATAGCTCATAATTAAATTGCAAATTGTTCATTAAATCAAGCTAGAATGAATGTTGAAACATATCCCAAAAAAGCAAGTTAAGGCGAGTTATATGCCTTAAAATGAAAGGGGAAATGGCAAAAATTTGTGAAAGAGTCAGGAATTGCTGAACATACATAGTAAAATCTTGAATCTAACTTCAAAAATCAACGAATTTGGTGAAAAAATGAGAGAGTTCTTGAGTTTTGAAGGGTTGAAATCGCAAAAGTGGTGAGAGGAGGAAGAGATTTCACGACATAGGGGAAGAAGAAGGGAGTAACCAGTTGAAAATCAAGCTTGGTTTGGCTTTAATGAACCAAAATAATAGGAAATTCGAAAACTTACCTGGGCTCCGAGGCATGATGAAACAGCTCGACAAAACCACTGGAAGAGATCAACGTGGTGAGACCGCGGTTTGATGCCGCTGGGGTGTTTCGATGTCACAAAACCACAGAGTTTGCACGATGGAGCATACTGGTACACACGATTCAGCTGACACGAGCACGCTACATTTCTAGCCAATTTTGTGTCGATTGACAACGATCGCATGATACCACTGTGCAATAACGTTGGGGAGTAATGAGGCCACAAAACAGCTGAGTGTGTTAATAGTGGTCGTCGATTTCATAAAAGTGTCATGCTGGTTTTTGTAGATCAGTGGTAAACTTAAAAGAAGCAACTGGTG
This sequence comes from Cardamine chenopodiifolia, assembly GCA_963922655.1. Lineage (NCBI taxonomy): Eukaryota > Viridiplantae > Streptophyta > Magnoliopsida > Brassicales > Brassicaceae > Cardamine > Cardamine chenopodiifolia. Next base: position 2,794,484 of record OZ000464.1, read on the forward strand.
AATTAAGCTTTCATCTCTCCTATCCCATTACACCTCTTAAAAGTGAAGCAATTCTTCGCTACTGATCAACTACCAATTCGGTGAGTATCGACGCCACGAAACCACTGAATTCTCCTGCTGGTGAGTATCAATGCCACGTAACCGTTGTGTATCGCCGCTTGGAATGCTGTGAAAGTTTTAGGCACTTTTCACTTCAATTTGCATCACATGGACTCAACTTATCATTCAAAACATATAAAATGCGTAAGAGTAAACAAAATAAAGCAAATATGTACAAGGATAACATGGGATTGCCTCCCAAGTGTGCTCTTTTAACGTATGGTCTTGACTTTCTGCAATTTTACGTGGATTGTGGTTCCGAGAGGGATATTGTGATTCCTTCCCCAATCATATCATTTGCTAAATACAGCTTCAACCTTTGACCATTAACCACAAAGTCTCCTCCAATATTGTTGATCACCCGCTTTGAAATCCCTCGAGATAATCTTATTGTCATGGAATGCCTTGATTCTTTCCTTATAGATTTTTGAACTCTCATAACCTCCAAGGCGGATCTCATCAAATTTTTTTAATTGGATCAATCGTTTCACCTTAATGGTTTTGATGTCAAAGTTCAAAAGTATTTTTGTCCACATATCTTTGTATTCAAGTTCAATCGGTAAGTGACAAGACTTTCCATACAGTAAGTTGAACGACGTGATGCCTATGGGGTTCTATATGCCCAAAGCGTGTCATCAAACTTCATCGATCAATATTTCCTTGTTGCCCGTATTCTCCAAGATACCCTTGATTTCTTGGTTGGAAATATCCACTTAACCGCTTGTTTGAGGATGGTATGGTGTCGCCACATTGTGCTTAACTCCATGCTTCTTGAGGAGGTTTTCAAAAATCTTTTTGATGAAATGAGAACTTCATCACTTATCACTACTCTAGGTACACCAAATCGTGGAAAATGATACTCTTAAACCTTTTCAACATAACCTTAGCATCATTATTCGGGCTTGGAGGAATTATTTCCATACATCAAAGATTTCAACCTCTAGAATTGGAGTTTGAGGCATCTCATTCATTATACTTATATTCCCCTTTCTTTGGCATGAATCTCATTTCATGATGAATCCTTGAGCATTCTTAAACATAGTCGGCCACCAAAATCCCGCTTTTATAAATTTTGTAACATTCTTAAATGTAGCAAAGTAACTCCATATGTCAAACCGTGGCAATGCAACAAGATTCCATCAAATCCGTCTTCCGCAACACACCTCCTATAGAGGTTATCCTTGCAATGAGTGTATAAATAAGGTTTATCCCAATAGTAGCGACACACATCCTTGAAGAACTTCTTCCTTTGATAACTATCAAGTTTAGGCGGCTCTCTCCCACAAGCCAAATAGTTCATGTAATCCACATATCAAGGAAATTTTTCATTCAAACTCATTACTTCCTCAATTCTCTTCCCCGTCTTATAACTTTCCAATAGAAGTATGATGGCCGTTAATTTTTCTTTGGGCATAAAGTCATCAATAGGTATGGCTTTTTCAATCCTTAACCTTGATAAGTGATCCGTGACCATTTTCAATCCTTTTCTCCAAATCAAATTCTTGTAGAAGTAAGATCCATCTAAGAATTCATAGTTTTTCATCTTTTTAAATAACAAATGCCTCAAAACCATATAATCTATGTGCATAATCACTTTTGAACCAACCAAATAAGACCGAAACTTCTCAAAGGAAAAAACTATGGCCAAAAGCTCTTTCTTCCGTAGTTGCATACTTGATTTGGGCGCTATCAAAAGTTTTACTTGCATAGTAAATCACATGGAGCTTCTTGTATTTTATTTGACCCAACATCGATCCTACCGCAAAATTACTAGTATCGCACATCACTTCAAAAAGCAAAAATCCTAATTCGGAGGTTGAAGAATTGGAGCACTAACAAACTCCTTGATTCTTAAAAAAGGCTTCAAGGCATTTTTCACAAAAGCCTTGTCAATGGCCTAGAAACTGATGAGAAATCCTTGATGAAACACCCATAGAACCCGACATAACCCAAGAAACTTCTACTATCCTTAACTGTTATTAGAGCCTCCAAGCTTTTCATAACCTCAATCTTGGCCTTGTTAACCTCAATGTCTCTCTCCGAGTTCCTAGTCCCAATACAATGCCATCCCGAACTATGAAGTGACATTTTTTCCAATTAAGCACTAGTTGAGTCTCCCGCATCGCTTGAATACCCTACAAGATTAGAGAGACAAACATCAAATGGAGAGCCATATACGGAAAAATCATCCATAAAAACTTTCATTACATGTTCAATTAAATCCGAGAAAATAGAGATCATACACCGTTGAAAAGTCGCATGTGCATTACACAAGCCAAACAACATACTTCGATAAGAAAATGTACCATAAGGATAAGTGAAGTTCGTATTCTCTTGATCTTTTTGATGAATAAAGATTTGAAAAAAACCCGAATATCCGTCAAAGAAACAATAACATGAATGGTTCGCTAACCGTTCTAACATTTGATCAATGAATAGCAAAGGAAAGTGATATTTTCGGGTGGCAGAGTTCAATTTTTGATAATCAATGCACATCGTATGCCCCGTGATGGTTCTAGTTGGTATTAATTCGTTTTTATCGTGTTTACCACCATAAATCCTTAGGCACTACATGGGCTGGAGATATCCAAGCACTATCCAAGACATGATAGATAACATTCGCATCTAGAAGCTTAAGAATATTTTTCTTTACAACATCTATAAAATTTGGGTTTAACCGTCTTTGATGTTCGATGGAAGTCATCGACTCATCTTCTAAATGAATCCTATGCATGCAAAAAACTTGGGAGATACCTTTGTTAACATTTAAAGAGTAACCAATGACTTTCTTATACTTATTCAATTCTACCAAAAGCCTAGAGGTTTCATTATCATTCAACTCATTATTTATTATCACCATGTAAGTAGAATTAGGACCAAGAAACGCGTACTTTACCTCCAATCATCATCCTTGCTATACTTACCATTGCTAGCTTCCTTTTTACTAATATCCTCGATCTCAACCACACTCACATTGTGCACAAGATGCTCCAATTTCAAGAATGCGACATCTTTACTATAGGACTTGTGTGAGTCTAGGATATTCTCATAGCCCAAACTATCACTCTTAAGCAACATAAAATTTCCTTGTTTAACCGTCAAAGCACTTTCGTGTGAATTTTCTAGAGCTCATCCGCTAACTCATCCATGGTCCCTACATATAAAATTTGACCATCCACGGTTGGTTTCTTCATGATCTTATTTATTTCAAACTTTAGAATCCCATCTCCCAAGTGAAAATTGACTTTTTCTCTCCTTACATCAATGATAGCTCCAACAGTAGCTAGGAATGGTCTACAAAATATCAAAGGGTCTTGTGGTTCCTCATCCATTTCTAATACCACAAAGTCGGTGAGGATCTCAAAATTATCAATTACTATTGGTAGATATTCTAGTAGTCCAATTAGAAATCTCATTGATCTATCCGCTAACACTAGGGTGATCCAACATGGTTTGAAATGCGTGAAGCCTAGACGTTTCAACACCGTGAGAAGAATCAAGCTCGCACTAGCTCCAAGAGTAACTAATCACCTTGTAAAAACAAGAGGGCCCAAAGAGCAAGGGTCATCAAGCTTCTTTGTGATTATTTTCCTTTGTATAATGGCACTACACTCATGTGTCAATACCACCATCCCTTCTAAAGCTTTCTTTTTCTCCTTAACCGTATATTTGAGGAATTTATTGTAGTGAGGCACCAACCAAAAATCTTCAATTATAGGCATAGTAACAGTAACCTTGCTCATTTTCTTGTCAAATGGTGCTCTATATTTTTCCATAAGTTACTTCTTGAATCAACCCGGGAAAGGGAACTTTGGTTCATATGGTGGTGGTACAAAAAGAGTCTCATTTTGAGAAGAATTTCCCTTTTTTGAGGTCCCTTCCTTTGCCTTATCTTAGGTTGTCTCATCGACCACCTTATCCTTTCCTTTACCAAGCATGACTCTTTCAACAACTACTTCTTCACCTTTAGGTCTCTCATCTACTACCGCATCATCTTCAACTTCAATGAATACCTCTCTTTTCTTAGGTTTAATGTCTATATTGAGGTCTCCACTAGGTAGCTCTTTCCTTTTTCTAAGTGTAATGGCGTTGATGTATTCAATTTATTCCATCCATTCGCTTGTTCATCTTTAAATCTCCTTTAGTTTGGCCCTCAAGTAGTTGTTTAAGAAGGAGAATGTTTGGGTCTTCTTTAGAGGGTTGGTTCGGTAGTGTTATTTGGGATTGGTAGTTTTGGTTGGTTTGGCTTGGGAAATAGGTTTGGGTGGGGTTGGTGTATTGTGGTTGAGGTTGGAAGCTTTGGTTTGTGTTTTGAGATCTTGGTTGGGGTTTAATCTTTGAGATTCTCCACATTTAGGTTCCAATAGAAGAAATTGGGATGATTCATATAGTTTGGGTTGAATCCTTTGTTGTATCTTTGGCTTTGGCCACCTATATAGTTCATCTCTTCTTGACCCTCCACATAACCTTCCATGCCGACATTTTGATAATATTGAAATCCATCGTTCGCACCAACATAGTTGACCGAATTTTGAGATACTTGTAGTAAATTATCAATCTTCTCATTCAATGTCTTGATCTCCTTAGGGTGCTGATCATTCATTTCAAAACTATCTCGCGATGTGAGATCATAATCCTCACCTTAGTTGCTGTTACTTTGAGCTAAATTCTCAACTAACAACAATTTTCATTTGCACTATATCCCAAGAATTTACCATTGCTTGTCATGTATATAAGCATCCTATACTTAGGCATCACACCGCGGTAGAGTGTACTCAAGAGATACTCTTTTGAGAAACCGTGGTGTGGGCATTGCGATGTGTATCCTTTGAAACGTTCACATGCTTCGGAAAATTTCTCATTAGTTCGTTGTGAAAAACTTAAAATCTCATTATGTAGCCTAGTTGTGCGTGAAGTCGAGAAAAACTTGGCCAAGCAGACTCTCTTGCATTCATCCCAAAAATTGATAAGAGTTGTGGGGTAAGTTCTTCTCCCACACACTAGCTTTGTCTCCAAGTGAGAATGGACTAAGCCTAAGCTTGAATGCATCCTCCGAGATCCCATTGATCTTCACTGTTCCACAAAAATCAATCAAATTGATCCGAGTGATCAAGCGGATCCTCCATAGCAAATCCAGAAAATTTTGAGGCTTGTACCATGTTGATAAAACTTGCCTTGATTTTGAAGTTTTCATTTCTCAACCGGAGGAGGACTAATACCAAATTTATTCCCATGAATTTATGGTTCATCAAAAGTTCCAATCAATCTAGTGGGTCTTGGTGCATGATGAGGATGTCGTGGTTCTCCCCCATCATTTTTGTGACCTACATTGCCTTGATCCATCCCTAGGTCCTCATTCTTCACATTAACTTGTGGTGGATTACGATCCATGTTCAATCCTAACCACTCTTCATGAAGCAAACAATCTTGTTTTTCCTTGCTCTAACAAGATGTCTTTCTAACTGAGAAATTTCTTTGACCCGCTCAACTCGATTCGTTGGACCGTGAATCCATAGGTTCATGCACCTATAGGAAGAGAGATCAAAAGCCAAACAAAAAGGTTAGACATTAAATGTAAAATAAAACTTAGTTTCAAAACAAGACCAAATCATAGTGGCTATTGCTTTGTTTCTCCTGCAATGACACCAAATTGATATTAGTATTTTATGTCTTCATTTAAACCTATCGAATAATAGCACTCTAGGATCAATCCACGAGGAAACTATAAATAGACACAAAAGAATACAAGTCATATTTTTTTCTAAGTGAACTCAAAGTTGTTTTTGGTTTTTAAACTAAATTCAAAAGTAAATAAGGCGGGAAAATACTTAAAATCGTTTTTGGAATTCAAATAAATAAAATTGAACTCTTGAGAATGAGACAGATAAATAGGGCGATCAATTACTAACTAGTGGAGTTTAATCTACTTCAATAAGCTAATTCATTGGTCTTAGGTCGCTAAACTCAAATAATCCACTTCTGTGATACTAATCTCTTCACTAATCATCCAATAATCAATAACTTATGTTAGATACCAAATGATCAATGAGCATTACTATCAAGTCTAAATAAACACTAAATATATTAATCAACTATTTCCCTAGGCTAAGAATGTAAAGCTCTTAGTAATTTTGATTTCGACATTTCATCGAACATCTTTCGGGAATGAAATTTTCTAAGTCCTAACTCAAATAGATCAATGCTAATCTAACCTTAAAACATTATACTAAGAATGAATCTTACATGTTCGAAGCTTAAACTCCACTAGCCAATAACTATTCACCCTAAATCTAACATTTCCAAAAAGTCTAAAAAGACTACTCAATAATCCTCATGTTAACACAAAACAACAAGATTGATATTTGACTAATCATGATTAGTATAAAGTAGTAGAAACATTTAGAGATAAAAATTGCTTTGAATGATTATAATGGAAGATTCATACAAGTTCTTGCTAAATCTCCAAAAGAGGCTAGGAAAATTGTAAATAAACATAAGGGAATCCATTCTATTTAGGTTTAGAGTATTCTAGAAAATAAAAATAGAAACTGGGTCAACCTCAACCCGTCATATAACATAGGAAAACTGGTCCAACCGACATTGTCAAACTACTAAAACGGCCGCTGGATCCTAACGGTAAACACAATGCCGTTGAAACTGCCTGCTTGTCTCCATCGGGATGCATTTGGCTGCTACATGATCCTATTGCAAGTTAGCGGCATACATGATCCACTGCAAGTGCTCGCCACATCTCTAGGTAGGTTTCGTCAACTCTTCAATGGGTGCATCAAACCACTGGAGAACACTAACATCTTCAAACCACTACACGAGACCGATGGACTTCTCCTGCTTCATCAAGCCGCTGCTTCACACCGTGAGGCCCTCCAGTTCAACATCAAACTTCCTCTTTTGATCCATTCCTCACTCCATTTTATCTCTTCACTCAAATTCCTACATAAAGAAATAATGCATTAGAAACCTACAAATCACGCACCCAAACTCTAAGAATGAAATGTAAATGAACAAATCTATGGAAAATGCAATAAAAAGTAGGATAAAAACTCAACATATCAGTCATAAGTTTATATCATTTTTCATGATAAGTGGTTAAATAATTGTTTTACATGTGAAAAATGAAAAAAAAGTTTTAAGAACAAATAACTATTTTAATGAAAATATGTCACTTGTTTTATGATCACCCTAGATGTAATAAGAAACTGCATGGAACATTGGATTTGGAACATTGTTTTATGATCACCCTAGACCACCCTATATATATATAATGGAAACATTTGATTTGGTCCAAAAAAAATATTACTGTATTACCATTTGTTTATTAAAATAATTAGATCATTACCAAACAATATTCATAGCACATTGACTCTAATAACTCTGTTAGAAGTGACTTCCTTCGTTTTATCTTGAGTTTTATGAAAAACAATTTTAGATAGATATATTTAATATTATAATCCAAAAAAGAATAATTTGTAATAGATATATGTAATATTATCTAATATGTCAGATTCATGTAACAAAACTAACTCACATATAGATCGAGGTTTCACTATTTAAATATTAAAGATGCTTATAGACAAAAATTAATAAATATTAAACTATTTTTAATTGTTCTATATTTTTAACCTAAATTTTTTTATCTAATACATTATAAGCATTTCTACAAGACTAACTCACATGTAATTCGAGGTTTCAATTGTTAAATATTAAAGACGTTTGTTAACAAAAAATAAATATTAAAACCACTTTAATCCTTCATAAATAGTATAAAAATATAGGAGATAGATATAAGTAGTATATTAATCCAAAAATATTAATTTGTAATAATACTCGATTTTTGGACCTACTTTTTTTATCTAATATATTATATTTATGTATACAAGGCTAACTCACGTGTAACTCGAAGTATCATTACATAAAGATTAAGATGCTTGTTGAAAAACAATAGTATTAAAAAATTTTTAATCTTTCTTTATTTTTAAGTTTAACCTAAATTTTTTAATCTAATATATTAGATGCATGTATACAAAACTAACTCACGTGTAATACGCTTATTGACAAAAACCTAAATATTAAGAACACTTTAATCTTTCATAAATAATATAAGATAGATGTATATAATATTATAGTCTAAAAATATTAATTTCTGTAAATCTAATTAAAGTGTAACTCAATTTTTAAATCTAAGTAATATTACATACATCTATCTTATTTTGTTTATGAAAGATTAAAGTGTTCTTGATAAATGTTTTTCTGAACAAGCATATTACACATGAGTTATTTTTGCAGATGTGCTTATAATATATTAGATTAAAATAGAGGAAAATTAAAGTGTTTTTATTTATTTTTTCAACAAGCGTCTTTAATCTTTAAGTAATGATACGTTGAGTTACACAACAGTTCACTACTTTCGCTGAAGCTCCATGCACCTGCTTGATTGTTTAACTTTGAGCCTCAACTTGGGCATGTTGAATACAGAAAGTTAGAATTAGAACCATACTATACATAAAAACAGAATTTAAGTTCATGTTTGCCATTGTTGATTTTTTTTGAAACGTCGATTTTCTTTGAAAATTATTTTTGATATCGTTTTTGAAATCTCGACTCCCCCATATCAAAATAAGAATGGTATTAAACCATGTTCTTATACCAAACTGTAACAGCCATCTAGCCACATTGCAGTGAACCTCTCTTTAAGTTCGGAAATAGACATACAATTATTCGGGAACCCAAAAAATTTATGGAAGGAACATGGAAATTTTTGAGTTAAGTAGTGACTTAATGAATCTAGATGACGTTGGAAAGAAATAATCCATCGAAAGGAATTGAATGTGATCGGTGGATTAGTCGGAATGGGAAAACCCGAGCTGGAAAAGGAATTGGACCGAAAGTGAGAAATCAAGTTGCTTCTGCTAAGCAGCCTACGAAGTAGGTGCTGGCAATATACTTTTGCTAAGCATCCTAGAGAATAGGTGGTGGCAAAATGCTCCGCCATGCTAACTCAAAGGAAGCTGAGCTTACCTTCCACTGAAGTCTTCGCGGCTGAGTCATGATGGAGGTGTCACCGCGAAGAGAGCTTAGAATTCCTTCAGTTGAAGTTTTCTTCTCCTATAAATACAAGTCCGACCTCTTCTCTCTTAAATGTTGGAAAATCTCTAAGTATCTTTAAGAAAAATCTCTAAGTGTTGGGAAAGAATTTGTGAAAAGTAAAAAGAATAAGAAAAAGTGATTCTCGGAAGAGTAATTGTCGTAGAGACAAAATCGTTCGAACAGTAAGTTCAGTTCTTTATTTATTTCATGGTGAATGATGCATATATATAGTGAAGATATATGATGTTTCCATGCTAAGTTATTAGCCTTATTAAGTTCTCGGTAGAATTACGTTTATGTTTACTTGATGAATTCTGCGATACCGAGACTTGAACCTAATTAATTCACTATGAGAAAATTATGAAAGAACAGAGTAAAGTGGCATGATAAGGATTAGAACATGCATGATTTTATGTTGCATGATTTCTATATTTTGGTGTTATCGGCGCAATACGTAGTAGGGCGTGCTCGGCCGTGATATGAGGCGTGGTGAAGCGTGCTCGGTAAGACAGATTGGTACATTCTTAATCTGATATGAGTGTTGCGCTGTGGACGTGGACACCTATATCATGATACATACGAAGGATTGGTTCGCTACCACTAGCCGTAAGTCGTATGACGATGCGTTGTTCGGATCACTCGACATGTTCAGCCTAAGTGGATGTATGCTGAATGAGGTAATATGATGAACATTGTTCAGGATCGTTTGGCATGTTCAGCCTAAGTGGTGGCATGTTCAGCCTAAGTGGTTGCATGTTGAATGAGGTAATACGATGAACGATCTAAGGAATACCAATGCTGTGAACGGTGAATGAGAGTGAGAATTGACATGAATGCATTCTAAGAATTATTCATATTTCATACTTATTTTCTATTAATACTATGTGATATGCGATTTTGTTGGGGTTTGGTGGGTTTATTTTATGCATGTTAGGCACGCGGATTCACTAAGAAATTTAGGTGCTTACCCGTTTTCTTTCCTTGCAGGAAACCGTTAGTAAGCGGAGAAAAAGAATGAACATATCAAGCATGTGTAGAGTTGCCTTTTGTAAAAATGTATGTTGTAATAGAACGAGTGTTTTATGGGTTTTACTTTTGCGCACATATACTTATGAATATTTGAAAGGTTGGTTTTGAACTTAAGTAAATAAAGATAAAGGTTTATACGAAATGAATTAAGTTATGACACGATATTTTGCTTTGTCCGAGTGAAACTAACTACGAGTTCTTACTTCGGTTGAAAAGCTGGGAATAAGGATAAGTATGAAAATGGTGCTAGGGATATTTTATCTAAGGCTTTGGATTAGTTCTGAAGCTAAGGACAGGATACCCTAAGTATCATAGTAGCATCTTTGATTAACAATGATCGGGGGTGTTACAAGGTGGTATCAGAGCATGATTATGATGCTTATTCGGGACATAAAATGTTCAGATTTAATCGATTCAAAATGTGTCGCAAAAAAGTTTATAGGAAACTGGTTTGTTCCTCTTTTTCTTTGTTGGTTAAGTTCTGATTATAGTGTTGCCTTGCGGAAGCCTCTGCGTAGAGCTTTTAGAGGGATTTCTCATCCCCATGACCTATTCGTCCGACCAAACCTGAATATATCAGACACTGATCCTTCTAAGGAATCCTCACCTCGAGAGTCCATGGAAGAAACCTTAGGAAATACGGAGCATATGGAGGAAAACAATCCTAGAACTTGGGAATCAGATGTTAACGAACAAGGAGAAGCTTCAATGTCAAGTAATAGGAAAAGTCTCTGAGATCAATTACAAAGAGAAGCAGCGAGAGGAAGGGATCCTTTGATGACCGTTGTTCACGAACCGTCAAACGAGCTCGAGTCGCTTGACTCCGGCCCCAAATTTCTTGAAAGTGGTGATAATGATGCGGAATATGGGAACTGAGCATTACGAAGGAGGTACAGACCCCTTCGCGACTGATACTTAGTTAAGAAATATGGAGAAAAACTTCAATGCCACTCGGTGTCTAGAAGAATTTAAGAAATATGTGGTTGTTCATTATTTGAACAAAGATGCGTTTAATTGATGGTGTGCGGTAAAAAAATGATTTGGTCAGTATTCATCGTCTTACTCATGGTTCGAATTCCACGGTTAATTTCCTGGTGAAGCCCATGATCGACTGGAGAGATAATACTTGGGACTTAGATCAAGGAGACAAGAGTGTCCGAGATTATGAGGCTGAGTTTATTCACCTTCGACAAAGACTCCAACCAGAATTGTGCACGTTACAGACCGAATGATGAGCGGCTTGTTGCCCGTAAGTTTATGCAAAGACTCCGACCAGAATTGTGGAGTCGCTTGTAAGTGGTGGAATTCGACAGTCTACCTAATTTTGTGGAAAGGGCTGTGAATGTGGAAGAAGGGATAGCAGTGGAGCGAGTTTTAGCTGCAAGACCAAGTAGGGTGCGTGATTTGGGGCAGCAAAGGCCAACTACAACAAATCAAGGGAATCGAAACAGAGGTCGTTTTAATAGAGGTGCATGAATGACCGTTAGACCGGTAGAAGTGCTATCGAAATGCTATGTTGTGGTCAGCATGGACATTTACAGAGGGTTTCCCCAAAACCAGTAGGAAGGGTTTTGTCGGAAAGCATTGTATGCTTTGCATGCAATAAAAGAGGTCATTATGCTACCTCTTGTCCGCGTAGGCAATCGGCACGACTGCTCAACCCTTAGCTATTCAAGCCCCAGCTAACCGTGCAGCTATAAGACCACCCCTAAGAGACAAGCGACCCAGGTAGGGTGTATGCCTTAGATGCGGAGAAATCCAAACCGTCTTGTCCTCGTAAAGGACCTATTATAGGTACATTGTGTTCTTACTTGAAACTGAAACGAGGCATTTTGTTTACATGATGATTGAATGCATAATATATAATGAAAGTAAAAATAAGAATTGATTAGGTGGTAGGGACGTTACGTGTGGGGGTATCCTAACGCACATGTTGCTTGATTCGGGTGCAGCATATAGTTTTGTGTCACCCAAAATAGTGAAGTGATTTGAGGGAAATTTTATGAAAGTAAAAGTAAATGTGCCAATTAGAACACCCAGCGATCAAATACTTCATGCCACAATTTGTATAATAGGAATCCTTGTGGTGATCTGAGATAGAATATTCTCAACCAATCTACTAGTTATTCCGCTAGTCCATCATGAAGTAATTCTGGGAATGGATTGGTTATCTACTTATCAAGCTCTGTTGGATTGTGGAAATGGGAGAGTGACGTTGGAGAAGAATGGGTAGTCGTTTGTTTCTTTTGTGGGATTTGTCTGAGTGTCAGAGCATCTGTGACATCGGCTATAAGAGCTGAAAAAGAACTAAGGAAATGATAAGAATATATAGTCACTTTGACTATAGCTAAAGATAGTAAGATTGAAGAGCCAGAGTTAGAAAAAATTCCTATTATTCAAGAATTTCAAGATGTATTCTAACCTTTGAAAGGAGTTCCTCCGCCTCTCCCTAATCTATTTACAATCACTCTAAAAGTAGGCGCAGTATCGATAGTGAAAGCACCATATCGTATGTCCCCGGCAGAATTGGCGGAACTTAAGAAGCAATTGGAAGATCTTTAGAATAAAAGCTTCATTTGACCAAGTTCATCGCTTTGACCAAGTTCTATTCGTGAAAAAGAAGGACGGAAGTATGCGGTTATGTATTGATTATTGATGAATAAATAATGTGACTATTAAGGAAAAGTATTCATTACCAAGAATTGATGAACTGTTGGATCAGTTGCAAGGAGCTAAGGTATTTTCCAAGATTGATTTTGCTTCTGACTAACATCAAATCTCGATTGCGGAAGACAAAATTCAAAGAACCGCATTCAGAACTTGGTACAGACATTACGAGTTTGTAGTAATGCCATTCGGCTTGACCAATGCCCCACCAGCCTTCATGAGATTAATGAATGAAGTCTTCCGAGACTACTTAGATGAGTTTGTGATCATTTTTATTGATGACATTCTCATCTATTCACGAAATGCCGAACAACATGAAAAACTGGTTAAGAGAACATAAGTTGTTTGCTAAGCTGGGCAAGTGTAGCTTCTAGAAAAAGGAAATTGGGTTCTTAGGCCACCAAGTATCAGAACACGGTGTATCTGTCGATCCAGAAAAGATTGTTGTAATCACTGACTGGCCCCAGCAGGCTAATGTTTCTGAAGTCCGAAGTTTCTTGGGACTAGCTGGATATTACCATAAATTCGTCAAGAACTTTTCTACTCGAGCTAAGCCGTTAACTCGGTTAACATGAAAAGGGATTAAGTTCCACTAGGATGAAAAGGCAGCATAGGCGCTTGAACAACTAAAAGAAGCATTGACGACAGTGCCTATTCTAATACTACCTGAACCTAATCAACCTTATACGGTGTACATTGATTCATCTCGAGTAGGTCTGGGTTGTGTATTGATGCAAAACAATAAGGTTATTGCTTATGTATCATGTCAGCTAAAGAAACATAAGGAAAACTATTTCACTCATGACTTAGAGATAGCCGCGGTGGTGTTTGCATTAAAACTCTGGAGATCGTATCTCTATGGAGAAACTGTCCAAGTCTTTACAGATCCTCGAAGTCTCAAGTATCTATTCACCCAACCTGACCTTAACTTGAGATAACAGAGATGGATGGAATTTATCGCAGACTAAGACTTGAAGATTATATACCATCCTAGGAAATCAAATGTGGTAGCAGATGTTCTAAGTCGCAGACGGGCAAGTGTAGACGTTAAAAAGGACTTAGAAGTTTTAGAGGATGGATTTAAAAGGATAAGTCTAATGGCACTGGAAGGTGAAACAAGTGAACCATTAGGACTTCAAGCCGTGAATCAAGCATGACTGATTCAAAGGATATGTGAGGAACAGGGAGAAGACTTGAACTTAAAGAAAATCATATATGAGTTGGGAGATGCCGGTGAACGAAATGAGAGTGGATTTTATGTAGCTCATGATGGCACTCTCCTATTAAAAAGAAGGATTACGGTTCCTGCAGGACAAGAATTAAGGAAAGATTACGGTTCCTGAAGGACGACACATTAGTCATTACTTAGTATTTATCTTGGAAATACAAAAATGTACCGAGACATAAAACAGTACTATCATTGGCCAGAAATGAAAAGATCGGTAGCTCAGTGGGTGGCACAGTGCCAGACTTGTCAACAAGTCAAGGTTGAAAACTATTTGCCCGGGGGATTACTACAAATTCTACAGATTTCAGAATGGAAATGGGAAGCCGTTGCGATGGATTTTATAACTGGATTACCAACTGCACCGGGAAGAGGAAATGATGCAATATGGGTGGTGGACCTTTTAACTAAGTACACCCACTTACTACTAATCAAAGTGATTGATCGGATGGTAACGCTAGTTGAATTGTATTTAAAGATAATTTTTCGACTCCATGGAGTACCGGCTAGCATTGTGTCAGATCGAGATCTTCGATTCACTGCTCAGTTTTGGCTAGCCTTTCAAGATGCTTTAAGACCTGAGTTGCATAATAGTACGGTATTTCACCCTGAAACCGATGGTCAGACAGAACATACTATAAGGACCATCGAAGATATGCTTAGAATGTGCATATTAGATTGGGCTGGATCTTGGGAGCAACACTTACCGTTGGTGGAATTCTCCTACAATAATAGTTATCACTCAAGTATCGGCACGTCTCCTTATGAAGCCTTGTACTTACGCCCATGTCGAACCCCTGTGTGTTGGACGGAAATTGGGGAAAGAAGAATGTTTGGACCAAGTATAGTGGATGAGATGACGAAGAAAATAAAAATGGTACAACAGAACATAAAGAGAGCCCAAGACCGTCAAAAGAAGTATGTTGATCATAATAGAAGAGAACTAGTATTTACGGTGGAGGATTCAGTATACTTGAAAGTAATGACCCAAAAAGGTAAAAACCGTTTAGGAAAAGTTGGGAAATTGGCTACTCAGTTTATAAGGCGTTATAAAATCTTGGGAAGAGTTGGAGAGCTAGTTTATCGGCTAGAACTTCCCTTTGACATGGCCTTCCATTTGGATAGAAGAGCTCTGCTCCAACCTTACCTACCCGGAAGGACCATTACGGGTAGGGGAAAGAAGGATTAAACGACTGAAGAACCGAAAACTTCGACAAATCCAAGTCTTTTGGGGGAAACAACATCGAATTTTTATGACTTGGAAAAATGAAGGACTACCCAGAAATGTTCATGAATGAAGTGTAGATACAAAGTGAAAGAATTCAGGACAAATTCTATTAAGGGGGAGAATGTAGTGATCCTTTCTTTAAGTTCCAGAAATGGACATAGAATTGTTCAGGAACCCAAGGAATTTATGGAAGGGACATGGGAATTTACGAGTTAAGTAGTGACTTAGTGAAGCTAGATGACCTTGGAAATAAAGAATCCATCGAAGGGAATTGAATATGATCGGTGGATTAGTCGGAATGGGAAAAACCGAGCTAGAAAAGGAGTTGGACCGAAAGTGAGAAATCAAACTGCTTCTGCTAAGCAGCCTAAGAAGTAGGTGCTGGCAATGTGCTTCTTCTAAGTAGCTTAGGAAGTAGGTGCTGGCAAGGTGATTCTGCTAAGTAGCCTAGGAAGTAGGTGTTGGTAAGATGCTTCTGCTAAGAATCCTAGAGAATAGGTGGTGGCAAAGTGCTCCGCCATGCTAGCTCAGAGGCAGCTGAGCTTACCTACCACTGAAGTCTTCGCGGCTGAGTCATGGTGGAGGTGCCACCGCAAAGAAAGCTGAGAATTCCTTCAGCTAAAGTTTTCTTCTCCTATAAATACAAGTCTGACGTCTTCTCTCTTAAATGTTGGAAAATCTCTAAGAAAATTCTCTAAGTATCTTTAAGAAAAATCTCTAAGTGTTGGGAAAGAATTCGTGAAAAGTAAAAAGAAGAAGAAGAAGTGATTCTCGGAAGAGTAACTATCTTAGAGACAAAATTGTTCGATAGGCGGAATGAAGCTAACTGAACCATAGACAGTGAGTTCAGTTCTTCGTTTATTTCATGGTGAATGATGCATATACATAGTGAAGATATATGATGATTGCATGTTAAGTTATTAGCCTTGTTAAGTTCTCGGTAGAATTACGTTTATGTTTACTTGATGAATTCTGCGATACCGAGATTTGAATCTAATTAATTCACTATGAGAAAATTATGAAAGAACCGAGTAAAGTGGCATGATAAGGATTAGAACATGCATGATTTTATGTTACATGATTCCTATATTTTGGTGTTATCCGCGCAATATGCGGTAGGGAGTGTTCGGTCGTGATATGAGGCGTAGTGAAGCGTGCTCGATAAGACAGATTGGTACGTCCTTAGTCTGATTTGATTGTTGCGTTGTGGGCGTGGACAACTCTATCGTGATATATATGGGGGATTGGTTAGTTACCACCAGTCGTAAGTCGCATGACGATGCATTGTTCGGATCACTCGGCATGTTCAATGTAAGTGGATGTATGCTGAATGAGGTAATATGATGAACGTTGTTCAGGATCATTTGGCATGTTTAGCCTAAGTGGTTGCATGTTGAATGAGGTAATATGATGAACGATCTAAAGAATACCAATGATGTGAATGGTGAATGAAAGTGTGAATTGACAGGAATACATTCCAAGAATTGTTCATATTTCATACTTTACAAAAACATTCCACAAATTTTTGAGATTTTTTCTCCGAATTTATGGAATGTTTCCATAAAAATCTCAAAATTTTGTGGAATTTTTTTGTAACTTTGTTGTTTCTATTGGCTCTCCATTTCACATCTCAAACCATAAATTTGGTTTTTTTCATTGTAATCATGGCCTGGAATGAAACAAACTTAAAGATTTAATCGTTTTGTTTGGTGGCTTGATCCACATCTTTGTTTGGGTTTGTGTTTATCTTTTGGAGTTGAAGGGTTTGTGCTTGGTTGGGGGGGGGGGGTGATGATGATTATTATATTAGGATGTGGGAGGTACATGAAGCTAGAGGTATCTCAAGACTCTCTAATCCATCACTCCCTCGAGATAATGTTTTTCTAGTTATTTCGATGGAACTAAGCTTTGTTTTGGACCATCAATTAGTTGGGTGATCGGACTATTTTTTAAGCCGGATTTGCGGGACATCGTGTGTTCGAATTCTGATATCATATTAAAGTTTATGAAATTCTAACTCAAAACCAATTAATAATAAGTGGATTGATTAATATCCCTTATATATTATTTAATGTCCATTTCCATCACATAAATAAAATAAACATATATTGGATATATATATATATATATGATACTTTTATCCAGAAAGATATTAGATTCATGTATACAAGACTAAGTCACTTGTAAGTTGAGGTTTGATTCCTTAAAGATTAAAGACGCTTGTTGAAAAACAAAAAATATTTAAAATATGTAAAGTATTTTAATCTTTCTCTATTTTTAACCTAAATTTTTTAATTTAATATATTAGAAGCATGTATACAAGGCTAACTCACGTTTGATATGTTTGTTGACAAAAATAAATATTAAGAACACTTCATAAATAAAATTAACATATATTAGACAGATATATGTAATCTTATAGTCTAAAAAAAATAATTTGTAAAACTTACTTTTGAACCTAAAATTTTTTTATCTAGTATATTAGATTCATATATACAAGATTAACTCGCATGTAACTCGAGGTTTCACGAGTTAACCATTAAAGACGCTTGTTGACAAAAAATAAATATTAAAAACCAATTTAACCTTTCATAAATAAAATAATCATTTGCATCCTACATTTGTCATATTCCAAAATAAATAAATAGAATTATTATTTTACTTACTAAGCTATCAAATTATTACAATTTGTATTTTCATGAATTAAAGTAAAATTGTGCATGAACCACTTACAGTGTACAAAACTTTACACAAATAATCTTAGCCAATTTTAATTTCCATAAATTAAAATCTAATAGTGCATTGAACATGCTTTGGTTTTATAAAATTCAAACTAAAAACTAAAATTAGTATACTTTTCCATAAATAAAATAAAAAAATAGTATGACATGTCCACTTAATATGGTAAATATATATAATCAAAATACTTTGGTTATATACATTTACCATAATTTCAGAAAAAGATAAGAGACATGGATTTTATAAACCATATAAAAACATATTGTCCATAATTTAAAAGTAAACTGTCAAAAGAATCATTGATAAACATCACGTTACACTTTGTGCAAGGTTTTTAGATTTTTTACTTCTATTGTATATAAATACGCTAAGACCATTCATAAGCTGATAATCTTGCCAGCTACATCCATATTTAGGTAACTAGTGATTCTGATGTACACGTATAATTTTTTTGCTTTTGAAACGAAAATCCAGTGAATAAAAATAATAATGTAAAAATAAAGAAAAATAGAAGATAAAACAGAAAGACAAAGTAAACCAAAGGTACATGGCAATAGAATTGGGTTGACGGGCCGATATATTCCGTCCCGTAAAAAATCCATGGGTTTTAGTTTAAAGTTTTTGAACCCGAATCCACTCTGTCCACATCTGGTTTTCAAAATCAACTTTGTATCTGCTCTGCAATTATTTGCAGGTAAACCGAAAAAAAATATCCACATAACCGCTCTGCTCTGCGTAAAATCTGCATAAAACTTGCATAAAACCCGCTTAAACCCAAATCCAAATAAAAACCCACATAAAATCGGTATAAACCGGTATAAATCCGCATAAAAGCGGTATAACTCCACTTAAACCCAAAAATCCAACATAAACTCTGCATAAAAACTTAAACCCGCAATATTTTTATGCAGATACCTGTGGATCCTATAGGTTTCACCCACTAAATCCGCTAGAAATTCTGACCCGTCCTGTAAAATCCGCTAAAATATGAGTTCAAAAATGGATGTGCATATCCGTTCCGCGTGGACCAAAATCCGCATAACATGCGGATCGTGAGCCTAATTTTCAGCCCTACATGGCAACTAGGAGGAAAACAAAAAGGAAATAAACGAAAACTATTGGTTTGGTGTTGAATTGGTTCGGTTTAGTTTAGTATAAATATCTAAACAAATTAAAAAGACAAAAAAAAAACAAAACAAAACGAGGGACGTGTGTAATGAAAGAGGCAAAAGGCTGAGAAATACTTTTGGTTGAATTGTGGGACTAACTGACCCAAAGGAAGAATCAAACATTACAGATTACGTGTAATAATTTAAAATTTACTTTTTTGTTGTTATTCGTTGATTAAGCTTTAGCTATTAAATTTCTCTGTCTTTGGAAACTGTTCTTATGACTAGTGACCTTTTTTTAACCCCCATTTGCTTTTTTTTTTTCCTTTTTTATGAAAATATTATTGTATAAATATATTTTGGTTATATGGTAAATTATACATTGCCGTATCTCCCTAATAATCCTCTTTTCTGTTCCCATTTGTGTCGTTGTGCTTTGCTTCCTTTTCCTCATTCTCTTCCTTCTCTTCTCTTCACAAAGCGGTAGATTTTCTTATTTTTATTTTCTCTTCCTGTTCATCAATCGATGGTTTTTGAATCGTTCTTATGAAGATTCTCTAATAAAAATTGAGTCTTTGTCTTTGATTTTCTCATCTTAAGGGTCGTTAGATCGATTTTGTTCTTTCTGGGTTCTATTGTGTTTCAAAGCTCGATCGAATAGGTTGGTGGGTTTTATTCATTGTTATAAAAGTTTTGAATTTTTGAAAATTATGTTCTGAAATTATGCAGAATCGTTGTTTGTGGTGAATTGATTGTTCATCGTGAAGAACAAAGCTTTTTGTTAGATGGGTTTTAGGTGTTTGAACGGATTTTTTTTTTTGTTTCGTGATAAAGTTTGTTTCTTTGAGGTTTGTTGGATTGCCTTATCTGATGATGCTTTACCTTGAAACTGTAGATTTCTTTTTTTCTTCTTTGCTTTAGTTTGCTATTGATGTCTTTGCTTTGTATTGAGGCTTTGTGATAGTTAAACTTGTTGGTCGGGTGTTTTTTTAAACTTCAATAGGTTATTATATCGAATAATTAGTTGATATGTCATTGATGAACCTGTGTTTTTTTCTGAATTTCTATTGTAGTGGTTGTTGAGTACAATGTTTTCCCTCTTTTTCCTCAATTATTTTGTTTAGTTTTTGTTTCAATTGGCATGGTTGTAGTGTGGTTCTTGTTACAGCTTGAGTTTCAATTATAAGTTTTTCTTTCACTTTTGCTTTGAGTGAGCTTTTACTCTTTTAGGTGGTTTATGCAATCTCAGGGTGCTATTTATCATTGCAATTGTAGGAGCTATGTTTTGATTGAGTGTGTTTATGTGTGATATCGTGTAGAAGCCTTTTCCTCAGTCTTTATTACTGATAGATCTGCCGTCTTTTTTCTTTTGCAGCCTCCCCATTTGGCACATTGTTGAGAGCAGGGAACGTCTCGTGAGTTCTCTTCTCCCAAGTGTAACTGTGGTTAAAGCTTAGTCACGATGCAGGGAGAGAGGGCCAGTCTCGGCTATCTTTCAGAGGCGTTGAACTTTGAGCATGGTTCTTCAAGTAGTGGTGTGACGAATCATTGGGAGAATATTCACAGTCTTGGAGATAATGACTTGCAGGATTACATGATTGCAAACGCTGAATCAAATGCATCACTTGCAAACTCAGTTTATCGCGAGCAACAGGATTTTCATAGGTTTAACCTTGGTGAGGCTAGCTCTAGTGGCACGCAGAATGAAGCTACTAGTCACAATGAGCGTCGAATGGAAAATGGATGCTTTCAGGAACGAAGAAATGAGATCATTGATTTAGACCCATTGTTTGTGGAACCATCTGGTGCAAATCAACCTGTTCAGAATGTCAATCTGAATATAGAATATTTAGAAATTCATGATGATATTCATCCAGTTAGGGGTCGGTCTGGTTACTTTGAAGCTAATGGACCAGGGACCAGGGTTTCACAACCTGGAAGACCTTTGGAGGAGAGTAGTGTTAGATCAGTTTCTTCAGTAGAGGGGCGTCGTGCATCATGTAAGAGAAAAGCTATTGAAGGCAGCATTGGTCAATCTTCTTCAGGAGGTTATGGTGATTTCCAACATGGAGAAAGCAGTTCATGGACCCCAGCTTCTACGGTTTACAGGCCAGGAAATGGTATTAACATATCTGGCTCTCTTGCCCATGGTCCAAGAGGACTGGTATCTGGTACTGTACCAAATTTTCCTGTTACTGCAATTGAAGAGAGCTCCAGTAGAAATACATGTGTCAGGGGTAATCCCGCAGATCAGCAGGAAACTGTAAACCCAGCTGTCTTTTCTGCGGGAACGGTTGTCAGGCGACCTGTTGCTCCATCCCAGTCGAACTTATTAAGATTTCTACCGGCAGATCAACATTCGTCGGACTTGAGACATGGACACACTTTAGCCAATGTCTTTTCTCATAACCCAAGTACACCTGCTGTGAGCATTGCTCCTGTTTCAAGGACTATGCTACCGCCATTTCAGTGGACTGAGGGCTCACTAGCAGGTGAATCCTCAAACTCTACTGCGCCCAGTGACAGAAATTTTCATCTAGACGAAACCAGGTCAAGAAGCATATCCGGGAATATTCCAGAGATATCTGCTTTTGCTCCATCTCCATCTCCTCATCTAAGAAATCTGGTCCACAGTCAGAGTAGCAGAAATGTAAGTGTAAACCTGAATATTGCATCATCATCATCGTCCAGGAGCAGCTCAAACACAGGTGTTCAACCACCATCTTCTAATCTTGCATGGACTCCTTACCAGAATTCACCCCACTATCAAAGAAGAAGATCTGAACATGCCCGTAGGTCATTGGTTTCTCCGGTTGCTGTAGATGCTACAAACCAGAGATCTAATGATCATCAAACACTTCGTTTGGTGGTCCCTCCTACTTCTCCGGATGGGCCTGTGCTTCAGCCTGGTGGTGATAGTAGTCAGATGCTTAATCGAGATTACTCGAGAGCAGGTCCATGGTTGGATAGGCAAGGAGAGAGTGCAGTTGGGATTCCTCATTCTTTGCAGGCCTTGGCAGCTGCTAGCAGAGGAAGAAGCAGACTTATGGTGTCCCAGGTTAGTTCATACAAGTTCTATTGTATTAAAACCTTTAACTTAGGAAAGTTTTTGTTAGTTTTGGCTCATTCAGTTGCACATAAATACCATTTTTTGTTCCCTCGAGCAACCACTCAAATAGAGTTGACAATGGCGCTTCTCTTTTCCACAGATGCAGAATGTCTTGGATGTCATGCGTAGGGATACTAATAATAACTTGCGGCTTGAGGTTAGTTCTTCCTTCGGTTAAGACTATTGTAAAATTTTATAAATTTGAATTGTATTGTTTCCTGTCTCTTTTGATTTCTAGATGAACGAACCTAATCACGGGAACTTAAATAATCTGAATGGTTGTTTGTTCCAGGACGTTATGCTCCTAAATCAGACAATGCTGTATGAAAGGACCGCTGGTACTCATGACCGTTATAGAGACATGAGACTTGATGTAGACAACATGTCATATGAAGTAAAAAACCATACCGAACCATAAAATCGTTGTCAGGTCATGTTAAATCGTAAAAGCCTCACTTCTTTTGGTTCATAAACTTTAGGAACTGTTGGCACTAGAAGAGCGGATTGGAGATGTTTGTACCGGTGTAAACGAGGAAACCATATCAAACCGGTTGAAGCAGAGAAAATACAAAATGAACACAAAATCTCCACAAGATGCAGAGCCATGCTGTATTTGTCAGGTAAAAAAGAATACTAGTTACTGTGATAATAATAAGAAAGATTATATGAATGGTGAAGCTTGGTGCAGGAGGAATACACTGAAGGAGAAGACATGGGGAAATTAGAATGTGGGCATGAGTTCCATAGCCAATGCATAAAAGAATGGCTGAAACAGAAGAATCTTTGCCCAATTTGCAAGACCACAGGCTTGAACCCCGCAAAGAAGCGGAAGATAGGATGATGATTGACTCAAAAGAGCTTTTTTTACAATTCATTTTATTAACAAAAAATGAAAGAAACAAAGGAGACCCTCAAGACCCCACCATTGCAGAGCCAACCATGTTTGGTCCCCAATTTCTTTTTTTTAATATAAATTGTTCGTATTTATAATCTAAGTATAGAAGATGGAAAGATTTGGATTGAAGGGAAAGATGGAGGGTGATAGGGAAATGTTGTTTTTATTTTTCTGGATTTGTTTGAATAATTTAATTTACCCAATGAAACCTTTTGAAAGAAGGAAGAAGTTGAGTCGGCCGATTTTGATATTATGATCACATTGAAAGCCCATTTATTGTTTTGTGTTAGTGGCTTTTGCTATTCTTCTTAGTCCTCTTTTTCGCTCTATATAATTGGCAACAAAAGCTTTAGTGTTTGAATTCGGTTTGGTGTGGTCATAATGGAATGGCAAAAACCTTGATGCGACAACATACTAACCGGATTTGATGAAGAAGCAACCGGAGTGATCAACATACTAACCATAAGTAAAGCTTCAAAAACAGATGCACACAAGATCACAAGAATTTTCCAAACTTCAACGCACGAAGGTTTAATCTTACTATAAATCTTTCAAGAAGTAAACATTTTTTTGATAGTTTTACTATCTCTAAGAACTACCCTTCTTAGTCTAGACCTATGATTTCTAATTCCGTACAAGAGTTTTCCTAACTCTCTTAAACTCGTAAAGCTCAACTCAGCTATTACGATTTTGAAAATGGCTAACCCTAAAACTCAGACATTGACTCCTATTTATCAAGGATAAAATCTGATTCTACATTATTCTCACAAGGTTTGGCCACACTTAAATCTTTCCTAAATCTTTACGATATTTTCCAATATCTTCTCATTCCAAAGCAGCTCGATCCTCAGCATCGCGAGCCTCTATCCATTGTTAAATAACCCACACCATTACTCTTTGCTTGGTAATTCCACATCAGCTTATGTCTACGTCATCTTCTAATTAACTTGATGTACTGCTTCTGTTAGAGACAACATGTTTGTTGTTCCCACAAGTAATGACCAGATGAGCTTACACTTTCAATCTCCCCCTTTTTGATTGAATTTATCACTTTAAGCATCCCTGTCAAAACAGCAAACAAAAAACTCCAACTAAGAATATATCATTATAGCATAAGGCAACTGATTCAAGAACAAACCAAGGAACTCATAATTACTTAATCATTCATCAATCAAAGCAAACTAATTCAAGTAAATCCCAAGATAAACCCGAATTCTTAGTCTTATCAAACAGAAGCATCAACTCCCCCTGACTCTAACATTCCCCTATAAACATAAACCCTCTTGAATCTTTCATGAGGATGAGCATTAGAAAGACCATACTCATTCTCCCCCTGTTTGACTGCCATAATTCAATTAAAAACTAAACTAGACAGTGTAAGCAAAATAAGAGGAACACACTTACCTTCAAACCAAGTGATGATGTCCATACCTACTTTTCACAACATCAAGTTAATGTCAGAGGCAAGTGAGGTTTCAAACTCATGATCTCATGTCCTTCTTTTCACAGCACGTTGTCCTACTCATGCACATGATTCCAGCAGAATCTTTGAACCGAAGAGCCTGCCGTACGCGCATAACATCTACTCTCTGAGAACTAAAACAAATCCTGTGCTAAACCCATAACCTTATCTTGATCAAAATCTCATTGGCACTCACAAGCATTGTGTTTCATCTTTATAGTCGCAACAGAACTTTAAACATACTATCTGGATACAGATCCTCCCTACAGAGCACAAAGCTGATACTTCATGCAAATAAAAATGTTCTCAGCATAACACTTAAACGTACTATCATGATGCAGATGATCAACGAAGTAGCAAACAAACCTAGAAAATTATGAAAATTGGGGACAAAATCAATAAGTCATACGAAGCCACAGGAAAAAATCAACAACAATAAAGATTTGGGTTTACGATTTGAAAGTTATGACCAATTTCCCATAACAGATCAGAAGGACACAACGGTGTGGACATTCAACTTTGAGAGAAAGTTTCCGTCAAACCACAAGGAACCAGAAAGAGTTCTTAATATCCTTGAAAAGGTCCCACTCTCAAGTTTTCATAACATCTATTAGAGCTCAAATCCTAAATCTGTAGCCAAAGATAGCGAGGAAGATATAATGGAGCAGAACCCATAAAACTCACCTTGTTTTTCCCACCCATGTTGATTTCGTGTTTCAACCAAACACATATCAACATAGAACACAAGTTTCAATCATAAATCTATGAATGTTGATCAAATGAACCTGAGTCTCCAAGTCAATTTTGTAATTTGAGGCGGGAAACTTCTTCGATTGAGTGATCATAGGCGATAAGCTCAAAACAAACTGACGCAGCTTACAGTTTTCGTTGATTGAGTAATGTTGGCACAACACCTTCCCTGTTTTGCACACTCAACTCAAAACCAAACATCAATGCACACAATATCTAATCTATTCACACAATTCACTCAACCTCATCACATTTTCAAGGACATTCAAAGAAGGAATGACTTAAGAGAAAACAATGGGATTCACACACAATGTACCTTAAAGTCAATCTCAAAATTTTGGAACCCTTTTCTCACTTTGTACTTGTTTTCCCTTAGATATGTGTACCACCTGTCAGTCTCGTTTGCAGCAGAGGACAACTCAGAGATTGCCACAAGAACTAGAAGCACAGTGTGCAATCCATATTTTAGTGAGAAGTTGTGGGAACACTCGACTTGTCGTTCTATGCACGGTAGCTATTTCTCATTCTTGAGGAGTTTTCACACGTGTTGATCCACTGAGAGTAATCTTCACACCTATATACCCTCACAACGAGTCCCAATCACCAGATGAGAGTGTACCAGAACGTGAAAGCGAAACTCCGACTTTGTTTATCAAATAAAAAGGTCACGAGCACTTGAGAACATGAGAACTTGATGTGCAAGTGTACCTTTCTTTGTGAGATGCATCTTCCCACTCCTTTCTGCATTGGAAAGATTAGGGTGATTGACATTTTGCACCCCTTTTGAACTTTTGATTTACTTTTTTTGTTTTGTTTAGCTCATCTTTTTCACATAGGAAAGATTTCTCCTTTGCCTAGATCTTAGATAAGCTTATGCTTCATCTTATGAGAAAAAATGTGTCTTCTCGTTTCTGCATTTTATCTCTTCCATCATCACCTTTCAACCAAACCGGTACACACTTTACTGACTGATTTTCTTGAAGGCACGGAGGGTAGCGACGTTGAAGTTCTGCACAAAGGAAGACAATCAGATTGAAAGATACAATGGTCTTGAAGCTCTAGACAGAGAAAGAATATGAAGAGACAGCAAGACTCGACGGAATCACGTGAGTACGAACACTACAAATGTCATAGGAGACAGAGATGAAAGAGAGGAATCAAGTCAGACAATGAGATGCCATTAGAGGTAGAACCAAAAACTGTAACTTTAGATCGTGAATTGTAATAAAGTGAAACTGTAACTTTAGATCTAGAAATTAACGACTACAAGTGGGGAGAATTTTGTGTTTACTTTTGTTTTCTATTTAGTTTTAAATTAAACAAAGCAAATAAGAAAGAAAAAAAGCAATCACAATAGTTATTGAAGTTAAAATCAGATATTAAAAAAATTTCGGAAGCACCTCTTACCCATTGGTCAAGGGTTTAAAGCCTTGTACATCAGGTCTGACTTTTGATTCCTAGAAAGTGCAGTTTCTTCAGATTAATAGAGGCAACACTTGTTGATGTTCTAGATAGCTGAACATAGATCGTCCGTCATAGTCTCGTGTGTTGCAGGGAGAACATATCCATCATGGGAATGTCGTACATGTAGAACCATCTATTGTAGATCTGAGTGTTGCGGAGATAACATGTTCATCATGGGGATATTGTATATGTAGAAGCTGCCTGTCAGAGAGAATGTTCGTCGTATATCTATTCTATTATTTTAGCAATGTTTTAGCAAAATAACCAACTCTGATGTGGTATATTTCAAAAATGCAATTGCAAGACTTTGTCAAGATGTTTTTCCTATAATATATGCTACAAGATTAGTTAGGAAGTAAACATTAAATAGATATTAACAAATCTAATTGTGATTGTCTATATGGATAAAATTAAATATTTAATACCAAAATTGTTAAGGTATAATTGATTTTGATTTTTTCACATTTACAAAGATTATAGATCTTAACACTTAACAATAATCTAATGAATCAATCATTCAAATATTTTTTTTCTTTTTTGTTCTTATTATACAGATAATTTTGAGTATGTGGCCAGTTAAATCAGAATGAGAGTTTTGATGTGATGTTATAAATTAAATTAAATATTAACATATTTTTTTGTTATTTTTTCTTTATGAAATTAATTTTAGTTTTGTTATAAAATAATATACTTTTCTTGATTTTGTATATTGTTTGTATTCAATTCTAATAATTATTTGTTCTTATAGAAAAATTGATATAGTAATAATAATAATAATAATAATAATAATAATATATTTATTTAGTACTATTGTGGATTTAGATTGTGCAAAATATTTTTCTAGATAGACAACATACAAAATATAAATCTAAATTCAGATTTTATCACTTACTTTGTAAATTCTGGTTTAATCTGTTAATCAAATAAGTATAATTAGGAAAATATTCTTTACGATGTTATAATTTCCAATATTTTAACTTTTTTTTATGACATAGATATTAACAACAAAAATATAAGGATTTTCAATTACAATAATATATATATTAGTGTATGATATTATTAGGATTTGATTTTAAGAAGTATGCCATAGGATTTCAACACTAAAATGAACTAAACAATAATTAATCAGATCTATGTGGATTAAGATATGAAATATCATTAAGTTAATGATAATGTATATATGAGATAAATAACTAAGATTAATTAACCATTAATACTGGATCACGGTTCAAACGAAATTTTGCTGGTATTTATAATTAACAAATATTAACATTGTACTCGAAGCAGATTAGTCATCGGATTTATTGATATGACTGCATATCTAGATGAGCCATCGTCTCATATACTACTATCTAAGAGATTGAAATCAGTTATACTCCTATTTAAAATACATACTCCTCACTCTTTTAATGAAATGTGTAATTCTAAATATAACATTTCCATATTAATTAAAATAATTCTTATTTTTAATTAAATAAATATTTAAAAGATTAAATCAATAATTAAAAATGCACCAGTTCTTCTTCTTCTCCACTGTCGACGCGCAAATTCTCCACTGTCGACGCGCGAATTCTCCACTGATGCCGACAGACCTCCACTGAAGCTACATCTTCTAAATCCAGGTCCGTTCTTCGAGAATAGTTGTATTCCAACTATGATTAACGAGTATAGTAGTTGATTTTGTTGTAGGATTCATTTCAGGTTTGTATTTGGAAACTAAAAAATTAAATTTAAAAAACCATTCTTGGTATGTACATTGGAGTTTTAACCATGCTTAATGGATTAATTAGGACATATTGGTAATGAATGTATTGTAGTTGTTGAATTGTAGCAAATCATCAGAAGATTAGAGGGATCTCAGCCCAAAATCATCCGATTTGAGTTGCAGCGAACGAAGAACTAAGTACAACTTTGTACATTTAAGAATACTTAATATAACTAGTAATACTAGTGTTACTAACTGAAGTTGTATCACTAGTAATACTAGTATTACTGATTGAAGTTAATTGTGTGTTTTATATTCTTTCGCAGGAAACAATGAGCAATAACATAACCATACATTTTGACTGCGGGGAATTTGTCTCCAAGGAGTATATATGGAATTTCAAAGGTAGCATCTACAGCTTATTGTTTAAAAACACAACGATGGAGGAGATAACTTTGTCAATGTTAGAAGCTACGATATACAAGAAGGTTGAAACAGAGGAAAATATTGTGAAATTGAAATTGAGTTACATTCCATTGTTAGTGGGAGCTCAAATACCATCAGTTATTACCGATGATGAGGATGTGTCTGTTTATCTAGCTGCCATGGATAAAGAGCAACATAGATGTGTTTTGTATGTGGAGGTCACCAACGTCTCGGTAATAGATCAGTACAACGAGCAACTTTCAAAAGTGGGTCCACGAAGTTCTTTTCGTGTGAACTATGCCGAGTTGTATTCAAAGGATGATGAAATTACTACAAATGTTTGTGCCATTATTCCTTGCGACGAACAAGTAGAACAACATCGTAAGGGAATGGAGGATGATGTTAGTAGAGAGTGTGAGAATGTACCACTTGGCATAGCTCTGGATAACGGTATGAATAGTTTAGCTAGGCATGATGAACATGTTGAGCTTCTACATGATATAGAAGATAGTCAGTGCATAGAGGGTATGGGAAGATGGTATGGGTATGGAAATTGGTCAGAAATTTACAAATAAGCAGGCAGTGCAAGATCTGGTGAATAGAGCTGTATTTCAGAATTGTTTTGGTTTTGTTGTAAAGAATTCAGATACAAGGAGATTAGTGCTAAAATGTCGTCAAGAAAGCTGTAAATGGCATTTACGAGCTACAAAGGTTGGAAAGACAAATAATTTCTTGGTTAGAACTTACAACAAGATGCATATATGCTCTCGGGGTAGTGCGAGTATAAGCAACTATAAAAGAAAAGGCACAACAGGATTAGTTGCCTCTGTTTTGCATCAAGATGATCCAAGAAAAATGGACACTCCAACTCCTAAAAGTATCATCTCCCTTGTTCATGGTAAAGTTGGTGTGAAAGTGTCATATTCCACAGCGCTGACAGGGAAAAAAGGTTGTTAATGATATGCGTGGTAATCCAGAAGAAAGTTATAAGATGTTGTATTGTTATTTGTACATGTTAGAGAAGGTCAATTATGGTACAATAACAAGAGTGAAATTAGATGAAGAAATTAAATTTAAGTACCTATTCATCGCATTAGGAGTTAGCATTGAAGGGTTTCAGGTCATGAGGAAAGTGATAATTGTGGAAGAAACTTTTCTTAAGAATGAATATGGTGGTGTCTTAGTTTTTTCCACAGCTCAAGATCCTAATCATCACCATTATCCCATAGCCTTTGGTGAACTTGATGGTGAGAATGATGCGAGTTGGACCTGGTTTTTTGATAGCTTAAAAGTTGTTGTATCCTGAATTGGTATTTATCAGTGACAGAAATGCAAGTCTCATCAAGTCAATAAATCAGGTGTACCCAAGTGCGTATCATGGGTATTGTATATGGCATTTGTCCCAAAATGTGAAAAGTCATGTTTTTAATGTCAACAAAGATGTAGTTGCTTGGAGATTCATGGAGTGTTGTAGGATATATACGGAGGCTGAGTTCGTGCATGTTTATGGTGACTTTAGACGTAGATATCTTTCTACGGCCAAGTATCTGGATGAAACTGTTGATGTTAGGCAATGGGCAAGGTGTTATTTTCTAGGTGAAAAGTACAATATATACACAAGCAACTGTGCAGAATCTGTAAACAGTTTTTTTTAAAACATGTAGGAAGTACTCCTTAATACCCATGGTTGAAGCGATAATAGCAAAATTTTCGGAATGGTATAATGAGCATAGAAAAGACTCTATTTCTAGATCAAATGACCATAAGCTAGTGCCTTTTGTGGTGAACATAGTGCACAATACATGTAAGGATGCGTCTCTATTGACCTTGACGGAGCTAAACAGTTTTGAGCTTGAGTACAATGTCAATGGAAGTGATGGGAAAATTTATTTGGTGAACTTGATTAGGAAAAGTTGCAGTTGCAGGTGCTTCGATATTGACAAGTACCCTTGTGTGCACGCAATAGCCACTGTCACGGAATACATGAAGCGTGAAGGTAGAGAACGAGATATCCTTTTCCATGATTTGTGCTCAAAATATTATTCGGTGGAGCTTTGGGCATTGGCATATTACAAGACCATCTATTTAGTGTCAGATAAGTCTGAGTGGAATGTCCCGGATTACATCAAAGAGTTGCAGTTCATCCCTCCACATTACATTAAAAAAAAGGAAGAAAACAAGTAAAAAGGTTTCCATCGGTTGGAGAACAGCATCAAAGAACGAATAATAAAAGGGTGCCAAGAAGAAACTTGGACTACTGGTTATTTGGCAACACTAGTAATGTTTGAGTTTGTATTTGTCAGTCTATGTTTTGTAAAACTGATTTTTTCCTTTTAAAAAAGACATATTCTGTTTTGGACAACTAAGTAAAACTGAATTTTCGTAATGGTATACTACTAAGTAGAAAGTATAACTAGTAACATTAGTATTACTGAGAGAGAAAGTATAACTAGTAACACTAGTATTACTGAGGGAGAAAGTATAACTAGTAACACTACTATTACTGATTGAAGTTGTGAAGTGAGGTTTTTAATTTGATTTGATAAATTTATTAGAATTTTTTTTTTACAATAGATAAGTAACTATTAAATATTAAAAACATGTTTAAAATAAATAAAATAAATATACGTATAAAATTTGTTATAACTCTTGTTAGTGGGAGCATTTACACAACATACACTTTATACTTTTAAGGTGATTATGTTAATATTCACTACTTTAGAAAAAAAAGACATATAAATAAGTTTCAAGACATATTAATGCATAAAAGTCATTCGAAACATACTTAATTGACTAAAAAATCATCTGTAAAACTAAAAAATATATATTTATGGTTAGATAAAACTAATTAAAATCAAAAACACCCAAAAGTACAACTATTTACAAAATCAGTATTACTACTATTTATGTATTACTATGTGTAATTTTTCAGCACCCAAAAAACAAAAAATGGCGCACATGCCAACTTGGCGGCGCATGTGTCAACTTGGCGGCTCACATGTCACGTATCAACTTTGTGGGCCCACAGTTCAGAAACATGTAACGCATATGCCACATGGGTTTTTTGCGGTATTACTGAGGGAGAAAGTATTACTAGTAACACTAGTATTACTGATTGAAGCTGTGAAGTGAGAATTTTGGTTTGATATTAATTTCAAGTTTGTGCAATGCATTTTTAGAATACCATTAATATCAATTCAAATTCAAATACAAAGCAAATAACACAATTTAACCTAATAATACCAGTAATACCAATTCAAATAAAAAACACAGAAACACAGTTTTACGTAGTAATACCAGTTTTACGAATTCGAATACAAAGTAAAGAAACATAGTTTTACCTAGTAATACCAGTTTTACAAATTCAAATAACAAAACACAAATATTTTAGTCATCATTGTTCACTCATCATCTTTCTTCTTATCAATTTTCTTCTCATCATCTTTCTTTGGTTTAGGATACTTTGTGAAAGGAGTCGTTAGTAACGTAGAAGGTTTTCATTTTCTCTTGCTATAGAGAATGAACGGCTTAGATGGTTGCTCTTCTCTTGTACTCACGACTTTGGCTTGGGAATCCACACCAGACTCAGTTGCTTGTTCTTCTCCAGTTGTCATGGCTTCTACTCCGGAATCTACAACAGACTCATTTGCTTATTTTTCTCCTATAGTCGTGGCTTCTACTCGGGAATCTACAACGGGCTCAGTAGGTCGGTCTTCTCTTGTAGTTATGGCCTCTTCAATGTCTTCATCGATATGAGCATCCTCTGGTTCCTTGTCCTTCGAACCTTGTAATCAAAATACAGTTACCAAGTACACTAAGTGTTATCAAGTATTACCTTGACATTTTCATACAGTTACACTAAGTGTTACCAAGTATCACCTTCTCGTTCTCTCTAAAACCACCTGAGTAAGCAGGATGTACATCGAAAGTATAATCCATGTCCTCATATGCCCTCCTAGCATCTAATTGCTCCTTTACATAAGCTTCCACCTCTCCGACCCTTGTGTTCAAGCCATCAAACTTTTCGTTCATTTTCTTGAACCCTTTTTCCATATCTTTCTTCAAGTTCTGTATGAGCTCTACCAATCTAGTCAGAGGCATAGACTGTAGCTGTTCAGCACGAGTATTTTCCTCTATCACCGCAAATCCAGTCATATGTGCAGTCTCTCTAGTCACAGGTGCAGTCTCTAGTCGGGAAGCCACATCTTGGTTATACATCTCTTCAAACCATACCGACTTCTTTTTATCGATAAGACACTTTGTCCAACTGCA
The DNA here is from genome assembly GCA_963922655.1 of Cardamine chenopodiifolia. Lineage (NCBI taxonomy): Eukaryota > Viridiplantae > Streptophyta > Magnoliopsida > Brassicales > Brassicaceae > Cardamine > Cardamine chenopodiifolia. Next base: position 2,827,768 of record OZ000464.1, read on the forward strand.
AAAAATGACATCATCGTCATCATCAACATCGTCTTGTTCAATGATTAGAGCCATAAGAAATTCTTCTTCAAGGGATGAGACCAACATACTTTGAATGTCCTGTTAATATAAACAAGGAATTCAGTTTAAAAACATAGTTTTACCTAGTAATACCAGCAATACGAATTCAAATACAAAGCAAAGAAACATAGTTTTAACTAGTAATACCAGTTTTACAAATTCAGATATATAGCAAAGAAACATAATTTTACCTAGTAATACCAGTTTTACGAATTTAGATACATATAAAAAACATAGTTTTATCTAGTAATATTCGTTTTACGAATTCAGATACATATAAAAGAAACATAGTTTTACCTAATAATACCACTTTTATGAATTCAAATACATAAAAAAAACAGAGTTTTACCTAGTAGTATCAGTTTTACGAATTCAAATACATATAGAAGAAACATAGTTTTACCTAGTAATATCAGTTTTACGAATTCAAATACATAGAAAAGAAACAAAGTTTTACCTAGTATTAACAGTTTTACGAATTTGAATACAAAGCAAAGAAACATAGTTTTACCTAATAATACTAGTTTTATGAATTTAGATACATAGAAAAGAAACATAGTTTTACCAAGTAATACCAGTTTTACGAATTCGAATACAAATTAGAAAACATAGTTTTACCTAGTAATACTAGTTTGACGAATTCAAATACATATAAAAGAAACTTAGTTTTACCTAGTAATACCAGTTTTACAAATTCGAATACAAAGCAAAGAAACTTAGTTTTACCTAGTAATACCAGTTTTACGAATTCGAGTAGAAAGCAAAGAAACATAGGACATGTACCAAGTGTTTCATTTATTTCATAAATAAGGACAACTAACCTTACTTGTACCAAATGCTTCATTTATTTCATCAAGAGTAAAGCCTCTCATTGCACTGTGTTTGAACTTTGACTTGCACATCCTTGGACACGAACTATTTGCGCCTTGAAAGTTTTCTCGGAATTTCATTCTCAGTGCTGGAATTGCCTCAAACGCCAGAAGCTACACAAGACACATATAGTTAGAGTTAGCTTAAATGGTAAGAACTAGTAATACTGAGTAATGTCACAAATCATATCTACCACTAAAGGTGTACAGAAAATTGGAATTGTCCATTGTGAACCTTTAACGACCTCTCCAAAATGATTCATCGTACGCGAGATCTCTCGCATAATGTGATTAAATGAGAATCTCCCCCATAGAAATTTCTTACACAAATGAAGATCATTCACCGCTCTTAGAAAGAATGGTTCCACAGAAGTGCGTCTTCTCCTATCTTGGTCTGCCCTATAATTATGCTCGATAAAAAGTAGAGGACCACCATCTTCAACCTATCTTTAGAATATTTCATTCCCAATAGCTTTTCTTTCACGTCTGCATATCTTACTTTTGCTCCAAGCCCAAAATACTTCTCAATGAAATCCATTTTGCCCTTTCCCTTATAGTTGATTGGATAGTTGCGGCAGTTTAATCCTAATATAAGGGTGTGTTCTCTTAGACCATAGCGGATGGGAACACCATTTACGATGAACCAAGCTTCATTTAATTTCTCAGTACGCGCCGTTCGGACAAGGAGCATCCACATGCCAACAATCTTGTGCTTGTTGTCCCTATGCATGTGGAAAAAGTGTGAACTGCGGGTGATTGTGAAACCAACTCATCTCGTCCTCTTTAAGTGGATATTTCAACTTCTCTAGTGTCTCCACCGCTTCTTTGATAAAACACCTCGTAGGGATCTTGATTTTCGTTGTATATTGGATCGGCTGGAAGTACATTTGCAGAGGTTGCAACGCTTTTGTTTCTTCTTATGAATCCTGCAACACATATTTAGTTGTGCCAAATGTTACTTTTTTTGTTTTATAGTAGTTTTACCTAGTATTACTAAGTAGTACTAAGTATTACTAAGTACAAAATTAAGTAGTTTTACCAAGTATTACTAAGTACAAATTCAAGTATTTTTTCCAAGTATTACTAAGTATAAAATCAAGTTGTTTTCTGAAGTATTACTAAGTACAAAATAAGTAGTTCTCTCAAATATTACTAAGTATTACCAAGTATTACTAAGTACAAAATTAAGTAGTTTTACCAAGTATCCTTTAACGACCGAATGTTCTCTTTCAATCGGATGCTCTCCTTCAACCGAATCTCCCAAACGATAAGTTGGATTTTTTGTACAAACCATCCTGAATAATTATAGAAACGATTTTACAGTAAATTGGTGACACCTAACATCAAAATCTTACACAAAATACTATAATAGAACATGCGAAAACCTAGGCAATCTCTTACTCTACTCGCCTTGATTGTGTTCTACTTGTTCTTCTACTCCTTCAATTGCTTGTTAAGAGTTAGGGTAATCGATTGCTCCTGAGAAAACTCCTGAGAAAACTCCTTCGATCTCTCCTTTGATTGCTCCTTCGAAGGTGTTTAAATGTAAAAAGTTTGAAAATTACATAAAAGAAACGAAAAAGAAGTTACTTAGATGAAAAATTGGGGATTAAATTCATCGGATTGGATCTGATAAAGTTGGGTTTGGATGAATAAAATATGGTTGGACTTATAGTTTTGTTAAATAGCAAATGATAAAACTGAAATTTCTTATATTTTTTAACTTAAAAAAATTGTTATTTTAATAAAAGGAGATACGAGCTCTTAAAATTAGATACAAGAGTATCTCAGACATTTACTCAATCTAAATTGGACTTAAAAATAATTACTAAATTATATTTATATATATTATATTATAAATTTCTACAAATATAGTTATATATATAATCATCATATTACATATAATTGTTATTTGGAGAAGTTGTTCATAGTAGTAGTAACTAGAATTTTTCGTTAAATTTTCAGAGATTATTTTTGACAACTAATTTTGTAATTTAAAAAGATATTAATTCTCCCAAAAAAATCATACATCCTGCCAGAACTCAGAAGTAAGGGAGAAAGCAAACAATGGAGGACGGCGAAATAGATGAAGGAATGATAACAGCCGACGAATTTCCGACGTCAGAAGTAACAACAGAGTCTATACCACCACCGCGTGAGCCGGCGAAATCTGCACTCGAGTTACTCCGAGAAAGCAAAACCTCCGTAGAAGAAATCGTAGCTAAGATGCTCTCAATAAAAAAAGAAGGAAATAACAAATCTGAGATTCGAGAACTCTTAACACAAATGTTCCTCAACTTCGTCAATCTTCGTCAGGTTTCTACAAATCGACACTCTTCTCCAAATCTCCAGCTCTTTTCTATACGAAAACTTAGGGTTTCATTCTCTTTTCGCAGGCGAATCGTGCGATTTTGACGGAGGAAGATAAAGTGAAAGCAGAGACGGAACGAGCAAAGGCTCCAGTCGATTTCACGACATTGCAATTGCATAATCTTATGTATGAGAAGAGCCATTACGTTAAAGCTATTAAAGCTTGTAGAGATTTCAAATCTAAGTATCCTGATATTGAGCTTGTTCCTGAAGAAGAGTTCTTTCGTGATGCTCCTGAAACTATTAAGGATCAATTGGTATCAAGTGATAGTTCTCATGTTTTGATGCCTAAGAGACTCAATTTTGAGCTTCTTCAGGTAGGTTAATCACTATTGAAATGTTCATGTTTTTGTAGAAATGATTGAATGTTTAGGATTAGGGATTAACTAGTATGTCAGATGAATAGTTGAATAATCGCCGTTGAATGTTTAGGACTATATGGAATTGACTGGAATTTTTAGATGAATAATGGAATAGTCGAATAGTCGAATAGTCGAATGATTTTACAGCGGAAACACTTGAGTTGAGTAGAGTTTCTGTTTATTTTAGTGTAGAGGAATCACTTTTCGAAAACTTGAAAATTTTATGAATGTTCTGATTTGTAAAAAGTAATGGAATCACTTTGTTAAATGTTGAAAACATGAAAAAGTTCTCTATTATTCATCACCTTTTATATGTTTTTTTTTTCTTTCAGCGGAAAGAATTGTGTAAGCATCGAGCGAGATTGGAGCAACAGAAGAAGAATTTACTAGAAACCATTGCAGAGCGTAAGAAGTTCTTGTCAAGTCTTCCTCTACACCTCAAGGCTCTAAAGAAAGCATCACTTCCAGTACAGAACCACTTGGGTATAGAGCATACAAAGAAACTGAAGCAGCATAATCTAGCTGAGCTTCTTCCTCCTCCGCTTCATGTTATATACTCACAGCTTTTGGCACAAAAGGAAGCTTTTGAAGAGAGCATTGATTTGGAGATAGTTGGGAGTCTTAAGGATGCTCAAGCTTATGCTCGACAGCAATCGAAGGACTATGGTAAGTTGTTTTTAATACCTTCCTGCTTTCTTCTGACACTGAACCGAAAGGAATACTAATTTGGTATTGATTCTTCAGGTATGTCCAATAATACAGAGAGTTCTAGATTAGAAGATGATGCACCTGATGACGATGATGATGGACAAAGGAGAAGAAAGCGACCCAAGAAACTTACTACCAAAGAAGGGTCTGACAAGGCAGGATTATATCAAGTCCACCCTCTCAAAATTTTCCTTCACATATATGATGATGAAAATCCTGATACAAAATCCCTCAAACTTGTCATTCTCAAGTTTGAGTACTTGTTGAAGTTGAATGTTGTATGTGTTGGCGCTGAAGGCTCTCAGGACGGACCAGAGAAAAATATCTTTTGTAACTTATTTCCAGATGATGCTGGACTTGAGCCTCCTCATCAGGTTAACTTATTTTCAGTTTCTTACATGTGACTTTGACAACTTAACTTTTAAAGATTCATACTCAATTCTTTTGGTATGGCTGATTTCCCATGCAGTCGACCAAGCTGATCCTTGGTGATGGTCAGCTATTTGATGAGAACAGAACTTCGAGGCCTTATAAATGGGTACAGCATTTGGCGGGGATTGATATCTTACCAGAAGTGTCACCGATTTTATTGGGCAAAGAAACTCATAACATTGACTCTGCTAAAAGTGATGCGGTTGTGCCTGATCTCTCGTTCTATCGCCAGCAGCACAGAGTACAAACAGTTCTGCAAAGAATACGCTCGCGGAAAAAAGCGCATCTGGTTCTTGTGTGAGTACTCTGTATGTTTTCCTGTCTTGATTAAAAAGAACATCTGTAAAGAATTCCAGAAAAGTTTTAGGCCACCTTGATATCTGAACATATGCTTCATACATTTAACAGTTTTACTTTCTAAATTACTTGGCAGTCAACAATATTACACCTTTGCAGCATTGTCAACTTTCATGGGTAACTATTTCTGTTGATATGTTTATTTTTGTTGAATACATTCGAAATTTTTACTGGCTTTACAGGGAGCAGCTTGATTTGCTTATGAAGCACGAGTTGCCTGACGTGAAGTGCGAAGACGCTCCTTGGGCACTTCATAAGGTTCTCTGTGCTTTGGATTCCTGGTTACAAATACAAGCTTCAGCTAGTAAGTCGTGCTCTCTGACTCTAAATAGTATGGAACAAGTTCCAGAACCTATGGAAATCGATGTAGATGGAAGATCTATTTCTGGAAAGGAAGATCTCGAAGGTATACGGGAAGACGGAGAACTTCCCTCTTTGGTCATAGCTGCAACTTCAGTAACCAGTTCCAATCAGACCCCATCAAAAGTATCTAATCTAGCACGGTCCAGGCAGTTGGCTTTGATGACAAAGAACATAGATTCTCCAATTAGCAAAGGAAAGTCACCGAGTTTCAAGAAATACGAAGATGATTTGGATCTTGTTTTGGATGATGATAGTGAAGTAGATGAGCCAGCAGGAACAACCGAGGCGCATGTGGAAGCGTTGTACCCTGAGATAGCTGATAACTCATGGGTGGAATATGGCATGAGAGAGTTTGCGCTTGTGTTCTCCAGAAAAACAGATGGTGCAAAGCTGTGGAAATTGGAAGCAACGGTAACTAAAAACGATATTTTCCCTCTATCCTTTTCTTTCTTAAGTGTTAAATCGAGTTGTATTGGCAGGTCCAAATTAGCATGGAGTATCCTCTTCGACCTCCTTCGTTTTCTCTGTCACTCCATGTTTCTTCTACATCCGGAAATGAAAACGGGACAAACAAAAGTGACCATTACAATGAACTACGAGCTATGGAAGCAGAGGTAAGTGTTAGCCCAGTAACATATACCAGTCTTTACTCAATGACACCAACAATAATACCTTTGTCTTGGTGGAATCAGGTGAACCTTCATATGTTGAAGATTGTACCTTCAGATCAAGAATACTATCTCTTATCTCATCAAATCAGATGCTTAGCCATGTTGTTCGACTATTACGTGGACGACCCATGTCAAGATTCCAAAAGAGGAACAGCCACAACTGTGGTTGATGTCGGTTTGTGCAAGCCTGTAGATGGTAAGCTTCTTGTGAGATCATTCAGAGGTAGAGATCACCGGAAAATGATCTCATGGAAGGACAGAGGATGCGCATCGGGTTACCCTTGCTAGAGGTTACATCGCTTGTCACTTCTCTATATTATCTTTCCTTTGTGTTAGAAACAAAGCTTTTTTTGCGTTACATGGATTCACATTTTATAACTTTTGCGTAGTTGGGATCGTGGAACATTTGTTATCGTATAAAGCTTGGTGAGATTGGTTGAATTACAATCATTTTTGTTTTATGAAGCATTTATGTTTTAGAAGTAACTTGGTATCTACATTAACAATATAGGAGAAAAGGAAGCGATTTAAAAGTTTTGAAAATCTTAAAAATCTTATCGGCTGATGATGCAAATACAAAAGTATTTCACATATTTTGGTTTATATAGACTTATGTGGTTTTATTATGCTTGTTGCTAATGCAAGTGTTTTTCCTCAGTTATGCTTAGTGAAGACAGTAATACACAACAAGATCAGTTTTTAACTGATTATGTAACTTGATTTATTGAAAAGGAGCTATTTTGTCAATTACAACTTGTAATTTAAAAATAAAATAAAAACTGTAAAATTATAAACAATTTTGGAGCGTAGAATAATATTTATAATGTTATTTTGAGATTAGTGTGAAATATTATTATTAAAATATTTCTTAATAATTATTATGCTGTCTTCAATAAGTTTTTTGTCAATATGTCACACTGAATCCTATCATTGGGAGATTCAACAAATGGGTAGAAAGAACAATATGTTACACTGCCATATAAATAGCTAATTTGGTTATAAATCTGAAAAAAACTAAAATATGATGAACACATAAACTTATAATCCTTCAACTCCGATTGCATTGCTTCAGTTGATGTCCGATTTTGTTCTCCTCAACTTTGTCTCCGGTGGTTGTTTTTGAAGGTTAACCCCTTCACATCTCATTTAGATAAACAAAAGGTTTTAATTTGACTACCGGTTTGGTTCGTTGGTTTTAATCAGAATACAAGTTTTAGTAGCTCTTGATTATGTTTCTTTAATTTTTTGAGTCTATATAGACAAAAATGAGAAGTTTGGTACGTATAAACACAATTAATCAATCAAGAAGTGTAGATAAACAGATATTTTACCTGCTTTCAAGCCCGTGATCTCGCTGCGGATTCTCGGTTCTTTATCTTTCTCCTTTGTTTTTTATCAACAAGTTTATCCTCTACGACAATGCTATTATTGTTCTTCCTATACCTCACACTATTACTACCACGAAATATGTATGAAGATGGTGAAATACGTTTGGGTCTTTTTAGGTTGAAATACGTTTGGAAGAAATGTAAAGCTTATGAAGTAAGGATTGGAGAAAAAGAGCAAGAAGTAGGCATTTTTGGACTTCAAATCGATAGATCTAGAGTCAGATCGATCGATCCAACATTAGGAAAATCGCCATTAGATTTTGGATTGATCGTTCCAAGTTAGATCGATCGATCCACCCACAGATCGATCGGTCCAACATATGAAGATTTGTCGTGAGATATTAGATCGATCGATCCACTTCTGGATTGATCGATCCAGCCTTAAAATCCAAACCGAGAAAAAGGAAACTTTGGAGTTTTTCCTCTTTTGACTTGGTTTTGCCATAAATCTCGACCAGAAAGTGATTTAACCTATATATATATTAGTTTTTATGTCATTTTTAGGCATCACTTTCTATTATATTACATTATTCAGACCTATTTCTCAGAGAGATTTCGATACTCTTTTGTTATTTCTATTTTATTATTATGAGTTTTTCTTCATACCTTGGTTGTTTCTCTGCATACATGGTTGAGTAGTCCTCTAGTTAGGTTTAGGATTTTCAAAGGAATTCATGAATCATTGAATTAGATATAAATAGGGATTTATCTTATTGTATCTTCATCTATCGTTTTTCTCATTGCTTAGGCTAAATTGATCACTTGGTCTGTGGTTTAGAGTTTAATCTATTCGTCAAAATTGTTATAGTTGTTGGATAGAATATAGGTGAACGTGTTTTCTTTAGCGAACGAAAGCTGTTGTTATTGCAATACGTGAACATATTAAACATGCTCATTAATGCTTGTTTAGAGTTCTAAGTTCAAACGACAGTTTAGAATCTTAGGTTGCTAGATAAAATAATTTATACCACGATAGTGGATTTTTAATACATTTATGTTTAGTTCGAAATATGTGCTTATCTCATTCCCTGAATAATTGTCTGATTCATAATCTCTAGATTCCTGAGAATTTCTCTTGACTTAACACTCGTTTTTATTGATACTTACATCATCTTTACTGCTTTCTTTAGTTTACATCAACAACCAACACTCATATTTTCATCTTAGATTAGTTTCAGTTTCAAGGAATCGTAGTGTAACCTTGGTCTATGTGGATTCGATCCCTAAATTACTACAACATTTGATGTGCACTTGCAGTAGTTTTTTATAGGATTAAAACTCTGTGTATCAAGTTTTTGGCGCCGTTGCCGGAAACTAATTGCATCTAAATGCTAATCTTGATTCAAGTTTATCCGTTTTTATTTTGTAATTGCATCAAATGAAACTACTAAAAATGACCAAAAGAACATGTTTTATACTAAAAAATATTAAATCATTTAAATAAATTATGCGATTCAATAATTTCCAATAATTGTTTTCATAAAATATTTTTTAATAATTTTTTCATCAAATAATTGTTAAATTTGTAAAATATTTCTTGTTTTTGGTGGGAAAATATTTTTTCAAATTTTTGATGAACAAACGTGTTTTCGTGTGAAATTATTTCGAGGGAAAACACGTTTTCGTGTTTTTAGCAGAAATAAGTAATTTTCTGAGTTTTTGGTAAAAAAATGTTTCCTCGTTTTAGCAGAAAAACTTGACTTCACTTTTTTGGCTGAAAAAAATTTGTTCAAGTTCTTTGGCAAGAAACCATGTTTCCGTGTTTTTAGTGGAAAGACATATTTTCCGAATTTTTGCCGAGAAAATGTGTTTCTATGATTTTAGCAGAAGAACCTAACTTCGCATTTTTTGGCGGAAATAATTTTTCGATTTTGATAAAATATGATTTTTAAGTCGTTTATATATTTTATTAAATTTAATATACTTTTTAATAAAAATTACCAATGTAAAATTATGAAATTTGGTTTTATAAAAATACTTTTGGTTTTGTGAGAATATAAGTGTATTTTAGACTTTTGCCTTTGTATTCTTCTTTTTCATTCAAGAAGAATATTAGAATTTCTACATTTCATATTTGGTTGGGGAGAAAAAAGAAAGAATTGAACCTAAACATTGTCTACCGCAAGGTGTATTGTGAGTCTATGACGATATCGGAGAAAGCTTTAAGAATGTGTAGTTGGACGTTTTTCTTTTGTAACTAATGGGCCTAGTGGACATAACTAGATCCATGACTCTTCTGATATTTTTACCAATTGAGCCAAACTAAACGCCAAAAAACCTCCTTTTCCATTCCATTTTTATTTTGGTGTCCCATCACATTCATAATATCGGGTAATTTAATTTGGAGTTTTAGAATTATCATTCGACGGTAGCCTTGAAAATATGACTGAGAAACTGTATATTAGATAGGATATAAATAATTCAGTATGTAAAATTACTACTTCAACTTTAGTGAGAGAGTTATGACATATTGTGCAATTAGTTATTACTATGTTAGTTTATCGCATTTATACACGAAATTTTTTTTTGGATGTGATTAAATATATTAACTAATTTTAAATTTGAATTTCATATATTAATTATTTAAATCCGGTGAAAACCAATAAATCATTGGGAAAATGACCAATTTATTCCACAATTTTTGCAATTTTGTGAATTTATTTCTCAATTTGTGTGATTCCAAATTAGTTCTCTTATGTTGACTTTACAAAATTGGTTTGAAAAAAGTCGACGTTAAATAAAAAATACAGGCATTATTTTTTTTTCTATATGTGTTTTATGTATATTTCCCCAAAATCCCAATTCTAAATCTTTGAACCCTAATTTATCTCTCTACCAAATATCTGAGCAACTTCAACTTTGGCTTATGCTCTCTCTCTCTCTTTTGCTACTTGTTCATCCTCTGTGATTAGCAAATTCTGCCTCTGCAACTGCTCTTGCTGCAGCTTCTTTAGTTATGACAACATGCCAATTTATAGTATACTGAACATGTTCCTACAACTCCCTTTTGATCCATATCGCTGACTACTTCAACAACTTACCGATATTGTGTTGTCTCCGGAGAGCCCGAACAAACTAGTTAGAAAACACCATCAAATCTATGCGCACAAGAAGTTAACATATGTTCATTTATACCCAAGCATCTAAATACCTAATTGAAACAAAAATGAATCATACTTATGAGATTCTAGTAACTACAGCGATTCAAACGCTACTAATTCTTAACAATCTCGTAACAATGCGTTTAGAATTACCATTCCTAAAACTATCAAACAAGACCAATTATACATCAGTTTAAAAGACTTTTTTGATGCAAAACCAATGTCTGAAAGAGAAAAGGATTCACAACTCACAAGTACCCAGTTTTGACTAGAATCACTAAAAATAAAATTAAAACAGTATGATATAAAAATTTGAGCGTGTAGGATTTGCAGAGGAGAATATATCATTTTTGGGTACTGATCGATTCGTTTATGGGCAAGGTTTTTTGTTCTTCATCGTGACGTACTCCGTCACCGTCGATTTCGCCTTAGGATTCTAGTTTTTCAATCAGAGAAGCACCGAAGAAGACAACATATCGCAAACTTCTTTTTTTTGTTAACTTAACGTCTGTAAGTTTAGTTAATGTGGAGTTTTCCCAAACCCAATTTGCAAAGTCAATGTAATTTTGGAGAATTCACGAAATTGCAAAAGTTGGAGAATAAATTGGTCATTTCCCCTAATTTCACCATTAACACCAAAATCTCAATCCCAATGCTTTCGTGTGATGAAGCTATGAAGCTATGACGCTCTCCTTCCTCTGGCGTCCCTTTGGAAGAGTTAGAAAGAGCCATCTCAGTTCTCCTCGTTACAGGCCGTGCTCTCTTCGCCAACACCATCATCACCTCCGATCTCCTCTCCGTCGACTTTGGATTGAGCTTCTTCGATTTCAGCTTCAGTTTCAGCTAATAATCCAATTGCATCACCTACCAGAGTTGTTTCACCTCTCCGACGACGATTGTAGTGAGATAACCATCAGATTCAACAACCAACACTCTCTCCCTTTGCGAGTTTCTCGACTTTGATTTGATCCACGATACGATTTTACCTTGTCATGATTGATGATAACGCCGGCTTGAAGATTTCACGAATCTTTGATCGGACGGTCATTAAACAAAGGTGAAAAGACGATGAGCATAAAATAATGCGGCGGAGGGAAGGGATTGGTGTAGGGGAAGCGGAGGAAGCGAATGAAATTGTGGATTTAGAATTGGAGCGTGAAGTTATTGATAGGAATGAAGATGAAGAAACCGCCATTTTTGAATCTCGATAAATCACACTGAGAGAGAGATCTCTCAAGTGAAGTGGACGGAGAAGACGAGGTTCAAGTTCGGTGGAATTTAGTAACCAGATAATTAATAACCAGCGAATGTACCAGTTGAGAGATAATTTAATAACCAGCGAATGTACCAGTTGGAATTTAATAACCAGATAATTAAACCGGATTGATTTGTTTTTATCTCTGGTTTATCACATTGTACCAAAAACACCAAAAGTACGTTCTTTAGTCGTCCATGTCAGCGTTCATTAACGGTAACATCATAACAGGATTTATTGGTTTTCACTGGATCTAAATAGTTAATGTATAAAATTCAAATTTGAAATTAGTTGATGTAGTTTTAGGTAGAGCCAAAAATTTCATATATATATGCGATAAAATAACATAGTTTATGCTGGAATATGCCATTTACCCTATATTTAGCTTGGCAATTATACGATTATATATTAGGTCACTGTATGTGTATATAAGGTGCAATTTTAGATGTGAATGAGATAAGAAACCTTTTACACCAATCTATATTTTCTTGAATTTGGGATTATTGATACAGGTGCTTCGAATCACATTACGGGTAATGTTGAATGTCTTGTTGATATCTGCGATATGGCTCCGATGATGATAAAACTACATGATGGTCGTTTTACGGTTGCGACTAAACAAAGAAAAGTTTATATCGGACCTCAGTTAGATTTGATGAATGTGTTCTACGTAGATGGATTGTAATGTCACTTAATCTATGTGTCTCAGTTAACTAGAGATTGTGGTTGTACCAAATGTGTGTTGGCATCACGGAGACCCTGATTGGAGTAGGTAAACAGTTGAATGGATTGTATTTCTTAAGAGGTATGACATAAAAAATGGTGGTGCATGTGGATGTACTGTACCAACGTTTGGGTCATCCAACCTCTAAAGCTGTGGAGATACTGTATGTATCGACTTCTAATGCTTGTAGTAGTTTTGATTCTATGAATTGCGACGTTTGTATTCGTGCAAAGTAGTCACAAGAATCATTTTCTTTAAGCAGTAATAAGACATTTGAAGTTTTTGAGTTAATTTATTGTGACTTATGGGGTTCGTATCGCATGCCCTATATATTTATTTGCTGCAAAAAATATAATATTTTTTCTACACTACGAAATTTTATAGCATTTGTGGAATGACATTTTGCGAGTAAAGTTAAGACATTTTAGAGTGATAATGGAACCGAATTCATGTGTCTCATGCGTTTTTTTAGCGATAAAGGAATTATTAATTAAATACCGTGTGTGGGAACTCTGCAACAAAATTGAAAGGTTGAGAGAAAACATCGCCATATAATTAATGTGATACGAGCACTTCAGTTTTATGCCACTATTTGGGTTGAGTTTGGAGGTTTTTGCATTCTTACAGCATGCTCCATGATTAATCGCACTCTAACCGTGATTCTAGATGGAAAATCACTGTTTGAAACTGAAGTGACCCTCTCTTTAAACCGGAAACAGAACGAGAATTGCCCTAGAGCATAAGGAAGTTATGGACGGAAAAGTGAGAATTTGGAGTAAGTGGTGACCCAACGAAGTAAGGCAGCCTCGGAAAGAAGGAATCCATTATAAGGGAATTGATTGTGATCGGTGGACTAGTCGGAATGAGAAAAACTAAGCGGGAGAAAGAGTTAGACCGGTTAAGAGGAATCAAGGTGCTTCTGTGAAGTAGCCTAGCAGGTAGGTGGTGGCGAGGTGCTTCTGTGAAGTAGCCTAGCAGATAGGTGGTGGCAAGGTGCTTATGGGAAGCAACCTAGGAGGAAGGTGGTGGCAAGCAGCTGGGCTTACCCTCCTATGAAGTCTTCTTGATGACTCATGGAGGAGGTGTCACCAAGTTTGGAGCTGAGATTTCCTTCACCTTAAGTCTTCTAATCCTATAAATATTAGTCCACTTCCTTTCTCATTAAGTTTAGAAAAATCTCTAAGAAATTCTAAGTGTGGAGAAGAATCCGCAGAGAAGAAAAGAAGAGGATTTCGTGAGAAAAGACAAGGAAAAGACTGATTTTCGGAAGAATTTCTGTTCCGCAGACAAGTTTATTCGGTCGGCAGAACAGTATTGCCTAAACCTAGACTGTGAGTTCGGTTTTTCTTTGTTTATTTCGTGGTGAATGATGCATATACATGAATAAGATGTAAGATGCATGAATACTAAATGGGTAGTATGTTAAGTTCTCGGTGGAATTATTTGGTGGTTTACTTGATGATGTTCTTGATGCCGAGACTTGAATTGAATTGATTCACCACTGGAAATTGGTTGAGTAGCCAAGTAAAGTGGTTTGATATGGATTGAAACATGCATAATTTTGTGTGGTATGATGCATGTGTTTAAGTGTGGTCAGCGTAATACGCAGTGAGGCGTGCGCGGCTGTGATTCCGAGGTGCGGTGAGGCGTGCTCGGTGAGACAGATCTATATGTCCTTAGTCCGATGAGAGCGGTACGCTGTGGGCGTAGCTCGCTCTATTGTGATACATACGGGGGATTGGGTCGCAACCACCAGCCGTATGTCGCATGACGATGCGTTGTTCGGATCACTCGGCATGTTCAGCCTTAGTGGTTGCATGTCGAATGAGGTAAGATGATGAACGAGATTCATGATTGTTAGCAAATTCAGTCTGAGTGACTGTGTGTTGGCTAGGTAAAAGGATGAACGAACTAAGGAATATGGATGCTGTGGATGGTGACTGAGAATGAGAATCGACGAGAAAATGTTCTATGTATTGTTCATATTTTTGTATCTCATTTTCGGTGAATGATCCATGTGATGTGATTTTGTTTGGGGTTTGGTAGGATCATTTTATGCATGATAGGCACCCGAATTCACTAAGCAAATTAGTTGCTTATTCATTCTCCTTCCTTGTAGGAAAGCGGTAGAGAAAGCGGAGTTAAAGAAGGAACGAAGTAAAGTCGGTGTAGCGTTGGCCTTTTTGTAAAAATGTATGTTGTAAATGACTTAATGTTTTATGGATTTTGTTGTGCACACATATACTTATGAAAGTTTGAAAATGTGGTTTTGGAACTTAAGTAAATAAAGTTAAAGGTTTTGTATATTACGACTTAAGTTCCGGTATGATATTTGGCTTTGTCCGAGCTAAACTAACTACGAATTCTTGTTCCGGTTGAAAAGCTAGGAATGAGGATAAGTAGGAATGGTGCTAAGGATGTTTCATCTGAGGCATTGGATTCGTTCTGAAGCTTTGGATGAGATATTCTAAGTGTCATTGTAGCGCCTTTGATTAGAAATGATCGGGGGTGTTACAAGAGGTGGTATCAGAGCATGGTTATGATGCTCATTCGGGACTTAAATTTTTGAGTTTTATCGAGTCAAAATGTGTCGCAAAAAGGCTTATAGGAAACCGGCTTGTTCCTCTTTGTCTTCGTTGATTAAGTTTTGACCGTAGTATTTCCTTGCAGAAGCCTCCACGTAGAGCCTTTCGATGGGGTGCTCACCTCTGTGAAGCATTAGCCCGACATGACAGGACTATATTCGACTCAGATACTTCTGAGGAATCATTACCTCAAGAACCCGAAGGATCCTCACCTAGAGAATCGGTGGGGGAGACATTAGGCAACACTGAGCATCTGGAAGGGAACAATCCTAGAAATTGGGAATCAAATGTGAATGAACGAGGAGAAGCCTCATTGTCAAGCAATAGAGAAAGTCTACGAGATCAAATACAAAGGGATTCAGCGAGAAGGAGGGATCCTTTGATGACCCTCGTACATGATTTGATTGATCGTCTAGACTGCCAAAACCCTCATGCAAGTTCAAGTCGTTCTGCTCCGCCCCCAGATTACTTAAAAGTGGTAACAATGATGAGAAACCTGGGAACATAACATTTTGAAGGAGGAACAAATCCCTTTGAGGCCGATGCTTGGCTGAGGAATATCGAGAAGAATTTTAGTGCTACTCGATGTCCAGAGGAATTCAAGAAGGATGTGGCCGTGCACTACCTAAACCGAGATGCATTTAATTGGTGGTGTGCCTTGGAAAGACGATACGGACGATACTCGTCATCATATTCATGGTCTGAATTCCGTGGAGAATTCCTGAGGAAATATTTTCCTGTCGAAGCCCAGGACCGATTGGAAAGACAATATTTGGGATTGGAACAAGGGAATAGAATAGTACGAGATTATGAAGTTGAGTTTACGCGCCTTCGACAATATGCACGTTATGGACCAAATGATGAGCGGGCAGTTGCCCGTAAGTTCATGCAAGGACTTCGACCAGAATTGTGGAGTCGCTTGCAAGTAGTAGAGTTTGATAACCTGCCCACTCTGGTAGAAAGGGCTGTGAATGTAGAGGAAGGGTTAGTAGCGAAGAGAGCTCAAGCTGCAAGACCCAGTTTGGTAAGAGATTCCGGACAACACAGGCAAAGTCCAGTCAATCAAGAAAACCGAAGCAGAGAGCGTCCGAGTAGGGGCGCGTGAATATCTGTAAGACCGGTAGAAAAACTACCGAGATGTTATCGTTGCGGACAACAGGGGCATTTGCAAAGAGCATGCCCAAACCCGGTAGCCAGAGTGTTGCCAGAGAGTATTATATGTTTTGTATGCAACGAGAGGGGGCATTATGCCACATCTTATCCACGAAGACAACCAGCACCAATAGTGCAACCCTTAGCTATGGATGCTCCAGGAAACCATCCCGTTATAGGACAAGCCCCTAAGAGACATGCGATTGCCGGTAGAGTATATGTTTTAGACGCAGAGAAACCCGGACCGTCTTGTCCTCCTAAAGGACCCATTACAGGTATGTTGGGTTCTTACTTTGATTTAACTTGATGCATTTGTTTACATGATGATTACATGCATAGTAATAATGTGAGTAAAAGTAAGAAATGATTGGATGGTAGGAACATTGCGTGTGGGAGGTATTTTGGTGCACGTATTGTTTGATTCAGGTGCTACGCATAGTTTTGTGTCACCCGAAGTGGTAAAGGGTTTTGAGGGAACTTTTACGAATGTAAAAGTAAGTGTGCCAATTAGAACACCTGGTGACCAAATACTCCATGCCACGAACTGTGTAATGGGAATTCCGGTAAAGATTGGCGAGATGATCTTCTCAGCAAATCTGTTGGTTGTCCCGCTAGTCCATCATGAGGTAATATTGGGAATGGATTGGGTATCCACTTATCAGGTCCTATTGGATTGTGGAAAGGGTTTAGTTACATGGGAAAAAGATGGACGACCGTTTGTTTCTTTCCAAGGAATTTGTCCAAGTGTTGGAGCAACCATAATATCGGCTATAAGAGCTGAAAAGGAATTGAGAAAAGGAGAAGCATACTTAGTCACCTTGACTATAACTAAAGACGATACAAAGGAAGAACTGAAGTTAGAAGAAATTTCAATTGTCAAGGAATTTCAGGATGTATTCCAATCTTTGGAAGGAGTACCACCATCACGCGCAAACCCCTTTACAGTTACTTTAGAACTAGGTGCAGTACCGATAGTGAAAGCACCATACCGTATGGCCCCAGCGGAATTGGCGGAACTTAAGAATCAATTGGAAGACCTTTCGAATAAAGGCTTCATTCGACCAAGTTCATCACCTTGGGGAGCCCCGGTTCTATTTGTGAAAAAGAAGGATGGGAGTATGCGGTTATGTATTGATTATCGAGGAATCAATAACGTAACCATTAAGGATAAGTATCCATTGCCAAGAATTGATGAATTATTGGATCAGTTACAAGGAGCCAAAGTATTTTCTAAGATTGATCTTGCTTCTGGCTATCATCAAATTCCGATTGCAGAAGGTGACATTCAGAGAACCGCCTTCAGAACTCGGTATGGACATTATGAGTTTGTCGTAATGCCTTTTGGCTTAACTAATGCCCCCGCAACTTTTATGAGATTAATGAATGAAGTCTTTCGAGACTACTTAGATGAGTTCGTAATCATCTTTATTGATGATATTCTTATATATTCTCGAAGTACCGAAGATCATGAAAGGCATTTAAGGCTGGTGTTGGACCGTTTAAGAGAACAAAAATTGTTTGCTAAGCTGGGCAAGTGCAGCTTTTGGAAAAACGAAATTGGGTTCCTAGGCCACCAAGTATCGGAACATGGTGTGTCTGCTGACCCCGAGAAGATTGCTGCAATCAAGGACTGGCCCCAGCCAGCCAATGTCTTTGAAGTCCGAAGCTTCTTGGGTTTAGCTGGGTATTATCGTAAGTTTGTCAAGAACTTTGCTACTAAAGCTAAGCCGTTAAATCGATTAACAGGAAAAGGAGTTAAGTTCCAGTGGGATGAAAAGGCATCAGAAGCATTTGAACAATTGAAAGAAGCCTTGACGACAGCACCTATCTTAACATTACCTGAACGTGGTTAACCTTACTCGGTGTACACTGATGCATCTCGAGTAGGTTTGGGTTGTGTACTGATGCAAATGATAAGGTTATTGCTTACGCATCACGTCAGTTAAGAAAGCATGAAGAGAACTATCCCACTCATGACTTAGAGATGGCCGCAGTGGTGTTTGCATTGAAAATATGGAGATCATATCTCTATGGAGAAATTGTCCAAGTTTTCACAGATCATCAAAGTCTCAAGTATCTATTCACTCAACCCGATCTTAACTTGAGACAACGGAGATGGATGGAATTTATCGCAGACTATGACTTGAAAATCATGTACCATCCCGGGAAAGCAAACGTGGTAGCAGATGCTCTAAGTCGCAGACAGGTCAATGTAAACATTGAAAAGGACTTAGACGTTTTACAAGACGGATTTAAAAAGATAAGTCTAGCGACTCTTGAAGGAGAAAGTAGTGAACCGTTAGGACTCCAAACGGTGAATCAAACTGGACTGATTCAAAGAATCCGTGAGGAACAACAAGAAGATTCGAACTTAAAGAAAATTATTGAAGAGCTGGAAAGTACTAATGGACGAAATGAGAAGGGGTATCACATAGCTAGTGATGGTACACTCCTATTAAATGGAAGAATTACAGTTCCTGCTGGACGGGAATTAAGGAACGAAATTCTAAAGATGGCGCATCAATCCTTACTTAGTATCCATCCTGGAAGTACTAAGATGTACCGAGATATAAAACGATACTATCATTGGCCGAGAATGAAAAGATCAGTAGCTCAGTGGGTGGCTTAGTGCCGGACTTGTCAACAAGTCAAGGTCGAACACCAATTACTCGGAGGATTATTACAAAGTTTACCGATCCCAGAATGGAAATGGGAAGCTGTTGCAATGGATTTTATAACAGGATTACCGACTGCACCGGGAAGAGGCAATGATGCAATATGGGTGGTAGTAGACCGTTTGACTAAGTCTACACATTTACTACCGATCAAAGTGACAGATCGGGTAGCGACACTAGCAGAGTTATACTTAAAGGAAATTGTTCGACTCCATGGAGTACCAGCTAGTATTGTATCGGATCGAGATCCTCGATTCACTGCTCAGTTTTGGCGAGCTTTCCAAAATGCCTTAGGATCCCAACTACATATTAGTACGGCCTTTCACCCTGAAACCGATGGTCAGACGGAAAGGACTATAAGGACCATCGAAGACATGCTCAGAATGTGCATATTGGATTGGGCCGGATCTTGGGAACAATACTTACCGTTAGTAGAATTCTCCTATAATAACAGTTATCACTCGAGTATCGGCGTGTCTCCTTACGAAGCATTATATGGGCGATCATGCCGAACGCCGTTGTGTTGGACTGAAATTGGGGAAAGAGGATTGTTTGGACCAAGTATCGTAGATGAGACCACAGAGGAAATAAAAATGGTACAGATAAATATGAAGAAAGTCCAGGATCGTCAAAAGAAGTATGCGGATCAAAATCGGAGAGAACTAGTCTTTGCGGTGGGAGATTGGGTGTACTTGAAAGTAGCAGCCCAAAAAGGTAAATACCGTTTTGGAAAAGTTGGGAAATTGGCTACTAGGTTTATAGGGCCTTATAAAATTAGGGCCTTATAAAATTATGGGAAGAGTTGGAGAACTCGCTTACCGGCTAGAACTTCCCTCGGATATGGCCTTACATCCAGTGTTCCATGTATTTATGCTTAGAAAGTACATAAGGGATCCGACTGCGGTAGAACCACAATGAATAGAGGAGCTCCGCACTAATCTTACTTACCCGGAAGGACCAATTCGGGTGGGAGAAAGAAGGATTAAACGACTAAAGAACCGAGAGCTCCGACAAATCCAAGTCTTTTGGGGAAAGCGAAACCGAATAATTGTGACTTGGGAAAATGAGGAAAATTTCTGGAGAGATTATCCGGAAATGTTTACAGATGAAGCATAAATACAAAACTTAAGAATTCGGGACGAATTCTAATAAGGGGGGGAGAATGAAGTGACCCTCTCTTTAAACCGGAAACAGAACGAGAATTGCCCTAGAGCATAAGGAAGTTATGGACGGAAAAGTGGGAATTTGGAGTAAGTGGTGACCCAACGAAGTAAGGCAGCCTCGGAAAGAAGGAATCCATTGTAAGGGAATTGATTGTGATCGGTGGACTAGTCGGAATGAGAAAAACTAAGCGGGAGAAAGAGTTAGACCGGTTAAGAGGAATCAAGGTGCTTCTGTGAAGTAGCCTAGCAGGTAGGTGGTGGCGAGGTGCTTCTGTGAAGTAGCCTAGCAGATAGGTGGTGGCAAGGTGCTTATGGGAAGCAACCAAGGAGGAAGGTGGTGGCAAGCAGCTGGGCTTACCCTCCTATGAAGTTTTCTTGATGACTCATGGAGGAGGTGTCACCAAGTTTGGAGCTGAGATTTCCTTCACCTTAAGTCTTCTAATCCTATAAATATTAGTCCACTTCCTTTCTCATTAAGTTTAGAAAAATCTCTAAGAAATTCTAAGTGTGGAGAAGAATCCGCGGAGAAGAAAAGAAGAGGATTTCGTGAGAAAAGACAAGGAAAAGACTGATTTTCGGAAGAATTTCTGTTCCGCAGACAAGTTTATTCGGTCGGCAGAACAGTATTGCCTAAACCTAGACTGTGAGTTCGGTTTTTCTTTGTTTATTTCGTGGTGAACGATGCATATACATGAATAAGATGTAAGATGCATGAATACTAAATGGGTAGTATGTTAAGTTGTCGGTGGAATTATTTGGTGGTTTACTTGATGATGTTCTTGATGCCGAGACTTGAATTGAATTGATTCACCACTGGAAATTGGTTGAGTAGCCAAGTAAAGTGGTTTGATATGGATTGAAACATGCATAATTTCGTGTGGTATGATGCATGTGTTTAAGTGTGGTCAGCGCAATACGCAGTGAGGCGTGCGCGGCTGTGATTCCGAGGTGCGGTGAGGCGTGCTCGGTGAGACAGATCTATATGTCCTTAGTCCGATGAGAGCGGTACGCTGTGGGCGTAGCTCGCTCTATCATGATACATACGGGGGATTGGGTTGCAACCACCAGCCGTATATCGCATGACGATGCGTTGTTCGGATCACTCGGCATGTTCAGCCTTAGTGGTTGCATGTCGAATGAGGTAAGATGATGAACGAGATTCAGGATTGTTAGCACATTCAGTCTGAGTGACTGTGTGTTGGCGAGGTAAAAGGATGAACGAACTAAGGAATATGGATGCTGTGGATGGTGATTGAGAACGAGAATCGACGAGAAAATGTTCTATGTATTGTTCATATTTTTGTATCTCATTTTCGGTGAATGATCCATGTGATGTGATTTTTTTTGGGGTTTGGTGGGATCATTTTATGCATGATAGGCACCCGAATTCACTAAGCAAATTAGTTGCTTATTCATTCTCCTTCTTGCAGGAAAACGGTAGAGAAAGCGGAGTTAAAGAAGGAACGAAGTAAAGTCGGTGTAGCGTTGGCCTTTTTGTAAAAATGTATGTTGTAAATGACTTAATGTTTTATGGATTTTGTTGTGCGCACATATACTTATGAAAGTTTGAAAATATGGTTTTGGAACTTAAGTAAATAAAGTTAAAAGTTTTGTATATTACGACTTAAGTTCTGGTATGATATTTGGCTTTGTCCGAGCTAAACTAACTACGAATTCTTGTTCCGGTTGAAAAGCTAGGAATGAGGATAAGTAGGAATGGTGCTAAGGATGTTTCATCTGAGGCATTGGATTCGTTCTGAAGCTTTGGATGAGATATTCTAAGTGTCATTGTAGCGCCTTTGATTAGAAATGATCGGGGGTGTTACATAAACTCTTTACAATCGGCCTCCTCCGTTGATTCAATTGAGAATTTTTTGTTGCTAGTGTTACGTTCACAATCAAGATCATGGTGGTGATAAATTTGCTTCTCAAAGTAATCATTCCATTTTTGTGGGTATTCTTTTGGAAAAAGGGTTGGCAGTATACAATGTCGATACTTGTGTTATCTCTACGTCAAGAGATGTCATTCCACACACCTATTTAGAAGCAGTTTTGGATCACCATAGAGCATTTCTTGCTGCAATAACAACGGATGTTATTCCACACATCTACTCATAAGTAGTCTTAGACGAAAATTGGCGTGGAGCAATATGAAGTGAGGTTTATGCTCTTGAAGAGAATGGGACTTGGATAGTTGAATTGCTACCTCTGGGCAAAAAAAATTTGGGTTGTAAATGGGTTTTTACATTGAATTACATATTCGATGGTATGTTAGAATGGTACAAGGCAGACCTTATTGTTCTCGGGAATAATCAAATGAAAGGTTTGGATTAGAAAGAGACAATTTTCCCGGTATGTAAGATGGTCACAGTGAGATCATTTATAGTAATTTATGTGTCTCGATATTGGGAGATACATCGTATGGATGTCCATAATGTTTATCCATAGATTTTGGACCGATGATATTTCTCATGTATGTCGTTTACATAAATCACTTTATGGTTTTTGATAGGCTCCTTTTGGACCAATGATATTTATCATGTATGTGGATAATATTATTATTTATGGGAGTTCACCAATGCTTATACATGAATTCAAACAGTATTTGAGCTCGTGTTTTCACATGAAAGATCTCGGGATTTTGAAGTATTTCTTGGACATTGAGGTGGCTCGCAGTCCTTCCGGGATGTATCTTTTTCAATGGAAGTATATTCTTGACCTTATTTCTAAAACATGGCTGCTTGGAGCTAAGCCAGTTTCCCATCCTATTGAGCATAATCATCAATTTTTGTTATCCAAGAGCTCCTTATTCTTGGATCTTACTCCTTGTGCTGATTGGTAGAACGTCTCATTTATCTTAGCGTCCCTAGACCAAAGTTGTCATATGTTATTTATGTTCTTTCCCAATTCATGAATTCTCTGAAAGGTAATCATTGTGATGATGATATTCGTGTGGTTCAAGACTCGAAAGGAAATTTGAGTCAAATCATACTTCTTTGTTTGGGCTCTGACTTACGACTTATGGCTTGGTGTGATGCTGATTGGACGAGATGTCCAATGTCTCATCGGTCCCTAATTGTCTGGTTTATTCAGTTAAGTGGCTCGCCTGTTTCGTGGAAGATGAGAAAACAGGAAACGTGAATCGTTTTTCAACGGAGATGGTATCTCATTTTTTAGCTGAGGCGGAATATCGGGCAATGGCCGATACAATTAGTGAAATTTTATGGATGCGAGAGTTGCTTAGTACCTTTGGTACAAGGTGTGGATGTCTTGTTAAAGCCAAGAACTTGAAAACTCATTTGGGACAAAACCAGTAATTGAGAAAAAGAGTACATTCACCTCCGACGCCAAAATAGAGCTGAAAATAATAAAACCAAGGTTAAAAAAAAAACAGTTGTTAATATCTTGTGTCAAACCAATCTTCTAAGCCCTTCATCATGATACCTCGATGTTGCAGCGCTGAAAGACGATTCTGAACAGTCTTGTCCATCTCCCGAACCAGCAGGTCAATAGAGGATGAAGGCTCCCAATATCTTCGTAGATTTCTCTCCCTCCATTCGAAATAAACGACCACTTGAAAAACATACTTAACAAGAAAATCTCGAATCCTCGTATAACCTAAAACCAAAATAGTTAGTAAAATGTTTGAGAAGTGATGAGTATACATGTGCTGTAGGAGGCCGAAGGTGAGCCGAAACCATATTTGGGAGGTAAAAAGGCACACAAAAAAGAGGTGATCCCTAGTCTCTAGTGGAAATCTGCAAAAAACACAACTATGGACAACATTTGACGCCCAAATAACCATTTTCACCCGTAGAGAGACGATCGAGGACGGCCAACCAAGCTATAAACGAGAACTTCGGGGTAGCATAAGAGAACCAGACTCCCTTTGACCATGGCTGAACCGGATTTATTTGTCGTAGCTGGTTCCACGTCTCCTTAGAAGAGAAGGATGTCTTAAACCAATCTTCTTTTCCTCTCCATAGCGCTATATCAACTCCTTCATGATGACAATCCTTAATCTTCTGAATCTCTTCCTCAATCTAAGTGAGCGTAAAATTATGATGTCGCATACGACAATGAGTAGCAAACACATCCCCTATAATTTCATATAGCTAAATTCCCAATTCGATACACCCGCTCTCTCCGAGGATCTCAATCAACCTACCAAGAGAACACCAATTATCAAACCAAAAAGATGTATTGAAACCATTTCTAACCTCAACTTTGTGAAACTCCTTAGCATGGTCGCGACATTTGAGAAGTTTTGCCACATCCATGAACCAATATGTGCTCTCGTGTTTGTTGACCAGAATGAGCCCTTGCGAATCAAAAAATTTTTTAATCCAATTTTCCCAAAGAGAAGTCTGAGATGAGAGTAGACACCAAATCAACTTATAGCAGGAAACGGTGTTTGTAGTGGTTAGAGGCTTTAGACCAAGGCCCTCTTCTGCTTTCGGCTTACACACATCACTCCAAACAACTTTAGTTTTTTTTTTAATTTAGATCAACGCCAGACCAAATAAACGCTGAGCTGATCTTCTCAATCTTGATAACATAAGCCCGAGGTAGCAAAAATGCTCCTATCCAAAAATTTGTTAAGCTGACAATCACTAAAGAGAGAAATTGAAGGCGACCTGCAAAAGATAAAAAGAGATTCTTCCAAGAACCAATACGAGCTCGAATTTTGTCAATTAGTGGCTGATAATCCGAGTTTTTTATTTGCTTTGTGAGCAAAAGCAAACATCAATGATACCTTTGATAGAGCCTGGCCGCCCATCTGAAAACACTATTACGTCATCCGCAAAGCAAAGGTAAGTAAGGTTTAGGGTTCTACAACCCGGGTGAAAACCATATTTTCCCTCCGTCGCTGCCTTATCCAACATTAAATACAAAAAAATCATACATATAACAATGGTGGTTGCAGTTGTTAGAGGCTTTAGACCAAGGTCCTCTTCTGCTTTTGGCTTACACACATCACTCCAAACAACTTTAGTTTTTTTTGAATTTAGATCAATGCCAGACCAAAGAAACGCTGAGCTGATCTTCTCAATCTTGATAACACTAGCCCGAGGTAGCCGAAACGCTGCTATCCAAAAATTTGTTTAGATGGCAGTCACTGAATAGATAAATTGAAGGTGACTTGCAAAAGATAAAAAGAGATTCTTCCAAAAACCAATACGAGCTCAAATTTTGTCAATTAGCGGCTGATAATCCGAGTTTGTCATTCGCTTTGTGAGAAAAGGTAAACCCATATAATGCACCGACAATGTGCCTATAATAAACGGAACTCTGAGAAGGAGTCTCTAATTTCTGCAAAAATTCTTGTGATGAACAAAGAAGTCTTCTCCAAACTAATAGTTAATCCAAAATAATGAGCAAAATCATCAAAACATCAATGATACCTTTGATAGAGCTTGGCCGCCCATCCGAAAACACCGTTATGTCATCCGCAAAGCAAAGGTAAGGAAGGTTTAGGGTTTTACAACTAGGGTGAAAACCATACTTTCCCTCCGTCGCTGCCTTATCCAGCATTAAAGACAAAAAAATTCATACATATAACAATGGTGTTTGCAGTCGCTAGAGGCTTTAGACCAAGGCCCTCTTCTACTTTTGGCTTACACACATCACTCCAAGCAACTTTAGCTTTTTTTTTTTAGTTTAGATCAACGCCATACCAAAGAAACGCTGAGCTGATCTTCTCAATCTTGATAACACAAGCCCGAGGTAGCCGAAACGCTGCTATCCAAAAATTTGTTAAGATGGCAATCACTGAAGAGATAAATTGAAGGCGACCTACAAAAGATAAAAAGAGATTCTTCCAAAAACCAATACGAGCTCGAATTTTGTCAATTAGCGGCTGATAATCTGAGTTTGTCATTCGCTTTGTGAGCAAAGGTAAACCCAGATAACACACTGACAATGTGCCTATAATGAACGGAACATCTGAGAGGGAGTCTCTAATTTCTGCAAAAATTCTTGTGATGAACAAATAAGTCTTCTCCAAACTAATAGTTAGTCCAAAATAACGAGCAAAATCATCAAAAAAATCAATGATACCTTTGATAGAGTCTGACTGCCTATCCAAAAACAATGTTATGTCATCCGTAAAGCAAAGATGAGTAAGGTTTAGGGTTTTACAACCTGGGTGAAAACCATACTTTCCCTCCGTGGCTGCCTTATCCAACATTAAAGACAAAATTGATACATATAACAAACTAATAGGGTAAAAGAGATCAAACTTGCCGTAACCCCTACTTACTTCTGAAAAATTTTGTAAGCTCACCATTTATTTGAACCGAGAAAGAATGAATAGTCACATAGAGCTCAATCCATTTAACAAAAATCACCGAAAGCTTCATAGCTATTAAAATGTTTTTCAGAAAACCCCATTGAACTGAGTCGAAAGCTTTAGAAATATCGATCTTCATCGCAGAGCAGGGAGCTATTTGAGCTTTATGATAATATTTTACCAATTCAGAGGCCAGAAGCAGATTCTTCATCATGTAGCGATCGTCAATAAAAGCTGACTGATTTGGAGTAATAAAGCAAAGAAGAATAATCTTTAGACGGTTTGGAGCTTTGAGATGACTTTGTAAATCACGTTACAACATGAAATAGGCCCGTAATCCTTCAGACCAATGGTGCCACTCTTCTTAGGTATTAAGGCCAAAATGCTGGCGTTGATGCCCTTAGGTAAGAACCCAAACGAAAAAATGACTGAACAGCCACACAAAAATCAGTGCTGACTATAGTCCTAACCTCTTTGAAAAATTCCACCATGTAGCCAGGCCTGGGAGAAGGGTCTATTACAACCTCACCTTTACATTAAAGTGCCAATACATGCCTCAATTTTTAGACAGTGCAAATTCATTCATAAACCATATATAAAATGCCAAATGTCGAGTCATCATTAACGGTTGTTAGTCAACCGTTAACGAAG
Organism: Cardamine chenopodiifolia; assembly: GCA_963922655.1. Lineage (NCBI taxonomy): Eukaryota > Viridiplantae > Streptophyta > Magnoliopsida > Brassicales > Brassicaceae > Cardamine > Cardamine chenopodiifolia. The sequence goes on from OZ000464.1 coordinate 2,854,946, forward strand.
CTTAGTCAGCAGACACATAATCAATGACATGTCCAAAATAACATCGTTTTACTTTTGAAAATTTAAAGTTTTTTGTCGAACCCAAGTTTCGAACTCGGGTCCTCCAACATAGCAATAGCAAACCGTAACCAGTTGATCCACAACCATCGTCGAAAATTAATCACACATGTTAGTTTATATACTCAACACATTTGACTTCCCCAGATAAAATAAAACGATTTTGTTTTAAATTGGAGGAAAATTAAAACCTAGGGTTTAAAATCGTGATTTCATAACTTCTTCTTCTTCGATTCTTGGACATACCGAGAAATTGCGATGAAACTAAGCTGAATCCAGGTGAAATCAAGCTTTATAGGCGACAATGAGGTATGATTTCGATCAATCTCGATCTAATTTCTATGATACTAGAGATTTATGGGTTCGTTTAATTGTTCTTGGTAGAAATTAATAACTCCTAACTTTCCTGGTTTGTCTTTTTAGAGGGTTTCCTAGGAAGTGTCACTGTGGAGAAGATATAGTGATGAAGACGTCAAACACTACTGAAAACCCTAGAAGATTATTTCATGCTTGTCCTCTTGGACAACCTGTAAGTGCATCATGTTCATTGAGTTTTGGATTAATTAAGTTGTGCTTTTAGTTATAGATAATTTTGAATGTGAGAGGATAATAGGTTTCATGTGTTTAAATGGACGGATACATGTATGGTTCAAGAGATTGAAGATTTGATCGAGAAAGTAGATAACTTAGAAGGAAGCTCGATCATAATGCAAAAAAGCTTCAATGCTTGTGAATCAGAGATTGACATTCTGACAATGGAGACGCGTGTGTGTGTGAGGCTGTGGTTGAGAAGGAAGTTGAAGAGTTGAAAAATAAGCTTCGTAGCTTGCAGAACCTCGTGGTGTTTGCTTTGGTGATGGTTATATTTTTTAGGTTTATATTTTAAGAAAGATTGTATGTTTTGTGATTGTAGCTCTTGTTGATGTTATCTTTTGTAGTGAAACTAATGATGTAATGTGTGTTTAGATTTAATGAATAAAAAAACTTGCAAAATAATTGTCTTTAGTTGAAAACACACATCAAATTCCCTCAAATTGTCTTACAAAACACAACACTGTAAATTCCAAAAGAAAACCAAAAACCTACTTCCTTACCTAATCCGATCAGTTTAATCCAAAAACCTACATAGCTAAGCTTAATTGCTTCTTATTAGAACTCCGACCGTTTTAAAGAGACCATGTGACACATATTTCCAATCTGAGACGTGGCTATTTCTTCTTCTTCACAGTCCAAAAGTCGATTTGTTGAATGGGGACAACCAGCGTTAGACCGTGATTCATTGACTGGACCTGTTGTGATTTTGTCACAGAGAGTTTCAGAACAATTCACAGAGATTGGTTTCGAGGCTTGAGAATTTTGAAATTTCAGGAGGCAGCCGTCCTCTGTGTGCCCCCATTTCCCACATCGAGTACAACGCATAGAAAGCCACAGATACTCAAAAGAAACGGTGACATCTTCGTTTCGAACCTGGAAACAATAGCTTGTTGACAGCTCCTTAGTTAGAGAGACATCAATAAACATTTTTTCTTCATCAAAGGATGTCACAAGTTATGTGTCAGAATGTAATTTGATGGGATTCCCACATTGCTGGCAATAAACTAATCCCCTTCCACAAAAAGAAAGCCGGCGGAACATTCCCCATCTTGACCCACATTGGCATTGAGGTTAGTTCATGCTGCGCGTCTTTAAGTATTGGAGTTCATTTCCAGACTATCATTGGGATCTCGCATATATTCCACATGCACCGACGCAAAACACGAGTTCTTACGTTAGAATTACGGATTCTGAATTGATCGTTGTCTCGTTGATAACATATGCGTCGATTTTGATAGTTTTATCTCTGAGGTTCCAGATTTTGTTTACGATGACATGGACCTTAGCAATGTGAGGTGCTGTCGAAGAAAATCGGCCAACAAAAAAAATCTTCCCAAAGCGGTGGAGCCGCCTCAAGAACCTCCGTCGGAACTGTAACCACTTGTTTCCCTTCAATGGTTTGAGTTTCGACATTAAACTTGGATAGACAACCTGCAACTTGTGGCCATGTCTTTTTCCGAGTTTCTAAAAGTTTTGGTCCGACCACAGCCCCTGAGACAGAGCAGGGGACAAACCCGTCGACAAGAACATGGCCAAAAATCAGCGAAAGCAAGCTAGCTTTTGGGCTTGAAGGTGAAACAGGAACCAAAACTTTTTCCGACACCTTTCCTGGTGCGTCTTCCCGGACAGAGTAAGCTCTCACCGAAACTGAAGGTTGTGGCACAACTCATGCGACCTGTTTAGAAACTACAACATCCTCCCACACCGCCCAACGTCGTCTTGGGTCTCCGTTACAGCTCTTTCCTCTACTCAGCCTGATTCAACAAAGTCGCCACCAATGTACTGCCGATGAACCACCACGCCGCAGCCATCGCCGCAAGACCTAAGACTAAAACTCTAGTCGCTTTGACAATCTCCTCTAACTTTTATTATACGTGACTTAGAGAGAGAATCCCTCTTACTTAACTTCAACTTCCAGATATTTTGCGAAGACTCTTGGTCGAAATGAGTTCGACTCATTTTTACTCAAGTCGGATATTTGTAAATTGAGAGAGTTATGGACCTATTGTGCAATTAGTTATTATTTATGTTTAGCTTGTTAATTTTATATGATTGTATATTCAGTCACTGGACGTGTATAGACGGTGCATCCTTAAATGTGAATGAGATAAGAAACTTTTTACACCGATCTATGTTTCGTGACAAACTTTTTAAGATCAAGTTCGGTTCCGACAGTTTGTGTAATTATGGTTAAGTTTAGATTTTTTTGGTAATTATAAATAATTTTTAGAATTTCTTAATACTTTTAAATATTAATTACTCAAATAGGTAATTGGAATAATTGTTTGACATATATTCTTATTTTTCAATATATCCAGTTTTACATCCAAATAAAATAAAATAATGTTAGTAGTAACAAAACCAAGTGAAATTAAGTAAATGATAATAGCATATATATTGACGTTGAATATGATTAACATATGTATATATATAGGTACACTTCTATCTTTCTGTAAAATTAAACGTAATATTTGACTAAACATCTAAATATATATTTATTTGCTATTTTGGTGAACAAAAAGAAATATTTAATATGTTAGAAAAAGAATATAAAATTCTATGATTATCATAGGCAAATATGATTAAAAAGTATCAATTAGATATCCATATATATAAATAAGATAGTAGATAGAGCAACATGAATTCCTTACTAGTTAAGTGACAAAACCTAAAACCATCTTAAATTAATTTTTGATCAATTATAAGCTTATATAAAAAAATAGTACATTATAAAGGAAAAAAATAAACATCCAAAAAACAAAGGTAGTTGGATAAATTTTTTGTTGTTTTTGTTAATTTCATTACATGATGTGAAGCAATTATTATAAACAATCTCTAAAATGCAGTAAAGGGAACAGTGTTGTAATCTATAAAACTATTATGAGTATCTAAGAATGAGTTCCCCATTGGATAAACATGATGGAAAAAAAAGATCAAAGATAACCAAAAATACAATAATAAAGGAATAAACAAGAAAAGATGGTGGGAAGATATTTTGAAGAAGAAGAAAATATCTTTGATATTTTTTTTGAAATATCTAAAACAAAGTTTCATTCCGCCAAATTGACCGGTGATGACGTGGCAACATTACCACGTGTAAAAGCGTCTACAACTATACCGTTCTCTCTTCACCTTCTGATAATTTTCTTCGTTCTCTTTCTCTCTCTCTCATCAAGATAGCCAATGGTTGGTGATTACAGAGAAAGCTTTAGCCGTCGCAGCTCCGACGATTCTGATGATTCCGATGATGCTTCTTCCGTTGAGGAAGAAACAACTTCTTCTATGGTATATATATCTATATATTCCTTGTTTCTGATGACTTTGATTTTTTTATTGCATGTTTGTTTCTTCGTCTGAATCGCCGTAGTTTTCGGTTAATTTTAAGTTGATTGTGGTAATTTTCTCTTATAATAACAAAAATTATTAGATTTTACTTTGTAGTTTTTATTTTATTTTTTGAAAATGAGATTGTTGTGTTTTTTTTTATTGTAGTGTTGTTGATGAATTTGATTCATACTAAAGCGACGTAGTTTCTAGTTTTTTTTATGGTTACGCCTTCATTAGAGAAGATATTTAGATTTTTGTATATTAGTATTATACAAATAACCAATAATAATAATAATAATAATAATAAATAATAATAATGAACTTTAACAAAAAAATTCAAATAATAATAATGATACTTTTTGTGCGTTGAGAAAATATTATAAATTGCTAGCAAAGGTGCCTTTTTATTCGAGTTTGCAGGGTTTTTTTAAAATTAGATTGTAGTGTTTGAGATTGAAGTGTTGTTAATAAATTTGATTCACAATAAAAAACGACGTAGTTTATTGGGTTTTTAATGGTTATGCTTTCATTAGAGAAGATATTATACGTTTATAGATCAGTTTTATACAAATAATTTTGAGTTGTGTGTTTAAAAAAATATTATTATAAAAAATCATTAGCAAATGTTCATTTCTTTAGATTTTAGATAATTTTGTAGTTACTAAGTCGTTTAAACATATTTGTTTGTAGTATTCTGGAGGAAAAGAGTATATGATGGATACAGAATGGACTGATGAGAAGCATAGTTTATATCTTAAATCAATGGAAGCTTCATTCGTAGATCAGCTTTATAATTCCCTCGGCGCGCTTGGTAACAATGAGAATGTACCATCTACAAAGTTTGGTAGCATTAGAAACTCTTCTCAAGAGCAGGTACGATACATTTTGATGATATTACAATATCTTTGCTTTTAGGATCATTGAATTTTCATCTTGTGTATATTTTTGCTATTAGTTCAAGGTTCTTCATGATGGTTTCTGGCAGAAGATTAATGTAAAACAACCTGAATATCGCGGTAATGGAAGACTCGGTGGTGGTTCTTGCGAGTTTCTTAAGAGTCCGTGGATTAAGCGTTTTAAAGGTGTACCAAAGAGCCATAGTCCGGTAACGGATGAAGATAGTTCCAAGCCCGAAAATCAAATGGTTAGTAGCTCAAATGGGAAGAAGGGACTTGTCATATGCAGCTCTTGTTCAGCTTCAAGTCTTAAGCATATATGTTCTCATTCGCGGGACCTAGGTCAAATTAGTATAGGAGAAGGTGCTTATCAAAATTGTGTTTTATTTTGTATGCCTCTCTTCAAAAATGTTGTTTCTATTCTAAATTTTTTTTTGTAATTGTGTTATGTTTCAAAGCAGAGGTATCTGACCAGAACTTTGTCAATGAAGTAACAAAAGGCGAAAACGGAAGCTCGAAGAAGATGAAGACAATAATGAACGAATCGCCGAGTAATGATCAGGTAACTTCGGTTTCCAATTATTTTGATCATATCACTGAATGTGATGAATTATTGATCCAAATTGTTTGTTGGCATAGGTAGTTCCACTCAGAAAAACTCCTACGACATGACAGTTTCTGGAAAGGTCGTGAATTGAAGCTGGTATGAGAAGAATTTTGTATATGTATATAAATTTGAATAACTTTAAGTCAACTTAGTATCGTTAGTTACATGTCTTCAACGTATATTCCTAACTACAATATATATAAGCTCAAGTGAGTGGATTCATTTGTAATGTAAACCTTAAATTGGCATCAACTTAGTTTTTGATGGTAATCCTTATAAAAAAAAATCTTAGTTTTTGATAGTTTATTGTTTTTAGTATAGTATATAACTTTGAGATTCCGGCGTCTGCCTAATAGTATACAAGGCAAAACATAAGCAAAAGATCCAACTTAGTAGTTTGAGTATCTAAAAAATATTAATTCTTAGTTACACGAACTATATGCGACGGTATATTTATACATCCAAACTAATTTAATATTCTAATAACCAGTAACGGATCCAGAAAATATATTTATTGGATATAAAATTAATATATATTTAAAACTATTAACAAAAATATATGAATTTTATTTCCAATCCGTATGGCAAAGAAGCATTAAAAACATACCTAAAATATAATATGGATGCTTAAAATACACGATTACAAATGTCAATAAGGTTACTATGGAGCTTATAAATTTTTTTGTAAGATAACAAAAATACAACCTAGAGAAAATATAAAATAAACTCCAAAACATCAGATAACATTAAGGAACGAGTGTTGATATGTTATTTTATATATAATCAATGTCTTTAAAAACTCAACCAAAAATAATTTATGCAAAATTAATAATTTACAATTAAGGAATAGTATTCGTTGGGACGTCTGTCCATTATGAAGATATTATATATGCACAACTTTTCATCATAATTCGAGTGCTACATAGAGAATATGTTAATCATAGGGATGTTATACATGCAAAACTGCATATCGGAAAGAATTTGCATCTAGATATCGTTGTTTGAAAAAATTGTAAACCGTAATCGCATGCAATGCAAATAATCAAATAACATCATCAAATATCTTTAATAATAATGATGAATAGATGAAAACAAAAAGAATAATATTCGTTAAAACACACAGAAATACAATATATCTACAATTAATGTGAATGATATGGGGCTAGATTATGTCAAATATGCAATCAATAGGAAGACAATGTTACAAAAGGAAACAAAAAACATTTAAAAAGTGACATCGATAAAATTTCCTTGGGTGAAACCATGCAAGTATTCCCAATTGACCCAAAAAGGGAATTATTACAAAGCATAACATGGAATTTTTTAAAATTAATGGGTGCACTTGCACCCCCTATCTCCAATGTAGATTCATGCCTATTGAGTACATGAACTGTTGACTTTTCATAGTGGTATACACGAATTATCATAAATTATATGCATTACTACACCAAGTATTGATATCGCGTGGTGATATTCACCAACAATAATAAATCATGTGTGCTACTACACCAAATATTAGTATTATATAATGACATTCACCAACAATCATAAATTATGTGTGCAACACCATTATTATTGTTTTATTATTTTAATTTTAAAATCATAATATCTAAATCATCAGATCCATTTATATATATATATATATATATATTAAAATATGTATAATATTTTGTATATTATATAATGAATAGAATAATTGGTCAAAATATCAGCAAAAATAAATTTCATTAAAATTTTGTGTAAACTATTTTAGAAATCACATAAAAAATAGTTCAAAAATGTTTATAAAAATCAACTTGAAATTTTTTTTATATTAACTTTTATTTATATTTTTAAAAATTAAATTTATATTACTATTTTAATTTTAATTTAGTGTAAGAGTGGACATAGATTTGATATATTGGAATGTTGGAATACTAAATTCATTTTGTCTGATCCGAAAACAATTACCCAAATATGCTCAAAATAGGTAAAAATTAAACATAGTAATATAAAATTTATTTTTTGAACGTTTTTAACTTGAAAATTAAGAGTTATACATAATCGTTGAATAACAGGTTCCTCAAATATCTTTGAGGATAAAAATAAAAGTTAGAAGTAAAACATTGATTTTGTGCCATCTTAGCCAATTTGTCCGCTACTTGGTTACACTGTCGAGGTACCATCGTAAACGTAACATTGGTGAAGTGATCCACCCTACTGCGGATATCATTTAAAAGTGGATCTATACTTGTATTCAGACTGCGATAATATAGAAGGTCTTCCATAATGATATTACGATATCCTCTACACCATAGAGATTGTAATGAATGTAGAATAGCCATTCCTTCCGCTTCCAACGGATTAACACCTTGTTTTAGTTTACTTGAAGCCGCAAATTTATAAACTCCCTGTTCATCGTGTATAATCCAACCAACACCAGTTGACAAACTATTGTGAATAAAACTAGCATCGACATTACATTTATAGAAAGTTGCGGGCGGGGGAGTCCAATGAGTTGGTGAAGACTGGTTCGCCGAATAGGAACTCCTTGTTGTCCGGCCAGTAGTATTGACCTCATTCCATTCTTTAGTGTTATCCAAAGCGCGAGAACAAACAGTATGAGGATCATGTAAAATCTTATTAAAAATAAAATCATTACGAGATATCTAGAGTTGCCATAAAATCCAAAAGACACTATGCTAAAAAATTTTGGTAGTCGTTGAATCATAAATATCAAACAGCCCTTCCATGTTCTTCTCTAGGGTGTTCGTAGGCTGAATATTTGCTAGACCCGGTGAGCTATACATACGCCAAACTGCTTGGGCATAGTCACATTCGAAGAAAATGTGGTTTATTGTTTCAGAATGTTGACAACATCTTTTACAAGTCGTATCAACCGTTATACCCCAACGAGCAACTTCAAATCCTGAGCCAATAGCAGAGGATAAAATATGCCAAAGGAAATGTTTTATTTTGGGGTCGTTTTGGTCTTCCAAATCCTTGATTTTAACAATATATTACCTGGTGGTATAGGTCTAGTCGGGATTGATGGGTCCGGGAAATGCGTTGCTAACCAATAACCAGACTTAACTGAATAGTTGTCGTCCTTATATATAATGCCAAATGAGTTTGTATTCTATCTCTGTATGAGGTATATACATGTTCCTCGCATAATAAGCATCATTGGGATTAAAATGTTCACATAATAACTCCTCATTCCATTGTCTATGATTAAATCGCCAGAAATCCCGCAGATAAATAGGTGTATCCTGTGAAGAAGAGCTTGTTACTGGTCTGGGGGATGAGATGGTATCCACAAATCAGAGAATGGTCGTATTGTGCGTCCGTTACCAATACGGAATCGAATGCCTTTAACTAAAAGATCACGACCACTAATTAATGACCTCCAACCGTGGCAGGATTTCCGGGAGATCATTGCTTCTAGTAAAATTGTTTTCGGGAAATATCGACTTTTTAAAATCTTAGCAAGAAGACAATGAGGATCTTGTAGAATACGCCACGCCTGTTTTGCAAGTAAAGAGTCATTAAATTTTTCAATATCTTTAAAACCAAGACCTCCTTCTTTTTTAGGGATACTCTTTTGCTGTCGTTTGATCCCCACTAGAATTGAGATAACTCGGAGTCTATCTCATGACAAATAGTCTTTGGTAATTTAAAACAGCTTATCGCATAAGTAGGCATCACTGTAGCTATGGATTTTAAGAGCACGTCTTTCCCTCCTTCTGACAAAATTTTTTGATTCCAATTCTTCGTATGATCCCTAACTTTCTTGACAAGATACTTGAATAACTCACATTTCTTATGAGAGAATTCATCGGGGAGCCTCAAATATTTACTGCAGCCATCAGAACTTTGAATGTTTAGGACTTGACAAACTTCAAGTTTTTTAGATTCATAGACTCGTGATCCAAAGGTAACAGAGGTTTTTTTGACATTTACTTGTTGACCCGAAAGCTTCCCGTATTGATATAACACTTTAGATAATATAGTATTATTTTGACGATTAGCTTGACAGAAGAAAAACGAATCAACCGCAAAAAAGAGGTGACTGACACGAGGACCATGAACACTTATGGATAATCCCGTAATATTACCAAGCCGTTCTTCTCGGTTGAGTCTTTGAGTAAGCATTTACGCACAAAACAAAAACAGATATGGTGAGAGGGGATCACCTTGACGAATGCCTCGTGTAGGTTGTATATCACCGTATGGGCTACCATTGATAAGGACTAAATAAGAGACAAATTTTACACAAGTCATGATCCACGTAATTCATTTCTCACTGAAGCCAAGCCTTGACATTGTCATTTCAAGATAACTCCATTCGACTCGATCATAAGCTTTAGATATATCAGTCTTTGTGGCCATGTAAGTCTTCGACTGTCGTTTTCTTGTCTTCGAAGAATGTAGTAGTTCATGTGAAATCAGTACATTGTATGTTATATGTCGCCCTGGAATAAACATTGTTTGTTGGTCAGAGATAAGTGATGGCAGAATCGGTTTTAAACGATTAATGAGTATCTTGGAGATGATCATAAATGCGACTTTACACAAAATAATCGGTCGATAGTCTGTGCTTGGCTGATAGATCTTCGAGATGAGACAAATATGGGTTTTATTGAGACCAGAAGGCATTACTCCAGAATTAAATAATTCCTTGATCTCAAGTATTATACTATCACCAATGGTAGATATGAATTGATGGAAAAATGCACCACTTAAACCATTGGGACCATATGCTCTATCTCTGCCAATGGTTTGGATGGTAGACAAAATTTTGGAACTAGTCAGCCGTAAGAACTTGGTTCAGTTCACTCGTGACCGATGCTTGGACGTCAGTAAAAAAATCTCCCCATTCATTATTTCCAACACTTTTGAATAAAGTCTGAAAATACTCTATGGCTACTCTAGAGATAGTGTCATCCTTCGTAAACTCCACTCCAATATCATCCATAATTGATGTGATACGATTCCAGGCTTTTCTCATTTTAGCACATCCATGGAAAAATTTAGTATTCCGATCCTCCTCTTGTAGCCACTAATTCCGACTCTTAATTTTCCAATAAACCTCTTCTTGATAATATGCTACATTAAGCTTTTCCTTAATGCTTCAGATTGAGCACGTTCTGGAGTAGGTTGTATAAATGCCAACTCAAGTTTTGCCTTTAAGGACTGGATCTCTGTTTCCAAGTTCGTAATATGACTTCGTTTCCATCGTGATATTTTTCGTCTAATCATCTTCAACTTTGTTTGGAGATCTACTCGGTATGACAATGTACTCCATTCAGTCTCAACAGCCTCCTTAAAACTATCCCGATCATAGTCTTTTTCATACCGAAAATGGCCATTCCTTATACTTGTTGCTGAAAGAACATTAACAATAATCGGTCTATGGTCTGATTCAATTGGTTCCAAAAAATCAGAGAAGGAGCCAGGGTAGTGAGATCGCCACTCGGTATTGGCCAAGGCTTTGTCAAGACAACACTGTATTAACTACGTAGTTCTCGTACCATCATCTATCACACTTCGATGACCACTCCAACTAAAATTATTTTCTTTGTGACTAAGATCAGTCATATTACATATCTCCAATGTTGTATTGAAGTCTTTGAAGGTGTCCACATTTCGTAAATGTCCACCAATTTTCTCACTATTACTTCAAATCTGATTAAAATCTCCGATCATAATCCATGGGTTATTCCTAGTCGTTGTCGTTCGTTGGAGTCTTTCCCATAATTCATTCCAAAATTGTGGATTTGGGTGGCCATAAACAGAAGAAAAATAGAACGGAAATGATTTATCATTAATAAAACATTCTAAAAGTCTTGCATCATGGTATAATATATTGATGTCGAGAGTATTCTTCCAAAAGAGAGCAAGACCACCACTAAGACTAGTAGGAGGTACAATAAAATAATTCGGAAAGCCCAAGGAAACAAATAAGTCACACACAAAGTTGAAAGGTTGTTTTGTCTCAATAAGAAATATTGTGTCAAGGAGATAGCGACGACATATCTCCTTTAACCGATGAACCACCGAGCGTTTTCCAATGCCCTGGCAGTTCCAACTTGCTAGTCTCATTCGATCCTTGGCGGTATCAGGCCCACCTCGCCGCTAAGTGAACAATGGGTTGAACTGGCCTTGGACGCCTCAGTTCTGCGTCTTTTGTGGGGACAGTTGGATGGTGAACCGATTGGTCGAGTGATTTCATGGATGACATCATTGCCGGCTTGCTTAAGGGAGAGGAGAAATCATCTTTTCCTTGCTTTGGATTCTTTTGGATCAAAGATGGACGTATAGTTGTGATAAAAGTTACGGAGGTCTCCAAAAGAGAATTGTCTGCCATCAATCGAGATCATGAAATTGTCTGCACTTTGGATGCAGAAAGATGATGTGATGGAGGAACTAAGTACTAATGCGCCAGAGGTGCTGCTTGAATTGCCCATAATGAGGACCCATATATGAAAAGAGAAGAGACTTTGTTTTCATCATTATCATTTTTGGGTTCTTGATGGCCCGTAGCAGCCTTTTCCTCAGGCACAGAGCATTCTATGATATCATGCTGAAGTGAATGGCAGCGAAAGCAGAAGTTGCGAATTTTCTCAAACCAAAACGATACGACGACATAATCATCTCCAAATTTGAACCGATGCTCAAAGATCAATGCTCGAGCCAATGGCCACTGTAAACAAAACCTACCAAACGTTGCATTATCACCAAGAGTATCATCTCGTTATGATTCGAGAACATGACCCAAAGTTCCAGCGATATAGTTAACCATGGCCGCTGACCAAAACTGAATAGGGATATTTTGGACTTGTACCCAGAAGTTAACGGAAGAAAGTTCATCACTGCGGATGGAAGGCAACCAGGAATCCATTGCTACCATCCATTGATTGAAGCTCCAAGGACCACAACTATCACAAGTTGCAGCGCTTCATTAGACGAAAATAAAAATTGAACTCTGTCATGATCGACGACCCTACCCGAGACCGACGTATCCACTCCCCAAAGCCTAGGGAAGAACCATGAAAGAGCCCGAATATTCTGTCTTTTCGGATTTGCCAGACGGATTGACAAACTGAACTGATACGCCCTTGATGCCTGAGAAAGTAAGTCTTCATGAACAGAAAAATCAGAATCGTTAAAATTCATGTTGACGAGATTAATGATGTCGGATTCAAGACACAGATGAGACATGTGTTGTATTGGTGACAGGGTTGAAGATGAAGGACAATAGCAACTAAATAGCAAATCTCAGAAAACTGAATTGCAGTTGTCATCGAAAGTTATGGTGGAGGTTATATCCGGAATATAAGCGACGGTTGGAGATGTACTTGGTAATCACGGCGGTTTCCATGGTGAAATAACAGAACATGAGGGCCAAAACTGGCAGAACCATCGAGCAATAGAACGCCGGACAACACTTCTACATCGACAATGATGAGACAGGATAAAGGCATAAAGTTGAGTAATCACAAGAAGAAGAAGAAGCAACAGAGAAGAGAGAAAATAAAGCATTTTTAGTTTAAAATTATATTATAGTAATCTAAATTTAATTTAAAAATAGAAAAGAAAATTTAATTTAAAAACTTTCAAGTTGACCGTAGTCCCTGAAAATTAACATACATTAAGAATTATGTAAAATGTCACAAATCATTCTAAAATTCAAACTAATTAATAAAATGCAAACTAATATATATAATTAACAAATTTGCAAAAAATACAAACAATTTTATAAAATTAACAAATTTGCAAAAATACAAACAATTTTATGAAATTAACAAATTTGTAAAAAAAACAATTTTATAAAATTAATAAATTTTCAAAAATACAAACAATTTTATAAAGTCCAAAATTTAGTATAAAATACAAACATTAATAAATCCAAGCAAGTTTTTAAAATCTATTTTTTTAATAAATATAGAGGTGTAACATATAGAGGTAACATGTAGAGGTGTCAAAATGTTTTTAATGTGTTGACCCAAGCTATTAAACATTATATTAAAAGTTAAATGGATATTATACAAAAAATAATATCACACCATCATCATTACAATCATCATCACCACCGTCATCATCACCATCATCGTCATCATCATCACCATCATAAATTCATTTTGGCGGCTACGTTTTTTGGAGGGAAATTTACGTATTTCTCGTTTTGATAAAAAATAATGGATTTACGTTTCGGTAAAAAAAAATACAAAATTAAGTTTTTGGCAAGAAAATTATGTATTCTTTTTGGCGGAAAAATTGCTGATTTTTTATTTTTGCGAAAACTTATAGATTCGAAATTTTTGGAATTTTATGGAATCAAAATTGTTGCGAGAAAATTGTTTATTTTAATTTTGGTGGGAAAATTGAGAGATTACGAAAATTGGTTAATTTGGTTTGATTCAATTTTAAAAAAATTAATGGATCAAATGGATAACCCATTAACTTATCACAAATCAAGTCGTTTGACCCATCAACCCATTTAACCATCAACCCAGTAGAATAAAAAAATTCAATTCATTAGGGTTCATGATTGGGTTGGCTCGGATAACAGATGTAACATGTAAAGCTAGAAAGAAAAAAAAATTTTAAATAAATTTTAGGGGTAATTAATGAGAATACTATCGGTTAATCTATACAAAACCATTATTAGAAAGTAAAAAGAAAAAGAGTCATACCGTTATGGAACCTTTCACAGTATTATTGTGAAAAGGAACACCTAGAATGTGAAATTAAAACATTGGGATCCCGTTTTATACAATAAAATAGTGAAAGTGTCTATTTTTAGAAATTTTCTTTAAATATATGGTACTTACTGAAATGTTATTATTTTCTGTAAATAGATTTATAAGATTTCTTTTCTCTTCTGTCTTCCAAATAAATTTAGCATATATATATATATATATTTGCAAATTTAGTTTTTTGAAAATTTCAATTTTTAAATTTTTTTATAACTCTTTATAAACTTAGTACAGTCTTAAGACGTTTTTACATAATATTTTAAAAATCAAATTATAAAAAATCTTAGTTATAACAAGATTATAAAAAATACAAAAAATCTAACAAACTAAACTATATGTAATTAACAACCTAGTATCACAAATATAAATTCCAAAACCTAATTAAGTCAAACCACCTAATATAACAAATTCAAATTCCAAATCCTAAATTATTAGTCTGTGATTGGTTGGGATGTTGGAGCTATCTACATCATCAACTTTTTGGAGCGGCCTAAAAATTAACAATTATGATTTATAATGTTTTTAACGCTGTTTTTTTATGCTTGCAAATGAACGATCGTGTAACACCATTAAGACTATTCTCTCACGGTATGGAGAAGTTTCGGGACAGTCAATAAATCTATGGAAGTCTGCAATTACTTTTGGAAGTAAAGTTCATCACACGGTTAAACGGAAAATGCGGCATATTCTTGGGATTCACAAAGAAGGAGGGAATCATAAATATTGAGGGATTCCAGAGCAATTTGGTAAGAAGAAGAGTGAGATGTTTCAATACATCATTGATAAAGTTAACAAAAAAACATAGGGTTGGAGTAAAAATTTCTTATCGCAAGGTGGGAAAGAAGTTTTACTTAAATCTGTGGCTTTAGCGATGCCTATCTATTCATTGAATGTGTATAGGCTTCCACGAGCAATTTGTAAGGAGATAAATGGTATACTGATTCGGTATTGGTGGAATAAAAGAGCTGATTCAAAAGGAATGCATTGGTTTGCTTGGAATAGGCTAAGTTGTCCTAAAAGAGAAGGTGGTCTCGGATTTCGTGACTTGGAAAGTTTCAATCGAGCACTTCTTGGAAAGCAGAGTTGGAGGATTCTACAAAACCTTCAGTGTTTAATGGGAAGAGTCTTAAAAGGGAGGTATTTCAATGATACAAACTTTCTTAATGCTAGGATAGGCAAGAAGTCTTCTTTTATTTGGAAATCAATTTTATATGGACGAGATCTCATGAAACAGGGGCTGCGATATGTAATAGGCAATGTTACAATGGTTAATGTCTGGCTGGATCCTTGGCTCTCCACTAATCCTCCCAGACCACCTGCTAAAAAGAATGATGATATGTCGGATTGTATGGTTTCTGAGTTACTGAATGAATTCGGCACAGATTGGAATATGGACAAAGTTATGGATATGGTTCATGCTGATGATGTTAGTAAGGTTTTAGCTTTAAAGGTCAGTTCGTATGCTACAGGAGATTAGCTTGGCTGGCACTACACTAAGGATGGACTTTACACAGTTAAGTCTGCCTACTAGTTTGCAACCCACTTAATACCAGAAACAATGGTGACACCACCGCCGGAGACCTCAACATAAAACGACAAATATGGCGAGCAAAAACAGCACCGAAAATTAAGCACTTTCTCTGGAAGTTAGTCTCTGATGCTCTCCCTACAGGCGAATCTCAAAGAAGAAGACACATCAGTCAAATTTCCCTATGTTGGCGTTGTTGTAGTCAAGAAGAAACAACTCACCACCTATTTTTTGACTGTCAGTTCACAAAAGCAGTTTGGCGAGCATCGGGTATTCCTATTCCGATGTTATCAGAGTCACATGTGATGAAAGAAGAAAAGATCAAGATGATTTTGTTATTTACCAATCAGGTACACAACTCATAATCTGCTCATCTACCTTTCTGGATACTTTGGAGAATTTGGAAAAGCCGAAATTTATTATGCTATTAGCAAAAACATGTCTCTTGGCAAGCGACATTGAGATATGCGGTTTCGGATTCAAAGGACTGGTCTGATACACAGGATATAACATTGAGCTCTATGGAGCGAGCTATTCCTTTTTGGCGACATCATCATAATGGGATTTTGGAAACCACCTGACATAGGATGGTTGAAGTGTAACTTTGATGGCTCCTTTATAAATGATGGGTTACCTTCGAAAGCAGGCTAGTTGGTTTGTAATAGCAATGGAGTCTATGTTGGTTCACGACAAGCGAGAGGAAGATTACGATGAGTGCTTTGGAATGTGAATTTCAAGCTCTCTTATTGGCTATGCAGAATTGTTGGAGTAAGGGTTTCCGAAATGTCTGTTTTGAAGGTGACAATCAAGATTTGATAGACATTATTCAAGGTACTAAAATGAATTTTGGGGTTTTTAAATGGGTAAGAGATATCCATACATGGAGGATGAAGTTCGAGAATGTTCAATTCTGTTGGACACCCCGTCAATGCAATGTTCCTGCGGACATATTAGCAAAAGCAATGATACCGAATAATTTAACATATGCACATTACTCTTTGGTTCCGAGCATGATAACCTCTGCTCTTCATTGTAACTATACTGGTATGCATTAATATATGAAGAAGATGTTAAAAAAGATATATAACTTTATTTCTTTGCCCAGCTCCTTAGTTTTCTTATAAAGGTATAAATAAAATAATAATATTATTATATTACTGTATAAAATACATAATATACCTGGCTTATGTTATTTATGTTACTCTATTATGAATATTTATTATGTATATTTATTCATACACTTTTCTATATATACATGTTTATTACATTAACTATATTATTTATAAAGTGTAATACTAAACAATAACATTGGAAATTACATCTATTTTAAATATAATTTTGTGATTCATCATTCATAATATACATCAAAAGTAAAAAAAATTATAAATTATATATTTTGTATACTAATTAAAAAATATTTTTTATACTGTAAAAATACATAATATTTTCAATAAGATAAAATAACTAATATATACATATATATATATTACAAATGTTATATTTACC
Organism: Cardamine chenopodiifolia; assembly: GCA_963922655.1. Classification (NCBI taxonomy): domain Eukaryota; kingdom Viridiplantae; phylum Streptophyta; class Magnoliopsida; order Brassicales; family Brassicaceae; genus Cardamine; species Cardamine chenopodiifolia. Next base: position 2,872,202 of record OZ000464.1, read on the forward strand.
ATTTATATTTATTTTAAAGTACATACAATAAACAATTATGCAGCTATAATCAATACACCTACAGTAAAAATTCTACAAAACCAAAATACAACTACATCTAACACAACCACATCAAAATTGTACAACAAAATTTCTAGAGTCTAACTAATCACCCACTAAATCAAATTAACAACATAAAGATTAGGCTGCTTTAACAACAGTCCAAGTATTACCCATTAAATCTACTTAAAAATGAAAACTTACATTTTAACATGAAAGGAGGAGACATACATGGTCTTAATGGTACAATTTCCAGATTATTTGCGCGCTTTCTCTAATCTTCTCGATGAGATTGATTTGTTTTGAGTTAATTTTTTTTAATTTTTGCTTTCAATTATTCATCGTTTATGTAATTTTCATGCCAACTATTTACCCCGGATCTCTAGAGTTTTAATTCAAAAAATTCCTTTAAAACTATTTTTCTAGATTGGCTATCAATCATGGAGTAAATTTCTAATTAATTTATGGTTAAAATAACGTGAAAAGAGAAGATGGGCCAAGGAGATTCATGTATGATTTTAGTGAGGTTTTGAGAGAAATGGTGATAATGTGAATGGAGGTGCAGAGAAATGTGTGCATTGAATATATTTGAAAATAATTGATGAATTTTTTCCGTCAAAATTCTGTCAAAAGTAATTTCATATTCCCACCTAATTTTTCATTTGGTAGTAAAATTTACGTCCGTAAAAAATCTGTGACGAAGCAAATTTGATGAAATTTAATTGCCGTCAATTTTAAGATTTGGGGGTTCAAAAATCCATCTAAAATAAAGTATTTTTCACAATTCCCTCAAAAATCTCATTTCGTCAGAAATTTGTCAAACATTTCAACAGATTTGTGATGGATACTCCACTTCATCACAATTCCGTCAAAATTTTATGACAGATCTTCAACGACTCATAGTCAAGGGATTCAAAATTACAAATAATGAGTTTAATACACATTTACACACTATTTAGTATTATGAAAGGTCAACTTATAAATTTATGTAATCTTTCCTTTATATTTTTAATTCACATTAACAAACGCGATTAACGAATATTGATACTTACTTGTACTTTTACTTTTAGTTTCAAGCCACATATCACAAATGTGGTCGAATGACCTAATTATATAAATCTTCCAAATTAAATTTGCTTATGAAATTTTCATCTCAAATGTGGGAAATTAACTTAAAACCCTTGTCAATGTTTTTTTCTTTTTTCAAATTTCAAGTCCCTTACCGTAATCCATCAGAAATTTTTCAAAAATCCGTTACAATTTTTTTAACGGATTCCAACGAATTAGGAATTCCATCACATATACGTCAAAAATACTGAAATATGATTAAAACGTGTGAAATAGAAACTAAACATGTTGTTATAAAGTGACTTTAGAAATTTGTCTTAAATCAGTCTAAAATCCACTTATAATTTATAATTATAATATAAGAGTACTTAATATAAGGCGAATAATCCTTTCTACATTATTTGTATGATGTATGTTTAAAATATTTGAGTTTCTAAATTATGTATATCCACTTTATATCCATCCTCAACAAACGATTGTATATTTTCATGAAAACATTATGCACCATCTGAGTAGTACTTATAAAATCATCAATTAAAACCTAATCTTGCATCGATTGTCGATGTATCACTATTAGTATCGATCCACGGAGAACAAGAGAACTACACACTAGGAATGCATGTATTCAATTAAGCTAATCAAATAGGATTGGTTTTGATAATTAACAAGGCAAATGAAGCTTAACAATGACTAAACAAGTAAAATCGAGAAACAAGATTGATACTAAGATGATAAAAGCGATGAGTCAAGAAGATGGCAATGATCTAGATGACATGATGAATATTTGATGATGTTAAGAACATATTATGAACACTATCCTTGGTTATAGATCACTAATCAAGACTAAACTACTTCCATGACACTAATTACTATCATTAACAATAAATTCTGTTTGTGAAATATGATCAATGATCATTAATAATTAAGTCTAATTCAGCCACTAATCACTCTAACATCTTTTACCAATGGCTAAGGAAGAAAATCTCATTTAGATTATTTCAAACATTTTATCGAACACCTTTTGGGCATCAAATCCTATGGATCGAAATTCAAGTTACAATCTTGAATCTAACATTACTACCAACCTAAATGAATAATAACTTAAGATCTATTCCCAAACATTATCATCAACTCATCAAATCATCATAATTAACCAACATTCAACTCATCTAAATGACTACTCACTAGTTATAGTGAATACATAAAGTAATTAGTTTATTTTTGCATAATCATAGTAGATTAGAGAAATGAAAAGTAAATCTAAAAGAGAAATAAAAATGATTACATTTGAAATCCAACATAAATATTCTTAGATCTAAAAGAGACAAAGAAAATATTAAAAAGATGGATCCCCTTCAAACTAAGTGTAGAAAACTACAAATAGCAAAGGAAATTAGTCATGGTTGACCCGGGACAAATTGGATCAGATCAATAAAATGACCTTCCAGAGACGACTGTGGCGTTTGAACTTGGTGGAGGGGGCCGCTATGGAGTGCACCTGGGCATGGTTGGCAGCTTAACTTGGCGGAGGGGGACCACTAGGATTGCTCCATGTCATTTGTGGCTGTTTGGTGTGGCAGTCTTCTTACCGCTACAGACGTCACTCAAGCCTTTGAATCCTTTGTTTCCACCATGTTGATTCCATCGGTCAGGTGTGGCAGTTGGGGCCGCTACAGATGAACACCTTCAAAAACTATCATTTTGGCTTTGCTTGCCTCTAATCTCATCTCTCAAGCTCCAACCTTCAAGCTTCAATATACCTAAAAAGGACTCAAACAACTATGCAAAATGCTACCATGATACTATATGATCCTATAATGTGAAATCGTGTGAATGCAAGACTAAAATGCATATTTACACACCTAAGTGAAGTGAATGGGACAAAAAATAGTGAAAATGAATGTGTATATGATGCCCAAACCATAGATATCAACTCCCCCGACTTATCATTTGCTTATCCGCAAGCAAACAAGAAGGAACGGTTAAAGAAGAGTTTGAAAAGCAGGGAGTCTAAACTATGAAGTACCAAACAAAGAATTAAATGTATTGTCCTCAAAGATAGTTAGATGGTGCAAGAACAAACATCTTACTCTATCGTACTTCTCCATGCTCATCTCAATACTAATTTTTAATGCAACCCCTAAACTTAAACAAAAACCACAATCAAATTGAAAACATCTCTTTTACATTCATTAAGGTGTTTTAGTGCGGTCTCACAAAGAGAATTCAAATCGGTCTCAATCGGTTTTGGGTGAAAACCTTTTGAAGTGGTTTCAAAAGAGTTTTTCTTTGGGTAGTTGCTCTCTAGACATATAAATGCTAGCCAAGTGCAAAATCTATCTAAGAAAGGAAATAATTTATGCATACAAAGTTTACCTCTCGTTGTCTTACTCCGTTTCATGAAATGCATTCTAATTTCTATCTTTTTGCACATTCTTTTTAGTAAGATTTGCCTAGAATAATTTTACATTTCAATTTAATTACTATACACTAATGTTTTTAAAAAAAAACTTACTATATTAACCTTATTTTTTTGTGAAAATACAATTAAACCAATATTAATTATACTATTCACAAAAATGCCATTTTGATTTAAATTTACAAAAATTAAAAAAAAAAATTGAAAAATTAAAAGATTTAAAATAAATCTTTCAACATAACCGTCAAAACTAGGTCTGGGCGTCCGGTTCAACCCGACCAAACCGAACCGATCAAATCGAGTTTTCTCAGTTTTTGGTTTCTATTCTATTGTAGAATGTGAACCGATCGGTATAATTTTAAATTGATTTCGGTTATCGGTTCAGTTCGGTTCGATAAACGGTAAACCGATCAGTTTTTCGGTTTAAAGAAACACCATATAAAAAACAAAAAACCCTAGATCTATTTTTCTTCTAGCTGTTTCTTCTTCTCTTCTCTATCTCCTTCAACCTTCTTCTCCGTTTCTTGGACCTTCTTCTCCATCTCCTTCCAACTTCTTCCCCTTCAATCTTCTTCTTCATCTCCTTCTCCTTCGATCTTCTTCTCCGTTTCTTGGACCTTCTCCTCCATCTCCTTCCAACTTCTTCCCCTTCAATCTTCTTCTTCATCTCCTTCTCCTTCGATTTTTCTTTTCCTTTTCTTCGATCTTCTTCTCCATCTCCTTTGATCTTCTTCTCTATTTCCTTCCACCTTCTTCTCCATTTCCTTCCACCTTCTTCCCCTTCGACCTCCTCTTAATCTTCTTCTTCTTCACCACTTCTTTTCTTTTATTCTTCTTCTCCTCTCTCTCTCTTTCTTGTAGCGGCGGATCGATGGTGGATCGGCGGCGGGTCCAAAATATTTAAACCCTAAATTTTGATGGATTTCACTTTGTAAATAGACCCAACACATTTTGATGGATTTGATTTTTATAAATAGGTTCAATAATAATATTGGGTTTAAATATGGTTTAAGCCCAAAATTAGTTTTGGTTAATCGAACTAAAACCGAATAAACCGATACTTGTTTTAATTCGGTTTAGTTTGGAATCAATTTTATAACCTATAACCAAACCGAAAAAATCGAGTACCAAACCGATTCGAACCAAATTTTTATTCGATTCAATTCGGCAGATTTTTTGATAACCGAAATTCAATTCGGCAGATTCTTTGATAACCGAAAAAACCGATTGTCCAGTCCTACTCAAAACCCTTTTCTTTTACAATTTTCAAACCCTACTCTCCTCGCTCGCGTTTGCTTCTCTCTTCGCTTGCCAGAAAATCTCCTCTCAACGGAATCTCTCCTCCGGTTTTGTAAACTAGAGAAGATCACTTACATCTTCTACTATATCTCGCTCTTTTACATTAAGAAAAAAACGAAGATACGTTTTTCAGCTTTTTTTTTTAATTTATATATTCGATTCTTCACTTTTTTTTTCTTGTTATTGGCAGTGATTGCCGTTGTGAACGAGGTAGATATTTCCGGAATTACGGTGAACATAGCAACCGTAACAAGGATTCTTCGCCGCCGTCAATCTCGGTGGTTTTGACAGAGACGGAGATCTAGGACTTGATGAAGTGGTGGAAGATGATGACGTGGCGGTGGAGGATGACGGTAACGCTAACGGAGGAGGCGAGATCATTGATTTTCAAGATCCGCCGGCGGATTTTGGTGGATTTAAGAAGGCTCTGATCTTTGATTGCGATGAGGAAGAAACGAGATCGTACTCTTCAATTAGATTCGCCAGATCTTCATCGGAAGTAACTGAAACAATTGCGTTGAGTCTTCCATCGGAAGCTGACACCGGATCGTTACTGTTGTAGATCCGCCGCCTCCGCCACACATTCTCGCCATCTGCGACGCTAGCTCTCTGTTACACGCACCACACGCGCGGTTCGTTTTTTGTTTTTTTTTCAAAATTCAAAATTAACATACAGCGAGGGAGTGAATGAGCGACTTTCTCGGTTTTGAGGGTGATCTCTTCTCCGAAGAAGAAGAAGCAAGTCAAGAAATCATCGAGGAAGACGATGAAGAATGAGAAAAACCACTGATTTTTGCTATTCTGAAAGTGGGTTTTGTAATTGGATTGGCTCTGTGTTTGGAATTAGCGTTTTGCAAAGGGATTTTTAACCCGAATTTACAGAGGAGATAGTGAGGAACGTTAGTGAGAGATCTCAGGCTGAGTGTGATTTGGGTGCGAAGCTGAGACTTTTGGAAGATGAGTTTAAGGGTTTTGTTAATAATGGAAAGTTTTCAAGTTGCAGAGGTTCTAATTCCAAATGGAAAATCAAGCAGGTAGTGTTATAAGCTTACAATTATATTCCCAGAGTTTGTAACTTTATTTTCACTGATTTGAAAATGACGTTTTTAGAGTGGTCCAATGTGGAACTCAAAGTGTGTTCTGTACAAATCTGCAATTGAAGAGGTGAGTGTATGGGGATGGCCTTTACAGACAGCTGGATTGTTCAATACCAGCTTCTCTACATGTTTGATCACCGTATTGTGAGGCCGAGTAACTGAGGTAACCAATCTAAAGTGGTTGCATTTTAAAAAATATTCAAATTTCAATGCTTTGTTTGTTTAGTATCTGTTTGTGTAAATCTACAGCTTGACAGAGAAAATGTATAGACGATTCTTATGTCTTAATATTCTTCTTGAAGTGGACAGAAGAGAGATTTGGTTGTGAGGCCAACACTTCGTGTGGGAAAACCAAATGGTATGCATATATTTTAATCCTTGGGTATCAGCAGCTACATTTATTCATAATAAGTGTTGGTACTTACTGTAAGTTATAAAAATATTAATGATTGATGAATAAAAAAGTGGAAAAATAGTATTAAAATTAAAAATTTTCCTTGTGGAACTCAAACTTGGTAGCACCTAGGAAAAAAAACTGAAGAATCAAATCCATTACTAAAAGATTAGATTGTACGAGAATTTTCCTGGACTTGTAATAATGACATACCAACTCGTTGATTGACATGGTTCACAGCGATGTGCTTGAAGACGCTGCGCCAATCGGACCCAGTACCCGAGACGATGTTAATGCCACTTTTGGCGTGGTGCAATGACTGCAACATTGTGATTAGTGCTGACCTCGCGTCACCTTCCTCATACACGCTAGTGCAGTAATTATGTAGTTCAATCATTCCCTCACTATCATACTCAGCTACCTTTTAATTCACTTTTTAGTTAAGTAATCCCATCAATAAAACAAATATTATTCAAATATAGTATCTATACCTCGTTCATGACCTCACTGAACCATTCCAATGATCCTTGCTCTCTTGTTACCCAAAAGAAACAAGCTCTTTCGGTGGCAACATAGTTTTATTTTGTTGTGGTTAGTGCCTTGTTCGTTGGATTTCTGCTTCTTGATGTTGTTAAGGACGTCCCTGATTATGCTGATTAATGGGGTCTAGCAGAAGCAATATATCGTAGTTGCGGTGATCTTGTGCTGGTGCACCAGATGGACCATCGATCAACAGCCTCGGAAACCTTTCACGTAAATTGATTAGTAAATTTTGTCTACTTATGGTCCAAAAGATGCCGGACCATATAAGAATTTATATACACATTAACTTCAAGTAAATGAGTAAATTTTACTGTTTCTTCTTTTAAACTTGTACTTTTTCATAAAATTTTATTTGTATGCTCTGATTTTTAAGTCGAAGGAGCTATAGGGTTTTTTTTTTTAAATTCAATTTTTCGTTATTAGTTTGGTAAATCGTTTCCTATATTTCTGACATTTTCATTATTTTTTGCAATTGATGAAAAAATCTGCGATATTATTGAATCAAATCTGCGGCATAATCGTTTCTAATATTTGCAGCAAAAAAATCTGCCACAAAAAGGAATTGCACATTTTGTGATAAATCTGCGATAACGTAAAATAAATCTACAGTAACGTAAAATAGATCTAGCAATTATTTTTTTTGTTATCAAATATACGATGAAAAACTCTGTCACAAGTAAAACAAAATAAATCTGCGATAAAAAAATAAATCTGCGGTAGAAATTCTATTATTTTGGAGAAATGAAAAAATCTGCTGCCATTGAAAAAATTAATCTACGAATAAAAAAATCTGCGATGAATTAGAAAATCTACAACCACTAATATAGGTAAATCTGCGAAAAAAATCTGCCATTTCAAAACGTCTGCCATAACATCAAACCGCAGATTTTTGTCGTAGATTTATATGTTAGCGGTGGCAAAATCATAAATAATTGCTTTTTTTTTTTAAAAAGGAAAAATATTGATGTGCAATTAATTGGTCATTGCAGTATTGTAATTACTTTTTTCCTAACACATGATTTTAAATGCACTTTAGTTATTAAAAAAAACTTATTTAACCTTACTTTTTTCTACGTTACTTTAGTAATAAAATCAAATTGTAAGATTATTCTACTTATTCCTCTTTTTTATTCTCCCTTCTTTTTATTCTCTTTTCAACCTCATATCAATAGACTCTTTCGCCCTTTTAATAGTCAGCTTCATGATCAATCTCTTTATCTTGGTCTCCTAGAGAAAACATTTTAGTTCAACACTTAGCCATTTTCTATTCTCTTTTCTTTGCTTTGTTTTTCCCAAAATTTATTTTCATTTTACATTCTAAGGAAAGCATCACTATTTTATTTTCTTATTCATACTTAAAACATTGAGCTTTTTGGTTTATCACTTAGTTTCCCTAGGGATTCATTTTCGCAACATTGATCAAAATTTCTTTTCATATTTTTCTTTTCCAACACCCAAACAAACTACTCAATCTAACCATCCAAGCCTTTGATTCCCATCCTAATCGCTAATTTTATCATTGTTCGCTAAAACTAGAGCCAATCATTTGTCTTTCTCGATACTCTCAAGTTTTTGCAAAATCATATCATTATCAACAAAATGCCTCACTCATCAATTGATCAAAGAGTTTTAAAGAAATGGTTAAGGTTAAAGGTAGGGGAACCACTCTAAAGGTGAGAATGATCATTCGGGTTAGCACAAAGGTGATAAAGTGGATAAGAAAACTTGAATATGACTTATAGTCGACCACGTGAGCGCATTTAAATCACCCTAAGTGAGAATATTAGATTCAAATTAAGTTCAAATTCATAAAGATGTTTCAAAGATCATTCAAGTCTTACAAAAGTATGCAAAGATTTAAACATAGATTTTTTATTTTTTAAAAGATGTTCAAACAACAATGAATCCTAACTCAGGGTAACGATATTAATCTTAAACATGAAATTCTTCGAGGCAAACCATTATGCATATGAAAACTTATATACTTCTAAACTAAATTATAAAATACAAATAATACTAGATATTTCTTATTTTTTCGGTTTTCAAAATTTTTAATTTTTTGTGGGTTCTATGAAAATAAGTATATGTATGGTAAGTCTCTTTCCTCGGTTTCTTTTATACTTTTAAATTCCTTAATAGAATAATAGTCATGAACTTGTTTCGTTCACGAAAGTGATTAAGTGACGAATCTAGGTTTATCAGTTTATGAATAATGAAAGTGACAAGTGACGAGTGACGAGTTCGTTTATGAAAATGATGAACTTGCTTTTGTTTATTCAGTTTTATTTACAAAGATGATCTAGTCTTTGTTAACAGAATACCTTATAATTTATTTATACAATAACTTTGTTTATAAATAATGTTGATTTGATATATTGTTTTTAATCACTAATTTTAAAAATATGTATGGGAGATAGTATTAATCTGGAAAAGAAAAATAAAGATGATGCATTTCTGAAATCACAAGCATATTCTATTCTATCCTCAAGTTTCTTAAAAAACGAAAATCTAATGATCTATTAAAAATAAATAATTAAATATATATATATATATATATATATATATATATAATGGAAAGATCCCATTTTTTAAACTTATCGTAGGTTTCTATGAATCCAGGCACCACTCTAATCTTTCCTATTGAGGATATATACAAATCTTCTTCGTATCTTACTTATGTGAATATACTCAGTATATATATATATATACACGATATATATCCCTAATATCCAGCTATCTCTATCGCTTTAACTTAGCTATATAAATACTCTTATAATCTTTCTCTAGGATTAACCAAATACAATACAACTTCTACTTTTTATATGGTATCAAGAGCATAAAAGTGTTAAAACACTCAGATCTTTTATTTTTTACCGCTCACCCTTTTCTTCGTAACCCTTTTCTGTTTTCATGGATCTGACGAACTCAGCTCTTTCGTCTCCATCGGAGCTTCTCTCTCACGAGAAGTATCCTCTTGTAGCCATCAACTTGATGAATGTCACCAAGATTTCATCGCTGAACTACCTCACATGGAGCATCCAAATCAAATCCTTGCTAAAAGGATATAATCTTGTCAAATACATTGACAACTCTGTCGTGATTCCTTCTCCATCTGTGACCGTCAACGACACCACATCATAAAACCCAGAACTCGAAGCATGGCAAGGACAAGACAGTCTTCTCTAATTGCTCTGATCAGATCCATTGAAACTCCGCTTCAGCCACTCATTGCCACCGCCGCCACCTCTCTTAATGCTTGGAACACAATAGTTGCTACCTATGCCAAGATGACTCGTGGCCATATCAAACAACTCAAGCAAAAACTCAAACAATGTGTTAAAGGCACTATGACTGTTGATGAGTACATATCAAGCCAAGGTGGATGCACTGTCTCTCCTTGGAAATCCCCTTGATCCTGAAGACATCAAGCAAGTCCTTGATGGCCTTACCGATGACTACAAGCAAAAGCCTGTGGCATTCAAGGTCACAGCGCCAAACGTTGTCCCACGTTCTGGCTCATCTCTCAAGCTGACTCTAGTGCATCTAGGCCTCATTCAAATTGGTCCCCTCAAGCCTACAATGCAGCGCTCCAGCCACCGGAAACACCGTCCTGGTTACTTGACAGTGGTGCGACAAACCACATTACTTCTAACTTGGCAAACCTTTCTTTGCACTCATCTTACACCGGAAATGAAGAAGTCTTGATTGGTGATGGCTCTGGTCTTGAGATCACTCACAAGGGTTCACTCTCTTTACCTACTTGTTCTCGTGCTCTTGCTCTGAATAATGTTCTTCGTGTCTCTAACATTGCGAGAAACCTTATATTAGTTCATCAACTTTGTACTGATAATCGTGTCTCTGTGAAATTTTTTCCAACAACATTTTAGGTGAAAGATCTAACATCGGGGGCACCGCTAACAACTAAAAAACTAAAAATGGAGGCTATGAATGGCTAGAGCACTAGCATGTACTTTCTCCTTTTGCTTTCTCTTCAATAAAAAGCTCATTGCCCATTTGGCATTCACGGCTCGAGCATCCCTCGCTTTCTACTTTAAAATCAGTTGTTTTTTAAATTTCTCTTCCATTTTCGAATAATGTTTCTTCTCTTTTGTGCAATGCTCTATCAATAAAAGCCATAAAATTCCTTTTTCAATTTTGTCACTTACATCCACCAAACCGCTGGAACTTATCTACTCAGATGTATGGACTTCACTAGTCATTTCCATTGATGGATTCAAATATTACATCATCTTTGTAGATCATTTCAGCCACTATGTTTGGATGTATCCTCTCTGACGTAAATCTGACTCTTTTGAGGTTTTTAAATGGTTTAAATCACTAGGTTAAAACCGGTTTAACACTCGAATTGTCACACTTTATTCAGACAATAGAGGAGAATACATCTCAATGTCTGAATTTTTGTCCTTTAATGGGATCACTCATTTCACGTCTCCGCCTCATACTCCCGAACACAAAGGGTTTGCTGAACGAAGGCACAAGAACATAGTCGAGACCGCTTTGGCTCTCCTTTCTCATGCGTTTATCCCCCTTTTCTACTGGCCATATGCTGTCTCTACGACAACATATCTTATAAACAGACTTCCCACTCATACTCTCTCATTTTCCTCTGTGTTTGCATGTCTCTTTGATTCTCAACCAAATTACACTAAACTTCGCGTTTTTGGCTGTTTGTGCCATCCATGGCTACAACCATATGCTCATCACAAACTTGACAAACAATCCACGCCTTGTGTGTTTCTTGGTTACTCTCAAACTCAAAGTGCGTATCTTTGCCTCGATCCTCCCTCCAAACGGATATTCGTGTCTCGACATGTTCAGTTTCATGAATCTACTTTTCTTTTCAGCTCTCTTTCGTCCTTTTTGTCCCAAACACATTCTTCTCTTTTGCTTGACAGTTGGTTTTCGCTTGCTACGACTGTTCCGGTCCATTCTAGTCTTCCACCGGTTTTAATAGTATCGTCGAGGTTACATTCTTCACCTAATCTTGAGACTTTTTCTCCTTTGTTAGTGATGCAGAAACATGTCAACGCATCAACACAGGCGACCCAAGACCAGCAACCTAGTACGACACCTATTGTAAGTAATGAGAATCATGTTTTCTTGTCTCCCGTACCACCGCCGGTTCTGGCTACTTCACCAATATCACCACTGCATGTTGTACCACTAGTGGCTCCAACAAACACACATCCAATGCTTACTCGAGGCAAGAACAACATTGTTAAACTGAATAAGAAGTTTGCAAATCAGGCCTCTGTTTCGCCCTTGATATTGAACCTACAACAGTTGTTCATGCCTTAAAAGACAGTCGATGGAGAGTCGCTATGGGCGATGAGTTCAATGCATAGATTCAGAATTACACATGGTCTCTCATTCCACCGAACCCACAATACAACTTGATTGGCTCCAAGTGGGTCTTTCGGATCAAACGTCTTTCAAATGGTAGTATTGAACGATTTAAAGCCCGTCTTGTTGCGAAAGGGTTTCACCAATGACTCGATCTTGACTACAAGGAGACTTTCAGCCCTGTCATCAAGCCATAGTCTGTAAGATTGGTTCTTGGTCATACTGTTGAAAATGATTGGTCGTTACGCCAACTCGACATCAATTTTACAAGGAAAACTTGAAGAAGATGTCTATTTGGCTCAGCCCTCTTTTTTGTGGACCGCGATAAGCCTACCTATGTCTGCAAACTCAATAAGACGTTGTACAGTTTGAAATAGGCTCCTCGAGGTTGGTACATTGAGCTTCATACATTCCTTCTTCAATCGGGCTTTATAAATTCTCAGGCTAAGACTTCACTTTTTATTCTTCAAAAGTTAAATCTTGTCATGTATTTGTTGGTTTATGTTGATGACATAATCATCATGGGTAGTGACAATGCGAAGGTTGAGCAGTTTATTGGTTTGCTTGGTCAGCGATTTTTGCTGAAAGATTTGGACAACTTGAGCTACTTTCTTGGAGTGGAAGCAACAAGTTCTTCTAAGGGTATGTTGCTTACTCAATGAAAATACATCAATGATCTCTTGGCAAAGATGAATACGTCTTCTGCAAATCCAGTCTCCACTCCTATAGTTGCTCATACACCACTTCTTCTCTCCACGGGAACAAACCTCGATGATGGAAATGAATATCGGAAGTTCATTGGCAGTCTTCAATACTTGCAACTCAGACGCCCAGATGTAGCCTTTGCTGTGACCAAGTTATCTCAATCTATGCACAAGCCTACAGATGCTCACCTCCAAGCAGCAAAGCGAGTTCTCAGATATCTTGCAGGCACTCGGGATCAAGGTATTTTTCTAGCTCGCAATAACTCTTGGCGACTTCATGTTTATTCTGACGCTGACTAGGGTGGCAACAAGGATGACTATTCCTCCACTAGCGCTTACATAGTTTATCTTGGTTCAAATCCCATCGTGTGGTCCTCCAAGAAGCAGAAAACAGTGGGTCGATCTTCTACCGAAGCCGAGTACAGGTCTGTTGCATAAGCGGCTTCGGAACTCCGTTGGATTCAATTTCTAATGAATGAAATGGGTCTGGCATCATCGTCACAACCGGTCATATATACTGTGACAATGTGGGGACGACTTATTTGTGTGCTAATCCTGTGTTTTACTCATGTATGAAACATGTCACATTAGATTATCATTTCGTTCGACAGCTGGTACAAGCAGGAGTTCTTCGTGTTGCACACATTTCCTCAAAAGACCAACTTGCAGATGCTCTTACGAAATCGTTACCCAGACCGCGACTTCAACTCTTAAATAACAAGATTAGTCTCTCTATCGGTCGATCATCTTGAGGGACCATATTGAAAATATATACAAATCCTCTTTATATCTTACTTATGTGAATATACTCAATATAATATATATCCCTAGGATCTAGCTATCTCTGTCGCTTTAACTTTAACTATATAAATACTCTTGTAATCATTCTCTACTATTAACCAAATACAATACAACTTCTACTTTCTATATTCCCTTCCATTTTATAGCATCCTTTCCAATCTGAATATGTGACTAATGATCATTAATTTATAAATTAAATAATAAACTAATGCTAAACTTGACCATTTGATTTCTTTTACCGTTAACATTTGGCTATTTGATCCATTCACAAACCAAACATGCAGGGCCCGCCCATAATATAGATTAATGAGGCAATGGTTTAGGGCATGTGAAATTTAGGGGATATATTTTAATTTAAAATATTTAGGCATTTTGTATTATTTTTTTAATAAAAAAAGATTAGTTGGCTCTCTTTTAACAATGCTGATGAGTTTTTTGTTTTAAAAATATTAACTAAATGGATTGAATTATTAAAATTTTATGATTTTTATTATTAAAATTTTCTGGTTCAAAAACATATATTTAAGACCCTAAACAGCGATAAGGGCATTAATTTTTTTTCCTTTACTTAGAACATCGAAAAACGTTGGGCGGACTCTGCAAGGATATCGTATTGAATCCTATGGATCTCCTTTTGCGAATATGAAGCTAAGATAAGGTTTTTAAATGACAATTCTTTCGTTTTCGGGATGACTAGAAGAACGGCTATTGGTTCAGCCATAAGTGATGATCGGAAGTTCTCTGCAGCGGCAGATCCATGCTCCGTGGTCTCTGGAGAAAACCCAGCCTAATCCTGTTCGATGAGAGCTTTCACTCCAAGTCGCATCCGTGTTACATGTGGTGGAATTCGGTGTGATTCGGTTGGCTGGATTAGGGCTTGATTGAGGGTTTCACTTGGCTGGATCTGTCGGTTGTTGAAAATCAGTTGTTCGTTGAAGACCAAATCGCCCATATGATCCAGAGATCCCTCATTGATTCCAGTTGGAGGAAGTGGGATGAGATTTTCTAACCCGCTAAGAAAATGCATTACATAAGACAAGCAAAAAAGACTGAATAAAAGCTCCATTTCACAAAAAAGAATCAAAGACTCTAGTAGATAAAGAAAGACTCAAGCCTAAAAACGAGAAATATCAAAACTTGTAACTTATTAAGGCAAAATCCAAACCTGCACAAAAAAAGTATGCTTAAAATCTCCCAAAATAGAAAAAAAAAATTGGAAAATTAAGCTGAGATTGAGAATTGAGAAATAGGCGAATTGGGAAGCGTGCCAGTCTTACAAAATCTCAACCTTTTCCATACTTATCGATCACGTCATCTCCTTTGTCATGACTTACCTAACAACTCATCTTTATAATCCACATTTCACTTCCTCTTCCGATTTCACTCCCACTGGAAAAGAAATGGCGACAACCCAACTCAAATCTGAGGCAATCATGGACATGATGAAGGAACATATTTCCTCTGATGCTGGGAAAGAGCTTACGGAGAAGATCGGTCTTGTTTATCAGATCAACGTTGCTCCAAAGGTTGGTCCTTTCTTAGAGACTCTTTCATCTTGTTTTCTATCTGTTGATTAATTTTGAATCCATTTTGTGCATTTCAGAAATTAGGGTTTGAAGAGGTTACTTACATCGTTGATCTGAAGAAAGGCGAAGTCTTCAAAGGTTAGGATTTTTTTTCTGATTATGAAAAATTGGGAATTCTAATGAGAAAATCTGAAATTTTTTATTCTTACACAAAAGTGACAATTAATTGGGAAGAATCTTAAAATTTTGATTTTTACACCAAATGTTAGCTCTCTCTTGTTGATTATGGCATTTGGGAATTCAAATTAAGAGAATCTGTCATTTTGATTTTGCACAAAAGTGAGAAGAAATTGGGAATTCAGAAACTAGAATCTTAAAATTTGGTTTTACGCCAAAGTTTAGATCGTTCTTGTTGATTATGCTAATTGGGAATTCAAAAACAAAGAATCTGAAATTTATTTTGATTTTTGTTTAACTTTTTATACTGAAAATTAGGGAAATATGAAGGAGGGAAAGTGGATGCTACGTTCTCGTTCAAAGATGATGACTTTGTTAAAGTTGCTACTGGGAAGATGAATCCTCAGATTGCTTTTATTAGGTTTGTTCATTCCTCTGAATCCTTCAATATCTCATTTGCTCTGCATTACACAAGTACGTGTTAGTAGTTTTTATCTTGTGTCTTGAACCACAAAATCCATCATTATTGACAACAAACTCAAGCTTTCTCTTGTGTTTGAACCACAATCGACTATTACTAGCTTTTGTATGACTAAGTCCAAGAAGTTGATCTCTGAGTCCTGAAATATGTCACTACAAGTATCTTCAGCAGTTATTATCTTGTGTCTGAACCACAATTCACTATTACAAGGTTTTGTGTGACTTGGATTTTGTCCAAGAAACTGATCTCTGAATCCTGAAATAACCACAATCCACCATTAAGGTTTTGTATAACTTGGATTTGGTTCTAGGAATCCTAAAATATGTTATTACAAGTATGTTCAGCAGTTTTTTTCTTGTGTCTCAACCATGATCCACCATTACAAACGGATAACTTTAGTGTATGACTTGGATTTGGTTTAAGAAGTTGATATCTGAATCCTGTGAATGTTGTTGAATAATGACGCAGGGGTGCGATGAAGATCAAGGGAAGTCTCAGTGCTGCACAGAAATTCACACCCGACATTTTCCCAAAGCCATCAAAGTTGTAAACACCAAAAAGAATGGTATTGCAAACCCTAAACTCAGGCTCAATTTATTTCTTAGGGTTGGCTTTTTAGTGGATTTTTAAGATTTAGTCAGAAATAAAAGTTCTCTTCAAGTATCTTTTTGTATTCTCTCTTTTTTTTTTTTAATCTTTGGAACAAAAATTGGTTATTTGGGTTTTAATAATATGAACGTCTTCTTCTTATACTGTTGGCAAGTGTGTATTAACAATACCTTTATTTCCTATAAGTAAAATGAACAACAAAATCATACATAGTGAAGTAATTGCATTGTTTGTTGATGTAAGGAAAACAAAAAACAAAACCAAATATTTTGAAGAAAAGAAAAAAGTATACAGCATTTTTTCACTTGCGACTGTGAGACTTCTTTCTTGCAAGAACATGAAAACAGAGAAAGCTTCTTCTTCTTCTTCTTCTTTGTTTCAGGAGTCGTATTATTATTATTAGTATTATTATTATTATTGTTATTGTTATTATTATTATTATTATTAGTATCTCCTCCAGTGTTGTTGCTGCTACTTGTTCACCAAATGCATAACGGTTTCGACTGCCCAAATCCGTTCTCCTTATTTCTCCCCTCAGTGCTTGACCTCGTCGAGCTCTTCTCAGAGCCATCTTTTGTTCTCCTCTTCCCCTTTTCCAATCTCCATTTTCTCAACTCTTGCTCCATACCCAACTTCCCATCTCCAGCCTTTTCGGCTTTCCCCATTGCCTCTTTTAGCTCTTCTTTTTTACGCTCATCTCTCTATTCACTTCCTCTAGTTTTTCCAAGATTCTTGACTCTTCCTCTTTAGCTACCTCTATTTGTGAGACAATCTGATAGCTTTGTGTTTGCTTCTTCCTCGGACTCGTGTGCTTGCTTGCTTAGCTCATAGTATTGCTCTACAGAGATTATAATGCTTCTTGGTGAATTATTCATCTCTTCAAATCTCTGTGAAGATTCAGTTTCTTGCAGAGCTTTTATAGCAGCCAACGCTAACTTCTCTGAAGACCTAGCAGCTTCCATTTCCTTTTTCGCCTCGATTAACCTACTCTCTATCGTAGACATTCCTCTTTTCGCTTGTTCAGACAATTCTGTCGCCCTTCTAAGCTCGGCTTTAGCAGCTGTAGCAAATGACTTTGAATCCTCTGCCTCTTTTGTCGCCTGCTCCAACTTCTTGGTTGTTTCTACCAACTCCTCTCTTGTGTCTTTACCCTTTGTCCTTACCAAACCCGCGCTTTCTCTCTTCTTAGTTTCCTCTAGATCCTGTCTCTATCTCTTCCAATCTCGGACTGTAACAATCCAGCAATTATCTTCAATGTTTTCACCTCGGAAGCTGCTTTCTCAATGTTGGATTTGACTTCTTCGAGCTCTCTCTCCGCAGAATCAACCGTGGCTTGTATGTCATTACCACTTGAATTTTCCGTGAGAGCCACTAATTCATCCCTCAAATCATACTGAAGAGCAGTAGCTGTCTCTAGCTTAATTTTCATATCATCAGCCGCACGACTCTCTTGGTTAAGCCTCTCGATATCATCTTCCACTATCTTCAATTCCTTCTCCCAATTGTAAGTGTCTTGGTCCCTACCCATTGCTGCACCAAATCTCTTCTCTTCAGCTTCAAGATGAGCGGTATGCGCTGATTCCAACAACTCCTTGGTAGCAATTAACTCTATACTCAAACCATCCATAGTTCTCTCAATCTCTTCTCTTCAGCTTCAATAACCGCAATATCAGCTCCTTCCTTAGCTAAATCTTTCTCCCTCAACATATTTTCATACTCATTACTAACCATTTCAATCTCTTCTCTCACATACTGTAACTCACAAGTCGCTGAAACTTGTCTCGCTTTAGCTACTTCAAGCTGTGCTTTAACTGCAACATTTGTATCCTTATCAACACCTTGCTCCATCTCCACAACACGCATCTGCGCTAGCTCTAAGTCCTGTTTTGCTTGTTGCTCTTCCTTTTCCGGTTTCTCTAACTCGAGTTTTAGCTCCTCGTTAAGAACCTTTGTGCTCTCTATAACTTCTTCAACACATCGTGTTTCACCTCTTCAGCTAACTCAGCTTCTCTTTTATACTCAGGCATAGCTTCTTCTATCTTTTCAAGCTCTTCATCCACCATCTTCCGTCTCTGTAACAAAAATTAACATTTTAATAAAACTCAAAACTAAGATCAAATCATATAAAGAACAAATCGCAAATCTAACCTCGATGGTTAGAATTTTATGAGCTTTCCAATCTGTAATCCCACCAAACTTTGAAACAACTTCTTTAATAGATTCAAAAGGTGAAGCTGTATCAATTACACCAATGGGAGATCCAAACCGAGGTTATTCAACAGATCTCGGATACACGAAAGCTCGAGGCGAAGCAGGAACTCGTAAACGAGGCGAAGCTAGTAAGATCCTTGCATCTTCAATTCCATCGATGATTCTTGAATCGAAAGAAACCGAATCTTGATGACTTATCATTACCCTTGGTGCAACATAAACCTTAGGAGGAGGTTCGTTGATAGGACTTGAATCACAATCTTGAAATGGATTATGTAAATCTCCACCATCATCGTCGAATGTCAAGAAATCAATGTCATTGAAACACGTGGAAGGTCTTACCTGAGCTTGATCATCGGAAGTTTCACCAATGGCGTTTAGAAATATATTAAGATCGTCTGAATGATTATCATTTCCCAACATTGTAACGATTCTTCTGAATCAGAAGCTCGACATGGTCAAAGACTAATTCATGTTTTGAGATTTAACTTCTTGTTCTTGAGATTATGATTTTTTTTTTTAATACAAAGAAGTTTTGGACCAAAACCCGTAATCCTCCAGACCCTAAATCACAAATGTAATATTAGTTTCGTTCCAAAAATCATTCGATTCAGTGATTTTTAAGCTTTGCTCTACACTATTTTCCAGTCGAACTATCGACACTTAATCAAATGTGTCATACCTTAATCAGACAAATGCGAGATGAAGCTTCGGAGGAGATATAAAGTGATTTGTAATCATTTAGAATCAAAAGATTCTGAAGGAAATAACAGAGAAAAAATCAGAGACGATGTGACCGGAGCATTGGAAAATAGGAATGACCGAAAGAGGGATGAACGGCGAATAATGTAGAGCGTGAAACGCGTTTTCTCTCCTTTTTTTATGTAGGATATGAAATAGATAAATAGTATAATGATTTTCAACAATCAAAATTATTTTTATCCAAAATGATTTTAGTTAAAATATTTTAATTTCCTACCAATACTACTAATAATCTTTTTTCCTAAGTTTTTTATTTTGGAAAATTTTGATGAAAATAATTTGTAAATATATATTTTTGCTATTTTTTTATTTAAATATCCCAAAACCCTTTTATTATTTTGGAATATGCTTTTTTACTGACGGGTTTGTGGATTTTTATTCACTGTGGGACGGGTTTAGACATGGTATAGGGAGACCATATTTTTGCGGATCTAACGAGATGGAGTTTATATTTTTGCGGGTTAGCGGGTTTAGAGCCACAAGGCTTGCGGGGCATACATTTCATGGCCCATTAATTTTGAAACTAAACCTAAGCCCAAACTGTCCAACTCGAGACGAACCAACCCACATAACCCTAAGCTTAAACACCTAATCCATCATCGTCGAGGGCTCGAAATGTACCCTAAGTCCCAATTCCCAAATCGCAACTTTCCTGTTCCTCTCAATTCTCTTCGATTTATCAGATTCTCAAAATCTCACTTTACAAATCAGGTAAAACCCCCCTTTTTATCAACATGTTTATCTTTATTATCTCTTCGATTTTGCTTTCTCACTTGATTATCGGTATTTATTTATCTAGTTTTGACATATGTCTTTGCAATTTTTGTAGCAAATTTCAGATTTGTAAATGGAGTCGATGGAGGTTCAATTTGATAGAGAAAAACAAGCTGATCCTCTTTATCAAGGATCGACTTTTCCAACCGTTTTTGTTGACGTTATTCAAAAAGCTGAAACTAAGAGGAAAAAGCCAAGAAAAAAACTTCGCTTGTCTGGGAAAAAACTTCACCGTAATCAATAAGATTAGTAATAGTGTAGCTGAACGTAGAGGTCAGTGCAATCATTGCTTAATGAGTTTCCTTAGAATGCCTATGAATGGTGATGTTGGTGCTATGATAGTTAGTAATGAGGGAAAACTACAATAAAAATAGATTGATCAGGGTGTTCTCCGTGATATGGTATCAAAGTGTGTCATTGAGCATGATTTACCATTCTCCTTTGTTGAATATAGTAAAGTTAGGATGATGTGGAAGTATTTGAATGATGATGTGCAATTTATAATTAGAAAAACAGTTGCTTTAGATATTTACAATTTGTATCAGAGTGAAAAAGCATTGTTGAAGCTAGAATTGTCTCAAATCCCGTGTAGGATTTGTTTCACATTGATTTATGGACTTCTATAACTATTGAGGGGTATATGTGCTTGACAACACATTACATAGGCAAAGATTGGAAGTTAAAGAATAAGATTTGTGCTTTACCTCCTCCTCATACGGGTATGGATTTGGTTATGACAATCCTTGAGGTTTGGAGAGAGTGGGGAATAGAGAGAAAAAGTGTTCTCTATAACACTAGAAAATGCTAGCAATAATGAAACAATGTAAAATATCGTAAAGAGGCAGCTGGGTTTAGAGGATAATTTATTGTGTATGGGGAGTTCTTTCATGTTAGATGTGCTGCCCACATTCTTAATCTTATTGTCCAAAAAGGTTTAAAAGTGATTGGGTATTCACTACATAAAATCTGAGAGAATATTAAGTTTGTTCAAGCTTCAGAAACTCGTAGGAAGTTCTTTGCTAGTTGTGTACAATATGTTGGTCTTAAAATCAAAACTGGTTTGGTATTGGATGTCCTTACAAGATGGAATTCCACTTATAAAATGCTTGTTAGAGACATCCTCTATAGGAAAACTTTTGGTTGTTACCAAAGAGTGGATCCTAACTACTCACTTATTCCAACAGAAAGTGAATGAGAACTAGGGATATAAATATCTAAATTTCTACAACCATTTGATGAGATAACCAACTTGATCTCGGGTTCTACATATCCAACATCAAACTTGTATTTTATTCAAGTTTATAAGATTAAGTATTAGTTGCAAGTGCATGAGATGTCATCAGATCCTGTGATACCTGATATGGTTGGTGCTATGCAAATGCAATTTGATAAGTATTGGGAAGAGTATTCTGATGTTCTTGCTACGACTGATGTGCTTGATCTGAGATTTAAGATGTCTCTTTTGGATTATTGTTTCTCAAATCTTTATGAGAGAACTTGTGAAGAAAAAAAAACACGTGAGGTTTAAACTGAATCAAATCTTTGAGGCTTATAAGAGCACTCCTAATCCAACAAGTGAGAGCACTTCAACTTTATCATGGCCAGCATGGCAACCATTCTCTCAGCCTCAGGAATATCAGAATGAAAAGGATTAGTTTCATAGACATGACAAGACTATCATCAACTATGATGTAAGTAACATCTCTCTTTTATATTTTCATTTATGATTAACGTGTGTAGTGTAAATCATGTAGGCATTCACAATTTTCGTAAAAATACTGTGTGTGCTAGTGGAAAATATGCTTTGGACTTGTATTTGGAAGAACCACCTATAGACATGAAGATGTTTACAATGTTAAATGTCTTGTACTATTGAAAAGAAATTTCTCAACGTTTTGGAGAATTGGCAATCATGGCATGTGACTTTCTCAGCATACCTATTACTACGGTAGTTTCTAAGTCCTCATTTAGCATTGGTTCTAGGGTTCTAAACAAATACATAATTTCTCTACTTCCAAAAAATGACCAAGCTTTGATTTATATTAGGAATTGGCTTCAAGGATTCACAACCTATGATAATGGTAAGTCCTTCTGTTTTTTTATTATGTTTTCTGAGTCTTAATGAAGATATGAATTACTAGGAATGTCGATTTTTACTTCTACAACTTTAGAGACTGAGTTTGAGGGACTCAATATTGATCTCAATTGTTCTAAAAATGAGTCTCACGTGGACTCAACTACGTAACTATTTTTAATTATGTTTCTTTTGCTACTTTTGTTGGCTATTTGCTAATGAAAGTTGATGGTTTACTTTGCTATGTTTCAGGTTATAAATCATGTTTGAAGGTGTGATTGTGTGAATCAATAATCATGTTTCAGTTTATGATTTGGACTCATGTTTATGTTTTAATTTATAAAACTATGGATTATGGTGTTTAACTTTATGATTTGGACTATCATATTTAAGTTTCAATTTCTAAAACTATGTGGATTATGATGTTTAAGGCTCAGTCTATATGATAAAATGCTATGGTGTAAAATTCAATATTTATGTATAATTTGATTGTTGCGGGTTTGATTATTTATGGGTGATTGTTTTTGGGTTTGCGGTCAACTCACGGGACTTGCGGGGCTTGGCATGGTGGTCGTAGGTCTAATAATTTATATCCATCGTATTGCGAGGCGAGTTCGGGTAATCTAATTTTTCTTCAAAGCATGCGGGTTACGGGTGGTGGGTCGCGGGCTAACCATTATCCCACTACTAACCATATGTCCCTTCACCCTCTTCTAATATTCCTTGAACTCAAAACTCATGATTTTCTATGTCAGTTCTCAGAAAAGGTTTTGTTTTTTCTTCCATGGCGGTTGATCCAAAAAACATACATCTTCAAGAAATGGTTAGGACCAGAAATCAAGACGGTTATAACATATTGGAAAAAAGATTTTTTATGCCATAAAAGGTCTATAGATCTTCTAGCACCTCTTTCTGGTTCCATTTTGGTCTTCGACTATCTGATTTGGTCCAAAACCAAAGTGAACCGTTCTGTTTCTTTATGACGCATATAACTTCTAAAGTTACAAATAAATCACAACCCTAATCTCTCTCTCTCAAAATCGCCCAAAACCTAATCTGTTATTTCTACCCTTAAAGATCCAGGATGGTGTTAAGCAATGCAGGAGAACCTCATTTTTATATAAAATGGTTTGCTTATATTTTCTAGATTTAGGTATTTTATTGGCCATTTAAACTTAGATTCGTTTAGTTTTTAGTATTTAGATTTTTAATGGGTAAGAGGTTCCGGATCTAGGATGGTACATCCCTCAGGCCGGGGAACAAAGCATGTAATATAGTTTCCACCCAAGTAGAGATGTCAAATGGTTTGTCCGCACCCAATAAGGCTTGTCCATGCGGACCATTTTTTGTGAGCTGTAATTGGTCGATTTGTAATGGACAATAGTCCAAAAAGTTTACATCCATCAAAGACCACATACATCCCAATTTAACATGATAGAATATTTCACCTAACCTCTCTTTCCATATAAGTTCTTGTAAAGACACTAGGTCAAAAGCACATGAATGTAAAAAGTACTTGTATAAGTATTTGTAATCTTTCTTTGTGTTTGATAGACTGGAACACAAAATTATTGAGATCCAAAAATGTCACGAAGAAGGTAAAGGATTTGCTTTTGCTTTTGCTTGTTAAGTTAAAGTGAAAACAATAAACTTGAACTTAATCAGTCATTACCAATTCGAACCATAAGCATAAATGATGATGAATGTACACGCTTACACAATATCAAAGTCACCATAAGCATAACTCAAACTTAATGAAACCACATCTAATTCATCACGTCTATATTTGTTGTTAACACGTCTAAATATGATAAAGGATGATTCCGACGTCATAGTTGCGATAGGGATAGTAAGAACATTACAAGCCGTTGCACACCAAATCTCCACTAATCACAGCCAAACCATCTTGCACAATCAGATTTAAGATGTGCGTTGAACATCTCACATGAAAAAATTCTCCATTGCACACCAAATCTTTTTGTATCTCTCTCTTTAATATTTCTTGCATGCTATCATTTCCAGAATTATTTTCCATTGTTAGAGAAAAAAATTTCTACTCTTATCCCCAATCCTTCAACAACTCACTAAGCTTCATTGCTATAGCAATACCAGCATGTGGAGCCGGCAAATCACAAAAGAATAGTATATTTGTTTTCAAAATCCAATCAACCTCAATATAAAGGGTTATCAAACATATATAACCTTCGATAGTTATAGCTCACCAAAGTTGAGTTGTCAAACAAATCCTACAAGGGATTTTAGTCAAGATATCCTTAAGCTGCTATATCTCTATCTCAAAAATCTTAAAGACATATGATGTTGTTGTATTTCTACTCCAAACTCTATAGAAGGAATATCATAAGCAAAAGGCTCTCTAATCCTTTCATTCTCAACAAACGAATATGGGAGATTATTCTGAATTAATCCACTTTATTTTTGGGCCTGTCATGATCCGCCCATAATAATCTGGATTAGGCTATCCCACAAACCGACTGACCAGTTGACAGCTATACACCCAAGTTTCACTCAAATCTATAACTTCTAGACTTTGCATTTGGTGCTTTTACATTTGAGCTAACGACACTTGGTTATTTTATATTTAATTGGTTGAGTTGATAATATTGAACAAGTTCAAACTTGGAAAGAAGCAAAAACACAAAGTATACTTTTATTTTTTTAAATTAAATTCAATTGACTGATATATTTAACTAATATTTTTAATAATTTTATCAATATCCACCTGAGATGTGAACTGTTGGGATCAAAGGTTTCATAATTCTACATTTCGTGGAAAACAATTATGCAATTCATGGAAAAACTTGTGGAAATTTATAGAGATTATTTATTCTATAAAAGTTTTGATTTTAAATTTAGTAAAATTAACTATAACTCATCGTCATTCTTTGTACAAATTTATCTTTAGGAAAGAGGAATACTTCGTCTTCTAAGTGTACCCAGATCGCACTAAATCCTCCTATCATAGAAGTTGAAGATCTCAATTCCATGATGTAACACCTTTTGCTTCCACATCATGGACTTCATCTTTGGCTTCTTGAAATCCCAAGTAATTTGTCCCAATGTTTATCACCATTGGATTTCCAAATTTATATCACATCCTCCAAATGGTATAAACTCCGCTTGAAAAAATGTGGTTTGAAAATTCCATTTGAATTGCTCTATTATGTCATTAACTCCCACTTTCCATCCATCTGAACAGAAAATTTGGTCATTCGTGCAGTCTTAGTTTGACAACCCAAATTTTATGCAATATGCACATCCATAAAGTTATGATTTAAACCCAAATGAGTCAGAATGACCAACAATCTCTAATGAAAGACATAAAAAATTGATGTCTCTAGTGATGGCAAGCAAATAAAAAAATCGATGTCTCAAGTGTTCTCGCACTCATGCCATCATCTTAGTAATGCACCACTTGTCGGATGTATCTTTCTTCCAATTCAATGAAATAATCTACAATGATTACTAATATCTAAATGAGAACTTAAAATGATTAGTAATTTCTAAAGGAAAACTTAAAATGATAAAGGATCATACCGCGTTGGGTATCTAACAGAGTGATACCATGGTTAATAAGCGTACCCACGATGGGCCTAGTCATTTTCTTTCGTAAATCGCCAACAGCAGTGATTTCAATCTCGCCACCAAATCCTAATTCATGCATGACCTTTTTTATGTTGGCTTTAAGGTTAGCTACATTTTTGAAAGTCTTTGGTAAAGGTGCATTCTCAAAATCCCAGAAGCATCCAATTGTCGCACATGTGTAATTAGTTAGATAAGGCTGAAAGAAATGGATTAGAAAACGATTTATCATGATTGTTAGAAGAATTTTTTTAAAACATAATTATATACCGATTTCAGAGCGTACTCAAAGCCCATTATCTGAGCAAGGTAGTGGCTCACTTGAGAATCTAAGATCAAAGCGGCAAGAATGTACTCAAAGAAGTTTTATGAGTGGAAAGACAAGTGGAGGCACAATGAGGTCCTTAGGGAGTTCATCCACAAACCCGAACTTTGGAATGGGTTTGTCGACTATTGGAAGCAAAATGAGACAGGCAAAACCACTACGACAAACTCCGATAACTGGCTGAGCAGGTGTGGAGCCAAAGGAATTGCGATGCACAACACTGGAGCGACGAGTTTGTTGTCCCCGGGAAGAGTTATTCGTAAGTTTTTAAAAGATTTGATTATTTATCTTAAATTATTTCTAACTTATAACTTCGTTACTTGTTTTTTTTTACAGTTTCAGATCGACGGTGTTTGTCCATTGTAATCTTCGGTTAGTGGAGGATGTTCACACCAACAAGAAGACGAAGCAAATTCAGGATCAATTCCCTCGGGAGCTTGTCTAGACCGTGAAGTCCCTCAAAGAGGAGTATCTTAAATCTCAGCCGCTTGGAGAAGGAGGAGAAGGAGGCTCTTCCAATGACATTCCTATCGAGAAATGAATGAATTCGTCACCGAGGTAAGTAATCTTATTTTTATCAAATTTTGATGTTCGCTTTATAACTTTTACACTTATATTTCATTTGATTCTAGGCAACTCCGAAGAGAAAATGTCGTATTTTCAGGATTCTAAAGGCGTACCACAATTCTTCTCAAGCCACTTCGAAGTTTTCAGAAAAAGGGGAGCTCAGAGCTTTACTTGCAGAGAGGACTACTGAGATCACAGATTTGAAAGATGAGATCCACACCATCAAAGAAGTTTCTCTGCAAAATGATCAACGATATGAAAAATTGGCTGCCACAAACGCAACAACGAAGGCTGAGATGGAAAAGACGAGGGTGGAGATGGAAGCAATGAAAGCTTTGATGGAAGCTTCCATGGTCGAGATGCGAGATCGTCGTACTTGATTGTTTTGGATATTCTGTTTTAGGTTTTCTTTTTTTTTTATTATTTTATGAATTTTTTAAAAAATATTTTGTTTTCAAATGTTTTTTATCGACGAACATATCTATCAGAAATCCATCATATTGGATTTCGACGCTCTATATCTGTTATACAAAGGTTTTAACTCTATTAAACTACCGCAAGTGCACAACAATTGTTATAGTATCCTAGGGATCGAATTCACAGAGACTAAGTGTTACGCTTCAATTCCAATGAATGAATGCTAAGGTAAGAACAAAATATGAGTTTGATTGATTTGTGAATGTAATGAAGGAACAAAAAAAAGTAAATTTTGAGAGATGTAAAATTATGATTAAAAGACGTTAGGCTTTAGGGAATTCTCAAGAAATCAGAGATCACAAACCAGATAACTATTTAGGGCATTAATTATATCTATCTAGAACTCGGACATAGTAGTCTAACCAATCCACTGTTGTGGCATCAATTACTATGTCTAACCACCTAACTATCTAAACTTTTGCTTGAACCTAAAGTCCTAGACAAGCATTAACGAACGGGTTTGATATGTTCACGGATCGCCTTAGCATCAGCTTTTGTTGCCAAAGTCAATCCGCTCACCTATGTTCTATCTAGTAATCTATGAGCTTTTGGCAAATAAATTCAACCTAACACCATAGACTAAGTGACCAGTTCAGCCTAAGCACTAAGAATAACTATAGATGAAAGTTACGGAAGATAAACCCTATTTGTGTCTGATTCAACGATTCATCAATCTTTTGAAACCCTAAACCCTAACTAATGAATTACTCTGCAATGGGGGAAGATGCACAAACAAAAGATAAAACAAAACTCATAATCATAATAATAAGAATTTCAAGAAATGATTCAGAAATCTTCTCAAAATGATGTAGAGTCAAAGATTTTTTCTCCTAAACCTTACAAGTTCCAAAGCCAAGAGTCTGAAAATAAAATAGAACGTAGCCTAAACAATGGCAAAAATTAAGTATTTATACTCCTAATAACATTTAGGTCGAAATTTCATAACAAAAGAAAACAAAGGAAAATTTTCCATTTTTCCAAAGCAAGCTGATTCAGGCTGGATAGATCGATCTGAAGGCATTCGGTCGATCTAGTTTTTCACAGCAAAGTTTTGGTAATGATGGATCGGTCGATCTAGGTGGGATTGATCGATTTAGAAACTTACGGCAAACCCCTCAAAATTGGATCGATCGATTTGGGAACTTACGGCAAACGAACAGAAATGGGATAAATCGATCTAGGAGAGATCGATCGATTTGTATCGATTTGTAAACATACGGCAAGCTCCTAAGAATTGGATCGATTGATCCAGGCAGAGATCGATTGATTTAGAAACTTATGCAAACAAATAGCAAACTCCTACATACCAGACCGATAGATCCAGTAAGGGATCGATCGATCTGAAGATACACGGTAAACTCTTGTGATAGATGGATCGATTGATCCAAACAAAGATCGATCGATCTGAGTACTCTAGAGGACTCCTTCTTCCAACTTTTCTCCAAACTTCATTCCAAATGCCATAACCTTCTCCTAAACGCATATTGACATGAAAAGACTAAAAAAGTATAGAAAATACTCTATATAACCTAGTAAAGCTAAACTAAAATGCGTTAAATACGCAACCAATCAATTACCCCAGACTTGAATCCTTTTTTGTCCTCAAGTCAGAGCAAACAAACAAGACAAGTTAGGAAGAAAGGTTTGAAAACGGAAACTTACGCACTCCTTCATATTTCACCGCACAGAGCTTCCAATCATTAAGAACTTAAAAACAGATCAAAACACCAGTAAGTACTACATGTACTTTACCATAAGCATAACAAATAATACCTTACTCTAGTCCCCAAAATCCTAAGGAATCTATGAAATCACTATTGTCGACCCTTTAACATTCATTTATCTCTCTGTAAAGTGCAGTCTCACAAAGGGATTATCAATTGCAACAAGGGTTTGGAATGGATGGCTAGTTTGATGGTGGCTGAAGTGCTTAGGCTTTCTGATGATGAAGGTGGATGCAAATCATGGCACAAAATCACAGTGAGACGAAGACCAAATGTTGATACACAATCCCTCGAACTTTGGAGTCTCTGTAAATCTCTGAAAATGTTCTAATGGGTTGCAATGATGCCTAAGATGGTATATTAAACTTGCGAAAGACTTTATCCTGGTTCATTCTTTGTCTTCTTTTCCTTCTTGGTTTATTCTATTATTTTTTTGTTTTTTTTCTCGAGAAGGGGAAGCCGAAACCAGTTCTAGTCATACAATACAATGCACCAAAGACAACTTAACCACAAAATTTCTAAGTAAAAGAGAGCATTGGACTTCCTAGAGGTCCTCAAAACAAA
This sequence comes from Cardamine chenopodiifolia, assembly GCA_963922655.1. Taxonomy (NCBI): domain Eukaryota; kingdom Viridiplantae; phylum Streptophyta; class Magnoliopsida; order Brassicales; family Brassicaceae; genus Cardamine; species Cardamine chenopodiifolia. Next base: position 2,901,801 of record OZ000464.1, read on the forward strand.
CAGATATTTCGCTCTACATACTCTATAGTTTTTGCACGCTTGTGAATGTGATAAAACAGAAGGTTTGTGGTCTGAACGAAAGGGTATTAGTAAGGTGTGATAGCAAACTAAAAATGAGCTTTGCTATTCAGAATTCTGAAGACAGTGGTAGAAATGATGAGATAGAAATCCGAATGTCTTTGATCCCTGTGCGATATCAAGTCCTTGAGTGAGAAATTAAGTCATGTTAAAGGTCTTGTAAGATAGAGTCAACGTTAGTTCAATCAGATTTCTAGAGGATAGGGAACTTTAGGATATTTTATCCACTGATGGTGTTTCCAATCTTCCTATGCTGAGAAAAGTCACTGTTAGAACTCTTGTTAGAGAGTTAGTCAACACCAGATGAAATCCAAGAGCAACATAATAAGACTCCCAAAGTTTGACTCCATAAAACAACAAAAGACTCAAAAGTAATTCAAAACAAAGAAACAACATTAGTCCAGGCAAGTACCCTCCCCCAGAATTACTTCACACCGTCTCGGTGTGAAAGCAAATCCTAAGAAGGATACGACAAACGCAAAAGTAAACATAAAAAGAAAACAAAAGGGAAATAACACAATGAGATAAGAAATATAATACTAGAAAGCATCGCTATCAGAGGTAGCGCTCTGAGTCTCGCCTTGTGCTCTCCTGCGCCTATGCAAACGTATCGTCTCATCTGAATTAATATCCTCTACAAATCCGTGTCCAGCAAAGTCGGAGTCCAAAGCAGTCTTGGAGTCCATCCCGCGTCTAGCAACGTTGGGAGTAGTATCCGCAACAAATTGTACTCTCTCTGAAGGCTCTGCATCCATAGCATCTTCTCACTCAGAAGTATCTACACTCTTGATGTCCTTTCTCTCTAAAGTCTCAATAGCTTGAAAACAAGAAAGTGGCCGAGGACATTGCAGCTTGGCGAGTGCATTCCAAATCCGCATCATCATCGAGTGTTTCTTCTTATGCGTGTCGGCTAAACAGGCTCTGAAAACCTCATCTGATGCACCATCAGGATATGGTGCGAGATTGTACTTACTAGAGTAAACAGGGAGGAGCTGGTCCATGGTATCAGAGGTCGGGAACAAGGGTGGTGGCTGTGGCTGGAAGTGAGTGGGAACAACATCATTCTCTAGATGAGGCTGGGATACCTGTGCTCTAGAGGAACTGCCCTTCCGGCGAGATGCAGCTGATGTGGTATTAGTGGCACACAAGTGCGCTGGTGATTGTAGGAACTCTAACTTCTCCATAGATGTGAGAGTGGTCAGAGCAGGGAGAGGTAGTTGACAATAGCTCGTTTTGCCCTTAATATCATAGAACATGTATTGCTAACCGGTTTGAGGATACGGTTGGGGGACGAAGCGAGATCAATCTGATGGTGGCAGAAGATCGGAGTTAAAAGACTCCCAACGACTTCAACCTTCGGTAGTGTTCATTTAATGAAACTTCTTTTGAACCAAAATAAAGGAAAAGACCGCACGAATATTGGTGTCGAGAGTAGGTGGGGGTGATATGGTGTAGAATCCCGGACAAATGGTGGAAGTCCGAAATGTATCATCATCAACTCATCAAAACGCAACAAACTTCTCTCTTCCTTAGCAAACAGCGTGAGTCCAAGGATTTTTTGCGACAATCCAAAACCATTAGGTTCCTAATCAATGTCAGCTTGTTCTCTCGAGATTTATATGGCCCAAAACCAATCACATTCCAAAGTTTGAAGAACTGTGGGAATGCCTCATAAGGAGGAAATGAGCAACTATCCTTGTCTTTGTCAAACCCATAAAGACCGCATAAATCCCGGATTGATATCATACAATAGACCACTAGAGAAGTACAAAAGTGTACCCTCACTCACAATAGGGTAATCCTAGTCTTTGTATATGATCTCAGAGGATGCAAGGAATTGACGTACAAGCTTTGGGTATAAATGGTAGGTGCGGGATGCGAAAGTGCCAGATACCATCCGTGCTAACATCTTGCACACATCCTCAACAATACCTATCTTCTGCCAAGTTCGACCACAAAGAAACTTTTTTGGGAGCATTTGAATCCTCAACAAGCCATTGTAACAAGTGGTATTGTGAATACGCCAAGGATCCCCATACCGATGGCTATTGTAATTCGTAGAGTTCTGCATATCCCTAATAGTCATGTGTGCAACTTCTGCAATGCTATTACTGAGGATCGGTGTATGGTCTTGTAGAGGCCAAGGAACAGTGGTCCGAACTCCCATTAGCGCCTCGTCCTCAGCTTGCGGTCCTAGAGATAACACAACATATTTGCTTTTCCGCTGTGGGGGTTTCTGACTCGTTGTTGCCTTAGACTTGTCCTTTGTGGCTCGGGGAGATTGTCTCCTGTTGTTGCCATCGTCCTCAGCATGTCCCATATCCTGCAGAAGCAAAAGAAATCATATATAGCCAAGTTTCTCATACATAAGGATGCATATATATGTGGATCGATCAATTTGAAAGAGGATCCATCGATCCGGAAAAATTTGGCATATATATATATATTAGATCGATCGATCCCAAGTATCGCTGCCTAAATCTCTTAATTTGATCGATCGATCGATCTATGGACCAGATCGATCGATCTATGGACCGGATTAATCAATCTGATTCTTTGCGCAAATAATTTTCTCGATCGGATCGATCAATCCGGCGACTAGGATCAATCGATCTAATCTGCGAAGTTACCTAGTTTTTGCGATGAGCGACCGAAACCTCACAATTTTCCATCTTAATCCATAGATTTGTAAAACTAGGGCCTATGGGTGTTCTAAACTAGTGTAGAGAGTACTAGCAAGTGATAAGCACATTAAATATCAATCAAAAAAATTCCCAAATATACCCATGAACATCAAATTTTTGAATTGAAAAAGATGAGATTAAAACACATACCTTTGTAGATCGAGAGAAAGAAGTATATGAGCAGATAAAGCACAAGACATAAGGGTATTAGGCTCAAGAATCGTCAAAAACGTTAAGATTTGGGAAAAAATCCTTAGGGTTGAAAATCGCTAAATAGAAGAAGAAAAATAATGTTTTGATCCGCACAGGTTTAGATCAGGCATGAATAGTATTTTTTTTGTGGTTTAAATTAAATGATGCATTAACCGAGTTAAACCAAAATATACCAAAAATTCAAGAGGAGACTTACCAGGGCTCCGAATCGATCGATCTAGTAATGGTATCGATCGAGTGAAGGATGGATCGATCAATCCAGAGGTAGATCGATAGATCTCGTAATTTATGGCTTTTTCTACGAAATTAGATTGATCGAGGTTGATAAATGACTGATCAATCTGGATGCAGATCGATCGATCTATAGGCGGATCGATCGATCTTGTAACTTATACCTTTTTTGTAAAATTGGATCGATCGAGGTTGAAGAGTGACCATCGATCTGGATGCAGACCGATCGATCTATAGGCAGATCGATCGATCTCGTAACTTATGGCTTTTTCTACGAAATTGGATTGATCGAGGTCGAAGAATGATCAATCGATCTCGTAACTTACAACTTTTTCTACGAATTTAGATCGATCGATTTGGCTTTGAAACTCTGTTTCCCTGTTTAAATTATAACACGAAAACTAAAAATAAAATTAGAAAATAATTAAAACATAGATATATATACACTTACCAGTGGGTTGCCTCCCATTCTCCCATCAAGCACTTGTTTAACGTCATTAGCTCGACTCATCATGCCGTCTAGGCTTGAGGTGGATTACTAAGGGGAATGGTTTTACATTCAGTGATATCGATGTCGGAAAGATATGGTGTAAGGCGTTGGCCATTAACCACAAATTCACCTCTTGTAGAGTCCAGCAACATAAAAGCATCGTACGGTCGTACCTCTTTGATAATGAAAGGACCAGACCATCGAGACCGCAACTTTCCGGGAAAAAGATTTAAGCAAGAGTTAAAGAGAAGAACCTGATCTTTGGAGCAAAGTTCCTAGCAATGATCCACTTGTCATGATAGGCCTTAGTCCGTTCTTTTTCAGCATACCATCAAAGATTTTTTTCTTGTTCTTCTTGCATATGCCTAGACAGACGTTGTAATGACCTGTATATCGGCTGACAACCAATACTGGGAATAACTTTCAGCTACTTACAGTCAAACGAGTCAAGACCAAAGAATACTCACAAATAAATGAAGGAAAATTAAGAAAAACTCTAAGGACCGTGTAATTCCCGAAGAAAACTCAAGGAAATCAAAGAAAAGTAGCCGATGAACGAAGAAAGACAAGTATTTCTCAGCAGTTCGAGACTTCTTCTAAGGATAAATAAGACATTTTAAAGAAAGATACCCTAGGGAACCAAGGTTTGGAAGCTTTTGGTCGAGAAAGATGGGAGCTAGAACATAACTGGTACGATGATAAGCGAGCAACGCTTATCCAAATGTAGAGTTTATAGTAAAGAGACTTAGTAAGCAAGAGGATCTTGTTGATCTGATGGTGTGTTTGATGTGTTTTCCCTTTCTTTTGCTCCATCCGCATCACTTTGTTTTTGTGGTACTTGGTTTCCAAGGTGATCTATGAGGAATCTAAATCTTTTGGCTCTGTTGATGGGGAGTGAGATAGGTCTTTCATGCTTTCCTAATCCTTCTTTTCATGATATCTTTGGTCCTTAATAAACTTCAGATCAAAAGACACAAAATACGCTTGTTGGCGGGATGATAGCACTTGTAGCCGTTTTGAGTTTTTGAATAGCCTAGGAACATACACTTAGTGCACTTGACATCTAACTTGTTCCTTTGCTAAGTATCATCTCACAACCACGAAGAGACATTTGGACCCGATCCAACTGAACCGGGTCTGACCACCTTTCAACATGCATCCATACTTAGGTGTCAACGTGCATGCTAGTACATCCATGCTTCATGACACCTAGTGTGCCACCTACCAACTCGCATGCTTGGGTACCCATGCTTGGTGATATCTTACGTGCCACCTACCCAGGCACCATCTCTATATAAGGAGAAGCCTTCCACCCATTTCCCACACTCCACTCCCATTTCTCTCAAAAAATCACTAGAAAACTCTAAGATCTCAGTGCCAAACAGATATACCAGTCATCGGACGAGTAATTACCGAGTATCACCAAAGCATTACCGAGTAAAGCTGAGCATTACTGAATATTGCTGAGTAAAGACAAGCATTACCGAGCATTAATGAGTAACAGACATGATCACCAAGACAATCCCGACAATTCCACAACATGAGCAAGATTCAGACCTGGCAGTCCCCGGTAGCGATTCATGACCAATTCCAAGCAACACCCAACCATTCCATCGTGAATTGGGCACATTGTTTGTGTCCTCGTGGGTTGATCATGAGCGATCATTCAGAGCCATTCTATGAATATTTTTTCATGACTAAAATGGTTCATAGGTTGTATGTTAGGATTGCATGCATGCCCAAACTTGAAAGTTAAGTATTGTTTATGTAATGCATGAAATAAACATAATTATTGATTTTACTTGATGAAATGTCAATGATTTAAAGATATAAAACATGGAAAATGAAATCGAGTCGATTCTTAAGAGTGAGGTAAGTTGGGTAAGTAAGATTTCCCGAGAAATAGTCGGAAATCCCGGTCAATGCTTGGTAAATTCCCATGATATCGTGATGGATTCCTTATTGGGGATTATATCGTTAGAGGGGGCCCAACTCGCTGAGTAATACTAGATTACTCATAACTCTCTTTTGTTTACCAGACACTGTAAACATAAGTTCTAGCCGACAAATCAAACACTAGGACTCGGTAGGCTTTCGTTGTGTTTGTAAAGGTTTACATTTTTCTTATTATGTAATTTTCATGGATCCAAACCTTATAAATGTTTTGGTAACAATTGCATGTAAAAGCTTATATTCCAAGTAATAAAAAATACTTCTATTAAAACTCCTTGAGTTAAACTATTATAGATTTTGTCCGGGTCGGCTCAATGGGACGTCATCGACAAGGTTTGGCAAGCCTAAGCCGTGATGGAATGGGAAAAGATCAAGGGTGGTACGGCTAGGTGCTGGGATTAATCCCGGTACTCGGCTGGATTATCCCTTGGTACTTTCATGTTGCAAACCGGAGTCATTTTTAGCTTGTTTGGTCATTGAGTGGTGTGTGTTTGCTACAGATGTGTTGCTTGATAATATTCCAGAGTTTAGTGTTGAGAAAAAGAAAGAGTATTAACTTTTTCTTCATTAGAGAAAGATATATGCGTAGTAATGATTGGTGCCAGTTTCTAATCGATGTTATCACCAATTTGTGGTGAATGAGACAGTGAGCTAGGAATGCCCTGACCGAGAGTACCTTATTGAGGTTGTGGCTGTCATATATTGGAGTCTTCATGAGATATCATTCTACATCAAGCTTTATTAAGCTTAGTATTTTCTTCTACAGAGAAAATAGTTTTAGCATATTTTTCTTGAATCAATTTTCTCCTCCTTATTATTGATTCTCAATGGCTTCTTCTTCTAAGTAATATCTCCTTTATTCTTCTTCACAATCTAGGTAGGCTTGATCATCCTTCCATTCACTGTACTTAGTTGGTTCAGCAAATCCTTCTTGCAAATTTTCAATCTTCCTTTCAAGACGACTTTCAATAGCATCCATCAAGTAACCAATGTTAATGATCCTAGTGTTGTGGTCTTGGATGTCTTTCTTCTGATTTTGCAATTAAAAATCGATGCTCTGCTCCTTCTCTTCTATCCTTAAAGCTCATTCATTTATTGGTTTGAATTTAGCATTGAATTCGATCTTCATCTTATCAATCTTAGCACTAAGAACTTTAATGTCCTTTTCTTTTGTACGAATGAGCTTCTGCAAGGTTTCTCAAGCTTATTCTCCAGGTTAGAATATTGTGGCATATGTGCCTCATAAGCATCAAAGAAATAGTCTTTGTTTTTATAGATTAGTACACCTTTGGTGCTGGTAAGGTCGGAACCATGGTCGTCCGTCTCCGGTTTGCCAGCCGATAAGATCTTCGAGATTGATCCAAATCTAATCAGCTCATCATGATAAAAGTCTTGATTAATCATGTAGCATAATGCAGAGCAGTTGGATATAGAAAGTGATGAGCAAGCAGTTCTCACAAACAATTCTTCATGGAGGTGACTTGGTGGGAAACAAAAACACCTAGATGGTCATACATGGGCTGGTCGTTGGTGAACAATGCAAGTGCCATGCATCAAGTAAGCTATTGGTTCAAAGTGATCTTGTTCCAATTCTTGGTGGATCACTATGTCCTGCGCAATAGTGAGCTTCTGAGGACTTTTGGGATAACGTTGAAGTTCATCTTCAAATTCTTGTGAAACAAATTAGAAACAAAACTGAAAATTAATAACCTAGTTTATTAGAAGAAATCATTAATCTTCTAGAAGTGCTTTTTGAACCCTTGTTGATTATTATTTTGATATGTATGCTTATATTGAATTTGTTCTAATGTTTGCATCTATGTCTGAGTAATCCACCAGATGGGTTTGGAGTTTGTTCAAAGGGATTTAATTATCCAATATGATTAAGTTTCTACCAGGAATTTATCATTATAGTTCTTCATCTTTGTGTTCTCAATACTTTAGCTTGATCACCTAACATATGATCTATAGGTTTAATCTGTGCGTCAAAAACGATAGTTAGGTTACATGGATCAACCACTAAGGAGCTTAATAATCCATATCCAACAAGAGTTGAAGTTATGTCGTCTAAGTAAACATATATGACTTCTTTAGATTGCTGCCATGTTTATTTAGGGCCCACATACTAGTTTTACTAGTGCTCTGGATATTCATGGTTAGATAGCGCTGCGAAAGTAGGTTAACTTTACCATAGTGTTTCAAGCTCTAAAACGGTTCGATAACAAATACCTTAGGTTTGAGCAAACAATCCGCACCCAAAACTGACCCGAAGTAATTGGTTCGGTTCTTGTACGGGTGTAGCACAATACCTTAATGGTTTAGATTTTATGTAGATCGGATACCTGATCGGATTCAAGAATTACCCGATATCCGAAATAAATCTGAACTACGCGATAGTATATAAGCACATCTATAAACCCATTAACCCTAATTCCTCTTTCTTTCCTTTGTCGCCTCAAGTACGGAGACTTGTTACAATCGGTTAAACTTTGGTGTATTGAATCCCTAATTGCTCAAAGTAGAAACCTTAAACAACTGTTATTTGGCACGTCTCCTCCGTCTGAGAATTCATGGAGGCAATCCCAGGTTGGTTTTGATTTTTTTTCTTAACTTAGCTTTGGGTTTTTTTTCTTTACTTTGATTTTTGATTTTCTCAAGTAATTATGTTTGTGTTCTTTACTTTCGATGAATCTTTTGCACCTGGGAATATTGAGAATCATATTTGATGCCTTTTGCTTAGATTATTGTTTGGTGTATCGTTAGATTTTGATACGAAGCATTGTGATTTATTTTAGTTAAAGGTTCACATATTCACGTGTATTTTGGATTATTTTAGTTGGAGCATTGTGTTCTTTATTTTGGATGAATCTTTTGCACCTGGGAATATTGAGAATCATATTTGATGCCCTTTGCTTAGATTATTGTTTGGTGTATCGTTAGATTTTGATATGAAGCATTGTGATTTATTTTAGTTAAAGGTTCACATATTCACGCGTGTTAGTGTTGTGAGCTCTAAGACTTTGAACTTTTTTTAAAGCTTTGACAGATCGCATTGTGATGTATAAATCTCCCACTCCATGGTTTTAATTATGTTCACATAATTGCATAACTCTGCATCAAACCTCTGCTTTTATTCAACATAACTGTTTTGTTTCTAAATTTTTTGTCTTGTTAGTTGTTACTATTTTGTTGATACCATTCAATATAAATCTCATTTCATTTGTTTCTGACCAAGAAATTAGCAGTTATTATTTTGTAATTGATGTGGCTGCTTCACCTGTATTCTGTAAGCTTGATGAAATTCATGCGCTAGTGAGTATAGGAGATTTGTTTAAGTCGTCAGACATTTTGGCTTCAAACTCGCTGTTTACTTTCTTGATCATGTCTTTGGCTTTCCAAGTCTGTTCAGCCTTTTCATTGTTGTCTTTTAATGCTTCCTTATATGGAGACAAAGCTTCAAAAAGATCTTGTAATGTCTTAATGACAAGAGTTATTAAATTAGAAGCATTGTAACCATTAGAGGGCAATCTAATTGTAAAAAGGTTTAGAGTTTAGGGTTTAGAGTTTTGTTGTATCTGATAAACATAATAGTAAAGAATCCGACGAAGTCTGCATCTCCATTTTGGTGAGTGTTATAGAAAAAGAGAAGAATTTAACCATAGATTACAATATTCTCCATCATCGGGTCTCTGTCTCTCTTTTGATTTGAATTGCTCATAAGATTTTTGTCTTAATTATTTGTTCCTAGCCGCTAGTCTTTTGAATTTATGCATTACTTGTTACTTGTTTGTTTCATAGCATTTTTATGGAATCTCTAATATTTTTTAAGCATTAAATCTGTAGTACAGGTTGTAAACATGGCATTATGATTTGTTGTACTAGCTGAAATGTTGATGGTTAGTTTATTTTACTAAACCATAAAATTATTTCTTTTACTATTTGTAGATAGATTCATCATTAACTCCACATCAAAATAATAGAGACAGAGATGCACATGAGGTTGGTGACAAAGAAGAAGAGTTTCTGACTCCGAATTCAAATCAAAGGGGCAAAATAAAACAAGTTCATGTAAGTGGAGCTACTTCTAAGCAAAATAATTCTATGAGGATACTCCCCACAAGGTCAAATGTACGGTTTCACTTCAAAAGACTAGAGAACAACCATGACAAATGTCTCTGCAACTATTTCCAAAAGGATTTCTGATGTCCAACAATGTCAGGGACTACAAACTTGCAGAATCATCTTAAATCTGTAGGCAATTCAAGGCGTGGCAAGATGGTCAAGATGCTACTCAGAATCAGCAGGTTATTAATAATGAAGAGAATCTGCATAATGCTAAAGTGCCTGAGAGTTGCCATTGTCTTTGTTGAAAGTATGGCATTTAGACACTTTTGCAATAAGGTTATCTTGTACAAGCCTCACTCAAGAAGGACAACAAGACATTGATCAGATGTTTGTTGAGAGGAAGACTACTCTTAGACAATGGTTCCTAGCTAACAAGCGAAGAGTCTCACTCACAACTGATATTAGGGTTTCTCAGATTATAGGTAATGTTTATTGACTTAATTGTGATCGTTACAATATTTTATTTAATTATTTCACACTGATATTATGTTATTTTACTTAATGTTACTTCCTATTCACAGGTGCAAGTTATATGGTTATAACAACACATTACATTGATGCATATTGGCAGTTAAAGAAGCTGATCATAGGGTTCAATTATGTCACATATTGTAGATAATGCAACATCTAAAGGAATGTTTTGAGAAAGTTTGAATCTAGTTTCTCCTTAATATCCGATGATTCTTTAGTGTTGAAAGGAGAATTTATGCATATGAGATGCGTTGGTCATATCATTAACTTGATTGTGGGGGACGGATTGGATGTAGTAGATTCTAGTATGACTGCAATCTGTAATGCAATCTCCTATGTTAGATCTGGAACAAAGAGGCAAACTGCATTTGAACATAAGATAGAATCTGGTAGGTTGCAAGGGGTAGTTTGCCATTAGATATCAAAACTAGGTGGAATTCTACTTATTTAATGCTGACAAGAGAAATTAAGTACAAGGCTGCATTTGATAAGTGATATATTGACTTTTTATCATCTTTTCCTTTATATTTTTCATTAGTTTCATACCATTTGCATCTCATTCTAGTGTCTAGGTGCATGCTTTGCATAGTTTCTTGCTTTTTAGATATTGGAGGTGAAATATGCATCAAAAAAAGGAGATTTGAGCGGAAAGAGGTCAAAAGAGTGGATTTCGTGAGGATGGGAATAATATGTTGCAGCGGTCAGTCACATTGTTTTGTGACATCTATATGAGGCAGCGACCACTTGTAGCGACTTGACGTGCTATGGAATCGATGCAAAACCACCCAAAAAACCAACGACCAGATCGCAACGACCTTGCATAGCTGATACATCTCAGTGGTCAATCACAGCGGTCTTTCATGGTCGATAAGAAGCAGCGACTATGTGCCATGACCTAGTCCAACCGCGCTAGTCCAGCGGTCACTTGCAGTGGTCTGGCGTGACCGCTGGACAAAACCAAATCATTTCAAAGTTTAGTAAACTGGATTTATTAGATTGGTTATGTATTAAACCAACTTCGTTTTACTTTTACTATAAATAGCCTAAAGACCTAATTAAGGAGGCTAACTTGTTTTTAGAGAGATCTCTTAGCCATTTTTAAGGATTTCTTGAAAAAAAACATGTAAGAATCTTGCTTCTTTTGATTATTAGAGTTTGTTTTCGTTTAAATCTTTTATCTAATTACTATTTCATCATGATTCATTTAAGATCAACCATTTGGTTTTGTGATTAGGTAGATCTAGGATGATAGATTATTGATTAGTGGAGTTCAGGTTTGGAATATGTTAGATCATTTCTTAATGATGGTTATTAAGATTAGATTAGCCAAGGAATTGGTAGTTTATGACTTAGGTATTTCACACCCAGAAGGTGTACGATGAAATGTCAGAACCAAAATTATTAAGAGCTTTTTATTCCTAGCCTACAGGAGTAGTTGATTAGGATGTTTTGGTTATTTAAGTTGTTAATTAATGCTCTTTGATCTTCTAATCGCTATCAAAGTTATTATGATTAGGTAATTAGAGAAGAGATTAATGTCATAGAAATGGATTAGTCAACATTAGTGACTTTAGACCAAAAGGTTAGCTCATTGAAGTAGAACGAACTCCATTAGTTAACAATCTGTTGTCTTAGTCTCCTATCTTTATCCCGAGAGTTTGCCTTTTTATTTGAACTTTAAAACCAATTTTAAGTATTTCCCGCTTTTATTTACATATTCGAATTTTTATTTTGAAACTAAACCTTTTGATTGCCTTAGATTAAGTTTGGATCCCTATAGTCTTAATGTGTTGATTACGTTATCCTTGAGTTTTGATATCAAAAGTGCTATAGCACGATAGGATAATTGGTTCTATTGAAAACCTGAATTTATCAATAAGATGGAGTTAGAAGACAGACTGTACAATGACAATTTCTTGGAGTTTGAGAAAGACAGTAATACAATACCTTGCAGCAATCAGACAGTGGATTTTGTTGATGATGAGCTTAGTTACCATAGGACTGAGAAAATGTACAATACATTGCTTAAAAAGATAAGAGTTAGAAACACAAATGAGTTGGATTCATATCTGAAGGAAAAAGTTGAGAATCCTGAACTGATTATGGGAAGTATGATCTACTCTCTTATTGGAGAGTCAACAATGGTAAGTACCCCATTTTATCAAAGATGGCTCAAGATTTATTTGCTATGCAAGTGTCCTATGTTGCATTTGAAAGTGCGTTTGCATTAGTGGAAGAAGAATATAACCATATAGGAGTTGTCTAACTCACTATATGGTCGAGGTTTTAATTTGTAAAGAGTAGTGGATGAAACAACACATTAATTTTGAAGCAAAGTTGCTTACAAATGCAAAAATACTTGCTGAAGTTGAATTTGAAGATAAACTTGAGAAATGTCTTTTTTTTGGTCTCTCTACTTGATGTTAATTCCTTCAGTTCTTATTTAATAATTTGTTTGTGTTTGTATTTTAACTCTTCCGAGTTTGAAACCCCAGCATAAGAACACTAAGCCAACTTGTTACTCTCGGCTCGGCTACAAGGTAAGGTAACTTGGTTTAATCTTTATGATTTCATATGTGTCACATTTTTATGTTTCGATTGATTCAATTTTTTTTATGTTTCACAGGAAGTCAAGAACTAATGGAAGACGTTTTGAAATCATAATGAAGTTGGTTCCCTTCTCTATGTACTTAGCCTTATGAAATTATCTTCTCTCTTTAACATTATGTTTCTATTTTACCCTCTCATTTTAGTATCAATCTACTTGATTTAAAATTAAATACCATTTTTGAAGACATGAATATTTTGTAGCATTCTAGACACTGAATCAATTTGTGTACTTGATATAATTTTGGATCAATGTAAGTTTAGGTACTTCAGATTAATTTAGGGTTTTTTATCAAGTTCGGATAAAAAATGTGACACTTTCGGGTATTTGATGACAACTTTGGATTTTGGAAGTAATCATAAATAACAAAACCCAAATGTACCCGATTCATACCTGACCCGAAGTTATGAAATACCTGAACGGGTCCTATAACCCTACCTGAACGGGTTCTATAACCCTAAACCCGAACACCCAAAATCCCAAAATACTCAAACTGAATCCGAACAGATACCCAAATGTACACCCCTAATTAGTTAGATAGTTTAATCGATCATTGAAACCTGCGATGTTCCATGTGCCTACCGTTTCTCTCAATTTGTTTACATGTGTTTAATGTACTATTATTTACTTTATGCAAATTATGATAACCATACAACCATATTTCATTCTAACTCCATTCATTGCATCGCAATTTGTAGTGTGGCATTGATCTTTGTGGAATTCGACCACAATTTTTACTACAATGCACAACTGTGCACTTGCAATGAAAGAGCATGTTAAAACCTGAGACATTAAATTTTTGGCGTTATTGTCAGGGACTAATACGATGCCTACGGATTCTTGTTTCAAGTCTAGTCTACGATTTTAATTTTCACAAAAGAGATCGATCGATCCTATTTTTTTTCTTTTTAGTTTTAAAATTTTTCTTTCGAGTGTATTTTAGGTGAAAGCAAGGATGGCAGCACCAAAACAACATTCCACCTGCACTAGACCAGCCTGCACGTTGTGTCACTTTGGGTGATCAATATATCTCGCACATGTATTATGAGAATCATGCTGCACATCGTGGGGAAAGACTATGAGATCAATCCTCAGATGATCACTCTAGTCAAGCAGAATAAGAGAGTCCTATGGACCACATTAGTCACTCTAGTCAAGCAGGATCACTCTAGTCATGGTTTGGTTTCAGAGTCCTATGGACCACATTGAGATTTTTGAGGATCTTTGCAACACCACTATCTATTGGTGTTCCTCCATACTACGTATGGTGTAAGCTCTTTTCATTCTCCTTGAGTGATAAAGCATATAGGTGGTTGAAGTCATTGGCACCATAATCAATTACTAGATGGGACCAATGTAGAGCAATGTTCTTGTATCAATTCTACACAATGCCTAAAACAATTGAGCTTAGAAACAAGATTACTACCTTCCATCAAGGAGAATCGTAATCTTTTTATGAGGCTTGTGAGCAATTCAGGGAATATTTCAAAGACTCCCCACACCACGTGTATTTATATTTCAATCTCATGAACATATTTTACCGTGGAGTTGAGTAAAAGTTTTAGATGGTTCTTGATATTGCCAGTAGGGGCAATTTTTCAACTAATATTGCAGAAGAAGCTAGTACATTGATTAACAATCTAGTAGCTAGAAACAGTAATCGCTGCTCTAAACATGATCGATCGCATAATGTAAAGTGTCGAAACAAAAATGATTGTTGAGTTGAATGCTAAGATAGATCGAATTCTTATGAATGATCAAAGATTATTTAACGGAGATGGATATTATGCTCATTGAGCTTGATTCCTACTTGTTTGAAATTCTCCTTCATATTAAACCATGATATGAGAAGAATTCTCAGAGTTGATGCGAGCAGGACCTGCAGAGGAGGAAAAGCCAATAAGGATTGAAACGGCTTCGGAAGTAGCCGCCCATGTCATTAAGTTATTTTCTTAACTACGTTTCTTTAAAGTATATTTTTATATAAATATAAAAAGTTTGATATTCCCTAAGTTTGGTCATTCCTATATTTTAGATCACTGTAGCAGATAATTAAGAATCTATGCACGACTCAGACTTCAAGCTATGTTTTTGTCGGTGTAAGACATAGACAGCTCAACGCATTATAAATACAAATATTTTTTAAAAAGAGGTTGATTCTTCCCGCTAAAGAACAAAAATAACAAAACGTGAATATTGTAACACAAATCTCTCCAATCACTCACATATATTAAATCAATAAAGCCATTGATTATGATTCTTCTCCTTTGAGGTAGGTCACACGCACTGACCAATAAGGCATCGTTTGCACTCTCATGTACATTTTGTTTCCTTTTAAATAGAGGTGACGGTGCAATTATTCGTGAGGGGAATATGTTTACTGAGTTTCTTGTGTTCAAAATTAATCAAACACACGATTCTCTTATAGAACTTGGGTTGAACTAACTTCCCCAACACGTAAGCCCGAGATCTAACGGTGAAGTTTAGCCTCATTGGCACCGGAGCAGGAGGTGGTGGTGGTTCGACGATCACGATGGGTCCTTTCTTCTTCTTCGGTTTTGTGGGAATTGGTGCAGGAGGCGGTGGTGGAACTAAGGTTGAGCCACTTCCATAAAGAGGAATCTTGTCTCCAAGTACATTCACTACCACCGTTCTTTGACTTTTTCTCGACTGATAAAATTTCTTTATCTACAAAAGAAAAATAAAAGAGTTAAAATTTGAAATTTGTCGTTAAAAACAAAATTTATTTGTCGAGAAAAGCGAAATTTGAATTTAGTGCAACCAAACTGGAATATATTCCCACAGTTTTATAAAAAAGTGTCATCCATTTTCACATAAAAGGATATATAATTTTCTCTTATACTATTTATTAATATATATTTTTTTAATTAATAAATTAATATAATAAGAATAAAATTGACATTAGGTTAAAAGATCTGTATTGAAAATACAAAACAACAAGAAACAAAAACAAAGTCTTAAAACGATATTCTCTATAAAATAAAGAGAGTATTTAAGAATAATTATATGTACAACAAATTCATTTTATTAAATATGTGATATTAAGCAACTTCAACTACTATTTATATTTTTAATGAAAATTTTTTGTCAAAAGTCACACCGCACTGATCCAAACAAAATTCTATTTAAATCGGCTCTACATGTTAGATGATAACATAGCAACCGACAACTTTTCTTTTTTTTTGGTTGAGATTAGCAACCGACAACTTTGGTCAAAGACAAATCAAACTGAAATTTTCCAAACTGAACCAAACTTTTTCCACACCAAACCGAATAAAGTTTGGTTATACATTTTTTCAAAACCGAATAGAATAAACCAAAAGGACAATATCCACCAGAATCATCTTGTGATAGCAACAAGACAACATTGATGAATAAACCTAACTTGGCAAGGTTTGATATTGTCTTTTCGGTGGGCATTATAATGCCAAAATTTTGGCAGACCGAACCGAATTTAGTTCGGTTAAACATTTTTCAAAACCGAAAACAATAAACCAAAAAGAAAATACGCACCAGAATCATCTGGTGATAGCAACAAGACAACATTGATGAATGAAATGAACATAAGTTAGAATTTAAAGGGCTTTCAGATTTTATACTTACAGTTCCAGAACCGATTGTGATCTGTGAGAAACTAAGATCAATCGGAGAAGAAGTCACATGAACACCAAAGAAAGTTCCGGTGTTCCGGTACAACATTCTCAACGTCGCGTTCATCGTAATCATGTCCGTTCCTATTCCTCCCGCATCTTGTCCAGCTTGAACTTTAAGTTGCTCAAATGTTATGCTCTACAAGAAGAAAGATCTGAGATTCAAGATCTGAGTTATTAAAATCAAGAAGTCAACTCTAGATCTTGACTAACCTTAACAGAGATCTTGGGTTTCTGAGGCTTAGCAGCTCCATAGAGAATCAAAGAGAAGAAAGCAAAGAGCAAAGAGAATCCAACAACGAAAGCTAAGACATAGCAACGACGAGGCAAAGCTTGTTCTTCTCTATCTCCATCATCAAGAAGACCTTCTTCTTCAATCATAGCGAAAGGCTTTTCTCCGGCGTGGCCTTTGCGTTTAGAGCCGTTGATCTTGGAGAAACGGCTAGATGAGGAATGAGAATGTGGAGGAGATCCCATCGGGCTAGTGAGTACCGGAGTTGAGTGGAACGATGTTGCTGTCTTCTCTCCATCGTGAGAGTCACGTGATGGAGATTGCACATAGTACGCTGGTCGACGAGGAGATCTGGTTGGTGATGAAGCAGCGAGGCTTGTTACCTCTGAGTCTGTTTTGTTGTGCATCTTGATATTGAGGAAATGGAAGATGAAGAGATGAATGAGAATGGTGTTTGTGTGATTGTTTGTATTTATGTATTGAATGATTAAGTCAATGAGTGGATTCGAGGGTCATTTCCAACTGGTTGGTTTGTAAATTACTGTGACGCCTTGGTATCATGGTTGCTTACCCCTTATTTTTTTAATCCGATTGATAATCAAAATTTGTAACTTAGTACTCCCTCTGTTATTTTATTTATTTTGTTTCTCTTTTTAGTTTCTTTCTTTGTTTCACGAGCATTGAATAAAAATAATTAATTTGTTAAATTATTATTAATTCACAGTTATTAGAAATTATTTAGTGTTACAAAATTAATATATATAGCTATAATTAAACATTATTGTTTCTTAAGAGTATATGTGAAAACTCTTAAAAACTTATATTTTAGGGATGGATGAAAATGTGGTTTTCAATTATCAGACAGTATTTTAGAGATGGGAGGTTGGTTTGGTTCACCTTTATTTATTTATTTTGTTAACCACACATATCAACTTAGAATAAATTCTTTGATTGGGTATAAATAATTCAAATCAACAAATTTGACTCAAAGTACATGAGTTAAACAATATGCATTGGTATTTAAATGATGAGAAACTAGCGAAAGCGAGAAAGTGTAAAAACGATATTGGAACAAATCAAGCTCTCAATAAAGAAGTTAAAGAAAGCGAGCCACTCATGAGCAAAATCTGTCATCTTGATCAGTTTTGCACAATCCATCTCAAATTCTTGGCAAGCCACGAGAGTCGATTTTGCCAAAATTAGTGTATTCATTTCCGGAAATGTGATGTTGAAAGACGATTTTATATTTTGGATCCTAACATCATCTTGCTATCATCTACTTGAAAATAGATAGACCCCAATCCCGAGGTTGGACTTGCCGTTTTCCAAAACATTGTCTAACAAATGCGTCCTCTTATCTCACTTTAAAATAGTCTGTCTCAAATGCCTACAAAGTAATTCACTCGGAACTATATATATTTTGGAGTATTTGCACTCCATGCCAAAGAATTCGAAAATAATTAAGTAGATGGGGAGTAACATTTTCGTAATTTTGAAAACTGTCAGAAGGGATGACGAAAGGATGTAAGTGACCCTACATGGTCAACGTGAAGTGTTGCGAGTTTTGTTTCCATCAAATATGTCATGACATTAACAAATACACTTCGTTCGATATCCATATATCGTGACACATATTTATATTTGCGTTATTTATTCGTATATTAGGTTATACTTAAAAATAGCACCATATTACATTTGTTATACCGTAAATCAAAATACGAACTCCTGATAATTAAATTGGAAAGTAGATTAATATTTCGCTAAATATTTTGATACCTCGCTAAATTGTTGGATCTCCGATAAATAGATTAATTAGAAATATGTATATCGGAATACATATCTATGTATTGTGTTATTGTATTGTGTTATATATTTATATATTACGTTATACTTGCAAATAACACAAATAATTACATATTTATACATCATGTTATATATTTATAATTCGTGTTATGTATTAATAATACAGATGATATATTAATATATTTTGCTATATACACCGGTATACATTAAAATTGCATGCATATATGTGAATAATACAGATGATATAGCATATCGTTTTTCGTAAGGGCCCAACAACTTAAGATCTTCACAAAAGCAGGGCCACCAGAAGAATCACCTGGACGAAAATGGTGGAACACACGCTACATCTTTCGCGTCTGACTAGAAGTATTAAAATGGGTTGTACACGTCCATTTTGGCCCATCCAATACTGTCCGATTTGATTATGGACAAAAATGTTGACCATATCCACTGTCAGTGCTCATTAGCGCCCAGGTTTACTAACGCTCGGTCTAAATGGACTGTCCATGCCAAAAACGATTTTCATTAACTTGTTAAGCATTTACATGTTAAGCATTCATCTGTTAAACCTTTTTCACCTTCTAATTCAAATGACAAAAAAAAAAATTGCATTATAAATGTCTTAAACTTCAAATGTCATAAACTTCAAACATTCAAACAAGTTTTGATGTTCAAAAACACAAACTTCAAACTTCAAACTCCAAACAAAAACTTAAACTTAAACTCAAAGTGATCTTAAACTTAAACAAAAGTCTCAAACTTATTCTTCTTCTTCTTCCTTTGAGATACTTGCCATCAACAATCCCCATTCAGTGTTGATTCCAACACCAGTAACCTTTTGTTGAGAGACTCACAAAGAGAGACTCACAAAGAATAACTACAAGAAAGTGTGAAAAAGTATGTAAAAACAGAAGTAAAGAAGGACAAAAGCCTCAAAAATTTACCAGCATATTACCGACTCCATCAGCTACTTTACAACCAGACATTAGAAAAGGAGATATTTGATTCTTGTGAACCTGTAGAAAAGGTCTGTGTTAGCAAGTAGAAAGAGAAGATGAGCATAAAATGGTACAAGCAGAACCATGATGAACTCACAATCTTGCTTTCACCGGTCATGCTAGATTCATCAATAGCAAGAGAATGACCACTAATAAGCACTCCATCCGCAGGGACCTAGATGGATAGAATACGTAAGGTCAAAGTGTAATTTGATTCTGAAGCTACAGACGAAATATGTTGGCAAAGTATGCCTACCTGGTCACCTATTCTAAGAGGTATAACATCTCCGACAACAACGTCATAGATTGAAATCTTCACTGTTCTCCCTCCTCTCATGACCTGTAAGAGTTTTCATTTACTTAATTACCAGCTCAAAAACATATAACTGCAAAACAATCTTAAGATGCTAAAGCAAGTACCTCTAGTTGTATATTTCTTTTTTCATCGTTGAGGTTTTGAAACTGAAGAGATTGGCGATAGTCACTAACAGCTGAAAGAATACAAAGATAGCACGTAAAGAAAGGATCATGTTAAATGGATAAAAGCCACTGGTGTGAAATTACCAAATCACGAAAATAGATAACACAAATGCATACAACTCGAGTAGACTAAGAAACACACAAAACTTAAACACACAAAATCCAACCGGAGATCAATAGATAATTCTCAAACAAAAGCCAAGAGTTCATATCAGTAAGCAATTCTACACAATGAAATTCAACATTGCATCAGCTAACAACCAAATTTTTCAGAAACCCAGAAAACGATTTCCACAAATCAAACTATGAACCCAACGAAACCCGGAACTCAAATATGGCTCAGACCGTGCTATTTAACAAAACTCAGAACTCAAACTATGGCGATTAAGAGGAAGAAGAAGAAGGATGATGTAGGAGATTGACGAAGAAGAAGATAAAGATAATGAAGGAGATTGAAGAACTTGTTTGAGAAATCGCCGGAATTCGAGACAAATCGCCACAAATCACCGGTGAGTTTCAATTTTAAGAAATTTTTATATGAGATTCGATTATCCCCAAATCGATTTTGATTTAGAATTTAGAGGCTCATGGTCTGTCCAATGTCCAATAGTGTGTGAACCATTTTGCCAATGGACGAAATTGGTCCAAAACCATCTTAA
Organism: Cardamine chenopodiifolia; assembly: GCA_963922655.1. NCBI lineage: Eukaryota > Viridiplantae > Streptophyta > Magnoliopsida > Brassicales > Brassicaceae > Cardamine > Cardamine chenopodiifolia. The sequence continues at coordinate 2,922,497 of OZ000464.1, forward strand.
ACTGCTCTGTAAATAGGGTTGTTCATACCCCGCCCATTATGTACTGGACATGGACAGACCATGGGTCGCCCAACCATTTTGACACCTCTACGTCTGACATCCCTCTCTCTTCCCATGAAAAAACGAAAATCGTTAGTATTTTCTCAAATCATTTTCATTATTTTTGTATTATGCCAATTTACTCTATATTTTAATGGTGAAAAATAAAGGTTTCCCATTCAAAATGAACCAAAAAAAACTTTTCAATAGTTATATATTGTTTATCAATTGTATTTGTGTTTGATTTAATATTAAAACAAAACTATTTGTGCTAAAGTAAACTTCTTTTATGCTTATAGAAAATATGCTTTTAGCTAATCTACTTGTGACTTATGAGTGAGACAATTTCATTGGTTTTAGCAGGTCGCCAAAAGCTAAGCACCTCTACAAATTTACCACCAACCGGCCTGTCTGAGCCTTAATATTTGTTTGGAAGATTTCAAATGCGGTTGAGATAGGGACAAAGGTAATAAATTAATTATTTGAAAAAATGTGTTAAAGTATATTTATGGTTCTCTTAAATTTCAAAATGTTTTAATGAACAGTGTCTAACATTTTAAATATATCTACACCTATAACTGCGCATACATCGTAACCTGCGACATGAAACCAGTGTGACAGAAAAAAACAACGGGTTTTGGAAGATTTTAACATTTTCTTTCTCCCCTTCGAAATGATCAAGATGATATTTAATAGGTTTCGTCAATATTGCATTCCAATATTATGAACATACTTTTTGAACATCATGGTGGGAAGTGACTTTGTGAAAAAGTATGCATCATTATCGAATGATTGAACATACGTTACTTTAACATTTTTAATTTCTCAACTTCTTTGGTATATGAAATAAAATTTAGAGGGATATTATTGGTCATATCACTTTGGATGTATGCTTTCTTCGTCTGAGCAATACATGTCCTTGTATATGTTAGTTGGTTAAAAGTTGACGTGAATTCCACTGTTAGACCAATGTGTTGACTTATTGATATAAGTCATACATATTCTCTGCTAGTTTCATGAAGTGCAATAATTTTAACATTGTCCGAAAAGATATCACAATCGTTTGTTTATAAAAGCATCGAGATATAGCAGTTCTTCCAATTGTGACAACATTATTTTTGTGATCGAGTTTTTTCCGGATCAAAATTTTTTTTTGCATTTACAAAACCAACCATTTAATCTCTTAGAATAAAATAATCCTAAACTAGTAAACTGTTGAAAATAGTCGAAGACATATTTAATTCAATTCCAATTATTTTTTTAGTAGAAAATGAATTGAATCTTTCAAAACATTAATCACAAATAATATATCAAATCGAGTGCAATTTGAAAAGTAGTATGCACTCCAATCACTTAGATATGGTATTTCAATACCAAATTTCTTTTTGTTTTTTATATGGCCGAAACAGATCATTTTCAGTATTGAGATATTTACAACCATTAGTGTAGTAAGAGAATTTGATTTTAGTGTATTAAATACTTTAACACTCTTTTCGTGTATCTTGGTTGGTGTACAAATGTTTTCTTATGGGAATAGGGCCCAAATGCTGTCATCATAGTTCCCATATAAAAGGACCACATTATTAAATCATAATCTACTTAGGATTATGAGTTAACATAACTGCTTGAATCATTGTCCACGTGAGAGTAGGATTTCCGTAATCTGCGCTTACATGCCATATGAGGTCATCTTCAGTTGCATCAGTTTATGCAATATATGTTTCATTTGATCTGACCTAAGTCATAAAATTATACCCAAAAAATTGCTTTTACTCCGAAGTATCGTTGTTATAAGAATCTAAAGAGTAGTAAAAATATAATTGATATTTTCTATCAGAAATTTTGATAAATCGGATCTTCTCCATTGATGAATCTGTAGTTATATTTATGAGCAAAATAAAAATTTTTGGTAGTATTGGACCATTTCCATTTCACAAGATTCTCATTCCTTCCTAGAAGAATTAAAATTCATTATTATTACCTTTGCATCATGTGTCTCCATTTCCAATTATAGAGGCCCACATTGCTTTAGTTTTTAGCCCAAATTGCTTGTCATTTGGCCCAGAAAAGTTTCTTGTCTCTTTGTTTGTTATCCAAAGTAATAATATGATGAGAGGTTTCTCATATTTTGTCCCAGCGGCGCTATTTTTTCCTACCAGGTAACGCATGCATTTTTTTCTTTGATTATCAGCCATTAACTTTTGCCTTTCTCGTTCACATTTACCAAATCATTTTACTCCTTGACTGTTAGATAATGAATCTTAGAGATTTTTATATGATTTATTGCTGTTGTGAGATGCATTTCGTTTCACTAGCTATTTTCTCCACTTTTGGTGCATCTGGTTTTCTCACAATGCACTGTTAGTGTGAGTTGTTGCGTTATCATTAGATTGTAGGTAAGCTTTCTCACTCTTCGTAGAATTTTATTTTCCACTTCTATATTTTAAGATCCATGGTTTATATTCAATTGGTTCAATGTTAATGTCAAACGATTCCCATGTAACTTGGACATGGTTTAAAGTATTTGTGATGGTTAAGTATTTTATTGTGGTCACAACCAAAAATTTTAATTGTTTGTACCTGGTATTTTTGCTGCACCCTAATTAAATCTATTTATTAGGATATTTTATTCAATGTGTCCAAGCTCTTTATTACCTGAGAACGGTTTGTAACCTCATCTCGAAACTTTTGGAGCTGAAAGTTTATGTTTTTTGATATTTCAGTTTCTTCCTCCATTCATAACCTTTTAACTCCTTATCGTTGCTTATTGATCTCGTTTTAGTGTTTCCCACGACATTGCTGTTTTAAATTTTGAGAACTAAAGTCTTATGAAGTTTATTCTATTATGGTGTGAACAGGGACCATACTATCTGTAACAATACCGGCTCTATACATCAAATATCAAAGCAAAGTAGACAAGTGTCGGTCAATTCATAATTCACCGATGGTTTTCTCTTTAAACTCTTGACTTGCTGATCATCTTGAGATTGCAACACAGAAAAAATGAGATCAATAAGATCATTAAATTGGTCACTTTTATCCCTCTAGTCAGTCTCTGTTTTCTTTAATTGGTTTCTCCTAGCTGTCTTTAGTCTGATCTTGACTACTGTTAGGCATGTTTTGATTTGTAACTCAGTTTGCTTCGATGGGTTCTTAGTTGATGTCTTAACTGATCATGTGAACTTCTTTAATCCACGTGACAAAGGTTAAATCTTATTTCATCTCTTCTTATTCGAAAAACCAAATTGTTTCAGCATATATAAAGAAAAAGCAAAACAGAGCAAGCATATTTTTTTGAATATTATGTTAAATTATATTAAAAGTTAATTTTTATTGCAACTGGTTTTTTTAAAAGAAATTAGAAAAAATAAAAGCTCTGATTTTGAATATCGAAGAATGGTTGCCTAGTTAAAACCCAAAACTGAAAAATTCAATTGGGACAAAACTAGTTTTTAGGAAAAAGAGTACATACCACTTTCGAAAGAGATGAAAGGATTTGAAAAAAATTGATAGAAGATGGCTGAAGTGATTAGTGACCACTATGAAGATCCGTAGATAACATGTTATCTTGTTGCAAACCATATCTTCATTTATCAAACCAAAAAGGTGTTGAGACTCCATTGTTTACATCTACCTTGATTAAGGAAGCCGTTAATTGTCTGTACTTCAAAATATTTCTCCATGTCCATGAGCCAAGAGATTTTAACTCTTTAACTGATCATAGAGATCCTTTTCAGATAAGGTACTTTCGAACCCAATTAACCCAAAGTGAAGAATGTGCTGACTGAATTCGCCAAATTAACTTCAAACAGCTCACTGTGTTCGCTTTCGTTATTGATCTTAGACCCAAACCTCATTCTTCTTTTGGCTGACACACATCTTTCCAAGTAACCTTAGCCTTCTTATGATTCAATTCCGGACTAGACCATAAAAATGCAGCGCACAATTTATCTATTTCTTCAATACATGTTTTAGGTAATCGAAATGCAGAAATTCAAAAATTTGTAAGACTACGGATTACCGAATCAATGAGCTGTAATCGGCCTGCAAAAGAGAGGTATCTCGAAGACCAACAACTTATTCTTGACTAGATTTTCTTTATCAGAGGAGTATAGTCATCTAGGGCAATTCGCTTAGTCAAAGAGGCAGTCCCAAATACCTTACAGGCAATGTTCCGTTTTCAAACTAGAAGTGCTGAAATTTTTTATCTCTTATTCCCTCTAACACTCCCGCCATGTACATCGTTGATTTTTCAAGACTTATTTTTAATCCTGAAGCGGCTTCAAAATCTTTAAACACACTGAGGATACCTGCGATAGATTGTTTTCTCCCATCTGAAAAAACTAACAAATCATCCGTAAAACATAAGTGTGTTAGTGATAGGTCTGACAGTAAGGGAAGTATCCAAACATTCTCTGCTTAGCAGCTTTATCCAAAAGTTTTGATAAAACATGCATACAAATTACGGAAAGGTAAGGTGATAAAGAACATCCTTGACGTAGCCCTCTCAAACTTGTAAAGTAACCCGCCAATTCACCATTTACTTGAACAGAGAAAGAAGCCGTGGTAATACATAGTTTTAGCCAATGTACAAACCTGTCTGGAATCCCCAAAGCTTTTAACATGGATAGCAGAAAGCCTTTGAAATGTAAATCTTAACTCACAACGAGACGAGACTGAATCTTTGTGATAATTCTTAACGTGTTCCGAGGCTAACAAGACATTCTCCATCAACATCCAACCTTTAACAAAAACTAATTGGCTTGGCAAAATAAACTTGGGTAAGAGCAGGTTCAAACGATTTGCTAAGATCTTTGAAATTACTTTGTAAATTACATTGCAGCATGATATCGATCTATAATCCTTCATCTTGTCCGCTTGTACTTTATTCGGGATAAGAGCCAGAATTGTTGACTTTAAACCCTTAAGAAGAAAACAAGTTATAAAAAAAGATTGTATCGCAATTACGATGTCTTTTCCCTCAATTGCCAAAGCCTCTTTGAAAAAATCGAAAGTAAACCCATCTGGACCAGGGGACTTATTTGTTGGCATGTTAAACAACACTTTTATTATCTCTTCCTCCGTCACTTCATTCATCAACATAATCTTGTCCTCCTTATTACAAACAAAACCCAATAAATCATGTAACTCCTCCATTGCCATACCCTGCATTCCGGAACATGTAGATTCAAAAAAGAAAGGAAATAAGCTTCTCCTTCTACCTTTATGGTATCCTGCGTTTCAACCCTTGTTCCGTCAGCTCTTTTTACTGATTTGATTGAGTTCTGCTACTCTTTTTTCTTCATAGCTTGATGAAAGTAATGGTTATTACCATCTCCCACACGCAGCCAATGCATTTTTGATTTTGGACTAAGATATCTCTCCTCCAAATCTGATATGAATTTCCACTTATTATAGGCATGAAACTCTGCTTCCATTAGAGTTTGTATCGAATTCATTAAGGTTTGAGTTTGATAGTCACAAAATGCTTCATAAGCTTTTTTGCTTTGTTTTCCAAATCTCCTAGCTTTTGTCTACTCATTTCTCTGATTTTTGGCTTCAAACCTTTCAGCTTCTTTGATAAACGGAATAGAGCTGAGGTAGAATGCCTAAGCTCCTCAGAGTAATTCCAGAACCTTTGAACCATCGGCAAAAAATAGGCAATGAACTTAACACATTTGAGAATTCAAACGGTTTTCTTAGCTTCATTGCCGGTGCTTTAATTCTGATGCAACACCTCAGATGGTCCGAGCAACCACCATCCTCAAAAGTACAGTTCGATTGCGGAAATTTAAGAAACCATGAAGTATTTACCATAGTGCGATCCATTTTCTTACAAATTAAACCATCTTCTCTTCTGTTGCACCATGTAAAATGAGGACCATGTGCAGCCAGGTCTGTAAGCGAGCAGAACAAAATGACATCTTGAAAACCCCTCATACCCGGAGAGACCATTGGAGATGTCTCATATTTTGAATGCTCTGCTATGTCTAATATTTTGTTGAAATCACCAACTATTATCCAAGGTTTATTCCTTAATAATGGCGATTGTTGGTAATTTTTCAAATTATCCCAAAACAACTTCCTTTCTTCAACAAAATTAGAAGCATGGATGAACGAACAAAAGAATTTCTCATCATCACCATTTAATAAAACTAAAACTGTTATTATTTTCCCACTTGTAAAGCATGGAGTGATCCGCACCTGTGGACTCCATATGACCCAAATTCTTCCTAGTCAATTGAACTCATAATTTGACATAACTGATCAATCTGTAAATAACTTTGACACTACCTGTTCCGCTTTGCTTTCTTTAATCCGAGTTTCTAATAGGGCTCCAAACTGCATCTTATTAGAATTAATCCAATTTTGAACAACTGAATGCTTTGTCGATTTGTTAAACCCACAAATATTACAAAAGAAAGTCGACATAAATTATTTATGTTTGGTGGACTTCTTACTCGCCACACTAGAAAGGGTGTTTTGAGCTATCTTATAAACTGATCTGCTTGTTCTCGGCAAAAGACTAGACGTGAAGCTTTGTGGTCTACCTTTGTTGTGTCTATTCTAGCCCCTTTTTCTTGACTTTCATGACCTTTTGCTGTTATTTTTTGAGCCTACATCTCCACGGTGGCATCACAGCTAGCATGATCTGCTAAGACATCAAAACGAGACGGTGATACCTCTAAAGCTGAATCCTTCTCACTTTGGAACCCACCTTTAATTGATTTTCTCTGAGAAACTTTCTCCCATGTTTCTTTTGATTTTACATTCCCAACACCATACTCTCCTACAACACCCTCGTATGTATCCTTATATACATGATGTGTTGTAGTTAGGAGTCCTTTATCTTCTTCCCCCTCACTCATTTCAGTAACCTCTGTGATAAACAACAATTAGTTGTTCCGATTAAGCTTAGTCTGGTTTTTCCCAACAGTATTTTTCCTACTTTCCGTAACTTGTGTTTGGGTTTGGTTAATTAAACCTGCTACTATACCAGAACTAATTGACTTAGCAACTGTAGCCAAACCTGCTGCCAATGGTGCATTCAAAACTACAGTGTATCTGTCACCTACATCTTTATCTTCATATACAGGATGTGATGGATCTTATTATGGTTAAATCAAACTCTGAGAAATATCTGAATTTATGTTTGAAACATCAGTAGTAACCCCGGAAACCAAGCTCGAATCTGGAGCCAAACTAGAAATATGAGATAACTCGGTACCCTTCTTAAATATCCGAGTAACCACAGATTCTGTTCTTGGTTTTACGCGAAATATATCCTTTAAATGCCCCCATTTGGAACATGTCGAGCATCTAGGAGGCAGCCAAGGGTACGAATAGAGTACTTCAAATATCACCCCTTGTTTAGTCTTGAATCAAAAGGAGCGCGCAGAAGTGATTTAGTGAGATCAACTTCCACAAAAACATGCCTCGTCAAAATGCTTACAAAGTTTAGTTTCTGGGTGAAGACGTTTTGGTTCCCCTACAACACTTGACAGAAAGTTTATACCTTTCTACGAGAAGAAAGAAAGTGGTATTTACTTAATCTCCACCCATAATGGAATACTACGAATAGCTAGTTGATCCTCCTCTATGACTGGGCCATAGTTTGATACCATCATAGGCTTGTCCGCGATATTCCACATACCGTGACTTAACACTCTATCTCTGATAACACGATCCCGAATTCAAAATTTTATTGTGGTTGAGTTCATCACGTACACATCAATTTTCACCGACTTGTTTCCATAGGTCAAAATTTTATTGACAATAATATGGATCTTGGCAACATGTGGTGCGGCCTCTGGAAATTTTCCGATGATGAATTCCTCCCAAAATGGAAATGTGTCATTGATAATCTCATATGGTACCTGAATGATAGGATCACCCTCTTCCATTGAGACAATCAAGTCATGCTTTGTAAGTGAAGCTTTTTGTTGCAAAGCTGATAAATATGAACGAGCTTCCACTCTTTCTGTTGCCAAATTCATTTTCACCATACCAACATCACTGTTTAAGGCAGAGATGACTGAATTTTCTACTCTATTTGAAACCCTCTCAATTGAATCATTGCCGCCATCTAAAAATTTCTCCACTAAAACCTCTAACACCTCTGAAACATCTGATTTTCTCTGCGCATCAACTGTGACTTATGCAACAAGGCTAAGCGAGCCTGCATCTCCCTCTGATGGTGATGACTCTAACGATATCTCCTTCAGCTAGGAAAACCAACGAACTCTCTGTTCGAATTTCTACATGTCTCTATGCATGACCTTGCAGCATCTCCTCTTCCTCGGTCTGAGACTGTGTTCTGATCGCCCTACTACCCTCTGTAATAGAATACAAACCATCATTGCAAAGCCTCTGACAAAACTTATCCCCCTCTGCAACACCCAATGCTCTGTTTTTCTATGGAAAAACAGAGTTTAACTCTGTAACTGAAGCTGTAATCGCATATCCACTCAGAACCTTTTGAACTGTGACGTCAACACCTCCAACGACAGCCATCTATGGCGTTGTCGTCATCCAACAAAGCTCAAAAAAACCCTAGCGTGATCTCCCTAGAACCGCCAAAGTTTGAGCAAACATATTAAACAAGAGGATAAAAATGAGAGTGCTTAAAAAGCTGCTTCAAATTCATATAACACTAGAGAATAAATTGATGGAAAAAGTAACATTTCTTAAACATCATCACTATAAGTGTATAAGATGTATATTGTATTGAATGAATAACTAATAGAATAGATACAAGTATTTATAGGAGAAAACTAGTAGTTGTAGCTAAGGATGAAAGATACACTAGTATATATGGAGTATATTACGATGATGAGAATATACAATTTGTATATATCTCTTATATGCCTCCTCAAGATGATTGACCGGTAGAGAGAACAATCTTATCATTTAGTAGTTGAAGTCGTGGCCTTGGCATGAGTTTTGTAAGAGTATCCAAAGAAATATGTGTCGGGTTGGGACATAAGTACGTTTCTCCCACATTGTCACAATATATGACTGGCTGAGAAGATGATTTGAGACCCATTTCAGCCATTAAAAATTGAACCCAATGAAGCTCAAAAGCTGCCTCTATAACTGACCGATACTCTGACTATGTCGATGAATGACCACTATTTTCTGCTTCTTGGAGAACCAAACTATAGAATTAAAACCAAGATAGACAATATAAGCACTAGTGGATGAATAATCATTTTTTTTACCACCCTAGTCTGTGTCAGAATAAGAGTGAAGCCGTTGAGAGTTAGTTTGAGAGAAAGAAATGCCCTGATCTCGAGTGCCAGCAAGATATCGGAGAACTCTATTTGCGGCTTGAAGATGAGCATCTATTGGTTTATGCATGAACAATGAAAGCTTATTCACCGCAAAGGCCACATTTGGACGTGTAAGTTATAGATATTGCAGACTGCCAGTGAGCTTTTGATATTCGTTACCGTCATCAAGGTTTGTTCATGTAGTGAGAAGGAGTGGTGTATGAGCAGCCATAGGAATGGAGACCAGATTTGCAGTAGACATATTCATCTTGGCCAAGAGATCATTGATATATATCCATTGAGTAAGTAACATATCATTTAAAGATCGTGTTGCCTCCACACCAAAAAAGTAACTTAGGTTATCCAAGTCTTTGAGCAAAAAATGCTAACCAAGGAGACAAATAAACTGCTCAACCTTCATTTTATCGTTGCCTGTAATGATTATGTCATTGACATAAACCAACAAGTACATGACTAGTGTTCAAGTGTGAAGAATAAAGAGGGAAGTGTCGGCCTGAGAGTTGATAAATCCCGATTGAAGAAAAAATGTGCAAATCTCAATGTACCAAGCCTGAGGTGCCTGCTTCAAGCCGTACAACGCTTTGTTAAGTTTGCATACAAAAGTAGGCTTTTCCTTGTTCACAAAGGCCAACGGTTGTGCCATATAGACATCTTCGTCAAGTTTACCCTACAAAAATGCATTGTTAATGTTTAGTTAGCGTAACGACCAATCATTTTCAATTGCATGACCGAGAACCAATATGACAGAGGCCGATATAATGACAGGGCTAAAAGTCTCCTTGTAGTCAGCACCCAATTGTTGGCCTTTCGCAATGAGACGGGCTTTGAAACGATCAATGATACCAGTGGAAAGACGTTTGATCCGAAACACCCACTTAGAACCGATAAGATTGTATTGCGGGTTTGGTGGAATAAGAGACCATGTGTGATTCTGGAGATGCGCATTGAACTCATCTTCCATGGCATTCCTCCAGCGCTTATCATTCAGGGCTTGTGTAATTGTTGTAGGCTCAATTTCAGGGGTTGAAACAGAGTTAGAAACAGAGACTTGGTTTGCATATTTCTTGTTTGGTTTGAAAATGTTGTTATTCCCTCAAGTGAGCATAGGATGAGTGTTTGTTGTAGGCACCAATGGAAGTATAGGTGAAGTAGCCGGAGGTGGTACTGGTGTCGTAGACAACAAGTCACGAGGCTCGGTGTTTACTGTTTGTACCTCACCAAGTTGATGTTCATGTGGCGCCCATGCTAATGTGTTAACATGTTCCTGCATCACTAACAAAGGAGAAACCGGTGCAAGAGAGGAGAAGAAACTAACCTCGGCGACGTAACTAAAACCGGTGAAGAAACAGAGTGAAACAGAACTAGCACAACATGCGGGAACCAACGATCAAGGGAGAGAGAGGGTTGTGTGTGAGACAAAGAGGATGGAAAAGAACTAAAGGGAAAATTGGATTCATGAAATTGAACATGACGATATACAAAATCACGTTTTGAGAAGGGGTCTAAGCAAAGGTACGCACATTGAATTTGTGAGTAACAAGAAACAAATAGGGTATAGAGCGTTTGTCAAGTTTATAATTAGCATATGGCCAGAGCCATGGGTAACATAAATAGCCAAACATGCGAAGTTTAGTGTAATTTGGTTGTGAATCAAAGAGACATGCAAATTCAGAAGAGGAGGAGAGAGTATGAGTGGGAAGACGATTTATGAGGTATGTTGTCGTAGAGACAACATATGGCCAATATGAAAGAGAGATAGATGCGTGAGAGAGAAGAGCCAAAGCAGTCTCGACTATGTGTCTATGCTTCTGCTCAGCAAACCCATAGTGTTCGGGAGTGTGAGGTGGAGTTGTGAGATACTTGATCCCATTAGAGGCCAAAAATTCGGACATAGCTATGTACTCTCCTCCATTGTCGGAATAAAGAGTGACGAGCGAGATTGGAAACAATTTTCAACAAGAGATTTAAACCATTTAAAAACATCAAAGGAATCTGATTTTTGGCGGATGGGGTAAAGCCAAACATCGTGACTGAAATGATCTACAAAGATGATGTAATATTTGAATCCATCAATGGAATAGACTGGTGAAGTCCATAAATCTGAGTAGATCAGTTCAAGTGGTTTGGAAGAAGTAAGGGACGGGAGTGAAAGAGTTTTATGGCTTTTATTTATAGAGCAGGCATTGCACAAAAGAGACGAAACATTACTCGAAATTGGAAGAGAAAATTGTGAAACAATTTTTTTAAAAATAGAAAGAGAAAAATGTCTGAGCCGCGAGTGCCAGACGGGCAGGGATCTTTTTATTGAAGAAAAAACAGAAGAATAAGATGCATGTTGCTGTTCTGGCCATTCATAGCCTTCATTCCTAGTTTTTCTGGTTGATAGCGGGGGCCCCGATGTTAGATCCTTCACCTGAAACGTTGTTGGAAAAAATTCCACAAAAACACGATTATCAGTGCAAAGCTGTTTAACTAATATATGGTTTCTCGCAATGTTAAGGACGTAAAGAACATTGTTAAGAATAGGAGAACAAGAGCAAGAGGAAAAAGAAAGTGAACCCTTGTGTGTGATCTCGAGACCAGAGCCATCGCCAATTAGAACCTTTTCATTGTCGGTATAGGGTGTGTGCAAGGATAGGTTTGCCAACCCTGAGGTGATGTGGTTTGATGCACCACTATCAAGTGGCCAAGATGGTGTTTCCGGTGGCTGAAGCGTTGTGTTTAATGCATGAGGATTCCATTTTGACGATGATCGAGATGCACTAGAATCAGACTGAGACATAATCCAAAACATGGGACATCGCTTGGCACTATGGCCTTGAGTACCACAAGCCTGACATTTACCAAGATAAGGGGGGCTTTGGCATTGATCATTGTTTGACGAGCAGTTGAAGTTGTTCTAGCTGAAAAAGGTGTTGTGAGAAGGCTTGTGTCCGGTCCTTTGTCGGTTTTGAGCATGATGCGTTGTGACTGGAAACAGAGACTGTGAAGAGGCAAGACTAGCAATTGCAATTCACAGTTCAACATTTTTCATAGAGTTCCATGAATGGGATTGGAGTATCACGATTCTGGACAGAGTCGATAAACTGTTTGAAGTCATCGGTGGGCCATCAAGAACAGCATCAGTGATATTTTTGGGATCAAGTGGATTGCCAAGGAGAGCAAGGGCATCCGTCTTGGTTTTGATCTGGCGCATGTACTCATCAATAGTCATAGTGCCTTTAAGACATTGTTTGAGCTGTTTGATGTGGCCACGAGTTGGCTTGGCGTAGGTCGCGGCAAGTGTGTTCCAAGCATCAAGAGAGGTAGCGGCAGTAGCGATGAGTCGCTGAAGCGGAGTTTCAATAGATCCAGCTAATGCACTATAAAAAAGACAATCTTGTCTTTGCCAAGCTTCAAATTTTGGGTTTGGTGTTGCGGTTCCATCGATGGTGATGGATGGAGAGGGAAGTACGATAGATGTGTCAATGAATTTGACAAGGTTGTGTCCTTTTAACAAGGATTTGATTTGAACACTCCAAGTGAGAGCATTCATTGAAGAGAGTTTGGTAACATTCAACATGTTAATGGCAACAAGAGGATACTTGTTGTGAGAGAGAAAATCCGATGGAGACGAAAGTGCTGAGTTCGTCGGATCCATGGGAGAAATAAAAAAAGGAAGAGCTGGACGGAAGGGAAAAAATTGATTAGGTGTTTTAACACTTAAGCTCTTGATACCATATAAGTGTATAAGATGTATATTGTATTGAATGAATAGCTAATAGAATAGATACAAGTATTTATAGGTGAGAACTAGTAGTTGTAACTAAGGATGAAAGATACACTAATATATGGAGTATATTACTATGATGAGAATATACGATTTGTATATATCTCCTATAATCACTTATCCTAGAAAAGCATAATCATATATCCAAAGGGAAGCAAACATCATCACTTATCTTAACAGATTATGCATATTCGTATAAATTGATGATGTTGAGAATATAACGTTCTCCTGTAACAATAAAAAAGCACCTCATTCTCTGGTTAAACATAAACCCATGTTATATAAATGCATAGACACGATATGTTCCTACAATAAACTTCCGTTCTTGCACTTAATACATGGACATAAGAGTTTGTAACTGTCGAGAAATAGAGGTAAGTGGACATAATCAGCCTGAATTCTTTAACCGGCAAAGTAGCTATATCTCTTAAGCATAATCATAAGGCTTGAATCATGCTAGTCAACGGGTCAAAGTAGCTATATCTCTTAAGCATAAGAATTCAGGCTGATTGAAAGGCTTTAACCGGCAAAGTAGCTATATCTCTTATGACCTCTGCATTCCCAAACTTCCTCACTATCTTAGGAACATGATGGTGAAGCGGGAAACGAACATCGTCATAAGGTTTGATGAAAATATCAGCTAATGCTCTTAGAACATCTGGAGACAGAGATAGCTCATCATCAGCTTCTGTTATCTGCGCTAGAGCTAGCCTGGACGCTCCAAACCTGTACATATCGGTCTTTGGTGTAACCTTACCAGTTGACTTGTAATCAGGAGAAATGACTCATGTTGTTTCCCTAATGTATTGTCATGAACAAATGTCATTGCTTGTGGAATGGAGATACAGTTGCAGAAATTACTGATCTTTGCGATCCCATTTCCATCTAAGAAAATGGTGAAAAGATGTAGATTCAAATAGATGAAAGCCCTTGAGAATTTTATGTGAAGGTAAGTCAAAGCGTTTGCGACCTCTCTTTCCATCTTTATCCTCCTAAGATTTACTGGATGAGGTGCAGCCAATGGACCCAATAGGTATAGTCTCTGCATACTCAAAAAATAAGACAGGAGGAGTGAACTCAAGAGAACATCCCAATAGATTGAGGAAGTTCTTATGACCATTAACTATCAAATGTGTATTTCCCTTTCTTGATGAGCATTGGATGGTCATCAAGCATGCCTTTATGAAAATTTATATGATTTAATTTTATTGATAGTCTTATTCGTAGAATATATACATTTATTAATTTATTATAAAATTTTAATATGTTTCACGTTAATAAAGTTGTTATGTTTGATTTTACTCTATATATTATAGTTTCATAAATTTGAATTGTTTGAAAATTAACAGTATTTTTCATTCTTGTGATCCCTATGTGTAATTAATAAATAATTATTAAATTTTTTTTTATATCAATATTATTTATTTTATTGGCTTTATGTATACATTTACATTAAGTAATTAGAGATCATATAATTTTTATTGTCAATGTATATATTTTAGATACAAAAATTATTTTATAATTAATTGTAAATGGCATATATTTTTTCAATGTCTATTTTATTTATTTATATGTAAATGATATAACATAAACTAATTTCGAATCGATAGTTGAATATTTGAATCAACCATATTCATTTCTTACAAACAAAAATTTGTTCTTTCTTGAATTAATAATAACTGATATAATTATTAGTGTTTGGCATATCCAATAAGGCTAACTCAAATATGAGTCTTTTGCAAGTAGAATAACTCAAGTAAAAAATATGATTTAGTTGAATAAAAAGGACGGGAAAAACATAGGATTGACAGCACCACTTTTTCTCCTAGAAGATAAGCGCCACTACCTTTCCATGCTCCTACCTTGTGCTACATGTGTTGAAAGGATTTAACATCTCAGCTCTTTTAGAGAAGCTGCAGTCCACATTTGGTGCGGATCTCCAAAACTTTTCATTCCGACGAAATGAAAAAAAATTGTATTTCAGAAGACCATCTAGCCAAATATTTCATATAATAAATAATGTTTTGGAAAAATTCCGCAAATAGTTTGAAATATCTACGAAATATAAAAAAACAAGTATATAATATTAATTCGTTATAACAAGCAGAGAACAAGGTAATCTTTATACGCAAGCTGAGAAGTTTACCAGTGTGAGGAATCTCTCAGCAGCCATTTGCTATTTTTCGCTTTTACTTTTCGATGATCTTCTCAGGATACCTCAGCCTCTAATTATAAGGAGTCATATTTCTAATTCTATTCACGTGAGAATAGGGACCAATTGCTGTCGTCATAAATGACTCCATTATTAAATCATAATCTACATAGGAATATGAGCCATTACCTCAATCATAATCCACGTGAGAGTAGGACTTTTGTAATCTGCGCTTACATGCCATATGAACTCATGTGTAGTTATGCCTGTTTATGCAATGTAGGTTTTATTATATTTGACCGAAGTGATAAAATTATACCCAACAACCTGCTCCCACTCTTTAGTGTTGTTGTAATAAGAAACCAAACAATGAGAAAATCTATTTTACAAATCTATCTCTCTTTAGCTCGTCTTCTTCTCTCGAGATAGTTTGTTACAGGAAGCTAAAACTTAATAACTTTTTTTGCTTAGAATTCAAATTCAATAATCGGCTAAAGTGGAGTAAAGGTTTACGGTGGAGAAGAGTCTAAAATCGTTGTATAATAGTAACGGACTTTCTCTTTCTAAGGTTCCGTATAAGGAAAGTTAGAAGGATTGCAAAGCGATTAGGTTTTCTCTTCTTGGAGCCGGCCGCAATGGCTGCAGCATTGTCTAGCAGGGCTTCCGGTGTACTGGTTTGTCGACAGGAGGCTGGCGGCGAAGGTCCTGAGTCATGCCAGATTGTCGGGCGAGCTGAAACAGAGGAGAGTCTTGATGTTGTTTCTGTTGCAAGTGGTAACACAAATCAGAAGGAAGAGGCTACGTCTCTACAGACTGAATCAGTAAAGGTTACAAAGAGTAAGGACGTTCTATCAACTGCTTCGGATGTTGGTATCGAGCCTAGTGAATCTGTGAAGGAACAAACAGCAAAGAAATCTTGGTTGCAAGTGGCAGCGAGGTCTTCTCTCACCAAGTTCGCTTGTGACGTCCAATCTATTGATGGAAAGGAGGTGGTTTCAGCTCCAGATGAGGTCCTTCTTGAGTCTCCACTATGGGAAGACTTTTTGATCGAACGTTTTGCCTCTAAAACACCACGTATTGCTAAGATTCATGTTATTGTGAATAAGATATGGACATTAGGTGACAAGAACAGAAAAGTGGATGCGTTTGAACTCAATGCGAGTACCATTAAATTCCGCCTTTGCAATTTAGCCGCTCACCGTCGAGTTCTTCGAAGAGGGATGTTGAATATCTGTGATATCTCAATGGTTGTCTCGCGATGGTCTCAAATTGCAGAGGAATCCCAGCCAGAATTGACATCTCTGCCGATGTTGATTGTGCTGAAGAACGTGCCCCACTCTATGTTCTCCTGGAAAGGCCTTAGCTACCTAGCTAGTCCTTTAGGCATTCTTTTGCGCTTGCACCGCGATACTGAACTTGTTTCAAGTTTCGATGAAGCTAACATTTTTGTCGACGTTGATTTGAAAAGGACTCTTCCGGAACACTTTTACTTTCAGATTAAGGATGAGGAAGTTTGTGTCTCTTACGCGTATCCGTGGTTGCCGCCTCGTTGTGCCTCATGCAGGAAATGGGGTCACTCAAGCTCAGTTTTCTCTCTCACCGAGAACCAGTCAAAATCAGAGTGTGCAAAATGGAGAACAGAGCCTGAGACAGGCCACTGTATCAACTCCCACAAACATCAACAGTGGCTCTGTTTCTCAGAACCCAGTCGCAGGATCTAATGTCTCTCTGGAACTGTTGCCTACACGAAATGCAGAGGTCCAGTTGCACTCAGTAAAACAGAGTCCGTCTAGTAAACAACAGAGCCCTCTCACGGCGGCTAGAATATTATCTAATTACAGTGGCTTAAACGATGGACCAGTTATCGGGGATAATCCTATTGTCGGAGATGGTCTTGTTACAAATCGAAACGAAGACGGTTGTCAAGAGCTGGAGTTAGAGGATGGAGAGATCAGCCTACTTTCTCCTATTTTGAAAACCTCAGATAAGGACTGGTCGTTAGTCACTCATTTTGCCAGTAAAAAGTAAAATAAGTCACCAAGCACAAAATCAAATCAAGTGATAGCATCATCAACAACACTGGTTTATGGTCAGGTTAGAATAATTTCTCCTTCAAGGTATGCTGCTTTAGAAGATCACGAGGAATCAATGGAGGCACCAGTGCAGAGCCTTCTACCAGTGCGGGGTACAGTTGATGAAGCCATGGATACGACTAGAGGTAATTCAGAGAATAAGGTTACTGTTTCAACGGCTAATAATCTCACTCTATCTACAGCCATATCGACCACTTCCCATCAGCAGGACCCTCCTACAAGAGCTACCTTGCCGAGATCATCTAAGGTTGCGCATAAATATTTTGATAAAACCAATATCCAAGCCACGGTGCTATAGGTAAACAGGCTTCTCAAAAAAACACTAATGTCGAGTTTTTCTTGGAATGTTCAGAGTTTTAACAAGCTAAGAAAGCATTCGGTTTGTAAAGAATATGATTTGATCCAAGGCTATGGAGTTTGGGGGTTTACTGGAAACTCGAGTGGCTGAGAACAAAGTTGATCGCATTGCTAAGTCAGTGTTTAGTGGTTGGTTTATGGCTGCGAACTACGAGTACAACCCCTTAGGAAGGATCTAGGTTGTTTGGAGTAATCAGGTGGAATTAACAGTGGTTTTCAAGTCGGCTTAGATGATTTCTTGTTTAATTAAGCTAACGGGTTTGACAGAGGATTTTCTTTACATTTTTGTGTATACTTCAAATAATTTGGCTGAGCGGTTAGAGTTTTGGAGAGACCTAAAATCTCATCAAGATTCTACTCAATATCGCGGAAAACCTTGGATGTGCGTTGGAGATTTTAATGAAGTGTTAGAGCTGGCTGATCATTCTTTATACCATATTTCTCATATCACTTTACCAGGAATTTCTCACTTCCAGGATAGTACTCGTTATTGTTCTCTTAGTGATATGGTTTCTCATGGTCTCCATTAAAATTGGTGTAACAAATGGGCGGACGGACTAGTTTGCAAGAAGCTGGACCGTGTCCTCATTAATAATCATTGGATGCAGCGTTCCTTTCAATCTTCCTGTGTTTTTAAGGCCAAGGAATCCTCTGATCATTTGTGTGGAGTAATCTCGATAGCCGCAATTCCTTTCAAGCATAAGGGTTGTTTTAACATTGTTAACACGATTGTCACTATGGACGAATTCCCGCTGCTGGTTGAGGCTTTCTGGGGTGCTACTCCAGCTTTTTTCTGTTCAACCTCTGCTACTTTTAGTTTTTGCAGGAATTTAAAGTCATTGAAGCCAGCTATCCGCAACCTAAGCCAAAATAAACTTCACCATCTAACGGGAGGATTACCGCAGCATATGAAGACCTTTGTGGAAAACAGAAGCAAACTCTCTCTACGCCGGATGCGAGCTCGCTTCAAAGTGAATCTCGAGCTTTTGATGCTTGGGAAAAAGTGTCAGCACTAGAGGAAAGTTACTTAAGACAGAAAGCTAAACTTCATTGGTTGAATGTCGGCGACAAAGACAATAGGTTTCTTTCATAATGCTGTCAAGGAAATGGAAGTGAGAAATTCAATAAACATGATTCATTCCCAGGAGGGTGTATTTATAAACATCGGGAGGACATAAAATTTGAAGCCACTCGTTATTTTACTGACTTGTTTAACATGAATTCTCAGGGTTATACAGGTATGTCTCCGGAGAAAATCTCGAATGTACTGCAGTATAGACGTTCGAAGGAGGAGAAAATTAGGGTCATGGCTGAGGTAACAGACTCCGAAATCAAAAAGGATTTGTTCTCCATGCCAACCAACAAGTCTCTAGGCCCAGATGACTTACGGTGGAGTTTTTTAAGACAATTTGGAATATCATTGGGAATGACTTCATAGTGGCGGTTAACTTCTTACCGAAGGGGCTTAATACCACGTTATTCAAAGATAAGTAAGTTTCTTCTCTCAATTTATTCGAACTTATTTTTGAATAATTTTTATGTTTGTTTTTTGGATTTGAATATTGTATTTTTTTTAAATTAAATTTATTTTTAATTTTAATTGTAATTAAATTTTAATTTTATATTAATTTAAATATTAAAATATAAGAAAATACCAAATCCGTCGGAAATTCATCGGAATTAAATCTGTTGGTTATAAATTTCTCATGACTTCGTCATAAATCTGTCGGAAAGTGGAACTAACGGATACATGCCGTTGGAAATCTGTCGGAAATGTTACTGATGGATTTTCGACAGGATATATTCCGACAGAATTCCGACAAATTATTGACAAATGTACCAACGAAACAAAACTGTTGGAAATCGGTCGGAAATATGGACGCCGGTAATCCATAAAAATTCCATCGAAAATATCAAAAGATTTCCGACGGGTTTTTGATTTCGACGTCGTAGAACCGACAGCTGAATCTATCAAAAATGGCCATTGTCGATGGAATTCCAATGGATTTAACCAATCTTTTTTGTAGTGTGTGTATCTCTTTGATGAAATTTTGAATTGTAAAGGACATAGTCACTAAGTTTCACCTGTGGGTGCTTCTCTCATTGGCTTTGGCATAAAGGTTGAGCTACATTTACCAAAAACAAAGGCTATGAAACCGCAACATCAGCCTCATTATACGGTGGAGGAGCCACTACAACTTCATTCTCATTCTCTGATGTGTAATGAACCAAAACAGATTCATGATCATCGCGAACCAAACTGAGTTCATGATCATCGTAAGCGGGTAGCATGCATGACACACCTGGAGAAACACGTTGTTTACCATCTTATAACTGATAAGGAAACGAGTATTCATCAAAAATCATATCTCTCGAGATGAAAAACTCGTTCTTTTCTATGTTGTAAAAACACCATCCTCGACTTCCAGACGGATATCCCAAAAATGCACTTCTTACTCCTTTCGCCAAACTTGTATTTATCTTATGATGTTTTGTGCACAAAACTCAAGGACCTGAAGACCTTAATATCATTGTATGTGGAAATTGTTCCATAAAGAATCTCGTATGGAGTTTTACCATGTAGTATCGCGGAAGGTGTTCGATTTATAGCATGCACCACTGCAAGAATGCTCTTGCCCAAAAATTTACGTGAAGATGAGCTTGAAGCAAAAGGGAGTGTGAGACATCTAAGATATGCCTATGCTTGTTTTCCACTCCTCCCATTTTGTCGTGGGATTCCTACACACCAAGTATGATGTATAATGCATGTGTCAACAAAATACTTTGACAATCACATAAATTCAGTGCCATTGTCACTCGTCGCCGTCTGTACTAGCTTTCCAAGCTGTCATTGAGCAATTATAATGAAATTAGGCAAAACCGTTTTTATTTCACTTTTCTGAAGTAGTAGAAAGATCCATACTGTCTGAGAGTGTCCAAAACTGTTAAGAAATAGTTCGCACCACAAGAAGATGGCATACAGTCCTGACCAAATAATAAAAATGAATAAGATAAAAACAATCTGAATCTTTACTGAAACTATCATAAAACACCTCGTGAGTTTGTTTAGACTTCAAGAAAACATTACAACTTCCGAACTTGTCGGGTATACTCTTAACACCAAAAAGAAAAGGGAGAAAATCTAAACATAGAATACTCAACACAAAACATGAAAAACCTAATTAAAAATGCAATAAGATCAAATGGTTTCCTCCCATAAGCGCTTATTTAACGTAACGAGATTCTATGAGAGGATTGGAAACATCCTCATATGGATCATGGTGTGCTAGAATGGTCATTACACTGTATGTTTGCTGTAAACTTCAAGTGTGGAACTTTCCGCGGTGAAAGATCTTCTGGTGATGCAATGTTTAGTTTTGTACAATCGTTACTCTTCTTGCGGCCTGGTAATAATACGTTAAGGCTATCAAATAACCTATTGTACGTTGAATACACTAGGATCGATCCACGAGGAGACAAGAAAGCACACTAGCAATGCAGATTTCAAATCAATATAAGTAATAAAAAGATTGTTTTTGAAAACCAAATTCAAAAGTAAGCAAAGCAGGTAAAGGGAAAAATAGGTTTTGAAAATTTAAATAAGAGAAAATGAACTCTTGGAAATGAGATAGATGACTACGGCAACCAAATGCTAACTAGTGGAGTATAATCTACTCCATAAGATAATCCATTGGTCTTAGAACACTAATCTCAACTAATCCACTTTCATGGTACTAATATCTTTACTAATCATCCAATAATCAATAACTATTGTTAGCTATCAAATGATCAATGATTATTACCAAAATAACCAGTAAACACCCTAATCAACCCTTTTCATGGGGAAGGAATGTAAAACTCTTGATACTTTGGTTCATGTGTGAAAATGCCTAACCCCTAAAATAGGATGATCAAAGCTAATCTAACATTAGTAACACCTGCCAAGCATGAATCTAAGCCGTTACAAGCTTAAACTCCAATAATCAACAATCAAATACCCTAAAATGTAACATTCTCAAAAGCTCTAAAAACTACTCCCTACCAATCATGTTAACACAAAGCAACAATGTTGATCTTTAGCTAATCATGATTATTAAGAGAATATTTAGGAGATTCAAAGATAGAAGAGATTGAAAGATTAAAATATTGAAAATTACACAGTGTTATTCAAAATCAGAGGCATTTCAGGAGAGGGTCATTTGGTCACTGGGTTTGGCCGCTGGAGGCTAATATGCACGTCGAGTCACTACATTTGGCCGTTGGAGGTTAACGAAGTAGTCTCCCCACTGTATATGCCTGTCACATCTCCAAGTGAATTCGTCTAGCCGCTAGAGGTGGCTGTTGGAAACCTTCGGTGTAGCCTGGCTGCTGGAGATCTGATTCTTCATCAAATCCATTATTTTGATCCCTTTTGCTTTATTTGATCATTCTTTTTGTCCACTTCACTTCCAAACCTACAAAAATGAGAGTGATATGGAAACATGCACCTACATACCTAAATATGCAATGCAAAGAGAAGATATTCATGAGAAATGCAACCAAAAGACGGTAAAAACTCAATCTATCACATGGCCTAGTGTATTTTGGATTCTTATGCTCGCTCCTAGTAACACTTAATGTCTGAGGTTTTAACCTTCTCTATCACTACAGGTTTTAACCTGTTGTTGCAATGAATGGTCTCCCAAGAATCTATGGCATATATCAACCATTGCTCATCTCTATAGCTTTAAAATCAGTCAGAATTAGGCAAATCCTTGAGAGTTGTTGTAGAAGCATCTGCAACTCCACAAGGATTAATGTGAGATACTTGTGTATCTTTAAATTAGCAGTTCTCAAACCATCAACAATATCCTTTGACATCAAGTTCACATTAGATCCAGAATCACAGAGAGAATCTTCAAAATCAACTCCAAAGATAGAGCGTGGAACAACAAACTTCCTTGGTTTTTCTAGGTTAAGTAATTGCCTTAATGATGGATCCCGTATATTCCTCTCATGACTTGGAAAAGAGACTTTAGGAACATGAATTGGTGGGTCCTCATAAGTAAAAACCTTTTCTTCAACCCATGCTTTGGTTCATCATCAAACGAAAGAGAAAACCCTTTCTTTAATAAGTCTTTCTTTGACATAAGAATCTGAAGATTATATAGGGATCGATCGATCTGTAGAGTGGATCGATCAATCTGGCGTGTCCCCAGAATTAATGTGAGATACTTGTGTATCAATAGAATTAACCTGACAAGTCAAACTCTCGAGTTTCCAATTGAGGTCGTTGTACATATTATCTATCTTCTTGTTAAGATCATATCTCTTCTCATTCACTTCTTGTGTACTCATATTTTGTCTATCTAATATATGTTGCAGCATAAGCTCAAATCTATTATTTTGGAGAAGTGGTGCTGGATATCCTCTGTTCTGATTGGTTCCTTCGTTTCCAACATAGTTAACATATGCACGCGAGCTTTTAGTTTCTCACGGAACAATAATTGGGGTTTTATGGATGCTCTAATACTATTCTGCATATTTGGTGTTGATGGAACATCTACTTTAAGTTTGAAAGTGCAAATAGATAATTTGGTAGGATCGTGAGTAGTCGAACATCATATGTAACGTAGGTAGATTGCTTAATTCATAGTAAAGGTAAAAAATTAGCATGAGATCGCTTGGTTTTTTTTTCGTTCAAACAGATCGCTTGATCTTTTATCTATATTTGGAGATGTTAGCGTGGCTTGTTTAGAAGAAATTTAAAATTCTTATCATGTCGGTTTAGTTTTATGATTGATGTGTTGTGTTTTATTGTTTTAAAGTCTTTTTTACTAGTGACTTTTAGTCGAGTTAGGGAAGTTTTCTATATGATACTCTCAGAACCTACGAATGATGGCCTTGTTAGAGAATCTTGTATTTTACTTAAATCTACACTACATCAGAAATACAAATTTAAAATGTGTACTTATCTAGTGTATATTAAATGTGTTCACACCTAAGTTGACTAGTAACCTAATCAGTAGTTAACCATCGATACACTTCTGAAGCAAAAAGAAGCTCATCAGCAACCTAAGTAAGTTCATGGTATTTGTTTAGAGGTACTTCAACCGGTTCACAAATTAACATACTTATTTCAGTCGTAACATTTTTTTATTTTTTGGAGGAAAACTGTCATACATTTTAAAAGATGTTTGCTTGGAAAGACAGATTCGGGTTAAGACATCCAACTTTTTTTTTAAAAACTCAGAAAATATACAAATCATTCATGTAACGGGCATGTGATGTGACATTGAGCAGTTTTACTGTATTAGATATTTACGAGATTATTTTAAAATTTAATTTATTTTTTCAAATTTCTATGTAAAAGTTTAAATTCAATTAACTTTTGTAACAACTAAAATTCTGTACTGCTTTATATTATTTGTCAAATTGTTGAGATAATGTTTTTAATATAGAAAATAAACAAAAACAAAGGGGAAATCTTATAAAATATTTTTGAAAGTGATAACCAATTCCGCTTTAATCCTCCAAAGTTTTGAACTTTCACAATAAATCATCAAAGTGACAACTTTGTTATTTTAAACTTTCAATGTGGTTTTCGAGCTCGTGCCATCACTAAATTTAATGGATCAGCTAATTTCGTTAAAGGAAGTATTATTTTCAAATAAAATTTACTAACGTGGCAATATTTTTTATTGTTAAACTAATAAAAATTAATTTTTAGTTAAATTTCCTATTTACTACATTTAATCTATTCTAAAAATCCAATAAAAGGGACAAAAAATAAAAAATATATATTAAAATTTCGTTCTCTTCTTTTAATATTGTTTCACCCTTTTATTGAAATTTTAAAATTAGATTTAATGTAGTAAATAGAAAATTTAATAAAATTTTCATTTTATTAGTTTTAAAATAAAAATTATTGCCACGTCTGTAAGTTTTAACGAAATTGATGATTTATCGTGAGAATTCAAAACTGGAAGTTGAAAGTGGAAATGGTTGTCACTTTGTAAGTTTTTATGAGATTTTTCTCATAAATATATATTAGTTTTGTGTTCATCTAGATTCTAGAGCCAAGAGAGAAGTGAGAGACGACATCCACATAATTCCATATAATACTCCAAAAGGCATGGTAAATTTTTACCGAGAAACCATCAAGTCCAGGAGCTTTTCCTGGATGAATAGAGAAGACAGCCACTTTTATTTCCAAGTTACTTGGGATCTCGGTAAGGGATGCATTCATTTCATCCAAAATTTTAGGGGCCAGTACTTCATCAACAATTTGAAAGACATCATACCATTTGAGGTGAAAATCTCTTGAAAATAAGAGGTGATGCTAGTCGCAATTTGATCATCTTCTAAATGCTCGATGCCTTTCTCATCCTCGACTATGGGAAAGAGTTCACCACTCTTATTCCCCTTATGATGGCATGGAAATAGGCGGTGTTCTGGTCCCTGCTATGAAACCATTGCACTCGAATTCTCTGCCTCCAAAACTGTTATTCCTCTTTATATGTAGCTTCTACGACTTCCGTGAGTTTATCAGTAAGAATATGGTCAGGGGTATCTGCCGAGAGGGCCAATTCAAAAGTTGCATGTGTTTCTTTGATCAATTTACAACTGTTGTGATGCTGCTCCTTAGTTCAAATTATAATCCTTCTTCTAACGGTACAAAGCTTATCCATCACACTCACTTCCAGTTAGCTCATCCAGGCATCCTCAATTAACTACTTGATCTGCTCCTTATCGGCCAATCTTCCATCAAACTGGAACACATCTTTCTTCTTACCTTGCATGGAGTTGAAGTAAGTCACAAGTGGCCTATGATCTGAGCCCTCAAAACGGAGGTATTTGCAATGTTCGCGTGGAAACATCACTATCCAAGCACATTTTGGTGAGGATCTATTAAGCCTTGATTCACAAAATGAGTATACAGCATTCCTCGCCATGAGAGAGAATTCTCTGAATGATTGACATCCCAAAGCCCATTTTCAGAAACAAAATTCCATAAATTGAGAAAGGAGACATCCCACCATAGGGGTCCCCCCTACCTCATCCGAGTTCTCCAAAATGTCGTTAAATTCCCCTGTAATGAGCTAACAAGAGTCTCGATTCAAACCAACTGTCGAGATACGGTTCGAAAAGGATGCCATGTTATCTTGTTGAGGTGGACCGTAGATGAATGTAACATAAGAGGAGACTCGTTTAAAGGAGACTTTGGCATCAATTATGTTAGGAGATTATTCCAATATCTCCATCTCAACTCCATCTTTCCACATGAGAGGTTGTCCTCTGCTTAATCATTGTGGTGGTATAGTGAATTTCTTAGAAAATCCCATCCAATCAAAAGTTTCCGTGAGAAACCAGATGTCCGAGGAAAAAAATGATGTATTTCCTTTAAATGATTAAATGAAAGGGTCATTCTCGGTCCTTGACAGTTCCAAGTTACCATCAGTAAGGAATAAGATGGTGCGGGGACCAAAAATCTACCACTTCTTTGCTTGTAACTGGGAAAAGAATCACTGGAGAGTCATCCACTGTGGGATCAACCACTGTGCTCGAACCTGCATCTTTATTACTATAGGTAAAAGTCTTTTTTTCCCACACATATCCACTTCCAAGGAAGGGTTTGGTTTCCGGTCAAGTTTAACTTCCTCGTACTTGTGCATTGAAGAGGATTTCTAGCTCCTCTAGTTTTTATTGAGCTCACGGGTCATTCTTTTACTTGCTGGTTTTAGAGATTTTATTTTTGTAATCTTTGCTTTCAATTTTCTTTTTGTACAAGGAGTAGTAGTTACATGAGGTCCCAAGCAAAGGGAAGTGTGAATACGTTCTGAAGAGGGATGAAAAATAAGAGTAAAAGCCTCTCCAACATGAACCAAAGATACTAGTGATGAGAAGACTGACCTATACTCAAGCCATTACCTTTAAATATCTTATCCTACTCATTTGTCTTTGATATATTGCACTTCTACATCCTGAAGTCAACCAAAGTCTATACTGGTTATTCTTGGAACCAAAAGGCTAGCCGAAACAATTAGGAGAGAAATAATCTCCAGTGTTGGTCTCCAATCTCGTGAGCCACTGCTAACCGCATTCGGTAACTAAGGTAGCACTCGAACCATTATTTCTCTAGCCGGTATTGGTGGAGGGGTATGCAAGACATGAGAGTTCTGAGACCTTGAATGCTCTTCTCTTAGTGGGTTTTTTGGAACACTGAGCTTACTATCTCTTACTGATCCTTTTTTCTCTCAGACCTGTGTCTTTCACGATATGCCTCGAGATGAGGACCTAATACTGTGGATCTACTCTGCTATCCTCTTGAATGGGACCGACAAGAATATATGTCAGCAGGAGGGGCTCTATCATAGAATCCCCTTTGAATCACCCTTAAACCCAACTAAAAAACTACTCAGACATAATTAAAGCAAACGAAATCATAGGTGATGAAAAGTATGGATAATAAATGAATTAATAAAGCTAAGAGGGTTCAAAGTTACTTCTCTTAGAGTTACAGAATAGATCTTCTCCTAGAAAGATGTAGAAACTATTGAAAGCGATGAAAGATGATGAAACTAAGTGGTTGGATCTTCAAAAGAGTCTATTCGATTGATAACGGTGCAGCTCTCTACGTTCTCCATGACGTTCATGCCTTCTAGGTCTTTAAGAATGAGTATTTATAGTGTTTTAGGCGTGTAAAGTAAGTTTAGAGTTTCCTTAGGTAGAAAAAGTTGAAGTGATATCGTTTTGAGAAAATAAAATGGCTTCAATACTCCTCGGCTGCACCATTGGTGCTTGGTGGTGCGGTGGAGAGGCTCTTTGCCACGCCATCACACTCTTTTAGTGTCGTGGTGATGCTCTAGTTAGAGTGCGGTAGGACATGGCTTTAGTTCTTTCATCATAATTTCTGATTGGATGAATGGATTGGACTGATTTTAATTTAAGGTGAATGTTGAATCTTCTACCTTTCCAATGACATAAAAAACGTTGAATTCAGACCACGTGAAGGTCTTAAAAGGTGATCTTCAATCTGAAACTGTCGTACAACATGTTTTACTCCCTTTTATATCTTTTTTGGTTGGAAAGCTGTAATGACTTACTGAATTTAAAAACACTTGGAAATTCACTTAAAATAACTTAAATCATATGAAACACTTGTTAAATCATCCTAAAAACATGGTTAAAATAGGTTAAACTACGATGTTATCATAAGCATATATGGGCTC
The DNA here is from genome assembly GCA_963922655.1 of Cardamine chenopodiifolia. Lineage (NCBI taxonomy): Eukaryota > Viridiplantae > Streptophyta > Magnoliopsida > Brassicales > Brassicaceae > Cardamine > Cardamine chenopodiifolia. The sequence continues at coordinate 2,950,411 of OZ000464.1, forward strand.
ACATTCTGAGTAGTTCCTAGGATTTATGTCTGAGTAGTTTCAAAAACTAGGGCGATAAGATGGAAGAGTACTCTCTATGTTAATCCCTTCGTTCGTGTAGCTCCCATGGTCATCACCTGCTCAGTACGATCTTATCTCATATTGTCGCCTTTTGTTTTCCTCAATGCGAGTTAGTGTTCTCCTGATTTATCCCAATAGATAGGTCCTCTAACTGTACCAGATCCCAGCTTAGGACAGTCCTTCTCATGCGATAGAGAGAAGCAATGAAAGTATTGATTTTCTAATTTTTTGTATTCTAGTTCCATTGTGACTTCACCTGTCAGGATTCAAACATACATTTTCACTTCCAGCGGTTGAAGGCCGTTAACATCTACTCTCGACTTTTCTTGTTCCATGTCTCTCCATGAGATAAATGTGAGCTCTGCACCTATTATTATGATTGTCTGATCGGTCCAGTGATGCAGAGGGATACCCACAATCCGTATCCAAAAGGTAAATACTTGACGGACAGGCCGTAGACACTATTGGTTCTCATATTTGGAGTATGAGCTCCATTTTTTATAGTGATAGGGCGACTTGTTTAGAACTGAAACCAAGTCTACTTCACTTTTGAACCTGAACTTAAACTTGTCTTATTCGAGCTCACGGCCTGTGACCATACCTTCCAGGTTCCAGAACTGCGGCATAATCCCATAACTGCTTTTACTTTTTGAACTACAGGGTTCGTGAGTCTTCCAACTAGAGACATTCGGTTGTCTGTTATTAGAACTGAGTTATCACTTTCTGGGATGCCGACCGGAGAGCGACGTCTTGTCTTGAAGGGTGTAGCAACCCATTTCTCCTTTTCGTTTCTGGAGTAGCAGTGAGTCATACTGTGAACCAGAGAAAAACTTGAAATTAGCTGTAAAAAAACTGAAAGAATCAACCAGAAAACCAAGGAGCTAATAACCAGCCACATATCCTCAGAGGTGAGGTAAAAGAGATACATAACATCCTACACAAGGTAGTGAGAACAGTAAAGGAAACTAGAGAGATTCATCTCTGCATCGAAGCTTGAAGAGTGGTGTTAAGTCGATGTGCAGAGAGAACTGAAGCAAGATGACGAAAAACTTTTGGAAAACAGCTGCAGAACAAGGCTCCGCGAGTAAGCTATCTTTAATGGTGAAGTAAGGAGAGTGAAGCCAGTACTCTAAAGACTCCAACCCGGAAAAAGACGTCTGGAGAATCAAGAAATCAGAAAAATGTCATATTTAGAAAGAAAAGTAGTTGAACTCTGTCTCCTTTTTACTCTCAGACCAAAAATAGCATCTCGATTTCTGTGTTTGGAAGAACTTTCTCACTATATTTTCTCCCTCCTTTTTTTCAAAGCCACATCCTTTTATGTGATTCTTTTTATTTATAAATTTTCAATTTTCTCTAAAACAAATATTGTATACTTAAATGTAGGACTTTTGGCCTAAGAGTCGTGACCGGCGCCGGTGACTTTTCAAGCAGCAGCGTCGGTGTTTTTATCTCTTTTGTTTTTCCTTTCTCTTTACTTCTTTTGTTTGATTTCTATTTGTTCTTAGTCGTAACATAATTTTTGGTTCATTATCCTTTTCAGAATCTCGACTGCTGGAATTTGGAGGTGCTGGACCTTTTTGGTCAATGGTGGTTTTGCAACCGTCTCTCTCTCTCTTTCAGTTGGTTGATCTATTATCACAGTTAGATCTGAGATTTTCGAAGAGTTGTTTCATTTTATCGGTCTGTAAGGTATGTGTTTGGTCTCTGGCTTAATTTTCTCGGGTTATGGTTGCCCCTTTTTGGTTAGGGTCTTCGTTTAGGTCTGGACGTCGCGGGTTTGGGTTCTCACATGTAGTTTTCTCTTTTTTCTGCTGGATTATTTCTTGGTATAACTCTGGTTTGATCTCTTGCCGGGCTTATTAAGTTCGGCGTGACCCAATTGGATTTACTTTTTGCTCAGTTACTCTGTTTTTCCTTAATTTGGCTGCAAAACCTTTCTTCATTAATTTTACATTTTGCATATACTTTCTGCTGTTTGCCTCTATTGCTACATGATTTGGGAAATTTCTTTTCTCTTTGTTTTGGATATTTTTAATAAAATAATTTCAGCGGAAGAAAGAAATGTAGGACTTTTAATTAAAACTGTAATATTTTATTATTTTTTTGACAAAATACTAACATTGAAAAATATGAAAATACCACATGCTTTGAAAAAGTGGGAGAAGAATAATATGACTAGAAAAGTCGAGGCCTTAATACGAGTGGAGTAGTCGCATCATAAAAGAGAAGGAGAATAGTAAATCACAAACCAAAATCGAAATCGAAATCGAAATCGAAATCGAAATCGTCGGTGTAGAAGAATAAGAGAGACGAAGATGACACTGAAGAAGCTCGACGCAAATCCATCAACCTTAGAATCAGTATTAGAACAATTGAAATCCGACGAAACTAACCGTAACAAAATCAATTTCATACTCTTCCTCGCCAACAATGATCCCACCACCGGACTCAGCTGGTGTCCAGGTTCGTCTCCTAGGGTTTGATTTTTCCAATTCTCATCCAATTTCAATCTTCTTTGAACGATTCGATATTTTTTTGGTTAATCAGACACTGTGTTAGAGCTGAGCCTGTGATAAACAAAACTCTAGAGGAATCTCCAGATGAAGTGAATCTTATTCGAGCTTACGCCGGAGATAGACCGACGTGGAGGAATCCGGCGCATCCATGGAGAGTTGATCCTCGATTTAAGCTTACCGGAGTTCCAACTCTTGTTCGTTGGGATGGTGATTCTGTTAAGGCTCGGCTTGAGGATCATCAAGCTCATCTTGCTCGTTTGATTCTTCCTCTTCTTCCGTCATCCACATGATTCGGTGAGATTTTGTTTTCTTGTGTTTAGGTTAATGAATCTTTAATCTTGTTTAGAGCTTTTGATTTATAATTGTTTTTAAGTTTCAGGGACTATTGTGGAATCGATGATCAGATATGTTACTACTTCTGTTGTTTTTTTCAATAAATCCTTTACAATGTGAAGGAGAATGATACTGCAACTTTGTTTTTTTTCGATGATTTGTATGCTAATTTTATATTTCGTGCTTAATGTTTTTACTTTTTGTTTGATAAAATTTTGTGCTTAATGTTCGATTGAGTTACGTTAAGATTAGCTGAATTTCGAATTCGGAACTCCAGATTTCGAAATTTTGGGTGTGAGTTACGATTGCATAGGTTTTTAATGAGGAAATCAGAGTCCAGTGTGGAATCTATCGTTTCTCTGATTAACAGTAGCCCTGAGTTGAATGAGTTTCTGTAAATAACAAAAGGCTTATTGCGATCAAAAGTGTGTTTTTTCCAGTATTTGTATGATTTCTTATATTTCGTGCTCGTTGTAGTCTTGCTTCTCCACTGAATTATGTTGATATTAGCTTAATTTCAAAATCTGGAGTCGTGTGTGAGTTACGATCGTATAGGTTATTTTTATCAGGAAATCGAAGTCCATTGTTGGAGATTGATTGAGTAAGAAGAGCCCTTAGTTGAAAGATTTGTGTTTTTGTTTATGGCATTTAGAAAATGAACTTAGATGAATAAAGATAATGGCTTCTTTTTTTATTAATTTTTGGGGTTAGCCTCACGATAAGAAGGGTAGGTGTTACCCGGCTTGCGTTGCCGAATTTGCAGTAGAGCCAATCGATGAAGTTGATGGTGTTGGATAAAGCTTAAAGTTTAACATAATTTGCAATATAAAGAATTTTATTTGTATTAAGATAAGATGATTGCTAGTTAAGATAAGTCAAATAGAATTATGAGTTATCTAATTCCACTATAAATAGGTTTATGTAAAGGTGTGCTAAACCATATATATATATATCAATGTTGAGTTATGATATTGATTAAGAGTTTTAAAAGAAAGTTTTTGTGTTTAGTTTTGAGAAAGTTTCTAAACATATAAATAGGATAGTGATTATTATTCAACGCTAAGTTTGTGTTTGACATAACCCTTGAATAGGTATAAGAGTTATTGGTTATTAATTCGTCAAACATTAGGAACATATCCGAGTTATGGGAGATGTTAGCATTCCGACGGTGAGGTCGAAGGAAGTTGGTCATTCATCGTTTTAATGTTCAATGCTCAACTCATTGAATTACACGGTGTGGTCGATGAGAATGAAAGTGAACTTGCATGTTTACAAGGTATGGGAGACGATTGAGCCATGATCGACCATAGACGAGAAGAACGACATGGCGATTGCCTTGTTGTTATAAGCCATACCCGAGACACATATTACAAGTTGGTGATCTTGATTCGTCAAAAAGTATATGGGAAGCGATCAAAGCAAGACATCTTGGAGCAGATCGTTGCAAAGAAGCGAGACTCCAAACCCTCACGTTCAAATTCGAAAAACTCAAGATGAAAAATTCAGACACAATTGATTCCATCTTAAGAAAGCTATCGGACCTAGGTCAAACCATGGAGGAACTGAAACTAATGAAGAACTTTCTTAATAGCTTACCACGAAACAAATTCATACACATCATAGCATCAATTGTCAAGTCATAGACCTAAACAAGACAGGCTTTGAAGATATAGTTGGACGACTCAAATCATACAAGAAACGTATCATTGATGATGAGAAACATGTTGCGACACAAGGGAAGTTGTTCTTCTCAAACATGGAGTTGTATGGTAACCAAACAAACAACAAAAACTCAAGAGGCCGAGGAAGAGATTTTTGGGGCAGCGGGCGTGGAAGATTAACTCTCAAGATCGAAATAGAGAGAAGAAAGATAGACCAAACTTGAAGTGTTATCGATGTGATAAAATCGGTCACTTTGCTTCGAATTGACCCGCAAAATGACAAGGAGTCCAAGAAGCAAACAAGGTCGAGACACAAGAAGCGGAAGAAGCTCTCTTCATGCATGAGATCATGTTTATCAATGAAGAAAATCTAATGGCAAAGAGATACGAGACAAAGATTGGAGAAGAAGTAGTTTGGTACTTAGATAATGGTGCAAGCAATCATATGATTAGTATGAAATCATTCTTCTCGGAGATAAATCAGAATGTGAAATGGAAGGTTAAGTTTGGTGATGGATCTTGTGTAGACATCGGTGGAAATGGATCAATTCTTTTCCAAAACAAAACCGGTGAACAAAAGTTATTAACCGACATCTATTACATTCTGAAGCTAAGAAGCAACATACTGAGTAGGTCAAGCAACCGAGCATGGATACGATGTTATAATAAAACATGATTATCTAACACTACATGACCCTAACGGAAGATTCTTGATACAAGTAATAAGATCTCCTAATAGGCTTTACAAGATCAACCTCCAAATCGGAAATCCGATTTGTTTACACTTAAGAATCGATGATGAAACATGAAGGTGGCATGCAAGACTCGAGCATATAAGCTTCAAAACTATCAAGATGATGTCAACACTCTAGATGGTTCATGGTTTACCCGAGATTGAAAGTGAGAAACAACTTTGTGAGTTATGCTTAGTTGGTAAAAAAAATCGACAAATTTTCCCCAACGCAATGATATATCGAGCTTCACAAATCTTAGAAATTTTCTATGCGGACATGTGTGGACCTATATCACAGCTACTCTTTCCCGTAACATGTACATCTTTGTAATCATTGATGATTACACAAGATACATATGGACAATTTTATTAAAGGAGAAGAGCGAGGCGTTTGACAAATTCAAAGGCTTCAATACCTTAGTAGAAAAGGATCATGGGAAGATGATCTTGACATTACAGACAATGGAGGTGGATAGTTTACCTCAAAGGAGTTCCAAGACTTTTGTGTCACAAACGGAATCAAGAGACACTTGACGGCTCCCTTACACACCGCAACAAAACGGTGTTGTGGAAAGGAGAAACCCGACTTTGATGCAGATGAAAAAAAAAAGTATTCTCAAAGCAATGAGGGTTCTAAAATTTTTATGGGGAGGCGGTATGTCTTCAACGTATCTAATTAATCGTGTCCCCACAAGAGCTTTGAAAAATCAAACACCCTATAAATGCTTGAGAAACAAGAAACCTAACATAAAGCATTTCCGAGTTTTTGGATGCCTTGCTCACGCCAAAATTGAAATCGTATGCCTAAAGAAGTTAGATGAATATTCTTAAACACTAGTACACCTCAGAATAGAACCGGGATCCAAGGCATATAGGCTCTATAACCCGACAACAAGGAGAGTTGTCGTAAGCCGAGATGTCATCTTTAACGAGAAGGCTAGTTAGAATTGGAATGGAGCTAACGAAGATATTGATGGGGATCCGGGAATGTTTAGAATGACTTGGGGTGAAGTTCCGTTTGTAATCAGAAATGAACAACTCAACACCGAAAGTTATAATCAAAACCATCAAGAAAAAGAGGATGAAGCGAATGATACAAAATCTGAGGAAAGATCTCAAACAGGTTCAAATGATCAAGCATCACAAAATCATTTGAATAATACACATCAAGATGTCATTCACCAAGAGGAAATCAATCAACTTCCACTACCAAGATCAAATTGTCAAGTAAGTCAATCGGGGTATCTTGATGATTATGTTCTTCTAGCTGATATAGAATGTGAGAAGCTTCTTTTATCGATCAATGGTGAACTATTGAGTTATCAAGAAGTTAAAGATTCTATCGAATGGACAAAGGCGTGTCAAGAGGGATTGATTTTATCAACAAGAACAAGACTTGGTTGTTAGTTGATAAACCGGCTGAAAACAAGATTATTGGTCTTAAATGGGTATTCAAGTTCAAGAAAAACGTGAATGATTTAATCACCAAGTACAAACCTAGACTCGTTGCAAAAGAATATGTATAAAAATCAGGAATCGATTTTGATGGAGTATTTGCACCGGTAGCTCGCATTGAAACTATTAGGCTACTTGTAGCACTAGCCGCTTCTCATGGATGGGAGATCCATCATCTTGATGTTAATACTATTTTTTTGCATGGTGAGCTCAAAGAAGATGTGTATGTGTCTCAACCCGAAAGATTTGAAAAGAAAGGAAAGAGCATAAATTTCAAACTCTCCAAGGCTTTGTACGGCTTGAGACAAGCCCCACGTTTTTGGAACACAAAACTTGACCAAATCTTGAAAGATACGAAGTTCACAAAGTGTTGCAAAGAAAATCTTGTGTACCTCAAGGAAGAATGAGACAATCTTCTCATCATAGTTGTTTATGTGGATGATATATTTGTAACCGGGAATACACTAAGGATCATCAACGAGTTCAAGGCCGGAATGTCGTCAAAGTTTGAGAGACAAACCTTGGAAAGCTTACTTATTATCTTGGGATATAATTTAATCAAAGCGAAGATTGGATCGAGATCAAGCAAGAGGCTTATGCTTGACGAATTTTAAAGGAAACCAGTTTAGACACTTGCAATACTACACACATATCTATGGAGTTTGGTTTGAAGATGTCCAAAGCGCAAGAAGAAGCCGGACTTGGTGCCACAATGTATCGAATATGTATATGTTGCCTAAGGTACCTCTTACATACTAGACTCGATCTTCCTTTCTCAGTTGGAGTAGCAAGTAGGTACATGCAAGATCCTAGAGAATCATAGGGTGTGGCGATGAAGCAAATACTAAGGTATCTTCAAGAAACTTTAACTTATGGCTTAAGATTTAAGCATGGAGGATCAAAAAAGATTATTGACTAAAGTGATAGTAGTCATAATGTTTAACTTGCACAAATCAAACAACATCTGTTAACTCCATATGTATTTTTTCCCGAATTTTTCACAAATTTCTCACGAAAATGTCTAGAAACCCTAAGAAGGCATGGGCATGATGAAATAGTTCGTCTGATGAAATTGAATGGCCACCTCCTCCTCCAGTGAAAGACACTTGTGCAAGTTCTATCAGAAGGGTAAAGGACAATGTTTGAAGGGGATCATGTCGGTAATATTTATTTGTAATGGTAAAACATGTCTTCTAAGTAGATGGTATAAAACCATAAAAAAATTGATCTCAAATAATATAATCTCAATAAATTATACTAGTTTGATTGGTAACCTAGGATCCTTTTATTAAAGGTTGGTCACAAGATCAAGTTGTGAAATCATCAAGAGTAATGAGTTTACAGCCTATGAATTAATGATGGAAACCCAACCTCAATGACTGGAAATCCGAAGAATGAGGTTCAAAGGGATAACTAAAATGAATTGATTCTGCTGAAAGCACTGTGAGACTAATGTCTCTACCCAATTCCTAAGATGATTAGATAATGCTATTTTTATGAGGTTAAGCGTTGAGCTTTTAATGATTTCATACTTTCATTCTCATGAAGTACAACATAATGCTTTCAACAAAACAGATAAGCATAAATAGGTCATATGCTATTTATTTTTAGTTTGAATAGTCACTACACATGACTAACCTTGGTCAACAAGTTGTCAATATTGTGATTAATTTTATGGTTAATACCATTAATACATATTGAGTAACCTCTATATGGTGTAAAGACACAAATTAATGGTGATTAATTTTGTGCATTATTATCTATGACTTTTTGTGCTATAAAAAAACTTTTATACAAATAAAAAATATGATAGAGGATAGATGAAAATGATGGAAAAAGACACAAAAATGGATGATCTCATTCTCTTCCACCTATGGTAAAAATCTCTCTTAGTTTTTGTCTTGTTTTTTCTTTAAGAGTACAACACAAAACAAAGTTCGTCCGGCTTCAAGTTTGGGTGATGCAAATCGAAGATATTGCAGTTGTATCCTGGGATTCTGAAATGTCATGTAAACCATCTCACTACGGGGCATTTACAGAATTAAGGAAAGAGATTCGTCTCGACTCTTCAAATCTTTTTCTAATTCTTTTATCGGTAATATTTATTTTTATATTATTGTTGGAACTCGTTGCTAGATGGAGTTCGTTTGAATGAGAAATGGAAAAGTGGAGATTGTGAGTCAAGTTTAGACTGAGACTCATGTGCGGTTTTATAGACGTGCATGTCTAATAACCAACAGTTGTTGGACTTATTTATTTTTAGTTTGTCCAATAGTCACTACACATAACTAACCTTGGTCAACAAGTTGTCAATATTGTGATTAATTCTATGGTTAATACCATGATTAATACATATTGAGTAACCTCTATTTTTTGGTGTAAAGACACAAATTAATGGTGATTAATTTTATGCATTATTATCTATGACTTTTTGTGCTATAAAAGAAAGAGTCTTTATACACATAAAAATATGATAGAGGATAGATGAAAAATGATGGAATAAAACACAAAAGTGGATGATCTCATTCTCTTCCACCCATGGTAGAAATTTCTCTTAGTTTTTGTCTTATTTTTTCTTTAAGAGTATCACACAAAACAAAGTTCGTCGGGGTTCGATTTTGGATGATGCAAATCGAAGATATTGCAGTTGTATCCTGCGATTCTGAAATGTCATGTAAATCGTCTCACTACGGGGCCTTTACAAAATTAAGGAAAAAAATTCGTCTCGACTCTGTAAATTTTTTTTTAATTCTTTTATAGGTAATATTTATTTTTATATTATTTTCACAATTATCAGTTTGTCTATATCGTAAGATTTATGCTCTTAAAGTTGGTTGAATGGAGCACCTTGGTTTTGAAATTTTTAGTTCCAATAATTAAATCAAAAATTTGGATTGAGTTATTGAAGTGATGTTTGGGTTGTTAGTTCCTTGTTGGAAGAGTATTCCTTAAAGCTTTGGATGTAGGTTAGGTCTTGGGAATTCTCAACGTTATTGATTGTTTTATTCAATGGTTAATAACACCTAAATACGTCGCAGTAGAAAAAAATAACAAAATATCTGAGTTTAAATAATACAAATAAAATTTTATAGATTCAAAATAAAACGAAAGTAATAAGAATTTATAGTGGTAAGATTTTTGATGAAGATTTTGTAACAAAATCTAGATGAAAAGATTTGGGAGATGATAAGGGAGGAAAAAGAGACGTAACAAAGAAGATAAAAAAGATATAGAGAAAGTTATTTTTATATATTTATTTAATGGAATTAGACGTAACAACGAGTTAGTTTCACTCAAATAGATACTAGAAAAAATAGTAAAGCACAATGAAACGTGTCTTGTTAGCTAATATTAAATAGTTACTACCCCAATTTGCTCATTATTTTCCGAAAATTGTATATTCCACAAATTTTCTCTATGATTTATAATATAGATTTTTAACAGCATTGTAAATTGGTCGGCTTAAGATCTCTATTATTGACCTCAAGTAATAATATGGATATATAATGTCTACTAATTAAAAAATAAAGGTTTGATGGTGAAAGTGAGTATTAAATAGTGCATATCCAGCTAAACCAAAGATTTCATAAGCGATTTATTTTATAAAGATGTCAGAGAGAAATTTAATCACTTCTTGATGTGAACTAAAGATATAATAATGGTAGTAAACAATGAACAAATTCAACCACCAAAAAGATTATAAGATGTTGAAATATGTTTATATGTTTATATGTTCAAGTTTCTGATTTGTCTGTCGTCTTCCGCAATCATGGCTTCTGGACCATCTTCCCAACACCAAGTATGATTTTATATTTTTGAAACTAACTAGTCTTTTGTTTTTTCATAGGAGAGAAAAATCCAAAATTTAAGGTCCATCTTTATTGGGACTTCAAGAACACTCAGATTCTTCTGAAAACGAATGTACACTATTGTTAACTAGATTGAAATTTATGAATTAAAATATTAATCAAATTCACGTTTAACTTTTAAGATATTTCAGCGCAAACAAACAAAAAAACTTCAGAGGATTAATGTTTAATCATCGTCAAAACATTCTAAAATATAGCCCCTGAATATTAATCCCAAGTAATAGAAACTCTAGATCAAATTTGGACTTCCTTAACCAGTAATTGAGATTTCAATCACAGCCATCAAAATTTCACCAGAAATTATGCAACAATGACCTCATGATACATCTAACAATGTTTGGATGTTTTTTTTAAATTAAAAAATTTTCCATAATTAAGAAGAAAAAGAAATTGACATGATAATTTTTGGAAACATATAGTATATTGAAAATAATCTAATTATTATAATAATTGTAATGTTCAATGGAAAGAGAATTAATCGAAAACCTTTTTCGGTAATAAGTTGTAAAAATTTAATTTAAAATGTAACAAAAAAAACTTAGAAAATATGATTTTAACATTTCTGCCCCGTCATCGTTATTCAGAAAGTAAATTTATATTTTTAATTTTTGATAAAAGAGAAATTTTGATAAAATAATAACAAAACTAATTACATGGCCATCAATATTGATCTTGTAACCCATATGTTGATTTTCATTATTCTTCATGATGGAACTAACTAATGAACAAAAAAAAAAGTTTTCTTAAAGAAATATAATCATATATATCTTAGAAACATGTACAAGTGGATTCAATGCTTAATTTAGAAAACAAGTATAGATTTATTTTATCGTCGTATAGATGTATCAATGAGTTGTATCACACGAGTCTGATGTCTCCAAAGCAAAGATACAACCATTATGCTCAAGAGTATGTAATTACTAGTGGTGCCCAGAAGGTTCATAGGGAAGAGAGGAGGACAAGCTTGTCTGAGAAAAGGGGGGGAAGGGATGATTGGTTCTCTTACGAGGTGTCTGAAGGGTAAGTTACAAGTTTTTTTGGATTTTTTTCTGCTTGCAATCTCGTTTGTTGATTCCTCCTTTCTAACTTTTTGCTCATTCAGTAAGGACACAGGAAACGTGAAGCTGAAGAAGAGTCTGCTTCAAAAGAGTGAAGTTCAAGACCAAGTTTGATAAGAATCAGCAGGAGGAATCAAACTGATACTTTTTGGTTATGTAGCATCCTTACTTCGATGACCTACCTGACCAGTCCTCTCTCTGATGACCTACCTAACTCTCAGTAGTTTACTTTCATTGCTCGTCTCAAGCAGTTATCTGCTACCAATAATTGACAGTTTTATCTTTAATATACAAAACCACTAGATCAAATAACTTTCAGATTAAACCAATTTATATTGATTTGAAATTCGTTTAATATATACAATATCAATAGATTTTAGACGCACAATAATTTACTATGAACCAAATTATTTATTTTTTTATAAAAATGGTCTACAGTTACTAACTATTCAGAATCGAGAACATGTGATAATAAATACTAGTGAGTTCATCTACAATTGTTTACATTAATTCAGAATATTGAGTGATTTCTCGATTATGGATAATCAATAGCATGTTAGATTATCGGATGGAAATGATACATGTGTAGAAAAAAATGTGAATGTTATTTATACTGATGTGATGAAGTTTGAGACGTTATTCTAGTAGTTTCTTTTTAAAAGTTTCAAAATTTGTTTGGCATAGTTCGAATTAATATGTGGTGCAATGGAAAATTTTATAGATAAGTTTGAATAAATTTATTCTAAGAAAACAGCACTAGGTTCATATTTCAATAAATGATTTTAGTAATATTTGCGTAAGTTCTTATAATATTATAATAACGTTAGTGAGACCATTTATTTACATAAAGATTTTTTCTAAAATATATTATTTTATTATCTTATTTAATTTGGTAAATTTTTTAATTAGCCCCTATATGATCAGTCAGATTATTGTTTAACAATATTTATTAGTTTACCTAATATTAATTTAAAGAGATTTTACTTCATAATCTATGAAAATATATGTATTTTTCATTAATTAAAGCTTACATTTTTTAAATTACTGATTGTTTGTCTGCTTTATTTTATTTCCAACTTAATGCTAAGTAGAATTGATTACATCGATAGAAAAAAACTTGAATGCATCACATAAAATATGTCAATTTTGTTTTTATTGATCGCGAAATTCTGACTGAAATTCTAATCTCCATTGACCTGAAATCAAGTTTTAATTTTTCTTTGAGAATATCTCTTCTCTCAAATGGATTCAAACTCGTCACCTTCTCATCAGTGAAATAATCTCTTTCAAGAAAATCAAAAACCAAAAACCACTTGATAAATATAAAAATATGACAAATAACGGTTAACAAGTTCTAAAAACAAATGCTTTTTCTATGTAAATTGACTTATTAGCTATATAAATTTTTAACATCTAAAATAGAAAACCTTTATTGTTATTTTGTATTTATATTTATTTTTAGAGATGATTTGTGGAAGAACGTTACACTTTCTCCCATTTGCTGCCAAAAAAATTATTTTATGTGAAAGACAGAGAGATGATGTTTTTGTAGTATTTTCTGAGTCTGAAGAACGAACCAAGATTCATTGCCGGTGGAACAACATACTGAAGCAGAATAACAAACTGATAGAGTGGTTCGGATGTAACCAAACCCAATTGATGCGCTCCTCTTACTATTAAAACACCTGATATTGGCAGCACCACATAACGCACAACCACCACACCCATTATAACTGACCTGTGTATTCCTGAACCCCTCAGACCTGTGATTATTGAAAGAGACAGAAGACTACACATTATGTGATTACTGGAAAAAGAAGTTTGCAGCTTTTGTTATTGTTTATTTACATTGAGAAGGTTTCCCCCAACAATCAGAGTCAGAGCAGGAGTTGCTCCATCTCTTCAAGAAATTAAGCTAATCAAGTAAGCATTGATCATCAGTGACAAGTGAGATTTTAATATGGTTGTAGTAATACCCCAATAGAGATACTGAGTCCTAAATCACTCGGAGTGGAGCTGTGTTGCCGACTAGTAGCATCCTTAGTGTAGGAAAAGCCAAACCGCAAGCACGATAAGCTAACAAGAAAAATGCATATTAGTATGAACAGACAAAAGGTAGCAGCACTCTTTTGGTTTAAAGGAGAAATAATTACAAACCGCTGCAATAGTTGAAGGAGCAAATATTGTTTGTAGATTTATTTTCTCTGTTACAGAACACGCTCTTTGTTGGATCTTGTTCCAAGTCCCAACCTTACCACATATACAATCTTCACAAATCAGTAAGTTGAAGCTATAATTAAAAGCTCACAAGCCTATTAAAAGAAATGAAACCTTCTGCTCAACTTGCTCAGCTTTGGGAGAAATCAATGGCACTGTAGATGAGGTATTGCGGTATCTCCACCAGGATTTGCTAGCATCCGCTTAAGATTGTATACATAAGTCCATAGGTAAATGGCTCCAATCTAATATACACCATCACAAAACATTGACTTGTATTAGCATATATTAGAACATGAAGTATAGAAGTAATAAAGAAATGGTGAACATACCATTTATGGGAGAATGGACACTTATCCAAAGGGGGTAAAATAGCCATAGCCGTATCTTGTGTGGTAGTATTCGTTTTGCTGCTCTTGGCCATTTACATGTGTTGCATCTGGAGAGGAAGACATGATTATGACTTTGCTCCTCCTCACGATTTAACATGTGAGTTCAAAATTACAAAATATTTCTCATAATTGAAGATGATTAAGGACATTCTTGAATCTTTATCTCTCTCGTACTCACTCTCTTTTGTTGTATGTGTGGGACAGCTCTATGCAGCGAAGAGAAGCAGATATCAGAGGCAAAAGTCGTTAATGCAACTGGAAATGGATACCCAGCACGCTAAAGCAATGCCCACACTTCCCATGAATTCGCAATAGTCGAGAAAGAAAGAGATAGGAAGAGAAATTTACTTGGACAGAGCAAGGAGATGAGATGAGGATTAGAGGATCTTCAGTGTAAATTAGTATACAAAAGATTACTCCTCAAGAAGACCACAGATAACATTGAAGAAGGGCAATGGATCAAGATTCCCTAAAAAAGATCTAAGAACTCAAATCTTCTTTCATTGTAATTTCAAGTTTTGGGTCTCTCATAGATGGATTAACCAATGTTATGCGTGGTTGTGCATTCACTTTAAGAAGGGGGGGAAATAGCATGGTCATTTTGTAACTTGATTTTGCTTCCTAGATGTTATTTGTTCTTCCTGAATCAGTTCACTACTATTATCATAGCTTGTTTAAGGATCAGTGACTTTTGGTTTGGTATCTATGAGCCGTGGAACATTTTTTTTGAAACAGTGTCTTCTTGCTTGTTGTGAAGATTGCTTCTTCCTTTCACAGTTTCTAAATGGAGCAGTGGGGAATCCTCTGCTCTATCTTTTTTTTTTTTTTCCTTTTTTCTATGGGAGATTTATCAAGTAGTTTTGGGATAATGTGGCTTCCTTCGTAGTCTTGGTGTTGATCCTTCAATATGCCAATCTTAAGTGCCTATTGCAGTTATGCCTTGGAAAATTTTCAAGATTTGAAGGGAGGCAGTCGTAACCTTATCAATGCAGTGAAACATCTAAGAGATGAAGATATAACATCTTCATACTTAGAACTCAAGCACCCAACAAGTAGTTTGACAAAAGGATCCAACTTTGATACCAGCTCTTCATTAGTATTGTTGAGGTTCAGTTTCTTCAGTCTGTTGTGCAATAAATCCAGACCAAACAAGGTTATAAGCTGCGGGCAGGACTTAGCACCAGTAGTCTCTTGCAGATCCCTTGATTTCCTTTTGTTTTCTTATGCAAGAGTTAGAAGGGTTACTCTACATTTCCACTAGAAATTCCTCTGTTTATTGCATCTCCAATGTGTTTCAGAATAAACTTATTCATAATCGAGAATATATGATTTCCTCTCCAGCTTGCATCAGATTTTACAACCTCTTTGCCAATGTCAGAGTGAACTGAAGATTTTCTCCATGTCTAGTCTCTACTCAAATCTCACTGGATGCTAAAACCATAGCATTAAATATTAACACCCTTAAAAAGAAAGCTCCCTGCAATTCTCAGTAAAAGGCACGACATAGACACAACCAAAAAGACAAACACCACTGTCTCTTATTAGTAATTCAAGAAAGAGTTAACTAGAAGCATAACAATCTGCAAACTTGGACAAACACATAGTTAATGGAGGAAGCAAAGATTACATTGTGCATCGACAATAATAAAATAAACTAAATAGAGATTAAACTCTGGAAATAACAAACAGGATGTCCGATGGAGTCAGCAACGAAAGCAGCATCATATGATTGGGTTTCGGGATCATGTACCACCAGTGTTCGACCAGACTGTCGACCATAAAACAGCAACTTCTTCTTCTTATTATTATTATCCCCATCTAAAACTGCTAGTGGCATGAGCGCGCATTGTATTGGGAGATGAAACTTAGTTAGAGTTTGAACCAGATCTATTGAATAAATTTTGTCCCATGTCTTTTTCCCTGAATGGAAGGACCATATTACTTGGTTGGGCCAGGTCAACTCGGATACGCACAGGCGGTTGTCGAGGTTACACATGACGATCTCGGCAGGTCGTTTTGCAATGGCAAAAGGAGGTTTAGAGATAACTTGAAAAGCTTCGGTGTGAAGATCCAAGGATACAACTTTGGTTTCTACACAGTGGGTAAACCAATAAAGCGACCCATCTACATAGGCAATCTGGGCAGTAATTCGATAAGGAGCAGCGGGAGTGACATACCTCCAGGCGTTGGTGCTAAAGTCGAAAACTTCGCAACTAGTATGGTTTTCTAAGCCAAATACGGAAGAGTTGTATAACCAAACGGGCTTGCAGGTGCCCGTGAATTTGTCTTTACCGAATCCAAGCTGAAAAAATGAGTGTCCACGATCAAGGCAACTGTCTTCACCTAAGTCGATGATGAGTTGTTGATATTTGCAGAGAGGCAGAGGCCGATGCCATCTAGTGGTGGGATTGAACACCAAAACGGAGCTAACGGGATAGTAGAGACAAACAAGACCGTCACAGCTACTCGGAGAAACAAAGTAATATGTGTCCTCCCAAGAAGTTGGGATCTTCACCGATGATGATGAACCCAACACTAGTGTTCTTACACATTCTATGTCACGATCACCAGAAATATCCTCGAAATCAATTATGGAAACCATGAGAACATCTGGATCTCCTGATTGCTGACGATTTCTAAACTGTCTTTCCTGGAACAAACGGGATTCGATAGTTGATTTCCATTTCTTCGATACAGCCTTGAATCTCAGTAGAGATTTCACCGGAACTCTCTCCAGGATGCCCTCTACGACATCGTGGTGCAGCGATTCCATACTCAAGCAGCGTTGTTTTTTCGACATGAGATTGCAGTGTAGCCATTGATGAAGAGACCCTTATTTATATACAACTAATCTCACAAACAAATAGGAATTTTTTACAAATAAGGAAATCTCTAACACTTTTCCTGTTTGTTGTAGGATATGGATCTTCTCTCACGGCGGCACAGATCTTATCCTGACTAAACTCAGACACGGAGACACCTCTTCGAACCCTATCTCTTCTCTTCTCTTTTTTGGCTCCGATGTAAACCGACGGTCAGGATCTTGTCTCCAGGATGAGATATTTCTATGATTTTTTTTCCTTTTCAATATTTCTTTCAATTCTAAAAACCTGCAAGGAAATAATTGGGCCCACCAGATGACTTTGAATATACTGTGTAATATATGTAATTCAATAGAACAATGTCTGAAAGCGAAGTTTAGTTCATTTTGTATAGATTTTAATGGAACTGAATAGCTTAGTGTATCACAGGATTTGCCAGGTATCCGAAAAACAAATCGAAATTATAAAATATTCAAATGGATTTAAATTCTAATATTAAATTATCTGAAATCCACAAAAAAATGGTTATATCCAAACAAATACTTAAGTATCTAAGCCTATGCGTAAAGATCAGATTTGTGTTCGGATCTTTCATATAACTAAAATAGTTTTTGTATAAAATTTTGTATATTTAAAAAATTATTCAACATATACTTCAATACTTGTTAAACTAAGTTATTATTAAAACTATTAATATCTAATTTTAATATTAGAAGGTGTTAGTACAAAAGTTTGTAAACTAACAAATAAAATACTCAATTTTCTAAAAATTTAACTGTTAAAAATTAAATTTATTATTTTTTTGCTTTATATTATATTTATATTTAATAAATATTAAATATCCTAACTTCAAACTCTGTCAAAATGTACTCTTATTTTTTTATGAGCTGCAAGTTTTTTTTGCCAACTTATGTTTTTAGCTTATGTTTGATAAAATTATTAAATATATTAAATTTTATATTTAATATTTTACTAGTTTATTTAACTAATCTTGTTATGAAAGAAAATTTTGTAATTAATATTTTCATAATTTTATTTATTTAACTAATTTGGTTTTAGAAAATCTGTATGATTTAGCCAAAATTCAATTACTATCACTTGAATTCAAAATTATTCCACCAGATTTTGCCAAAAATCACTAAAATTTTGTCACTCTATGTCTCTACATTTTTGATAAGACACAAACACCAAACAGTGTAGTTTTATTTTCAATTATCTACCAAAATCTACATTACCATGTTAAAAATACTATTACGATGTTAAAATGTGGTATATTATATCCTTACAAAGTCATCTAGTTAGGGATTAACCACATGCCTTCGTATATGTATATGTTTCCTCTTTGATAATTGTTCATTTCATCTCTTCATCTTCGTTCAGTACTTAAGTTTTGACTCACGTTGACGATACCTTCAACGTAAAACAGAGTATTTAGTGGATAAAGAGGGTTTAAAGTAAAATGTTTAGGATACCATCGGTTGCTTTAAGCTAGTGGTTAAATGCGAAGGTTGGTCGCTCTTAGTTCGATTTCCAGTGAAAGATGTTTTACGCCTTGTGATAAAGTATTATCAAAGGCTGGTCCTGCACCATGAAAACCATGTCCATTCACGTAATCCGCTTCTTGCCAACTCATCAGTCTCTTCCACAACAACCTCCTCACAAAAAATGCATTTATTCCATCTTCTTAAAGCGGTCCACCTTTTTGATTTGTTTTCATCAACAAATTCACCTTTGTAGTCAACTCATCAATTTTTTAAGATTCCACACTATTGACTCTTTTAGACCGATTATACTCATGACATATATTTGTTGGAACTTGCAACCAAATTCTCTATTAGTTAGTATGCTCCTTCTATGCTCTTGGTCATGAAATCTACATTGCTTGCAGCATTGAAGGAATTCTTGTTGTCCCTATCAACTCCATCGTAGAAAATGTTAAAAATCTACTCATTTGAAAAACCATGATGAAGGCATTCTCTCGGTATTCATTGAATCTCTCCCAAACTTATAAAAATACTCTTTTGAATGCTGTCCAAAAATAGTAATTTTGTTTCTCAATGAAGTATTCTTAGATTTGGTGTAGAAGTGATTTAAGAAAGCAGCTTTGTATTTCAAGATTTGAAGGGAGGCAGTCGTAACCTTATCAATGCAGTGAAACATCTAAGAGATGAAGATATAACATCTTCATACTTAGAACTCAAGCACCCAACAAGTAGTTTGACAAAAGGATCCAACTTTGATACCAGCTCTTCATTAGTATTGTTGAGGTTCAGTTTCTTCAGTCTGTTGTGCAATAAATCCAGACCAAACAAGGTTATAAGATGTGGGCAGGACTTAGCACCAGTAGTCTCTTTTCTTATGCAAGAGTTAGAAGGGTTACTGTACCTTTCCACTAGAAATTCCTCTGTTTATTGCATCTCCAATGTGTTTCAGAATAAACTTATTCATAATCGACAATATATGATTTCCTCTCCAGCTTGCATCAGTTTTTACAACCTCTTTGCCTATGTCAAAGTGAACTGAAGATTTTCTCCATGTCTAGTCTCTACTCAAATCTCACTGGATGCGAAAGCCATAGCATTAAATATTAACACCCTTAAAAAGAAAGCTCCCTGCAATTCTCAGTAAAAGGCTCGACATAGACACAACCAAAAAGACAAACACCACTGTCTCTTATTAGTAATTCAAGAAAGAGTTAACTAGAAGCATAACAATCTGCAAACTTGGACAAACACATAGTTAATGGAGGAAACAAAGATTACATTGTGCATCGACAATAATAAAATAAACTAAATAGAGATTAAACTCTGGAAATAACAAACAGGATGTCCGATGGAGTCAGCAACGAAAGCAGCATCATATGATTGGGTTTCGGGATCATGTACCACCAGTGTTCGACCAGACTGTCGACCATAAAACAGCAACTTCTTCTTCTTATTATTATTATCCCCATCTAAAACTGCTAGTGGCATGAGCGCACATAGTTTTGGGAGATCAAACTTAGTTAGAGTTTGAACCAGATCTATTGAATAAATTTTGTCCCATGTCTCTTTCCCTGAACTGGCCCAACCAAGGACCATATTACTTGGTTGGGCCAGTTCAACTCGGATACGCATAAGCGGTTGTCGAGGTTACACATGACGATCTCTGAAGGTCGTTTTACAATGGCAAAAGGAGGTTTAGAGATAACTTGAAAAGCTTCGATATGAAGATCCAGGGATACAACTTTGGTTTCTAAACAGTCGGTAAACCAATAAAGCGACCCATCTACATAGGCACTCTGGCCAATAATTCGATAAGGAGCAGCGGGATGACATACCTCCAGGAGTTGGTGCTAAAGTCGAAAACTTCGCAACTAGTATGTTTTCAAAGCCAAATATGAAAGAGTTGTATAACCAAACGGGCTCGCAGGTGCCCGTGAATTTTTCTTTACCGAATCCAAGCTTAAAAAGTGAGTGTCCACAATCAAGGTAAGTGTCTTCACCTAAGTCAATGATGAGTTAATAGATTTGTGGGCTTTTACTTTGTAGCTAGTTCAGCTCAAAGTATCACTGGATTTGCCAGGTATCCGAAGAACAAATCAAAATTATAGAATATTCGAATGGATTATAAATTTTTAATATTAAATTACTTGAAATCCAAAAAAAAATGTTGATTATACTCAAACAAATACCTAAATATCTAAGCCTATGCGTAAGGATCAGCTTTGTGTTCGGATCTTTCGTATAACTAAAATAGTTTTTGTATAAATTTTGTATATTTAAAAAATTATTCAACATATACTTCAATACTTGTTAAACTAAGTTATTATTTAAACTATTAATATCTAATTTTAATATTAGAAGGTGTTAGTACAAAAGTTTGTAAACTAAAAAATAAAAATACTCAATTGTATAAAAAATTAACTGTTAAAAATTAAATTTATTATTTTATTGCTTTATATTTTATTTATATTTAATTAATATAAAATATCTTAACTTCAAATTCTGTCAAAATATACTCTTTTTTTATGAGCTGCAAGTTTTTTTTGGCAAATTATGTTTTTCGCTTATGTTTGATAAAATTATTAAATATATCAAATTTATTATTTAATCTTTTACTAGTTTATTTAACTAATCTTGTTATCAAAGAAAATTTTGTAATTAATATTTACATAATTTTGTTTATTTAACTAATTTGGTTTTAGAAAATCTGTATGATTCAGCCAAATTTCAATTACTATCATTTGAATTCGAAATTATTCTACCAGATTTTGCCAAAAAATATTAAAATTTTGTCACTCTGTGTCTCTACATTTCTTATAAGACACAAACACCAAACAGTGTAGTTTTATTTTCAATTATCTACCAAAATCTACACTACCATGTTAAAAATACTATTACGATGTTAAAATGTGGTATATTATATCCTTACAAAGTCATCTAGTTAGGGATTAACCACATGCCTTCGTATATGTATATGTTTCCTCTTTGATAATTGTTCATTTCATCTCTTCATCTTCGTTCAGTACTTAAGTTTTGACTCACGTTGACGATACCTTCAACGTAAAACAGAGTATTTAGTGGATAAAGAGGGTTTAAAGTAAAATGTTTAGGATACCATCGGTTGCTTTAAGCTAGTGGTTAAATGCGAAGGTTGGTCGCTCTTAGTTCGATTTCCAGTGAGAGATGTTTTACGCCTTGTGATAAAGTATTATCAAAGGCTGGTCCTGCACCATGAAAGGCTGGTCCTGCACCATGAAAGGTTGGTCCCATGTTTTGCACAAAACCATGTCCATTCACGTAATCCGCTTCTTGCCAACTCATCAGTCTCTTCCTCAACAACCACCTTACAAAAAATGCATTTATTCTATCTTCACAATGCTGCACACCTCTTTGATTTGTTTTCATCAACAAACTCACATTTGTAGTCAACTCATCAATCTTCTAAGAGTCCATACTATTGACTCTTTTAGACCGATCATACTCATGACATATATTGTTGGAACTTGCAACCAAATTCTCTATTAGTTAGTATGCTCCTTCTATACTCTTGGTCATGAAATCTCCATTGCTTGCAGCATTGAGGGAATTCTTGTTGTCCCAATCAACTCCATCGTAGAAAATGTTAAAAAAATCTGCTCATTTGAAAAACCATGATGAAGACATTCTCTGCGATATTCATTGAATCTCGCCCAAACTTCATAAAAAGACTCTTTTGAATGCTTTCCGAAAACAATAATTTTTTTTCTCAGTGAAGTATTCTTAGATTTGGTGTAGAAGTGATCTAAGAAAGCAGCTTTGTATTCAACCCAAGTTCTCAATGATCCGACAGGTAGTGACTTAAGCCATCTCAGCGCCTTTTCCGCCAAAGAGAAAGAGAAGAATTTGCACTTGAGGTAATCAACAGATACCCCATTTACTTTAGTAATGCTGCAAATTTCCTCGAAATTCTCTATGTAATCCATTAGATTCTTAGCTGGCAAACCATGAAACACATGTTATTTCACCAATGTGATAATCTGAGGTTTAATTTCACAATCTTGCTTTGTAATGTATGACAGACAAATAGTAGTTGTAGATGCTCTAAGAATCAAAGAGAAATAATGCCCAACTTTGAAAATATCGGTGTTATTTTTATAGGTAAATTTCATCAAGATTGCAAAATATGTTGATGAGTTTATACGATCAATTCAAGAATAATTTTCTATAAATCTGGGTATTCGGTTTGTTTAATGAATATGGTTATTTATGTTATTTAGGTTTATTTAGAGTATTTCGGTCAATTAATCCAATGGTGGATTTATTTTGGTTAAAATTTAGTTATTTAAAAAAAAAAATTTATGTTGTTTATTTATTTTTAAATGTTAAATTTATTGATAAAGAAAATTATTTAATAATCATGGATAAAATAATATTGTTTTGTCTAAGTTGACTGTTGGAGAATTGTCAAAATAATATCCAATTTTTTCTTTCTAGAAGTTACTAGTAAAAGAAAAAGTCTAACTCCAAACACCAAATGGAAATTTGCTTCTTACTAAAATCTACTTCCTCTGTTCCCTCTGTTTTGATATATAAATATATATATATATATACACGATATTTTGGTTAAAACGCGATATTTTAAAAAGTACATTAATTATTTATTTTTTAGGTTTTACACTAAAACCAAGATATTTAATCAGATTTGATAAAAAAAATTACAAAATATAAATAGTCAAAAAAATTAAATATACTAATTTTTTTGCAAAAAAATAATAAAATAAAATAAAATAAAACAAAAATATATCTCTAAAATATATTATATATTGAAATAGAGAGAGTAACGTTTACAACTTTCTATGATAATCTTTTTTTTTTTAATTAAACGATCAGATAGATCTCAAAGTTTGGAGCAAACAGTTTCCTGCAAACTCTATAAGATAGTAGTTTTGAGGAATGGATAAATATTAGTTGAATTTTATTTTTTGGGAGCAAATAAATATTGGCTGAACTTATTCAATAATATAATTATAGAAAGAGTAAAGACTGGACAAAGCCGCACAAAGAAGATCAAGCCAAGTAATGTTTGACCCAATGTTAAATTTTTCTAATAGTACGATCTTAATGGTATATGCGAAACACATGCAAAACATACGATTTATGATTTTAAAATCTTATCTTCTGAGTTTTAAAAGTAACAATTTTGTCATCTTTCTGAAATTGAAAACAAACTAAACAACAATCATAAGAAGAAAAGAAAACATGCGTCACTCCAAAACAAACCATGCCCATAACTCTATAGCTACCATCGTGACCAACTAACCCCATATGATAAATGATAATATCTACACACACATACTACATATACATTTGTACATTTATAGGCATATATATCACATGCTTGTGTATGTGTGCTTTGTTAGAATGATAATCAGAATAATATGTCAGCGAACTGAATAAATTACTGGCTATTGGTCCAATATTTCATGTCACTTTAAATTATGAAAAACAAAGCAGCGAAAAATAAATAGGCCTCGAATTTGGGATCATCGAGGTAAGTTACAAATTATCAGGGTAATAACTGTTTGCTAAAAGAGGATAGAAGAAAAATAAACTAGCCATGTTTAATGGTTTAACGAGAGAACAATATACAAATTCTGGTGATTTAAGGAAATTTGAAATGTGTTTTTGCATAAATTCGGCAATCAGTTATATTTATTTTTCTACAAAAAAACTTTCATTATTCAAAGGCAAGAATATAGGTTATGAAAGGCCCGGCTCAACATTTTCATGGACCATGGATCAAAAAAAATTATGAACCCCTAAATTTATTTTTTCTGGTTTGGTACTAAAATTTTTTTAAAAACATTTTATGAATAATTTTTTATAGATTTTCTAATGAAAAATATACATATAAAATATTTGTTTGGGGCCTCTTCTTTTTCTTTAATTTAACACATTAATTTTTTTCCAAACCGGATATAACCGAGATTTACAGAGCTTAACCTAAGGTTACAAAAACGGAAATAAACCAAAACTAACCAACAAATCCGAGGACAGATTTCCGATGAAGAAGAGATCAGCTTCTACCGCCTTGACCTGAAACCCGAAATCCAAGGAGATCCAGTAACCCGCAGCAACACATCCATCAATCCGGTAAAAGAAAAACTACCACGATAGATCAGCGACAACGAGAGAGAGCTGGACAAGCTAACCCTCACCGCCGTTTACCACCGAGATACGCTTGAACCGAAAATGGTCTCTGCTATAATCACTCTCAATATCGGAGAAACTCACCAATCTGCCGGACGACTTACGCTACGGCCAAAAAATAATTTATTTTTGGGGCCTCTTCAAACTTTTTAAAAAAATAATATATCTATATATATATATATATATATATATAATCAGATCTTTTAATTATTAGAACACGGGGAACATGGGATTGGACCCTGGGCCATCGCTCGTCTCGCCCCCTAACTGAGTCGGCACTGACTATGAAACAAGTTACCAAAAGTACTAGCAATATTTATTTAAAGAAGAAAACTCAAATATATATAGAGTTCAAACAAAAAAATTAATCTTTTTCCAAATAAGAAAACCGCTAAATTAAAATATAAACATATGTTGTCATGTAGAATCCACGGCTGATTCGAAATTGATAAAATCATTTAGTTACCTCAGAAACGGGTGGGACTAAACAGGACCAAGAGGATCATTTACGAGAAAATAAATCTACGCACACCAATAAAAACTATGATACAATGTAAAATTAAGAAAAAAGTGAAAAGAGGGAAGCCGACAATAGAACTAAAAGAATTATTAATTATCGGTCTCCGACACTAAAAGAAAACATTTACTTTGTGACGGTCATTTGCGATAGTCACAGTCGTCTCAAAAAAATGTGACTAATATAAGACAAATTTGCGACGATTTTTAGACAAAAATAAAAGCATCGCAAAAAAATCTCAAATAATATTTTCTTCTTTTATGTATTTTCAATTGTATATAGTTTATTTTATATATATATATATATAAATAGCCATATATAGCTGTACTAAATCCAAAAATCTTACTTTATATCTCAATTTAATCGATTTCTGTAAAAATATGAAGAGTATGGCTATATATATCTATATATAATATATATGTATATATATTTTATAAAATTTTGTTTATACATATCATTTTCCAATATATACATATTCATATAGCCATAGTGTACGTTTATATAGACTAACCGGTTTTCTTAACAAAACGAATAAATAATACATATGAATGTATATATATATATTAGTTTTGATAAATAATGTATGTAAAAAACCGTGACATAGTGGTCGTGTGCTCCGTTTCTTTTAATTACCATGAACACGCTACCAATACTCGAGTCCCAGAGGTTGCAGAAAACCAATTTGTTTTTTTTACCCAAATCATTGTCAAACTGTTGCAAATTTGCAATGATTTTTCGACAGCTTAGATATATTATCTTATATTTTTTCCTTCATACTTGTTAAAATATAATATTTCTAAAGTATCGTAGACAAATAATTATATTAGAATATTTTTCTTTCTAACTTACATTTTTTTTAAAGAAATTTGTATCATAGCTAATTAATTGTATAAATATTATATTAATAGAGTTTGAATAATTTTTTCTTCTTTTATGCGTTTTCAATTGTATACAGTTTCTTATATATATATATATATCCATATATAGCTGTACTAAATCCAAAAATCTTACTTTAGATCTCAATAGTCAAAGAGAATATAGCCTCAAAGGATGGCTGCTTCCAAGCCCACCTCCTGGTTGTCATCGTCCTTTTCCCAGTTTGCGCCAGGAGCCTCCATCTCAAATCGATTTCTGTAAAAATATGAAGAGTATGGCTATATATATATATCTATATATATAATATATATGTATATATATGTATATATATATATATTTATACTTTTTTATACATATCTGTTTCCAATATATACATATTCATATATATAGCCATAGTGTACGTTTATATAGACTAACCGGTTTTCTTAACAAAATAGATAAATAATACACATGAATGTATATATATATTAGTTTTGATAAGTATTTTATGTAAACAACCGTGGCACAATGGTCTTGTGCTACGCTTCTTTTAATTACCATGACCATGCTACCAGTGTTCCAGTCCCAGAGGTTGCTGAAATCCAATTTGTTTTTTTTCAAGACCAAATCGTCGCCAAACTGTTGCAAATTTGCAACTGTTTTGCGACGGCTTAGATATATTATCTTATATTTTTTTTCTTACATACTTGTTAACATATAATATTTTTAAAGTATCGTAGATAAATCATTATATTTGAATATTTTTTTATTTTTCACTTTTGGTTTTTTAAAAGAAATTTGTATCTTAACAAATTAATTTTATAAATGTTATATTAATAGAGTTTGAATAATATTTTCTCCTTCTATACGTTTTCAATTGTATATATTTTCTTATATATATATATATATATATCTATATCCATATATAGCTTTACTAAATAAAAAAATCTTCCTTTATATCTCAATCTAATTTATTCTGTAAAAATATCAAGAGTATGGCTATATATACAATATATATATATATTTATAAAAATTTGTTTATACATATTATTTTCTAATATATACATATACATATATATATAGCCATAGTGTACGTTTATATAGACTAACCGGTTTTCTTAACAAAACCGATAAGCAATACAAATGAATGTATAGATATTAGTTTTGATAATTAATTTATGTAAACAACTGTGGCACAGTGATCGTGTTCTCTGCTTCTTTAAATCATCATGGCCACGTTACCAGTATTCGAGTCCCAGAGGTTGTGGAAAACCAATTTTTTTTTTTGCCCAAATCATCGGCAAACTGTTGCAAATTTGCAATGATTTTCCAACAGCTTAGATCTATTATCTTATATTTTTTCCTACATACTTGTTAAAATATAATATTTCTAAAGTATCGTAGACAAATAATTATATTAGAATATTTTTAATTTCTAACTTACAGTTTTTTAAAAGAAATTTGTATCTTAGCTAATTAATTTTATAAATGTTATATTAATATATTTTGAATAATATTTTCTCCTTTTATGCGTTTTCAATTGTATATAGTTTCTTATATCAATATATATATATATATATCCATATATAGCTTTACTAAATCCAAAAATCTTACTTTTATATCAATCTAATCGATTTCTGTAAAAAAATCAAGAGTATGGCTTTATATATATATATATATAAAATTTTCTTTATACATATTATTTTCCAATAAATACATATACATATATCTAGGCATAGTGTACGTTTATATAGACTAACCGGTTTTCTTAACAAAATCGATAAGTAATACACAATATATATATATATATATATATTAGTTTTGATAACTAATGAACGTAGACAACTGTGCCACATTGGTCATGTGACAACCAGTGTACGAGTCCCAGAGGTTGTGGAAAACAAATTTGTTTTTTTTTTGCCCAAATCATCGCCAAACTGTTGCAAATTTGCAACGGTCTAGCGACGGTATCTTATATATTTTTTTTCCTACACATTTGTTAACATATAATATTTCCAAAGTATCGTAGACAAATCATTAGATTAGAATATTTTTTATTTCTACCTTACAATTTTTTAAAAAAATTTGTATCTTAGCTAATTAGTTGTATAAATTTTATATTAATAGAGTTTGAATAATAATTTCTCTTTTTATGCATTTTCAATTGTATATAGTTTCTTATATACATACATACATATATATATATATATATCCATATATAGTTTTACTAAATCCAAAATTCTTACTTTATATCTCAATCTAATCGATTTTTGTAAAAATATCAAGAATATGGCTATATATACAATATATATATATATATATATTTATAAAAAAAAAATTATACATATTATTTTCCAATATATACATATACATATATATTGCCATAGTGTACGTTTATATAGACAGTAACCGGTTTTCTTAACAAAACCGATAAGTAATACACATAAATATATATATATATATATATATATTAGTTTTGATAACTAATGCATGTAGACAACTGAGGCATAGTGGTTGTGTGCTCCGCTTTAAATCACCATGAAAACCATACTTGCGGAAAACTAATTATATTTTTTTTGCCCAAATCATCGCCAAACCGTTGCAATTTTGTAAAAGTTTTGCGACGGCTTAGATATATTATCTTATATATTAATTTTTCTTCATACTTGTTAACATATAATATTTCTGAAGTATCATAGACAAATCATTATATTAGAATATATTTTTATTTCTAACTTATGGTTTTTTGAAAGAAATTGTATCTTAGCTAATTAATTGTATAAATGTTATATTAATAGAGTTTGAATAATATTTTCTCCTTTTATGCATTTTCAATTGTAAATAGTTATATATGTATATATATCCATATATAGCTTTACTAAATCCAAAAATCATACTTTATATCTTAATCTAATCGATTTCTGTAAAAATATCAAGAGTGTGGCTATATATATATATATATAATTTTGTTTATACATATTATTTTCCAATATATACATATACATATATATATAGCCCTAGTGTACGTTTATATAGACAATAACCAGTTTTCTTAGCAAAACTGATAAGTAATACACATGAATCTATATATATATATATATATTAGTTTTGATAACCAATGCACGTAAACAATCTTGGCACAGTGTTTATATGCTCCGCATCTTTAAATCACCATGACCATGCAACCAGTGTTTGAGTCCTAGATGTTGCGGAAAGGAAATTTTTTTCTCTTGGCCCAAATTGTTGCAAAACCGTTGCAAATTTGCTTAGATATATTATCTTATATTTTTTTCTTAAATAATTGTTAAAATATAATATTTCTAAAGTACCGTAGACAAATGATTATATTAGAATATTTTTTTATTTCTAACTTACGGTTTTTATAAAAGAAATTTGTATCTTAGCTAATTAATTGTATAAATTTTATATTAATAGATTTTGAATAATTTTTTCTGTTTTTATGCGTTTTCAATTGTATATAGTTTCTTATATATATATATATATATATCAATATATAGTTTTACTAAATCCAAAAATCTTACTTTATATCTCAATTTAATCGATTTCTGTAAAATATCAAGAGTATGGCTATATCTATAATATATATATATATATATTGTATATATAGATATATATATCTACATCAGAGCCGAGTTAAAAAAAAAGCATATGTAAAAATAAACCAGCCATATAATCCAGTCTCTGATATAGAGATTATAATAAAAGCATATGTAAAAATAAAAATAGCAATTAGGCGGATAAACCAGCAACATAATTATAAGCAAACTATAAACATTTATAAGATTAACAAAATACTTTATTAAAACTTACTGGGAGATGAGAGATGTGGGAGATAGTGAGAGAGTAGATGAGAGAGATGAAGGAAATGGAGAATGAGAACTTGGAGATTACAAGCAAGTCTATACCCCTTTATATAGGAGTTTCATACAACTAATAGAAAATAAAATAATAATAAAACATATACTAGTGGTACGAGTTGGATGAATCCACTAAGAAAGTGAGATTCCCATTATGAAAGTGGAGACATAAAATAATAAAAACAAACATTAGTGGTACTCTTTGGATGATTCCACTGAAGAAAAAGAAATAAGTGAAATTTCTACTAACAAACTCGAGTTTGATATAATAATAATTTTTTAAAAACAGTAGATCGCACTCAAAGATTCGTAACAATGTTTTTGTCGGCCTTTGTTGATATTAGTGGAGGGAGAGATCATGCTCCACTGTTGCCGAATATTTCTTCATCGATGTCTGGGATATTAGAATCTGTTTCACTTTTCGAAACTTGAGAATTGTGGTCCGAAATTGCTGGTAGAAATCATAAGGAGATTACCTTAATTTCTTCTTCTGACTTTTGCGGCTGCCAACATGGATAACATTTTTGATTTATGGGCCAAGAATTGGGTTGTTTCTGGTGTTTGGTTTGGAGATTGGTGAGCTGTTTGGGGTAAAGATTTTGGTAAATTTTCATTTTGGATTTTTGTCCAACCTGAAATTTTGGAAGGTTAAAGATTGGGTGAAATTGTGTATTTATCCCACCATTTTATCTTAAACCTTATTCTAATGATTGGTATTGGATCTGACGAAAATTCAAGTGTCCAAGAAAAAACCCAAGAAAAATGAAATTTGGAGTGGAAAAGGATTATTAGTGGGAATCTTTTCTCATCATTGGAGGGTATGAAAGTGGATTTAAAAATTTGGAAAGATTTTTGCATTTCTGGTTTGTAAATTTCTGTGACATAACCAAAATTATTCCACCATGGTATGAACCAATTTGGAGCTTTTGAAAGTTGACAAGTGCTATAAAAAAAGATCAACCAAGTGTGTTTGTATTTTGGAGATTGTATCAAAAAAGAATTATACCAAGCTTGACAATAGTCCCAATAGTTAAAAGGAACATCATAGCAATCAAGATCCTTTATATTTTCTGGAAATTTTTAATTCATATTAAGGTCATATTCTCAATCACTTTGTGCAATGATCTTATGAATTTTAAATATGGAATATGCAGGATCAATATGTTTTCCATCGAGGAAAAAATGTTTAAAGGATACTGATTCCGTTATATCCAAAATCGTTTGAAAATATTATATAATTTTCTCTGTATTATGAGGTTTAAAAAATTTATTTTTCCCAAAATATTTTTCAATGGTGAAAAGCGGATTGTTGTTGACATAAAATCTTTTTTTGACATTTATAATATTTTGATAAATCATTTTTTAAAAATACTCCGATGGAGGAGTTTGTGAAAATTCCTTCAAAATAATTTGTGAATTATTTGAAAGTTTTGAAATCATTTGCAAACCAGATCTTTTACAAAGATGTATTTTGAAGAGACTTCAGAGATATTTGAAATTATATGGGAGGAGGATCTTTTAGAGGAATTACCCTTCACTTGATTTGTAAAACTTTGTTCAAGACTTTTTGTAGTTGTAAGATTTGGTCCATGATTTTTTGTGGGGTTTGAGGATTTGGTGAGGTGTTTAGGATTTTTCTTGTTTTACACTCTTTTTTGTAATCGTAACCCAGGGTTCTGTTTTTGGTTCTTTAGAAGTGTTTGTAGAGGTGGTTTTTCTAGTACTGTTTCCATAGCTAGACCTTTGCCTTTGTCAATCTTCTTCGGAGGCATTGTATCTGTTTTGAAAAAATTCCCTTGTCAAGAAATCTGGAATAGAGTTTGATTCTCCTTTTATATATTCAATATCAAAATAAAAAATACTTAATATTGCTTGCCATCTTGCAAAAATTTGTTTTGATGCAAAAATTTTAACATCCTTTTGTAAAACATCTTTTGCACTTTTACAATCGATTTTTAAAAGGAATTTTTGATTTAAAATATCACTTTAAAATTTTTGTATACATAATACAATACTTAATATTTCTTTTTTAATAGTTGAATAATTCCTCATGGTATCATTCCAATTGGAGGACGTAAACTGGACTATTTTTCATTTTCACTCATATCTTTTTGTTTAAGTATACCCCCATATCCTATATCTGACGCATCTGTTTCTACGATTTTTGGGAGATCCGGGTCTGCTATGTGCAAATATGGGATTTGAAGGACTTGTTTCTTAATTTTTTGGAGTAAAGTGTATGCACGTTTGTCCACGGAACCTGGTTTTTTTTTAGACAGTGATATAGTGGTTTTGCCATCCTATTTATGTTGGGACAGAAATCTAGAACATAATTAAGACTTCCAAGGAAACTTTGTAATTGGGTTTTATCTAAAAAATTTTCTGGAAATTTATTTGCAAATTCTAAAGATCGTTCTATTGGCGTTAACATACCTTGCGATATGTAGTGACCTAAGAATCTGATCTTTGTTTGAAATAAAGACATTTTTGTTTTTGAAAACACAAGGCCATTTTTTCTTGCAACATAATAAAATGTTTTTAGATGTTTAAAATGTTCATCCAGAGAATTTGAAAATATTAGTATATCATCAATATACACAATGCAGAATTTTGAGTAATCCAAGAATATGTCATTCATAATTCTCTGAAATTCTGAAGGTACATTTTTAATCCAAAGGACATTACATTCCATTAGTATTGACCGAAAGGAACAGTGAATGTTGTTTTGTATCGATCAGTTTCGGAGATTTGAATTTTCCAAAATCCTGATTTAAAATCAAATTTAGAAAATATGTGTGCAGAATAAAGTCTTTGAAACAAATCTTTTTTTATTTTGTATAGGGTATCGTATCCATTTTAAAGCTATGTTTAAAGGTTTATGGTTGATTACTAATCTTAGAATTCCTCTTTCTGTTTTAGAGTTTTTATTTACATAAAAGACTGCACAAGACCAAGGGGATCTAGATTTTGAAATTAAACCTTTGTTTAGGAGGTCAGTTATTTCTTTTCTATAATGCTTCTCTAATTTATTTAAATTGTTCTAGCTTTCGTAGGAATTTCTTTTTCATCAAACCCATTTTCGTAAGGTAAATCAACAAAATGTTGTTTACGATTCCAAAAAGCAGTTGGTAAATCGGAACAAATTTATTTTTCAATAAGTTTATTAAGATCTGAAATTTTATCTTTTATGTGTTTTGTGTCTAGTGTTTCTTTTGTTTTTTTTTCTAACAAAAACTCCGTCTTTAGGTTTTGTAAATGGAAAGATTTACTTTGTATTAACGTACTTATAAAGTTCTCTTGTATAGAACAAACTTTTATTAAATTGAGACTTCGTTTTTTTGGACTTTCAAGAAATTCAAAATAAAGTTTTTTGGTTTGAATTTTAAAAGAAATTGAATCATCCATAACTTGTATGGAGTGATTAAATTTATGAATGGTGTTCCTAAGATGACATTTTGGTAAATATCATTAGTGTGAACAAAAGCAGTTTTGATAAAAATGTTATCTTTAAAGACTGAAGCTTCAGCTTTTGAGGTTATATGAAGTTTAGAGTTATTTGCTGCCGAGATTTTTCACGGGTTTGAAGGTGAAAACATTTTGGAACGAGTCCAGATCTAATGAAGTTAAGATTGGCACCCGTATCAAAAAGAGCGATCGTATCAATTTTTTAGCTCTTAGAAAAAACAAGTGTAATTTTGATTTTGTATTTCGAGATGTAATTTCTCTTAGAACATATAGAAAATCGTATGGAACAGACTCTAAAGATTGTATTTGTTCTTTTAGTTTGTTATCTTCAATATCTTCTATACTTTTATTATCAAGTTCATCAGAACTTGAGCTATGTTTGTCGTTGAATGAAGATAATATTTAATGAAAATATTCAGAATCATGTTTTTGTTTTTCTTTTAGAATTTTAAGCTCGTTTTTTACTTCTTTTATTTCCGACCTAAGTTCTTGAATATAAGGTTTTGAAATATCTTTCTTTCTTTTGTTAAGGATTGTGGTGAGATCATAAGAAGATTTAGAGCTGGATGGGTTATTGGATTTTGGTTGGTTTTCTATTTTATTTGTTTCTATTTTATTCATGGATAAAAGGATATTTTCAAGAAATTTTTGTTTTATTTGAGGATATGAAATGGATTTTAGAATTTCAAGTTGAAACTCTTGATCTTTTGTTAAGACATTGAGTTTATTTTCATCTGATTCCGAATCAGTTGATGATTGTTTTAACTCATCAACTTGTAGACCTTTTTCCGAAGATAAGGATGAATCAGAATCATATGATGATGAAAAAGATTCAAGTAGGAGGTTTGATAATTTATTAGAGATTTCTTCTCTTAAATTGAGTTCTTGGATTTTTTGGTTTAGACCACAGAATTTTGAAGTGTGGCCTTTTTATGACATTTGAAACAAGTGAAATTCTTATAGAAAGGTTTGCTAGTCGAGGCTTCTTTTGGTTGAAATTTCCTACGAGATTTTTGCCAAAAATTTTCACGAGGTTTTTGTTCTTTATGGTTTCTAGAGAATTTTCTTGGTTTTGGTTTTGAGTAGTAGGATTTATTGCAATCTCCTAAGCAAGAGTTTCTACCTTTTGTGGGATCTATTTCAAATTGTTTACAAAAAAATCCTAGTTTTACTTTTGTTCGTTTAAGTTCTCACTTAAGATATTTCTGGATTTTTAGTCCTTCTTGTTGGACAATACCTCTGTTCAAAAACGTGGCTGACTGGAGAATAAATCGCCCGGCTAGACGCTGATCGGAGGCTAACTGTGACAAAACAGACTTGATCGGCGAGGTTAGGCGGTTGACCGCGTATTGAGCGATTTGGCCGTGGAATTGAGCAAGCCGCCGTGGAAATGAAGAACTCGGCCCAATTTCCGTATAAAAGATAAAACCCTAGATTGAAGAAAAAAGTTGAAATCAGAGCGATTCTCTTTGATTTCTCTGCGAAATCTCTTGATTTTCGACGAAATCACACAGAATCTATTCTGTTTCACACGAATTCCACGAAATAGAGGTAAGAATTCGTCCATTTCAAGCTTCAATTTCGTTGTCTGTTGGAGTTAGGATAAGTTTCTGTTCAATTGTTTGTCGTCGCCTTCTTGTTCTTCTTCCTCCATGATCTTTCTCTTCTTTGTAATTTTACCTCCTCTGTTGCTTATTTTCATGAATTTCTTCTTTTCTTTCGACGCTAAGACTCATTTTTTTCTGTTTATGATTCGAAAAGCCTCTTCTTTTGCTTTTCTTCTGCTTCTTCTGCTTTTTCTGTTTTTGTTTTGCTTTTCTGCTGCTTCTTCTTGATGGGTTAAATTGAAACCAATTTCATCATTTGCTCAATCGTTCTCCGTAAGTGACTTGTTGGTTTGAAGCTTTGAGAGAGAGAGAGATATAATCCCTTGAAAGAAGTAAAAAATTTCATATTGGTTTCATATTGGTTTCACATTGGTTTCATATTGGTTTCACTTTCACCGTTTCAGTTAGGACTTAGGATCAATTTTGTTGTCTGTTTAATCGATGGACATATAGACTATAGTTAGTTAGGTTCATGTTTCGTCTGTTTAATCGATGATAAGTTTTGACATCAGCTTTGTTCTGTTCTGTTAAGTTCAGTTAGTTAGAGTTAGGATAAGTTTAAGTTGTAATAGCTTCAACGTGAATTTGTGGTATAAGTTTGATTACGGAACTTAATCTTCTTCAATATGGCAAACATATTCACCTTAAAGAACATTCGTTTCTTCTTTTTCGTTTATATAAGTTTTGTTTTTGTCCGAATATATCCACAACAGATATATATTATTTTAGGTTTCCTCTAATTTATACATAAGATTCCTAACATAACTCGTCAAAAAATATAGTCAATTGGATGCCGTAAGTGAATTTCATGGACCTGAACCCATTATAGGTTATAGACTTGCAACTGTTTTGTAAATATTGTAATTACAAGTCGGTGTTTATGTTATGAATATAATTAAAAATGTTTATGTATTGGTGTTTATGTTATGAATATAATTAAAAAATTTTATGTATTGAATTATATGTGTATTGGAAGAAGAAGTTTTTATGTATTATTAGAATCTAATAAATATGTGTAAAAAACTAATCCCCGAGTACTTCCCGATTAATTTCTGATTTTTTGGTTATTCGCTAGACCCATACCAACCGTCAGACTCACGCCTAGCGTATTCCCGAACATTGGACAATACTGATCAACTCTCCATAAATGAAATCATCATAAGGGATTATTTTTGTTCCAATGAAGTCTCTAATTTTATTTCTGACTTTTTCTCCTAAAAGGGTTGGGAGACCTGCTAAGAATTTTTCTTTCCAAAATGGTTGGTTCAAATCCTGATTTAGTAAACCCCTAATGAGGAAAGTGTTTTTGTACCATTGGAAATCACTTAACTTTTTGCATTTGAGGTTTGAAAGAAGTTCAACATTTTTGTCTCTTAGGACCGAATGGTCTCCTATAAAATGTAAAGTTATTGCTATAACTAAGGTTGCCACTGCATCTTTTTGAGGATTTCCAAAATCACCTAGTATTGGTATGTTATCCTCATCGGTTTTAACAGCATTAAGGATTTCGTCACGTTGTTGACTGTTTAGGTAGTTATCCCACCATCCTTTAAGCTATCCCAAAAAAACTAGCTATAAGGAGTTCAGCCACGGTTTTATCTTCATTTCCTATTTGGGTTCTATAGGCATTTGCGGCCATTGTCATAGACCGAGGAGGAGTTGAACCTAGATTGTTCTATTGGCTGAATTTATCTTAGATCAGGGGCCGAGATTATTTGGCAATCTTGGTTGTTATTCCAATCGATACGATTTATTTTAGGGATTGGTTTATGAAAATAATCCGTAATTTCACTACTATCTGAATCTTGGGTTAGAGTATTTATTTTTGAAGTAGGAGTGTCAGGTATGTCAGAAGTTTAAGGCATACTACTATCTCCTATTTCGATTCTACTTAATTGGCTTTGGAGAGCACGAATGAACTCTATATTTGTATCTTGATAAGTTTTTACACTAGAATTTGATATTTGTAAAGGTTTGAACATTGGTGTTTTGATATTTTTCTAAGGAGAAGATTCTTTTGGAGAAACATATTGTTTTTGAATTGATTTTTCAATTCTATCAAGTTGTTTGCTTATCGTTCCAAGATTCGTGTTTGAATAATTATTTTGTGCAATGATGTTTTTGATATTTGCTTTATCATCATCATTTGGGCGTTTAAAAGGAATTGCTTCTATGATGTACCCAATAATTCAAGCTTTATTCCTTGTGGAGGAGAATGGTTAGAACGAACAATCTTACCATTGGCAAGTGTTTCCCATTCAAGGGTTTTATTACGATTTGTAATAGGATTTGCGGTTTTAGAAAAAGAAAAATTAATTTTATTATTGGCTACATAATCTTCAAACCAATTGAAAAATAAGACTTGAATCTTATGCTTTTGAAGGTATTCATAAAATTCTTGTTGAATTAAATTTCTTTTTTGTGTGAAGTTTTTGAAAAACCAAATTTTTTTATTAGTATTATTTTAGAATAGAAATCTTCTCGTATGAATGGTTTATTTATTTGAAAATATTTTTCTAAAACGTTTAACTCGTTTAAAATATTATCTGTAATAGCTGAAAAAGTTGGACTAGTTGACTCAGATTTTGAATAGTTATTGGTTTTTGTTGTATAAACCGGTTTTGGTATTTGAGATTGGAAATCAACATTTCTCATGATGGAGTTTGGGATGTCGGAAGTTGAAAATCTTGGCTGAAATTTTGAAGACTTTTCTATGTTAGGAAACTCTCGTGCTATTGGGAGACTCTTCCTAAATCTATAGTTTCTTGATGAGATGGGGATCCACATGAATAATTATCCATGTAATCACTATGGTTATTTCGGAGGAAGGAAAGTTTGATCTTTCCATCTTGGAATTTTTCAATGTTTTTTAAACGTGTGTTTGGCTCTATAGGTTCTAGAGGTTTTAAAGGTTTTGGTTGAACCGCTCCTTCAAGAATCCATTCATCAGGAAGATTAATATATTTCCATTGTATGGATCTTGGAGTCACGGAGTTAGATATGGAAAGATCATTTTGAAGTATAAGGTTTCTCCGTTTTTACTAGAAATTTTGACTTTTGAAGAAAAGGCAGTTGTCATTGCTTTATAATGAAATCTGAAAATTAAAGCAATTGGGATTGATCCCTCAATCATTTCATAGTTGTGAGTTTTTACTTGTAAAACTAGAGATTTTAAGATATTTTTGTCATTTAGAGAGACTGTAAAATTTGGATAACAATCAAAAGAGATTGGTCCGGTGCAAAGACTCGATTCTATAGAAGATAACAACGAATCTTCAAAAAAATTAAATCTTGTATCTCTTAAGATAGCTAGAATAGATGTCTAATCCTTCTTTTAAAAGTGGTTTAATATCCACTTGAGTTAAACCAATATGTATATATTTAAAATTATTTTCTCTATGTCTTTGTAAAATATTTTCCGAAAATAAAGGGATTGTTTCAAAAGGTTTGGTAAGTTGAATATCTCATTCCTCGGTTTTTATTGAGAAAATAGTTCTTAAAAAAATTATTTTTGAAATTTGATAAACTTGATCTTTATGTACTTTTGGAATTTTCCAATTATCAATTGACCCTTGGAAATCATCTATAGTTGTTTCATGACTAGTGATGATTCTTTTTGAACTTCTAAGCGACTTATTTTCTGATCTAGAAGAAGAAGAGGCGGACTCGGACCTATTTGATGTAGATCTAAAATATGAACTCATTTTTTAGAATTTAAGGTGTAAAATTTGGACTCCCTACAGTCCAGTCTAACTTTAGGTACACAATGTCCAACACTAACGAGACTAACAACCTGGTTAAGACTGGCAAAACACTCAGGAGAACTTGAATCTCAAACCTTAGAGTCTTGAAAATAAGATCAATAAAGGACCACAAAAAAACTAAGACCTTTTGCACATGGACTTCTAAGAGGGGTGAAAGGTTTAAATAGTATGTGGCGTTGTTATCCAAGAGTGGGACGATACAAATATGAATATCTTTCTCTTCGTAAGAGTAGTATCTTAAGGTCTCCCCGTACCCGTATTAGTTTTTCAGCCGTTATATTGTATGGACGTAAGGTTTACACCAAAGTAGTTCTTTTCTGATGTGGAAGATTAGTTAAAACTGCAACCACAAAGCATACTCAAACTTACTCACGGCTGTGATACTCACATATATATATATATAGCCATAGTGTACGTTTATATAGACTAACCGGTTTTCTTAACAAAACCGATAAGTAATACACATGAATGTATATATATTCGTTTTGATAACTAATGCACGTAGACAATTGTCGCACATTGGTTGTGTGTTCCGCGTCTTTAGATCACCATGACCACGCTACTAGTGTTCGAGTCCCAGAGGTTGTAAAAAACCTATTTGTTATTTTTTTGCCCAAATCTTCGCCAAATTGTTGCAAATTTGCAATGGTTTTGCGACGGTTTAGATATATTATCTTAAATTTGTTTCCTACATACTTGTTAACATATAATATTTCTAAAGTATCGTACACAATAATTATATTAGAATATTTTTTAATTTCTAACTTACGGTTTTTTAAAAGAAATTTGTATCTTAGCTAATTAATTGTATAAATTTATACATATAATTTTCCAATATATACATATACATATATATAGCCATAGTGTATGTTTATATAGACAATAACCGGTTTTTTTAACAAAACCGATAAGTAATACACATGAATTTATATATATTAGTTTTGATAACTAATGCACGTAGACAACCGTGTCACAGTGGTCGTATGCTCCGCATCTTTAAATCACCATGACAACGCTACTAGTGTTCGAGTCCTAGCGGTTATGGAAAACAAATTTTTCTTTTTGCCCAAATCGTCGCATAGCCGTTGCAAATTGCAACGGCTTTGCAACGGCTTAGATATATTATCTTATATATTTTTTCCTACATATTTGTTAACATAAAATATTTCTAAAATATCATAGAAAACAAAAATTATTTCTAACTTACGGTTTTTTTAAAAGAAATTTGTATTTTAGCTAATTAATTGTATAAATGTTATATTAATAGAACTTGAATAATATTTTCTCCTTTTATGCGTTTTCAATTATATATACTTTCTTATATATATATATATCTATATGTACAATATATATATATGGCTATATTTATAAATAATTTTGTCTATACATATTATTTTCCAATATATACATATACATATATATAGCTATAGTGTACGTTTATATGGACAATAACCGGTTTTTTTAACAAAACTGATAAGTAATACACATGAATGTATATACATATTAGTTTTGATAACTAATGCACGTAGACAACCGTGACACAATAATTGTGTACTCCGCGTCTTTAAATCACCATGACTATACAACCAGTGTTCGAGTCCAAGAGGTTGTGGAAAACCAAAAAATGTTTTGCCCAAATCGTCGCAAAATCGTTGCAAATTTGCTTAGATATATTACCTTTTATATTTTTTTATCTACAAACTTGTTAATATATAATATTTCTAAAGTTTCATAGACAAAGTATATATTAGAATATATTTTTATTTCTAACTTACAGTTTTTTTAAAAGAAATTTGTAGCTTAGCTAATTATGTATAAATATAATATTAATAGAGTTTGAATAATATTTTCTCCTTTTATTCGTTTTCAATTGTATATAGTTTCTTATATATATATATATATATATGTATATCCACATATAGCATTACTAAATCCAAAATGTTCCCTTATATCTCAATCTAATCGATTTCTGTAAAAATATTAAGAGTATGGTTATATATATATATATATATATATATATATTATAAAATTTTGTTTATACATAATTTTTTCCAATATATACATATACATATATATAGCCATTGTGTACATTTATATAGACTAACCGGTTTTCTTAACAAAACCGATAAATAATACACATGAATATATATATATATATATATATTATTTGATAAATAATGCATGTAGACAACCATGGCACAGAGGTCTTGTGCTCCGCTTCTTTAAATCACTATGACCATGCTATCAGTACTTGAGTTCCAGAGGTTGCGGAAAACCAATTTGTTTTTTTTTCTGCCCAAATCGTCGCCAAACTGTTGCAAATTTGAAACGGTTTTGCGACGGCTTAGATATATTATCTTATATATTTTTTTCCTACATACTTGTTAACATATAATATTTCTAAAGTATTGTAGACAAATCATTATATTAGAATATTTTTTTATTTTTAACTTTCGGTTTTTTAAAAGAAATTTGTATCTTAGATAGTTAATTGTATAAATGTTATATTAATAGAGTTTGAATAATATTTTCTCCTTTTATGCGTTTTCAATTGTATATATTTTATTATATATATATATATCCATATATATATTTACTAAATCCAAAAATCTTCCTTTATATCTCAATCTAATTTATTTCTGTAAAATATCAAGAGTATAGCTATATATATATATATCTATATCTACAATATATAGATAGCCATACTATTGATATTTTTAAATAGATTACAGAAATATACATTATATATATATATATATTATAAAATTTTGTGTATACATATTATTTTCCAATTTATACATATACATATATATAGCCATAGTGTACGTTTATATAGACTACCCGGTTTTCTTAACAAAACCGACAAGTAATTCACATGAATGTATATATATTAGTTTTGATAACTAATGAATGTAGACAACCGTGGTACAGTGGTTGTTTGCTCCGCGACTTTAAATTACCATGATCATGCTACTAGTGTTCGAGTCCTAGAGGTTGCTGAAAACCAATTTTTTTTTTTTTGTCCAAATCGACGTCAAACTGTTACTAATTTGCAATGGTTTAGCGACGGCTTAAATATATTATTTTATTTTATATTTCCTACATACTTGTTAACATATAATATTTCTAAAGAATCGTAGACAAATCATTATATTAGAATAATTTTTTTATTTCTAACTTACAATTTTTTAAAAGAAATTTGTATCTTAGCTAATTATATGTATAAATGTTATATTAATAGATTTTGAATATTATTTTCTCATTTTATGCGTTTTACAATTGTATATAGTTTCTTATATATATATATATATATATATATATATATATATATATATATATATATATATCCATATATAGCTTTACTAAATCCAAAAATCTTACTTTATATATCAATCTAATCGATTTCTGTAAAAATATCAAGAGTATGACTATATATATATATATATATATCTATATATACAATATATATATATATATATTTATAAAAAAGTTTCTATACATATTATTTTTCAATATATACATATACATATATATAGCCATAGTATATGTTTATATAGACAATAACCGGTTTTTTTATAAGTAATACATCTTAATATATATATATATATATATATATATATATATTAGTTTTGATAACTAATGCACGTAGACAATTGTGGCACAATAGTCGTGT
Organism: Cardamine chenopodiifolia; assembly: GCA_963922655.1. Taxonomy (NCBI): domain Eukaryota; kingdom Viridiplantae; phylum Streptophyta; class Magnoliopsida; order Brassicales; family Brassicaceae; genus Cardamine; species Cardamine chenopodiifolia. The sequence goes on from OZ000464.1 coordinate 2,992,962, forward strand.
GCTCCGTGTCTTTATATCACCATGACTATGCAACCAGTGTTCAAGAGTCCCAGAGGTTGTAGAAAACCAATTATTTTTTTTGCCCACATCGTCGCAAAAACATTGCAAATTTCGTGAAATTATCTTATATATATTTTTTTTCCTACATACTTGTTAACATATAATATTTCTAAAGTATCTTACGGTTATAGAATATTTTTTTATTTCTAACTTACGGTTGTTTAAAAGAAATTTTTATCTTAGCTAATTAATTATATAAATGTTATATTGGTATAGTTTGAATAATAATTTCTCCTTTTATGTGTTTCAATTGTATATAGTTTCTTATATATATATATATATTTATAAAAAAAAATTATACATATTATACTACCTTGTGCTATCTCGAAAATACATAAAAAAGTATGACAGACCTTATATTAATTGGTCAGTCATGCCCCCAAGGAAACAAGATCAATATTTCATTGATTTTGCGGTAAATATTATAATGTTACATCCATTAAATGTTGTTACTTATAATATATATTTTTGTTTAACTTCCTACAGTTTTTGACAGCGACCTTACAATTGGGATCCAACAATTACCCCGGTTGTTAGGGAAGAGTTTGATATCGTTTGTAGACGAAGGATGAAAGGGATGATGAGTCAAGTCAAAGGGGGGGGGGAGCGGCCTCTATGGATAGGGGCCGAGATATGGGCTTTGTTGTCCGATTACTGGGAAACCGAGGAAGCACAATCAAAGAGCAGTAAAGCTTCAAACTTGAGAAACTCTGAACGTGATGGACTTGGTATACACAAATATTTATCGGGTCAGAAATCGTATGCTCGTATACATGGAGAATTGGTACGTAACTTTAACTTTTAAACTATCATATTTGAATAATTAGTACTAATGAAAGTTTTATTGTTATATTTTTAATAACTTAGGAGGAGAAACTAGGTAGGCTTGTATCTAGTGGTGAGGTATTTCAGAAGACGCATACTTGAGTGGATGGGACGTACGTAGATATGACGGCGAAGCAAATATGCGAGAATTTTCACAAGAACGTTGAGGAAAGGGTATCTCAGATAATAAGCACTTACAAAGGAGAGGATTCGGCTCCGCCACGTCTTTCTACATATGAATTAAACGCTATATTTCTCCAGGTAAAAAAAAATAACTTAAATTGTCAACATTAATTTATTTCTAATTAACTTTGTAAATGCATAAAGTTTTTGTAGTCTTCTATCCCCGACAAGCGAGCAAATTCTTATGGTCTTGGGAGTATTAAGCACATATTCGGGGAAAACAACCGTCGAGGTACATCTAGCTGTAACTTTACACTTTCTTCTTTGCAAGAACAACTTCTGGTTGCGCAGAAGATGATCGTAGACCAAACGGCTGCCAATGAGTTACAAGATGCTAAGTACGAGGCCGAATTCAATCATCATCAATCCACGCAATCCGCTTTGAATGTGACGCAATCTGCTTTGCAAGAGACACGGTTATCTTTGTCCTAAGTCGTCAATTGGATCCGAAGCCAAATCCACAATTCCAAAATCGCATGTCCGCCTCCAATGCCTACTCAAACACCCTCTATTGTTTCGCAATCACGTGGTCCTCAACAGATTGCACCGACCGGATCTCCTCCATATATATATGACTTTAACCAGAATTTTTTGTAGATTTGATTTTGTTTATTTTATCGTTTGTACTATTTATTTTTCATGTTTTTAAATTTTATTTACGTTTTAATGTTTCTAGATTGATGAAAAGTCTTAAATATTATTTTTGATGTTAATAATTTTTTTTTGAATTTATGATTATATTTATTCATTTAAAAATTATTATATAAATCATAATGACGAATTTATGACGAATACCACTGTCTCAAATATCGTGTTTTCTTGTAGTGCGATAAGAAAAAATGAAAAGACGTGACAACTAGAATTATATTTATTATGTTCAAAAAATTTGATTGCTTGTCTATCTGATGATAGTTGTTAGATATTTGTCACAAGATATTAACCCCAAAAATGGTATGATTTGAAAATTCTTGTACTAACTATAAAATCATATATAGTATACTTTAATAGGTCTATATTGAAAGTACTGAATTCACTAGCGGGTGCATATTATGATTGAATACACAAAGTGTAGTATAGACTATAATGGCTAGTTAGGCATTATATATTATGATTAGCCTATTATGTCCGTTTAAGAAGCATTGTATCTGCTGTCAAAGAAAAAAGAAAAAAAAAAAAAAGTATTGCATTTCTAGAACCTATCAATATTCCTAGTTCGAAGTTCCATTCACTTATGTTATACACTTATACTATCAAATATTTGGTAGTATATTAAAGGATAATAAGGAGTAATAAAACAAAGATTTTTTCCAAATTTATAATGTATTCATTTTTTTAGTTTTACTTGTAGAGTTTGGTATTTGGGTTTAGATTTAGTTTAAGGGTTTAGTAACTGGTCTTTAAAGCATAAGTTTTGGACTATTTTCTTTTGTGTACAAAAAAAAAAAGAAAAAAACTATTTTCTATAAAATTTAGACTATTTTATTAAAAGTCTCATATATTGATTTAAATATTAATTATTATATGTATACTATATTTTCATTTTAACGATAGAAAAAACTTCGAAATGGTGATCTCAGCTTTCGCCATTAGTCGACAAATATCATCATCATTCATCGTATTATTTTGGAATATTTTGAAACCTTTAAGTACTTTGAAACTTATTTATAAACAAAAGTTAAAATAAATTAAAAGAGGATCGGCATGATTATGATCAATCTCACGGCCGAAGTTTTCTTGTGGGGCCAAAGAAGTAATGGCCCATCTGAGATGTATCTTACTTAACGTGGAGGTTCTTGTACTTGATTATACACACCACTCTTCGCAAATCATAGGTTGTACTGACGTAGTGGACTAATCTGTTGTAAACCTATTGTAACGTTTTTATAAAAACAATAATAATTTGGTTTGCTGTAAATTATTGTCAGTCTGAATCTATTAATATTGTATATATTGAACGGGTCAATTTATCCAAATGTGAGATGCATATTAGCAGAGAACATCAACCTCAAAGAAACTCAAAACTTCACATCAACATAAAAAGATTCCGATTCCACATTGTGACAATTCACCACCAAGATATCATCATATAATCAATTTCCAAAAATCACATAGAGCTCAGTAAAATAAAATCCAAAATACATCACAAATTTCCGCATTCATAATCTATGTTTGACAAACTAAACCATCCACAATCGATAAAATCCAATTCTAAAAAAATCAAAGATCTAAGGCGTAATTGCAGAAATGCTATCAAATATGAAAGATCAACAAAGGAAAATAGGAATGGATATATCATCCGAAAGAGCGAAAACTCTGGGTTTAACCATTTGGCGACCCAATTTTCCAAAATTACCCCAGACACTGCGATTTTTAGCGACTCGTATCGACATAAAAATCTGTTGTTTGTTCCTTCAATCGCCGCCTCGTAAGCTCGCTTGAGCTCGTCATCATCGGCGTTTGATTTCGCCATTGTTGTGGTGCTTCTCTCTTCCTCGTTCTGTTACTCAGGCGATGGAAGATCCAACATGTAGTAATAATGTCCTTGTTCTCTTTTTTAAATTTTCTTTTGTTAATTATTTTTGGGTAGGTGAAGGAATATTTGGGTGGGTGGGTTTGTTTGGTTGGATCTGTAAATAACATATCTATTAAAGATTAAATATTTTCCTAATTTTTGACACTAAAAAAAATTAATTTTTGAGCGAAGGTTATTCCAACGAAATCAAAAACAAATAAAGTTACTTTAATTCTTCGGGAGAAGGGTCGATTTTGACCTGGACTATTGTGAAAATGCGCTTTTATACCTGAACTGAGGTGCAGTGTATTCAGATATCCAGACGGCAATAAAAATCAAATTTCGTACATAAACTTCTAATCTCGTGCACAAACCAGATTCGTCCTTAACAGACGTTAACGAACTGTTTACGCTGCTGACTAATCTGCTACGTCAAATGATGATTTGGCCAAACGACGTCGTTTTGGCCATTCCGAGCAAAAAAATTTGAAATGTGTAACCAACAAGACTCAAACCTTCAAACTTGAACTCATAAATGGATGCATTTAACCAGTTGAGCTACAATCATCATTATGTATTACACTACCATTTCAATTTATAAACACTAAAATATTTTAGAAACAAATAAAAAAAAAGCTACCATTTCAATTTAAATTTGATTCATTTTACTTCTCTATAAGCTACTGAATCTAAAAACCCATTATCCCAAGCTAAAGAACATCAAAAGATGAAGCTTTCTCGGTTGGAGAAGCAACAGAGTAGCCTTGCATAAACTTCCTCAGCTTCACTAACTCATCAGAACCTGAGAGACGCTCCATTAGAATCTCCAAGGTGATCTGATTTGTCACATGACTGTTCCACCATGTCATCCATCAGTTTAAGCAATGTCTCCGCTTGGTTCTTCTCTTTTAAGACACTTAAACAAGGCATTGTAAGTTTCAACATTCGGTGTCAGCATTTTCTGCTTCATTTCCTCTTTCAGAGACAGTGCTTGCTGGAGATTCCCCAGCTCGGAAAAAGCGTTTATGAGAATGTTGTATATCACAGTGTTTAAATTGACCTTTGACAGCAAACCCATGTCCTTGAAGAGCTTCATTGCTTCGGTTAATTCTCCGGCTGAGCAATACGATTTCGTTACTGCTCCATATGTCACAACTGTTGGATCTAACCCGTCTTCTCTCATCTGGTCCACATTGTCTGAACACTTTCAAAGCCTTGTGTCTTCCAAAAAACGAAATCAGAGTGTTGTAAGTGATGGCATCGGGTTTCATCCCTGCTTCCTCCATCTCAATTAGCATCTCATAGACTTTCTCTGCATTATTCTTATCACAAAACAACCCAAAAAGCATGTTGTAAGCCAATAAGTCAAGAGAAAACCCTCCCTGTTTCAGTTTCTCCACCACTTTAATAACGTCATGATCCCGTCTAACTCGCCAGAATCATACCTGCACCACTGGCTAGCTTGACGACACTTCCTTTCTCAATTCTGGCGTTGCCTCCTCTGTCACAGAGAATGATTTTGCCTTCCACCAATGATGAGTTTAGTTTCCCAGGATAACACAATATGCTTCCGCAATCGCCGGAATATACCAAAGAAATTTGAGAATCCGGCAGAGTTCACCGACAACGATGTCGTGCCGCATCGCTCCAAATGCTTCGATCGCAATAGAGTCCACGTGATACTCCGGGTCCGATCTAGCACTCGCATTTCCATGTAGATGGAATGGGACCAAGACTTGAATCTGAGAAACTTGGATGCTCTAGCCAGATTCCAGTATCTAAAACGCCAACGATCACGTCTTCGCCTTCGTCGGAGTTGCTCCAGAGCCCAGAGTTTTGAGAGAAACCGAGGAAGGCAGGCGTGTGAGTTGTGTGGATCTGACGCGTCTGATCTGGGATAACAGAGATGACGGAAGGGTGACGACAGAGGGCAGCGGTTTGGATAGGGGAGAGACGAGCGGAGAAGCCATGAACGGCGCGTGTGTAAGAGTAAAAGAGAGTCGCCGGTTGGGGAGAAGTTGGGAGGGAGCGTAGGAGAGAGATGTGCCAGTGGTTGTGGGAGGAGAAGAGAGAGGGCTTACGAGATCTCCCAAGCCAGGAAGAGAAACAGTCAAAGTCTCTTTGTTTTTTTTTGCTAAAATATTTTAGTGTTTATAAATTAAAGTGGTAGTGAAATACTCAATTATAGTCATAGCTCAATTGGTTAAATGCATGCATTAATGAGTTATAGGTTGCAAGTTTGAGTCTTGTTAGATACATATTTTAAAAAAATTTTGCCCGAACTGGCCAAAACGACGTCGTTTTGGCCAAATCATCATTTGATGCGGCAGATTAGTCAGCAGCGTAAACGGTTCGTTAACGTCTGTTAACGACGAATTTGGTCTGTGCACGAGATTAGAAGTTCAGGTACGAAATTTGAATTTTATTGCCGTCTAGGTATTCGGATGCACTGCACCTCGGTTCAGGTATAAAAGCGCATTTTCACGATAGTCCAGGTCAAATTCGACCCTTCTACCCTAATTCTTCGTCCTTCTTTAGTGGAACAAACACATATAAAAAACTTATGGATTTTTGTTTATGATTGGTAAAATCCCTCCTCCACCTCCTCCTCTGCCGGCGACGACAACAGTGACAGCAGTTGGTCAGAGTCAAGCTTCTGCACCGTCACCAATGTCGAAGAATCGTTGTCGGAGGAGAAATCGTGGTGGTAGAAAATCTGATCAAGGTGATGTTTGTATGAGACCTAGCTCATACATATAAGATATTAAAATTTGGATTTGTATGTTACGAATGATACAATAATTATTTATAATAAATAATATATATAAGATTATAAAGAAAAGTATAATATCTTATTACTATGATGGAACGGTCAAAAGGAAAAAAAAAAAACGAATTGATCATTAACTTCCGTGATTAGTTAGAAGTTGCTTTAAATCAAACACATTATGTTAACCAAAAAGAAGAAATTTGTACTTAATGAAAAATGATAAGGACAGTGTAAAAAACACAAATAAAACAAACTTCTAATTAAAAACTATTTAGAAAAGTAAAAAAAAAGAAAGTAAAGAGTGAAGAGAGACTGCGGATGGAGGGAGAAAGAGTATTTACACGTGATTTTAAAGGAGACCAAAAACCCCAAAAGCAAACCTCTTTTGCATGCGTCCTTAACAAACATTTATATAAAGAAAAAACTTTATTTTTCTCAATTTATACATCAGAGTCATCGTTCTTCTTCTTCTTCTTCATCATCATCACCATTCCTACTCTCTCTGTCCTTCTTCTCCTTCTGAGATTTTTTCTCCACGTTAAGAGGAAAGCTATTTTCTTTAGCGTCACTCATCTTCTCATTGGTCGGTGAGTGTTTTCTACTATTTTCATTTATTTTTATGTTTATGTTTTTTAATATAGCGGACAGGTCATATTCTATTCGCAGCAATAAATAACACTTGAATTTTAAAAGTTTTAAAATTTATATAAATAATTTATACGAAAATTCTATTGGAGATATTGATATTTCCACTGCTTTTTTCGATGTTTATTCCTTCCCTTTGTTCACTTGCTCTTTAGTATTATCTCTCTCCTACTCTCCAATTCACAGCAACCAAACAAAACAAGGAAAAAACTACGATTTTGTTTATCTTTGTAATTATCTGTTTCGGCTCATCCAGTTTTATCTCCGGGATCTCATTTTTTCCGGTTTCAAGTAGAGATAAAAGCTTAAAGCTTTCTCCGGTTTTGTCTTCTTGGTATTCTCAGTTTCCCTCATTTCCCCTTAAATCTTTAAATCTCTGTTTTTTATTTTTATTTTGTCTGTGGTTCTTTAATGGACCAAAACATGTAAAAAACTTCTGGATTTTTGTTTCTGATTGGTTCCTCTATTTCTTGGTCTTTACAGTGATTTCTTCTTAATTTCATGGATTACTGTCTCTCTTTTTTATCGACACAAAACACTACATATATGTATAGGCCTGTAAGTATCTGTTCTTTTAACCTCTTTGGGTTCTGAAACTTTGTAATAGCAAGAAACAACAAAAGCATGTAAAAAATGTTGGTTTTTCACTTCACTGTTCCTTCAAAGTTTTGATTTTTGATTTTTTTTAAACCCAGAAAACAAAACACAATTATGGTTTCTCTGGATTTTCTTCATTTAATGCAAAATCTGACAATGGGTTATTCAATTATTATCCTTTTTAATTATTTTGTACTTATTTTCTTCCTTCCTCATGATTTTGCAGGTTGAATAAGGCCAAGAAGGTATCTGTTTTTGGTTTCATTCTTTTTGTAGTGAAAAGATTTTGAAATCCAAAGAGAACCAAAAAAATGCCGATTAGACAAATGAAAGAAAGCTCAGAGACTCGTATTGTTATCAAAACTCAACCTTTTAAGCAGCATAATCCCAAAACCGTTCAAAACGACGACAGTGACGGCGGTTGGTCAGAGTCAAGCTTCTGCACCGTCACCACCGTCGAAGAATCGTTGTCGGAAGAGAAATCGTGGTGGTAGAAAATCTGATCAAGGTGATGTTTGTATGAGATCTAGCTCTCCTCCTCTTAAACCACCACCGTCGAGTCATACCACTTCCGCCGTCGTCTCCGCCGCTTCCGGTGGTGAGATCGTTGCCGTGAATTATCAGACGCTGATGGGTTTTCGTAAAAACTCAACTTTGCGCCGAGACATGGATTTGGACAACTTGGGACTAAATGCATCCGTTAAAGCTAACCATTTTCTCGCTGAATTACCAACCAAGGATTTGAATCATTATGATGTAAAGTAAAGATTTTTTTTGTTTTTTTTTTAGTTTTTGCTGTAATGAGAAATAAAGCTTCAAACTTTAGACGATTTCCTGAAAAAAACTTTTAATTTAATGAAAGAGAGACAGTAGATTTTAATGTTGTTTTTATTGCTTATTTGGGTCTATTGACATTGGTTTAGTTTTTGCAAGTTACAGTAACTCCTGAAGTGTCAGCAAAGACTGTAAACAGAGCTATTATTGCTGAGTTAGTGAGACTATACAAAGAGTCTGACCTTGGAACTAGACTTCCGGCTTACGATGGCCGGAAAAGTCTTTACACTGCCGGAGAACTTCCTTTCACTTGGAAAGAGTTCACTGTTAAGATTGTTGATGAAGATAATGGTATCATCAATGGACCTAAGTAAGTGTTATTCGATTTTTAGGTGATTTTGTTTTTTGTGTGTTTTATATTTGAAGTTGATACATTTTTTATTTGTAGAAGGGAGGGATCATATAAAGTGGCTATCAAGTTTGTTGCTTGGGCCAATATGCATCTGGTAAACGCGCTGATGGACCGCAAGAGTCGTTGCAGATTCTTGACATTGTACTCAGGGAATTGTCTGTTAAGAGGTTTTGTCCCGTTGGAAGATCTTTCTTTTCGCCTGATATTAGAACACCGCAGCGACTTGGTGAAGGGTTAGAGTCATGGCGTGGGTTTTACCAGAGTATTAGACCTACTCAAATGGGTTTATCGCTTAATATCGGTAAAGAATTGACTTAAGAGATTGTTACAATTTTGGTCAGATTTTATAATCAGCATAACCTTAATGTTTTTTTTTTGTACTTTGTACAGATATGGCTTCAGCTGCATTTATCGAGCCTCTTACGGTCATAGAGTTTGTAGCACAGCTTCTTGGAAAGGATGTCTTGTCGAAGCCATTGTTTGATTCTGATCGGGTTAAGGTATAAGTCTCTTCATTGTATTATCTCTCTCGTCTCAAGTTATCGAATGTTCTCTCAAGAAGGTTTTGTTCTTGGTAATTTTAACAGATTAAGAAGGGTCTCAGGGGAGTGAAAGTAGAGGTTACTCTCAGAGCGAATGTTAGAAGGAAATATCGTGTTTCGGGTTTAACAAATTAACCAACAAGCGAGCTAATGTGAGCATTTTTTTTTCTTAGTTACATTCTGATCACTAAGGCAGGTTTCATCGAGATTAATCAAGTTTTCTGGTTTATATATCTTAGGTTTCCAGTTGATGAGAACTGTACTATGAAGTCGGTTATTGAGTATTTCCAAGAGATGTATGGATTCACGATCCAGCACATGCATTTGCCGTGTCTTCAAGTTGGAAACCAACAGAAGGCCAGCAATTTGCCAATGGAGGTAAACGGTAAACCGTAATTGTTTGTTTGTTTCAATACGTAAAATTTCAGTTCTTGGCTATTTTCGCTGATACAATTATAAATGTTGACATGCAAAATTGTTGAGGGACAATGGTACCCAAAAAGGTTGAATGAGAAGCAGATTACTGCTCTCTTGAAAGTTACATGTCAGAGGCCAGGGGACCGAGAAAACGATATTTTGCGGGTAATTTTATAGTCTTTTGTCTTTTATGGTTCTTTGTGAGTTAGAAGTGAGGACTCATCTTGTTTTCAAAAATGTTTTAAAGATGGTCCAACACAACGCTTATGATCAAGATCCTTTTGCAAAGGAGTTTGGCATTAACATAAGCGAAAAGTTAGCTTCTGTTGAAGCTCGGATTCTTCCTGCTCCTTGGGTAAAAACACTAAAAAAATATCTGAGTTTTCTCAAACTATGATATTGTTATGCTAATTCGTCTCCACTCGCTTGCTACAGCTTAAGTATCACAAGAATGGGAAAGAAAAAGATTGCCTCCCGCAAGTTGGTCAATGGAATATGATGAACAAGAAAATGATCAACGGGATGACGGTGAGCAGATGGGCCTGTGTTAACTTCTCACGCAGCGTTCAAGAAAATGTTGCTCGCGGTCAGATGTGTGAAATCTCGGGCATGCTAATAATATTCGTCTTTCTTTCATGCTGCATTTTTAAAATGTTTTGTAACTGGAAAGGTTTCTTATCTGAAAGCTTTTTTGCTATTGTAGGAGTTTAATCCGGAACCCGTGATCCCAATATATAGTGCGAGGCCTGATCAAGTCGAGAAAGCTCCAAAGCATGTTTATCACACTGCAATGAACAAAACCAAAGGCACAGAGTTAGATCTTTTGATGGCGATTTTACCTGATAACAACGGTTCACTTTACGGTATTATCACCTCTACATCCATCAATCTTAACCTTTGTTGTCTTCTTGAGTATGTTGAAATAAAATGCTTCTTGTAATCTCAGGGGATCTTAAGAGAATCTGTGAAACCGAGCTTGGTCTGATATCTCAATGTTGTCTTACGAAACATTTGTTGAAAGTTAGCAAGCAGTTTATGGCGAATGTCTCCCTTAAAATCAATGTCAAGGTGAATACTTTTTACCATTGAAATGAAAATTTTCGATTGTTCTATAATAGTGTTATGAATCTCAGATCTTTCTATGTTGTTTTCAGATGGAAGGAAGGAACACAGTTCTCTTAGATGCCATAAGCTGTAGAATTCCACTGGTTAGCGATATACCGACAATTATATTTGGCGCAGATGTGACTCATCCATAGAACGGGGAAGAGTCGAGCCCTTCAATCGCTGCTGTAATAATTTTACAATAACTGAATTATAGACATTTTTCAAGTAGCTACTGAAATTCATTAGACTCGGTTTTGTTTTTGTTAGGTTGTTGCCTCTCAAGGCTGGCCTGAAGTCACAAAATATGCTGGTTTAGTTTGTGCTCAAGCTCACAGGCAAGAACTAATACAAGATTTGTATAAAACATAGATTTGGACAACTTGGGACTAAATGCATCGTTAAAGCTAACCCATTTTGTAGTCACACGGGTATTCAGGTAATGAATCAACGAACAAGATTTCAGAACAAACTGACTTTTTATCGTGAACTATTCATAAAAAACTAAACATTCCTTGCGTATTGTATGATTTAGGAAACAAGTCGGCCTGCACATTACCATGTTCTTTGGGACGAGAAAAATTTCACAGCGGATGGTATTCAATCTCTGACTAATAATCTCTGTTATACCTATGCGCGATGCACCAGAACGGTCTCTGTAGGTAAATAACAACGTTTCTTCTTCTTCTTATTATTCTCCCTTCAACTCACAAATCAAACGACATCTGCTAACTCCATATGTATTTTTTTCCTTGCTGTTGTATAGTTCCTCCGGCGTATTATGCGCATCTTGCAACATTTCGAGCACGTTTCTACATGGAACCAGAGATAATGCAAGACAACGGATCACCAGGGAAAAAAGCACAAAAACAACTGTTGGAGATTCCGGTGTGAAGCCTTTACCGACTTTGAAGGAGAAGGTGAAGAGAGTAATGTTCTTCTGCTAAAATCATCCAAACATCCCCAATATAGGAGATTTTCAATTAGTAGTTTCGTTGGTTGTTCGTAGTTGGGCGCTAGATTTACCAATGTTTTTCCTGTTCTGTAAATTTTGTTGGTTTGGCTTTAGGAATTAAAAGTTTAGGGTTCTTCTAGAGTTGCATTAGCTTAATTGTTGCAACATTGTAAGTTTTTATCTTAACCTTAAAGACCGGTTAGTGTAAAGAAGTCTGTTTTATGTTTAATAGATGTACTTCTCTTATGGAAACCTAATACTCTATAGCTAGAGTAAGCTCTTTGTTCTTATAATCTCTCACTCACTCTATACAATTTACAAAGTTGTTAATTTCATGAGTACCTCAAAACATGTCAATTGTAAAATATGCTCTCAGAAAAACATGGTTCGTGATTTCTGAGTAAACTTCGTTTGTTTTTATATGAAATAAAATTTGTTTTCAAGATTTAGTGTTAAGTCGCTTTCTATAATCAATTTTTGTAAGTCGGGAATTTGTTATGCATTGAACCGAACATAAAGAGTAAACCGGAAATCATTAAATCCTAACTTGACCGGATCGATACATTCTTCTCACTCGCTTCTTCGAAGATTAATATCCATAATTCATCTTCTTCAAGAAACATTCTTCTCACTCGCTTTTTTGATTTCTTTCAGCAGAAGAAAGAATCCTCTGCGGTTTAGAAGAAGAAAGACTCCTCTTTGGTCTCCTGTCGCTTCTTTAAGGGAATGGCTTACGATAAGCTGAAGGATGCAAAGAAGGCTATGGAGCATCCATCTGACAAGTATCAAATACTTTCATTTTAGTGACTTTGTGGACATCTTGTAAAATATGGATTAAAATGTCTCTATCATCATAATAAATAAGCTCACATGTTTGGTATTATGCAGAGGCCATAAAGACAAAAAGAAGGATAAGGTAGAGTTTATGTTAAAGAATCCTTAACTGTTGGAAGTTGGTACACTCATAAGCCTCAAGAAGCTTCTTGGTACATAAACTGTGCAAATGCTATATGATGTATATCCAAAAAAAAAAATGACTATACCCAAACAAATACGTAAATATCTAAGCCTACGCGTAAAGATCAGATTTATGTTTGCATCTTTCATATAACTAAAATAATTTTTGTATAAAATTTTGTATATTTAAAAAATAATTCAACATATACTTCAATACTTGTTAAACTAAGTTATTATTAAAACTATTAATATCTAATTGTAATATTAGAAGGTGTTAGTACAAAAGTTTGTAAACTAAAAAATAAAAATACTCAATTGTATCAAAATTTAACTGTTAAAAATTAAATTTATTATTTTATTTCTTGATATTATATTTATATTTAATAAATATTAAATATCTTAACTTCAAATTCTGTCAAAATGTACTCGTATTTTTTTATGAGCTGCAAGTTTTTTTTTGGCAAATTATGTTTTTATCTTATGTTTGATAAAATTATTAAATATATCAAATTTATTATTAAATATTTTACTAGTTTATTTAACTAATCTTGTTATCAAAGAAAATTTTGTAATTAATATTTTCATAATTTTATTTATTTAACTAATTTGGTTTTAGAAAATCTGTATGATTCAACCAAAATTCAATTACTATCATCTGAATTCGAAATTATTCCACCAGATTTTGCCAAAAATCACTAAAATTTTGTCACTCTATGTGTCTACATTTTTTATAAGACACAAACACCAAACAGTGTAGTTTTATTTTCAATTATCTACCAAAATCTACATTACCATGTTAAAAATACTATTACGATGTTAAAATGTGGTATATTATATCCTTACAAAGTTATCTAGTTAGGGATTAACCACATGCCTTCATATATGTATATGTTTCCTCTTTGATAATTGTTCATTTCATCTCTTCATTTTCATTCAGTACTTAAGTTTTGACTCACGTTGACGATACCTTCAACGTAAAACAGAGTATTTAGTGGATAAAGAGGGTTTAAAGTAAAATGTTTAGGATACCATCGGTTGCTTTAATCTAGTGGTTAAATGCAGAGGTTGGTCTCTCTTAGTTCAATTTCCAGTGAGAGATGTTTTATGCCTTGTTATAAAGTATTATCAAAGGCTGGTTCTGCACCATGAAAGGTTGGTCCCATGTTTTGCGCAAAACCATGTCCATTCACGTAATCCGCTTCTTACCAACTCATCAATCTCTTCCTCAACAACCTCCTCACAAAAATGCATTTATTCCATCTTCATAAAGCTGCACACCTCTTTGATTCGCTTACATCAACAAACTCAACTTTGTAGTCAACTCATCAATCTTCTAAGATTTCACACTATTGACTCTTTTAGACCGATCATACTCATGACATATATTTGTTAGAACTTGCAACCAAATTCTCTATTAGTTAGTATGCTCTTTCTATGCTCTTGGTCATGAAATCTCCATTGCTTACAGCATTGAGGGAATTCTTGTTATCCCATTCAACTCCATCGTAGAAAATGTTAAAAATCTACTCATTTGGAAAACTATGATGAAAGCATTATCTCCCAAACTTCATAAAAATACTCTTTTGAATGTTGTCCGAAAATAGTAATTTTCTTTCTCAATGAAGTATTCTTAGATTTGGTGTAGAAGTGATCTAAGAAAGCAGCTTTGTATTCAACCCAAGTTCTCAATGATCCAGCATGTAGTGACTTAAATCATCTCAGCACTTTTCTGCCAATGAGAAAGAGAAAAACTTGCATTTGAGGTACCTCATTTACTTTAGTAATGCTGCAAATTTCCTCGTGATTCATAAGATTCTCAGCTGGCAAACCATAAAACACATGTTATTTCACCAATGAAGTTTAATTTCACAATCTTGCTTTGTAATGTCTTACGGGCAAATAGTAGCTATAGATGCTCTAAGAATCAAAAAGAAATAATGCCCAACTTCGGAAATATCGGTGTTATTTTTATAGGTAAGTTTCATCAAGATTGCAAAATATGTTGATGAGTTTATACGATCAATTCAAGAATAATTTTCTAGAATTCCGGGTAATTGGTTTGTTTAATGAATATGGTTATTTCTGTTATTTAGGTTTATTTAGAGTATTTCGGTTAATTAATCCAATGGTGGATTTATTTTGGTAAAATTTGGTTATTTTTAAAAAAAACAAATCTTATGTTGTTTATTTATTTTTAAATGTTAAATTTATTGATAAAGAAAATTATTTACAAAATCGTGGACAAAATAATATTGTTTTGTCTAAATTGACCGTTGGATAATTGTCAAAATAGTATCCAATTTTTTCTATCTAGAAGTTACTGGTAAAAGAAAAAGTTTAAATCGAAACACCAAATAGAATCGAATTAAATTTGCTTCTCACTAAAATCTACTTCCTCTATTCCCTCTGTTTTGATATAATATATATATATACACGATATTTTGGTTAAAGCGCGAGATTTTAAAAACTACATTAATTATTTATTTTTATGTTTTACACTAAAACCAAGATATCTAATCAGATTGGTTCAAATACATTGCAAAATATAAATAGTCAAAAAATTAAATACACTAAATTTTTTGCATAAAAATATAATAAAATCAAATAAATTAAAACAAAAATATATTGTATATATTGAAATAGAAAGAGTAACGTTTACAACTTTCTAGATAATCTATTCTTTTAAAAATTAAACGATCTGATAGATCTCAAAGTTTGGAGCAAACAGTTTGGTGCAAACTCTATAAAATAGTAGTTTTGAGGAATGGATAAATATTGGTTGAATTTTATTTTTTGGGAGCAAACAAATATTGGCTGAACTTATTCAATAATATAATTATAGAAAGAGTAAAGACCGCACATATACTTCATATTTAGATTAAGGATTTATGGGTTTGATGAGGAATCCTTCTCTCTTCTCTAACCTTTTTTTTTTCGGTGAGACGAATTATGAAATTTTATTTTATTTATTATGTTTCGTCTCTAATCTCCTCTATATAGCTAGCTTCTCGTGAAGCGTATGCTAGAGTGCGTTGGAGACAATCGGTTTTTATATTGTAAATAATAAATAAAATAAATTATAAATAAAATGGATAGTCTTCTTCAAGTGAAAAATAAATAATTGACGCTTCGAAGTTAGTAAGACGAATTATAAAAAAGTTACATTGGGTTTGGTTTTTACTCTTTTTGAGTTTCAACCATTCAAACTTTTGTTTTGTCCCAAGACAAACGAGATAAGATTATGGGAAATACACATAGAAACCAATATTACATGCCTTAAGGCCATTGTATTTAATAGGCCAAGCCCAATTTAAAACAAACAAAGCCATTATAGCCCAATAATAAGGAACAGAATTAAGTCCACATATGAATAGAACTTTCTTGACACTGTGACGAGAAGAGCTTAGTGAAGTGCAGTGTGATGAGCTGAATTAATCAATTAGCGAGCAATTGATGGGGCCGTGGAGAGCCATAGTTGGAGTAGATTTGAAGTCGGTGAAGTCGAGCATTGCGTTCCTGCCAGATGCAATAGATCACACACTGCCAGGCCAACGGAGAGAGAGTTTACGTTTTAGCTTGAAAGAACGAAGATTAGTTAGGGCTGCAAGAGAAGCATCCCAGCTCCGGATCGGAGAAATAGAGCAGCGGAGGGAGATAGGTTCCCAAATAGAGCAGTTGTAGGAGCAATCGAACAGCAGATGGTCTCTTGATTCCGTATGAAGATTGCAGAGAGGACAGATTGGATTAGTAGTGAGGCCCCAGGCGATTTAGGAGAAGAAGCCACGTGATAAAGTTGTGCTCGGGTTGTTCCAAACCGTCGAGTACCAAATCTGAGTGATTTTTCAGTATATTGTAGATTCTACCCGTGTAGTATTTAGGCCATAACTTTCCATCCACCTCCCATTCATAGTAATCATCAGAATCATCAAGTGAAATGGTAGATAAGTAAGCTTGTAATTGTACCTGTTGTTCAGACCTAGCTGGAGGAAGGACCCATTGACTGTTACGAGTTAGAGAGCTTAGCGATGCCCCTTAAAGAGATACCCATTCTCCCAGATTGAGATGCATTTAGGTATCCTAGAAGCTTTCCAAAAGGACTCTAATTATCAGTCCAGAATCTAGTAGACATACCATTCCGAACCCTTAAATGAACCCAGCCATAGGAAATATCTCTTAGCTTTAACAGCTTGTTTCCAAACCATGAATGCTTTTGCCTTGGTTTAACTGTCCAGAAATAACTCAAGTTACCTAACAACACTTCTGTCTTGTACCAGGCAACCCATATTGATCCTGAGTAAGAGAAAAGTAGCCAGATCAATTTCAACGTGCAAGCTCTATTCCAGGTGACTAAGTCCCTACAACCCAATCCGCCTTCTTGCTTTGATAGAGTTACTGTCTCCCAAGAGACCCTAGCTGAGTGATGGCCTTCAGAGGTACCTCTCCACAGGAATGCTCCACATAATGAGTTGATTTGCTTGATGCAGGACTTAGGAAGGATAAATGTGGAGCACCAGAAATTGGACAGCCCTGCAATCACAGTGTTGATAAGGAGAAGTCTTCCTGCAAAAGATAAAGATCTGGCACTCCAGGTATTGGCTCTGTCCTTTACTTGCTGAATCAAAGGGGCACAGTTAGACAAAGATAGCTTTTTAGAGCTTAGTGGAACCCCTAAATATCTTATGGGAAGATGAGCATAACTGAGACCAGTCGAATTAATGATTGTCTCTATTTCAGCAGGTGACAGTCCAGCAGAAAAGAAAGATGTCTTGTTGATGCTAACTGCCAGCCCTGAGAGACGCTCAAACTCATTTAGGACATGGAGAATGTTCTGAACCGACTGAAGGGATCCATCAGTGAATATGAGGAGGTCATCTGCAAAGCATAAGTGGGTAAGTTTTGAGCCTTCACACTTATTATGGTAATTAAATTCCCCTCCTCAGCTGCCCTATTCAATAGGATAGAAAGGCAGTTCATGGCAATGACAAAGAGGTAGGGAGAAAGAGGATCTCCCTGCCTCAGCCCTCTTTTTCCTCTGAATAACCGTGAATGGTACCATTATAGCCAATTGTGTAACTCGGTGTGCAAATGCAAGCTCTAAGCCATCTTAGATAGATACAAGGAATGTTTAGACCTGTTAGGCAATTAAACAAGAAGTCCCAGTTGAGTGTATCAAAAGCCTTAGCGATGTCGACCTTGATTGTAATCCGTTTAGGACCCTTCTCTTTGTGATAGCCATTAACAATCTCTGTAGCTAAGATGGTGTTTTCTACAAGCAGTCTACCCTGGACAAAAGCTATCTGGTTCGGAAGAATAAAATCTGGTAGGATGAGTTTGATTTACTTGACTAGGAGTTTGGAAATGGCCTTGTAGATAGTTGTACAGCAAGAGATAGGACGATAATCACCGATAGCTGAGGCGCCTGGTCGCTTAGGGATGAGAGATAGGATGGTGGCGTTGGCAGCTGAGGGCAGAAAACCTATTTGGAAGAAGTTATGAACAGATGATAAAACCTCCTCTCCCAACAAACCCCAAGAAGCCTTAAAAAAACCCAGGTTTAATTAGGAAAAAAACCCCAAGAAAATTCAGGTGGCAAAAAGATAGCAGAGCTATTAGGACAATAGGAAGCCCAGGTTTAATTAGCAAGCACTCTATCCCACTTTTTAGCAATAGGATCTTTCGGTCTATTATTTTTCCATTATCTTAATGCGATTAATAAACAAACCCATCATATGTTTCTTTGAATTCTTTTTAGCTGAAAGATTACTAAAAGAGTTTATCTTAGTCCGATTAATGAGGGTAGTTTTGTCTTTCAAAATATATGTATATGTATGTATATATATATATATGTATGTATGTATATTGGTTACAAGAATATTATACCAAGGAGATCAAAAATAAAATGGGCCGTTGGGTCAAAACGTGTCGGACAGGAGAAAAGAAAATAAAATGAAATTAATCAACGACCACTTTTATAAGATGAGAGACCCTATCTTAGTAAAGCTATATCAATAATTCATCCAATTATTGGATTATATCCCTACTACATTTAATATAGTTGGGAAAAATATGTATGGACAATTCTTATTTTATCCAATGGAGGTTCATTTAGTGGATTTTTAAGAAGACAAAATCCGAATGCCACCTTGGCCAAGTTGTTGCCACCTGAAGACAAAATCTTCTTGTTGCCACCTGAAGAATCGAACGACCATATATCTTCGGTTGGCAGAGATTGTCCATCTCCACTTCTTGGACACAGACCTCAATCTCAGCAGAGATTTCACCGCAAGTCTCTCTAGAATCAGCTCTACAACATCGTGTCCAAGCAATATATATATACACGAGCTAAGCATCCGAATCGAGAGCTAGGAAATTTTGTTAAAAAATGGAAATTCCAACACTTTTCTATCCTAACTGAATCAATCTTGTTATTTTCTTTATCAACTGGAAATCTCAACAAGATATTACAGATTTCATCACTATAATAAAACCTAATTATAATCACTCACGCATCATTTCCTTCCTCCTACGGAACCGATTTCTCTCTCCCTCGATGTCGATGAGAGGAACAGAGATCTCATCGGAATCTCAAAACCCATAACCATTTTATTCTTTTTTCTTTTTCTCACTACCTTTTATTATCTTAATAGATCATTATCTAAGACCATTGTTGACACATGGCCTTGGAACCAAATCATATGCTGTTTGTTATTTCCAGAGTTTGTTCTCTATTTAATAAATTTGATTATTGTCTAAACAAGGGGATTTGAGTTTCTCTTCTTTACATTGAAATAGTAATATGCAACATTACCTAATACTATCTGCAACTACAAAAAAGAAGAGTTCAAGATGCAGAAACACAAGAACTCATCTTTTAGAGACTATCACTAATATCAACATCGACATTGACACAACGATCTTGGACCCTGAAGTATCCCAGAAGTTTTGTTTTTCCCCAGATACCGACTCATTCAACTGTTTTCCTGTAATCTGATCTTTTAGCTCTTTGATCGCCTTGTCTCGCCTCTCTCCCGCCTGCGTTTCATTTATCAATCATACAATAAATCATTTCGTTTCTCATATAAATCAAGAAAAGCTTCATAAATTGAAATCTTTAGACTTTACCCTTTGTAGCTTTCTTGTCTGGCTACGAGCTTCTTGCAGACAAAACTCCAGCTTCAGTACCTTCTTCTTCAATTCTTGATCCGTTCTTCTTTGTTTCTCCAACTGAAAATGATCATTTATCAGTCAACGATTGAAACTTTTCCACAATGAAAATAAAAAACTAAGAGAACACAAGAATAAGGACAGATATATGGATACTGAACCTCTGATTCAAGTTCCTTAGTCTTGAGTTTCCAATGAGCTGACATTAACTTTACATCATCTTTTAGTTTTGCAATCTCTTCGTCTTTTACCGCCAGTAGCTTGTTCATTCTCTCAAAGTTCGTTGGAGAAACCTCTTCCAGAAATTTCCTGAGTTCACATTCTGTGCCTTTCCCAGACTTTGCAACAGCTTCGGTTATCTCACGCTTGATTCTCATAACTTCGTCTCTCAGCTGTTTCTGAGAACATTCTCTTGTCTTCAAATCTCTTTGCAGATTATCAAGCTGATGGCCGAGCTCAGTTGCACGGTATTCATGTTCTCATAGAGAGCGTGTTTTGTCGTCAAGTTGTTCTGTAAGCATTGAGCATTGAAGCTGTGCAGATTGAGCAGAAGCAGTGCTTGTTTCCGCAATTTCCTTTGTTAAAGCTAGCTGAGATCTCAAATCGTCCACTTCTTCGAGAAACTGTTTTCCCAAAATAAGATTAAAAGGCATAAGATAACATTGTTAGAATGAATAATGCATTCCCTAATACCTCAATGATTCTCAGATTATGTTGGCTGAGTAGCTTAAGCTATCTTATATTAAAACTTTTTAGGTTAAGAATAAAGAAACAAAGGGAAGCAGCTACACAATTCAATCAGTTACCGAGCAAAAATCCTAAATAAATGCCTTGAGTGCTCAAGAAAGTAATGGTTCTGGAGTTGCACTGAGTGAACCTTTTTGATCAGTAATTGAAAATATAACAGCTTTATTTTTTTTATCCTCAAACCCTATATATTAAATTATCGGTTTGTGAGAACCAAAAATTTTACATAGAAAATTCGAGAAACACACAGATTAATGTTATCATAACGGTTAACATTATCCGGACAAACATAAGATACCTTAAGAAGCAACTCCGAGACATAAGTTTAAGATAATATTCTAAAAGTGTGGAACTAAGTAAAATTGAGAATGGGTAACACGCCGCAGGGATATGCCACTCGAAGTGGTGCAAGACTAACCAAAACTTGACAGTCGGCTTTCGGGAGATACAATACCACACGAGATACGAAAGTATCCGTTGTATTATGAGAATCCAAACTTGTGTCTGAAGTGTCGAGACACTCGATCCCTGAAGAAGGTGATCACAAGTAGGATGAGAGGAAAATCTCGCGGAACCCAAGATGAACGGGTGCTTGGATGCCAATGGCTGAGGAGCAACTACTTGAACTCCTAATGCCGTCACCACAATCCAATTAGCATCCAAATCCTTGAAGAAGGGGGACACCAAAATTCTCTCTGGTAGTGAGGAACACACTTGGCCGGAGCTGAGGAGGAGGAGGCAATGCCGGTGAGCTGGAGCTCCGCTGGCATCGGAAGGTGTGGAGAGGAGAATAACCTCTATAACCGCAACAGAGAAAGTACTATGAGTTTGCTCAATCTCTTGTCGGAAGATGATGATGGGACTTCGAGATTTTCTCGAGAAACTTTCAGATCCGGAGATTGCTCGACGTTGAACTGGAACAAGTGGAACTTCACCGGTCGTCTTCATGACCTGAACCAAGAGGGAAGAAGGCCCTCGGCCAGAGCCAAGGAAGAAGAGACGATGCTTGTGAGCTAGTGCTCCGTCGACGTCGGAAAAATGCAACAATCTCGGTTCCTTGATAACAGCAATGGAGAGGATTTTGAAATTCTAGGTATTACGTCTAACTAGATAAGCAATCTTAAGTATATCTCTTTTGAAGAGGAAAATATATAAACAAATTCTCTTCTGTCTAAGACAGAAGGAGGGATGGGCGTGTGAACAAAGAATTAAATTCATTGGTTTAATTCTATTCTTGAGCTGGCGGGAGCGATCGAGCCTAATGATTAAATCCAACATTAGTAGTCTCAGACTGACCCAGGCCCTGCAGACCAAAGTGGGCTTCAGAAATAATTTTCGATTTGGGCCCTTAAATTCAAAGGGTGCAGAGATGATGGGCCTGGCCCTTTTAGGAGTCTTCTGTCGAGTCCAATCTCCAGAGGCGGTGGTTGGTGAAGATAGTGGTCCTTTACGGTGTGTCCAGATACGCCGATTAACAAACCTCCTCCATTCCTTTGCATCTCCGGGATCGGCCCTCCGTACAGCGATGGTGGGAGAAGTTTTTTCGTCGGAGATGAAGGCTTCAATTCTCCGAGTAGGCTCTGACGAGGAGAGATTGTAAAGGATAGAACAAGATCTTGGGAATTTTTCCGAGAAGGCGTCAGCTCCGACAGTTCTTAAACGAAGCAGTGGGATGATATGCACCGACCACAGTGGCAGAGAGGTTCTAGCCGGAGAAAAAGAGGAGGGAAAGCCAAAGGCTTTAGTGGCAAAGCGAAGCCCAATCGGCCACAGGGGAGCCAAAATCTGAGCTTGAAAGCGGAGGAGGAGGCACCAAGCCGGCGAGATGAGGAGGCACCAAGCCGGCGAGAGGAGGAGGCACCAATCCGGCGAGAGGAGGAGGCACCGCCAAAATCTGAGCTTGAAAGCGAAAGTGGAGCCCGAGGGAGCATCCTCCCTACTGTTGAGATCAGCGATGAAGAGAGGAGAGATACCACACCGGTCGAAGAGAAGAAGGTCTTCATCCATCGGGAATTTGTTCGGCTTGCTCTTGTCGGAGGTCCATCAAGAGCATCGTTGACAGGTGGTTCTCTCTGGTGGCTGATAGATCTCGCCGATGAACTTGATGCTGAAGTAGAGAGATCTCGCAAGTGACAGAGTCACCCTGCGGAAGACATAACCGAAGTTCGTCGGAAATGAAAGATGTTCGACGAGGAAGGGAGAGAGGCGGTTACCCAGGGGGAGATGAGAGAAGGTCATCAGACCTTGAGACCTGTGCAGCTGGGAAGGGAAACATACGGCTACTGAAGGGACTCCGACCACCGCAGACGACAACCCGAAGGTGTTGTCGTGGTCGGGAAAGTTATCTGATGAGCCGAATTCAAGGAAAAGCCATCGTATAGGCACACAAACAGGGGTTACATCTTGACGCTCGCCGGCGTCGAGAAGGTGAAATCAAGAGGGTCGCCTCGATAATGGTGCCTGGGAGAATTCAAAATTCAAAATTCGATTTTTTTTTTTTTACAATACAAATAAAACAGCTTTATAACAAGAATATCACCTATTTACACATCTCAAATTTTACATTTTGAAACATTAGAAATGCAAACAAACCCAATTCATGCATTTTTTAAACCAAATTAGAGACTCATTTATCTTAAAGATCAGTTGACCCAGTTAGGATTCCAAAATCATTCAAGGAGCTCTTTTTGAAAAGGTCAAGCTTTATTGGTCATTTTTTATAACAAATTTGAGATTGAACACCGTCAACTTTTTCCACACTCAGCTTCATCTACTTCACCATAAATCTAAAGGGCCATTGATCCAGTAAATATCAAAGTGTAATGATTATTTCAGAAAGTTGAACCCACATATAAATTTTCAATACACCATATAACAACACTTCTTAAAGCCCCAAACTGTTCAGATAACAATATCAAATTTAGAGTCTTTTAAGTTATACACTTATACTATATTATAGATCAAAAGTGTTTTGGGAGAATAGACACAGCAGCAGAAGTAGAAGCTTCAAGCTGACAATTTCTATCTTCCAATTTCTTCTGCAAATTACAAATCTCCATTTCCATGTTCTTCGCTTTTTTCTCTGCTTCCTGGATTAAACAACAAAAAAAGACTCATCATTTCTCCTCTGATATACAAATAAATATATCCAAAATTGAAACTGGATTTTTGACCCTACCAAAGCAGTAACAAAAAGGTAACAATCGAGCAGTAAGGATTATTCAAAAAAAACTTACTTTTCTACAAAAGCTTTCTTTAACAAACAACTGTTCTTGGGAAACCAAACGACCTCTCACTTGCTTCAGCTCAGCTGCCATAGACACCAAGTTTCGCCGGAAACTCTCTTTCTTCTCATCTAAATCTTTCAAAAGCGGATCCACCGTCGTTTTGACGGAATCTGACATCAGTGTTTTGTCCAATTTCTCATAAAATTACAAATCTGGTTCAAGCAACAGATCAAATCTCATTAAACTCTGAAATGAAGAAATAACAAATATTCAATGCATGTGAACAAAACTTAAAATTATTAACAAACATAAGAAAAAAACATAGTTGACCATTTAAGAACTTTTAATGGAACCAATTTTAAAACATATTTCTTCAGACAATTTAGAAGCAAAGGAGTTTAAAAGACGGCGACTTTACGTGTTCAACAGAAGCTGAGACTTCTGGGTTTGCTTAAGCGTTCGGTAAAATTTCGTCGGAGAAAATCAGGTGTCGATAAAAATAATTCATTTTGAGTTTCTTTCGTGACAGAAGAGAAAGAAATGTGGGAAAGGAGACGTAAACAGAGCTAACAAGGCAGTCAATGAATTCAAAATAAATGAAATTTGGCTTATTTGATGTGTGAGAGAGACAGATACATCTGAAAAAAAAAAAAAAAAATATTATTTTTCACTAATTATGGGTTAAGTAATTTAGAGTTAATTGCAGAAAAACCATTGTTTTTTGGCATTCGAAAAATGTCACTTGCTTCTGACATTCGAAAAATACCACATTTTACTATGTAAAAAGACTTTTTTTATTATTATTATTTTAAACTGTTTATTATGATCTATGAATTTTCGTACATAATTATATATTATATTTTTGTCCATGAGATAATTATATTTAGGTTCTCTATTTTATAATTTAGGTTTTATTTTTTGTTTAAATTTTTTTTATAATGTTTGGTTCTCTATTTTATAATTTGGGTTTAATTTTTTTAATTTCTATTATAATGTTTGAGTTGTCTATTTTATAATTTTCTGTTTATTTTTTGTTTTAGTTTTTCTTTTATAATGTTTGGGTTCTCTATTTTATAATTTAGAATTTAGTTTTTAATTTGGTTAAAATCTATAATTTAGAGTTATATATTTTATTTTGGTTAAAATATAAGTTATCATTTTTATAAATATGGAAAAAATTTATGTAAATAAAATGTTCATTTATTTCTGAAAAAGGTCCATGGACAAATTTTATATGTATTTTTGTGAACTAATCTTGCCAAAATCGTCATAAATAGTGGCGAATGATGTAAATGTTCACAAATTACTATAACAAATGGTATATTTCGAATTTCCCTTCTACAAAATCGCAGTTTCAATAATTTTTTTAATAATTTATTTTTATGAAAGAAAAAAGACTTTAATTTCAATTTCCTTAATATTAATTGAAAAACACACTAAAATAGGTTAAAAATGAATTAATTATATGTCATGTT
The DNA here is from genome assembly GCA_963922655.1 of Cardamine chenopodiifolia. NCBI lineage: Eukaryota > Viridiplantae > Streptophyta > Magnoliopsida > Brassicales > Brassicaceae > Cardamine > Cardamine chenopodiifolia. The sequence continues at coordinate 3,018,328 of OZ000464.1, forward strand.
CTTACAAAAATAACAAACGAAAATTTGTTTCTCTTTAAATATTTAGTAATTAATTATTTCCCTCTATAGTTTTCGATATTTATAAACTAGAACGTTGAATAAAAATGAATTCGTGGGAGAATAATATTCCAAAAGACTTTAATTTTAACTTTGTTTGACTGCTACAATTAGAGTTATATTTGTACTTTTCAGTAAGACTTCAAGAAACTTCAAGAAGTTGTATTTGAGAATTTAGGCTTCAACGTGGGTGTTGGGTGATTTATCTGTAGATAATTTGTGGAATTTATTTTTAAATAAAGATTATTTTACCTCAAAAGTTAGTCAGATATTTCAGTGAAATAGATATCTAGCATCAAATATAAAAACAATACCTCAAAAGAAATGTACGAACTTGAAGAAAAAAAAAATGTACGAAATAGATATCTAGCATCAAATATAAAAACAATACATCAAACAATTGAGATACCTTCTGAACTTAGTTATATTTGATTATGGTGCCTAAGAGACATGATATAAACACCATAATATAAGATCTATAAGCTTGTTTCAAAATTAGAAGTGTTAAAAATGAATCCAATGAAAAGAGGAATCCAGTATGTAATACTACATTTCTCCTTTCATTAGGTTGGTACCTTTTGCACAGAATTTTTGTCCCAAATACCGAATTAATAAAATACTCCAAAAATGCATTAATGAGAGAAAAAATATAGAAAATAAATTATTTTCATCAATTCCTTTTATTCCTATTATGATTATCATTGCTTAACAAAAGCATTCCATGTTACCATTCTTGTCTTGTTTTCCTTTTTTATTAATTTTCTTTTATCAACAAATACTCTCTTTTTTCCTTCATAAAATGTGTATTTGTTAAAGCTATTTGGAAGTTAGAACCTTAATATTTTCTAGGAAAATGCATGAGTCCTATAGTTTGATTGGAATTATTTGCATATAATGTAGAGACAAGTGTGTATGTTTGTTTGTGACAAACGAATAAAGATTGGTACTGTTAAGACGTAAATGCGCATGAAAGTATTTCACTATTTTACCCGAAGATAATAAATATAGCGACAAAACACAATGGGATAACAGAACATAGTACCCAAAAATATGGTTCAACTTTATAAATATGAAAAATCTTTTGGAATATTAATTTGTTTATTTACTGGTTTGAGATGTGGCTGTGTTTAAGGGACAATGTCGACAGAAGAGACAAATAGAGGAATGAAACGTTGGAAGGGAAAACTGGTATTAGGTTCGGATTATTATACGTTCGGTTTTCGGGTCGGAGTTTCCGAACGTCTCTAGCTCCAGTCTCCTCAAGACAAAAGACAACAACATAAGCCGTTTCTTGTGAGTTTATTTATGAATTTTCATGTGAATAAAGTTAGGGATAAAGGTAAAAGAAGTACCGTGGTTTTATGATGATATTTGTGAGTTGTTTCATTTTCTTTTTTAACTAAGGGACCAGAGTTTTTAAGTTTTACAGAAAATAGAAATAAAAGCAAAATAAAAATAAAATAGAGCATATCGAATTCAAAGTCGACCGTACCGGAAACAATTCAAAGGAGTCGAAACCCGAACATCAAGTTTTTTTATTGTTAATTTTGTCCAAAAGGTTTCAGTATAAAGGCCAACATCGTGGGTTTGAGACCACATCTAAAAAAGTACAAGAGTGACTCTATCACCACTTTATTCATAAACTATGCAAGTCATGCACGCTCTCGACAACCCAAAGTACGACCCACAATGTGATTCGTGAAAGCATCTCTCGTGTGGAATCATACTTGGCCAAGATGATCCTGAACTAACCACGAACCACCACACATGTAGTTTTCATTCATGTATATTGACTGTGAGAACATTTAGGGTCGGTTTCTTCCAACGAGTATCCAAAGAAGTCAAGTCCACCTGTGACACACCTCTTCCTTGCTCAGTACCCTTATTAACTTCAAACCAGTGCTTAGATTCGTCAGAGGCTTTCTCCACCACCTTTATCAAAACCCTCCTTCTTACCAGCCAAAAACACAGCATTTTGATTCTTCCAAACCATCTAGAATATCTACGGTGTTGCATTCCTTAAATTAGTGGGTTAGTTCTCATTTTGCACAACCTGTAAGATATATGCCCAAAGTTGCATAATTTATTACTATCCGAGAAACTCTTGGTAGGCAGAGGGGCATATCTTCCCTCTACAAATTTCGAATTTTCGCATTTCTTTTTGATATTAAATAAAACTCGTTCAAAGAGAGGATGGTTTTTGGATCAATTTCTTGAAGCTACAACTGCTAGCTATGAATATTCCTTTAACCAAAATAAAAATCAAAATAAGCTTTGAATACTAATTATAAGAAAATGAGTTTGGAGATGACTCTCACGAAAATAGGTGCTACGACAAGGTTATGAGAGAAAAGAATTGTACATGAAGTTTATGCTAAAGCTTATCACACTAAAAAAAGTAGTTCATATGAAGAGTTTTTCTTTGTTTGTGGTTATGACATAAGCAAAATTTCTTCTAACTTCTATGTTAGTTTTCTGGGTTTTAAATGTAGAGTTAATTGGAGAAATAGACAGTTTTTTTAAGTTCACTATCACAAATAGGCAAAATAAACACTTTCTACTGTTCTTCAAATACAGTTTTTGTGAGATAGAGTTAGATAGTGGGATTGAGAATTGGCGATTATGACTTCACCTCTATTATGACAATTCTCTTTCATCTGTCTCTATTATGACACATAAGAGGAGAGAAAGTACAATCAATATTACTCGACTTCTTCTTCTTTCTTTATTATTTTTTTTTCATCATTTTCATATTAATGGTATTTTCTCATTTGATTATTGAATTTTTTTATGATGTATAATTTATTTTTTGATTTTTTATCGAAATAAAATTCTATATTTTGTTCTTTTTAAATTTAATATGCATTTTGTTAAATGAACAAATTAAGTTGGACAAAAATAACTCATTTCATCTATCATATTTACAATTCATTCTATGGAGATCTTTAACACTTGTGTACATATGTTGGTGTACATAAATTAATGTACAAGCAAAACAAAACGGACGGTGTACACCGTGGTGTACAACACATAAAGATGTACACCAAAATGTACAAAAAATGAAACAATATATAATATATGGTGCTGTGCAACGCATATAACAAAATACATCTTAACTAAATAGCAACGCAGATAAATATGTGCTTCATACTTAATACTTTATATAATCATAAATTATTATTAGTGTTTAAGATTAAATTTATTTTATGTTTTTAGCATCTTATTTATCTTATTTAGTATAATTATATACAGTTTGTGTTGTGTTAACTAATATTAGCCTGATACATTGTTCTGGATCAATATTTTATGCGGAATCTGGGTCTATAGGATCTGCGCGTTTCAACATGTTTCCTATATTTTAAAAATTATATAGCTATATTTTTTTTTTGTCAGATGGTGATTACTCATCTAATTAATCTCCAAAACTTTAATGATTAATATAGATAGACATGATTTTTATATTTCAAGACATTTGTTCTCAGCATATCATCGGCCGGAAAATTGGATAAAGAGCAAGTGTTCATCACTAAATCAACAATTTGGTTTCGCTGACACTACCAACGAAAATATTTATCCACGTTTATGGACTATTTTTCCCCTACGCGCACCCCCAACATTCATGTGACATATGCATTTAAATTGGTGAGCCCACTAAATAAAATGAGTAATGAAATACCTAATTCACAACAAATGTCATATGATTTATCTCCTATTTATAGAGTAATTATAATCGGTTTTATGACTGTAAATAAATATATAAGGAATATGCTATTGTTGATTCTCAATTTATTGATAATATTAAAATAATAATTAAAATTGCGGTTGAAAAAAAGATATTGAAACGTAGTAAAATATTGACAAAATTTAAAAGACCCGCACAAGTGTTTCACCCGGGTCAAAACTTTCACCGACTAATTATTATTTAGACTCGCATGTTTTTTCAATTGCTTATTATTTTGTGAAATGTTTTACTCTTTAATCGTTTTTCTTGTTTTATTTTGAAATTAATTTATTCTAGTGATTTTAATGTAATATAACACATAAAAACTGGTTATTTTCTTTTCAATATTGCTCAGATAATAGTATATTTCCAAAACTCTCTTTGATGTCTGCTCGTGGCGGTGAAGAGAAGGACAATAAAATGTCAAAGGAACATATGATAGAGATGAATCAGTTAGTATACTACTCTTTTTGCATGAGTGAAGTGTCATGTTATTATATATATGATATTACTTTTTTTTATCATTAAACGTATTATTAAAGATTATAATAACTTCTATATAATATATGATACTTAGTACTAATGTATAATAATGTACAATAATTATAGATTGAAAATAATTTAATTAGGGATTAAGTGTATATAAAAAATAAATGTATTTTCAGATCATAGTATGTATCACAATTTTATGTAGTTGATGTATATAAAATATAAATGTGACATTTGGTTAATGATATTTTAAGTTGTTAAATTATAAATATGAATTAATTATAGTAATTTCATTTATATAATATTTTGTTTTCTTCTTATATATTTTGTTTCATCATTTTTAAGATGAAACATGTAAATTTATAATACATTAGTAGAATGTGATATCAAACTAAGAAGTTTAAATAAAAAAATTATTTTTAAAAACTACAAATATAAACACAAATTATTGGTAATGAATTATAAATTTTTAATTTGTATATAATTATATATAATTAAATATAAACATATATATATATAATCATTTATTTCCTGTATGTAAAAAAGTATATTTGATTTTAATATGTTAAATAATTAAAACTTTATATGCACATATCCATAAAGATCTTAAATGTGGGGAAATATTTTGATTTTTCATATTTAATAAATATTATAATCATTTATTATAATTAATGTATATAATATATAAATCGTCTTCTGTAAATTAAATAAACATATTTTGTTAGTTATGTGAATATTATATTATAAATTGAATTTTAATATGAATTATGATATTTTCTAATTTGATGAAGAAAATAAATTGAGTGGGACTTCATAGTTTTTTCAATCATATTTTTAGTATCATTTTCTGGAATATAGGAAATCACAATTGATTAATTTACTATAAACATTGTTCAAATAGTAATATAGTGATTAATAGAGAAAAAAATAGAGATTTTTTTTAAGATGAAAAATAAAATTAAAGCTTACACACCAAATGATATTATTTTCAGTCGAATCTCAAGAAAATCAATATTGATGTGAAGATGAGAAAGAAAATGGGAAAAACCTGATAAAAATGACAGAAAAGTGTTTTTAAGAGAAATTCAAAAATCAATGGCATTTTCTTGTAATTTCATCAAAGTGTAAGGGATAAATATGATATCAGTGGCAGTGTCCCGTAAATAAAATGTTATGAGGGGAGTCTTTTGATACCCACATTAGATAAAAAATGCCTTCAACAGTAAAAAAATATCCATTTAGCTAATATTAAATAGTAAACTGTCTATTACACAAATTATGTTAAAAAATGCCTATACAGCCAATTCACCCTTATATGTACTCCTACTCAAGGTGTTATAGTGTTTTTTTTTAGAGATACAAACAAAAAACGAGGCAGAAATAGAAGTTCAACAAAAAAAAAAACGCGAGCAAAAAGAGAAAAGTGTGAGAGAAGAGAATAGTAGAGGAGAAGGAAATATAATTTTATTGACAAGTTTATATAGTTGTACGACACATACTAATAAAATATGATTGCCTTAAAGAAAACAATCTAAATATCAAATACATAATATTAATACATAATAAAATTATATTTGTTGAATTATTGGTCTAATTTATCTGAAATTACTTAGATAGATTATTGTTGGAAAAAAAAATGAAGAAAGAGTGCAATTACTCAAGAAAAAAAAAACCTTCTTTCTCCAAATCAAGTAATTTTTTCTGTACGAGTTCCATTTTTTTCATTTCATATCTCGTTTTTTTCATTTCTTCGTCTGTCTTCTACTCTCTCGTTTCTTCTTTCTCTTATTTTGTCTCGCTACAAAACGTTCGCAGTTTGCAAAGATTCATATATTTGTCGAAGGTATGATTCTCGCTAAATCGTTCGCTAAATCATTTTTTGGGTTCTTCTTCCCTTAATCTTCTCGCTAAAAGCATTACGGTTTTGTGGTAAATTTGCATAACGGTTTTATGAAAATCTACCATACTATAACCTAACTCTACCATACAGAGTTATAGTAGGGTAGAGTTAGGTTATAGTATGGTAGAGTTAAGTATTTTCTCTGCGTCTAGGGTTTCTGGGTTTGTGGGTTTGGTAGAGTTAGCATATAGTTTGGTAGAGTTAGCAAATAGTTTGGTAGAGTTAGAAAATAGTTTGGTAGAGTTAAGTTATTAGTTTGGTAGAGTTAAGTATTTTCTCTACGTCTAGGGTTTGTGGGTTTGGTAGAGTTAACATATAGTTTGGTAGAGTTATCGTATAATTTGGTAGAGTTAGCATATAGTTTAGTAGAGTTAGCGTATAGTTTGGAAGAGTTAGCATATAGTTTGGTAGAGTTAGCATATAGTTTGGTAGAGTTAGCATATAGTTTGGTAGAGTTAAGTTATTGATAGAGTTACGTTTTGACTGTTTCTTGTTTCTACTCATCAGGTATGGCTACAACAAAGGATTATCCGAAGAGGCTCTTTGAAGATGGTTTTCCAGTAATAAAGAACCGGAGCATAAACAAAAATTGCAATCTGAATCAAATTTTTCATATGATGAATGGTATTAGTGAAGATGCATACCGATACATAAGAGAAAAGTCATACCTCAGAGTTTTTTTGAAGCTTGCTGACTCTGACTACAATTTTGCCGGGAGGCATGTACAATTTTTATTGGCGGAGCAGCTAGATATTAAAAAGCAGTATGAGTTATGGGTCTTGGTAGCTTGTCGGCCTATGAGATTTTCTCTCTTAGAGTTTGAGGAAATCACACAGCTCAATTGCGATTTGGTGGATGAATCTTCTTTTGCTGTGGAGGAGGTTGCCCTATGTTCTCTGTGGGAGGACATGGGTATAATAGTCGGTCAATGCCCTACGTGGGTAGAGTTGAATAGGGTTCTGCAGAAGTGCGGATCAAGGTCTTTCGAAAAGAGGAGGATGGTTGGCTTGATAGTGGTATTGCATGTTGGTGTTTACGGTCTCCACTGTAATAGTAGGATTCCATCTGGTTCTGCTTCTTTGGTTACAGATCTAGAGCGGTTTGAGAGGCATCCTTGGGGAAGAGAGGCGTTTAACGCGCTGATCAGATCCATCAGATGTGCATCCTATAAAACCGCAACCTTCACTATCGACGGTTTTGTGCATTCGCTTCTCATCTGGGCATTTGAGTCTATCCCCATATTAGTATAACTGTTTGGTGTGAGAAGAGAAAGTGTGGATGTTCCCCTTCAACGGTGGAGACCAATCAAGAAACCAGCAATGGACATAGAACAAATGGTCAAGTTGTATATAAGTGCGGGGGAAAGAAAGGTAAATTTCTTACGTAGTAGAGTTTATAGTCAATATGGTAGAGTTCATATGTCAGCTTGGTAGAGTTAATATGTCAGCTTGGTAGAGTTCAAACTCAGCTTGGAAAAGTTAATATGTCAGCTTGGTAGAGTTCACAGTCAGCTTGGTAGAGTTAATATGTCACCGCAACTTAGTAAAGTTTGTTGAGTGTTTGGTAGAGTTAGTTAGTCTTGGTAAAGTTGATTCTCTGTTTAGCAGAGTTGATATTTAATATGGTAGAGTTCATATGTCAGCTTGGTAGAGTTAATATGTCAGCTTGGTAGAGTTCACACTTAGCTTGGTAGAGTTCAAAGTCAGCTTGGTAGAGTTAATATGTCACCGTAACTTAGTAAATTTTGTTGAGTGTTTGGTAGAGTCGGTTAGTCTTGGTAAAGTTGATTATCTGTTTAGCAGAGTTGATATTCAATATGGTAGAGTTCATATGTCCGCTTGGTAGAGTTAATATATCAGCTTGATAGAGTTCACACTCAGCTTGGTAGAGTTAATATGTCAGCTTGGTAGAGTTCAATGTCAGTTTGGTAGAGTTAATATGTCATCGCAACTTAGTAAAGTTTGCTGAGTGTTTGGTAGAGTTGATTAGTCTTGGTAAAATTGATTCTCTATTTAGTAGAGTTGATATTCAATATGGTAGAGTTCATATGTCAGCTTAGTAGGGTTAAGTTTCAGCTTGGTAGAGTTGATCAATTATTGGTAAAGTTGATCATCCGTTTGGTAGAGTTACTCTGAACTTGGAAAAGTTATTTGTGCTGACCTTTATTTCTTCTACTCTTTCAGGTACATGTAAGGCAGTTACGTCCAATTCCTCTTGATAAGATATTCCCTGTTTGGCCAGAAGATGATGAAGATCCGAGAGTGGACAACATGATCAAAGACATACTTGATGGCACTCTAGATGAGTCCTTCTGGAAAATACCACAAAAGAAAGAGGCCCAGAAGAAGCAGAACCTACCTAAGAAGAAGAAAGAGGTAGAGAAGAAAAAAGAGGTAGAGAAGAAGCAGAACCTACCTAAGAAGAAGAAACAGAAGGAGAGGACTCCACCTTCTGTGGAAAGCAGTGAGCCAGAGATGGATGGGTCGACTCCCTTAAATGAACTGATAAGAGTCGAACATAAAAAAAGAGAAGTGTTGAAGGGGAAGAGGCTAAAAAACCGCCATGAAAACAAAGAAAATGACAATGTCTTGATTCAAACTCTCCAAGGGTTGAACAACACTTTGAATGGGTTTAGATCGGAGCAAACTGTGTTATCCAACACTTTGAAAGCGATATCAAACCGTTTGTTTCGGCTAGAGGAGATAAGGGTAGACTGGTCCATGCTCACTGATCGTGTTGCAAAGGTTGGAGGATAAAAGTTCTGATAATTCAATGTTACTGGAGAGGCTTGGTAGGCTGGAGGAGCAAAGGGCGGAACCTCTTATACAGAGCTTAGAGTACAGAGGGAAGTCTGACGTTGAAGGCGAAAGTTAGACTCGTGAACCTGTACATGATGATGAAACAGGCAACAAAGAAGAGGATATTTCTCCTCCAGATTTGGCTCATAACTCGGTATGTAAGGCTCTATTTTAATGAGACTTATTCTGATTTATGTTGTCCATGTGTACATTCATATCCATGTTGTTTGCAACTGGAACTGTTTATTATGTGAAAGTAATGTGTGGCAACTGTTTATGTACATGTGTGGTAGAGGTTATACGGTTTGGTCGAGTTGTGTGGTAAACTTGGGTAGAGGTTATATGGTTTGGTCGAGTTATATATATCGTTTGATAGACTCTACCAAAAATATCATATGGTAGAGTATATCTCTACCAAACAAATAACATGTTTAGTACATTTCTACCAAATATGATTGGTAGAGTCTATCTCTACCAACTACCAAGTGTTTAGCATCAAGTATTCCAGACATGGTAGAGTTAACATTTACTAACATGGTTGAGTAAATTTGTGCATGGTAGAGTTAACCTTGTTCTTAGTAGAGTTAACATGATGGTTGGTAGAGTTAATTTGGTATTTAGTTAACATGATACTTAGTAGAGTTAACATGATGCTTAGTAGAGTTAGCATGTTGTCTGGTAGAGTTAACATGATGGTTGGTAGAGTTAAGTTAATAGTTTGATAGAGTTAAGTTACTAACATGGTTGAGTTCGCAGACACTTGGACTGAATCAGCCAAATATGGTACACTCTGACTCAGAGAGAACGCCCAGTGTCGGATTAGCGACCTGGAATAGTCAAACTGGAGATTCTCTCCTTGTTGACACCATGCCGTCCTAGGGTACACATAGTATTCCCCCGGACCAGGTAAATTTTTGCATGGTAGAGTTACCTTGGTGCTTAGTAGAGTTAACATAATGCTTGGTAGAGTTAACATGATGTTTGGTAGAGTTATCATATAGTTTGGTAGAGTTAACATGAAGTCTGGTAGAGTTGACTTCATGCGTGTTGTTTTACAGAATAAATGGAGAATTGTGACGCAGGAGACTTCCGATCCTATGAGCCCAATATCACGTGTTGTTAGGAACCCTGCGACGACGGGTCAGAGCAAAGAAGATACTGTTGAGAAAACACCATATCTCGAGGTATCAAGTAAGCCTGGAACGTCACAGCTCGACATCGTAAATATAGCTTAATCTCCCTTAAAGGTTAAGGATGGTAATGAGGACGGAGATATGACCATGGTACATATGGAGGACGTGTTACCGAGACAGGCTCGCCAACAAGTACTCGCTGCTAACCAGGTAACCTAGTAGAGTTCAGTTGGAATGTATAGTAGAGTTCAGTTCATCATGGTAGAGTTCAGTTCTCAATGGTAGAGTTCAGTTGACATGTATAGTAGAGTTTAGTTCTCCATGGTAGAGTTCAGTTGGCATGTATAGTAGAGTTTAGTTCTCTATGGTAGAGTTCAGTTGGAATATATAGTAGAGTTCAGTTGGCATGTATAGTAGAGTTTAGTTCTCCATGGTAGAGTTCAGTTGGAATATATAGTAGAGTTCAGTTCTCCATGGCAGAGTTCAGTTGGAATGTATAGTAGAGTTCAGCTCTCCATGGTAGAGTTCAGTTGGAATGTATAGTAGAGTTCAGTTCTCCATGGTAGAGTTCAATTCTTCATGGTATAGTTGTTTTGTCCATAGTAATTTCTTTCGTTTAACAGTGTATCCATGTTATATGTATCCCCTTTCATAGGATGTTCTGTTGTTAAGAGGATAATGAAAAACGTGGTTCATTCTCTCGCTGTGTACGATCCTTTTGGCCTGATTCCAAAAATTAAAGTGCTTCGGCTACGTGATTATGTGTTGCACGAATTGCAAGCAATATCTTGTTTCGTCATTTTAACACTCTATCTAACCATCCTCTATCATGTTTTCTGAGCTATTTATAAAATTGTGTAGGGAATTAAATATCGACGGTGAGCATAGTGCAATAGCGGATTTCTATCTCCGCTTGCTGGCTCCAAAAGACAATAGCGGATTTATATTCCAACAATATGGGTGGCTAACCGATTTGGTAACCGATATGGGTGGCTATCCAACAATATGAGTTCATTCGCTCTATGGTAAAGTTTGATAGGGTTTATTTGCTATTTGGTAGAGTTTATTCGCACTATGGTAGAGTTCATTTGCACTATAGTTCTTTGGTAGAGTTCATTTGCTCTTTGGTAGAGTTCATTCGCACTATAGTAGAGTTCATTCGCTTTATGGTAGAGTTTGGTAGAGTTATTTCTTTAATTTGGTAGAGTTGCTTCTTGTTTTCCAGCATATGTCGGCAGGTATGAATCTTTTTCGGCAAAGATCTTTGCAACAACCCAGTCCATTCAGGAGCAATCAGATTACTTTCCTCGATCCACTATTTTGTGGATATATGTGTGTTGAATATAGGAGAAATTATGTGGGAAAGGAGAAGACTTTCATCTGGCCGAATGGGTATAAAAATCTCTACGACGGTGTTCTACTTGAATTCTGTGCCACTAACAAGCGATGGATGCGAGACGTCGATACGCTTTATATTCCCCATAATCATAACAACAACCACTGGGTGGCCTTAGATGTCGATTTGATACAAGGAAAGATTCAGATTTACGATCCCGACCCGACTATTGTGGCCACTCCTGCCATTCAGGAGTCATGCATGTAAGCAAACCAAATTTTTTGTAGAGTTGAGATTATGATTGGTAGAGTTAAGTTATGATTCTGGTAGAGGTAGTATATAGTTCTGGGTTTGTGGGTTTAGTGGAGTTAGCATATAGTTTGGTAGAGTTAGCATATAGTTTGGTAGAGTTAGCATATAGTTTGGTAGAGTTAGCATATATTTTGGTAGAGTTAGCATATAGTTTGGTAGAGTTAGCATATAGTTTGGTAGAGTTAGCATATCGTTTGGTAGAGTTAGAATATAGGTTGGTAGAGTTAGCATATAGTTTGGTAGAGTTAGCATATAGTTTGGTAGAGTTAGCATATAGTTAGGTAGAGTTAGCATATAGTTAGGTAGAGTTAGCATATAGTCTGGTAGAGTTAGCTCAGTAATGTTAACTTTATAGAACTTATATATACATTTCGTCTGTTCATTTCATGTAGGGCGTACGCCGTGATGATTCCAAAGATGATCAAGTTTTTTACACCTCCTGCGATGCGTGATCATGTAAGTGCGGCGGCGTACAAAATTACGCGGATGAAAGGCACTCCACGTAATTTCTGGTCAGGCGATTGTGGCGCGTATTGCCTGAAGTTCATCGAGTGTCTAGCCCTTGGTTGCAATTTCGACGGCCTGAATGATGACTTAATTACCTTCACTTGCCTGAAATACGCTGTTGACTTTAGAGAACAACTTTCGGTGGAGGAGACTATTGCCTACACAGATCTAGGTACTACTTTGTGCGATAAGGCCGACCTTGTTTCAGCCTCCCAAGACTTTCTTCTGGACTAGTAGAGTTAGGCTGGTACAGTTTGTTTTGTACATTTGGTAGAGTTAGTGTCGTAGTGTAGTTTTGGTAGGACCGTAGTAGTTTTGGTACAGTTTGTTTTGTATATAAACCTTTGTAATTAATGCACATTAAATGCAACAACAACAGATAGTAAAGTAACAAACACACTAACAAACACACTAACAAACACACTTAAAACCTTAGCAAATACTAGAGTGTTGAACTCTACCAAACCAGTCAAACTCTACCATACCATATGGAATGAATGAACTCTACTAAGGGTAAAACAAATTCAAGATTGTACGTTTCCACTACATGTACGAGCATTGTGACCTAGTTGTTTACATTTAGAATAAGCTGAAACTTTCCTTGGTCGTTTTATCTCTCGTGAACACTCGAACCAGCTTTTTATTCTAGATTTCTTTGGCCTTCCTGGTTGTTGACGTACGTGGGGCGGATTACACTTTACGGCTCACATCCAACGGAACAGGAATTGCTGCATCCCTTGGCATTATAAGATTGGAGTAGGCGTTGTATAAGTAGCTTGTGTGATAGTAGGGATGAGTAAGTTTGATAGTTGATCGATGCCATGCCTCGGCAACGGCAATGACATGCACACAAGGAATTTTTTCCACGTTAAACCGCTTGCAAGAACACGTCTTCTCGTCCAAATTAACCAAATGAGAATATGCTAATCTTGAAACCACAACTTGGTGTTCGTCTATTTCTTGCACATTGTACTGCCTAACTTCCTCAACCCTCGTCTGTAATTTAACAATACATATTAACTCTACCAAAGTATGTATGAACTCTACCAAGGTATGAATGAACTCTACCAAAGTATGTATGAACTCTACTAAAGTATGTATGAACTCTACTAAGTTAACGATACATGTTAACTTTACCAAAGTATGTATGAACTCTACCAAAGTTTGTATGAACTCTACCAAACGATGTATATTAACTCTACCAAGGTATGAATGAACTCTACCAAAGTATGTATGAACTCTACTAAGTTAACGATACATGTTAACTCTACCAAAGTATGTATGAACTCTACTAAGTTAACGATACATGTTAACTCTACCAAAGTATGTATGAACTCTACTAAAAGATATATGTTAACTCTACCAACTTATGTATGAAGTATATATGAACTCTACCAAACGTAATACCTTTAGGAGCTTCTCAATTGCTGTTGTTAGAATAGTGGTAGTGAGAGAAGCCTTTGTCCTCCTCTTCGCGAACCAACGAGTTAACATCGCCCTAATTGCATCTATAAGCTGCACAATGGGGAAAGTTCTTGCTTGGGATAAGGCATGGTTGATTGATTCTGCTATGTTCGATGTAGTAAAATTGTATCTGTTTCCTGGAAAATAAACTCGACTCCACAACCGAACGTCAGCTCTTTGCAAGTACCCATGAAGCCTTGGATCTAACGCCTCAATCTGAGAAAATATAGCGTTGAACTCGTCAACCCTATACGCAGTGGCAGCTTTCTTGAACAACTTAAAGGACTTTCCCTCTCTAAATTTCGCCAAAATGTTTTTACATAGGTGGTAGGTGCAAATACCCCGAGAAGCAAGTGGGTACACATTCTTTATGGTTCTACCAATGGATTTATGCCTATCTGATATGATGGCAAGTTTTATGTCATCAGGGATAACATGGTTAAGCTGTCTAAAAAACCATTCCCAAGACTCATCATTTCGGTATCAACCACACCGAAAGCCATAGGAAATATGTTGAAGTTACCGTTTTGCATGGTCGCAGTTAGAAGAGTACCTTTATACTTTCCTTGCAAAAATGTCCCATCAACAACAACAACCTTTCTCATATAAGGAAATCCTCTAATACTAGCATCGAATGCTATGAATAGAAACTTGAACCTGTTTTGCCCGTCGACTTCGATCTTGATAAGGGTTCCAGGATTTGCTCTTCTAATCGCATACAAGTACGAAGGAAGTTCTTCGAAACTATTTTCAGAAGTTCCTGAAGATAGTGCACGTGCTTGCTTTAGAGTACGGTGTACCTTCCAGTACTTCATCTGCAGAATTTGAACTCATTGTCAATATGAACTCTACCAAACCAAACGGTAACCAACATTTAAACTCTACCATGAACATATGAACTCTACCAAACCAAACGGTAACCAACATATAAACTCTACCATGGACATATGAACTCTACCTAACCAAACAGTAACCAACATATAAACTCTACCATGTGCTTATACTAACTGAACCATGACTTGACGACTGTACCATTACGTGATATTAACTCTACTAACCATATCTGAACTCTACCACACCAAACGGTAACCAACACCAACTATACATGTAAACTCTACCATGTGCTTATACTAACTCTACCATCATTTGACGACTGTACCATTACGTGATATTAATTTACTAGCCTATATCCAAACTCTACCAAACCAGACTGGTAACAACGGTAACCAACATGTAAACTCTACCATGTGCTTATACTAACTCTACCATCATATGACGCCTGTACCTTCAGACCAAATCGCTTGTTTAGTGAATCAGCGACATGATTAGGTAGAACAGATGGCCTAATACCACCAACGAATTCCATGTACAACCGTCCTAGAACTTCAGAAGTTGCTTGGTGTGCTCGACCTGATCTCTCTGTTACAGAACAATTGTGTTCTTTACTATACTTCCGGACAAAGAAACATGCACTATCGTCAATACGTGAAGCTCACACTCTCCACTGACAGTTTAGTACCCAACATTTCACATCCAACATTAACCTTGATGAAGCCACAACATCAAAGTCAAACCTTTGTAAGACTGACAGAATCTTCAACCTCGTCTTCAGTTCATTTCTGGATGAGAATTGTTGCCCGACCGCTAATTCTAGTGATGAAATTTCTATGTCCAAATGCTCATCATTTATACTGATGTAATCTTCATCCTTTGATTTCTTTTCTTCTTCCTTTGATTTCCTACGAACACTGATGTAATCTTCATCATCTGTGCTTGCACCATCCATATCATCGCAATAGTCGAATCTTAATTCCGCATCTTCATCCTCAACATGTTCAAATTCGTGTTTCACATTTTCCGTACTACCCCCATACCTTGGTTTAGCTCTACTAAACATGGGATCAACTTTACTACATTCAACATCAACTGTACCTGACCGTGGGTCAACTCTATTAAACGTCGAATCATTGTTCTCCCACTTACAATGAACTCTGCCATCACCATCGTTGAAACTCGCTGAAACACTTGATCTAATGGAAATCTCTACATAGAGACACATTGCTTGTTTACGAAATTGTTGCACAAACACATGTAATTGTCTTTCGTTACTCATAAAGACAGGGGGAGTATCTTATGGTAGTGATTGCATGACTAGATTTGACATGTAACTTAATTTTACCTCAACAGTTTGTTGATTCAGACCAAAATCTTCATACACCATCCCTAGAAATTCATCAAAACTAAGATCTTCGCCAATCCCTATGATCCGACTACTATAAGTTTTGTCCACCAAAAAAACCCACAGGTTTTGGTTAAATCTCCAACTGATCCTTAGATCCTAAAAGATTTAACAATTAAAATGAAAGATACAAAATGATTTGGAGCAAAAATGGAGCTTCAAATGAAGATAAGATGAAATGAGCATAAATGGAGCTCCAATGGCGTATTGACATTTAATGAGCAGCATGTTAGGTAATAAATTAGTTAGGGTTCAATTCGTAATTTACAAATACTATGTTTCCACAACCAACTATACCATAAACAATATATTAACTTTACTAACCATTGTCCTTCACTCTACCAAACATCGAACACAACTCTTCTACGAAGGAGGCTAACTCTACCAAAGGTAACAAATTACATTTTCCACGCGAAAAATGAACTCTACCATGGTAGAGTTCAGTTCTCCATGGTAGAGTTCTATTATCCATGGTAGAGTTCAGTTGTCCATGTAGAGTTCAATTCTCCATGGTATAGTTGATTTGTCCTTGGTAGAGTTCAGTTGTCCATGGTAGAGTTCAGTTCCCCATGGTAAAGTTAAGTTTTCCATGGTAGAGTTTGGTTCTCCATGGTAGAGTTCAGTTGTCCATGGTAGAGTTCAGTTCTCCATGGTATAGTTGATTTGTCCATGGTAGAGTTCAGTTCTCCATGGTAGAGTTAAGTTGTCCATGGTAGAGTTCGGTTCTCCACGGTAGAGTTCGGTTCTCCACGGTAGAGTTCAGTTGTCCATGGTAGAGTTCAGTTCTCCATGGTATAGTTGATTTGTCCATGGTAGAGTTCAGTTCTCCATGGTAGAGTTAAATTGTCCATGGTAGAGTTCCGTTCTCCATGGTATAGTTGATATATCCATGGTTAAGTTCATATGTCTATGATTGAGTTTTATTGTCCATGGTAGAGTTCAGTTCTCCATAGTAGGTTCAGTTGTCCATGATAGAGTTCAGTTCTCCACGAAGAAAATGAACTCTACCATACACTACATTATTGAACTATCAACTCTACCAAATAATGATCAACTCTTCCACATTGCATTCAATTAGTTTAGTAGAGTTGATTTCAATTATTTGGTATAGTTCGTAAGCAACGGCTGACATAACAAGTTTCTTTAATGACAGTTTTATTAATGATAGTTTTGTAATTACGTTTTTGTTTACTCATAAAAAAAAACAAAATATTATATTACAAATTAAAAAAAATTTACTCAGCAAATCACCGTAATAATAATCAAAACCTACTCACTCACCCGAGGATGAAAAAAATAAAAAGGGAAATCTCACCATCCCCGATGTGCGTTCACAGATGCAGAGTTGCTTTTATATAATCGCGCACACGCGCACGCACAAACACAGAACACAGAGGAGAAAATATGGCGTTGGCTCTTCGTAGACTCTCCTCTTCCTTTAACAACCGATCTCGTTTGTTTCATCTAATAGTGTTTCCCTTCGTTTAATGGTAATCTTATATCACCATATGATTCACGCTTATCTTTCTCAATCCCTTATTGTTTGATTCTGATCCGTCAGTAATGTTTAAATGTTTCAGTCATCTTTGCCATCCTCAGCTATGACAGATGTGAAATCTCGTTCTAGTGTAAAGATCATTCCTTTTTTTTTCTGATTTATATAAATATTGATAGCAACTAGATCGGATTGCATCATATAATAACGTTTTCTTGATTAGTGGATAAAGCAACTGAATGCACCATTAGAAGAAATCGATCCTGAAATCTTCAATATTATTGAACTAGAGAAAGCTAGGCAATGGAAGGTATTGGTTTCTTCTTTGTGTTTCCTTCATTTATTAAAATCTGGAAATTTTTCTTTATTTTGATTTTGGAATATGGATGTTGCGAGTATCACGGATTTGAACTTATACCTTCAGAGAATTTCACATCTGTGTCGGTGATGGAAGCTGTTGGTTCTGTTATGAGCTAATAAGTATAGTGAAGGTTACCCTGGAGCTAGATACTATGGAGGAAATGAGTATGTTTATATATCTCCTTCCATTTTACTTTATTTTTCATTTGTTAGTATGCGATGCTCAAGAGTAGTTGCATCTTATTAACTAGGTACATTGACAAGGCTGAATCATTATGTCAAAAACGTGCATTAGAAGCTTATCAGTTAGATCCTTCGAAATGGGGAGGTATGAGTTCTGTGTAGATGAAGTTTTAACTTAGCTGTGGTTGAACACATACTACTAGAAACCAAATTTACTAATGGTGACACTTATGGCTTGAGCTACTCGTTTTTTGTAGTCAATGTGCAGTCTTTATCAGGATCACCAGCTAACTTCCAAGTTTACACCGCACTGTTGAAGCCTCATGAAAGAATCATGGCACTTGACTTACCTCATGGTGGACATCTTTCTCATGGTTATCAGGTACTTTGGAATGCACTCTCTATATCATGATCAGTATTAAGCTTCCTTTCTCATCTCCTTGTGAAATTGATATCGTATCTTTTTCCTTTTTCTTTTAAATGCTTTTGCACAGACTGACACGAAGAAAATATCTGCTGTTTCCATCTTTTTTGAGACAATGCCATAGAGACTGGATGAGAACACTGGTTACTTGACTATGATCAGGTTGGTTAGTTCTTAAACATTTTATCTTTATCTATCAAATATACTATTTTGAGATACGGGTTTGACACATACAAGCTTTTCTTTTACGTTTCTCATATAAGGTAAACAGTTTTGACACCAAATTTAATTTAGTTGTGATATAATTATTTGCAGCTAGAAAAAAGTGCTGTGCTTTTCAGACCAAAATTGATTGTTGCGGGTGCAAGTGCTTATGCTCGTCTATATGATTATGCACGTTTTTGTAAGGTAAAATACTGTCTCAACTCTTTAGTGCGAAGTATAATATGCATTGCACTTTTCAAGATTAAGCGTGACAAATTTGCAGGTTTGTGACAAGCAAAAGGCAGTTATGTTAGCTGATATGGCTCATATTAGTGGGTTGGTTGCTACTGGTGTTATTCCTTCTCCTTTTGAGTATGCAGATGTTGTTATAACTACAACTCACAAATCGCTTCGCGGACCTAGAGGAGCTGTGATATTCTTTAGGAAGGGGTTAAAAGAGATTAACAAGCAAGGAAAAGAGGTGAATTGCAAGTTTCCATATTGTTTATGAATGAGTAAATAGCCTGACAGTGTTGACGAATTTTCGTTGTATTTGATCATATGTCGTTTGTATCGCTACTTGGCAGGTTATGCATGACTATGAGGATAGAATTAACCAAGCTGTTTTTCCTGGACTGCAAGGTGGTCCACATAATCATACTATAACTGGTCTAGCAGTTGCTTTGAAGCAGGTCCAGTCATCAAACTTTTTTTTGGAACTAAGTTACATTTTTAATATGTATTCATGAACTTCTTTCACTTTCTGATTAAGGTATAATCTGGGATACTCTTGATCTTGTTTATGATATTTTGACTTGTTGATTTACTCTATTATAGGCGAGAACACCTGAGTATAAGGCTTACCAGGATCAAGTTCTCCATAATTGCTCAAAGATTGGGGAGGTGCGATGTGTTTGCTGAGTCTCGTATTCTTAGTTGATATGCCTTAGATATCCTGCAATATATGGAACAACTTGGTATAAGACCTACTGTAACAACCTCACTTTTTTTTAAATGGCTTGTGATTGCAGTCTTTGTTAGCGAAAGGATATGATTTAGTGTCTGGAGGCACTGAAAATCATTTAGTCTTGGTGAATCTGAAAAACAAGGTACTAAAAAACTGATGGTTTCTTGTTTCCCGTATCTATTGTGTGATGTCAAAATGTGTGATTTCATTTTTTACTAATGATATGCTGACCAGATGTACCAAAACCAGGTTCAAATGTTTGATATGGTGTTGTGAACCTCAGTAAGCGTATTTTCTCTGGTAACATATATGATGTTAAAAATTGGATTTTGTAGGGAATAGATGGATCAAGAGTGGAAAAAGTATTAGAATCAGTACATATTGCAGCAAACAAAATACTGTTCCTGGTGATGTTTCTGCCATGGTTCCAGGTGGCATCCGAATGGGTAAGGCTCTTAAAGAAACACTGACAGAAGTAGTGTGTTAGTATGTTGGAAAAAGTAGTAAATGTTCATAGAAACATGGTGATCACTAAAAAATCGTATATATGTTCCGGTTTGTTCTTATGATGATGGTATGGTTACAGGAACACCAGCTCTCACATCAAGAGGATTCGTTGAGGAAGATTTTGCAAGAGTGGCTGATTAGTTTGATTTAGCTCTCAAGTTGGCTTTGAAGATCAAGGCAGAGTCTCAAGGTAATATAAAAATTCTTGGTCATTTTTCTGTGTCATGCTCTCTGAAAATTAAGATTGTATTAAAGGATCTATAATGTACTGCAGGGACAAAGTTGAAGGGCTTTGTAGCAACAATGCAAATCAAATGAGAAATTACAGTCAGAGATGGCAAAGCTGTGTGATATGGTAGAAGAATATGCTAAGCAATTTCCAACAATTGGGTTCGAGAAAGAGACGATGAGATACAAAGAGTAGTTTCATCAAGTGGATTGACACGTTTCCACAGCTCTGATGCTTTAGGTACATGAAACATTTAATTAGCTATGCATAAGCTTATTCTGTGAAACATTTTATTGGGACTCATCATGGGGTGATTGTGCAACTGTTTGCAGTGATCTTGTCTGCATCTTGGACCAGAGGCGCGGCTGATGGTCTAAAAGTATCTCTGAAACTAAGAATTGAACTCGAGAAATGGCACTCAAATGTTAGTCTCTTACCTTTTCCTTTTGTTCTCATATTTATATTTGCTTCCTTAAGTTGGTTCATCAATTAAAAAAAGTTGTAATGCAGCTGCAACTGTTTAAGGTTGCTATATTGGATAACTAAAACTTGCCACCAAAAATTGTAATGCAAGGTAAAATAATCTGATACTGGGAGAGAACAGTTGATGTTTTGGTGCATAACATCAATGGCTGCGAGTGTTTGAAGTATCAAATCAGTTTTCTTCTCGTTCAGAAACTAACATTTTGTTGTTGTTGTGTTACATCATTGATTCAAATCAAAAGTACAAAGTCAAAATATATGCAGACCATCGTTTTGTGCAGTGGTAAATCCACTTAGCCGAGTGGCTCATGCACTATCAAGAACGCTGCATATGCTGAAACAGAGCAAGTATCTGAAAACTGTTTGGATAGCAAAGGCTCTGAATCAAGACAAGTCTTCCCCTCAACCTTCAGAACCGAAGACTCTATCTCCATCCAAAGGTCTGCAGCAGCTTCCTATGCAGCTTCCTCTCCAACGTAAACCTGCAGCAGAAAACATTAAAAACAAATCCAAGCTGGAAGATTCTGTTTCAAGACAAAGAATAGGTTTGATGCACTACAAAGCCAAACTGCGTGATAAAGCAAAAGCAGAAGATAACGGCATTGAAGAATTGAGCTGTCAATCTTATCCTAAATTCAAAGGAGCTTATAAAATGCTGAAACTCTGTATTTGATGAATGTAAGAGAGAGAGTAATGAATCAATAAAGATTACAATTTTCATCTTTAGCTTGTTATCAAGCTTTCTCTTCATGGTATCAAAGCCATGGTTCTAAAAGCTTACTCACAACTTTCGCTCAATATCTCTAACTGTGAAACCATCAAGTTTACCGAAAAACATTATATTCTTTGGAAATCTCAGTTTGAGACTTTTTTATCTGGTCAAGGTCTACTTGGGTTTATAAATGGCGGAACTCCTAGACCTGAACCAAGATTACTTGTTCCAACCATTGGCGGAAGAATCGAAGACACCGCAAACCCATATTTCGCTTTATGGGTTAGAGCTGATCAGATTGTTAAATCGTGGCTTTTTGGTTCCTTTTCTGAAAATATCCTAAGTGTGGTTGTCGACTCACCTACCTCAAGAGATGTGTGGTGTGCTCTGGCTAACCATTTCAACAAAGTATCTTCTTCAAGACTCTTTGAACTACAAAAGAAGTTTCAGACTATTTCCAAAGATGACAAAGGTATGGCTGTGTATTTGAAAGAAATAAAGGATGTATGTGACCAGCTCTCTTCGATTGGTAGTCTTGTCTTGGAGAAAATGAAGTTTTTTGCAGCACTCCATGGATTAGGACGAGATTATGAACCCATCAAACCAAGTGTGGAAGAAATGATGGATATAGAACCATGTCCTACTTTTGAAGACATTGTACCAAGACTAACAAACTATGACAACAGACTAATGGGATATGAAACTGGTCTTACTGTTTCTCCATATCTAGCTTTCAATGTCTCAAGAAACAGTTCTTCTTCTGGCTATAACAACAGAAGTAGAGGCGGTTCATATGGTCGTTTTGGCAACAACAGAGGAAGAGGACAATTTTCCACCAGAGGAAGAGGGTTTCACCAGCAAATCTCTTCATCCACTGGCTCTCAGGCTTCCTATGAAAGTGATAACAGACCTACATGTCAAATATGTGGGAAGCTTGCCCATCACGCACTTAAGTGCGGGCATCGTTTTGACAATAGCTATCAGTCTGATGATATTCCTTCTGCCTTGGCTGCTTTGCATATCACGGATGTCACTGAAACTGCAGGGAATGAGTGGTATCCTGATTCTGGGGCTATGGCTCACATCACCAATACCACTCAAAGATGAACTGAGCTCAGCCTTATCATGGGACAGAGACCGTTCTCATTGGTGATGGAATTTTTTTGCCGATTACTCATGTTGGTTCAGCAAGTATACCATCAACATCAGGTAACCTTCCTCTTAATGAAGTTCTGGTCTGTCTTGACATAGCTAAATCCCTTTTGCCTGTGTCAAAACTTACAAACGATTATCCTTGTACCGTCAAGTTTGATGCTAATAGCGTTTGTATTAAGGACAAGGATACAAAGAGATTGCTGACAACGGGAAGAAACAGTAAAGGGCTATATATACTGGAGGATCACAAGCATCAAGCTTTCTTCTCAAATCGGCAACAGTCAGCTAGTTTCGAGGTGTGGCACAGAAGACTTGGACATCCTAATGACAAGATTCAGATGCAGCTTTCTCATAATAAGTTAATAAGTTTGAATAAACTTGCTCACAACATGTGTGAAGCATGCCAATTAGGCAAAAGTAGTCATCTTCCATTCTCTGCTTCTAGTTTTTTAGCTTCAAGATCCTTAGAACGGATACATTGTGACCTCTGGGGTCCTGCTCCAGTAATGTTTAATCAAGGTTTTCAATACTATGTTATCCTTATTGACAATTTCTCACGATACTGTTGGTTCTACCCTCTGAAGTATAAATCTGACTTCCACTCTATATTCATCTCGTTTCAAAAGTTAGTCGAAGTTCAGTTTCAATCTAAGATTGGCATTTTCCAGTGTGACGGTAGAGGTGAATTCATCAACAAAAGGTTCATTCAACACTTGCAAGACTCTGGTATAAAACAACTTATATCATGTCCTCATACTCCTGAACAAAATGTACTAGCTGAACGCAAGCACAGACACATCACTGAGCTTAGACTGTCTATGCTTGAAATGTGTTATGCTGGGCTATAATGAGAAATACAAGGGTTACAGATGTCTGTATCCGCCTACTGGACATGTCTATGTGAGCAGACACGTGCTATTTGATGAAGATGAATTCCCTTTTGAAAGAATTTATAAACAATCACTCAGTCAGAGACAAACTGTTCTGCTGAAAGCTTGGGAAAAATGTATATCTTCTGTTCCAACACAGAATGATCATGTAAACTTCTCTTCGAACTTGATGACACCTGAAGCTCCCTTAATTGTTCCATCCATCAATCTGATAGACCTACCTACGTCCAAGCATTTCCTTTATCTGTTTTCAGCCAGCCAAAATGCCCTACTTTTACCTACTTGAAATATCAATTTTCCTTTCATCAAAGCCTTCGTGTTCATTGAATACTCGCTTCACTATGTGTAGCTCGCTACCCTCTCTTGAAAGCCGAACTGGCTCCTTCTTTTAATAGCTGGGTTAGGGTTACCAAAGGCAATCTGTCAGGCAAAGTTTCCCCTTTTATTAGGCTGCCACCTTTGATGTAACTAAACTAGATAGAGTTTAGGTAATGAATTCGGATTTACCGATCCGAGAGAACCAAATGAAGCATCTTTTTCTCCTTCCGAAAGAAAGATGAAGACTTATACCCACCGAAGTGCACTAATAGAAAAACCCTACCAATGAAAGTGGAATGATGAGCTAAAAGTCCTTTGTACGATGAAGCTGAGTCACAGAAGCGGGAGAGGTGTCTTCTTTGAAGATCATTTCCTATCGAGTGGATCAAATCCTAAGCCTTAAGAGCCCATTAACCCATCTTCTGTTCTGCTAGCCAACTAAGCTAAAGCTTGCCATAGACCGGTATGTTCGGAAGTAACCGCGTGCTCACCTATCCATCAACCAAGACATAAGGGAATGACCAACCAAGCGAGCAGAGCCCAACTACCAATCTTATGTTCTCCCAATCCTTGAACTAGTGGCAATCAAATGAATTCAGGAAAGCAAGATGATCGACATTGGAAAAGACATCTTGGCAAGAGGTGCTTTAGGAACTCTACTGAAAAGGAGAGGGAAAAGTCATAAATCAAGCACTTGTCTAGAGAGGAGATGAAGCTTACAAAATTCTCAGGCATGGATGCCCTAGATAAGGGAGTTATTGAGAGAGGGAAGTTAGGTAGGTCGTCAGGTAGTTAGCGAGATAGGCAAGACTGTTTGTTAGGTATCTTAGCAAGATAAGTTAGTGAGATTGGGAGCAGCTATGGAACAAGGGTTATGTTAAAATATAACTAATTACCTTTTTTTTGTTTGTTCAAGGGGTTCCTCGAAAGAGCTCAGTGTAGAAGGTTCATGAGATAGAACATATATGGAGGCCTTCTTGGAAGGTAGGGATAAAGATAAATGGGATAAAGTGAGCATTGGAACTCATACAAGTGCAATATACAATATAATGATTATCCTCCAGAATCCAACACAGAACAAGGCGTTCCTCGAGAGTATAATGTGTGGTTAACTTCTGAGTAGTAGGGGTTATTCCACCGGTGGAACAAGGTACAAAAAAAAGAACACAATGAGTTTAAGAGAAATGGCACATTGGCGAATGGAAAGAACAACGGAGGATGGGTATTCCATCAGACATGAGGAATTACTGGGAATGCCTAGTGCAACCCAATAAAACAACCTAATAGAACCGCTTCACCCCTCCATGTATAGAAAAGTCACCCCAAAGAAGGTCTTTTGGACGAGAGAGTGAGATTAGTCTGCTTAAACCGTAGATAAAAGTTCCTCTCCCTTTAGTCAACTAAATGGCTTTCCTCAGGAAGTACACCTTAGGTTTACAAACCTAAAAAGAATAACGAGACAAAGTCGACTTTAGAACCTATTGATTAGAGCTTGGCTGCTCAAGAGCTATAAATGCGAGGGGATAGCTGCAACAAACCTTATGTAAGCACATGGAGTAGCCGGCTAAAGCCTACATACTTCTTTCTTTAATGTAACCTATTATTCCAAATGGAGGAGAAGATGAATACTAATGAACTGACAGAACCTACATCATAGACTTCGTGCGTGCAGGAACAACATCACTACTATGCAATTAATTAGCTGCCCAATTCATGCGCCCTCTAAAAAGTGAAAGCTACAACATCAACCAAGGGAGTAGACCCAAGAAGCAAAGCTACAATTAAGGAAGAAATCTTGGGCAGGGACATGAACAAGATATATATTCTACGTAGCCAAGCGCCTACTTTAGCTGCACTTTTTTGGTTCCCCACTTCGATGTACCACAAACAAAGGGATCACAACAGCAACAATAAGCACTCTTCTACCTATAATATGCAATCACATGAATCAGACTAGAAGCTACCACTCAGCTACTTATGCAACTTAGTCTCATCGAACCAAGAGAGAAGGGATTCACTAAAGGAGTTCTTCCAAAGGCGCACATATCTTCGACGTTCACTCGGGCAACCAACTGTCTTCGACCGCTCCATCCTGCTCTTAAGGTTTGATACAACGAGTAGCCTAATTTTATTATATGGAAGAATATGTAAGATTTTGTTCCTCAACTTGCTTTATTAACGGGCATTTTCGGGAACTAGCCCGCTTCTTAATTACTCAAGGGGGTGATTTCTTGGTCCTCTATCATGTGGAATCATTTTAGACGTATCTAAGCCTGCCTTCACTTTCGTATGTGAAAGAGTAATTCTATGTAAGAAAATCTTGCTTTTTCACAAACACAAGATAAAACAATAACAAGTGGGAAAGGGAGGAGAGCCTATCCTTCTTGAGCCTACTTAAATAGCTTATACTTTCAAAGCCTAGTCTACTAAAAGAGGGCTACAGTAATCAAGCTTTCCCTGTTTGTTTTGTTGTGGGCCGTGCCTCACCGCATGCACTGAATGAATAAAATGAGTGGTCTGCAAGCCTCCCCCTTTTAAAATTACCAAGAACTTTGTTGCCACTAATGGCGAATAAAATTTCAACCATCTCACCCGAAAACCACTCGGAGCCTAAAGGGAGTTCAGTCTACAAGAAGCTGGCAGAGCTTTAGCCATTGGACTACATCGCATTATCCTACCTAAACCCTTTTCTGTTTGTTTGGATTCTTTTCTTTTTTCAAATGAGGCTAGTGGAGACAAATTCCTTCTGACTAATGAAGAGATACTACTCCAGTGTTCCCATTCATTCCTAGGTTGATCCTTTTCCTTCCTAAGAATTTCACGAACCAAGTTCACTTATACGAGAGTGAGGAATCAAAAACAACATTAAACTTCCCATTTTTGACACGATTCAGCTAGTTTAGAAACAAAGGAGGAGGACATGGGCCTTTAGGTCAGAAAAGCGATAACTAACAAATCTTCACAAGTAGGATTTGAACCAACGACCAATCAGTTAACAACCAACCAATCTGCCACTAAGCTACCGAAGGAACAACGGGAGATTAGATCTCATAGAGTTCAATTCCTGTTCCCAACACATGACCAATATGAACTCTAAGTTTCTTTTGTAACCCCGAAACTTCTTCATAGTGGCTCCGTTCCATGCCTCATTTCATAGGGAACCTTAAAGTGGCTTTATTTAATTATATTCTTTCCATATTCCAATTTCATCCATTTAATATCACTTTGGTGTCATTGACAGTCTATCTCTTTCTCTTTCTATACGTGAAAAGTTGCAAAATCCTCATATAATAATCCAAAAATTGAAATAGAAAAGAAAAAGAAGAGGTTTGTGATGGTTTTTCAATCTTATATACTAGGTAATCTAGTATCCTATGCATGAAGATAATTAATTCGGTCGTTGTACTCATAGTCTATTATGGATTTCTGACCACATTCTCCATATGGCCCTCGTATCTCTTCCTTCCTCGAGCTCGGGTTATGGAAGAAGGAGAAAAAGGAACAGAGAAGAAAGTATCAACAACAATTGGTTTTATTACGGGACAGCTCATGATGTTTATATCGATCTATTATGCGCCTCTGCATTTAGCATTGGGTAGACCTCATACAATAACTCTCCTCTTCTGCCACGTGTCGCTGGGTAGCAAACCTATAAAAAGGGACCATATACAAGAAAGTATTGCTGCTAGCACTGAGTTTCTTCATTCCACTTGGCTGAAATACAACCAATTTTTCACCCGTGCACACGCATCTCTCTTCTGGGTCGCTAACGCATACGACCTTTCTGGTTTTGTTAACATTCTTCATTCTCCTTTTGGGTAATTACTATCGTGTGGTCCTTGATTCTTAGGCTGACCACGTGGTCCTCTTGCGACGTCTGTTGGGAGGTAGCATTCAAGGTCTAAAAGGCCTTTATTCAGACCCGACTTGCGGATCTGGGTTTAGGAGAACCTCCTTTGCCGCCAGTGAGTTTTCTACATAAGTCATGTTTTGCTTTAGAAAAATTTCTATCCGGTGGCCATATTACTCACGCTCAAAAGCATATAAGATGCAAGCCTTAGTATTCGACCCTCTAGATGTCATCATTAAGAAAAAATTGGGTACTCTTTTTGAATTTGAAGTCTACCTCCATACACACACGTGCATATAGACCCCTAGATGAATCCATTGTGCATAGATCAGCCCAGACTGCTTTGACCAATTTCTTCCCACTAAGATCTTGTTCATTAACAAATTGAATCGTGATCCATGGGGATATCTCCTCTCGTCTGACTCGATTTGCCTATCCGTCACCTAATCACATGGATATAGGGGGGCTAATTTTTCTTCCTTTTGGATGAGCCAATTGAATCAAATGAAGATATGATAACAGTTCAGCCTTATTCCGTAAAGCCAAAGACGACATTCAATTAAAGATAGAGTGGATCAACCTTTCAACCTGGACGGTTGGGTGTGCTAAATCAAAGGCGTCTTATAAAGGGCCTGCCGCTCCTCTCTTTTTTGTGACAAAGGAGTGTGCTTATGATTCTACTTTGTTGCTAGACCAGGTCTTAAAACGCAAATTATGACTAGGTCAGGACTGAATGGGCTTGAACCCGCAGCTTCCGCCTTGACAGATCGGTGCTCTGACTGATTGAACTAGAATCCTAGTTTTCAAATTATTCTTCTTGTCAATCTTCTTCTCATACGAAATTTCAAAAGAAAAAAGTAAAGTCGTTGGACCAATAATCGCCACGATCAAATTTGTGTGAGCGGGGCAAAAACACCTGTTTGTTTTCCGAGCGAGAAAGTTGGCTTTGTTGATTTAGTCGAAATAAGCAGGAAACCTTACTAGTTGTTGATTCCGTATTTGAGTTGAAATAAAGAAGCAGATTCTCAACATCCCCAGAAAAGAAAAGAAAGTATTTTTACGTCTGTTTAAATAAGGAGGAAGATCTCTTACTTTTGGTATTTTCTAGTTTTCTGAATCTGAGAATTCCCGTCTTTTTTGGCATATTGCACTCGTAGACTAGTACTCTCTTTTTCTCTCTTTTAGGATTAGATAAAGTTAGCCTCTTCGTTTTTAGATCACAAAAGTGTGTGATTTGCTTGATTTTTGAAAGATTTCTTTGAGTGTAATAAGAGAAGTGAAGTTGATTCTGAAATTCAAAGTTTCTTTTCCACAGAACACAAATAAAGAAAATCTACTTGCTTCGCGACAAGGAAAGGTTCATATGCTTTAGAAGCATAGAACATTAGATTGTATATGAGTATTGTGGTTGTAGAAATGTTGAGAGGAGTAGTAATAGAGTGGTCCTAAAGAGAGTATTGCTATGCAAAGGCACTAGTAGGATATTAGCCAGACCCATAGACACCGAAAGGTGTAGTGTGGTCGGCCTTATGGCGGTGTGACCGTAGCGTAGGGAGTGGGGGAAAAGTAGGCTAGTAAGCTTTATTGCCCATTGCCTCTATGTCTGTATTTGAAAAAGGTTTCTCACTAAATGGGCTTACTACTAGATGACCCAAATTCGGGATTAAATATTCCTGTCTAAGATTGGCCAAATAATAAGCTAATCGTCACTAGCAAAAGCGCCTAGTGGCAACAAGGCGTGCACCTCGTCCTACCAAAAGAAATCACCTACCAGTGGTCCCTACTAGCTATGAAAAGCTGTACTGGCCCTTCGGCCGGTCAGCTATTATTATATACAGCTTACGATAGTCGCTTATTGATAGGTCGTAGTGCTTCTCCCATTCATCCAGCGCAGTTGTAGTAATGTCCGGATATGACATTTTTAGACTATTTTCTGATGTTTAGATCTGTTTCTGAAGTTGTGCTTTTCCTTCTTGGGTTAAGTTGTAAGAATCTAACTTGGCCCCTTAGTCGTGGGCGTGGGTAACCCTCAGTAGTATAGTAGTATAGGCTGATTCTATTCTAGCGGTAGCAAATGGCCAAATCTGTCTGCCCCTTTCTTCGTAGGCAAGTAAGGAACTGGCCTCAAATTTTAGCTATGGACCCTTATAAGAATTCTTTGTCTTTTTAGTCTAGTACCAGTAGTTCTCCATAGTCTAATGGACACTAAGCATAACCTTCACACAGGGAAGAAAAATTAACTAATATGAGGTAGGAAGGTGCTCGGGGAAGGGATGAGGTTGGGGCTTTGTTTAACATAAGAAGTTTCTCTTTGTCTGATCTTTCTTAATGAAGTGTTCTAGTGCTAAGCCGCTAGAAAGCAAATGGGATCACTATATTAAAGAGAAGGCAAGCGGACTAGATAATCTAAGGAGAGAGATGATGTATATACGAGAGTAGCCAACAGAAAGGGCGAAGTAGCTCCGCAATCAATCAAGTTAAGTAAGTAGGCTCACCCAAAGGAAGTTTTGTAGTGAGCCAAGCAATAACACTAAATGAATCTATAATAATTTTCAATAACATAAGCGACCATAAAAAAATGGAATCCAAGAAGTCAATCATGACACATGCAGAAGAAATGGACAAAATTGGATTTGTGGACTCGCCTTTGGATGGAGAGGAAGCTACTGTGGAAGAAGGCAGTTAACAATGAACTTGAGGATCACAATGAACTATATACTTATCTAGTGGATGCGCATCTTGGACTCTTTTACCTCTAACTAGAATTATTGTAAGGAAAGAAAGTGTTTTTTCCTAGGGTAGATTCAAGGAATACTGAACGGCTAGGAGAGTTCACAGGCTGAGATAATGGAGAAATTTGAGGAGTTGATGAATAATAGTAGTCCTGACAAGGTTACTGAAGTGGGAAGTGACAATACTTCTTTTCTTTAGTAGATTTTGGATGATCTGAGAAAAAACAGAGTACAAATTTCAGCCTTTAATGAGGGTTTGAATAAAATAGGGTTGGTGGCACAATCCCCATTTGACCTATTTGAGATTTTCCCATTGATTCCTATGAATATCCGAAACTACTATTTCTCATTTATAAATCCATCTTTGTTCATGCTCCTAACTCTGAATTTTTTCCTACTTCTGATTCATTTTGTTACTGAAAAGGGAGGAGAAAACTTAGTCCCAAATGCTTCGCAATCCTTTGTAGAGATTTTCATGATTTTGTGCTGAACATTGTAAAGGAACAAATAGGTGGTCTTTCGAGGAATGTGAAACAAATTTTTTTTCCCTTGCATCTTGGTCATTTTATTTTTAGGTATTGTAATTTGTCTGGATTTGATAAACTTTTATTTCTGTCATGCCTCTCAAAGACATGAGTATCTATAGGCTCTCGAGCCCTTTATAGTTTTTAATGAAGATCGGTTGCTCCGTCTGTCTGGCCTTGTCCATTGCTGTTCTTTTGAAAGCCATCTTCACCGCCAAAGGGGCTTCATCCTTTTTGCCTACTGACAAAGAGGGATCATGGGAAAAGCTGCCTTTGCTGGCAAGGTACAATTCCCTAGTACCCTCAATCTCGAGCCAAGGGGATTCCTAGATTTATGGCTATTATGGGAACCGGGGGAAGCTGCCTCTTTGGGGGCTGCCCAGGAGGGCGGGGCATCTTCTTTGCCATCTGAAGCAGAAGCGGTACCAATGGTAATTCCTTCCCCGACAATCAGCCAGGGGGAATTATAGGGGGAGTCATCCCTTTCCAAAGTGCAAAGGGAACTTTCTGACTTCTTGTCGTCGTTTTCAAAAATTGGATCAAACTCTTCTTTTCGAGAAACAAAGGCAGGTTTACCCGCTATCTAATCCTTATCTCTAAGAACACAGAGAAGAGGTATTTATTAGAAGGAAGTAGATGCAGGTAGCCGCTCACTCGGGCCTTCCTCAATCTATGCTTCACTACAACATGCTTTGCGCCTTACTTGAACCACACTTGAACCGTACTTAGCAACACATGGTTAACTAAGCAACAGACACGTAGCGGCCAACTGACATCCTCATGAACAGTCCAAGCCAATAAAGGATAGATACGAAGTGACTCGACCCTTGGGAGAGGTAATCAACAAGCAAAGCAAGCAAGTTGTGATTAAACTGTTTTATCTTGGTAGTTCTCCAGTCTGTTGGAAAACTAGGAAATAACCAACAGTGTCAAGGTCTTCCGCCGAAGCCGAATATAGATCTTTGGCGTTTTCTTTGTGTGAGCTTAAATGGTTCAAGGAGTTACTTCTCTTGTTTGGTATCGAACATGACGAACCAATGAAGTGATTTTTTGATAGCTAGTCTGCTATGAATATTACTGCTAATCCTTTGTTTCATGAGTGCACAAAGAACATTGAATCTGATTTTTATCAGGTGCATGATGCGGTTCAAGAAAAACACATTACAACTGAACACATCTCTACTAAAGAACAACCTGCTGATTTACTCACCAGGGCTTTACCAGCTCTGAATTTCGTTTATTTGCTTTTAAAATTTGGAAGATTGTGACTCTGTCCTGCTTTTCACTAGCTCAGCTGCTCAATAGGAATAGGAAACTATTCTGATGCGATCTAAGCCAGGCCATGAAGAGATGATGTAATCTCGGCTAAACCTAGATGAGAACTTCCCACGAAATTGTCACTTAGGAGTTGAGAAAGGGGATAATCCTTGAACAATGAATCCATAAGGGTTCAAAGCAAGGCGGTGGATGAATGACACCATAAAGGGATCTGGAATAGCCCTTTGACAAGTCGGATTTGATCCTTTGACGTCACACCAAAGAGATCGGATATGATGGATGAACACACCGACACATGAATAAAGCTATAAGAGCTTTTTTAATAAAAAGATTGATTGATTTCTCTTAGAGTTTTGCACGAAATATATAGAGAAGAAAATATAGGTTTCGAGACTAACAAGCCTAGTCTTGAGAACTACAAAACACACTAGGAAAAATAAAATGCATAAAAACTAGAAAGATTAAATAATAAGTTTGAACGGATTTGAAATGAGGAAGAGGCTCCTCTTGTCGCGTGAAGAGAAGAGAAAATGGACCTTGGTTTCTTGAAGAAATAATGGTTAAGTACTTGGGCTTCTTAAGTTAACAATAGGCAATGGTGGAGTGCATCCTTTGCCTCATTAAAAACCTTGTCAGGAAAACCCACTAGGACAAAACTTGAAAAGGGAAAAAGAGTACAAAAGATATGATTTTCCCATTTTAACCTTACTTGGATTGTATCAAAACCAAATTGATTTAATAAGGCGTGTCGTTTTGATCATATTGGCTCCATATGTTTTGAAGAAGTTCTCCAATTGCTTGTCTAAACAACTTGGTCTTTGAAAGGTTCATGGGACCAATTGGTGTTGCTAGAATCTCCTCAGCTCCAAGATTTTCCTCTGATCCAAGCGGTTCCTTAAGCTCTGGTTCAAACTGCTCCTCAGGTTCAAGCTTAATCACTTTCTCTAAGCTCCTTGTGTTTTCTAGGATCATATCATCCTCTCCCATTTGAAAAGAATTTGTCCTCAAATCCGCTTCATCTACAATAAAAGGAACAAGATCCGATACATTGAAGCTAGAACTCACATCATACTTACCTTGGAGGTCAAGTTGATAGGCGTTGTCATTGATCCTCTTTGTCACTTGAATGGTCCATCGATTCTCGGCATCAACTTAGATTTCCTTGCGGTTGGGAA
The DNA here is from genome assembly GCA_963922655.1 of Cardamine chenopodiifolia. Taxonomy (NCBI): domain Eukaryota; kingdom Viridiplantae; phylum Streptophyta; class Magnoliopsida; order Brassicales; family Brassicaceae; genus Cardamine; species Cardamine chenopodiifolia. Next base: position 3,051,770 of record OZ000464.1, read on the forward strand.
CCTTTCTTTTCTTAAGTGAACCCACACTTGATCTTCAACCTCAAAGATCATTATATTCCTTCCTTTGTTGACTTGTTGCGCGTAGTAAACTTCATATCCAGACATGCCAAAGTATGGCTTAAGATATGGTGGATTGCTTCCATCAACTCTTGTTTTGTAAGAACTATGTGAAGAGGCTCCTGTTGTTCTCCCTTGATTAGTAGGATGTTCCTCACTACTATCCATTCCAATTCCAGCCCCTAAGATTGTGATCCGGTCTCTTGAACTCTTGATGCTAATCAGTTTTTTTTCTCTTTTGTCGCTTGTATTGCAAAGGACAGATTTCACAATCATAGGTAAACTACCAATACGAACTTCTTGCTTCTTGATATCTAGTATCTTCTTTAGTATTGAATTTTTCACTTTTAACAACTTTCTTTATGAAAACCTCAACTTGGACATTTACTTTCATCCTTGCGGAGTATGTCATGTTCTGAATCCTGGCATGCTGTGGGAGAAATACAAGCTCATTTGCTTCCGTAAAGATTGTGGTAACAACACAATCACACTGTGCTTTGTCATATTCCTCTTTCACTAGATTGTCAAATTTTTTTATTGATAACTCTGGTCTTGGGTTGCAAACTTTGAGCTTCTCACTAGTGTTATTAGGTAGAAAGATCTTGATATAACCTGCACTCAGCACAAAATTTTGGAAGAAGTTATCCGTACAAAGGGTATATTTATTGAATTTAACATACAGTTCTTCCTTTCTAAAAAATTCTAGAATTATTTAAAATGCATGGCATGTTCTTCTAAGTTCTTGTTGTTCACTAAATTATTTTCTTTGTAAACCACCACAAAATAGACTCTAAAAGATCTAGGAACATGTCTCATCAACTTTATGAATGTATTAGATGCATTAGTCAAATTCAACCATTTTAATCTAAGTGTCAACTTAAATGCATTCTTCCATTGATCACTTTCTTTCATCTTAATTTGATGATAACTACTTTTAAGATATATCTTAGAAAAGATGCTAGAACCATGCCATTCATCAAGCATATCATCTAATCTAGGAATGGGATGTCAATACTTCACCGTGATATTATTGATTGCTCAGAAATAAAAACACATGCGCTAACTTCCATCTTTCTTTGGCACAAGTAGAATGGATACGTCACACAGACTCATACTCTCTCGGATATGGCCTTTCTCCATGAGCTCCTCAACTTGTCTTTGTAATTCCTTAGATGCCACCAGGTTGGTTCTATAGGCTGGCCGATTAGGTAGCATTGCTCCCGGGACAAAGTCAATTTGGTGCTCTATGCCTCGAGTAGGAGGTAATTCCTTTGGATTATCTTTGGGAAACACGTCCTCTTAGTCCTGCACAAGAGTCATCAACTCACTCGGTAGCACCGGTGCAGGGTTAGATAAGCTCGAGAGAGCTTCTTTATAAACAAACAAGATAATAGGCTGTTGGAAATTCAAAGTCTTTTTAATCTTATCAGCCTTTATGAGGAAATTTGAAGATTTGCTTACTTGATTATCTTTTCTTTTGAGTTGAAGTTGGTCTTGATATACCTCATGGGGTGTCATTAGGACTAGAGTCATTTTCCTCCCCTTGATTCAAAGGAGTGTTGATTTGTAAAGCCGTCATGGATGACTCTCTGGTCTGATTGCCAGGTCTTCCAAAGAGTATGTGAACAACTTCCATTGACAATACATTGCATAGAACTTCGTCTTCTTACTTACCGCTGATAATAAGCACAACCACTTGATGCTTCTTAATGTGTAGTCCAAGCTTCTCAACCAAATGTTGCTTGTTATATTGGTGCAACTCCGACAATCGATGATTAGACTACAAACTTTTCCATGCACGTGATATCGCGTGTGGAACAAGTTTTCTCATTTTCTTAGAATGAACGGTTAATTCTCCGTGGTCTTAGAATGAATGGTTAATGCTCTCCATGATACTAGTAACTCTCCTATAGGTGGTAGCTTTTCATGCTTTTCTTTTGACAAAGGAAAATAATATTGCTCATCCTCGGTCTCAATGTCGGTGTTGTCTAAAAGAACCATGATTCTCTTGTTTGAGTACTCATTAGCGTAATGCCCCTTTCCCTGGCATTTGTAACATCTAACATTGCTTGTCTTGCTTACAGACTTCTTTCCTTGATTGGCAACGCAATGTTTTGCTTCCGTCTTTGGTGTTGGCTTAGGGTTACAGCTTGACCGTATGAATGAACTCCCATTTTCATAGCTCGGGAGTGAAGGTCCCTTTCTTTTAAGCTGCTGCTCGACTAGGATTGCTTTGTGTAGCATCTTCTATAAGTCCACGTAGTGTTAAATTTCTAGCCGGTCTTGGATGTCTCGGCTTAGCCCTTCTAGAAACCTTGACATTGTGGCTTCCCTATCTTCATGAATATCAGCTTGGATCATTAAAGTTTCTGTGTCTTGATAATAGTCTTCAACGGTCTGGTTTTGTTGAGTGAGCTTCCTAAACTTATAGTGCAACTCTCGGTAATAATGGATTGGTATGATCCGCTTCCTCATAATGGTTTTCATCTCGGTCCACGATTCCACCAGATACTCTCCATTACGTCTCCGTGAAGTAACTAGTTGATCCCACCAACAAAATGTGTGATCATAGAACTCCGTAGCTACCACTCTTATTCGGTTGATGTCCGTGTAGTGTTGACAATCAAATAGTAACTCAATCTTATTTTCCCACTCTAAGTAGGCATCCAGATCATTCTTGCCATGAAATGAGGGAATCTTTAGCTTGAGTCCTCTGAAACCATCTTATGGTTGAACTCTCACTTCTTAGACACATCTAACTCTTCTTTGACTACTTTGATATGCACTAATATGAACCCCATAGTACTCTCTGGTGGCTTCATCTCTCAGTGCTCTCGGTAATTCCCTAGGTGCTTGCGATCGCTCATGCCCTCTATGCGGATCTCTTCTCGGTTTTGTTTGATGTCATGAGCTTTCTCCTCGATCAGAAAGAGGCCTCAACTTTTGGCGAAGGGTATCGATCCTTGCATTCATAAAACCCTCTAATCCAGTGGTGAAGGCTTTGATTAACAACTTGTTGCGGTTTGATCCCTCATTTTCCTCCGACATTTTGCTTGCTTGTAGACCACTTGAAAGTTTCTTGATGACCTGAAAACACAAATCACAAGATCACCAGCCTCTTGTCTCCTTGAAATACAAACTATTTTGATCAAACACAGGTAAGTAAGACTAACCTTTATATCACTCTTACTAGTGTTTCTAAATCACTCGAGGCCAAAGAAACTGTACTACTCTTGATCTTCAAGGAAGTTTTAGTTTCAGGTCAAGATAAACAAGACAAACCAGCGGCTGTCCTAAAGCTCTTTGAGAAGTTCACGATGAGCTTCCTGAGAAAATACCACCAGGCCTTCCCCTGGTTCGAGGAATTGAACATCAGATCGATCTAGTACCTAGTGCACCATTACCAAACTGAGTAACCTACAGAATTAATCCTGAAAAGGCTAGTGAACTAGTGAAGCAACTACAAGATTTGATTTCAAAGGAATTTATTAGAGAGAGATTAAGTCCTTGTGCCGTATCTATGCTCTTAGTACCAAAAAAGGAAAAAAAATCGAGGATGTGTGTCGACTGCCGAGCCATTAACAACATCACCATCAAATACCATCACCCTATTCGACGACTTGATGACTTGTTAGATGAACTCAATGGCGCTACGATCTTTTTAAAGATTGACCCAAGGATTAGGTACCATCAGGTGAAGATGAAGGAAGAGGATGAATCAAAGACGGCCTTTAACACTAAGAGGGGTCTATACGAGTGGTTAGTGATGTCGTTTGGTCTCACCAATGATCCTAGCCCCTTCATGAGGCTCATGAATCACATCCTAAGGGCCTACATCTGTAATTTTGTTGTAGTATACTTTGATGATATACTTATCTATAGTACCTGTCTTGCTAATCATTTGACACATTTAGAGCAAGTACTTGAAATGCTTTGGCTAGAACACCTTTACCTAAACCTAAAGAAATGCACATTCTGCACTGATCAAGTTATGTTTTTAGGATTTGTTGCGAGTTCACAAGGATTAAAGGTTGATGAAGAGAAGATCAAAGCGATAGAGACTGGCCAACCCCAAACACAATAGGGCATGTTAGGAGTTTCCATGGATTGGCCAGCTTCTACTGAAGATTTTTCCGGAATTTCAGTACTATAGCATCCCCACTCACTTCAGTGATCAAGAAGGAGATTGCATTCAAATGAGAAGGGGGGGGGGCATTGCAAGAGGAAACATTCAACAAGCTCAAAGATAGGTTAACCCATGCGCTAGTTTTGGTGGTACTCCCAAACTTTGATAAAATGTTTGAAATTGAATGTAATGCTTCTGGTACATGCATAGGAGCTGTTTTAACTTAAGGAGGAAAACCAGTGGCCTATTTTAGTGAGAAACTCAATGGAGTCTCTCTAAAATACCCTACCTACGACAAGGAATTCTATGCATTGGTAAGGTCTCTAGAAACATGGAAACATTATTTATTGTCAAAAGAGTTTGTTATTCATACAGATCACGAGACGCTCAAACATCTAAGGGGAAAACCCACACTTAAAAAGAGGCACACCAAGTGGCTTGAACTCGGAGAGACTTTTCCGTATGTAATCAAGTAAAAGGAGGGTAAGGAAAATATTGTAGCTGACGCCTTGTCACAAAGATATACATTGATCAATTACCATGGAGGCAAAATTTGAGCATGCCAAGGGATTGTATGAAGCTAACACAAATTTTCAAGAAGCCTAGAAGTAAACAAGCAAAGCCCCTTTTGGTGCATTTTATCAACATGACAAATTCTTATTCAGGGAAAAGAAGCTTTGCACTCCCCAAGGTTCCATGAGGGAGTTACTAATCAGGAAAGCACATACTGGAGGACTCATGCACCATTTTGGCTGAGAGAAGACTCTAAGTGTGCTCATGGATCACTTTTATTGGCCGTATTTAAAGAGAGACATGGAGAGGTTATGCGCCAACTTCATCACTTGCTTAAAGGAAAAATCCAGGTTCTCTAAGATTGATCATTTCATCCCATGCAACAAGACCAACGATGCCACTCAAACGTCTGACCTCTTCTTCAAGGAAGTAGTACATTTACATGGAGTGCCCAGAACCATCGTTTTAGATCGTGACACCAAGTTTTTGAGATATTTCTCTAAGACGTTGTGGAAGAAGTTGGGAACAAATCTCCTCTTCTCGACTACTTGTTATCCACAAACCGACTGTCCAATAGAGGTAGTAACCCATACACTCTCAACCCTATTGAAAGCCATGGTTGGTAAGAATTTAAGAAATTTGTTGTCTTGCTTGCTTTACATTGAATTTGCGTATAATCATGCTAGGCATTCATCTACTAGGAAATCTCCTTTTGAATCCATTAGATCTATAAACCCTGCTGCCCCAAGTTATATATTCTAGTAGTGCAGGTGAAACAAAAGCAGACTTTGTGAAGAAACTTCACCAACGGGTCAAAGAGAATCTAGATAAGAAGATGGAGAAGTAGAAGCAGCAAGCTGACAAAGCAAGAAAAGATATCAGATTTCAACCGGGAGAATGGGTGTGGCTATACATGAGGCATGAGAGATTTCCCAACCAGAAGAATTCCAAGCTGGCGCCTCGAGGAGACAGACCAATTCGGGTGTTAGAATGGATTAACGATAATGCATACAAGCTGGAGTTACCATGTGAGTTAAACATTTCCCAAACTTTCAATGTCGCTGATTTATCTCCTTTCCATGCCAGTGAACCAATTAGGTCAAAAAAAATTATTGATGATTTTTTTGCATGAATTTTGCTTCTTTTATAGGAGAATTGATTATGTAACTTCCCCATCTCGCACCACTTGATTGTGCGATCTTGGCCAGGCATTTTTATGAATGGTTGGGATCGCACCCTTTCAGGTGGTAACCACCTTGGGCAGTTACAAGGCGATTACACGGTTCTTTGACCATCCACCCATATCTCAGCTGCTGTAACTCACCTAGCTTGGTAGTTAGCTGATCAGTCCACCTAGCTGGGTTAGTACTCAATCTGTCCACCGAGCTTATTAAGCTACTGCTCAGATCAAGAAGCTAGTACTTCCAGCTAGCTAGCTAGTGTTCCAGCTCGTCCAGCTAGCTCAGCTTACCTAGCTGGTTAACTCAAGCATTTAGCTTCTATTTTACTCGGCTAAGTCATTCAATCCATTTCTCGGCCATGACTAAGCCATTCTTAACCTTTCCTTAAACTTTCAACCAAGATCCTTAGGTTAATAAAACCATTCGTCTAGTTCTTTTATCATTCATGACTTAGACGAATTCCCATAGTCATCCCATTACCGATGTGTTTACCCACCAAATGTATCGTTTGATCCTTTTGGATTTGGTTAAGAGAATCTATCATTTCGAGGATCGAGTATGATTTGATACCAACTTGTAAGGCCCCGTCCTGGACGTTCTGGTGTCTGGGTACAAGGAGTATAACTTTGTGCCTTGTCACGACTAAACCTGCCTTGTCACGGCCGAACCTCCTAAAAATTTCTTTTTTGCTTTCAAATTCTTTCCTTAGTATTGGTTCCTTAATCTTTTCCTTAAATGAAGCGGATCATTTTCTTTGTTTAACCTCATCCTTTGTGATGGATCTCAGCCACGTCTCGCCTAGAAGATATATTGTCAATGGTGACATGAAGAGATCCTCCCATGAAACGACACTTAGCAATGAATCCATGAAGAGACAAAGAAAGGTGGTGAGGTGATTTAAGTCACAAAGGGATGCAAAGTGAACCTTTGATAAGTCAAGTGATCCTTGTGATTCACACCAAAGCGATCGGTTGTGATGGATATACGCCTCAACTTATTTGAATCAAACTAGAAAAGGTTTTTGATAAATAGATAGATTGATTTGCTCTTGATTCTACACGAGAATATAAGGAAAAGGAAAAAAAGGTTTCGAGACTAACACACCTAGTCTTAAAAACCATTAAACTCACTCGAAAATTACAAAGCATAAAAATGAGAACATTAAAACAAGTTTAAATTTAAAATGATAAAATGGCTCCTTGTATCCTTTTGGCCCCGTTAAGAGTGAAGAGAAAATGGGCCTTGTATTATGAGAAATAGATATGTTAAGGCCTTGGGGTTCTTAAGTTAGCAATGGGCAGTGGTGGAGTGGACTCTTTGCCTCATTAAAAACCTTGCCGAGAAAGCCCATTGGGACAAAAATTGGCAAGGGAAAAAGAGTACAAAGAATACTCTCTTCCCATTGTTAAACTTACTTTTTTGGTATTAAAATCAAAGTTGTTTGAGAAGCCTTGTCCTAAAGATCTTATTTGCTCCTTATGTTGTGAAGAAGTCCTCTGATTGCTTGTTCGAAAGACTTGGTCTTTAAACGGGTCATGGGACCAGTTGGTATTGTTAGACTCTCATCGGTTCTAAGATTTTCCTTTGATCAGAGAGGTTCCATGAGCTCCGGTTCAAGCTGCTCCTTGTGTTCAAGCTCATTCCTTTGATTTGTGCTCCTTGTGCTTCCTAGGATCATATCGTCCTCCCCCACTTGAAAAGGATTAGTCCTCAAATCCACTTCATCTGCAATAAGAGGGACCAAGTTAGAATTATCAAAACTGGAACTCATATTATACTTACCTTGCATCTCAAGTTGATAAGCATTGTCGTTAATTCTTCTTGTTAAGTTGAATGGACCATCAATCCTTGGCATTTGTTTGGATTTTCTTTCTGTTGGAAATTGTTCCTTCCTCAAGTGTACACATTTTCGTTATCCAACTTCAGAAATCATCCTAAAATAAGCAATGGGTTTTTCATTATGTATCAAAACAGCTCCATCTCTTGGTATCTCCAGGGAAATGTCAAACAAATACATGAGAGCTTCTACCTCTAGTGGCTCCTCTTTTGTACCTGCAATGTTGTCAACAAATTTGGCAAAGAGAAAGTGTATTATTACAGTCGTGGAGTTACTATAAAAAGGCAAAATATGTCTCAACTCGGATCAATGTAATATCCTTGTCAAGTTCCTCTTTTACTTGCATCCTATGACAAGAGTTTGGTTCTGAATGTTCTTTGAATAAACCTAACTCTTTCTCCATGTTTTCTTGATATAATAAACTCTTACTCACATCCCTTGAATCATGAGAAACAATCTAGTTAAAGAGTTACTTACCTGAATAAAGTTCTTGGTGTATTCGGTGTTTGTTGGATCAGGGGGCTCTTCTTCGATCAGGGCATTGTTGGTGACCAACTCGTCCCCTCTAGAGGTTAACTTACAAAAATCTCGTGGTAGCCATTGATAATTTTGGAATGAACCAAATGAGGATAAGTCCATTTTAGGCTCCATGGAAAACATGTGAAGTGAAGTGATCTAAGTCTCGTGTGGTAGGGGTCTTGAATGTTCTAGATAATCTCCTAGTCTCCAAATGTGGCTTTGAGATGCATCTTGATCAGAGCAAAGGATAGTTTCTAACACGCGCATGGGAAGCACAAAGGAAAATGAGACAATAGAAGAAGCATTGGAGGACCCAAGCATGCCAAATACAAACGAAAGTACCAAGATATTCAAGGAAACACTCATGGGATTTATTCAAGACATAAAGGGATCAATGCCTAAGGAAGCCATGCACCACCATGCAAAGACTGGTAAAGAGTACTAGATTGATTACGAGGACTTTTCTAATACTCTTTTTCCTTAATTTGGTATTATCCCAATGGGTTTTACAAGTAAGGTTTTAATGAGGCTATGCTTGTTTATATTTTCTTTGAATCCATCTTTATTCTTAACTCATTCCATAAGGAGGCCCAAAAAAAAGAGAATAATTCAAGGCCCATCTACTATCTAAGGAGGTCTCGCCAAAGCCAAGAACAAATAAGTCTACATTCAACGAATTGGAGTTATGTTTGGCAAGATGCTTTTACTTTTCTTTCTTTAATTTCTAGTCAAACAATTAAGTCATTTTTCTTTATTTTAAGTTCATGTTCACAATTTAGATTCATGTAACCCTTGGCCTATCTCGAGTTCCTTATAAACTCGGCCAAGAAGATCAATAAACACATTCAACTTTTTGATCAAACAATTTTGTTCTCTTTTGCGTTTTGCAAACTCTTTTGTTTCTTAGAGAAATTTTGGTGTGTCATATCCAAGGCATCACTGAGGTTTATCAAATGTAGCCCATAACACTTGTGTGACCATTCTATCGCCTGAATAATTGAGAAGTTCAAGAAAGGGTATTGGTCTTTGGTGCTTACGCCATCGGATTGATATATACACGTCTCATCCTCTAAGGATCCACCACCTAGTTCGTTGAAGAGTTCAAGCTAGGGGCTTGGGAATTTGGTTTATCACCGTCTTCTTGAGACATACACGTCTTATCCCCCGGTCTCGTTGAGTGCTATCCTTGGGAGATTTCACATTAGTTTCTTCATTCGGTAGCTTTGCTTGCAAACCAACATTTTTGTAAAGTGTATCATGATGATATCATGATTGACTCCGATTATGGGTGAATATTTCTTAATCATTAGTCTTCTTAGGGTTGATTTTCTGATGATTAATCAATCCTAGGCCTTGTGCTTGATCAGAAATCAATTTCTACATGTATTCTCCATATTGCTCCATGTTAACAGCTTTGTCATATGTGACAGCTGGGTTGGTTTTCTCATGGGGTTGTGGGGTTTGGAAGGCCGCATGATACCCTCTCTCTTGAAAAGGTTTTGACCCCAAAATTGTACAATATGCACCAAGAGAAAGCAAGTTAGCTTTCATTCATTTTTGGGAGTCTAGATAGTTACTTTGGGTTTTAATTGGTGGTGGAACATTTGGTGGTTTCTACTTGATCATCATGCTGCATTCAGCTATAGAAAATCGATTGTGGACCAGAACTATTTCAGCTTGAGTGAGTTCTCCTAATTCACGTGTTATTGCTCTTTAGTTGATACTTGGATTTGAAGTTTTTGTGGTAAATCTGGTGGTTCTTCCTTGTCCAAGATGGTGTTGGTGACTTCCTCACTTTCTTTATGGGCTAGAAAACATGTCATAAGCTTTGTATCTTCCTTGGCGGGTCTAGTCACCACACGGCTTGCTCATATTTGTTATCTTAGCAAGCTTGTGAAGTTGTTGACACAAAATGTTGATTCTTTTCCTTTGTGCTTCCTTCAGCTTTGTCACTCTCATGCTCTATAGTATGACCAGAATCAAAATCCTTTGACAAGAACAAGTGCAACACACAAGAATTGGAAATTTCTAAACATGGATTAACTACTTCACTACTTGAGTTTGGTGAGCACAATTTCGATGCTAATGAAATGATTGTTAGCTCATGTTTTGCAGGGTAGGTTGCAGCAATATGTCCTTTCTTAAAACATTTATAACACGTGATTTACTTGGATTTTTAATGATTAGAGGACTTACATTGCTTTGGTTCACCGTTTGATTCAAGTGATGGATTTAGGCTTTGCATGTGAACTACGTCTTGTTTCATGGCCTTCGTTGGTTGAGATGTTGCCTTAGCCTCCGGTTTCTTATTTAGGATGAGCTTGGGTACTTTCTTTGGTTGAGGGTTGTAATTCCTTTGGTGAATACGTTTTCCTCAGTAATTCCTTGAGTACTTCCCACGTGGTGATAGTTGGCTCTTTATTGTTCCAACGTTCATTTACTTCTTGCAACCACCATTTATGAGCGTCTCCAGTGAGCTGGCCAATTGCATAAAGCTAATATCTCCTTTTTCAGAATGCATTTGCATAATAGAGTTAAAGTGCATTAGCAAGTTGATAATCAGAATAAAACATAGATTTGGGAGTGTGAGATGTTTTATGTTGGCTGCTCCATGTTGATCTCAATGTGTTTTCTGGCGGGTTGGGATTAAGCTCTTGTTCCCTCCTTTGTCATGCTCTATGCTGATCTTGTTGAAGTCCTTGGCGAAGTGCATCCATCTTGCTGTTCATCACCTGTGCCATTGTTGTGATGATTGCTTCAATGATGAGTTTGTTGTTCCGGCTTGATCCTTCTTCATGTTCCGACATTTCGACCACTTGATGATCTGAAAAATCAAAACCCACAAAATCACCAGTAACTAGTTCTTTGAAACTAGAAACATTCGATCAAAAATTCAATGGATAAGGCATGAACACAAAATGACCACTCGGTAAGCTAAGGATCACGATAAAACCTAGAAACCAAATCTAAAACATTTTCAGAATATGATTGGTAAATTTATGCAATAGATCACCAGAAACAATTTCTCCACGAATTTAAAAATCAAATGAGCACTCGTAAACACAGATTATCGATCAGAACCCTAATATGAATTTGAAGAGCCCAAAATTCAAGAGACAAATAGACAGAAAAAACTTTCTATTCGTCTAAAACTGGGCTGAAACAAATCAGAAGATCACGATTTAACACTCAGTTTAGAAGTTCACACTCTAATCGTCACGATGTGGGTCACGAGAAAAGGAATACTCAAATTTATCCCTTCAGTCCAATTTTGTGAATGCTTCTAGACAACTTAAAGACTCCTTGATGATCTGAAATATAACACACGAGATCACCAGCCTCTTGTCTCTTTGAAACACAAAAGGATTCAATCAAAAACGCAAACAATCAAGCCTAGACAAAATGACTCCTCAAATCACCACGCGATAAACCCTAAATCATTTTCTAGAATTTTTTTTTCAGAACTTAATCGGTCAAACTAACAATAGATTGCTTCGAAAATGATCTCTAAATAATTTTATAAATTAATCTAACAAATTTTAAGACAGATCAAATCGATACAAGTGAGAATTCAATTCGAAAAAATGAAACAAAATCAATCTGATCAAAATTAAATCAAAATCGATAAGAACAATAAATGATTGATTGAATTCACTCAACTTCTAAGTGGATCTAATACTACTTAATGTGATCTCAGTCACAACTCGACAAGAAGATGAATTCTCCATGGTGACTTGAAGAGATCCTCCCACGAAACGACACTTAGAGGTTGAGAAAGGGGGATAATTTTTGGGAATGAATTCGTGAAGAGACAAGGCAAGGTGATGAGGTGATTGATGCCATCAAAGAGATCGGTTGTGATGGATATACGCACCAACACATTTGAATCAAACTAGAAATTTTTTTTGATAAAATATTGATTGATATGCTCTTGAGTCTACACGAGAATATACGGAGATGGAAGAAAAGGTTTCGAGACTAACACATCTAGTCTCGAGAACCATTAAACTCACTCAAAAACTACAAAGCATAAAAACGAGAACATTTAAACAAGTTTGAATTTCAAATGATAAAATGGCTCCTTGTATCCCTTTGGCCGTGTGAAGAGTGAAAAGAGAATGGGCTTTTTCTCATGAGAAATAGATAGCTTAAGGCAATGGGATTTGTAAGTTAACAATGCGCAATGGTGGAGTAGTCCCTTTGCCCCATTAAAAACCTTGTCGAGAAAATCAATTGGGACAAAACTCGACAAGGGGAAAAGAATATAAAGAATACACTCTTTCCATTGTAAAACTTAATTGGCTCGTATCAAAACCAAAGTGGTTTGACAAACCTTGTCGTATTGATCTTGTTGACTCCATATGTTGTGAAGAAGTCCTCTAATTGCTTGTATAAAAGACTTGGTGTTTGAATAGGTCATGGGACCGGTTTGCATTGTTAGACTCTCCTCGGTTCTAAGCTTTTCCTTTGATCGAAGAGGTTCCATGAGCTCCGGTTCAAGCTGCTCCTCGGGTTCAAGCTCATTCCTTTGATCCGTGCTCCTTTTGGTTTCCTAGGATCATATCAATTACTTAGCCATACAACCAACAATCCCCATTGGCTAAGTATACGATTAGATGAGGGTTCTATACCCACCCAAGGGGTTGGGGTTTACCATCTACTACATCTTGGTTCGCTGATACATGATACGATGTTTGGCTGATTGGTTTTCTCATGGGTTTATCAATAGAAGGAAACCTGAATCCTTTCAACCTTCCATTGGTTCTACCATGGACTTACCAGTTTTTTTAACCCATCAAGTCATCAGTGAATATACCGATTCTCCAGTCGGTTTTACTCATGGCCATTCATCGGTATTATCCTTGGTGAACCACGATCATAATAGACTTGACGGTTTCCTTCCTCTATACCTTTTAATGGTGATTTCTCTCTTTACTCGAGGAGATTTCACGTAAGACGATAGACTTCCACCCCTTGGGTGTGACAGATGACACCACTTTATCGTTCACAATTTTCTTGTTCCTTTTCTTAAGGAAGAGTCAATCCCTCTCCTTTGGCTGACTACCTAGGTAGATACACTTCTAAGTCACGATCGGTGCTCTGTGCTGTCGGATAGTCAATTCCGCTGGAGCATCCAAGGATCATCATCTTCTCAGATGTCCTATGGTTCCCACAAAATTTCCTTGATCCTTTACCTATCATTGACCTTCTAGAACTTACGCTTCTTCCCTTGACCTTGTTCTGCGATCTCGCCTCTTTCCTATGGTGGATTTTCTTTCTTTTCCAGTGAGACTTCACCCTTGCATGAGAACAGCCTTTAGGTGTGTGAATTCTCGATGATTGTTATGCACGAATTATGCTTCTTTGTATAGGAGAATTGATCATGTATCTTCCCCCATCTCGCACCCCTTAGGCAGTTAACAGGCAGTTAAATAGTTCTTTGTCCATCCATCCATGTCGCAGCTGCCGTACCTCTCCTATCTTGGTAGATAGCTGAGTTAGTACTCGATCAGTCCATGGAGCTGGTTAAGCTACTGGTCAGCTCAGCTAGCTAGTACTTCCAGATAGCTAGCTAGTACTTCCAGATAGCTAGCTAATGTTCCAGCCCCTCTAGCTAGCCAGCTTACCTAGCTAGTTAGCTCGAGCATTTAGCTTCCTTTTTACTTAGTTAAGTTATTCGGTCCACTTTTGTGCCTTGACTAAGCCGTTCTTAACCATTCCTTGAAATTTCCCCCAAGATCCTTAGGTTAATAAAACCATTCGTCTAGTTCTTCTATCATTCATGAGTTAGAAGAATTTCTATAGTCATCCCATTACCAATGTGTTTACCCACCAGACGTATCGGCCCCATTTTTCTGGCAGGTGCTCTCCCTTAATGTGGTAGGGCTCTGTTTAAGGTCTTGACGTTGGCCTGATTAAAAAACGCATCCTCGTTGTAGCAAAGCCCATGTACAATGCTAAAAATTGAGTCAAAACCAAAACTTTCACAGGAATAACACATATTTCTAAACAACTTAGAGTTCGAATAAATTAAGCCTTGTCATGGCCGATTGGGGTTAGTATTCATTAAGGTGGGTAGAGAAGGACACGAAAGATTCTTCCGATCAAGTTCCAATGGCAGAGTCTTGAGGCACGAATCCAACGGCCAGGGAATTAGCGGCTGATCGCGATTCATCAGTCGTAATTCTCCCAACATCTATCCATTTTAAATCACCAGTCCATTACCGAGCTGTGATTGCATAGGTAATAGAGAAAGCTAGAGCGGAGGCAGTAGATATGAAGGTGAGAACAGGGGTAGGAGTAGGGCACCTAGTTGCAGTTTGCTTGAAGCATTGTTAGTATCATACGCAGTCAGAATTAAAAATCATCATCAATCTTTTTCAGGCTATCGAATCAGCATAGGTTTTTGAATAGTCAAGCCTACTTGATAAAGGATGGCTAGCATTCATTAGTACGTGTGGATCCACTGTAGGGGTTGGTTCAACCACTCGACGACCAGCACTTGCCATTGAAAAACCGCTTATTCATGTTTTCTATTATTATGAATAAAAGAAGAAGAAAAGGAAGGGTAGTGATACCAATATTCACTCAACACCAAAAAAGCTTCTAAAACAAGATCAAAACTTCACGGATTTCATCAAGATTAATAGTCATAGGAAAGGTACACTCGAACGAAGAAAGCTTCCTAAAAAAGGTCAAAACTTCGCGGTCAAAACTTAACGGATTTCATCAGGATGAATAGTCATAGGAAAGCTTCTAAAACATGGTTCTAAAAAAGGTCAAAACTTTACAAATTTCATTAGGATTAATAGTCATAGGAAACATAAACTCGAATGAAGAAAATATCGGTTTTGCAAGGTCGCCATTACATTTGAAATTCGAATGTTTAGTACATTCCTTCCTGAAATTCTGTCCGTGTGCTCAGAGGGGAAGGAATTTGGGAATCGGGGTAAGAAGGTCCTTTTATGTTATAATTCATTTTTGGTCCATAACTCAACAAGCCAGTGTATTAGCTTCCGGCGGAATCCGCTTTAAGGGCCCTGTCCTTCGATTATAACAAGAGATGATTCACGCTAAACTAGGATGCTTGGATATTGCGTACTTTTTCTGATACCTAGCACAAAGAAATCGAGTGCCGCCGGTTCAGGTATTGAACCGAAAGATATCTCGAGCGGAGGAAAAATCTCTCGGGGATCAATTTTTCACATTAGTCTAAGTTGTGGAGGTATTAGCTCTGGCATGAAGGCCAAAGATTAGAATATAATGCTGACTTCTATTTCTTAGCCATGTATAGAAGATCGGGGAAGTCTTAAAAGTGAGTGCATCGGTCTTATTCGATTACTTAATAGAAGTCAGTCACTTTCATTTTTGAATTGCTGAGAGAACTTAGGAAAAGCTTATTTGTGACTATGAGCAAAGACCCGCAGTAGTGATGGATACAAGTGGGCTATGAGACCAGGGTGGGGTTGATAGACTGAGTCAGAGTAGAAAAAAGTGGAATTAATGGGAAGACTTCATTGCAAGAATCAATCATATGGAGGTAGGATTTCCTTCTTCCAATGGGAAGAAAGTTAATAATGTACGGGGTAAGGCCGGTCTAGGTACATAGTTACATCATAAACAAAAGCTCTTTGTAGAATTCTGACTTTATGGGCAGTTAGGGGAAATACGTTTTCATTGCGTAAATCGAGGTCGTGATGCAAGAAGACAATGACTCCTTGGAAGGAAAGAGATTACAAAAATCGGCGCTTGGCTGTCAAGCGCAACTCTTTGATTTGGTTTCCTTGTCGAGTCAATTCGTTCTTCCAATTCTGCAAGACTGGTTAAGTCGCAGAGCTGCACTCTTCTTTTTTCTTGTTTTTTGCATAAAAGTTGGATATGGAATAGAAAGCACATACAAGCTAGAACTGACAAGTAAGCCTACTCAATATCCAACTTGTATGTGCTTTCTATTCCATATCCAAATTTTATGTGCTTTCTATTCCATATCCAACTTGTCAGTTCTAACAAGTAAGCCTACTCAATATCCATAGCAGCCTCGACTTTCTTTTCTGAAGTCGCTTTCTCGATACAATAGAAAAGGCCTAGACTACATACATAAATATACAAATATACAAAAAAGCCTTGTCCAAGGCCTCTTCCATAGAAGCCTTGGCAAGTAGTCTCCCACCAAAAAACTCGCAATCAAGCCCTCACACCCCTACTTTGTTAAAACCCCATTTTCCCAAACTGATACCTCTAATAAAATGTGGCATTCTCTTATCTTGTTCGTATTCTAGTTAAAACCTCTTCTGATAGGTATGTTCATATCCTTTATCTATCAGTAATGGATGAAATTAACTCATCATAATCAATCTAAAATGTAAATTAGGCCATGATGGCTGCATCTTAAACTGTTCGTTCACCCGAAAGTGTTCTCAATACGCTAAAAGGGTAAATCATATGGGCACTTTCACACATAAATTATAGTGAATAATGAAGTTCCTTCTCGATTTTTCATGCTAGCAAATGCTCTACTTCATATCATCCCATCCAGACCTGCGTGCTATTTCACCAATGATCATGTAATTCTTGAAAAAGGCAGACCCACATATGGGAGCCTGACCATGCACCAAAATAGAATGACCTATATGGCTTTTCCTTCGTTATTTGAGTGTCATGGTGGAAACATTATTGTAGCGCCCCTGGCCTAACCCACGACAGATCCAAGGAGAAAAGCAAAGATTGAAAGAAGCAGGATCAACATTTGTTACAAGGTGTAATTATGTAAGGAATCATATAGAATACGGAGATGGGGTTTTGGTGCCTTAAATCGTATAATATCGGACAAACAAATAGTTATCTCTTGGTGCTTGAGAGACAAGAGTTTGATAAATTAGTTGCCTAATATTCTGGTAAGAATCACGAATCGAAGGTTCAAAGAAAGAGTTTATTCTTCTGGACTTGAAAATGGAGTTTGTTGGAAATTGTGGGTGATCTAGTGCATTTTTCTCATAAAGACGCATGAAGTCAGGAAGGACATGTTAGGCTTATTAGTCTTAATCCGTTCCCAAAGGGTAATTCCTTGGGTATTGCAGCTAGGGCTAAATCTCGAGATTGAGGCCATTCCTTAGTACAAGCGTTAAGTGATAATTATTCCTTTTGTAGTGTCAGCCTCCAACTTCACCCTTTCTTTTCAGTCGAGTTACTAAATTACTTCTCCACTCAACCAAGTGAGGTGCATCTTCCGATTTGTTCTCTTCAGCCCGCCATTTCCTCAACCATTGTCCCTTCACATGATACCTTAATTTAATGACGGCTACTTCCTTGGTACTCATTCAGTCGTCCTCTACTATCGAACCTGATACTACACCAGCTCCAACCACACTTTCTCCAATAGTTCCGCCGTTATTATCATCTACATCAACCTATGAGAGGGTACCAAGCCTTCCTGTTGTTGTTGAATTATTCGGTTGAAGCTGCATCCATCATCCCATATTAGCCATTATTGCGTCATTTTCAGCCTACATCACAACATCCTATACTTACTCCCTCCCATAATGGTACAAGAAATGCTAGGACTTTCCTTGCTACGAAGGACCATGTTCCACAATCCTTTCATTCCATTTTATCGACATCTTCCTCAAATGAACCTACTTCCTACTGGCAGGCACCTGAAAGATGATAAGTGGAAAGCTGCAATGGAGGATGGTCGAAGATCAGGGCAAGAGGCCGCTGCTCAGGAAAGGTGACCGAAAATAGGCCATGCTTCAGGATGTGATATAAGAAGCTATGCGGCGTGATATTAGTGGGCCCAAGAAGTGGAGCCGAGCGGGGGGGGGATGCTATGATGATGTAAGAGAAGAACAAGACTGAAAGAAGAAGGGAATAGGAGATGTTAACACAAGGAACAATGGGCATCCCTGCTAGGAAAACAAGCAAGAGTAGAATGACGCGAAAGACATGACACAACTCTTCTATCGCCATTGCTACCAAAAAGCTAACCAACTGAAAGAAATTACAGAAGATTTGTTAAGAGTTATACAAAAATCAAAATCTTTCGTCCCTTTTTTTCTACTTAGGTGGAGCAATCCAAATTCTCGACATAATAGAAAAAAGATTTTTATTCCTGTGTATACACCTCAACAAATTCAACCCAAGGACCTCAAATACACATTAAAATGTTAACCACTATTCTTTTTTTTGGTGATTCCTCTCAG
Source organism: Cardamine chenopodiifolia (assembly GCA_963922655.1). Taxonomy (NCBI): domain Eukaryota; kingdom Viridiplantae; phylum Streptophyta; class Magnoliopsida; order Brassicales; family Brassicaceae; genus Cardamine; species Cardamine chenopodiifolia. The sequence goes on from OZ000464.1 coordinate 3,070,202, forward strand.
TGAAATTGTCCATGTTCCACTAAGTTACTTACGGATGCATGCATGTAGTCCGAGAACATTTCAGGGTGAACACCCATCCGAACAAGAAGAGTCAATAGTTCAGCATTTAGGATGTAACATTTAGCAACCAAAAAAGTCTTTAACCCAACAAGTGCGCTCCAAACCAAGCTAGATAGTCTCCTATAACTAGGCTCAACAACATGCCTGGACTTTGATTCTTATTATTCCTACTAGATATCAAAACCATAAGGATTGGTTCCAGCCATGAGTTCCCAGATGACATAAGTGTTATTGAATGGCCCATTCCATAAAATCTTTGAGAAGGCCCCCAATCTCATATTTCATGGTGACGTGGCGGTAGAGTTTGCGTCTATGACTGCCTCCCCAGTCGTTGCAAACACTGAGCAAGAACAGTAAAGGGCGCACAAACTATGTCTTTGAAAAAGGATGTGATTCACCAAGCTGGGACAAACTAAGCCATCTGGGATTGGCGAGCAGATTAGGAATGCAAAGGTTATTACTTCGAAAGGAGACCAGCCCACTAATACCACAAAAAAATCCTTGCCCTTTTCCTTCGCTACTAGGAAATTAAGCAACCTATATTAGCATCGGACACTGAGTCAAATTGATTATGTCATGTGCAACGTCAATCAATGATGGTTCATTAATTTCCATATATTTAGACTCCTTCCCCTTTCCCTACTACGAAAAAATTGAGAGGAGCCCGAACCTAAAAAAGAACGAAAAAGGAAGCTTTTTGATTTGCTCCCCATTCTCTATTAAATAAAGCTTGCCCTCGAGCCCTGGACACGTCGGTCAGGTCTTTTTCCATGTTGTTCTGTTACTGCCACGAGAAAGATGCACATAAGAGGTATGCCTAGCGCGCGGAGAATCTGTTATGAATTTCTTTTGTCTGTGTAGGGAACTATATGATTTTTTCCCCTGTTATATTAAATTAATATAAAAAGAGGTCAGTGGTATGACCCCTATTGCTTGTTTTGTTTGATATAATATTAACCGGGGATGACTTCTGTAAGAGGTGCAGCTATAGTACTAAATTCCTTCACGAATCGCCTATCGAAGCCAGCTAAACCATGAAAACTTCAGGCTTCTCCAACAGACTTTGGACTTGGCCATTCCCGTATAGCCTTTACCTTCTCCTCATCCACTTGTATGTCCTGTGTACTAACAAAAAAACCTAGAAATACAAGGTTATATGTGCAAATGTGCAAAAGGTGTATTTTTCAAGTTGGCTTATAATTTCTCTTTTCTAAGAACTTCTAACACACAATGCAAATGTTCTTTGCGCTCCACCAAGTTCTAACAATAAACCAGAACATCATCAAAATAGAAGACTACAAAGATCCCTATGAATGCTCTTAAAACATGATTCATTAAATGCATGAATGTAGTAGGCGCATTGGTTATGTCAAATGGCTTGATGAATGATTCATATAAACCATGTTTAGTTTTGAAAGTTGTTTTCCATTCATCTCCTTTTTCATGCGGATTTGATGGTATCCACCATTTAAGTCAATTTTAGAAAACACACTAGACCCATGCAACTCGTCTAACATGTCATCTAACCTAGGGATGGGATGGTGATACTTTCACGTGATTTTGATGATAGCTTGGCAGTCAACACACATATGCCATGAGCTATCTTTCTTGGGTACAACAGGATGGGCATGACACAAGATCTCAAACTTTCACAAATGTATCCTTTTCCATTAGTTCACTAACTTGTCTCTGAAGTTCCTTGTTCTCCAAGGGATTCGTCCTATAAGCTGGCTGATTCGGAAGTGAGGCTCCGGGTACAAAATCAATTTGGTGTTTTATCCCGGGGATTAGTGGCAGACCACTCAGTTTTTCATCCAGAAATATATCTTCAAAGCCCTGCAAAAGAGACGAGATCTCGCTCGGTACTACCGGCTCTATGTCAGTCATGCTCAATAGAGCTTCTTTAAACACATACAAAATACAATGTTGTTTGGTGTATATCACTCTCTTTATTTCACTGACTCCCACATAAAATTTAGAGTGTTTTCTCATGGGTAAGCTCTCACACGCCCTTGGCTTGGTTTCTCTTAAACTCTCACTTTTTTGTGCTGATTAGTGTTTAGGGGTTCACACATTGTCTTACTACTTTTCTCAAGATATTTTTGATCTTGGTAGACTTCTTGTGGAGACATTAGATGAAGTGTAATTCTCCTCCCGTTGAACTCAAACAAATGCGTGAAGTCGTCGTGGGTTACTCGACCATCGTATTGCCATGAACGTCCCAAAAGGATGTGGCCAGCCTCCATTAGCAAAAAGTCACATAGGAATTCATCTTTGTATTTGTCGATAGCAGAGGGAATCAAATGTTTTTGGAGTTGTTAAGCCATTGAAAATTGTAGGGTTTAGGGTGGTTGATTGTGGTCAGTCCGAGCTTCTCAACCATCGATGTACTAGCAATGTTAGTACAACTTCCTCCATCGATGATAAGACTACACATCCTGTTGTTGACTTGACATCGGGTATGAAATAGATTTTCTCTTTGTTCGTCGGTCTTGATTTGGTGCTGAATGCTCCAGGCCCTTCTTGTGACTAATAATTCTCCGTAGTAAGATATATTTATCCAATAAAATGAACAAACCAGTTAGAGTAAAGTTGTTCTCACAAGTGTTTCACTCTCGCTCTCAAGTGTTTGACTCCTTTCCAAACCCACAAAAATCAAGCCCAAAGGTAGAACTGATGTTTCCAAAGAGATAAACAGAGTGTTTCCCAAAATATATTTCACTCCAAATGTTTCCCAAATGCCCCAAACACTCAAATGAGTTAAAAGAATGATCAAGTGATTTAGAACAGTCGCTTAAACTACCCAAAATGACAATCTAGACTACCCTAGACATTGATATTTTTTTTTTATAAGATTTTTTTTAAACTATTTAGATCAAAGCGGAAACTAATTTGGAAAATTAAAACCAAATAAATTGAAAAATAATTTGAATGGGGTTTTTGATAACAATTTTTCTCGTAGGGGTGCGAGGGATCCAAGTGTTGATCGGGTGTTAGACGGATCGTTAATCTACAATGACCGAGTGATGATCAAGTGGTGTGACCATGTGTTGAGGAGTAGCGATCGAGGGATCTCCCCGTACCCGTATTGGTTTCTAGCCGAGATACCGTAAGGCTCATGGTTTAGGGATTTGCCAATAAATGATAAGGAAGTTCATCGGGTGGTGATCAACAAACCAGTGCGATGAAGGGGTGTGATGGTGGTGACGGTTGGATGGTGATCAGTGGTGGTGGTGATTGGTGGTGGAGTGACCAGTGGATGATCGGACACGAAGGTGGCTGTTGGTGATGCGGAAGTGGTAAAGACGAAAGGATTGGATGGTGGTGGTGGTGGTGATGAAATGGCTTTGCTGGTGATGGTGAAATGGTGGTGGCGGTGTGGAATGGTGGTGATACCATATGATACGTTCTTTATATATATATATAGAGATGGAGATGGATCGATAGAGATGGGTGTGGATGATGGTAGTGATGATAGAAGTGGAGTCGATGAGTGTCCACCGATATCAAATGATATGTTTCCTCCCAAGGATTGCACTCAACAAACACTGGGGATAATCCTCGACTTCTAAGAGATATGCAAAGTAAGATATCTAGGTATATTAAACCTAAGTCCCAATACTTCCTTCCTAAAACATTCTAAAGAATCTAGGCGGTGGAGATCTTGATGAAGAAGATAGAGTAAACACCAACGCTAGGTATACTAAACCTAGAACTAATGCTTGCGACTTGTCGCCTCAATGCTTTCAATGGTAGGATGGCCACACAAGTGTTATGAACTATACTTGAAAAATCTCAGTGATTCCTAGGATATGACACACATAGACGAACCAAAGGTTTCATAAGGAACAAAAGAGTTTCCGTGAAAACAATGAAAAGTTTGTTTTATTAAAAAGTTGGGTTGATTTTATTAAGTTTCTTGGCCGAGTATATATAGAACTCGAGATAGGGCAAGGGTTACATGAATCTAAAGAGTGAACATGAATGTAGAAATAAAGACAAATAACTTAAGTGTTTTCACTAGAAATTTGATATAAAAGAAGAATGCATCTCGCCAAACTTGAACTCGTTGTACCATCTAGGATTCATTGAATGTAGTCTTCTTTTGTTACTTGGTTTTGGCGAGATCTCCTTTGGGTTTGGATGGGCCCTGAATTCTTCTCCTTTGTTTGGGTCTTCCTATGGACTAAGTAAAGAATAAAGAAGGATTTATAGAGAAAAGAAACAATCTCAGCCACATTAAAACCTTACTCGTAAAACCCATTGGGATAAAAGTTAGTTAATGAAGAAGAGTACTAGAAAAATTCTCATAATCCTTCTAGTATCCTTTACTAGTCATTGGTTGAAGTAACAACAAGGAAATGTGATGCGCAACTTTCTCCGGAGTTGATTACATAGATTCTTCAATGATTCCCATGAATGCCTCATGCAAACACTTGACTCTTGCTCGAGTTAGTGGCCCATTTGACACTTGAATTGGATCCTTATCTCGGTTGCTTCCTATGATCGTATTAGGACTCTTCTCTGCAATATAAGTGGCATGTGGAGGAAGAAAGGGGAAACTTTTAATGTGGCTTGGCTACTAACCACCTCGGTGTGGTTCAACTTGATGAAGAGCCTTTATGCCAACAATAACTGCTTTCGAAGCGGAGGTTTTGACAGTTTTTTGGGCTTCTGAAAGTTTAAGCACTAACAAGTGAGAGTGGAAGATGATCATGACTATAGAGAGGTGGCGGAGGCAAATCATGCAACCACAAGTGTGGTATTTGCATCAGAACCTCCTATGTCAAAGATATTCTTATCTCATGGCAATTGAAGGTTGGTCTATTACATCATTGAAAAAGAACCCAACAAAGCGGCATCAGAACTTAAGAGTGTCACTCGAGACCAAACGTATCAATCTTATATATCTAGCGAGGAACCTCGATGGTTGGATGTTGTTATATCGAATAAAGATAGGAGAGGTTGGCCCTAGAGTGAAGTTTTGAAGTCCTAAAACAGACCCTTCCAAAGTTCCACCTGATTTTACTTGATACTCAATATAAAAGCTAAAATTGTCAGCGGAATAGCGAGTTTGAAGCCGGTTAAAGGGGCCTCTAAGACGAGAAATCCTTGTTTGAAAGAGTCAACAGAGCAATGGATTATTTTTTGTTACTAGTTTGTAATAAAGTCTGATGACCACAACAGGGCTTGTTGAATGGCAGGATTGACTAGAAATGGAAAGGTATGGCTCATCCATCTCAAATGATCCTCAATCAAAGATTTTTTCTAGTGGTTCGTTTAAAAGATCTGTACTAAAAACATCCCTCCCAATTCCTACTGGGAAATCACATAAAGACTACACAAAAAAGCACCATCAGGTGCCAGGAGTGCGGCATCCAGCCACATTTGCTTCGATTCAAGTATCGGCACCGATGTCCTATTTCGTCAGATTCGACAAGCCTCCTACCCCGGACCAAAAGAATTGGCTAGTGGATCTGGATAACCTTTCTTCCCTTCTACTTTTAATAGTCGATCTTATACAGGTACTAAAGAGGATTCATTGATAGTGTTCAACATCCCTATAGCGCTTCTAGCCAGTCTACCTTAATAAAATATCTTCCAGGAAATCCTGTTTCAGTTGAAATAGAAGTCAGCCTTTCTATGGTTTAATATATTCATGTGACTGATCTTACTAAGAGCAGCTACTGGATTTAATTACTAAAGACCCTTCATTACCACTTTATTGATAAAGAGATTGACTGCTCTAGCTACAATGGTCTCACTTTTACTACTCTTACCTCTGATTACAAAGGATAAACCGAGTAGACTACTTACAAACAACAAGAATGAATGTGACCCAAATTCGGCTACAAATGAATGAATAGACGGGTTAGGAACTAGAACCGTATCCTAACTCAAGGCCCTAGAAAGGTAGGGCGAATGATGTAGTAGGAACATATTACTTGTTCCTTGATACTGTTGGAACGAAGTGTACTCATCCTCAAATATATATATAATTTTATGCTCAATAGTGATAGAAATATTAGGAGAGGGAATATAGTTAGAAGTAGCTACATTCGCATATGAGGTCTACCAACAAGATCTCAACAAGAATCACTAGGCTTAACTCTCTCTTCACCGAATCACCATAGTGAGAACACTTCATCCACATCCACTTCTCCACTACCATAAAAGAGCTTGAATCTTTATATCGGGCAGGCCATAACTAAACACCATATTCAAAGTCACTCCTCGAGGTAGGTAAACAACTTGAAGAGTTAGATGAAGGCGATCAGCAGTCTAGGGGGAGAAGCAAGTTTATTCCTACTTGTTGGAGCTCAAACCTTCCTTACTTCTATTTTATTTGAAGAATAGATTGTGACCAGCTATTTGAAGATCTTTCTTTGTCAGAAACAGATTCTTCACCTAAATTAAAATGACTAGTATCTTCTTTACCTCCTCTGTGATTGGACGTCGATAGGGATTGCTAACAGCTACCAAGCAAGTATTTCAAAAGCCTAAGAAAGAGCTTTAACTATTCTTACTATGAGTTCCCACTTTGACTAGGTAGCCCTTTTCTTTAACGATTCATATGACCTCCAAAAGGAGGGCAGTACACTAATCGGAACAAACTGTGGGTTCTTGCTTCTTTAGAACATTCATTCTATTATCGGGACATCATAAGCAAGGAGTTTACTAAGAGAGTATTGGATCTAGCAGTCAAGTTACTTTGTACTTTGATAAAAGCACTTTTCATTGATGATGAATGAAATGGGTCTTTTTCATGTGATAAAGCTCCTAGGCCTTATAATATACATCAAAGAGCGATTGAATTCCCCCGTAATCCAAAATATGACTCCAAAATCCTCCAAGTACTCACGTATTTCAACGTCCCAAGGGGCATTAAAGACATGGAGATCTTGGAACCGAGGTCCTATGGAAGGAATAAGACCTTGGAACAAGACCCTTTAAAAGGGTATTTTGGGACCTTTTTCAAGGTCATTCGCTCTAGGCTATGGGTTCAACGGGTGTCTTTAAAAATAAATAGTTTCATCACATCTAAGGTGCAAAGAGTAACCTCGATACATGTACAAATTTTGAATGCCTCATGACCTATTGTTCGATCGTGAAAAACCAACAAAGGGTGGTTGGTTGAGATCTTAAGGAAGAAATACTGACCCAAATACAGAATGGAAGCCAAAGCCACATGGATTCTTCATGTGTTTGGGTGAGAAAATCATATCTTTATCAAAGACAGGTTGTTGCTTACACTTCAATGAGCTCAGTGGAGAGTCAACAATGGTATTTTGATAGTGGATTTCTGGGCATATGAATAGTAATCAAAAATCCTTCAGAAATTACACTTGAAGGAAAGCAAAATGATTTTTGGTGAAGGTAAAGAAGGAAAAATCAGAGGGAAAGGAAACCTCAAAGGATTGAATTTACCGGAGCTGATGAATGTTTACTATGTTCAGGGGCTTTCAACAAATTTATTAATATGAGCCATCTTTGTGATGTGGGATTAACAGTGATTTTCAACAAAGCAAAATGTTGGGTTATCAATAAACAAGGTCAAGTGGTTCTCTCAGCGATAAGAACAGACAATGATTACTACATGTGGGATAAATCTCAAGCATGCCAGTAGGGTAAACTGATGAAGAAAAATATGTCTGAAGGGCATGAGTTGTAATATTCCTGAGGGAGTGATCGGAATTAAGAAGTCATGTTAGGAGAGGTATTTATTACTGGTATGATAAGAATCATCTATCACAAAGTTCTTAAGGTTTTTTCAAAGCTATAGCCAATGGAAAATATGAGTATGGGGAGAAATATCAGACATCTCGTGGATATTCAAGTGAAGCAGCTGAGTGATGAAACTTTTGTTGTTTAAAATTCATATGTTAGAAACCTATTGGAACAGGTTGAGATCTGTTCAAGCGAGTAGGCAAGGCCTGCAATAAGAACTACATTGAAGTTGGCAAATGATGAATCACGTTTATCTCTTATCACCCCTAAGATCAATCACTGGGAAGCATTAGAACGAATGATCCAGTAACTATGGGGATTGTTGAACTTCAAGAACGGTTACCCAACATACAAATGTTAGAAGTTAGTTGGCCTTGGTGATACAAACTGGATGAGGAACATCAAAAAGCAAGGAGGTGTATCTCTATCACAACCAGAATCTGAGTTACTGCTCTCAAAACTACTGTTGTACAAGTGTTTCATGACTGAATCATGCCAATCAAGTTAGGTGAGATTATTGAAAGGACATGGTTCAAGAATTTTTAACTAAGAGACTTTGGGTCGAAGAAGAAGGGTTCAGTTTATGAGGGAGAATCATAGATTCGTCTGGAATATTTACTTCCTACCTTCCTCGAGTATAAGGTGCACATGCGCCCTGTGAAGAAATTATGTATCATTACATAATACCTTGATTTGTCAAACGAAGCTTCTAGACCTTGAAAAACGTGGAAGCTGTTCCAACAAGTGATAATCTAGGTAATGTGGCAATAGTTAATGATTTGGATTGTACACCACGTCTAAGAGCTACATGGAAAATTTGCAGAGATAAATCAGTTTTTGTAGAGCTGCTACAAATAACTCTCACTTATTGGTTCAGCGACTTAGTCACATGAAAGTTTGAAGCATGATACAAGGTGTTGATCAAGGAGTAACAGAGCTGGAAGAAATTGGGATTTTTGTGTGGAGCATGCAGTCAAAGTAAACAAGCCAAAGTGCAACACGAAAGAGTTCAGGAGGTTCAAACCAAACAAGTGGTGGAGCTCATTCATATGGATTTAATGGGTTCGATGCGTGTGGTTAACTAATCAAGAAAAATGTATGTGCTTCTTCTTGTTATTGATTTTTGTAGATTTATGTGGGTTTGATTTAGCAGGAAAACATCAGAAATATTTGAAAGCTTTGAAATTCTTGCACTACAACTTCAGAACGTTAAAGCAGCAATCAAGCATATGACATCGGAAAATGGGACACGAGTTGGAGTACATTGCAAAAAAAATTTTAAAACATGTGTTTTTGTTACTATGAGGAGCTGAAAATATGAATTTCATAAAAAATTTTGTTATAAATTCCACTTTGAGAAAGACCTACCCGCCATGCCTTAAAAAATCAGTTAGTAAAGTGTGTACATGTTCGGTTGAAAGGTGATGATGGAAGAGATAAAATGCAAAAAGGAGCAGTAAGACACATTTTATCTCATTAGATGAAGCATGCGTTTATATAAGATCTAGAAAAAGATAAATCTTGCCTATGGGAGAAAGATTAGCTAAACAAATAGAGAGGAAAAGAAAATCAAAAGTTCAAAGGGGTGCAAAATGTCAATCACCCTATTCTCTCCCGATGCAGAAAGGAGCAATAAGAAGTATCTCACAAAACATCAAATTCTCATGTTGTCAAGTGCTCGTGACCTCTCCTTTGATGATCACAGCCGGAGTTCGCTTTCATGTTCTGATACACTCTCATCTGTTGATTGGGACTCGCTGATTCTTGAGGATATATAGGTGTGAAGACTAATTTCAGTGGATCAGCATGTGTGAAAGCTCCTCAAGAATGAGAAATAGCTACAGTGGTTGGAACGGCAAGTCGAGTGTTCCCACAACTTCTCACTAAAATCTAGACTGAACATTGTGTTCCTGGTTCTTGTTTCAATCTTCGTGTTGTCCTCTGTTGCAAATGAGACTGAAAGGTGGTGCACATATTCAAGGAAAAACATGTACATAGTGAGAAAAGGGTTCCAAATTTTTGAATTGGACTCTAAGGTACTTTGTGTGTGAATCCCCTTGTTTTCTCTAAAATCATTCCTTAATTGAATGTTCTTGTTGATGCGATGAGGTTGAGTGAATTGTATGAATACATTAGATACTGTGTGCACTAATGTTTGGTTTTGAGTTGAGTGTGCGAAACAGGAAAGTTTTTGTGCCAACATCACTCAACCAAGGAAAACAGTGTTAGACGGTTTTGAGCTTGCCAACTCTGGCCGTTCAATCAAAAGAAGTTCCCCCAGCTCGTGTTCATTGATCAGCATTCATTGGTTTATGATTGAAACATGTGTTCTGTGTCGACATATGTTTGGTTAAAATATGAAATCAACATGGGTGAGAAGAACAAGGTGAGTTTCATGGTTTTTGCTCCATTTTATCTTCCTCGTTAGCCGCAGTTCCTTTCAAGCCAAAGGGTTGTTTTAAGATCATTAACGCGATGATATCTATGGACGAGTCCAGCCACTGGTTGAGGCTTTATGGGGTGCTACCCTGACTCTTTTATGTTCAACTTCCGCTACTTTTTGTTTTTGCAGGAAGTTAAAGTCCTTGAAGCCAGCCATATGCAACCTAAGTCGAAATACACTCCACCACCTAACGAGGAGGACAACCGCAGCATATGAAGTTCTTTGTGAAAAACAGAAGCAAACTCTCTCTACGCCTGATGCGAGCTCGCTTCTAAGTGAATCTCGAGCTTTTGATTCCTGGGAAAAATTGTCAGCTCTTGAGGAAAGTTACTTAAGGCAGAAAGTTAAACTTCACTGGTTGAATGTCGATGACAAGAACAATAGGTTTTTTCATAATGTTGTCAAGGAAAGAGAAGTGAGAAATTCAATAAACATGATTCATTCCCAGGAGGGTGTGATGTTAACACATCGGGAGGACATAAAACTTGAAACCACTCGTTATTTTACTTACTTGTTTAGCATGAATTCGCAAGGTTATACATGTATTTCTCCGGAGGAACTCTCGAATGTACTGTAGTATAGCTGAAGTCACTGATTCCGAAATAAAAATGTCTTTGTTCTCCATGCCTACCAACAAGTCTCCTGGCCCGGATGCTTTCACGGTGGAGTTTTTTAAGGCAGCTTGGAATATAATAGGGAATGACTTCATAGTGGCGGTTAAATCCTTTTTCAGTTATGGCTTTTTGCCGAAGGGGCTTAATACCATGATCTTAGCCTTAATCCCGAAGAAAACAGGAATCATTGGTATGAAAGATTATCGGCCAATCTCCTGCTGTAACGTCTTGTACACATTCATCTCAAAGCTCCTCGCGAATCACCTAAAAGAATTTCTTCCAGGTTTTATCTCTCAAAACCAATCTGCTTTCATTGAATATTGTTATATGATGGAAAATCTGCTGCTAGCCTCTGAGTTGGTAAAAGACTACCACAAGGAAAACATTACATCTCTCTACGCCATGAAGATTGACATATCAAAGGCCTTTGATTCCGTTCAATGGGACTTCTTACTCAATATCCTTAGAGCATTGCAGCTTCCGACACAATTTATTCATGGATTGAGCTGTGTCACCACTCCATCTTTTTTGTTCCAGCTCAATGGAGATTTCTCGGGTTTCTTTAGAAGTGAGAGGGGTCTACGCCAAGGTTTTTCTCTTTCTCCCATCCTTTTTGTGATTTGTATGAACTGTTTGTCCAAGTTGTTAGACAGGGTGGCGATAGATGGTACTATTGGTTTCCACCGGGCTACAAGAGCTTGAACCTTACTCATCTATGCTTCGCTAACGATATAATGGTTTTCACGGATGGGAGAGTTTGTTCCATCCAAGGTATTCTAAAAGTTTTTGATCATTTTGCTAGCATCTCTGGACTAACTATTAGCTTGCAGAAGACGTCTTTATTCATAGCAGGAGTTTCTTCAAATACTCGCACCTCCTTGTCGGATTTTCCTTTTACTATAGATACATTGCCGGTTAAATACCTGGGATTACCCCTGCTCACCAAACACACTTCGGATTACCAGCCTCTTATTGAGAAAATTAAAGAGTGTATAGGCTCCTTGAAAATTTGATTTTTATCATATAAAGGTCGCCTTCAACTTCTCTCATCTGTGATAGCAAGTCTAACCAATTTTTGGATCTCAGCCTTTAGACTTTCCCGGGCATGCATTAAGGAGATTGAAAAGATTAGTTCAGCCTTTCTTTGGTCCGGTACTGATTTGAGTTCAAATAAATCAAAAGTGGCATGGATGGACGTGTGTAAGCCGAAACGTGAAGGGGGGTTAGGTCTCAAATCGGTAGAGCTAGCTAATAAGGTCAGTTGTTTCAAGCTGATCTTGAGATTGGTATTCTCGAAGATATCCCTATGGGTAGGCTGGATTTAAAAACATCTCATTCTAAAAGCCTCCTTTTGGTCGATTAAGTCTGGTACGCAAGCTGGTTCTTGGATATGGAGAAAGCTTTTAAAATATCATGATGCAGCTAAAGAGTTTCATAGGATTCAGGTTAAGAGTGGCGACCACACATCTTTCTGGCACGATCATTGGAGTACTCTTGGTAGGCTGGTTGAGGTATTGGGAGACCGGGGCTGTATGGATATGGGCATAAAGGTGATGGATACACTAGGTAAAGTGCTTAGAAATCATCAACGTTGCTGCCATCGCACAGCCATTCACTCATAGATAAAAGATGAGATTCAAGACCTTAGAGGTAGGATGATTACCGCCGCCGACATAGCTCTGTGGAGAGGTAAAAGAGGTCAGTTCAAACCATTTTTCTCCACCAAAGAAACCTGGAACCAGCTCCGGGAAAAGTCTCCTAAGACACCTTGGTCTAAGGGCGTTTGGTTTCCAAATGCTACCCCAAAATTCTTGTTCATTGTCTGGTTAGCTATTCTTAATCGATTATCTATGGGAGATTGTATGGTTTTTTGGAATTCGAATACTCCTCATGGGTATGTCTTATGTGCTAACTCGATGGAGACGAGAGACCATCTTTTTTTCTCTTGTCCTTATGCCTCTCAGGTTTGGCGAAGGCTCACTGTAGGACTTCTTCATCACAGGTACACAGAGATTTTTCACGATATTCTAACATTGGTTCTGTCCTCTGGTAGTAGAGAACCTCGGGACTTCATTACCAAATACGTGATCCAAGTTGCAGTTTAATTTCTGTGGAGAGGACCCAACAAACGGAGGCACGGGATAGCCCATCATCCATTGAGCTTTTGATTCGAGACATTGGGAGGCCGGTTCGTAATCGCCTTTCAACATTGCAAAGTTGTGGATTAATGAATTCAGGTCTACAAGTATGGTTTGCCACTAGAACTTAAGTTCCGCGTACTCGAAGTGCTATGTATCGATTCTTTTGTTATTTCAATTTTTTTCAGCTCAATCGAATTGGATGTACTCTTTTTCCCACGAGCTAGTTTTTTCACAATCGGTTTTTTAGCTGGGGGTTTTAATGAGGCGAACATTTTCGATACTTCTGTTTCATTTTGAGCTTTACCAATATTTTAATCTGTTTTTCGGTTTAAATAGATTATGAAATAGTTTGTAAAAAGATTTTTCTTGAGTATAATTTTACATAATATTCAAAAAAAAAACTTGAGAGTGACATCTTTTCAAGGATATTAAGAACTCTTTCTTTTTCCTATTGGTTTGATGGGAAATTGGTCATAACTTTCAAATTGTAAACGCAAATCATGATCCATTTTTTCATGTGGCTTTGTATGACTTTTTTTGGTTTTTGCCCCAATTTTCATAATTTTATGAGTTTACTCCTTTGCATCACAACAGTATGTCTAAGTGTTATGTTGGGAACATTTTTATTTGCATGAAGCTTTAGCTCTAAGCTAAGTAGGGAAGATCTGCATCCAGATAGTATGTCTAAGGTTCCGCTGCGACTACAAAGATGAAACACAATGCTTGCTCTTTGATTCAAAGATTTTGCTAGAATCATGTGCACAAGTATGACAAGGTGCTGTGAAAAGAAGGACAAGAGATCATGAGTTTGAAACCTCACTTGCTTTTGACATCAACTTGATGCTGTGAAAAGTAGGACAGTTGTGACATCAACTGGAAAACATCACTCGGTTTGAAGGTAAGTGTGTTCCTCCTACTTTGCTTACACTATCAAGATAGGTTTTTAATTGAATTGTGGTACTCAAGCAGGGGGAAAATGAGTATGGTATTTCTAATACTCAGCCTCATGAAAGTTTCAAAGAGGTTTTATGTTCATGGGGGAGTGTTAGATTCATGGATAGTTTATGCTTCTGTTTGATAAGACTAATAACTCAGGTTTATCTTGGGATGTACTAGAACCAGTTTGCTTTGATTGATGAATGATTAAGTACTTTATGAATTCTTTCCTTTGTTCTTGAATCAGTTGCTTATGATGTAATGATCTATTCTTGGTTAAAGCTTTTTGTTTACTGTTTTGAAAATTGATGCGTGAAATGACAAATTCAATCAAAAGGGGGGAGATTGAGAGTGTAAGCTCATCTAGTCACGATTTGTGGGAACAAGAAGCATGTTGTCTCTAACATAAGTAGTATATCAAGTTAATTAAAAGATGGTGTGGACAGACGCTGACGTGGAATTGGTGAGCAATGAGTAATGATGTGGGTTATTTAACAATGGATAGAGGCTCGCGATGTTGAGGATTGAGCTTCTTTGGAAAGAGAAGATATTTGGAAGATATAGCAAAGATTTAGGTGTGGCCAAATCTTGTGAAACTAATTTAGAATCAGACTTGATCCTTGATAAATAAGATTCAAGGTCTGAGTTTTAGGGTTAGCCATTTTCAGAATCGTAATAGTTGAGTTGAGCTTTACGAGTTTAGGAGAGTTAGGAAAACTCTTCTACGGGATTAGAAATCATAGGTCTAGGGTAAGAAGGGTAGTTCTTAGGCCTTGTAAAACCATCAAGCGAGTGTTTACTTCTTGAGAGATTTCTAATAAGATTGAACCTCTGTGCGTTGGAGTTTGGAAAGTTCTTGTGTTGTTTTGTGCATTTGTATTTCAATAATTGACGGGCCAACCAAATCAAATCTCTTTTGATTATTTGTATAGTCTGTCCAGCATCATGTTCTACCACACCATTTGCTTTTCTAGAAATTCACTTGAAGGAAATAATATTAAAAGAAGAAAAGTAAAAGGTGATGTCTAATAAAACGCCGTGAAGTTTGGAGATCGACGGATTGATAGCAATGGCTCGATAGCATAGCAGTTGTGAGAAATCCGATTCAAACCTCACAAGGAAGAATCCAAATTCTCTTGCCGATAGCATAGCAGATTAGATTGGTAGTCTTCCGCTATTTAAAAGGGAAGAGACAAAACAAACCGCATCAGATTGAGAAGATATGAGTCTGTCTTGATCTGAAGAGAAATTTAAACATAGGATAGGATGGCGATACTTAAGCTACCAACACCATGAAATATTCTTATTCAAGGTATATTTATATGGTTCGTAAGTCGAATCATTCTCGATATATATAGATTATTATCAAAATTCCAACGTGTAATGTATATGTAATGTTAATCAAATGAGAAATATGATAATACTCACTCCCAAATTTCAGGTACAAGAAAATATATCCAGAGAATTGGTTACTCAATGACTTGTGAGATTTAGTTGATTTTTAGAGTCACACTTTGAAGTTTTGTAATACTCACGACAAGAAAAACATGTAGACAATAAGAATCTAGGGAGCAACATGGTGAGATCCCTTTGTTTTTGTTCCATTGTATTCTTTCTTATTCTGTTATTCAATTTACAGCACTACAAGAAAGCATGTCAATTTCCGATCAATTTTTCCGACCAACTACCATGGTCAGAAAAGTTCTGATCAACCACCATGGTAAGAAAAGTTCCAAGGATTTTCCGACCATTTTACTACGAAAAGAGAGTTCGCGGGAAAATTTTGACCATATACCATTGGTCGGAATTTTATCAGAAATGTTTGTCAAAATTTTGTCAGAACTTGGTCGAAAATATGTTATTGTTGGTTTAATGACACATGTCAAGAATTCTGACTAATTTCTTATCAATGGTGGTTGGAAATTGGTCGGAAAACTTAAATGACTATTGCAATATTTTTGACGACCATTGGTATTTTACGAATGAGTGCAACCCCCTCACTTAGCACAAATGAGAGTGGAACTTTATAAATTTTCAACAAAAGAGAAACTGAGATCTCAGAAAATTCTTTGAAGTTGACTCGGCTAGAGAATTTGGATCGTCCAAAGCTAAGATCTATATCCTCTAACTTCTCCATCTCACCTTTTTTCTTTGCATCCAAATTGGCTGCTCACTGATCAAACACATTTGTAGCGACTACGATGTACACTGAAGAAACTATTACTTTGTGGCATGTCAACCACCGCACAAGGCACTCTCACCAACTTCGCCCATGCTTGGGGTCAGCAAATCAAAGCTCCATACTTTTATGATCGTACCATTTTTAGTGAGGAGCTAGGAGATCAATGCCTGCCAGTTGTGGAATATGAAGCTCGAGAGACCAAACCGAGGTAAGACAAGGGACCAAACCGCATCAGAGAACTGACATTGAAGGAATAGGTGATCACGAGTTTCAGTGACCAAATTGTAGAGACAACAATGAGGAGAAGAGTTCAGACCCCAGCTGAGAAGACTTGCTCTTTGTTGGGTAGAGATATTTTAGAACCCAATTCAACGGGGAAGAAATCGGTGGTTGGGAGATGAGTGAAAATTTGAAGGAGAAGATTGGTCAGACGTAGTGGAGAGAGAAGATTGGGTGAGAGAACAAATATGACAATTCAAAAGCAAGGTGTGGAGTAAATTAAAGTGTGACTTAGACACATACATAGGAATACAAAATGTTAACATGAAAGGGAAAAAGAGGCATGATGATACGATCATGCAAATGCCTAAGGACAAGAAAGATCTAAAGGATCCAAACATGCTGATTACAAGAGCCAAGACTAAGCGGATCAAGGAACTACTCGGAGGATTCATGCAAGATGAGAAAGGATCACGGCCTAAGGAAGCTATGGACCATCATGCAACGACTATTAAAGGATACTAGGTGGATTACGAGAGCTTGTCTAGTACTCTTTTTTTAACTCGGTTTTATCCCATTGGATTTTATGAGTAAGGTTTTAATGAGTCTGGGCTTGTTTCTCTTCTCTATAACACTTGTGTGGCCATTCTGCCGATCAAACCGTTGAGGATACAAGTCGCACCAATCTCGGTGATAAGTCAAGGAGAATTCTGTAGTCTCATTCTAGACAGAGGAAGTTGCACAAATGTTGCTAGCACTACTATGGTCGATAAACTCGGACCCAACACCACTAGGTATACTTCTCCATACAACCTAAAATGGCTTAACAATACCGGCAACATCAAGTTCTAGTCCCTTTCTCCATAGGGAGATATGAAGACAAATTTTTTTGTGACATCTTGCCAATTGAGGCATGTCACATAATTTTGGGAAGACCTTGGCAATACGATCGTCGAGTATCACATGAAGGCTTCACCAACAAGTATTCGTTTGATTTCCAAGGAAGAAGGATTACGCTACATCCTATGTCATCTCATAAATTTTACTTCGACCAAAAGCAACTAGAACACGGTGACAAGAAGGAAAGCAAACCACCATTCACTAAGGATAAAAGCTTGAGTCAAGCGCTTACACAGGGAAAGAAATGTTCCACTATACTTGTAAGTACAGGTCCCACTAAGCTTCTTCTTCTTAAAGGCACTAGTGGAAAATTCATGGTTGACATTCCAACTCCAGAAATATCATTGAAGAATTTTGTAAGTCTAATGGAAGAAGAGTTTGACAAACCGTGGAATACTTGTGAATTGGAATCAAGAATCAGAGCTATGGATGAGATGGTGCAAGGAGGCACTAAGGAACTTTGCTTTGAAGAATATGGACTTATAAGTCATCGGCTCAACTCTTGCAACCTATCCAGCCTTCTCAAGAATTTCTTCATTACAAATGGTTTTCACAATGTGTGTAATTCTTTGGAAAATAAGTATTTGGACCCACTCTTTGTACCATCGGTGAACATAGGACATGTGTTTCTTTGGATGATGATGTGGCTCTTTGGAATAGTAAGGCTGACCATTACACTCCTAGGTTCTCCACTAAAGACACATAGAGTCAGGTTCGAACAATCTCTGCGGAAAAATCATGGTATAAAGTTGTTTGTTTTCTCAAGCTACGCCTAGATTTTCTGTCATAGTATGGTTGGCTGCTCAAGACAGGTTATCCATGGGTGACTGAATGTTACCTTGGAATGTTAATGTTTCATCGGCTTGTGTTTTCTACTTGGTCGCCATGGAAAGTTGGGACCATCTTTTCTTCTCTTGCACTTTTACTATGCATGTTTGGTATGCGCTCACGATTGGTTTTCTCCGGAGTAAGTACACAAACCAATTTGATAATATTATTTCAGCGGCTCTGATCTCAGGGGTAAGGGTCCTCATCTTTTTCATGATGAGGTATGTTTTCCAACCTACTATTTATCTCTTATGGCGGGAGCATAATCAGCGACAGCATGATGAATTTCCACTTCCCATGACAAAATTGATTTACAATGTGGAGAAGACAGTAAGAAATCGACTATCATCTTTACAAAGCCGAGGTATTATGGTGGTGGGGCTGAAACTTTGGTTGCTTCGAGGATTCAGCTTTGATTATTTTTGTTTTTCTCTCTATTTTCGCTCTTTCTTTTTCAGATTTTTCAGCTCTTTGGATGGTGGTGTGTACTCTTTTTCCCAAAATTGGTTTTGTCCCAATTGGGTTTTCTAGTTTTGGGTTTTAACGAGGCACTCACCAATCGAATTCATTTGTATGATCTTTTAATTTATTAGTTAAAAAAAAGTCGCACTTGTTTTAAAAAGATTTTTTCTTGAATATAATTTTACATATTATTCAAAAAAAAAAGATAGGACATGATTGGATTTGCAAATAAAGAGTGAAGAGAAGTGATCTTAGAGGATTTCACGGAAGATAAGAAGTTTTCTTGTTTCTCATGGCAAGATAAGTTTCTCAGTATTATCTACTTGACAGGAAAGAAAGAAGACGTCTAATATGTGAAGAATGTCAAAAGTGACAAATTCAAAACGGGTCACGATGAATATGTCGAGAAGAAGATACTAGATGCCAAGAAGTTTTCTCTTGAAAAAATTTTCTACATCCTCGGCGCTAGTATTGGAATGGATGGTAGTAAGGAAAATCCTATCCAAAGAAGAGTATTCAGAGCTTCACTACATAGTCTACGACCAGTTAGAATTTTTGGAGCCAACCCTATCTATCTTGAGTCCTTCATGGGAATTCATGGGTTTAGGAAGTTTTTAATCCAAGGCTCCAACAAAGGAAAAGGAAGAACCGTCTTTTATATTCTTAAGGAGAAGGAAAAGCTTTCAACCCCGAGGAGATACAAGTTCTTACCATGACCAAAAGGACCATCCAATGCCTTGGAGCACTTCAACCTCTATATCAACAATCTAGAATTCCAAGTAAGTGTCATGATCATTTCTGTTTCCACATTTCTAATTAACTTCCCTTTGTTGTAGATGGTTTCCACAAATCCTTTTGAAGAATGAGGAAATGACATGATCATGGAAACACCTAAGGAAAAGAAAGCTCTGAAGATTTCAAACATGTCGATTACAAGAGCCAAGACTAAGCAGATCAAGGAACTACTCGGAGGATTCATGCAAGATGAGAAAGGATCACGGCCTAAGGAAGCTATGCACCATCATGCAAAGACTAGTAAAGGATACTAGGTGGATTACGAGAGATTGTCTAGTACTTTTTTTCCTTAACTCGATTTTATCCAAATGGGTTTTTTGAGTAAGATTTTAATGAGGATATGCTTGTTTCTCTACTCTATAAATCTATCTATATTCTTAACTCAGTCCAAAGGAGGCCCAAGTATTAAGAGACGAATTGGAGGCCAACCTAAACTTGAAGAAAATCTCACCAAAGACAAGGAACTCTCGAGAAGGCTACATTCAACGTATCAAGACATTGGTGAGATGCATCTTCTCTTTTGTCTTTAATTTCTAGTCAAAACTCTAAATTTATTTGTCTTTAATTCTAGATTCATGTTTACACATTAGGTTCATGTAACCCTTGGCTATCTCGAGTCCTTATAAAGATCAGCCAAGAAGATCAATAAAAATCATCCAAATTTTTAATCAAACAAAATTTTTATTGCTTTCACGCAAACTCTTAAATTCTTTATGAGAACCTTTTGTTCATCTAGGTATGTCATATCCTAGGAATCAATGAGGTTTATCAAGTGTATTCCATAACACTTGTGTAGCCATTCTACCGATCAAGCCGTTGAGGAGACAAGTCGCAAGCATTGGTTCTAGGTTTGGTATACCTAGCATTAGTGTTTACTCTATCTTCTTCGTCAAGATCTCCACCGCCTATCCCTTAGAAGTCAAGGATTATCCCTGGAGTTTGTTGAGTGCAACCCTTGGGAGGATACGTATCTCGGATCGTATCACATGATATCTGTAGGAAGAGCAATTATGGAGACTATAAAGATTTATTCATCATCATGTTGATAAAGATCCGGAGTATGAGCAGTGAGAGAGAAGGGCTGTTTTTTTTTATAAGCTCAAACAGTATAAATAAGGATTGGGTTGTTTGTTTTGCGTATTTATTTTTACTACTCCAACTAATTTAATAAAACTTGAGAACATACTGGTTACTCCCTTTAAACTATGGGTACAAGCCAATTTGGATAGTACATGCTAATATGGCAAAGTATATTGAAAATAAACGAGTAAGCTCTTTTACAAACTGCATCTACACATGCATTTTCTTTTTTGAATATTAAGTTAAATTATATTCAAAGTAAACTTTTTACAACATGTGAAACTATTTTATGAAACTTATTCGAAAAAACAAGAGATATATTTTTGAAGATCGAAAAGTGTTTGTCTCGTTAAAACCAAAAACTGAAAAACCTATTTGGGGCAAAACCAAATAGATGAAAAGATCAGAAAAGATTTCAAAAAAGATAGCTGATGAAAAGAAAACCCACTGTGAAGAACCTTTGATAACATGTTATCTTGTTGTCAACCATGTCTCCATTCCTTGATGGTATCTTGAGTCTCCCATAGCCCGAATAGTCGATAGTCTGTTTTGGACTTACTTATCCATGAATTTGTTGAGTGAAGCATGAGAAGTAGCTGGTTCGCCATGTTGTCTACTGTTTCGTTCCCTCCAAATTGAATGTAAAGCTGCATGAAATGTATATCGCAATGAGAACAATTTTAGTTTACCTAGACGTTTGTCGACGAGGAGAAATAGAATAGCATCCCACTGAATTTTTTACAGATTTTGAAGAAGCTTTCTTGTTAGGCAATGCCAGATCTTTGCTGAATATGGGCATGAGAAGAAGATGTGATTTTGTGTCTCCATTAGCTCCACACATAGTGAGCATGCCCTTGAAGCACCATTATTCCAGCTCGGCATTCGATCTCCCGTTGATAGACGATTGTTTACCGTAAGCCAAGTCACGAATGAATATTTTGGTGTGTTATGTGTGAACCATATACCCTTGAACCACTCTTTTTGGCTGCTCTTCTCGGATTGAATTCCAGGTGGCTTTAGAATTAAATGTCGCTTTAAACTCTATTCGTTAAATTTTCACAAGACTACATCCACCTCCTCTGTTTGCCTGCTTCTCTAAAATGATTACATCTTCAATCCCATTTAAGATATCATCTCGGTAATACCGACTTGTATATGTTAATAACACACTTTCCACTGTTGAATTTAGAGGTATCACCATATCTCTACTTCCTCAAAGACCGTGACATCAATTAGTCTACCCAACAGAGACCAGTTGTCAAACCAAAATGCAGTCAATGCTCCATTATTAACTTCAATCTTACTCAAAGAAGCTGCCAACGGTCTGTACTTCAACAATTTTTTCCAAGTCCATGAACCAATAAAAGAGGATTCATTTACCGACCATAAAGAACCCTTACAGATTAAATGCCTTTATCCCAATTAACCCAAGGTGAGGAATGAGCTGATTGTATTCTCCAAAGAAGTTTCAAACAGCTCACCTTATTTGCTTCAAAGATTGACTTTAATCCCAAACCTCCCTCTATCTTCGGCTTACAAACATCTTTCCAAGTGACTTTAGACTTTTTTAGCTCAATTATGGACCAAACCATAAGAACATAGCACAAATTTTATCAATTTGTTAAATGCATGTTTTAGGTAACCGGAATGCTGAAATCCAGAAGTTAGTGAGGCTATGAACAACTGATGCAATAAGTTGTAACCGAACCGCAAAAGAGAGATACTTCGTAGTCTAAAAACTTATTCTCGATCATATCTTTTCTATTAGTGGCATGTAATCATTAAGCGTCATACGCTAAGTCAAAAGAGGAAGACCCAAATACCTGATGGGAAGCGATATGCTATCAAAAAGAAAAAACTCAAGAATTTTATCCATGTTTTCTGCTTAAACCCCAGCCATAAACAACATTGATTTTTTAGACTTATCCTTAGACTTGAAGCTGCTGCGAACTCTTGAAAAATTTGTAGAATTCCTGTTATCGATTTTTTCTTTCCATCCGAAAAAAACAATAGATCGTCCGCAAAACATAAATGGGTACGCGCAAGGTTCTAGCAATATGGATGATATCCAAATTTTCTCTCTCTTGCCGCTTTATCCAACAAATGAACTTACATGGCTCAAAGCTCTTCTTAAAGATTTTGGCATTGAGTCTTCTAGTCCTATCACATTTCATTATGACAACCAAACTGCTATTCACATCGCAAAAATTTAGTCTTTCACAAAAGATCCAAACATATCGAAGTGGATTGTCACAAGGTCCGAGAAAAGATTAAAGAAGACTTGATCCTACTATGCTATACTTGAAGCGAAGATCAATTGGCAGACATCTTCACAAAGACTGCAAGTCTTAAAGTTTGCTCTCACATTCACCACAAGTTTGGACTTATATACCTTTCCCGTCCATGATCGGTTATCCCCTTCCCGTGGACATTATACTCTTTTTTCCTTATCAAGGTTTTGCCCCAATGTGTTTTCCTTGATAAGGTTTTTATCGATCGATCCGAAATTGTTAAGATTGACCTTAAATTTTGGGATCAATCGATCCAACTCTTGAATCGATCAATCCGACACATGGCGACTAGAATTTAATTCTCATCCATTCTCTCTCCTCCATGCAAGCTTGTGATGTTTTTCTATGCTATACATGCAAGGTATGGACCTTTTTCCATACTTGTTAAGCATATCATTTGTAATTAATCTCTTAGTCTTCTATATAAATGTGTTGTACAATTGAATCAAAATAATAAGATTTTTTTTCTTTTATTCTATTTTCTATTCTCTATTCTCTAATCTACATTTTATTATCTTTTATTCTATCATTATTCCACAAATTCTAATACAGTGAACAAGTTTTTTGAGAAGGTGGATGTAACACCCCCGATCATTTCTAATCAGAGGTGCTACAATGATACTTAGAATATCTCATCCAAAGCTTCAGAACGAATCCAATGCCTCAGATGAAACATCCTTAGCACCATTCCTACTTATCCTCATTCCTAGCTTTTCAACCGGAACAAGAATATCATACCGGAACTTAAGTCGTAATATACAAAACCTTTAACTTTATTTATTTAAGTTCCAAAACCACATTTTCAAAATTTCATAAGTATATGTGCGCACAGTAAAATCCATAAAACATTTAAGTCATTTACAACATACATTTTTACAAAAAAGCCAACTCTACACCGACTTTACTTCGTTCCTTCTTTAACTCCGCTTTCTCTACCGCTTTCCTGCAAGGAAGGAGAACGAATAAGAAACTAATTTTCTTAGCGAATTCGGGTGCCTAACATGCATACATAATCCCACCAAACCTCAAACAAAATCACATCACATGGATCATTCACCAAAAGTGAGATACAAAAATATGGACAATACATAGAACATTTTCTCGTCGATTCTCGTTCTCATTCACCATCCACAGCATCGATATTCCTTAGTTCGTTCATCCTTTTACTTCGTCCAACACACAGTCACTCAGACTGAATGTGCCAACTATCCTGAATCTCGTTCATCGTCTTACCTCATTCGACATGCAACCACTAAGGCTGAACATGCCGAGTGATCCGAACAACGCATTGTCATGCGACATACGGTTGGTGGTAGCGAACCAATCCCCCGTATGTATCACGATAGAGCGAGCTACGACCACAGCGTACCGTTCTCATCGGACTAAGGACATATAGATCTGTCTCACCGAGCACGCTTCACCGCGCCTCGGAAGCACAGCCGCGCACGCCTCACTGCGTACTGCGCTGACCACACTTAAACACATGCATCATACCACATGAAATTTTGCATGTTTCAATCTATATCAAACCACTTTACTTGGCTACTAAACCAATTTCCAGTGGTGAATCAATTCAATTCAAGTTTTGGCATCAAGGAAATCATCAAGTAAACCACCAAATAATTCCACCGAGAACTTAACATACTAACCATTTAGTATTCATGCATCTTACATCTTATTCATGTATATGCATTATTCACCACGAAATAAACAAAAAAAAACGAACTCACAGTCTAAATTTAGTCAATATCGTTCTGCCGACCGAATAAACTTGTCTGTGGAACAGAAATTCCTCCGAAAATCAGTCTTTTCTTTGTCTTTTCCCACGAAATTCTCTTCTTTTCCATTCTACGAATTCTTCTCCACACTTAGAAAGTTCTTAGAGATTTTTGCAAACTTACAAAGAAAGGAAGTGGTCTAGTATTTATAGGATTAGGAAACTTAGGCTGAAGGAAATCTCAGCTCCAAATTAGGCGACACCTCCTCCTCCATGAGTCATCAAGAAGACTTCATAGGAGGGTAAGCCTAGCTGCTTGCCACGACCTCCTTCCAAGGCTGCTTCCCATAAGCACCTTGCCACCACTTACTTACTAGGTTGCTTCACAGAAGCACCTCGCCACCACCTACTTACCAGGTTGCTTCACTGAAGCACCTTGCCACCCACTTACTTACTAGGCAGCTTGATTCTCACACTCAGTCTAAATTCTTCTCCCGCTCAGTTCTAACTTATCCCGACTAGTCCACCGACCATAATTGATTCCTTTGGAATGGTTTCTTCCTTTCCGAGACTGCTTACTTCGTTGAGTCTTACTTACTCAAAATTCCTACTTTTCTGTCCATACTTCCATAGATTTTTGGAGGTTCCTTGTTTGTTCCCGAGTTCCAAGAGAGAGTCACTACAGTGGAGGTGTCCGATCACCGGGAAACCCACTGGACTTGGTGGAAAATTATTCTTCCGGTTTGATCGGAAAATATACGCCGTTGTATTTACTCCGACGATTAGAGAGAGTACAACCAAATTAAACATCTTGTCTATTTTACTGAGTTTATGGCCCAATGAGGGACCATTTATATAAATGTGTGTACAATGAGTGACTGACATTAACATAGCGACATTTTTTTCTCCGCTTTTTTTGTCAATGGACATACACTAATGTGGGTCATTATGTTTATTAATTTATTCTTGTTTTAAACGAGAGAACTCCACATCAAAACTTTAACTAGTTTTCAGGACCATAAAATTTCGAGTTTCATTGGCACTAAAAACGTTTTATGGGTGGTTAAGTTGTAAGATTTAATATTTTTTTACTTAAATACCAGAAGAAAATTGATTTGCTGCAGTGTTTAATTAGTGACTCGAAAACTTTGAAGGTCAATTTAGTAACATGGTGGTACTTCAAAATGAGGATTTAAATAGGTATGACCAAAATGGAACGGTAACCATATTTTGGATCATAATCGTACTCAATGACGGACCTATGTTAAGAAAAAGGTGATCGACATTTTTTAAATATGTATATTAGATATTTCAATCATTATTGAGAATTCATTGGTGGTTCAATTGGTCAGAAGGTGGTACTTGGACCCAAAATGATAAAAGTTTGTTTTAAAAAAATTAAAATTTAAACCAAAATTTGTTCAGTATGTTTAAAAAAATATATTCGGAATTTTTATGTTGATCCAGGTAAAAAATGTTTATGCGTCCGCCACTAATCATACTTTTTTAAACTGTAACTACATAAAATAGTTAAAAACTGTAACTGTTAACCAAAAAATATATTAGTTCCCCAGAAAATTATTAACCAAAATTATTAATTAATTGTAACTATATCAAACTGTCGGTTAACTGCAAGGTAAAACCTTAAAGTTTCAACGTAACAGTTTACTAAATATAACAAAATTAACTATGTATAATTGATATGACATAAAAATACGATTTACACTTAGCATATGTAAACAAAACAAATTTAGTCACAAACAGAAAATACTTCTAAACAATAATTTTTTTGACTAGTTTAACTATTCATAGGTTTGTGTAATTTAATAGAATTTATGGTTATTAAGCTAATTTGCCATACAAAAATTTTAATGAAATCATCTTAATAATTTTCTATTATAAATTTTAACTTTATACTAATAAATACTAGTTGATATATCATCATCTATATTCTTTTGACAGAAGTTAAATAAATTATATGTATTTTGACTGATATTAACCATATCATAGTTATCAAATACCCATATCTGTATTTAATCATAATTGTAAGAACCGCAACTGTATAAATCATAATCATTTTAACTATATACTAAACGGTTATGGTTAAACAAAAAAGAAATTTGTAATTGTAATTAGTGGTTAAGAAATCATAACCGTGATATGCCTAAATTTAAAAAGATATGACTGACAAAAAATAACGGGAAAAGCGTATAATAAGAACATCTCCAATCCATTTCTCTATTTTTACTATAAAATATAGTTGGTTTTAGTCTAACTTATTCTTCTATTTTTTACTCTAAAAAGAATATTTCAAGTATAGTTTTTTCTACATAATAACTATTCTCTCCATTCCTAATTTTTTAGATTTTTCACACATATTAAAAAGTTTTTTGAAATAACTATTTTAGTCTTGTTTTATTAATTAATTATGATGAAAAAGAAAATATAATTGTCATAATATCTAAGCCTATAATAGAAAATATAAAGCTAATTAAGCATTGATTACGCATTGAAAATAGAGAAAATACAACTTTTAAAAAAAATTCTAGAAATTGAATTAATTAGGAACATATGGAGTTTTTAAATTCATTATTTATCAAAATTTTAAATTTAACTCATTTATATAAAATATGATATTGTTGAGATAAAAAATTTATTATATAAATAAAATTACTTACACAACAAAAAAAATAATAACAAATACAACAAAAGATAATAAGTTTTTTTTAAGCATCATCATTACCGTATTTATCCGCAAATGATCAATTAAAACTTTTCAAAATATGAAATGAACTAATATTGTTTACTAATATCATAGCCTCTCCAATCTCGCTTGAAAATCCCAAACTGACACAGTTCTAATTCGCTATGTATTTTCATCTTTATGACTGTTTTTCGTATCAGCCCATTCATGTAAATAAGCATTAGTTATTACTAATAATGAATATATTTTTTTTTGATAATTAGGAGGTGATCCAGGTTTTATTTAAAATATTATGTAAAATTATATTGAAATAAACAGTATAACAAGTGTGTCTGATTTTTGAGACTTTTTAAAACAAAAGTAGAGCTTAATAATTGAAGATAGAAAGTGGTTTGTCTCATTAAAACCCTAAAGTTAAACATATAATTGGAACAAAACTAATTTTTGGAAAAAAAATACACACCACTTTCAATAGAGTTTAAGAAACAGAAAAAAAATTAAAACAGCATGTTAAATTAGACTCTATTTGAGAACAAAACTTGCAATCCATCCTTCATAAGTCCCTTGCTTTGCAGGGTTGAGAGTCTATTCCGAACTGCCTGACCCATATCTCGAACTAAACTGTCTATGTGAGATGGAATTTTACCATGCCTCCTCTGATTTCTCTTCTGCCATAAGAGATAGATTGTAACTTGAAAAACATATTTAGCAAGGAAAGAACGAGTACCACTAGTTCCAGAGAGCAAAACAATTGAGATAATATCGTGGAAGTAAGTTGTGTACCTTTGTTGTAGCAAGCCATAAGTCAGTCGATACCAAACTTGTGAGGTGACCGAACAAGAGAAGAATAGATGCTCTCGGGTCTCCACCGAGGCTGAACAGAAAACACATCCTGAAGATACATTAGGATGCCATAAGAGCAATCTAACACTGGTTGTTAAACGATTATAAGCAACCAACCACACAACAAAGGAGAATTTCGGAGTAGCATGAGGGAACCAGACTCTCGTGTACCATGGTTTAACCGGAGAGACCTCACATACTTGATTCCAAGTATCCTTTGAAGAGAAGTTTGATTTTAATTTGTCCTCCTTACATATCCATAAGGTATGTCCAAGTCGGAGTATGCATAGTCTTTAATCTTTTTAATCTCTTCAATCAGAGATAAAAAAAGTGAGCTCTTCTGCGCCTAGGCCGATTATTTGCAAACACATCCGCTATAGTTTCCGCAGATTTAATGCCCGTGTCAATCTAACCTCTATCCCCCAACACATCAAACAATTTATCCAATGAACTCCAATTATCAAACCAAAAGGATGTATAAGAACCACTCCGCACCTCAACTTTATGAACTCCTGAGCCGAATCTCCATACTTTAGAAGTTTTTTCCATATCCACGAGCCAACACTCATATTCAACTTTACCGACCAAAACGAACTCTTCCGTATCAGATTTTTATGAACTCAATTAACCCATAAAGAAGTTTTTGACGATACTAATCTCCAGATCAATTTATAACAACTAACCTTGTTCACCTCGGCTAATGATTTAAGGCCAAACCCCCTTTAGACTTTGGTTTACAAACATCATACCAAGCCACTTTCGATCTCGATTTTTAACACCCGACTAATCTCCCAAGATGAGTGTAGTCGTCGAGTAGCCCAGTCACCGAGTTTCTAATGGGCCTAAAACATAACACCATTTCGACAGGCCAAATGAGAGTGATTTAGATAATTTTGTGTTTGAGAAAATCGATCACTGGCCTAGACCAACAGAACGATTCCTCCTCAAGTAGAAACTATTAGACCACCACCATTTGGTTAATAAATATAACATTTAACCAAGAAAAAGAGAGCAATGAATAGCATTATTTCAAATATACAGTAATATTTTTATTACTTTATTTTAGTGTGTGATATAAAATGGTTAGGAAAAGATTTTATTTTATAATAAAGTTTAGAAAGGAAAATAGAACGAGGTCGGAAATGTTTTAAAATAATAGTACAGAGTACTAAAAATATATGTACATATATATATATATATGTTACCAAATGACATTACAAAATCAGTTGAGTTATCACATAATCACTTCTTAGCTATCAGAAACGATAAAGAAATGCTTCTTTTTCAACTTCGAATTCACGATGCAAACGGTTTTTCTCTTCCTTTCATGGATTATAAAACCGAACAAACCTGGTTGTAACCAAACCGTCAAAAGGATCAGTCTTGCAAATTTTATAATTTCTTCCTGTATAAAAAACTTTCTTTGCAAACGAATCCATATTAATGCGCCATTCTCTCTTTTGACCAATCTCTTTCTCCGGCTCCCACGAGTCACGAAACAAATAAACCAAAACCCTAGATCGTCATTGGAAACGGCACCTCCTCGTCGGCGAATCTTTTCACATCAATACTTCTGTAAGCGCCTCCTCTTCAGGACTCTTCTTCCTCGGACCAATCTCTGTCGATCTGTTTTAGATATTTTTAGGTTCGATAGTTCGAAACATGTCATGATTCTGGTTCTTTTCATGTATTTGATTCTCTTTGCTATTTCATTAGTTATCACTGATTCACAGTTATCAGCTTTATATCTTTGATTCACGTTCTCGTCTCTGATTCTGAATATCCCAGACACAATTTGTATTCTTTTAATTTGATTTTTGAATAAATCTCTTACATATATTTTGATTTATCATATCCTGAATTTACAATTTATTGAACAATTTTGTGTGTCACTTAATTTGATTTTGCTTAACTTTAGGTGCCAATGGCTGAACACTTAGCGTCAATCTTTGGTACTGAAAAAGACCGAGTAAATTGCCCATTTTACTTTAAAATCGGTGCTTGTCGTCACGGTGACCGGTGCTCGCGGCTCCATAACCGTCCCACCATATCCCCAACTCTGCTCCTCTCAAACATGTACCAAAGACCGGATATGATAACTCCAGGTGTGGACCCTCAGGGTCAGCCATTAGACTCGAGTAAGATCCAAGACCATTTTGAGGATTTCTACGAAGACATTTTCGAAGAACTCAACAAGTTTGGTGAAATTGAGAGTCTCAATGTTTGTGATAACCTTGCTGATCATATGATTGGGAATGTGTATGTTCTGTTTAAAGAGGAGGATCATGCAGCTGCTGCGTTGCAGGCTTTGCAAGGGAGATTTTATTCCGGACGTCCGATAATCGCTGATTTCTCACCTGTGACGGATTTTCGTGAAGCTACTTGTAGGCAATATGAAGAGAATAGCTGTAACCGTGGTGGGTATTGTAATTTTATGCATGTGAAGCAGATTTCGAGGGAGCTTAGGAGGAAATTGTTTGGGAGGTATCGTCGGTCTTACCGTCGAGGAAGCAGAAGTCGGAGCAGGAGTATAAGCCCACGGCGCAAGCGAGAGCGAGAGAGAGGAGATTATAGGGACCGAGATAGTGAACGCCATGGAAATGGGAAACGAAGTAGTGACAGGTCTGAGAGGCATGATCGGGATGGTGGAGGAAGGAGAAGAGAAGGAAGCGCTAAACAACGGAGCAGGAGCCCAGTTGTGAGAGAAGGAAGCGAGGAAAGAAGAGCAAGAATCGAGCAATGGAACCGAGAACGCGATGAGGGAGTTTAAGGGTATCTCTTCAGAAATCAGGAAAATCTTGTAATGGATACTCATTTGGTCTTCTGTTTTTGGAACTTAAAGAATATGAGTGGCATGAGCTCCTTAGATGATATGAGGTGTTTACTTATTTTTGTAGATTCTGTTTAGAAACTATATTGTGAGGCAAATGTTCTTGGGTGTAGTTCTTTTAAAATTAATGTGGTAATGGTCCTTTCGTTATTGTCTTTTATTTTTTTTTCATTTCATTCATATCTGAAAACAGAGTTTGCAGCAGCGATTGAGACAGCCTAACGCTCCTTTTCCAATTTCATCTGCCTTGAAAGTTGACATTGGCAGTTCTTGGAATAAATAATACTGAAATTGATATAAACTGAGACATGAAGTCTCTGATTTCCTGGAGAATTGGGTAGAGATCATTGTGTGATTCCTTCGTGCCCAACAGCTTGCCAGCGATTGGGGAAACGATCTGATGTGGATTTCTGTGATATCGATACTTAGAGCATTAGACATAGCTTCTCGGATCACTTATGCTTCAGCTGCCAGGGCTGATATTACAAAAGATCGAGCCGATGAGAAGGTTCCCAGTACTATGCCATTTGGGGTTTGAAACATCCATCCTAATCCCGCTGCTTTTGTACTTGAATTCTAGGATACATCGACGAAGCAGAGTGCGGTCGTGTGTAGTTTGGATAGGATGGTTCTGTTCTCCACTCGGTGTAATTTCCTTTGGCTTCTGGAGCTCCTTGCCATTGTCTTGCTTCCCTTGCCGCTTTGACTACAATTCCATGGTTGAGAATTGTTTTTGGTTGAACAGTTTTTGGTTTCATGATGTCTAGATATCCAACAAATCCAGGGGTATAGCTCTCCTTTGTCCAGGCCGGAGGGAGGGAAATTTGGTATACCTTTGGCTGCTTTAAGGAAATCACATACTGAGCTTTTAGTCTCCCATTGGGGTGAGTTTTAAGCTGCAAGGTCCCACATTTGTCTCGCAAAGTTACATTCAAACAGCAAATGATGTACGGTTTCTGCACACTCACATCTTTCGCATTTCGCTTGCACATTGATTCCTCTTGCTGCTAAGGCTGTCCCGACCAGGAGAGCTCCTGCCACGGCCTTCCATAGGAAATTTATGATTTGGGGGAGATTTGAAGTTTCCACAACAAACATTGCCAATCAAATTTGTTTACCTCCTCTTTCGTTTCTGAGAGTGTCTTGAGTCCAAACCCAGACCTAGAGGTGTAATTGCCAGTCTTTAAAGCCATCCATATCAGTTTGTCATTTGGTTTGGTCTGACTCAGTCTCAACAAGCGGATCTGCTCCTCATGAGCTGGGATGACTTCCCATACTCTCTGCCAGTTCCAATCATTTGTCTCTTTATCAATTAGGTCTGAGACTGCCAAGTTGATCTGTTGTTGTGGGACTGGTCCCATAGCTCTTAATGGGTGATGAGTAGATAACCACACATCTGAGAAGACTTTTATGTTTCATCCATTGCCCACCAGGTAGCTCGCTCCTTGGTCAATAAGTTTCAAGCCCACAATGATACTCCGCCATCCATGTGATGGATTTCCAGTCAGTTTAATTATAGTCCATAAAGGCTATTCCATGGTAATATTTCCCCAACCAAAACTCTAACTAGGAGATTTTGTGGGTTCTTGATGATCGTCCACCCTACTTTTTCCAATAATGCTTCACTAAAGTTTTCCAAATCTCGGAAATCTAAACCGCCCACATTCCGCAGAAATGTAAGCTTTTTCCATGATAAAAAAATCATCTTTCGTTTTGATGGTTTCTCATCCCACCAAAATCGCATTAACACCGATAGGATTTGTCTACAAAGAGAGACCGGAAGTTGGAAGCATGACATTGCGTAAGAAGGCATTGCCGCTAAAACTGTTTTAAGTAGCACTCTTGCCGACCAATTACAAGCTTTTTGGCGGATCCAATCCACTATCTCGACAAGCACATCCTTCTTCTTGCGTCTGAAATGTTTGGGTAAGCCAAAGTACTTTTTAGTGCCTCCTTCTTTTAAGATACATGTATCCTTCTTGACTCTTTATCTTTTTGTGACGCTAGGGTTTTGGATGAGTATATTATGGACGATTTCAAGAGATGAATGATTTGTCTTACTAGCCTTCCAATAACTTGATATGATCCCCATCAAGGCCTTACAACTCTTCACATCCATCTTACTAAAGAACATGGTGTTTTCCGCATATAGGAGGTGATTAACTCTTGGACTATTGCTGCATTGATCCGTTCTCTTGAGCTTTCCGAAAAAGACTGACAAGACCTCTGTAAAAATGATAAAGAGATAAGGAGGCAATAGGTCTCCTTGTCTTAATTCTCTTGTTGGCTTGAACTTGTCTTGGGGTGAAACATTAATGAGAAAAGAGTACTCCACGGTTGTCATGCATCCAATAAGCTAATTGATCCATGTAGGTGTGAAACCGAGTCTAACTAAAACAACTTCTAAGAACCCCCATTCAATGCAGTCATAAGCCTTGCTCATGTCCCTTCTGACCACCATTAATCCCCTTTTACATGCCTTTGAGAGCTTCAAGTAATGGAGAATCTCATGTGTAATTAGCACATTATCCGTGATCGCACGTCCCAGGATGAAAGCGGATAGATTCTACGAAATTAGGCTCGGTTGGAAAACTTAGAGGTGATTGGTAAGAATCTTAGCAACGATCTTATAGTACACGTTGCATAAGGCTATTGGTCGATAGTCTGCTACCTTCCTCGGAACCCTTGCTTTTCGTATAAGACTTATATGGATATCATTACTATGTAGTGGGAACGTTGATGTCGTGAAGAACTTGGTGATTTCCTTGGTGAGGTCTGGTCCGATAGTAGACCAAATGATTGGAAGAAACCAGCCGATAAGCCGTCTGGTCCCGGTATCTTAGTGGCATGGATAGAAATATTTGCATTCTTAATCTCAATTTCAATCGGGATCCTTGTGAGGCACGCATTCAATTCCAGTGAGACTTGTGGTTGTAGTGCCTCTTTCACTATCTCATAGTCACTACTTGGACCAGAGGTAAAAATATTCCGGAAATGTGCTTGAAATGTGTTCACAATCTGTTCTTCCTCATGGACTTTCAAGCCTTCTTCATTCTCTATGGCTGTAAAGCGGTTTGTCGTACGCCTATTCCTTGTGGGGGCATGGAAATAACCGGTTTTCTATCACCACTATGAAACCATAACACTCAACATCTTTGCTTCTAATAGTTCTCTCATCTCGATAAGCTTTTTTAAAGGTTCTCTTCATATATATGCATTACCGAGAAGTGAAATTCCCGTCATTGGAGAAATGATGGGAGCAAATATTAGCAAAGAATTAAAAGGTTCTCGGTGCTCTAATTGAAAAGGCGCTGCGAAAGTTTCTTAAGATGAGATTATTGTTGTAGAGAAGTCATTTGGACCAAAGGTTAGTTGAACAACATTTCTCCATTGCTTATCTATAAACACTTTTAGTCTTATTTACTCAGTCATGGCATTTTTAATATCTGATCCTTTTATTATCCGAGGACTTTTATCTTTGGAACCAATAGGTCTCTCATGCTTCATGTGATCTTAGACTTATTTATAGTTGATAATGTCCTTTTGAGACATCAATTATAATCAGAGCACAGTTGGAATATGTGACTCTATCACTAGATTCGGGTCAGTAAGCATCTGGCACAACGAGGATCATATTTATAAACTTTATAAATGAATTATATTTTGAAGGCACAACGAGGATCATATTTATAAACTTTATAAATGAATTATATTTTGAACTTCTAGTTCGTATTCTTTATCACAACGAGGATCGATAATAATTCTTTTCAATTTATTTTTTTCCAACTGTTTATTTTCTTCCCCTTATGTTGGAAATACTCACTCACTAAAATATCAGCCTCCTCTTCAAGAGAGTTCTATATCCAACATACTTTTCTAACCTCATTTGAGGTCCCATCTTAGATTGCTATGGTGGATCAACTCTACATATAGAGCACATTCAAAAAATTTAAGATGGAAAATATCTGGTTCCTGACCAAAAATCAATTTTGATGGGGAGATCTCTCATAATAGTTCAATGGCATGATGCGAATCAATGCTACAAAAATGTAATATCTTGTATGAACATGAGTTACAAGATGTTCAACATTTATTCCAATGGAATTTGGCAGCATTATCAATTAACCAAGTATCATTGCAAGCATCAAGTTGCATGTCAATAACAAAGATATTTAAGTGGGTGATCAATCAACAAACTTTCTTTGTAATTGTTCTAGAAAATTAATCAATTTCAGAATTTATCTTGGCTGGTGAAAGCCTTATGATATTAGCTTGCCTTGTGAACATGCAACATATGTAAACTAATAGTTATATGAAATAACTCAATCAATGATCACCATTCACTAGTTAGCTACTATCATGCTATCAAATTAGATTCTCAATCAATCAATCAATTTAATTCAACAAACAGAGGCCATTTGATAATCATGTACAAATTTCGTGCTGTATCAATTTATAATTGAGAAAAAATAAGCAGCAGACTACGATGTAAATACAGTGCTAAACGATAATTATTCTGTGTAAAATTCGTGCGAAATCATGTATATGCAAAATCCGTACAAACTAATGTTTTCGTAAAATTCACTTAAAATAACTCTGCAAAATTCGTGTGAAACCATGAATTTTGCAAAATCCTGGATAAACTGTCTTGAACAAAATCCCAGATATAATCATATTTGTGCAAAAATCGGTTAAAATTACTTTGTGCAAAATTCGAGTCAAACAAGATGTAATTTAAAGACAGATTTTAGAACCAAAAATTCTGTGCAAATTTAGTTTAAATGAATTTTATTATTAAATTCCAGTAATCTCTATCAATCATATAAATATTTCATCATAGTTTATCATAATTTTAAACTAACATGGTTGTTTATTGAGATGCATCACAAATAACATAAAACATGAATTATTAATTTCATATTATGATAAAAACATGTGAAAATTGATATAAGTCATAAATACTTATCTCAATCAGTAATGAAGATGGATAGATCAGATAGGCCATTAACGGAGAACAGAGATGGCCCCAATTAGAACATAATTCGATACGTTGTATCTCATATCAAATAGAAATACATGGGTCAAAGAAATTGGTTATCTATGAATCAAACAACAACAAGGCATATACCAATTTCAGATCAATGATTTACGAAGCCAAATAATAAAGCATGTGACCGATTATTATATACAATTATAACAAAGTTCATTATGACTCAAAGTAACATGCTAACATATATCAATTACGTGTGCACCATGATTAATAATCCAAACAGCAAAGTGTTTAACAATTTACCAAACTAATTCAAACCAACGGTTCATCAAAATGATAAGGTTTCAAATTATTTGCCAAAATAAAGTTTTATGAATCAGAACTTAATTTTAAGTCTACGTAACATGATCACAAAAGGATCCATCGATTCACTACTCAAAACAGAGTTTCATAAATAATAATAATAAAAAAAAACATGTTTATTTCTTAATGCATGAGCAGAGATCAAAATTATAAAAGCATGAAGCAGTACATAGCTTTTAAATAAGAGGATCCAAAACGGAGACGGTGTCAGCGGTGATAATTATTTGCTCAGTCCTCTATATTAAACCTTGCGTTTCTAAGTAGTAAGAAAATTTCACCCAATCACAATAATATAATAAGAAACATGAGTATATCAAGTACCATATCAGAATAATTATACTTCTTTCTCATAGTTATAATACACTAGAATATTAAAATATTAGATCGAATCAATTGGGAGCCAATTATGCATGAATTATTTTGTGCTACTTTGAGATTCAAGTATAAGGTGTTAAATGTAAAGCATAAAGCTTATCTCGATCAGAAACTGAGTGGACGGAGATCGGAGACGTCATCGGATTGGAGATTAACAAAGATGGTAGAGAATTTTGTTATCATAAATACCTTCGATAATAAAATAAATGGATCAACCGCATTGGATCTCAAACCAATGAATGATATAAAGAAATAATCATTAATGAACAAGGCATGAATCAGTTATAGTAAACCATTAAAATCGCTCATAATCAATAAAACATATGTCGATTTATTAAGCATATGTCGATTTATTAAGCATGGTATATTAAACAAACAGATCAAATAAAACATGCATCGACATGACCTCAAAGATCGATTATTCATTAGTCAAAAGAGAGACTCACTTTAATAAACCAATTAATAAAGTTACGATTTTATGTTACACGATATTATAAGAAGTTAGCAATCATTATTTAAAATAGAATTCCACTTTAAAGTTATCTTAATTGAAGCATCATATGTATTTGTGGACTATAATCATTATGTTGAAGCACCATCTTTATTGTATATATTAAGCTATTAAATCATGTATATTAAAATGGGACTGAAGTTCAGTCATTGAACGGGGCTTATCATGTTTAATAAATGTGTGATAATACTTAGCTAGATGGAGAAACAGATCGGAGATCGGTGATGGAAATGTCATCATAAAACAAAGACTACATCGACTAAGGATTACGGTGGAGATATTCTTAAACTCAAAAGGTTCATTTGTGAATACAAGAAATTTAGGGAATTAGTCTCTTGTTCTTGTTATTATTCATGAATCATAAGACAGTATATATAGAGATACAAAAGTAGGGCTTACCTTGAATAACAAGTATTCTAGAATTTCTAATGGACCGATATGGATATCCACATGATATGAACTTGTTCATAACATAAAATAAAGAATAAATAATTGGACTATATCTACGACTGAATGACACATTAAAATTGACATATATTTACATTACAAATTGAATTTTAGAAAAACACAAAAGAAATATTACCTAAGCTATCAAACATGGTATAAGTATAAACTAGCATAACTGTGACATATTATATATATGACACATGCATTTTTAGAAAAATTTAAAAGCATAATTCAATTAAATTACACATCAAAAAGATAATGAACAGAAATATTTATAACTTTAAAAATATATATTATGAAAATACTAACATCGTAGGCTCAACCCTAGTGTTATTATTATTATTTTTGAATATGATATTAAATTATAATCAAAGTAAAAATTTTACAACATGGACAAATATTTTTTTAAAAGAAATTAGAAAAAATAAGAGCTCTGATTTTGAATATCAAAGAGTGGTTGCCTCGTTAAAACCCAAAACTAGAAAACTCAATTGGGACACAACAAGTTTTTGGAAAAAATAGTACATACCATTTTCGAAAAAGCTGAAAGGATTTGAAAAAAATTGATAGAAGATGGCTGAAGTGATTAGTGACCACTGTGAAGATCCGTTGATAACATGCTATCTTGTCGCAAACCATATCTCCATTCTTTGCTGGTATCTCGAGTCTTCCATAACCCGAATAGTTGATAGTGTGTTGCGCACTTGCTTATCTATAAACTTTGCTAGGTGAGTGTAGCTTGTATCCTTTTCTCCATGTCTTCTTCCATTACGTTCCCTCCACATAGTATGTATTGAAACCAGGTAATAATAGTGTTATTATTACCACAACGAGGTTTCTAATTTCGGAAGGAAATGGTCATTATAATCACAAGGACGCAAAAGCGTGGGCACGCACTAACTTTAATAATCTATTCCTAAATTAGTAATTTTCTTTTTTAGTGAATCATATAGTAAGAAAAGTAACTTGTGACACGCGGAATGAGCATGACCCAGTCGAGAGACGGAAACTTCCTTCCATTTCATCAAAAGAATCCGAGAAACACACATTGAAATTGCAAGTCATCGCACCATATATTGTTCTTCAGAGCTCATTAGCCTCTTTTTATGGCTCCTTCTTCACCTTCCTCCTCTTCACACAATTGGGTATACGACATCTTCCCAAGCTTCAGCGGCGAAGACGTTTGTGTAACTTTCCTTAGCCATTTTCTAAAAGAGCTCGATCGAAGATTGATCAAAGCTTTTAAAGACAATGAGATCGAGAGAAGCCATCCCATCGTCCCCGAGCTTAAGTCGGCAATTAGGGATTCAAGGATCGTTGTGCTTGTATTTTCAAAAAACTATGCCTCTTCCAGCTGGTGCCTAGACGAGTTGGTGGAGATTGTGAAATGCAAAGAAGATTTTGGATCAAATGGTGATGCCCATTTTCTACAGTTTGGATCCTTCCCATGCTAGGAAACAGACTGGAGAATTTGGAAATATCTTTAAAAATACTAGCGAGTGCAGAACAGATGATGAGATATAACTATGGCGGAAAGCATTGACTGATGTAGCTAATATCTTTGGATATCATTCACGAAACTGGTACGACCTTTTGAATCCATATTTGTGCTTTTATAAGACAATTAAAAGTTCCTAAACATGTATTCCTACTTAATAAAAACCTATTCATACTTGTAAAGTGACATTTATTTGATAGGGATGACGAGGCAAAACTTATTGAAAAGATCATCAATGACGTATTTGGTAAACTGTAATTGCAAGAGCTTTATTTAGTCGGATTTATCATCATTTCCAAGGAAGTGTTTTCATCGACAATGCTTTTGTATCTAAGAGTATGAAAATTTTTAATAGAGCCAACCCGGCTGACTATAACATGAAGTTACATCTGCAAGAAAGTTTTCTATCTAAAGTTTTAGGCAAGAAAGACAAAAAAATAGAACAATTAGGTGTGGCAAAAAAGAGGCTAAAGTACCAGAAAGTTATTATATTTATTTATGATTTGGATGATCAAGTAGTGTTGGATACCTTTGCGGGTCAAACTAAATGGTTTGGAAGTGGGAGCATAATCATTGTGACTATGGAAGATAAGCATCTTCTTAGGGCCCATGGGATTGATTGTATTTATGAGGTGGGTCTCCCACATCAAAAGATAGCACTTGAAATATTTTGCCAATCTGCTATCAAGAAAAACTCTCCACCTGATGGTTTCATTTAGCTTTCTTTTGAAGTGGTAGAGCATGCTAGTAGTCTTCCTTTGGGTCTTAATGTTTTGGGATCGTATTTCCAAGGAAGGGAATAAGAGAATTGGAAATAACTGTTGTCGACACTTCGGAAGGGTCTTGGTTAGAAATTGAGCTTTAATGGGTTAGGTAACGAAGATGATAAATCAATATTTCATCCCATGGCTTGCTTTTTCTTTTTTTTTGAATATTATGTAAAATTATACTCAAGAAAAAAATAACCTTTTTACAACAATTGTTGCTGAGAATTTTGAAGAGAGAAATTGATAAAGTTCAACAAAAGATTTTGAAAGTGGTTGCCTCATTAAAACCCATCTCCGGAAAACCCAATTGGAACAAAACCGGAGGATGAAAAAAAGAGTACAAATCAACTTTCAAGAGAGCTGAAATGGTATAGAAATCAAAAACAAAGGCTGAAAGAATTAAGTTCTGGTGGAGAACCAAGTTTGGAGGCCATCCAATTGTATCCATTTCGCTTG
Organism: Cardamine chenopodiifolia; assembly: GCA_963922655.1. Taxonomy (NCBI): domain Eukaryota; kingdom Viridiplantae; phylum Streptophyta; class Magnoliopsida; order Brassicales; family Brassicaceae; genus Cardamine; species Cardamine chenopodiifolia. The sequence goes on from OZ000464.1 coordinate 3,110,382, forward strand.
CAGAGTTGAAAGTTTATTTCGCACCATTAGATCCATATTTTGCAACAATCTGTCTGTCGATAGAGTAGCTTCCCCATGGCGCCTTTGATTTCGCTCCCTCCATAAAGAGTATACCGCCACTTGGAATGCATATTTGAATAGGAAAGACGGGGTGTCCCTATCTCCTGAAATCAAAACATTAGTAAGAATAGTATGTAGACAAGTAGTATACATGTGGCGAAGTAACCCGTAGACCAGGCGATGCCAGATGTGAGAGCTAAACGGAAAAGAGAAGAAGAGGTGCTCCACAGAATCTAGTGGTGCCAAATAGAAAATACAATCTGAGTTAGTATCCTATCACCTATAGACAAACGATTAAGGGCAACCAAACAAACAATAAAAGATAATTTCGAGATTGCATGATTAAACCAGATACCATTATACCATAACATATGCTGGGATGGCTCTCGAACTTGGTGTCAGGTGTCTTTAGACAATAACCTTGGCTTAAACTTACTCTCCTTACCTCGCCAAAGAGGAATGTCCGGGTCTAGGTAAACCATATTCTTCAGCCGAATTATTTCAGAATCAATCAAAGTGAGGGTGTAAGATCGCCAGTGACGAGGTCTATGCATAGCAAAAACGTCTGCCAATGTCGCTGTGGAAGAAATTCCTAAGTCGATGCTACTGCGAACCCTTAGTAAATCAAATAGCCGACCTAAAGTGCTCCAAATATCAAACCAAAATGATGTGTTAGAACCACTCCTAATCTCTACCTTGTAAAAATGGCTTGCTTTTTCAATCATACTGAATTTGATGCTATCAAGCTGCTGCTCGCCGAGAGTGACTTGGATGTTAATATCGGGCTTAAAACTCTTAAAGATAAGTCCCTCATACATTTAAGATGCCATAATGTGGAGATGCATTGTTTACTACAAGAAATGGGTAAGAAGATTGTCTGTTCACAGCTTGTTGAGCCTGGAGAACGGGAGTTTCTTATCGATTCCAAGGATTTATGTGATTTACTTTTTGATAGCATTGTAAGTTATTTATTCTCCTGTCATAATTCAGTCTATAAGATTTAAAAGTATATCAATTGATATCATATTATAATTTCAGGGAACTAAGAAAATTTTAGGTATAGCATTGGATATAGACGAGATTGATGAGTTGAATGTTCATGAGAAATCTTGCGAAGGGATGAATAATCTTGGAAATCCATATATAGGTAGTATATTTTTATGGAGTTTTCCATATGTTAACGATAACTGAAAAAATTATTATTACAACCCCTAAAATATAAATTCAAAGTTTTTTTCTGAAGGATTAGGTGGAAGCCCAACCCATATGTTAACATGGAAGAGATCATGAGGCATCATTAAGTTAAGAGACACATGGTTAAGCTCCAGAAAAAAAAAACTTTCGGTAGTTGCACCTTTATGTTGTAACGATTACAACGTCAAACCAAGACAAAATCAACTCCAACCGTAACACCATTCATCACCGTACCGCTCGAGACACGCAACAGATCGGTAAACCGCAGACTAAACAAGTGATCCAGCAAATTATAAGTTTAAGAAATTGACAAAGTGACAAAAATAGCTTCGAGTTCTATTCACATGAACATGAGTATTTATACAAGAGTAGGAAAGTCCTAGGTGAATATTCTAGATAAGATACAATCTCTAGAAAATAGGAGATAGATTCAATCTTCAGAGGAGACAAGTTCTTCTCTGTTCCAACAAGTGCACTGCTGTACGTATTATCCTTCAATACTCCCCTTCAAGTTGGCGCATGGAGATCTTGAATGCCGAACTTGCGAAAAAGATGATCAAGTTGTAAAGATCCACAGGCTTTGGTCAGCATATCAACTAGTTGATTCGATGTGTACTTTTCCAAAACACCCTCCGTAATTGCATCACGTATAAAGTGACAATCACGTTCAATATGTTTCGTTCATTTATGAAAAACTGGATTGTTCGCGATATATAGTCCTACTTGGTTATCACAATAAAGTATCATGGAACCCTTGTGATTAATGTCGAAACAAGAAAGAAGTTCAAAATCCCATTTCAGCCCACATGTGTTATAGCTCATAATCTGATATTCCGCTTCAGCAGAAGACATGGAGACTGTCTGCTGCTTCTTAGTCTTCCAAGCAATCAGTAAACCTCCCAAAAGAACGATATATGTCAAAGAACGACGAGTGACAGGACACGAAGAAAAATCCGAGTCAGTATGCCGAGATACAAAGATCACTACTAGCACTCAACAAAATGCCTTGGCCTGGTGAACCCTTTAGGTAACGAACCACCCGAATAGCAACATCCTAGTGCTTAGTTATAAGAGATAGATTCAATCTTCAGAAGAGACAAGTTCTTCTCTGTTCCAACAAATGCGCTGCTGTACATATTATCCTTCAATAGAAATGAACATTATCTTATGCTTTGAGTGTAAAAGCTAATTATCTTCTTATCCAGTTTGTAGTATGCCTCTCCATTCTCTTTAGTGGTTTCAGGCTTAGATCAATGAAGTGTACCTACATTTCCCATTCCAAATATCAAATAAATATATAAACAAAAAAGAAACAGATTTTATTGTTCCTGAAACTCAATTGCTTTCACAAATCCCAAATTTCACTTATAGAGACAAGAATGTGTTTAAAGGATCATACCTTGTAATCAAACGTTTGATTAGTTGATTTTAGAGAGTCGTAATTACAAGAAGGTGCTGAATCCCAAACCTTCCTTGGTTGAAAACTAATCATAAGACTACAGTCCTTAGCAGTTGCAGCTATCAAATAATCCTTAACGATCTGCAGGCTTTCATCTAAAGGTAAAGAATGAAGTACGCCTCCAATGGTACACCTTCTTTACATATAGCGCAAGGCTGGTTGATTATATCGTAATAAGAATGAATCACTCCTTCAATGTCTAATTTATCTAGCTTCTGAGTTTCGAGTAGTGTATAGAGTACTCCTGAGTCATAGACAACATCAGATACTAGTTGTAGAAAGCACTTTGTTCTAAGACCATCTTCTGACTGAATGAAGCCTTCGAGAGTATCCTCAAAGGCGTATCCAATTTTGGGACTGGCTCTCCCGGTGCATTCACCCGAACCCCCTAATATGAGAGAACCATTCAAGAATACGCGAAAATTATTCTGAGGTGTAGAATATAAAGCTTTTATAGCTTCCGATATTTTCTCTTTGGATCTAGAGAACAGATCAAGAGGATCATATTCACTTACTTCAGATATCTGCAATATAGTAACATACTTATAAGACTTTTCTGCAAATCTCAATCTAAGACCTATTAATGAGTGCTCTTCTTTTACCTCGTTATGTTCCAACTTTAAGATTTGGTGCATTCTGAAACGGCTGACGCTTCTTTTGAGCATGTTTTCTTCAATTATGAACTTTGAGATTGGAAGAGATCCGCATTTGGGCTACTTCATGGAATTAAGGACAATGAGTGTAGGTCAGGGATGAGAAATACAAGGACTGTAACGAAAAGAAAACACTAAAGTGAGAGGATTTATCAAAGATGGGTACCTTAATTTCAACACTAACGCAATCACCACCACTAGAAATCCCTGACACAGAGAAGAGCAAACAACAGATAGTAACTAAACTCAGAACAAATATGATTCTCTTAAGATAATCGATTTCTGATGATACTGGGTTACCTTGAGAAAAAAGTGAATGATCATTCAAAATAAGGGCAGAATCATGACTTGTATCAACATTTGCTGCATTAACACGCCATAGCGGACAATGTTTAGTTACTTTCTTATCAACATATATAGACAAGAATAGCAACATTGAGGCATCGGTTCAGTGTCAGGGAGGAGGAAGTAGAGGTTTCACTCGAGTACCCGTGGCTTTCGTTGCGCTGCAGTTGTTGTCGTAAGTGGGGACATTTGGAACCAGGTTGTCTAACAAGGTTCAAATCACAACCAAGTACTGGTTTAGCAGTCGAAACAGAGGGTGTTTCACCGAAAAGATCTTTAACAATGGAGGCTGCTTCAGCCGCAAGGGATCTATCTGAGAAAGGTAAAGAATGGAAATCAATTAGCGAAAAGAAGAGTAAGAGAACGGGACAAAGGAGCTTGGTGTATGGTGAAGTAAAAATCGCTACTCCATCGAGATTCGAAGCGCTTAACTCTTTAGGCCGGGACATGGAGGAATCCACTATAGCAGAATTAATTCAAACTCAATCTGACTCTATTAACGCGGTGTCTCCTACAGAAGTTCGGGAGAAAACGCTGCAAGCAGCCACAACGAACTCATCGCCTCCTTCTAAGCTGCAACGCTTAAAAATCATGGCCACTGAGAAAGGTGCAGGTAAGGTTGACGTTCAGGTCACTACAGAGGAGAAAATAGATTTGGTAACCGAAACGGGAGAGGAGGAAGAGGACAGTTCAGAAAAATATCTGGAAAAGGAGGTAGGATCTCTTATCGAGGAAGTTTTGAACTCATGAAGAATAACGACGCCAGGAAAAGGGGAGAAGGGACAATTGATATAGAACCTGAAAACAGATCAGCGATCGTAGTTACAACAACCGCTGAAGTCGGACCAAACTCTGAAGTTGAAGATGGCAAACTCGGAGAAACACAAAGCCATCTCTCTTGCGAAGGAAAAAACGGTGGTGGACGCAGAATCAGGTCCGGAGACACATATAAAATTGCAGAGTGGCAATACAAGCCATAATTCGGAGGCTCAGACAGAAGTTATAGAACAGGTGATACTGTCTGATTCTATCGACTCTAAGTCCCAGAGCATTTCAGCTAAAGATGAAGTCCCAGTAAGGATTCCTCTTTTACGCTCGGCAAAGCAAGTTTTAAGAGCATCTCAGCTCGCGGGGGACAATATCCCAAGCACAGTTAGCCGGAAAATCCAAAAGAGAAAGCATTAATGTCGATCTTTTTTTGGAATATATGGGGGTTCAATTAAAAAGAAAACATTTAGCTATCAAAGATTTGATCAGAGAAAAATCCTTAGTACTTGGAGCTTTATTAGAAACAAGAATGGTTGAGAGTAAATCAGCTCAGATTATCAATTCCGCATTTCTGGGATGGTCGGGTATTTTGAACTATGAGTTTAACCAATTAGGGAGGATCTGGCTGGTCTGGGATGGTTCAGTAACTTTGACGGTAATCAGGAAGACGAGCCAGTTGATCTCTTGTCGTGTGAGATACCAAGGGCGCATTGAAGACTTCATATGCACTTTTATATATGCAGCAAACTCTTAAGAGGAGAGAAAAGAACTTTGGCGGGACTTAAAGAGTCATTTAACGGAGCCACTTGTCCGGGATTTGCCATGGATCTGTGCGGGAGACTTTAATGAGACTCTTTAATGATGGGAACACTCAGCTGGTACTTCCACGCCAACTGCCAGTTCGGGAATGATGGATTTTAAGGAAATGGTTACCCACTGTTTTCTTGTTGACCTCGCGTTTCATGGACCGTTGTTTACTTGGTGTAACAAGCGGGAGGAGGGACTATTCTGCAAGAAGCTGGACCGAGTTCTTGTCAATCCTCTTTGGTTGCAAAGACCACACAATTCATATAATATTTTCGAAGCACGTGGTTGCTCGGACCATGTAAGTGGGATCATCCTCCCTTACGACGCTTTGCATAAAACGAAAGCTCCGTTTAAAGTTGTGAATGCGATAGTGAGTCTGCTGGAGTTTAAAAACCTTGTGGAGAGCTACTGGAGGAACACGGATATCTTGTTTACATCAACCTCAGAGCTGCATAGGTTTTCAAAGAAACTCAAACAGCTTAAACCACTTATTCAAGCGTTTGGTAAGCAGAAACTCCATCATTTAACAAAAAGAAAAGAGGCTGCCTATAAGGACCTATGTGCAAAGCAGGCGCTCAATCTCTCAACCCCTGATGAGAGAAACATGAGGGCAGAAGCTAGTGCTTATGAATCTTGGGAGAAAATCGCTGATATCGAAGAGAAGTACTTAAAACAAAAATCAAAACTTCATTGGCTCCAACTGGGGGACAAGAACAACCGGTTCTTCTATAATGCAATAAAGGAAAGAGAACAAAGAAATATGATCAACGTGATAAAGAGTTCAGATGTAAGAGATCTAAAAAAGCTAGAGGACATAAAAGAGGAAGGGATCGGGTTCTTTACAAATCTTTTCAAGGCGCCAGAGCGAGACGAAGAAGCTCATGACTCACCAAACATGTATAAGCTCTTGGACTTTCACTGTAATCAAGTAGAGAGTATGGAGTTAACTAAGGAAGTGACAGGGCTGGAGATCAAGAATGTTTTGTTCTCAGTGCCTTCAAATAAGACTCCGGGTCCGGATGGTTACACAGTGGATTTTTTCAAAGAAATGTGGGCTGTCATAGGTAACGACTTCATTTTTTGCCTATGGTTTTTTACCGAAAGGGATGAACTAAACTATTCTAGCTTTAATTCCCAAGAAGACGGGTACAATAGAGATGAAGGATTACCGCCCCATATCGTGCTGCAATGTTATTTACAAGGTCATCTCTAAGGTGCTAGCAAACCGGCTGAAACCGCTTCTTCCGAGGCTGATTTCAAAAAATCAAACCGCATTCATCAAGGATCGGTATATGTTGGAGAATTTGCTTCTTGCATCTGAGCTAGTCAAAGATTATCATAAAGGGGATGTTTCACCAAGATGCGCAATGAAGATAGATATAAGGAAAGCATTTGACTTGGTTAATTGGGGTTTCCTTATTAAGGTGTGAAAGCCATGCAATTTCCTGATTTATTCATCTATTGGATCGAACTTTGTGTAACCACACCATCATTTTCAGTCCAAGTAAATGGGGAACTGGCTGGTTACTTCCGTAGCGAGAGAGGTCTGCGTCAAGGTTGTGCCTTATCCCCTTACCTCTTTGTGATTTGTATGAACTTGCTATCGAAAATATTAGACAAAGCGGCAAGAAGTGCATCCTTTGGATATCTACCGGGTTGCAGATCCTTGGGAGTCACACTCCTTTGTTTTGCGGATGATATAATGGTCTTCACCGATGGGAAGCTAAGATCAATTGAAGGCATTCTCTCTGTATTTGTTAGTTTTGCCTCGATCTCGGGACTGGACATTAGTTTGGAGAAGTCCACGTTGTTCATCACAGGGATTACGCAGGCTGACCGGTCAAGGCTAGACGAGATACCGGTTGAAAAAGGGGCTCTCCCGGTAAAATACTTAGGTCTCCCACTCTTAACTAAGCCGATGCAAAGAGCCGACTTCCAATTTCTGATAGACAGAATCCGCAGCTGCATAAATTCATGGAAAAACCGGTTCTTTTCATTTGCGGGTAGACTCCAACTTCTATCCTCGGTAATTGTCAGTCTAACAAACTTTTGGATTGCAGCGTTTAGATTGCCAAAAACATGTATAAGGGAGATTGAGAGAATAAGTGCTGCTTTTCTATGCTCTGGTCCAAGCCTAAACTCGAAGAAAGCTAAAGTTGCTTGGAGTGAAGTCTGCAAACCAAAGTCTGAGGGTGGACTGGGGCTGAAATCTTTGACAAAGGCTAACCGAGTGAGCTGTTACAAATTAATATGGCAAATCCTAGCAGCAAGAGACTCACTATGGGTAAACTGGATAAAAAAGAACTTGATACGGAAGGGATCTTTCTGGTCAGCAAAAGAAACTAAGACGGGAAGATCTTGGATGTGGAGGAAAATTCTCAAGTACCGTCAGTCCGCGAAAAGCTTTCACAAAATTGAGGTACGTAGTGGCTCCAACACTTCTTTTTGGTATGATGATTGGAGTCCTATTGGCAGATTGATTGAGGTGCTTGGGGAACGAGGCTTTATAAACATGGGTATCCAAGCTGATAGCTCGCTGGGAGAGGTTATAAACCACAACAGACCCAGAAGGCGTAGACCTAATATCTTGGCGCAGATAGAGGCAGCGATCGACTCAGTCCGGCTTAATGTAACCAATGAAGATGATGTCATTGTTTGGAGATGCAAAGAAAATAAGTTCATTCCACAGTTCTGGACTAAGGAGACCTAGAATCAAGTAAAGGAGCCGGATATTTAGTGTCCATGGTATACGGTAGTATGGTACCCCCACGCAACTCCAAAATATTCGTTTATTATGTGGCTAGCTGCGCTTAATCGCTTGGCAACAAGAGATAGAATGCTTTCCTGGTCTCCTATTGCTATGACAAAGTCTGTATTCTACACGGAACCGGTAGAGACAAGGGACCACATATTCTTCTCCTGTCACTTCACGGAGAACTTATGGAACAAGCTCGCTCATGGTTTAATGGGCCGCAGGTATACTCACAATTTTAATGAGATCTTATCAGTGCTTCAGACAAAGAGGAACGGAGCAGAGGAGTTCATATTGAAGTACACCTTCCACGCTTTTAAGTATTCGGTTTGGAGAGAAAGAAACATGAGAAGGCACAAAAGCACTCCCCTATCGTCGGACAACTTGTTTACGGAGGTAAGACGGATGGTTCAGAACAAGTTATCAACTCTTCAGCAACAAGGTCTTATGATCAACGGATTGCAGATTTGGTTTGCCTCTTTAGCTATTCGATGATGGTTAGTATTCTTTTTCCCAAAAATGGTTTTGTCCCAATGGGTTTTCCACCTTTGGGTTTTAATGAGGCTGCCATCGTCGAACATTTATTTAGCTAAATTTTTCTTTTTATTTAACTAGAAGGTGCACATGATGTAAAAACGGTTTGTTTTTTTTTAATATAATTTTACATACTAATCAAAAAAAAAGAAGACGAAGGAGAGCTTTGAAGGTTTTTTCTCTCTTTCGGTGGAGCTTAAACGTCGTGGACTCATCAAGACGACTCAGGCTTTTTGGTTTTCTTACTTTTTCTCGCTTTGGAGAGTCAAATTGAAGTTGACAATTGAGACACAAAATCAGAAAAGGAAAGAAACATATATTCTGTGACGAAAATTTCGTAGGGCACAATAATGTCGTCGTCCATTGATATTCTCTAAAAGCGGCGTGAATATAGCTCTAAGAATTCTTAGGTTATTGTGTTTTGTTGCCCTCAATTATCTTGATGACGTCCCTATGTATAGTCCAGAATTTATAACCGATGTATAGTTATAATTCTCATACAAGTATGGTTGACATGATGTCACCGTCTCTTCCAAAATTCTATATTCTGGATACTTACGTATTTTTCTATCTTTCAAGATCATCGAATCATATCTCCTTTAAGATCACAACTTTTTTGGAAGTCTATCCATTCAAAAATACTAAGTCGATAATAGCAATTTACCATCAATATTACACAAAATTGATGACTTATCAATTTACCGTTGCATATTTATCGATTAATTTTGTCGTAACAACTTTCCCTCCGCTTTTAATTTATTTTTTATAATTTAAAAAGTAATTATTGCAGAAATATCACTATCGCTTATGTTAAATGACATATTTGTGTCTACACTTATACAATGCATGTCGCTTCCATGTATATGATTATACAACACCAGATATGTGTAAGTCACTTATATACACATGCTTATATAAAGTCATACACATATTATTTCTCATCATTAATTTTATGCAGTCAATCTTTTGAAAAGCAAAAGCAAATCACTTTTTGCACATATGACCTACGATCCAAACATTGAAGGGAGAGGGACCATTAATTTCTCTCACTCACGACTGAAATAGCAAGTTATACGTGTGGAAACAAAAAGAGAAATGTTTGTTCATGAAGTGATGCATCGAGTCAGCGAAAGGTTGACATGGACTAAACATGGGTTTGATAAAAAAGGATTAGTCAACAATGTATAAAGGCGCGAGATACTGAGGATTATGCAGTTGAAGATTGAGAAGATTCTTGATAAAGATTAAAAAAATTTGATGAGTATCAAGAAAATTTGGATAAGATCGAATCGAGATAGGAAGTTGGAAGATGCAGACTTGATACTAAATAAATAGAAGTCAAGGTCTGATCATTCACTTCAGCCGTTTTTCTTTAGAATCGTGAGTGCTAGTTTTAAACCTTACGAGATTCAGAGAGTTGAGTATTACTCTTGTACGGATTTAGAAATCGTAGGTCTAGCATAAGAAGAATAGTTCTTAGGCTTGTAAAACCATCAAGAGAGAGTTTGTTTCTTAATAGATTTCTGATATAAATATAAACAGATTGGTTCGTGTTTCAACAAGTATTCTTGTGATATTTGGGTTCATTGGTTATTTCATTTGGTATCAGAGCAGGCACTTGAACCGAGTTGTTATTCAACAATATGTGAAGATCCTGAGACAGAAGAATAGACTCAACACGAAAACTGGTGACAGTACAAAAGCAAATCATGTTGGATGACACCAATTACGAACACTAGAAGGTTAAAATACGATATGCTATTTGAAGCATCGATGAGGATGCTTGGAAAGCTGTAGAGGATGGATGGGATGAACTAGAAGCTAAAGGTGTAGATGGTAAAATGGTCCCAGAAAATAAGGAATTATGGACAAATGATGAGAAGAAGATGTCAAAGATGAACTCCAGAGCAATTTCTGCAATCTTTAATTCTCTCAGTAATGATCAGTTCAAGCAAGTACATGATTCATGTAATGGAAAGGCCGCTTGGGACACACTAAAACTTTATTATGAAGGCACCACAAACGTCCATAGGAGTCGACTAGATGCACTTGCTTCAAATTTTGAGAATTTACGCATGGAAGAAGATGAAAAGGTATATGTTTTCAGTTCAAAAATCAGTGCTATTGCAAGTGAAGCTAATGTCCTCGAAAATAAATAGAAGGACAAGAAGCTGGTTAAGAAGTTTCTGAGATGTCTTCCAACAAAGTATGAAGTTCATTTGTCTGCTATGAATATTGATTTAAACACTGATACTATGACCTTTGGAGAAATGGTAGGGATGATCAATGCATAGGAGATGGATTTAGAAAGAAGGACAACTACACTGAGTACCTAGAGAGTTATTACATTGTCAGCATCAGAGGACAAATAGAAAATTCAGGAACTATAAAACTTTGTAAGTCTGATGGTTAAGAAGTTTGATCGAACGATGAAGAGGTTTGAGCGTGGAAGTAGAAAACCTTTTGGCAAGACCATTTTTGCTGAACCAGACAAGGGACCACAAAGATCCGATTAGAAATGTCACGAGTGCCAAGGAGTGGGACACTTTCGAACTGATTGTCCAACTACCAAAAAGAAGGGAATTTAATGTTTTGGTTGCAAAGGATACAAACATACAAAAGAAGAATGTGTGAACAATAAAAATCAAAATCATAAGTCATACATCAGGATGAGTGACAATGATTATGAAAGCGAATCATATGAAGGTGAATTTTTTACTGGTTACTGTGCATTTCCAGCAGTAATTCATACTAATGATGATTATTCCGAAAGTGACTCAGAAGCAGAACATGAAGAAAAAATGAAACTTTCAGAGAAGGTGGTTGAAAGTGAATCAGAAGATGATGAAGCAACATATATGCAAAAAGAGTTCAAGTCGATGTATGAAAACTGGAAGAAGACAAGTCACAAGGATATGCTACTTCTCAAAGAAAAATTATGATAAAAGAGATAAATGAATAGCTCAAGGAGGAATTGAACATCGAAATTTCTAAAAGAATGGCGCAGTAGAACATGAAGCAGCCAAAACTACTAAGAAGATACAGATGCTCAACAGTGGGACCAAAGATCTGAACAAAATACTAATCTTGGGAAAATTTAAGAAAACTAATCATGGTCTCAGATATCAAGGAGAAGTCTTTTCCGATGTAACTAAGTTTGTGAAAGGGAACAAAGTTGAATATGTTCCAACGCAAGAAGTTTGGATTAACATTAAGTCTCAAACTATGAGGAGTTGTTACTACTGTTGAAAAGTGGACATATCAAGAGGCACTACTATAAGCTAATCAACAAAGTCGGAAAGCTTATGAGAAAAAAGCAAAGCTACCAACACTACAACCGATCATCACACGTTTGGGTAAAGAAACATGATTTATATCATCAGACAAATCATGAGGAGAAGTCATTGATTATAAGCTATAGTTTAATACTAGGAAACCATAACCTTCAAGAAAAAGCTCAACAACAAGAGCAAACCAAGTCATCAGTCGAAGACACTAATTGTGTAGGTCTGGCTTCACAAAGTGGAAATACGAGTGGGTTTTGGTACTTTGATAACGGTTGTTCTCGGCAAATAACAGGAAGACAAGAGTTCCTGAAAGAGTAAAAAAAAGTAGTGTCAAGTTTGGTGGTGGAGCTTAAGGAAAAATAATGGGAAAAATAAAGTGGACAGACCAATTACTCCTCAGCTAATGAACATCTATTATGTGTAAGGAATACATGCTAATGTCATAAGTCTGAGTCAACTCTGTGATGAGGGTCTGACAGTCACCTTCAACAAAACTAAATGTTGGGCTATCAATGAAGCAAATCAAGTGATTATTTCCGGCGTTCGTACTGGGAATAACTGTTACATGTGGGAAGAACCAAATCAATGTTTCAGAGTTGAGAAAGACAACATTCATCTATGGCATTAGAGGCTTGGCCATATGAATGTTACAAAGCATGAATCAGGTAGTCAATCAAGAGCTAGACCGAGGAATCCCAGAATTGAAGAGTATAAAATTTCGTTTTTCAAGCATGTAATAAAGGTAAACAAACCAAGGTGCAACACAAAATAGTTCTAGAAGTTCAAACCAAAAAAGTGTTGGAGCTCATCCATATGGATCTAATGGTCCAATGCGAGTAGATAACTACTGAGGAAAAGGTATGTTTTTGTTTTTGTGGATGATTTTTCTCGATTCACGTGAGTACGCTTTCTCAAGAAAAAATTAGAGAGCTTAAAGAGTTTAGCACTACAGCTTCAAAACGTGAAAGCTCCGATCAAGCATATTCGAAGTTATCATAGTGGCGAATTTGAAAATGCGATTTTTGAGAAGTTCTGTGGAACTCATGGCATTGTACATCAATTCTCTGCCCCAAGGACACCACAACAAAACGGTATGGTGGAATGCAAGAACAGAACATTACAGAACATGGCACAAGCAATGATTCACGTTAATCATGTTCCTGAGAAATTTTGGACAGAGGCTATCAATACAGCGATGAGATCAATCGGGTTTATGTTTGGTCTAGGATAAACAAGACACTTTATGAAATCTAGAAAGAAAAGAAAATTAATTTGGGTTACTTTCATGTTTTTGGGTGCACATGTTTTATATTAAATGACAAAGATCAACTCGTGATGTTTGACGCACGAAGTGATAAAGGTGTGTTCTTGGGATACTCTATAAACAGTGTGGCATACAAAGTATACAACAAACAAACCAAAGTGGTTGAGTTGTCAATCAATATAATGTTCGATGAGTTGTGACTCCAAACTGGATGGAGAAGAACAAGGATGAAAGGAACAACTCCAAGAATGTTCCCACATCTGACGATATTGAAGGAGAACAACAAGAAAAGGATCATGATGTTCAGATGAATGACACTATTCAAGTGCATAGAAATCACTCAGCAAGTGATGTAATTGGGAATATCAATTATCGAGAAATGATAATGTGGGCTTGTTTTGTATTTGCAATAGAACCCAATAACATCGATGAAGTCATCATTGATGACTTCTGGATCATGTCAATGGAGGAAGAGTTGGAACAGTTTGTGTGCAATAATGTATGGTTACTTGTTCCCAGACCTGTAGAGGTGAATGTTATAGGAACCAAGTGGATCTATAAGAACAAGATTGACAAAAGCGGGAATGTGATACAAAACAAGGCAAGACTGGTTGCATAAGGTTATACTCAAATTGAAAGTATGGATTTTGATGAAACTTTCGCACCAGTAGCTAGACTTGAGTCAATGAGTTTTTTACTTGGAATGGCATGTGAGTTGGGATTCAAGCTACACCAAATGGATTTCAAGAGCGTGTTCTTGAATGGATATATTCAAGAAGAAGGAAGAAGTATATATGGAACAACCTAAAGGATTCGAAGATTCAAAAATCCCAAATCACATGTATAAACTGCATAAAACACTATACGGTCTAAAACAAGCACCCAAGCTTGGTATGATCATCTTACTAATTTTTTGGTTGAAAATAAGTATGAACGAGGAGGCATTGACAAAACAATGTTAATCAAAGAAAACGTAAAATGGATGTTCTTGGTTTAACTATGTGTGGATGATATAGTTTTTGGAGGAACATCACAACGACTGGTTAATGAGTTCGTGAAAACTATGACCGCTGAGTTTAAAATGAGTATGGTGGAAGAGCTCAAATACTTTATGGGTCTGCAAGTTAATCAGACAAATGCAGGGATAACTATCTCACAGAGTACCTATGTATCAAAGTTCGTGGAACGTTTTGACATGTATTTTAGCAAGACTGCTCGAACACCCATGAGCACCACTCTGAAACTATCAAAAGATGAACAAGGAGCCAAGGTCGATGAAAGCTATATAGAGGAATAATTGGGAGTCTTCTCTATCTAACATCAAGTATACCGGATCTATGTCTCAGTGTGGGGATATGTGCTCGATATCAAGCAAGTCCTAGAGAATCACACCTTGCAACAATCAAACGGATAATCAAGTATGTTAAAGGGATAATCAGGTATGAACTCTTTTATATTGTGGATACAAATCAAAGTCTGATAGGGTACAATGATTCAGACTAGGTTGGCAATCTAGATGACCAGAAGAGCACGACTGGAGGCTGTTTCTTCCTCAGAATGACCTTATTTCATGGCATAGTAAGAAACAAAATTGTACCTCTCTCTCCACAGCAGAAGCGGATAATATTGTACTTGGAAGCTGCTGCACACAATTACTGTGGATGAAACAAATGGCATCGGACTATGGTATGATATTTTCTAGTTTTATGGTTGTCATGTGTGACAACAAAAGTGCAGTTGACATTTCAAAAAATCTTGTGCAACATGCTAAAACCAAACACATCGCCATTATACATCATTTTGTTAGAGATTTGGTTGAGAACAAACAAGTGGTGATTGAATATTCATCATTCTGAAGCCCGTTCGTAAAAATAGTCACATAACTGGGAATGAATAAGTGCCCACTGAGTTGAAACTTGCAGATATTTTCAGTAAGCCTTTGGATCATAGCACAATTTATCAACTTGCAAAAATCCTTTGGTGGGTGTGCTATCTAATGTCTTTGCTTTTAAGTGACAACACATGGGTAGGGGCTGAAGTGCAGTGCAAAGTCTAGATATATTTTTTTTAAACTGTGTTTTTGTCACTAAGAGAAGCTAGAAAAATGAGTTTGATAAAACTTCTTGCTGTAAAGTCCACATTGAGACAGAGCTACCCTCCATGCTCTCAAGGAAATCAGTTAGTAAAGTGTGTACCAGTTCGGTTGAAAGGAGATGATGGAAGAGATAAAGTGTAGAAAGGAGCAGTAAGACACATTTTATCTCATCAGATGAAGCATAAGCTTATCTGCGGTCTAGCCAAAGGAGAAATCTTGCTTATGGGAGAAAGAAAAAAAACACAAAAGCATAAAAGAAACTATTCCATTCTCTCCCGATGTAGAAGGAGCAGTAAGAAACATCTTACAAAGGAAAGTTCATGAGCAAATCAAACTTGTACATGTTCAAGTGCTCGTGACCTCTCCTTTGATGAACAAATTCGGAGTTTCGCTTTCATGTTATGGTACATTCTCATCTGTTGATTGGGACTCTCTGGTTCCTTGGAGTATGTAGGTGTGTAGACTAATTTTTTTGGATCAACACGTGTGAAATCTCCTCCAAAATAAGAAATAGCTACCGTGGTTGGAATGCCAAGTCGAGTGTTCTCACAGCTTCTCCTCAAAATTTGAACTGAGCATTGTACTTTTAATTCCTGTTTCGATCTCTGTGTTGTACTTCCAGATAACATGATTGACAAAGGTGACACATAGTCAAGGAAGAACAAATACAAAGTGAAAAGGGCATGAAAAATTAGTAAGTGGTACTCAGTGGATGTACAAATTTGAGAATGCCACTGTATTTCTCAGTACAAGTCATAGTCTTCTCTATATGTTTTTAGGTTGAGTGGAATTGGAAATTTATTGACTAACTGCACTAATGATTTTCTTGGAGCTTGTTGGACTTATCAGTATTTGCAGAATTTAAGAAATTTCAAAATGTGGAGTGTGAGGTTATAAAGCTCATTGGCGTAATGGGCTAAGTGTGGTGCTGTCTAAGGAGTTCCGAACGGCCCAATAAGCAAACTTGTGAATTTAAGAGACAAAGTGGTTCGCCCCGAGACATCAAAATTCAAAAGAAAAAAAACCTAAGCAATGGTGAAGACACGCAGAGCAAAATAAGCCACTGCCCCTGCCCCTGCTCGCACTCGTGTCATCGTGGCGAATACACCGCCGATTCGCTCACGCACACGCTCCGCTAAGTGAAAGGAGGCGAATCCTTAGCTGGAACTTGTCGAATCGACGATTCCACTTTCGTTGAAGAGGTTACTCTATTAGAATATAATTGTCGATCTATTCCAACAAGATCCCAAAAGGCAAAAATAGTCGCCAATTCTACGCGGTGCAGGGCTTCATCATCTGCTCCATCGTCGGCTCCCTCACCATTGACTGATTCATCACATATTGGATCTCTGATTTTCAAGCCGTCTGCTCCAGAACCTGCTTATGTGGTACCCTCGCCCAATGTTTCACCAATGGTCTATTTGACTCTCGAGTCCTCGATTCCAGAATATGTGCATGTTCCTTCTTCGCCTGCTTCGACCATGGCCAAGCCATCTTCCCCTAAGGTTGGCACTTCATAGATAGGCCCTCTGCTTCAGACCCTGCTGCTTTCTTTGAATCCTCAGCAACAGTCCTCTGCAATAGAGCTCTGCTTTTAGTACTCTCTGCATCAGAAACCGTTGGACACTTGGCACCCTCTACAACAACCTCATTCGTCGCCGAAAAATACCTTGTATTCTTTGCGTCAGGTATCTCTACTTATTCCCAAGTCTAGGGCTTACCCTCGACTGACTTTGCTTTCCCAAAACACAATGGAGAACCCGCTGCATCAGTATTCTTGACAGCATTCTTAACAACATCCAATTTTGGAGAAACCTGTGCCACCGTTTCAATGCCTTTTTTCCGATGTCCCTGACATTTCCTTTCCAAATTTTTCAAGGCAACCTGCCTCTGTATGACCCCATTTACGACAACTACTGCATCGCATTGGGAGCCACGGATAATCAAACTTCATTTCCACTTCCTCCTTATTAACTTTGAAGAAGAAACTTGAGGGTATGTCCTTCTTAAGATTCACATCGATGAAGATTTTAGCTTCGTCAAAACTTGCTACAAGCTCGGTATCTTGGTGCATTCTCAATGGGATACCTACATGACTTGCTACAAAGCTTAGACCCTTCCAGGAAAACAGAGCAGGCGGAATATTTTTCAGAGTGACCCACATTGGCATTGATGATAACGCGGGTTGTGGTTCCTCGGGAATCGGGGTATTTAGTAACTATCATAGGAATTTTGCAAATGTTCCACATGCCGCGACGGAGGATTCAACTTCGAGCATTTGAGTTCCGAATTCTGAATTTGATAGTCATCTCATTAACCACAAATGCATCAATTTTTATTCTTTTGTCTCCTAGATTCCAAATTTTGTTGACTATGACATGAACCTTCGCCACATGAGGGGCTGCAGAAGCAAACCGTCCCACAACAAATTCTTCCCAAAGCAGATTTGCATTTTCCAACACATCTACCGACACATTTACTATTGATCTTCCTTCTACATCCATGACTTCATAATCATAGTATGAGAGTGAAGGCTTTCGTACCACTGTGGCCCAAGATTTTTGTTGAAACCATGTGAGAGATATTTTTCCCTCCATCATTAGCCAAACTCACATCATCCCCCGACAAAACACCTTGCTTCTCTACCTCCGGCTGAACTAGCCCTGCAATAGGCCACGAAAGAGCCCCTAAGTCTCTCCCGTTCTCCTTCGACCCCAAAGAATCCCCGATCGGAGAGCTTGAAGGTAAGCTACCCTCCTGCTCCAGGCTAGAATCCAGAACATTCCCCATGCACCCCTCATTTTGCTTTTTTGCCTCCAGAACCACCTCTTCCAGGGAGCCTGGCGGATCCTGTATACCATTACCGGACTCCTCCATCTCCTTGAATCCCCTAGCGAAGAGCCAGATGAAAATCTCCCCTGCTGAACCGTATCAGTCCCCTGATAAGGCTTCTCACCGACTCCACCACTGAAAGTACCACAATCTTCCCGATTTTTTGCCTCCATAACCTCCTCTCCGGCCATGCCTGGCGGCGGAGATAAGTTACCTCTCAGAACCCTACCTATCGCCCTTATGATCGCCTAACCAACAGCTCCGAGAATTTCGCTCTCCCTCATTTAGCATTAATGTTAGCTTTAATATATCTATTAAAACTTGAATGCATAAAAACTCTATTCAAAAACCAATTGTCAGTAGCCATGGGTAGTTCTAAAATCAAAACATCAACGTTTTCAAATAAAAAAGCATGACACATAAAACTGTTAAAATCCAAAATAAAATTAACCATAATCTCCAAAATCCCTAAAACCAAAAAAATAGAAATAAAAGGTTTAAGGAGTAAGATATTCAACTGTTAGGTATGTTTTTACCTTTTTATTTTGCAGTTTAAATACTCTTGATACACATATCCTTTTTTTTGTTACTTAGCGTCTTCGTTGCAAGGTCTGTAGTAAGGGTTATCGTCTTTAGTCATCCTTCCATTCTTTACAACGCATGAATCAGATTATCAAGAATGTCGATGATGGTAAGTTGGGTCTTCTTCCCACTTTATTTGTGCGCATGCTTTGGAAAGCATGTTTTCTATGTTTTGCATTGATACTTCGTAAAATCTTTGTATGGATAACTACTAGGAGTAGACCTCTCTTGAACGCTGACATAACTGTGGACATATTATAAGCGAGTATGGATACTTTATCTTTGATAAAACGCTGACATGACGTAGTGGCTCTCTTTTTTTCTGGATTATTTCATAAAGGTCGTTTGCCATCTTTTCCAAATTTTTGCTACTTGCGAACTGTTAAACAAACCTATCCTTTAATAACGCAAAAGAGTCAATTGTTGTGTTTGGGAAATTTGTGAGCCATTGAAGAGCCTCTCCAATAGGACTCGAGAAATTTCTAGGTCCAGTGGATCAGAGAGAGTAAACAAAGAGAAAATTTTGTTATGGAGGGGCACATGCAATTGACTCTTTTGCATTCCTTTGGTCCTCTGCTTCCTGCTCTAGTGATAGACTCATAATAAGCAGAGGACCAAAGGACCGGAACTGACCCTCACAAGGCCAATGACGAAAGCAATTTTCCATAAACCACCACCTACATATCTCATAAGCGACATAGAGCGGAGAAGAATAGGACGAGAGAGGCAAAACCGCGAGAATGAAAAAAGATGGAGAATAGAGGCTTCTTTGTCGGACTTAGGAGACGAAGGAGCAGTAATGTGGAGGAGGTTCTGAAGGGACTGCCGATCAAGAGGACATGGTGAAAATTCTGGCTGTTATATATAGCGGCTTCAAGGACCAAAAACACGCATGATACAAAACAAGAGTCATAGAAAAATCAAACTAAATTGCCGCCGAGGTGAGAGTCATTGATGGATCATTGTGTAAGGTTATTCATGGAAAAAGATAGATTCTTCGGAAACCTATATGATTTCTCAAGAAGAGCTCATCGTTGAAGGTTAAAAGGATGGTCATAGAGAGGAGATCCATCGGCATAAAGTCACTCTGATCGGTGGATGTGCTTGAGGTAGTCATCTTGGTTTCTCTATATGGGAGAATAGTAAACTAGGGCGAACCATGAATATATGCATCTTGCATCTCTTCTTTGAACATTAATGGGATACACTAGTTTGTAGTCAATTAATCTGCACCACAAAAAATATGATCATGGTCATTAAAGACACTATGTGATGTATTCCAATGAAGTTCTAACACTAAGTTAGAATATTGTAGTTAAAGCTAGATTCATGAGATAAATAGTTAGCTAAGTTTAGCGTTTGTTTATGAGTTATACTTATTAATATTGCTATTTTTCTTTTTTGATCAACAAGGGTAATCCAAAATTTTACCATCTATTCTATTCAAAGTAAAGGTATTTTCATTGCTCATCTAACATTTTCATCCAGATGCTTCATCCAAATATTTCATTTGGATAATGTATATGAAAAAATCATTTGTTTGTTTCTATTTTCAGTTATTCATATGGATGAAACATCTGAATGAACATTTGTTTGTTTGGTTAATTTTTGTAAATCTCCATCTCCCCTACATGGTTTTAATATGAAAATGACTAAAATATCTATATTTTAATTTAATCATATTTTTAATCTTAATCTTAATCATATTAATTTTAATTCTTGATTTTAAATATCTTTACAACTAAATAATTTTCAAATTATTATTTTTGATATTTATGAATTTATTTTGGTCACATAAATTCATATAAATTTATATAAATTTATATAAATCTATATACTAAGATCCAAATTTGTATTTATAAATTGGTTTTGGTCAACAAAACAATATGATAATAATTTATTCAATGAACACTGTCTCCTTAGTTACAATAATATCTGAATTTTAGTAACACCCATAATAACCAAACTCCAGAGATATTTCATTGCTCAATGTATAAATTTGAAGAATACAAGGGCATCAAAATAATTTCATGGTTAAAAACGAAATAAACTAATATCTAACGTATAAAGGGGGAAATCGATTTCAGATGAGACAATCAGAAGCAAAAAATATAGAATATTCTCAAACTAAACCCACCACAAAACATGAAGAATCATAAAGGAATCGATTGAGATAACTTTAGAACTGGGAAGATATTTGAGACATGTGAAGAGAAGTGAATTGTATTGGCCCTCCGGAATCACGTTGATCCTCGCCAGAATCTCGTTGCTCCTCGCTAGGATCTTGTTGGCCTGAATGTGTCGTCGGAATGTCAGAAGTTGAGAATTATGGGTGAGTGAAAAATATGTTAAGGAAAAACAGTGGATTTTAAAACTGGTTGTAAGATTTTCGGAGGGCCGATTTGGAGGCGATTGCAGAGGAGAATAGGGATTTCGTTTTGGGATCTTTGAGATGGCTTCACCGTCTCATCGTGTGGCTGTTAGAGATTCAACGGAGGGTTCACCGCAATCTGTAGAAGTGAAAGAGAATCACATTGATGGGTTGTCCTTTTTTCAGTCTATGTTTCGAAAAACAGAGCATAGGCAGGGTTAGGTTTGATCTCTTTGGATCAAGTTCAGGAAGTAGAGATAGGATAGCGCCGGTTTTAGAGGTTGCAGAGAAGGGGGTTGCTGCTTGTGTAGCTGGTGTTGCGTCAGTCTCATGATTTAGTGTTGATAGGCAGATGTTTTCTGGGATTTCATAGAAAGTGGGTCCTGAGAGTGCATAAGAGGCAGCGAAGGTTACAGAGGAGCTAGGGAGAGTGTTTTCTGCGAGTATAATTTGTGCTGCATCAGTCTTAGGTTTTCATGTTGATGGATAGTTTGTTTCATGGGTTCCAGAGAAAGAGGGTTCTGATAGTGCAGAGGGGGCAGCGAAGGTGACAAGTGAAGCATGGAGAGTAGTTCATGCGAGTGTAGTTGGTGCTGGTCAGTCTTAGGATTGAGTATTGATGGAAATTGGTTTCAAGGGTTATAGAGACAGAGGGTTCTGAGAGTGCATAGGTGGCAGTGTTGGTTATGGAGGTTGTAGCTGGTGTCTTGAAGGAATTTTTGGCAACGATACCAAGTTAAGCTCGGAAATTGTACTCCTCAGTGGTGCAGAAGAAGTCTTGTCAAAATATGATGATATCATCTCTTTGGAGGAGGGTGATCTGATTATTAACATTTCGGATGATATAATTAATGACCTGATTCCTCTGTGGGAGGATTTGATTGTAGGAAGGCTTCATGAAGTTGCGCCGCATATCGCAAAGATTCATGTCATCGTGAATAAGATTTGGAGCTACAAAAAATTCAACAAAAATTGATGTGTTTGTTGTGAATGATACAGTAATCAAATTTAGGATACGAGATTGAGTGATGAGAGATAGGGTTTTGCGAAGAGGTATGTGGAACATAGCTGATAAACATATGATGGTTTTGAACTATGGGCCTATTACGAAGGAGGTTTACTTGGAAGGGTATTAGTTTTTTGGCCAGTGTAGTGGGTGAATAGAAGTGTCTCCATCCAAAGACTGAGTTACGTAAGAATTTTGATGAAGCAAAGGTCTTCGTTCAAGTTGATTTTACTAAGCAGCTCCCTGATTCTTTTTGGTTTTTGATCAAGACAAGGGGTTACTTCTCAATTTTCATATTCATACATGTGGCTACCGCCAAAATGTGAAACTTATTCTTAATGGGGTCATCAAAAGGATGCTTGTCGATCTCGAATGGAGTTCATGCCTGTGGTTGAGATTCCAAAAATACTCAAACGTGGAAATCTTTATGTCTATGTAGTGCAGGCATGCGCTACAATTTAACAAGCAACTAAAACACAACAAGGTCTACCATATCCTGTATGCGAAGATACAAATACGGGTTGTGGATATGTTGCACCATTGGATGATTCTATTCAAATAAAAAATAACCAATCTATTGAAATGAGTGAGACTCTCCAAGCTGCAACACATCATGTATACGAAGATGCAGATGAAGGTGTTGTAGGTCAAGGTATCAATGTAATTAACTCTTCAAAGTTTGTTTCTAGGGAAGAAGAGAATGTCATAGCTCTCGAGGCTACAACACATCCTACATATAAAGATATAGACGTGGGTGTTGTAGGAGAGGAGTTCAGACATTGAAAGTTGATGTTATGGAAGCTTGGAAGCAAGTGTCCCCGAAAAATCGATCAAAGGTGTACTAGCACAGGAGGAAGGGAGTGTTTTGGATTCCCCGTCACATTTTTTAGTGCTTGCTGTAGGGGAGGAGGATGTTAGTGGGAATGTAGAAGTAGAGAAGGAATTAGCGGAGAAGGAAGAGAGTAAGATATTACACAAAAAAAATCAATATGGGACAGGAAGGTAAAACTCAAAGTATTTATCTTCCACAATCATCAAAAGGAGCTTCTAAACAGTTTGCTAAATCTTTTGCTTCCATCACTAAGGACCCCCTCCCTAGTGTGTCGAGCAAAAAGAAGTATGTTGGGGTTCTTTTGGAATATGTGCAGCCTAAATAAATCAATAAAACATTATGTAATAAAGAAGTGAATAGAAGATGGGAAGTTTGATTTTGGGTGTTTGTTAGAGACAAGAGTAAAGGAGGGGAGGGCGAAAAGGTTGAGTAACAAGCTGTTTCAAGATTGGTCGATTTTGACAAACTACAAATATTACCGTCTTAGTCGTATTTGTTTTGGTTTTCAAAGAAGTTAAAGGCTATGAAACCATTAATAAGGAGTTTGGCGAAGAATAAATTAAGAAATTTTGTGAAGAAGGCTACGAAGCCTATATAGATTTTTGTCAGAAGCAAAGAAGCAAATTTAAATTTACCATCTCTTCAGTTAATGGAAAGAGAGAATGTTGCATTAAGTAGATGGGATCGAGTAGCTGGCCTAGAGGAAAAGTTTCTAAAACATAGGTCAAAGTTACATTGATTGCAAGTGGGTGACAAAAATAATAAGATGTTCCATAGGGCAGTAGCAACGAGGGAGGCGAAGAATTCAATTCGATAAATTAAGTGCATGGATGGTAGAGTTATATCGCAGGCAGAGGAGAAAAAAGTAGAGGCTGAAATGTTTTTTTAAGAATTTTGTTTAGCTAGTGCCACAAGATTTTTCAGGTGAAGAACTAGACAATTTTCTCCCATTTTGTTGCTCGGAAGAGTAGCTGTAGCTAACATCAAAGATCTTAGGTGATGAGATTAAGAAGGTATTTTTTCAATGCCAAATGCTAAGTCTCCGGATTCTGATGGGTTTACTTCGGTATTTTTAAAGCATATTGGAGAATTATTGGAGAGGAATTCATTATGGCGATCCAATCGTTTTTTGTGAAAGGGTTTTTACCGAAGGGAATTAATTTTACCATCCTATCTTTAATCCCAAAAAAATAGAGGCGAGAGAAATAAAGGACTATCGACCGATCTCATTATGCAATGTGATTTCTAAAGTGATATCAAAAATCATAGCTAATAGGTTGAAGTTGGTGCTACCAAAATTTGTTGCAGAAAATCAGTCGGCGTTATTAATTGAGAATTTGTTGCTAGCAACGGAGTTAGTCAAGGACTATCACAAAGATTCAGTCTCGGGTCGATGCGCAATAAAAATAGACATCTCAAAAGCTTTTGATTCAGTTCAGTGGTCATTCCTTATAAACACTCTTTGAGTAATGAATTTTCCGATGGAGTTTATTCACTGGATTTCCCTATATATCACTTCGGCTTCATTTTTGGTTCAAGTAAATGGAGAGCTTGTAGGGTACTTTACAAGTGCAAGAGGATTAAGGAAATGTTGTTCTCTTTCACCGTATTTTTTTGTCATAAGTATGGATGTTTTGTCGAAAATGCTTGATAAAGCCATAGGGTTAGCGATTTTGGATATCATCCAAGATGCAAGAATATTGGCTTAACTCATCTCATTTTTGCAAATGATATCATGGTTCTAACAGATGGAAAATTTTGATCAATTGAAGAGATTGTAAGGGTATTTAATCTATTAACGCAGAGGTCGGGACTAAAGATTAGTTTGAAAAAATCTACGATGTATCTAGCTGGTATCTCTGACCAAGCTCAACTAGTAAAAGGGATCAGTTTCTTTTTGCTTTGGGACAGCTTCGGGTGAGTTATTTGCGGCTTTATTTGTTTACCAAACGATTAACATGAGCAGATTATTCTCCGTTGTTGGAGCATATCAAGAAAAGAATAGGACCATGGCCATCACGCTTCCTCTCATTTGCTGGGAGTTTGAATTTGATAAGTCTGGTTTTATGGAGCGTCACAACTTGTTGGCTGGCTGCTTTGCGGCTACCAAAGTCTTGTATTCGCGAAATTGAAAAAAATCTGCTCTTCATTTTTATGGTCGGGAACAGAGCTGAATCCCAACAAAGCAAAAGTAGTGTGGATTGAGGTTTGTAAGCCAAACCAAGAAGGAGGGCTTGGACTTCGATCACTAAAAGAGGCAAATGATATAAGCTGTTTGAAACTAATTTGGAAAATATTTTCTCATGGGATTTCTCTATGGATAAAGTGCATAGAGACCTACTTAATTAAGCATGAATCATTCTGGTCTCTCTGAGACATAATCAGCTTGGGATCGTGGATGTGGAAAAAGTTCCTAAAGTATAGAACAGCAGCAAAAACCTTTTGTAAGATTGATGTCGGAAATGGAGTTCTCACATCATTTTAGTTTGATAATTGGTCTAGTATGGGCTGTTTGATGGATTTGGTAGGCGAAAGAGGCATCATTGATATGGGGATAGGTCGATATGCTATGGGAGCAGAGGCATGTCTCTATCATAGAAGACGAAGACATATATCAGATGACCTAAAGAAAATAGAAGATGCTTTACATGCTCAGCGAAATGGCATTGGGGGAGCCCTGTCGGATATGGTTCTTTGGTGAGGGAAAGGAGATAAATTCAAACAAATTTGAAGCACTAAGGACCCTTGGAATCATATTCACACTTTTTCAAATAAGGTAACTTGGCATAAAGGAGTTTGGTTTTCTCATGTAACACCAAAGTTTTCTTTTTCACTTGGCTAGCGACTCTCAATCGTCTTTCCAGAGGGGATCATATGACTAGTTGGAATGTGGGATCGACAGAAATATGTGTACTGTGTTCTAACTCTTCTGAATCACGAGACCATATTTTTCGCATGTGACTTTACTTCACAAGTTTGGAAAGCACTTGCCAAAAACTTATTCAAATCAAGGTATTATACGATTTGGTCATCGATTCTAAGCTATATTTCAGATCCAAATCTCGATCGAATTCAGAGCTTTCTTGTGCGCTATGTCTTCCAAGCCTCGATTCACACAGTCTGGACAGAGAGGAATGCAAGTAGGCATGGGGAAGTTCCAAACTCAGCACCTACTTTAATTTGATAGACTGATAAACAGTTGAGAAATCAACTATCGTCAATCAAAGGTCTAGGGGACAAGCAATACACAGAGGAGATGTAATTATGGTTCGACTCTCGAAGTTAAATCATGTAAACTCTTGTTTAGTCCGCATTTTTCAGTTTAAGCTTTCAATATAACAATTTTGTAAGAACTTAAATTTTGTTTAATACAATTTAACATTGAATTCAAAAAGAAAAATGTTTAGATTTAGAGATTTTCCATGCGTAAATTTTGGTTTAGTTATGGACATAGTTGTCATTTATTATTTTAACTGAATTATTTCATCCAAATGTTTCAATTTTTTTAGTCATAGATTTAAAAACTTTGTATAAATTTTAAAAATTCATTCAAATATTCCATGTGGATGTTGCTTATTTTTTGCATTAAACGGATATCAATTATCAGATATATTCAGATAAAACATCTGAACGAGCAAAGAAACATGCCATAAATATCATGGCCGAGTAGATTTTTTTAATAAGTTTAATCCATGTTCGAATATGCAGTCTCAGCGCCTGTCTCGACAGAGGAAAGGTGCTCGGCAGCGGAAAGTTACTTTGATGTCACTCTACTCGCTCATAAAGTTGTATGTTCCTTAATAGATCTATAAATTGAAAGTACAAAAGAATGTATAGCCGCCGTTTCTTAGAGTTGTAGAATCTACTATCCTTAAGAAGAAGATAAATATAAATCTCTATAATACTCTTTATTTTTTGAAAGAAAGGAAGATCGATTGAGTTAGTTTTCGAAAATCCAGGGAGGCAATTTTCACAGGGTAAGCGAAGGGGATTTTGGTTTCTTGCATCATGGCGGCGCCGCCGTCGGATACCGCTAGAGAGGAGGAGGCTATGGGGGTTGGGGAAATCCTGCAGGGTCGAGAGGAGGTCGCAAGGGGCTTGTTAGCTGCAGAGGTTCGAGTAGGGACTGAGGAGTAGGTGATCGCAAAGGGTGTGAAAAATCAGGGAGAGACGATGGAGACCCATTCTCGCAAGCCTGTAAGCACGGGAGACCTGAACGTCGCAAAGATCTCTGTTCTCCGGCAGTGGAGAGTGAAGAGGAGGATCAGATGATTGTAGGGGATAAGATCACACAGGTTGATACGATGGGGGATCAAATTCTTGTGAACGCTAATCCGAGAGGCGTTGAGGCGGGCCATGAGGGGGTTGAGGTTTCGAACAACTCGGAGGGGGCTGTAGCAGGGGTCGTAGGAGAGGTATCGAGGAAAACTCTGTTGAAAAAATCATGGGCTAAAGTGGTGAGCAGGCCGGGTTTAACACAGTTTGACTTCACAGTCTCTGAGAAGGAGGGGAGATAGATAGTTACAGTGCCAGAGGAGGTCTTCGCCGATGCGCCTCCCTTATGGGAAGATTTTGTGATAGGAAATTCTGCCTCGGCAGCACCTCATGTAGCAAAGATTCATGTGATCGTTAATAAAATATGGATGTTAGGGGACAAAAGTGAGAAGATAGATGCATATGTTGTCAATGAAACAAAAATAAAGTTCAGAATTCGTAACCTAACTATTAGAAGCCGCGTTCTTCGTCGAAGCATGTGAAACATATGCGAAATTCCTATGATAGTATCAACATGGACTCCATTCAAGGAGGAGATGCATCCTACATTATCCTCGATGCTAATGTGGGTTAAGCTCAAGAATATCCCCCCGGACCTATTCACTTGGAAGGGGTTAAGCTTCGTGGCCAGTCTGGTGGGCATCCCGTTGAGAATGTGGAGGCACCATTTGTTACTATTTGTTTTTTGAATTCTTTTCCTATAGGAAGGAACTAAAGAAATCCGGCATCTTGTAGAAGTTGAGTGCTCACAATGCCCTACTTTTAAGTACTCGGTATGCTCAGCACCAGGACACGGAGCTCGTCTCAAGTTTTGACGAAGCAAAGTTATTTATTGATGTTAATCTCAAAACTAAAATACCAAAAAGTTTCCGGTTTAATGTTAGAGGTGAGGAAGTAGAGGTGGAGTTCGAATATCCCTGGCTACCTATGCGATGCGAGGGATGTCGAAAGTGGGGCATCTAGAATCTGAATGCCTTGAAAAGTTAAAAAATGCTGACTCTAAGAGAGGCTTAGACGCAGCAGAGACTGTTGTCCAGGAGAAGGAGCCGGTATAAATTACAGTAAGGGTAGAGGTGGAAGAACCGGCCGGAGAGATAATGAGTGAGAGGCTGGAGAGTCCGCAAGTGATATCGGAAGAGTGGAGAACAGTTCCACCTCTGAAAAATGGGAGAACTGGGAAAATAAGCTTGGTTTATGGGGAAGTGCGGATTGCCACTCCATCCAGATTTGAAGTGTTAAGATCTCAGCAAGACAGTATTGACAGTGTGACGAAGGACTCAGAAAGGGATGCAAACGTGCAGGCAGACTCATCAGTAACAAAGCAGGTTGGTGTGAGGGACCTGAAGATGCGGAAGCATTCAGTTTCAGGGGGGAAGACTGGGAAAGATTCATGCACATTGGCGAGTTCGTTGGTTCAGGAGAGCGATACTGCTCTAAAAGCTGAGAAGATGAAGTTGAAGTTAGGAGAGAGGGAAACAGAGTACTCTGTTTCGGAACCAGAAATAGAAAAATTGCAGACGCAGAATATGAATCTGCACATGAAGCAGCTCATAAGAGAGTTGGGGAAATTTTCACACAGACTACCCCAAGTGGAGTTGGAAAACAGAGGGATAGAGCAGAATGTACGTCCAGCTAGAGAGCAGGTCACGGGGGTCTCAAATAGCTGTTTAAACATTGGGCAGCAGGTGGAGAGCTTGGTTCAGGAGTAGATGTTGGGAAAGAATATGGTGCACGTCCTGCAAACAGAGAAGGACAAGAATGAAAAGTTGTTTCAAGAAACGGATTCTAGTGCGAAGGAGTGTGCCGTAGAGCAGATTTCAGCGACACCTGGGTCAAATGAGAAAGTCAGTACAGCTCAGTCAAAAGAGGAACACGTACCAAGAGCTCCTCTGCCAAGATCAGCAAAAGTAACGCAAACGAACCTATCAAAACAGCTGCAACAAGCGGATGTGAAAGGGACGGGAAGACGGACTTTACGAAAAAAGCAATAGATGTTTTGTTTTTTCTGGAATATACGAGGTTTTAACAAGAAAGCAGTTGGCAGTTAAAGAGTTAATAACGAGAAAATCTCTGAGTTTTGGAGCTCTAATTGAAACGAGAGTAACGGAAAGCAAGGCAAAGCAGATAATGAAATCGACTTTCCCGGGCTGGTCAACGACGACAAACTATGAATTCAGTCCGCTTGGAAGAATCTGGGTGGTGTGGAACAAATATGTGGCAGTGACAGTTGTGAGTAAGACAAGACAGTTGATAACATATAAGGTTAAGTCCTAGGGTTTTCCGGAGGAGCTTTTATGCACTTTCATTTATGCATCAAATTCCCCAGAGGAGAGAAATGAGCTATGGAGAGACTTAAAGAGCCAAAGCCGAGACGCTCACACTAGTGGCCTTAAATGGATGTGTGCGGGAGCTTATAATGCAATTCTAGATAGCGCAAAGCACTCTCTTGAGACACACTCGCAAATGAATAAATCGGGGATGTTGGAATTCAAAGGCATGGTATACCATTGTGCTCTTGTGGATATGGCGTTCCATGGACCGATGTTTACATGGTGTAATAAGAGAGAAGAGGGGTTGATATGTAAGAAGTTGGACCGGGTTCTCGTAAACCCTCTATGGCTGCAGCGAATGACAAACTCATACTGTGTATTTGAAGCTAAGGGATGTTCTGATCACGTATGCGGAACAATAGCGCTGTGTGGAACAACTCACAAACCGAGAGTCCCCTTCAAGGTTGTGAACGCAGTGGCATCTATGCCAGAATTTAAAGACCTAGTGGAGCACTATTGGAGCAGAACGGAACCCCTTACTCATCAACATCCGCTCTCTTTAGGGTGTCGAAAAAACTGAAGCACTTAAAGCCACATATTCGAGTATTTGGTAAGCAGACAATGAACCACTTGACACAAAGACGAGAAGTGACCTACAAGGTATTATGTGAGACACAAAACGCCACTCTTATAAACCCGAACTCTCCAAATCTGATGAATGAAGCTCGGACCTACGACTCTTAGGGAGAAATACCTAAGTCCAAAGGCTAAGCTGCATTGGATAAAAGTAGGAGACCAAAACTCTCGTTATTTCTACAACGCGATAAAAGAGAGGGAAGTTCGAAATTCTATTCACGAGATTAGAGCTCCAGGGGGGAAATCTTTGTATCAAGGGAAGATATAATGGCTGAAGCGGAGAGGTTCTTCACGACTCTCTTCAAGGATCTGAAAGGTACTGGAAGCGTAGCCAGCACAGCTCCGTACCTGAATCAAGTGAGAGTTCCCCAATGCTCGGAGGACCAGAGGAGGGATCTAATAGGTGAAGTGTCAGCCTCGGAGATAAAGAATGTTCTGTTTTCGATGCCTTGAAATAAAAGTCGCCGGGACCGGATGGATACACAGTGGAGTTTTACAAGGAAACGTGGTCTACCATAGGAAATGATTTTATTGTGGCAGTAAAGTTGTTCTCCACCTATGGGTTTTTGCCGAGAGGGATACACTCAACCATTCTGAACCTTATACCTTAGAAGAAGGGAACGATAGGGATGAAAGATTATAGACCGATATCATGCTACAATGTGATCTACAAGGTGATATCAAAAGTGATAGCTAACCGCTTAAAGAGCATTTTTCTCAGGTTCATCACAAACAACCAGACCACCTTTATTGAGGACATATTTTTGATGGAAAACCTACTCCTCCTATCCGAATTGGTTAAAGACTATCACAAGCCAGAGATAGCCTCAAGATGTGCCATGAAGATAGACCTAACCACAGCTTTTGATTCAGTAAATTGGGGGTTTTTAATACGTTTTTTGAAGGAAATAAAGCTGTCGGATTTATTCATTCGATGGATTGAACTATGTATAACCACTCCTTCTTTTTCGGTTTAGGTTAATGGAGAGCTGGCAGAGTACTTCCATAGTGAGAGGGGACTGAGACAAGGATGTTCCCTTTCTCCATACCTCTTTGTCATATGCATGAACTATCTATCTCTAATGTTAGACAAGACGGTGAGAAATGGGGAGTTTGGGTATCATCCGAAATGCAGAAGCTTAGGAGTCACTCACTTGTGTTTTGCAGATGATATCATGGTATTCACGGATGGGAAAGCTCGATCAATAGAGGGTATACTTGGGTTGTTTCAAAGATTTTCATCCATCCCAGGCTGAATAAGTCAAGAGAAAACAACTCTATTTATAATGGGCATATCATCGACGGCTCGGGCGGCACTGGGTGAATTCCCCTTTGAGATTTTCATCCATCCCAGGCTGAATAAGTCAAGAGAAAACAACTCTATTTATAATGGGCATATCATCGACGACTCGGGCGACACTGGGTGAATTCCCCTTTGAGATTGGCTGTCTACCGGTGAAGTACTTGGGGCTTCCACTACTGAAAAAAAGAATGATAAAAGCAGACTACCAGCCTCTCATAGACAAAATCAGGGGCCGGATAAACTCTTGAAAACATCGGTTCCTATCATTTGCGGGTAAGTTGCAACTTCTTGTTCCGTAATAACGAGTCTAACAAACTTTTGGATTGCAGCGTTCAGATTACCGAGGGCATGTATTCGAGAAATTGAGAAGATATGGTCTGGACCAGACTTGAATACTAGAAAAGTAAAGGTCGCTTGGGGGGGGGGGGTGTCTGTAAACCGAAATCAGAGGGTGGGCTTAGCCTAAAATCGCTTGTGGAAGCAAACAGGGTGAATTGCTATAAAATGATATGGCGTATAGTATCTGCAAAAGACTCGTTATGGGTGAACTAGATAAAGAAGAATCTGGTCTGTAAGGGCTCGTTCTGGTCAAAGAGAGATACCAAGACGGAAGGCTCTTGGATGTGGCGGAAAATACTAAAATACCGAGAGTCCGCGAAAGAGTTTCACAAAGTCGAGGTACGTAGTGGCTCTAACACCTTCTTTTGGCATGATGATTGGTGCTCATTAGGGAGACTGAAAGAGCTATTGGAGGACAGAGGCTTTATTGACATGGGTGTAAAAGCAAATGACACAGTGGCTGAGGTCTTTAGACACCATCGACCCAGGCGGAGGAGGCCTCACATTCTCGCCGAAATTGAGACTGAAATAGAAAAGCTCCGACTGTGCGCTAATGAACAGAAGGATATTCCACTCTGGAGACACAAAAAAAACAGGTTCAGACACCATTTCTCATCAAAAGAAACATGTAACCAGCTAAGAATATCGGGCACTCGACAGCTTTGGTGCAAGGCTGTATGGTTTCCTCAAGCTATCCCAAAGTTTTCATTCATCTTGTGGCTGGCTGCTCTTAATAGATTGGCAACAGGAGACAGAATGAGCACATGGTCCAATACGGCTTTGATAAACTGTGTTTTTTGTTCGCAGGCTATTGAATCTCGGGATCATATTTTTCGGTTGTCCCTACTCATCACAGGTATGGTGCAAGTTGGCTCAGGGGTTGATGCAACAAGGTTATACCTACCAGTTTGGTGCCTTGATGAACTATCTTCAAACATTGGATGGGAGATCAACAAAAGCTTACGTGACAAAGCTAACGTTCCAAGCCGCAACAAATACATTATGGAAAGAGCGGAATCAAAGAAGACATGGCAGCATCTCTCAAAGTATAGACAGATTGGTTCGGGAAGTCGGAGGGCTAGTAAGGAACAAACTATGAACATTACAAGCACAAGGAATCATGCTAGATGGCCTGCAAGTCTGGTTTGCCTCAAGAACATGGAGGTTTTATCGAGTTTTCAGCTAATTCACGAGTGGTGCGTACTCTTTTTTCCGAAAATTGGTTTTGTCCCAAATAGGTTTTCCACTTGCGGGTTTTAACGAGGTCACTACTCATGAACACATTCAGCTGCTAGTTTAATTCTAAATGATTATCGAAACTCAGATGCACTTAATATAAAAACAGTTTTTCTTTTGAATATAATTTTACATACTATTCAAAAAAAATATTCTTTATTTTATTAAAATATAATAAAAATCGACTAAAATATGATATTTTGGGGGTTCGAACTCAAGACATTATTTATCACAAACAGCTTCTAGCAACTACACCAACTCGATAAAATTATATAAAAAAATCTAAGTTTTTATTAATCCTTATTTAATCTTCGATTAATTCATTTGGTGTTAGATGTTATCCAACTATCTAATTTGCCTAACCAAATTTTAAACATGGGGTTTAATTGGTTAAAATAGCACGTGCATAATATATTTTAGATTTGTCTTTTCTCGTTTGTTGGATCGGTTTCTTTCTTTTTTGATAAAGTTTGAAGAATCGGTTTCTTTCATGTTGTTTATATATTAGCATTTAAAGAATTCTTATTTTCTTGGGTTTGGATAACGAGTCCCATGAATTTGATCTGTGATAGACAAATGGATAACTTTGTTGGGTTTTCGCGGTAGCCATGTGACCAGTCGGTTCAATATGACCAACGTCCCTAAGCACGCTATTAAAGCAAACTGTGTCGAGTAAACAAAAACTACAATGACTCGTGTATTATTTCGAAAGATGTGGATGTCGTCTCCTATTATGTTTATATTTTCCACTAGATGTAGATAGCTAGTTGCTTTTGCACATTAATTTCCGACTATCAAGGAGGTCCAATGAAAACTAAATATCTCGTTGTTATATAGAGTTCGTTTGAATGTGAAATAGAAAAATGGAGATTATGAGTCAAGTTTAGATTAAGACTCGTGTCCGGATTTATAGACGTGCAGATCTAATAACCAATACTTGTTAGACTTATTTATTTTTACTTTGTCACTACACATGACTAATCTTAGTCAACAAATTGTCAATATTGTGATTAATTTTATACTTAATACCATGATTAATACATATTGAATAACCTCTATTTTTTGGTGTAAAAACACAAATTAATGGTGATTAATTTGTACATTATTATCTATGATTTTTTGTGATATAAAAAAAAGACTCTTTATACACATAAAAAGAATATAGAGGATAGATGATAAATGATGGAAAAAAACACAAAAAATGTATGATCTCATTCTCTTCCACCCATGGTAGAAAGCTCTCTTAGTTTTTGTCTTGTTTTTTCTTTGAGAGTACAACACAAAACAAAGTTCGTCGGTCTTCGAGTTTGGGTGATGCAAATCGAAAATATTGCAGTTGTATCTTAAGATTCTGAAATATCATGTAAACCATCTCAATACGGGGCATTTACAGAATTAAGAAAAGAGATTCGTCTCGACTCTGCAAATATTTTTCTAATTCTTTTATCGGTAATATATATATATATATATATATATATATATTTAACATCTTCCATATTTATTTAACCAAACTCATATCGTTACAATGGAGAACATTTGCTATCATACAAGGAACGAAAGAGTAGTATACATAGATCAGATTATTTGGTATCCTTTCCTTCGCCAATATATCCGCCAGAATGTTGCAGTTACGTGGTGTCCAACCAAATCGGAAATCCTCAAACTTCAGCATCCATTGTTGAATATCTCTTAGCCAGTTAAACACACTAAAATTCAAACATTCCCCATTGATAATCTTCATCATCTCTTGATTATCTCCTTCAAAGTAAACTTTTCTAAAACCTTTGCTCCAACAACTTTGTATCGCAATTAACAAAACTTGTAGTTCACTTTCCAAAACACCCTCTGAATTCTTCCCTATCGCTTGCCCATAACCAACAAAAAACTCCATTACTATTGCGAATCACCCATCCCGCTTTAGACGGGATTTGGTCATTTATAAAAGAGGTATCAAAGTTACATTTCATCCATCCCGTTTCAGGTGGTTTCCATAGTTCTGCATTTTCTCGTTGTTTTACAGCCCCATCTCGACAAACAAAACTTGCCATGGTGGCTTGTGCATTGATCCAATCCTTTGTATCTACACCTGTAGCACTTAAAGAAGCCTGTCAAGATATATTTCTCTGTTGATAACTCAGTAAATCTCAAATTTTCCATATTCTCCATAATATCCAAAGAGGTAATTGACATAAAAATGGAGTATGTGTTTCCTTGTTCAAATTTAGGATCGCCTTAAGCTTTTCTTCTATTTTCTATGTTGAGTCTGACAAATTCAAAAGAGGTATACCTGATGCTCGCCACATTGCCTTAACATAATTACAGCCAAAAAATAAGTGATGTGTAGTTTCTTCTTCGAACCAGCATCTTCTACATAAAAAATCTTGGCTTATATGTCGTCTTTTTAAAGCATCACCTGTAGCAAGATCCCCAGCCCTTAGTTTCCAAAGGAAATGTTTGATTTTTGGTGCAGTTTGTATGCTCCAGATTTGTCATTTAATGTTTAAGTTTCCCGGCAGTGGAAAGATCAAATTTTCCGATGATGAATGTGTGGCTAACCAATAAGCAAATTTGACCGAGTAAAGACCTTCTTTGGTGTAATACCATACCAGCCAAGCCAATCTCCTGAAGCATTTGGACTGACTTTTAAAGCTAAAACTATGTTAACATTCCAATCTGTTCTTTAACTTTGTCTGAACCAGTTCTTTAACTCTGTCCACATTCCAATCTGTTACCAAATCATTAAGTAGATCAGAGACCATACAAAACTGTGTATTTTCATTCTTCTTGATAGGTGGCGGGAAGGTTTGGTTGGAAGCCAAGGGTCAAGCTAAGCATTTACCATCACACTATTACCAATTACATATCTAAGAACCCTTTTGCAGAAGCTTTCTGCCATGTAAAATCGATTTCGAGATAAAAGAAGCCTTAATTCCTTGCTAAGCATTAAGGAAATTAACATCAGGGAAATACCTTACTTTTAAAACTCTTGCCATTAGACGCTTCAGCTTTTGAAGTATCCTCCATCCTTGCTTCCCAAGTAAAGCTTGATTGAAACTTTCTAATTCACGAAATCCTAAGCCTCCTTTACCCTTAGGAAAACTTAATCTATTGCAAGCAAACCAATGCAAACCTTTCTTGTCATTACCTTTGTTCGACCATAAACAATTTAGTATACCATTAATCTCATTGCATATTCCTCGAGGAATTTTATAAACATGCATAGAATAAACAGGCATTACTAGAGCCACAGATTTAAGTGATATCTCCTTCCCGCCCTGAGATAAGAAATTCTTACTCCATCATTGGGTTTGGTCCTTAACTTTATCAATAATAAATTGAAACATCTCACTTTTTTCTTATCAAACTGCTCTGGAAGTTCCAAATATTTATTGTTACCACCTTCATTGTGAATACCGAGAATATGCCTTATCTTCCGTTTAACTGTATGCTTGACCTTACTCCCAAAGGTAATAGCGGATTTCTTGAGGTTTACCGACTGTCCCGAGACTTCTTCGTACCTTGAGAAAATATCCTTTATAACTTTACAAGATTTTTCATTTGCAAATGAAAAATCTAGAATCATCTGCAAACAAAAGATGTGATATCGCTGGACCTGAGTTACAGACTCTGATCCCTTGAAGCTGCCGTTTTGAATCAGCTTGATGCATCATGTGAGAAAGTACTTCAGCACAAAGGATGAATAAATATAGAGAAAGAGGATCTCCCTGTTGAATTCCCTTTCCGGAATAATAGTTCCATGAGTTGTGCCTTAATTAAAACAAAGAAACTTACAGAAGTTACACATTTTGTAATCCACCTGATCCATTGGTCTGAAAACCCCATATGCTTCATCATTTCTTCAATAAATTTCCATTCCAGACGATCATAAGCTTTTGTTATATCAGTCTTCAGTGCCATGTATGATGTAGCTTGTCGTTTTCTGACTTTAAGAGCATGTAATATTTCGTGAGCCACAATGATATTGTTAGTAATCATTCGGAAATTAGGCCAGTAAGATGGTGCTTAAGTCTGTTGACTAAAATTTTTGAAATGATCTTATAACTCACATTATAGAGGGCTATTGGTCGGAATTATGCCATAGATGTCGAAGCTTCCACCTTGGGGATTAGACAGAGATTTGTATAGTTATGACTCTGATCTATATCAGTATAAGCAAAGAAACAATGAAATTCTACAAACACTGATTCATTAACCTCCTCCCAAAAATGATGATAGCAATTCCATGTGAATCCATCTGGACCTGGTGCCCGATGGGGTCCTATGGAGAAAACAGCATCTTTAATCTCATTCATTGTAACTGGTCTTGTTAAAGCTGTATTGATATCCAGATTTACTCAGCTGTTGAAACCCTCAAACACTCACTGATATTTGTCATCTGAAACTGGTACAGACGTATAAAGGTCATTAAAATACCGAATAGCAACTTCCGCAATATGTACATTACCTCGCTGGTACACTCTAGAAGAATCCATTACAGAGATTATCCTATTCTTGATTCTTCTTGCTTTTGTAATATTATGAAAATACCGTGTATTACAATCACCAGCCATTAACCAATTGTTCCGACTTTTTTGTTTCCGAAACAATTCTTCATCAACATAAGCTTGATGTAAATCACTTTGCAGCCTCGCTTTTTCTGTCATAGAAACAGAACCAAAAGCTATTGCTTGATTCAGTTTAAATCGAGTAATCTTTATTCTATCTGCAGCATTATAGTTATTGTTTTTCTTCCATCTGGATATATATTTCCTACATGAAACCAGTTTGTTACTTAGAGATGACTGAAACAAATAGCCTCGCTGATTTTTCCATCCACTAATCACTGCTTCTTTAAACCTTGCTTTATCAATATGTCGGAAGTCATAATGAAATCTTCCTCCAAAATCATCAACCTCATCAATCATAATAGTAGCAAGCGGTCGATGATCTGATCCTCAAAAGTCCAGAAATTCAGTTTCAGAGTTTGGAAATAATGTGTGCCACTCAGTGGTAGCCATTGTACGATCCAAACAGCAAAGCACATTATGTAAACCTCGCTGTGCAGCCCATGAGAACATGTTCCCAATTGACTTGACATCTATAAAACCACAACTTCGAACCATTTGTCACAAAGACTAAAAAGAAGACTCTGGCTTTACTCTTCCTCCTTTTTTTCTCATGGTTCCCTAGCAGTTCATTGAAATCTCCACAAATAAACCAAGAGAGCCCCCTTCTAATAACAGACAATCGTTCTAATTTCTCCCAAAGTTTGTGCCTTAAACTTGGATTTGGGTTTCCATAGACAAAGGACGAATAAAAACCCATCTCATTACGTTTAACATAACAATCTATAAGGTTTCACGATTAGAAAGAAACTGAAATATCTAAAGGAGGCTTCCATAGAACAGCTAAACCACCACTTAACCCTACTGGAGATACAATAACATAGTTACTAAATCCTAATTCACAAGCTTTGTCTCGAACATAATCATCCTTCTGTTTTGTTTCTGAAAGACATATGATGTCCTAAAGATACTTTCGAGTCATCTCCTTTAGGCGTCGAACTGTCAAGTCATTGCCTAAACCTTGACAGTTCCAATAGATTGTTCTCATGGTGACAGAGGTGGATTCGGGCCCACCACGCCTCTGACCAAGTCATGCTCCTGCATAGGGGAACCACTTCCTTCCCCGTTCTCAAAAAATGAAACCTGCTGATTCTCAGAGATTCTCAATGATTCCAACTAGTCCTCGTGTTTCCTTTTACCTCGATCATTAATGTCCATTGCATTGGCAGGGTCCCCATTTTCAGAAGACATCAAAATAAGAGGGAAGATACTACCTGTAATTACTCTGTGAGCAACATTTCTCGGAATCTCACCAGTCGGATTCTCAAAGGGTGGGATTGGGTTAAACAACTCATTATCATTTAGTTCTTCTCGGTTCATGTTGTAATGCCCATCGTAATCCAAAAGGGTTTCTAGAGCATTATGATGAGGATCAATATCAGAGAACTCAGGATCCTCATTCTCTCCAGATTCTACAGAGTTATGTTCTTGAACATCATCTCTAATGATTACCTCAGTACCACCATTCTGCTCATCAGTATCCAAATCATCATCTCCATCAAGTTCCCGGAGAATCACTCCTTGGTTATGGTTTCCTCTTGGCGAAAGATCATCACCATCATCATTCCGTTGTTGTTCTTCTCCTCCATTTTGACTAAGACAAGCCCCAGTATCATGTGTAATCAACCCGCAAACCTCACAAAAACCCCTCAGTCTCTCATACCGAAACCACAAAAAGGTATTAACACCACCAGAGAATTGAAAAATCCTCTGAAAACGCATTGGATGAGTGATATCCCAGTGAAGTAGAACTCGTACATAATCGACTCTTGCTGCCATTTCCGCCTCAAAATCAACTTCCAAACCTTGACCCATTGCTCGACCAATATGCTCCACCACACTTCGATTAAGAAATTGGAAAGTTATGCCCCGTATATGTACCTAGAACGGAATAAAATCCAGTAATATTAACAGAGGGTCCCAGCGTTGTAGAATCAGCATCCTTTCATTAAAGGCCCAGGGTCCCCTCCGTAGTACCAATTCCAAAGAATCCTCAGAAGGAAAGATGAATTGAAATTGGTTTATGTCGACAATTCGACCATGAACGAGACCACTTTGACCCCAAATTCGCGTCGTGGCATCATCGGACGTCCAAAAAGGATGAATCGGTTATCTGCCAGGGCTTGATTAATAATCTCCTCCGAAATTTGAATAGGATCATCATCCACTCCAAGGTTGATGTCCTGTACTGCTCTTCTCAAATTATACGCTATTTTTGGAGAATCTTGAAGATATTGGAGAAGATAGACGCTTAACAAAGCAAAGAAGATGATTTGCAAATGACCAGGATCAGACCATAGTATATAAAGAAACTCAGACAAAACCGCCACACATGCATCACGGTGGATCGTGGATCCAATTGTGGAGATAAAAAACCGGTAGATAGTGGATTGAGGGCTTTCCACACCACCGACCAACTGAAAAACTGTTATCATAATAGAGGGAAAACACCATTCGTAATGGTCGAACAAAACCATAGCGACAATCGCCAATACGATCGCCAATTTAATCGCCATGTTGACCAGTGTTATATTCGAGATGCTTATCGGTAATATTTATTTTTATATTATTTCTTTACAATTATCAGTTTGCCCATATCATAAGAGTTATACTTTTACACTATCTACATGTTACGCAATGTTGATCAATGATCATATTTAAATGAACAAAGGGTGAATTGGCAATACAAACAGTTTCTCAAACATAATTAGAAAATTAGACAATTTATTATTCATTATTTGTTAAATTTATTTATTATTATTTTATTATTTAAATTGTTCCTACTCATTTTTATCAACAAAAATTAAATTAAATATTTTACAAATCCAAACCGAAGGTACCAAATTTATATAATAATAAATTACGGATTAAGTTTTTCCTATTCGGTTTATAACTTCTTAAATACTACTTGAAAATATAGATACGTCATGTCGTTAATAAATAAATAAAAGTTTGAAATTACACCCACAGGTACAAACAAAACAAATCCGAGTCAACATATTTCACCAACCGGTACAACTAAAAATATATATGGGAATAATAAAATCAACTTACCAGATTGTCACGTACCACACAACTTAGTCATTCGCCAACTAACGTTCCTCACGTGCTTCACCGGTTGGTACTCACGTGACCGGCAGCTTCTCGTTCCTATTATCAATGTTTCTTAATAGCATTTCCCAATCTATATAGTGTCTTCAAATCACGAATATTTGTACCAAAGCTACATAGTAAATTCTTTCCTAAAGCATATTCAATCTCTGTTAGCACAAAAAAAATGGTTAGTCACAATGAGACTGTGTGCGTAACCGGCGCATCAGGATTCATCGGTTCATGGCTAGTGATGCGATTACTAGAACGTGGTTACTTTGTCCGTGCTACTGTGCGCGATCCCGGTACATATCTATTTGTTCTTGAAAACTCGTTTCTTCTAATTAAGGTTATATAAATATAATTTTAAATTACGGGTTTTATTGGATTATAAAGGAAATTTGAAGAAAGTGCAACATCTTCTTGATTTGCCAAACGCCAAGGCACAACTCACGTTATGGAAGGCTGATTTATCTGGCGAAGGAAGCTATGATGATGCTATAAACGGATGCGATGGTGTTTTCCACGTGGCAACTCCCATGGATTTTGAGTCAAAGGATCCTGAAGTGAGTTATATTATATTATATTATATATGAACATATTTTGATTTTCGTATCATCTCTAAATTTGAGTTCTTTTTTTGTGCAAATCAGAACGAAGTGATAAAACTGACCGTGAATGGAATGTTGGGGGTAATGAAAGCATGTTTCAAGGCAAAGACAGTACGACGAGTCGTGTTTACTTCATCAGCTGGAACTGTTAATGTCGAAGAACATCAGAAGAATGTCTATAATGAAGAAGATTGGAGTGATCTTGAGTTTATCATGTCCAAGAAGATGACAGGATGGGTATATACATATTATTAATCTCAATCTTATAACATGAAACACTTAAAACACAATTAACAAAATCTCATGGCGCTAATCAACTTTTCAAATCATCTAAAAATGTGATATACAATACCGAGATTGATCTTCGTCAAAGTAATTAAAAGTTTATATATATGTTTTGATTG
Source organism: Cardamine chenopodiifolia (assembly GCA_963922655.1). Lineage (NCBI taxonomy): Eukaryota > Viridiplantae > Streptophyta > Magnoliopsida > Brassicales > Brassicaceae > Cardamine > Cardamine chenopodiifolia. The sequence goes on from OZ000464.1 coordinate 3,152,012, forward strand.
GCAGATGTATTTCGTGTCGAAATGGTTAGCGGAGAAAGCAGCGTGGGATTACGCCAGGGAGAAAGTAATAGATTTCATTAGTATTATACCGACATTGGTGATCGGTCCATTTATAACAACTTCTATGCCGCCTAGCCTCATAACCGCGCTCTCTCCTATCACTCGTACGTGCGCACAATTTCTAGTCACTTCTTTCTAATTCTTTTGTTGGAATGTGAAATTTTAAATCTAAAATGGTGAAACTGTAATGTTTTCAGGGAACGAGCCACATTACTCGATCATAAGACAAGGACAGTACGTGCACCTGGACGACTTATGCAATGCTCATATCTTCTTGTACGAAGAAGGTACTGCCAAGGGACGTTATATTTGTTCCTCTCACGATGCCACCATTCTTACTATCTCCAAGTTTCTCAGGCAAAACTACCCGGAATATAACGTGCCTTCAACGTAAGCAATACCGGCTTAAGCCTTTTTTGTGTTTAACCAAATATTCCGGGCGTAGGTACATAATCTTCGGAGACTGAAAAACTCTTTGGAACAGGTTTGAAGGTGTGGATGAAAATTTAAAGAGCATTGAGTTCAGTTCGAAAAAGCTGATTGAGATGGGGTTTAACTTCAAGTATAGTCTTGAGGAAATGTTTATTGAATCTATTGAGACATGTCGTCAAAAGGGTTTTCTCCCGGTTTCTTTACCGGAACAATCGGTATCTGAGACCAAAGTTCCGACTACTGATGATCTAGAGCAAAAAACAGTAGCTGGATTAACCGAGGGTATGATGCCTTGTAAGGAGACAGAACCGGCGGGGGTAACTGGTAACCAAACCGATGGTTGCATGCCGGCACAGCAGATGTGTGCTTAGAAATTGAACCGTTATATTTTCATAAATAATTATTGGAGAGTGGTGTGGATTGATTTATGGTATTTGATAGTATGGCTTGTGACTGTAACAGTATGAATGAACCTATTTACATATTTTAAAAATGTTGTCTTTGAGTCGAATGAGTCGTGTAATGTCGTTTGACTAATATATTTCATACTCCGTTGTTAGTTTTTTTCAACATCTCGACCACAAGCATTTCCTAACAATGAGAGTTATAGGTGTAACACATTCGGCAAAAATGTCCCGCTAGGGCATACTGAGCTTATAAAAAATATTCTGAATATTAGAACGGATGGAGGGTCTAATAAGTAGGTTGATCTCCCTTAGCAACTCCAAGGCTGAAAAAAAAAACAGATTTTTGCCTTTATTCGTAACTACCTCCACCAAAATGTCAATGGATTGTCTGAAATATTTCTTTCTAAGGCCACAAAGAAATACTGATAATCTGCTTCCTTAGCTATCCTAACATATGCAATGTCGTGTTATTTGTTTCCGAATGGACTGTGTCAGAGGCTAACCAGTGCTATTTCTATTTTTTTGTGGAGTTCAAACTCAAATTCCATAGGATTGCATGGAAGAAGTTATGTCTCCCAAAAAAGGAGGGTGGCTTAGGTTTTCGTTCATTTTGAGGAACTCAATAGCCCTTACTGCAAAACAATTACGTCTCTTGATGATGTGGAAGGTTTCTAATCCAGCTAATTCGAATAAATCAAGAAAATATACCCATTGATTTATATTTACTTTAATTGGTGCCGAATATAAAAGGTTGAGGTGTGGAGTGATCCGATATTGGACAGTTTTGATTTATCCGGTCTGTGATCTCAGTTATGGTCAGGTCCTATAGAAAGGTGATGATCCCACCAGCAGTGTAGGATGGGTTCTACAATTACAAGATGGATCTATAGATCTCATAGGCTTACAAAGGAGTTATAGGGGTATTTCATCCCTTCACCACTGATTGCATAGTTTGATATGGGCATTAAGATGCTTAGACAAACATCACCCGTTATGTACCCATTTTGTTATTGACTCGCAAGATCTAGTAAAATGGTATCACCTCTGGAGGAGTGGCCAGCTTTAGCGGAGAGCTAAGAAAACTTAAAGATTTAAGTGTATTCTTGTTAGAAATAGAATCGAATTCAAAACTCATAACCTTTATTAAGATAAATAAAAATTAGAAACAGAGTAAAACTCTCTAAAGAGAACGTAGTTCTCTCCCTTCGGCCTAATCCGATAGAAATCTTCAAAGCTCTCAATTGCTTGGATGAGTCTCATAAACGAAACCTAATCAATATTTATAATAAAACGTAAAAAATAAATCCTATGGAAAAAAGAAATAAGAAAATAGAAATATTAAATAATTTCCTAAATAACTAAATATAAACATTCGTATCCATCTCCATGCCACCATTATCCAAAGATGTAGGAAAAATTGAATCATTCTTGTTGTGAAATTGTTGTTTCAACAAAACAACTTCTTCTCTGATATCTTTCCGGTCATTAGGCTTACGATGTGTGTATGCCATCGTAAGATAGTGAAGTTTTCCGAAACTCCAGTTTTGTCATACCTTGGCAATAGTTGATACCCTTAATTCACCAACGGAGTTTGGCATCTCTACCTTCTTCCCTATGCATAGGATGCTAACGTGATTAATGTTAACAAGAGGGATTTGCTCCATAACTTAAGTTGTGACTGTAGCCGTTGTTGATGGGTCCTGAGTGCATGATTGTGTGGCAGTCCCTTTTTCAAAGCCAACAGTTGCTCCAAAGTTTCTAGTAAATCATCCGCTTTGGATGTCAACTTATCGATTTTCTTTTCTAAAACTTCATAATTCTTCTCTAACTTCTTCAATCGTGTTGTCGGTGTAGTAGTCATTCTCCTTAGGTCATTTGTCGTTAGGTCGGACCAATTGTTAGAGATAGAATCGAATTCAAAACCCAAAACCTTTATTAAGATAAATAGAAAACAGAAACATAGTTAACTCCCCAAAGAGAATGTAGTTCTCTCCCCTCGGCCTAATCCGATAGAAACCTCCACAGCTCTCAATTGTTTGGATGAATCTCATAAACGAAACCTAATCAATATTTATAATAAAACGTAAAAAATAAACCCTATAATAAAAGAAAATAAAAAAATAGAAATACTAAATAATTTTCTAAATAACTAAATAGAAACATTCGTATCAATTCTCCGAAGATGTTAAAATGGTTTATGAACCCATGATCAGTAATGGAGCGCACAACCAAAAACTGTGTTTTCTCCTATGTAAACACTTTGGTAACCTTACTGATTAGACGTCAGATTTTTTTCTTTCGGATTCGAACTAACGAATGTATTTCTTGAAAATTTTGGTTAATGGAAAAGTAGTTGACTGTATATGTATTCGGTCATTGGATTACCTTATTTTTTCTCTAGTCACTGGAATACTTTAGATTTGTAAAATTTAACTATTACCAATTATTCATAAACCGCCAAATGTCATTTCTTGGCTAAAATAGATTTTCAGTTCTTTATTGAAGAACCAAAAAAGAAAAATTAGTCCGTAGACGTAATTGACGGACACCATCAGTTAGTTAAGAAACTCAATACTTAGGGTAATCGATCTAATACACATAGTTTAAGTTTATTTAAAACACACATAGAATTAAATTTGTAAACCCATAACTACTCAAAGTTTTAGGAAAATAACATTTTTAACCTTCAAAGTGTCAAATGATGATAGTATTACACTAACACTTTAAATCTAAATTTGGCTATGTGAATATGATGAATACCTATAAAGCTCGACAAAGATTTTGATATTTTCACTAAATTAATTTAGATCACCGTTCTTGACATATGCATATCTATATTATAAAATAAAAATACATTGTTACATAATGTTACTTTATTAATAATAAAGCTATACATTGTTACAGTGTTACATTGTTACATAATGTTACTTTATTAATAAAGTAACATTAAAGCTATATACAGTGAAACTGTAACACCCCAATTCTGTTTTTCCTAATTGGGCGCGAGATACATCAGTTTGTTGAAGCCCAAATTCCCTAAAATCACTAAACGACAATGATTTGGAGAAAGTTTAATTAATATCAGTTTCGCAAGATAGTATCAGGGCTTAAGACTGTTCGAAAGACGATCGATCGCAAAAATTAACCGCAAGATAAAGCACATCAAAACAAAAAGTAAGCAAGAAGAGCAATAATCAATACAAGAAATCATGGCGTCACACTTACACACATCTCTCAAGCTGTTGCTATTTTTGACGGTCAAAATTACGAACTTTGGTCCGAGGCAGTATACAGTGATGTATACTTGCAGAATAGGCTGCCTTCAGCTGCTCTTGAGAAGATCAAACTTATAGAAGAATGTACAGGACACAAACCCTCACTAAGTCATCTTAAGGTGTTTGGATGCCTATGTTATGTCCACATACCAGATGAAAGAAAAACCAAGATGGAAGACAAAGCGCAAAAAGGCTTACTTATCGGTTATAGCAGTAAAAGCAAAGGCTACATAATTTACTTGGTGGAGAAGATAACTGTTGTAGTAGCAAGACATGTTATCTTTGATGAAAGAAAAGTTTGGGATTGGAATCAAAAGTCGGAGAATGGCCAAGGTATGCAAGAAATCAACCCCAATATAGAGGTTAACACTTCTCAACCTACTATATCGTCTAATGGAAGACAAAGTGGAGAAGGACCATCTGTTGGATGCATACTTACAAAAGGGTGAGATGAAACGTCAAAAGAAAGTCCTCAGAGTTGAGAACTCTAAGAACTAGGAGTATGGCGGAACAAATGGCTATCACCCCACTTGTATTGGACTACAATACAGACATAATGGATGCATGTTTTATCTGTACTGTTGAGTCTAACTAATTTGAAGCAGTAGTCAAGTATCAAGAATGGAGGAATGCAATGCAAGAAGAGATCAATGGGATCGAGAAGAACAACACTTGGGAATTGGTAAAAAGACCTGAGGAAAAGAAAGCTTTTACGGTCAAGTAGATTTACAAGATGAAGACAACATCAGATGAACCTTGCAAAAGTACAAAGCCAGATTATTTGCACGAGGATTTAGCCAAAAATATGGTGAAGATTGAACAGAAAATTTTGCCCCAGTCTCAAGGTATGACACTACAAGAAAACATCAACTTTGAGACTACATTTTGCGACTATAGGTGTAGTCACAAAAAAGAGCGACGATTTTACGACTATTTTTGTGTCTGCATGTATTGTAGTTGCAAAAAGGTTCTAAATTAGTACTAAAACATGTTATCGCAAATTAGTCACTTATTTCCCAGAATCTATGATGATTGTACGACTAATAATTGCAGTCGCAAATTTTTTTGGAAAATATCAACGAAATTGCGACAAAATTTTGTAGTTCTAAACGGTATAGTCGCAAGTAGTCGTAAATCAAAAACTAAGATCATTCATAAAATAGTAGATTTATTTTGTGACTACTTTGCGACCCCGTCTCCGTAGTCTCAGAATGTCGCAGTTGAGTGGTAATAAACCGGTATAAAGTTATATATCACGTGTTCCACGAGAGGGGGGTTGGCATAACTAAATTTTGCGACGACACTAAGGAGTATTAAAACCGTCACATATTAGTCGCAAAGTATCTCTATATATACAAGCCATCGTTTTCTCCTCATTTGCACAAAAGTAAAACACAAAATTTTAGTAAGAAAATTATTTTTAGAGGAATAATGGTGGGAAATTATAATATAAGAATTTTTGGGAGTGGATGTACAAGAGGATTGATGAGCATACAAGAAATATCTCGACCGATTTTGCTGCAGGAGTTGAAGAGTTCATAAGTTTTGCAAGTAATTAGCCAATAGCGCAGAGTAGTGGTGATATGTCTTAATGTCCTTGTATTACTTGCAGAAACGATAAGTTTCTTAGACATAAAATTTGGAATCATCTATATAGTAGAGAATTTATGCCAGAATATTACGTGTGGTATATACATGGGAAGAATTGAATGTGGATCTAGGAACGAGTCATGTTAATACAAATGAATGGAAGTTATAGTCAAGGAGTTGTTAATGTAGAAGATAGACATGTGGATATGGTCAATGATGTATTTCGTGATTCTATAATTAATTATAATCATAACTATCATGATCAAGAGGAGGGTTATCAAAATGAGGAAGAACCTAATTATGAGGCGAAAAAGTTTTATGACATGTTAGAAGCTGCGAAAAAATCATTTTATGATGGTTGTCATGAAGGTCACTCACGGTTATCTTTAGCTGCTCAGTTCATGAGCATTAAGACAGATTTTAATCTGGCTAAAAGGTGTATGGACTCGTGATCTGAATTCTTTACGGAGTAGTTGCATGACAATAATCATTCTACTAGTTCATATTACAAGACAAAAATAATGTTAGGCCTCCCATTTTATACAATTGATGTTTGTATTCACAGTTGTATGATCTTCTGGAAAGAAGATGAAAAATGGGATGTATAAATTCTGCGAAGCACCAATATTTAAGACTAGCAAGGGCGAACCAAAATACCATTCAGTTGTATGTGTTGGTTTGATTGTCAAATGAGATTTCTTCCTCATAGTCATCCATTAAGGAAGAATGAAAATGAACTTTTTGAAGGGAAGGCATGCTTTGAATGACTATCCATCTCAATCGCTGACCGGTGAGAAAGTTTTGTTTGAGCGAATAATGCAAGGCAATCCACCAAAAATATCTCTTTCTTTTGTTGTATTCAGCTATATCAATTTTCAATGTTTTTTCTTTGCATATAATTTTACATATTATTCAAAAAAATATCTCTTTGTGATGGAAACGACCATGAAGAAAAAGAGGAAGGCTGTGGGAATTGGCATAATTTTCACAAATAAAGCATATTTTTGGAGTTGTCATATTGGATGGACCTCAATCTGCGATATAATCTAGATGTGATTTATATTGAGAAATTTTTTTTTGATAACATCATGTATATCATTACGAGCTTTAAAGAGAGATCAAAAGACACAATTAAGTCAAGACTGGATCTAGCAAGATTATGCTCAAATAAAGTGCTGCATGTTGATGATCATGGTAGAGCTCATTTTCCTATATTTAGATTGACTCTAGAGGTGAAACAAATTTTATTGACATGTGTTAAACATGAGGTAAAATTTGTAGATGGCTATGCGTTGGACTTAGCTACTTAAGCGGATATAGATAGAAGAAAGTTTTCAGGCATTAATAGTCATGATTTCCATTTATTTATGGAGCGGCTAATTCCATTTATCTTTGCAGAACTCTTACCGCGAAACGTTTATCTTGCTTTTATCAGGTACTATATATTTATATTCAATGTTATATATATATAGTATTATATATATTAACCATTTGAAATTTAAAGGGATTGGAGGATTTTTCATGACTAATGTAGTAGATCTTTGCATCAAAATCGCGTCCAAATTCTGAAGGATAACATAGTCATAATTTTATGTAATTTGGAAAAGATCTTTCCACGTGGTTTTTTATATCATGGAGTACCTAACAATACATCTTCCTTATGAAATTGAAAAGCAATTTGACTTGGTTATTTGCCAACAAGAGTATACATTTGGATGGCGAAATAGCTTATTCGATGAAGGTGAAGTCCCATACATCTACCCATACATCTGACTAGGTGTTCATGTGCAATATAGATAATTGTATATTTGAACAGTTTTTTAAGAAATTGAAAAGCAAGGCAAAACACAAAACATATCTTATTTCTCAGAGCAATATTTTGCTACACATGTACGTACGAAATCAAGGTAATAGGCAAGATTTTGACTTGGTTATTTGCCAAAAAGAGTTTCATGTAAAAGCACTAAATCTTTACTTCGGCCAGGTCAACTAGATTCGATTAAGGTGAAGTCTCTATTATGTTCATGGAATACCAGATATATTTACTCATGTTGGTTGTTCAAGTGGGAAAAGTAAGGAAATTTATTTTATGAGAAAGATTATCAATGCTCACATGCATATGTGTTGCGAAATTGTGAATATTTTTGGCCATTTAGAGAGGTATATAGTGTTATTTTAGTAGATATATTATATATATGATCTAAATTTTTTGGTTATAATGTGTTTTCATGCGCTTATTTGTAGCTTGTTCGAAGAGCAGATTCGTTTTGCATGTCGAGGATTAAGTGAGGATGATGTTTCGACCAAAAGAGATGAAGAATTTCCAACATGGGTTAGAGAATCTGTGAGATTACCTATATGTGTACAAATCTTTTCTTATAATTAATTAAGATTAACTAATTTTGTTTTGTTATTATGATGTAGAACAATTCATGTACTTGAAAGAACTGGGAAGTTTTCCAATATGGGTTCAAGAGCTAGTGCAAGACCCCTAGAACAAGGTAAAAACTTGGCCAATGTATTTTATAAGAGGATATTTTTTAATACTCGGAAACACGAATACAAGCGAAAAACATGTAATTATGAGATATGTGTAAAAGAACAAAATTATTCTGATGCATATGATGAACCTGGTTTTTATGGGACCTTAAGCAACATCATACAACTTGAGTATCCGGGATTGGTTTATTTGAAGATCATAGTATTTAAATTCGAGTGGTATGATCCTAAGATTGGAAAAGGTACCCAAAAGAGCAAGGCTGGTGTTGTAGATGTGTTTCCACATGAAAATATGATAACTACGAACCATATATTCTAGTTACGTAATTTTATATTTACCACTTTATATACCAAACTATATATATATATATATATATTTATATTACGTTGGAAAATGCAGCTTCTCAAGCGGATCAACTTTGTTATACTTCGTACCCGTATACGAAACAACCAAAACAATTATGGTTGAATGTTCTCAAAGTCAATATGAGAGAAAATACTTCGGGGAACTACAAATATACAAAACAATGTCTGTTGCAACAAGAAAATGATGATGATGTAATGTTAAATTCTATTGAAAATGTCACAGTTGACCATATGGCAGACCCAATGAACCCATTAGGAGATATTGATTTTGACGTCTAAGATGTGAAGCAGAACATGAATTCCGATGTAATGTATCTACTTATGATGTTGATGAAGAAAATAAAGAATAATTCACTTGATTTAAAATAAAAATGATTAAATTTTTTTAAAATAAAGATTGTAATTGAGTCTTTAACCTGTTTTATATAATTTAAAATTGTTAAAATTATATTTACTGTCATAATCAATTAGTTTTAATGTATAGGGAATATAGTTATCATGTTTTTGCCACTTTTTTGTCATTACAAAAATAATGTAGTCGCAAATCATGTGAGTAATGAGTGACTACATTTTGTTTTGTGACTAAAGAGTGACTAACTATGTAGCATTGGTCGCAAATATTATTCTCTCTTTTTGCGACTAATTTGTAACAACACAAAATTTTAAACTTTTTAAAATAAATATTCAATATGTTTAAGATGTATATCCATATTTATAGAATAAAATATAATATAATCATGAAAACATAACAAATTTTATATATATAACTAATTATTTATATTAATTGCAAAAGAATTTTAAAACCTTTTCATTTGTAACACTTATATATTAAGTAAAATATTAATGATTTACTTTGAAACCTTACATTTTAAATTTATGAGTTTAAAGATTTTAAATGTGTTTTTAAATTGTTTTATATAATTTAAAATTGTTAAAATGATTTTTAGTGTCATGATCAATTAGTTTTATTGTATAAAAAATATATTTGTGACGTTTTTGCCACTTCTTTGTCATTACAAAAATACTGTAGTCACAATTAAGTGGCTACAATTGTGACTAATAAGTGAATACATTTTGTTTTTTAACTAAAGAGTGAATACTTATGTAGCATATGTCGCAAATTAGTCTCTTTTTTTGTGACTAACTTGTGACAATACAAAATTTTAAACCTTTTAAAATAAATATTCAATATGTTTAAGATGTAATATCCATATTTATAGACCAAATATATAATATAATCATTAAAACATAATTTGAGTCACAACTGTATTAACTTTGAAACCTTATATTCTTTATCAATTGCAAAAGAATTTAAAAACCATTTCTATCAACTGCAAAAGAATTTAGAAACCATTTCATTTGGAACACTTATATATTATGTAAAGTATTCATGATTTAATTTTAAACCTTATATTTTTATTTATGATTTAAAAGATTATAATTAAGTCTTTAAATTATTTTATATACTTTAAAATTGTTATTTTTAATGGTATAATCAATTAGTTTTCGTGAATAGGGAATATATTTGTGATTTTTAGCACTTCTTTGTCATTACAAAATAATGTAGTCGCACATTAGTACCTACACTTGTGACTAATGAGTGACTACAATTTTTTTTTGATGAATAAAGAGTGACTACCTATGTAGCATATGTCGCAAATTAGTGTCTATTTTTGCGACTAGTTTGTGACAACACAATAGTTTAAACCTTTTTAAATAAATATTCAATATTTTTAAAATATAATATCCATATTTATAGATAACAATATAATATAATCATGAAAACATAACAAAGTTTGCATAAAACTAAGCATTTCTATTAATTGTAAAAGAATTTAAAAACCTTTTCATTTGTAGCACTTATATATTATGTAAAATATTCATGATTTACTTTGAAATCTTAAATTTTTTCATTTATGATTTAACAGATTGAATTGAGTCTTTAGCTTGATTTAATTTAAATTTGTTAAAACAATTTTTAATTTCATAATCAATCAGTTTTAGTTTATACAGGATATATTTGTGACGCTTTTGCCACTTTTTTGTCATTACAAAAATATTGTAGTTGCAATTCACTGACTTTATTTGTGACTAATGAGTGAATACATTTTATTTTGTGACTAAAGAGTGAATACTTATGTAGCTCTCTTTTTGCGACAAATTTGTGACAATACAAAATTTTAAAGCTCTTTAAATAAATATTTAATATGTTTAAGATGTAATATCCATATTTATATACAAAAATATAATATAATCATAAAAACATAACAAAAAATTTCTTAAAACTAAGTATTTCTATCGATTGCAAAAGAATTTAAAAACCTTTTCATTTGTAACACTTATATATTATGTAAAATATTCATGATATACTTTGAAACCTTAAATATTTTTTATTTATGATTTAAAATATTGTAACTGAGTCTTTAAATATTTTATATAATTTAAAGTTGTTAAAGCAAATTTTCATGTCATAATCAATTAGTTTTAATGTATAAGGAATATATTTTTCATCACAAAAATAATATAGTCGCAAATCAGTGGGTACAATTATGACTAATGAGTGACTATATTTTTTTGTGAATAAAGAGTGACTACTTATGTAGCATATGTTAGTCTTTCTTTTTGCGACTAATTTGTGACAACACAAAATTTTAAAAATTTTTAAAAAGTATTCAATATGTTTAAGATGTAATATCCATATTTATAAAAATATATAATATAATCATGAAAAGTAATAAATTATGAAAAAAACTAAGTATTTCTATGAATTACAAAAGAATTTAAAAACCTTTTCATTTGTAACACTTATATATTATGTAAAATATTCATGATTTACTTTGAAACATTACATTTTTATTTATGATTTAAAAAATTGTAATTTATTATTTAACTTTTTAAATATTATTTAAAGTTTTTAAAATTATTTTTAGTATCATAAATATTTAGTATTAGGGTATATAGAATACATTTGTTACGTTTTTACCACTTCTTTGTCATAAAAAAAAATTATGTACTCTCAAATCAGTGGCTACCATTGTGATTAATGAGTGACTACATTTTTTTGTGTCTAAAGTGTGACTACTTATGTAGGATGGTCGTAAATTAAACTCTCTTCTTTCGACTAATTGGTGACAACACTAAATTTTAAATATTTTAAATTATATATTCAATATGGCTAAAATGTAATATCCATATTTATAGACAAAAAATATAATATAATCATGTAAATATAATATCCATATCAGTTGCAAAAGATTTTTAAAAGGTTTTCATTTGTAATGCTTTTATATTATGTAAAATATTAATGATTTACTTGGAAACCTTACATTTTATGATTTAAAAGATTCAAATTGAGTCTTTAACTTATTTTATAATATTTAAAGTTTTTAAATGATTATTAGGGTCATAATCAAAAAAATTTTAGTGTATTGGGAATATATTTGTGGTGTTTAAGCCACTTCTTTGTTATAACAAAAATAATGTAGTCACAAACTGTTGTGACTAATGAGTGACTACAATTTTTTAGTGACTAAAGAATGACTACATATGTAGCACATATCACAAATTATTCTCTCTTTTTGCGACTTATTTGTGACAACACATTTTGAAAAATATAATATTTAATATGTTTAAGATATAATATCTATATTTATAGACAAAAAATATAATCATGAAAACATAACACATTTTGAATAAAACTAAGTACTTCTATTAATTGCAAAAGAATTTAAAATTTTTTTCATTTGTAACATTTATATATTATGTAAAATATTTATGATTTACTTTGAAATCTTACATTTAATTATTTATGATTTAAAAAATTGTAATTGACTCTTTAACTTGTTTTATATAATTTAAAATTGTTAAAAGAAATTTTTCATGTCATAATCAATAAGGTTTAGTGTATAGAGAATACAATTGTCATTACAAAAATAATGTAGTCGCAAATCAGTGGCTACAGTTATGACTAATGAGTGACAACAATTTTTGTGACTAAAGAGTGACTACTTATGTAGCATTGGTCGCAAATTAGTTTCTCTTTTTACAGCGAATTTGTGACAAACTAAATTTTAAACCTTTTTAAATAAATAGTCAATATGTTTAAGATGTAATATCTATATTTATAGACAAAAATATAATATAATCAGGAAACTATAACAAATTTTGCATAAAACTGATAAGTTTCATCAATTTCAAAAGAATTTAAAAAACTTTTCCTTTGTAACACTTATATATTATGTAAAATATTCATGATTTAATTTGAAACCTTATATTATTTTTTTGATTTAAAAGATTGAAATTGGGTATTTAAATTGCTTTACAATATTCAAAGTTATTAAAATATTTTTAGTGTCATAATCAAAATTCTTCAGTGTATTGGGAATATATTTGTGACGTTTTAGCCACTTCATTGTTATTACAAAATAATGTAGTCACAAATAGTTGTGACTAATGAGTGACTACTTATGTAGCATATGTTGCAAATTAGTCTCTCTTTTTGCAACTAATTTGTGACAACACAAAATTTTAAACCTTTTAAAATAAATATTAAATATGTTTAAGATGTAATATCCATATTTATAGACAAAAATATAATATAATCAGGTAAACATAACAAATTTTGAATAAACTAAAATTTTTTATTAATTTCAAAAGAATTTAAAAACCTTTTCATTTGTAAAAATTATAGATTATGTAAAATATTTATGATTTACTTTGAAACCTTACATTTTTTAATTATGATTTGAAAAATTGTAATTGAGTCTTTAACTTTTTTATATAATTTAAATTGCTAAAGCAATTTGTTATGTCCTAATAAATTAGTTTTAGTGTATAGGGAATATATTTGTCATTACAAAATTATGTAGTCGCAAATCAGTAGTTACAATTGTGACTAATGAGTGACTATAATTATTTTGTTAATAAAGAGTGACTACTTATGTAGCATATGTCGCAAATTAGTCTTTTTTTGTGATTAATTTGTGACAACACAAAATTTTAAACCTTTTAAAATAAATATTTAATATATTTACAATGTAATATTCATATTTATAGACAAAATATAATATAATTATGAAAACATAAATTTTTTTGAATAAAACTATGAATTGCTAAAGAATTTTAAAAACCTTTTCATTTCAAACACTTATATATTATGTAAAATATTCATGATTTACTTTGAAATCTTACGTTTTTTATTTATGATTTAAAATATTATAATTTAGTATTTAATTTGTTTTATATAATTGAAAGTTGTTAAAATGATTTTAGTGTCATAATCAATTAGTTTTAGGGTATATGGAATATATATGTGACATTTTTGCCACTTCTTTATCATTACAAAAATAATGTAGTCACAAATCAATGGCTACTACAATTTTTTTGTGACTAAAGAGTGACTACTTATATAACATGTCGCAAATTAGTTTCTCTTTTTGTGACTAATTTGTGACAACACAAAATTTTAAACCTTTTAAAATAAATATTCAATATGTTTAAGTTGTAATATCCATATTTGTAGACAAAAATATAATATAATCATGACAATCATAACACATTTTGAATAAAACTAAATATTTCTATTAATTGCAAAAGAATTTAAAAACCTTTTAATTTGTAACACTTATATATTATGTAAAATATTCATGATTTACTTTAAAATCATACATTTTTATTTATCATTTAACAGATTGTAATTTAGTCTTCAACTTGTTTTCTATAATTTAAAGTTTTTAAAATGATTATTATTATTATAATCAATTAGTTTTAGGGTATATGGAATATATTTATGATGTTTTTGCCACTTCTTTGCCTTAACAAAAATAATGTCATTGCAAATCAGAGGCTACAGTTATGACTAACGAGTGACTAAAATTTTGTGAATAAAAAGTGACTACTTATGTAGCATTGGTTGCAAATTAGTCTCTCTTTTTACGACTAATTTGTGACAACAATAAATTTTAAACCTTTTTTAAATAAATATTCAATATGTTTAAGATGTAATATCCATATTTATAGATAAAAATATAATATAATCATGAAAACATAAAAAATTTAGGCACATATGCTACATAAGTAGTCACCAACCCATGATTCCATTCAAAGCATTACAAAAAAAAACAAAATGCCAACAATACATTTCATAGTTTCATAGCACTTAGTTTGAACATTCAAACCATGATCCTCAACCATGAAAGTTCATGTTTTTTTGCCTAAATTTGAAAGTTGGTGATTTATTTAGCATTTTTCCCAAAACTAATCCATATCTCAAATACTCATAATCCAAGTCGTTTTTGTTGTTGTGTTGTCTTGTCACCATCATGAATCGCATGAAGAAGAAAGAGAGAGAGAGACAGATCCAAGAGAAAAGAAGCAAGTCTATATGCGCCGAGGAAGGAGAAAAATAAACAGATCGGTGAAGAGGAGAAAGAAAATAAAAGCAAAGAAGGAAAATAAGAGAACAGAGAAAAAGAAAAGGAGATACGCGGGGAAGGAGATGGAGCCACCATTGATCACTGCCGGTCACCACCAGTCACCATCATGGATCAGCTACCACCATAAGCTGTAGCCGTTGTCGCTGAAAGTCAGAAATAGTTTGATCGGGATGTAGCTTCTTCAAGGCAACGTTTGGAGGTATAGAATTAGTCTGATCGGGATGAAACTTTGTGAAGATCTTCGTGGAAATAATGACTTAAGATTCGACTGTGGGATTGAGTTTGCAACAGTTAGTTTATGTTTTGTTCGACCTTCTTCAACCCGTTTTGAGCACAATTCATTTAAAGTGTCAGGTTTGACCAGTTCCGTTGGAGACATCAAACAGGCAGCCAAATGAACTCGGAATGAGATAACATTTGGCAGAGACATTCTAGAGATGTGGATCTAGGTTCAGGTCGAAGGGCATTGGATTTAAAGTCCTAGAACATAGTTCAATTACGGCATTTCAGAGAACTTAATTCAGATACTTCTAGAGGTATGTTTTGGATAAGATGAGGCCATGATCTATGGAAGCACAATAATACCGTTTAAGCATATTCTTCTAAAATTTCTTAGTTTTAGATTAAGAACTCTGTGATTGGATATATATTTTTTTTTTGATTGATGTGCATGACATGATAGAATTATATAATGCATGATAGGATAATAAGATAATATAACATGTAATCAGATGATTACTTGATGCTATGATGATATGTTATGAGAATGTTGTTATAAATAGCGTATGTAAGATGTAAAAAAAGAAATTGAATATTAATGAGAATGAGAATGAAAATGGATCTAGAGAGACTGAGTACAAAGGTCAGGTTCCAGATGGAACGAAAGTGACTGGGTACAAAGGTCAGTGCTTTGCGTTGAGACTGAATTAACTAGGTACAAAGGTTTCGACTTCACGTCATGATGTGTTTGGAGGGAATGGGTACAAAGGCCAGTACTCCAAACCAAAATGAGTGGGTACAAAGGCCAGAATTCATAGAGATGTTATAAGATACATAAATATATGTTAAATTAAATATTTAGATAATTAAATGATAAGATGAGTTTTGCATGAAAATATTTGTTTTAAGATGTATGTATAAGATTGCGGTGATTGGTTGTATGCTCTGTGATAATTGTCAAATATGTTTGGATTGTGTTATTATGTTTCGGTGGGCAAAACAAATCTTTTTACTGAGTTTCAATCATCATTTTTATATTTTTCCTAGGATAATAAGTTGAAGGAGTTGCACCATAAACGTATTCGTTGGTGAATTTTTTAAAAAGAAAAAGTGTTTTGGCGAGATTAAATGATAATTCACTTTCTCGGCTTTTGTGGCTGGATGGTTTTATAGAAACTAATACACTATATAGAAACCAAAAAATTACAAACCACATCTATGATTATCTAATTGGTATTATTCATTTCTTTCAGATTCTATCATAAACGCCATTTTCTATGGTCAAATCTGAGAAAAAGACCCAACATAAAATTTTCATATTTTCAATGCGTAAATACACTTTTTCTTTAAATTAGTGGTATTAGAGCCATGTGGTGGTGATTTGTTAAAAGAAATTAAACTTGTTGACCAAATTTCAAGACTAAATTTAGCATATTCCATTAAACAAACTTGTTGGATTTCCTTTTGAGTTCTAAGAATTTAGTATTCCTGAGTGTTTCACCAGTCTCGTATCTAGGAAGTAAGTCACGTAAGTGTAGGGCGATAAAACCTAGAGTTAAGTCTGGATTGCAAGGAAAACTAAACTTTTAAATCAATAGAATTTCAAGATGAGTTCGTATTTTAGGAATACGCTAGATAGGTCATAATCAAATTCATCTTCAAGAATAAGATCTTCAAAAGAATCTAAAAAGATTATAAATAGTCATGAAACTACTATAGATGATTTCCAAGGATCAATTGATAATTAGGAAATCCCAAGAGTCCATAGAGACCAAATATATCAAATCTCAAGAAGAAATTTCTTAAAAACAAAATTTTCAATTAAACCAAAAGAACGTGATATTCAATTAACTAAACCTTTTGAAAAACATTACTTGTTTTCAGAAAATGCTATACGAACGCATAGAGAAAAGAATTTCAAATATATATGTATTGGATTAGTCCAAGTTGGTATTAAACAACTTTCAAAAGAAGGTCTTAACACTTCAATTCTACCTAGCTTAAGAGATACTAAATTTAAATTATTTGAAGATTCTTTGCTTACCTCTACAGAATCGAGTTTATCTGCTAGTCCAATGTCATATGATTGTTATCCAAATTTCACCGTTTCTCTAAACGATACAAATATTTTACAAGTTAAAACACATAATTATGAAATGATTGAAGGATCAATTCCGATCGCCTTGGTTTTTAGATTATACTATAAAGCCATGACAAGTGTCTTTTCTTCAAAAGTAAAACTATCAAGTAAAAAGGGTAGATTTTACTCGATAGTTTTTAGATTTTACTCGATAGTTTTACTTTTGAAGAAAAGACACTTGTCATGGCTTTATAGTGTAATCTAAATACCAAGGCGATCGGAATTGATCCTTAAATCATTTGATAATTATGTGTTTTAACTTGTAAAACTAAAGATTTTAAAATATTTTGATCGTTTAGAGAAACGGTGAAATTTGGATAACAATCATATGACAATGGACCAGCACATAAACTCAATTCTGTAGAGCTAAGCAAAGAATCTTCAAATAATTTAAATCTAGTATCTCTTAAGCTAGCTAGAATTGAAGTGTTAAGACCTTCTTTTGAAAGTTGTTTAATACCAACTTGGACTAATCTAATATATATATATTTGAAATTCTTTTCTCTATGTGTTCGTAAAGCATTTTCTGAAAACAAGTAATGTTTTTCAAAAGGTTTAGTTAATTGAATATCACGTTCTTTTGTTTTAATTGAAAATTTTGTTTTTAAGAAATTTATTCTTGAGATTTGATATATTTGATCTCTATAGACTCTTGGGATTTCCCAATTATCAATTGATCCTTGGAAATCATCTATAGTAGTTTCATGACTATTTATAATCTTTTTAGATTCTTTTGAAGATCTTATTCTTGAAGATGAATTTGATTCAGACCTATCTAGCGTATTCCTAAAATACGAACTCATCTTGAAATTCTATTGATTTAAAAGTTTAGTTTTCCTTGCAATCCATACTTAACTCTAGGTTTTATCGCCCTACACTTACGGGACTTACTTCCTAGATACGAGACTGTCGAAACACTCGGGAGTAATAAATTCTTAGAACTCAAAAGGAAATCCAACAAGTTTGTTTAATGGAATTTGCTAAATTTAGTCTTGAAATTTGCTCAACTAGTTTTATTTCTTTTAACAAATCACCACCGCATGGCTCTGATACCAAACGGTGATCGATGTGGCATATTGATTATAACAACGGAATTTATTAAAACTTAAACATACGGAAAATAAAATGGGCGGTTTCATACGGGAATCGATGTGGCATATTCATTATAACAACGAAATTTATTAAAACTTAAACATACAGAAAATAAAATGGGCAGTTTATCCAGCCACTTAAACATATGGAAAATAAAATAGGCGGTTTATCCAGCTACTTAAACATATATTTTTAAAATATACATGAAATTTATGAAATTTGGATTTTATTTAAGGAATTTATAAAACAAACACAAAACATAAAACTTACAAATGAAAACGGAAGAAGAGTTCTTGACTCAAGATGGAAGGGGTAAAAAGTTTTAGAGATGGAAAAATGGAGAGAGTGTGAAATGTGTGTCCTTCTAGAGATGCATGACACTTCTTATATAGAAGTTTACAAGTGCATATTTTCATAAAATAAAAATTTTAAAGAAATTTAAAATTATTACAAGCGAATTATCTTCTGAGTGCTCCTCGAGATGCTTTTTGTCTTCTGCTTTTCGTAGTGGACAATGATGGTTTTTGTCTTTCGCCTTTTGTTGTGGATTTTTGTCTCCAACAGCTACTGTAGTTGATTGTTGATTTTTGATTTAATTCGTTGACAGCTACTGTAGTTGATTGCGGATTTTGTGGAGTTTGAATTTGATGTCTTCTTTGTATTATGTTGTTTGTACCTGTTTTGTTCTTTTCCGAAAGTTTTTTTTTTTAGTATAAAATCTGAATTTTATATTACATAGAATTGTTACCAAACAAGTCATCTTCGTCTATCTCAGGTTCACTTCCTTTGATTTTGCGGCTGCCAACATAGACAACATTTTTTATTTTTGAGCTAAGAAAATGGTCATTTCTGGTGATTGGATAAGTGTTTATGAAGTCGGTGGTTTAAGAGATTTAGAATTTTTGTTTCGAATCCATTCGGGGATGTTTGAAGGATATAAATTTGAGGGGATTCTAAATTTTTCCAACCATTTGACTTTAAATTTTCGTCTGATGATAGGTATTGCATCATTTGAAAATTCAAAGGTCCATGAAAAAAACCCAGAGTAAATGTTTATATTTCATATAGTCGTGTCTGTTTTGACATTCATATACAGACTTTGGTTTTAGATCTTTGTTTTCCTCATATATTTCCTTTGACACAATGTATGAGAAAAATTCATCAGCATTATCAATTTCATTTCATTTCCATATCTTTCCATTATGGATATGGTTGATAGAGATTTCATGATTTCTTCAGGTTCATAATGTTCTACATCATCCTTAGTCTCATGATTTGTCTCCCCCAAAATAATTTCTGCTATTTTGGCACTATTGAGCTTTTTTAGCTTACTTTCGTTTTCTAGGATTTTATCCTTAGAACTAACAGGTCTTCCACGCTTCAAACGTGTCTTAGACTCATGTGTATCATCCGCTCTTCCATGTTCTTGTGTAATATTAATTAGAGTGGAAACATTTGCAGCTGGAATATGTGATTTGGTTACCATTTTGGTATTCGTAAAAACATCAGGTAACTGATTTTCTATACTCTGCAAATGCATAATTCGTCGAACTTCTAGTTCTGACTATTTTGTAGGGAGATCAAGGTGTAATAGAGATAGTTCAATATCCTTTCCTACTTGTTTATTTTCTCCCTCTAGAACCGAGAATATTTTCTCATCGAAATGACAAGAAAAACGTGCCGTAAATATATTTCTAGTTTGTGGTTATAGGTACCATATAATTGATGGAAAATTACAACCAACATATATTCCCAACCTTCTTTGTAGTGCCATCTTTGTAAGTTGTGGTAGTGCTATAGGTACGTACACCGCACAACCAAAAATTCTTAGATGAGAAATACTTGTTCCCGACCAAATGCTACTTGAAATGGGGAATACTTATGGTATGCACTTGGTCTTATCCAAATAAGTGTTTTTGTATGCAAAATAGCATGTCCCCATACATAGGTTGGAAGTTTTGATCTCATGATCAATGGTCTTGCAATCAACTGCAAACGTTTAATTACTGCTTCAGCCAAACCATTTTGTGTATGTACATAGTTACAAAATGTTCAACTTCAATTCCTGTTACCATACAATAATCATTGAAAGATTGGGATGTGAATTCACCAGCGTTGTCTAGTTTAACTCTCGTAATGGGGTAATAAGAGAACTAAGCTCTTAATTTGACTATTTGAGTTAGAAATCTTACAAATGCCATATTTTGAGCAATGTGACCATCTGCTGGATGTGTCAATTAATACCATGAAGTAGTGGAATGGTCTACATGGCGGATGTATTTGGTCCACAGATATCTCCTTGAATTTATTCAAAGAACTTTAGTGATTTTTTATCAATTTTGGTTAGCGATGGCCTTATGATCAATTTACCAAGAGAACATGCAGTACATGTCGTTCTATTCCCCTAAGATATTTCATGGATCTTCAATGAATGACCATGTGAGTTCTCTATGATTTTTTGCATCATTGTAGTGCCTAGGTGACCAGGATTTCTTTTGATCACGAGATGTGATTCAATGACATATATATAAGTATGATAAAAACCAAAATGAAGTTCTGAGAATTTTTCTAATATTCATCGTTTCCCAGATATATTAGAAATTATATACTTATACTTTTTTTCATCCTCAGTTGCAGACTAAGTGTCATATCCATGAAGGTATATATCTTTGAAACTCAACATATTCCTTTTAGCATTTGGAGAATATAAGGCATTCTTTACAGAAAATTTTGTTCTATTAGGCAACGTAAAATTGGTTTTGCCAAGTCCTTCAATCACGTCTGCAGGACATAATATTGTATTGACAATAACATTTACTAGTTTTAGATTAGATAAATAACTCTTTTCTCTCAGCGTAGTGTGCGTTGTTCCAATATATGGTATGCAAATTTCTCTAACATTTCCTTTGGATATTGTTCTGTTTCTATGGTTGTTCATTTCTCTAATCAAAATAAACATCAATAAAAAGAAAATAAATTTTGTTAATATAAGAAAGAATACAATAATCATACATTAGTTTCTTGTTCAAAAACATTATTCTTCAATCAACAAAAAGCATAATATTAGACAAAGTATAACTGGAGACTTATTCAGTAATATCAATACTAGCATTTCACTTTCTAGTAAAAGCAGTCTCATCGAAATCATCTATAAAGTCGGAAGCATCGAAGTGTGTCGTACCCTTAAAGTGTTCTGTGAGATTGACTTCCTTCCATTTTCCTTTTAGGGACTCTTTGTATATAATTTACAAAGATTTTCAGGAGTTCGACAGACATGGACACAATACCCTTTTGATCCACATCTATAATAGTTCTTCTCACGCTTTTGGTTGGTACTTCCTTGGGATTCTTTCCCTTTCAGACCTTATTCAGGTCTAACCCAAGTATAAGGCCTTATGCCTTGTGGGTTATAGGGTTTACCACGTCTCTGATTATATCAACAACCACGACCACAACCTCTATAGATTTGATTTCCTTGCTCAGGATATTTAACATCTTATGCATTTGTTGCATTTACTTTAAGGATTGATTTTGTTCCAGTTGGTCGAGCATTGTGATTCTTAATGAGAAGCTCATTATTCTTTTCCGCAAGCATGAGCGTCACAATTAGCTTGGAAAACCTTTTGTACCTACAATTTCTTTATTGCTCTTGCAACACATAGTGGTTTTTGTGGAAAGTGAGGAAAATCTAGTTTAGCATTTCTGCTTCGCTAACAGGCTTTCCACAATATTCCAATTGTGCCACTATTCTCAACATTGCAAAATTATAAAGGTCTACCTTTTCAAAGTCTTTGAATCTTAGATTATTTCATTCATCCATAACATATGGAAGTGTTATTGCCTTTTGGAGATCAAACATTTCTTTTAGTGCTTTCTACAACTCTGCAGGATCTTTTGAATGCGTATAATCATGCATCAGATTTTCGTCTAGATGTTTTATGAGAAAGATTATTGATTTTGCCTTCTCATGAGGAGATGAAATATTTTTTTCTTTTATTGTTTCGAATACTTTTTCCATATTCAGGTAAAACTCTGTATTAGTTGTCCATGCTATATAATTTGCTCCAGTTATTTGTAAAGCCGGAAACTTGAGTTTCTCAATGCTTGCCATTTAATTTTTCTAAAACAAAAACATAAATTTTTTATTAATAGGATGATATTACATATTTAAAATGAACCATTCATGTTAATAATACAAGCGATTAAAAAGAATATCATTGCATAAAAAAGTAAACTGATGTTTATGGTGAATTCTCCATGAGTAAATTTCTCAACGAAGAGACTGTAAACACATGCAAGAATTAAAAATAAAATAATAATTAAAAACAAGCGAATCATTCTTCAAAATGAAAACTAAAGTGTTTTTTTAGGAGAAAGATTTGAAAAGAGATGAAATGTTTTGATGTAATGCATGAGTGAAATGAGTGTATTAATAGATTAAAATCACTGTTCATATATTTTTGAAAAATGAAGATTTTTTGAATTTTTTTTTTGTGACTGTTGGTGAGAAATAATTTAATCATAAAATCAATCTGAAATTTTAATAATCAATCAATTAATTTACTAATTTCAGATGAATATTTTTATACTGGTGGCTGAACCTCCATTATATAATAACATAATATAAAAAAATATTTAACAGTAATATTATGGTGAAGGAGTCATCCACATTAGAACAATAAATAAAATATATAGCGGTTTAGCTGTCCAATAAATATATAGCTATTATGCGTTAAGACACCATGACATAAGAACAATAAAATAATACAGAGGTAAGAATCGCTTACAGTAAAAATAAATGAATAGTGGTGTTTTAAATAACCACAAAAATAATATCGAGGCGAAAACCGCATACGGTAAAATTAAATGAATAGTGGTGTATTAAACAACCACTAAAAATAAAATATTATTATAGAGGCGACATACCGCCCACTATAATAAATTATACAGTATAATATATATTTATAAATATTTAGCATAATCATAGAGTGAAGATAAATGTAAATAAAGACAGAAAATTTTATACCGATAAAAAAAGATTTCAAATATTTAAATAGAGAGAGAGAATAGAAAGTATCTCTTATATTATTGAAATGTGTTGTGTGTTATAAATGAACGAATTCGTTCGTTATATATATAGGCATAAGAAAGTAAATTACTATGCATGCATAATGACAGTGAATTCCACACAAATTATAATTTCACTTTCGGCCATTCTTTCCATTACTTTTGAATTTTGTGACAGTTTGATATATATTTTAAAAACAACTAAGGAAAATGGTTACATTGATCGATTTAATGTTTGAATTCTTCATATTAAAATTTCTTAGATTTTAAAATTTTAAACGACGTCTTTTTTAAAACCGTTAAAACACACAATGTCTAACACGGTTAAGTATATAAGGATTATATTGCGGGTTGAATATAATTTACTGGATTTAATTTGTAATTTTGATATATCAAGGTTAAAATTGCAAAAATATTAGTTCAATTAGTTCAATTTTTTTCAGAAAACCCATAATTCAATTTGTTCAGTTAGGGTCTGACTCTGACTTTCCACCCAAAAATCGATAAAGATACTTATAGTTATAAATTTTACACAAACAAGATATTAACAAAATGAAAGAGAGACGTTGTGTATAGATAATCGATCTACAGCCTACGGAACTCTTCAGTACTACCACGCAGAGGTTAAGTTTCTGTAAAAATCATAAATAATTAAACTTGTAAACCCATAACCATACAAAGTTTTACTTTGATCTAAAACTTCATAGCGTTTAAAATTTGATGTTTTGCGTTCACTTAAGCTTAACATTTGTTTTAAAATTAAAATTAAAATAAACCCGATTTTTAACCAAAAATTGACCCGAGGTAAAATTTCAATCTTGAACCAAAATTATAACCCAAATCTAAGTTATCTATTACAAACCAAACCCTCTTTCTGGAACCTTTATCATGAACGTCATATGCTCATGAATATTATTCTTAGAAAGGAACCAACAGAAACGAGGCTACCAATCAAAATTAGATGTTCACCACACCACACCACATTACAATTCAAAATATAAGCTTTTAAAATGAGCTTCAAAATCGATCGAGCTTCTTGTGTTTTGAAAACAAACACACAAACTGTTGTATTTAAGTTTAGATCAAACAAATGATTCAGAAACTTTCGTATTATTGAAGTTTTGAGATTGATGGTTACAAAAAATTACGTTTTCTTATAACAAGAATACAAAAGACTTTCAGAGTAATGATTCTAAACTCTTAAGTGTTCTGTAAAGATTTTTGGATGGTTTGTGAAGAAGGGATATTCTTTTATTTTTATTGATATGAGGAGGTTCACTACTTCCTTTTCCTTTTTGAGTTTGGACTTCCTATTTTTTTCAAACTTTCCTTTTCCAAATAGAACTTCTATTTTTTATAAGTTCAATTTTTGCCATCTAAGCCTACCGAGCTTAATAGGTTTTAACATGTCGATTCTTGATTTGGATCGGGTTATGTTAAGGGTGATAAACCTGGCACCAACAATAAGTCTCCCCCCCCCCGTTCTTTCGAACGAGTGTTTACTTGAGTTTGGCAAATTAAAAAAAAAGATGACTTGACGTAAATCGAGAATAACATGTTTTATGCTATGATGTGAGACTAAGCTCGACTTACTTGATGATGTGAAGCTAAGCTTGGCTTAAAAACTTGATGTGATGCTGAGCTCGGCTTAGAGACTTGGTGCGAGGCTGAACTCGACTTCATTTATAAGGTAAAGCTTTTAGCTTGGCTTAAGTTGCACATCTTAGGTCGGCCTGAATCTGTGCAGCTTACCCTGCCAGTGAATGATTTACAATGAAATCAGGATATTTGGTTAGTTAAACCATCTCTAAAAATTAAGATGTTCCTATGAAAATCAGCTCCTGGAGCCCTATCGGTTGGGAAAAGACTCACATCTAGACACGTCAAGATAGACCAAAAATGTAAAAGATGTGGTGAAATCGAAACAATTTCTCACCTACTCTTGCAAAATTGGAACAAAGTGATCTCGAATCACAGTTTAATCTCTCTCTTTGTAAGCTCACCCTTAATAGCCAAAGGTTTAGCGATGCGAGCAACTATCGAAGCAAGGTCGAGCCTTGAATTAAAAGATCTGTTAGTGGAATCAGATTCTCAACTATTGATCACAACAATCAACTCAGGCGAGAAAATCTCTGAGATCTATGGGAATCTAATCGACATTGCTTCTATCCTTACACGCTTTGAGAACATTTATTGAAGTTTATTTCTGGAACCTCTAATGTGGTGGATAATAAGCTGGCCAATAAGTCTCTAAGGTCATATTAATAGGGACTAAAATCTCATATACATCTCTCGATATCAAAATAGTCTAATATACATCTCTTCCTATTGCTAAGTTTTTTCTATTTTTAAGTTAAAGTGAGATCAAATTACTAAATAACCTGATGTTTGAAGTTTATTACATGCATTTGCCCAATTGATTTGAAATTGTACTGTGCCTCTTCTGCCATTGCTCATCCTTGGTTCATCAGCCAGTTTTCGTCACAGTCGGTTTCCGTTTTTGCTTACAGTTTCGTTTGGGTTGAGTTTGATCAAGTTATTATGAATTTTTGGATCGAGTTATTGTGAATTTTGTATTAGGCTCGGGTATGAAATTTGGTTTGAATATTCAGATTTGATTTGATTTAAGTTTGGTGTTTGATGTTAAAGGTATTTTTATGAATTGCAGGAATCGTTAGAACAAGAAACTCTAATTTCCATCCTCATTCTCCGATAAAAGATAATGAGTATGGATCCAATGAGAGTGAATCCGATGAAAATGTCTCCTCATCAAGTGGAGAAGAAGAAACCTCGGTTTTGCTTGAGCCATCGTATGAGCCTCTGCCTGAGGCATTAAATAAGGTATAATTGTTATATATGTAGGATTGCTTAGGTAAAACTATTACAACTGATGCATAAGTAGTACAACTGGATTAATTGTAAAGGAAGTTGTACCGTGAAGATGTCAGATCAAGGCCTGGCTGTCCAAGAATGTGCCAAAGGTATAACTGTCAAATAAGGTATAATTGTTATACATGTAGGATTGCTTAGGTAAAACTATTACAACTGATGCATAAGTAGTACAACTGGATTAATTGTAAAGGAAGTTGTACCGTGAAGATGTCAGATCAAGGCCTGGCTGTCCAAGAATGTGCCAAAGGAGGTTCATAGACATAGGGAGGAAAAGATATCCAATAAGCGATATCAATGAGACGCTCGATGAGACGAAGGTAAGATTTTTTTTTGGAAGATTTTGTTCTTGTAAATATTTAAATGTTATTTAAGCTAATGATGTTTTCATTCTAATGTAGGAGATTTGCAGCATTTTGGAACCTATGGTTGATAAAGAACGACATTTCATGGCTCGTATTTGGGATGAAGACTTCCCTCAAGAATATCCAGATGTAGTTGCTGAAACTATGACTACCCATCTCAACGCCGGGAAGAAGATATTTTGGGAAAACCTCTACGAACGGGGATGTGTCTTCTAGGGTAGTAGAGGAGGTAGTTGTGGAAAAAGAACAAGTTGAAGAACAGCCTGAAAATGCTCATCCTCCTCCACCACAAGATATGTTGAGAGAGTTGATGGAGACTGGGTTCAGCCATAATTGCATAATGGTGGAGCAGACTGAGGAGAAGGGTAGTATGATTGATGAGAGGGTTAAGGTTCTTGAAGTTGATGTGAAGATCCTACAGAAGAACCAAACAGGGAAAGCAAAGGTGGTGGATGATGATTCAACCTTCTTTGATCATTCAGCAATGGACTATGGTGATGCTGAGATGGGTGAAGCAACTCAGCCTTTTGCGGGTCAGTCTTCCCCTAGTCAGCCTTCTATGGGTCAGGTTTATGCGGGTCAGTCTTCCCCTACTCAGCCTTCTCTGGTTCAGCCTTCTGCAGATCAGTCTTCTCCAGCTAAACCTTCTCCGGTTCAGCCGTCTGCAGATCAGTCTCCCCCAGCTCAGCTTTCTCTTGTTCAGCTCTCTCCAATTCAACCTTCACCAGTTCAGCCTTCTTTGGTTCAACCATCTCCGGGTTGGCTATATTCAGTTCCTACAGTATTTACGTGTGGTCCGGTTAGTGGTCTTTTGTCTCGTGGTAGCATTGAGCCGTTGAGGCCAATATTTATATGCACAAAGGCAACATCTTTGAAGAAATGTACTAGATAAGAGAAGAGGAAGATTCACCCGTCTAGGTTTAAAAAATCCCCATTCACGGAAGATAGGAAGAAAGATAAGAAGAAACAAAAAAGGTTGAGGTAATTATTGATGTTGTTTGGAACTTTTCTTTTTTTTTTTGGTTTTTTGTACTTCAAGATGTTATTTTTCAGTTTGCTTGTGATTTATTCCATGGGAAACTCGTAATTTTGAGACCACATACGTACAACTATTAAGTTAAGGTACAACTAGTACAATTATGGTACAACTATTTGTTTAATATTAATGTTTAATTATAAAAATGTTAATATTGATGTTTAAATATTTTTTCTATAATTTTAATATTAATTTAAATTTAGAAAAATTACTTAGGATCAAATAAAAAGTATCTACTATCAAACAATAAGTACCTAAGATCAAACAAAATGTACCTAAAATCAACAAAAATTACTTTTGGTCTGACAAAAAGTACGTACTATCAAACAAAAAATATCTAAGATCAAACAAAAAAGTACTTTTGGTATAACAAAAAGTTTTGCCTCTAGTTCTAGCATAGTTGTACCAAAATTATTAATTGTACTCAGTACATAACATTGTTTTACATTGGTGGGTTAACATTTAATTAGTTATACCATAATAATTTACAATATATTTTTGTTGTACTAATGACATTGGAATAATAAAGTGGTTGTACTATAGTTTCATAAACAAATAATTGTTAAATAACAATTTTAAAAACTTTTGGTAAATTCAAGTGGTTCAAATCTAAACAAACATGAAGGTTATATGACATTTGTAAAGAAAATATGATGTTATGTAACCAATAACCAAAAATCTTGATTTTTGTCTTTCCTTTATTAAATGTTAATGATTGTAGACTAAAAAATATTGACACGAACATGTTTTTCTATTACAAATCACCAAACTTAAAATCAAATTCAACATAGTTGCATAACTTAGTTTTACCTAATTGTACGTTGACAGAAATTAACACAACCTAATATCATCCACAAAATCAAACCAAACATAGAAATTAAGAGAAATTTTTTTCAACATTGCTACAATGAAACCAATTATACATGCCTCCACCACTTTGAATCGATCATCGGCCCACTTTCAGTCGATCTTCGCCTTTTTGACTCGATGTTTCCCTACTTTGACTCATTTCTCTTTCAGTTTGAATAGATCCTCGGCCACATCCTCTTCTTTTTCCACGATGTTCTCCAACTGATGGGTATCTTTTTCTTGAATTCTACCTTTTTATTTTCATAAAACAGAGGTAATGCATTATTCTCTTGTATCTCGGAAGGAACGACCCATTGCTTTTGAGGGGAACTAGATAAATTGTCTGATAGTATGTCAATGCCCAGAGCTCCACCCAATAATATTTGGAGCACAACTCATGTACATTGATCTCTCCATTCACGTTGACATGAAGCTTATATATAGGTTGAGTTTGTGAAAATTTAGTCAACGTGAAGGGAGATATCGATGTACATGAGTTGTGCTCCAAATATTATTAGGTGGAGCTCTGGGCATTGGTATACAACCAAAAAATTTATCCAATTCCCCATCAGAAGCAATGGTCGTTCCTTCTGAGACACAAGAGAATAATGCATTACCTTCGCTTTATGAAAATAAAAAAGATAGAATTCAATAAAAAGATACCCCTCAGTTGGAGAACATCATGGAGAAAGAAAGGGACGTGGTCGAGGATCTACTCAAATTGAGGAAGAAATGAGTTAAAGTTGGGGAAAATCGAGTTAAAGTTGGGGAAAATCGAGTTAAAGTTAGGGAAAATCGAGTTAAAGTGGTCGAGGATCGGCTCAAAGTGGCAGATGAGCAACTCAAATTGGCAGATGAGCAACTCAAATTGGCCAAATATCGATTCAAAGTGGCCAAGGATCGACTCAAAGTGACCAAAGATCGACTCAAAGTGGCCAAGGATCGACTCAAAGTGGCCAAGGATCGACTCAAAGTGGCCAAGGATCGACTCAAAGTGGCCAAGGATCGACTCAAAGTGGCCAAGGATCGACTCAAAGTGGCCAAGGATCAATTCAAAATAGCCAAGGATCGACTCAAAGTGGCCAACGATCGACTCAAAGTGGCCAATGATCGACTCAAAGTGGCCAATGATCGACTCAAAGTGGCCAATGATCGATTAAAAGTGGCCAAGGATCGACTAAAAGTGGCGAGGCATGTATAACTTGTTTCATTGTAGCAATGGTGAAGAAAATGTCATATAATTTCTATTTTTGGTTTGGTTAATTATGGATGATATTAGTTTGTGTTAATTTCTATTAATGTATAACTAGGTAAAATTAAGTGTTGCAACTATGTTGAATTTGATTTTAAGTTTGGTAATTTGTAATAGAAAGACGTGTTCATGCCAATATTTGTTCGTCTACAATTATCAACATCTATTAAAAGAAGGGAAAAAATCAAGATTTTTGCTTATTGGTTACATAACATCATATTTTACTTACAAATGTCATATAAGTTTAATGTTTGTTTAAATTTGAAACACTTGAATTTACCAAAAATTTTAAAAATTATTATTTAATTATTATTTGTTTATGAAACTATATTACAACCACTTTATTATTTTAATGTCATTAGTACAACTAATTAATGTTATAAATTAGTATGGGACAACTAATTAAATATTAAACCATCAAAGTACAATTATGTTATGTACTGAGTACAACTTATAATTTTGGTACAACTCTGATACAACTAGAAAACAAAATTTTTTGTTGGACCAAAATTACTTTTTGTTTGATCCTATGTACTTTTTGTACGATACTATGTACTTTTTGTCGGATACTATGTACTTTTTTTTTATCCTAAATACTTTTTTATATTTAAATTTCTATTAAAATTATAGAACGAATATTTAAACATTAATATTGCATCGCTTGGAACCCTTTAATGCAAACTCAAAACAATTCAGATGTGCAAATTTTTCAACTATATCTTGCACTTCCTTCTTAGTTTCAAAATCTTGATGCAAAGATACATTAATACCATCTTCCCATCTAACAAGTGCAAGTGGGTTCTCTTTAAGCATAGATGAGTTACGCAATTCTTCATATAAAGAATTTTTACCATTGTTTAAAATATCTTCATGTTGTCATGGTTCATCCGTAAAGAGTAATTATACAAACATCATTAACTCTAGATGTCATTCTACTACTTGAAACTAACGCTTCGGTACTTACACCAACTGCACTTCCTCGATCATCTCTTAAAACTTCCTCAACCCCTCAGTTTCCTCTACATCTTTCACGACCTCCACATGCAAAATACTCCTACGTTTCTCATAATTTAGTGTCATGAAATAGGCATAAACTTATTCATCACTCGATATATATGATGTTGTCGGAGGATTTAAGTGCAATGGAATGTAACTAAGTATCAACCTCGTAGTGATTTCATCTATCATAATCTTATTGTATATGCAATCAACCAAATCATAATATGTGACCTCTTCAATTGATTTTTTCATCACTAACGGGTATAATTTATCTTCACTTCCAATTCATTTTGTATCAACTCTACTTTTAGAATAATATCCTCCATAATCAAAATGTATGACTGTGCATGAAATATTATTCATATTCTCCTGAAAAAAACAAGAACAAATATTTTATTTTAGTCTTCCCTGCTCTTAATAGTATCATGTTGTACCAGTTTTACTAATGTACCATCGCTGTACCAGTTTTACTAATAACATATATTTGTACCATAATTGTACCAGTTTTACTAGTACACATAATTGTACCATAGTTGTACATAGTTCATCAATCTCTTTTTCACCACCTGTTTTGATTTCTATCTACCTAAGATTCTATCACCGTAACCCATAATTACCTAAGATTAAAAATGTCACACTCTAATCGATCAAGATAACAAATTTCATAACCCATTGTGCATAACAATAAAGCATTATTCAAGATTTTTAAAAAAATCTACAATATTTTAATTCAAATATCCATTTACATTTAATCATTATTTGTGGTTCATACTCCAACAAATAAGCGAACAATCATTAGTAAAAAAAATCAAAAAAATAATCTCAAATGTAGTTTCAATTTCGTATGCAATGGAATCTTTACATTAAAGAAGAAGAATAAATAAATAAAAAAAAAAAAAAAAAGTATATGACACTTGGCTTTTTTTATTGATCACATTGAATTGATTGCATTTAATTTTAAATCTACTAATCTCTTTCTCTCTTCCAATTCATCGCTTCTCACGATTTTATGTTTTTTTCATTTAATTTATTAAAATAATCAGTTTTTAAGAGATTCATCAAAGATAAAAGGGAAATGCATAAGATAGAATGTATTAAAATTTATAGTGTATTAAGATTTTTATTTCAGTTTGAAGTGTATATCACCATTTGATCATATTAGTTGGTTCATACTAATTAATGAAGTATTTGAGTGACAAAAATAAAGAGGTTTAAACTTGGATATTATCCGACGTATAAGTTAAGAGAATCAACAACATATCAAACCCTAATTATGTACGTTGCCTTGTGGAAGTTTAAAATTTTCTGAACTTAATACGGTAACATTCTAAGAATTCAACTGGTTTAAGCGCATCGACTCAGTGAACGAAGGCAGCAGTTTGCAAAACACAAGCGATTACATGCAATTGATAACACTGGTTCGACGGCTGAAACATATATTTAACCAAAACAACATAATGATAGATGCTGACCGATGTAATGATTACAAAGGTTATAATTGTTCTAAGCAGTTATTATGATAACACAAAAACCAATTAATCTTACCAATCTGTTAAGGACCTTAAACAAAATGACCAAAAGACTACATGTTAATGGGCAGACAATTTTATCACTTGTACGTGTTTTCCCATTTGGTTCCTAAAATTCAAAATTCACAACCAATCGTAAATGATTGAAGAATGAAGGAAATAAAAGTAGACCAATACTTCTCTTTTGACCAACAACTTTAATATGTTTGGTAGTTAAGTATTGAATTGACATTGATAGCATAATATCCAAACGCAAGATCTTATCAGGACCAACACAGAGAAAAGAATATATATATAGTCAAAGAAGTGAAGATTTAAACAGAGACACAGAGAGTTGAGGACCACACAATGACCAAGCATGGCTATTTCTTCATTCAAATGCCCACTGATTCTCACGGCGAACCTCTTCTTCTTCCTCTGGCGTGAAGTCGTTCTTGATATTGAAAGTCTTGCGGATTTCTTCAGGGGTTTTTCCTTTAATCATATCAGCTACTGTCTGGCAGGTCAAGTCCAACAGTCCTTTGATATTCAGGTAGTTTGCAGCCTAAAAGTAATCAGAGAAACCAATTTAGATTCAAGCTTTCTCATCAGCTACTCGAAATTTTCAGAATAAAGATGGAACTTCACTGTTCAAACAAATCAAATTCTATCTAGTGAACTCTGCATACAAAGAGAATAATGACAACAAATCTGGGAGAAAATCAAGATTATCCGAAGACAGAAAAAAAAGGTGAGATTGAATGAATATATATGCCACTGTTGGATAAAACACTTCAGGTCACCTAAACACAAGAACGGTGACCAGAGGAAGTAAGATATGTAACAAGGACTCAAAAGTCACTAGCTATAAACAATTCAACAAGATCAAAAGAAAAAACTCTTGGACAACTTTCTCCATTAGACCTACTTAGATTCAAGGTTTCTCTTCAGCTGCTTGACACTTTCGGAATAAAGATGGAGTTATGGTAAATAAAGAGAACAATGACAAGTTGACAACATTTCTAAAGAAAATCAACATGGTTCTTCATTTAGACAGAGTAAAACATGAACTTAAATTAAATATATGACATATTAGACATCTGAGCTTTACGTAACCAAATAACCAGAACGGTAATGAAGGCGTTAAGATATGCAAAGAACTCAAAAGTGGTCTTCAACTATAAACAATCCAACACACTCAAAAGAAAACTCTTGACACCTTCTCCATCAGACTATAGTGTTAAACCAGGTACCATAATAATTAAAACACTGCTATACCCAAAACTGAAGTTGCGAAATCTATCTAAACAAAACCTAAAATTAGACATCAAATCAGAAATAAAGATTTCAAAACCATAGCGCATATGAAACTTGGAATAGATCTAAACAAAACCTAAATATTGTATCTCCCACACACTAAAATCAATCTCAAATCTCAAACTGAGATTTCAAAACCTTGACAAATCAAAAATTAGAAAACCATCTTAGCAAAACCTAAACGCTATGTCTCACACGAACCTAAAACTAGACTTCGAATCTGAAACTAATAATCTATCAAAACCGTAACATATATAAGAAATGAGAAACAGATCTTAACAAAACCTTAAAACTGCGTCTCCCCCAAAATTAGGCCTCAAAACAAAAACTGAGATTGCGAAAAACCCAAGAAAATCAAGAATGGTTAAATCAATCTAAACATAACCTAAAAATTGAATCTCTCACAAACACTAAAACCAGATCCGAAGACGTAAATCCAGATCTCGAAATCCTATATGAAAACCAGATCAAATCTCCGAGTAAAACGAATTGATAGAAGACAAACCAGGATGAGATCGAAGAGTGTGCCCTGATCAACTTTAATAAAATCAGAATCCCAAGTCTTAAGATCTTCATCACTAGAACCAGAAGCAACGGTAGTAGTAGCAGAAGCGGCGGCGGTGGTTTCAGATGTAGCAGCAGCTTCGACATGCTTTTTACAATACTCTATAACCTTCGAGAGGATCTTACTGGTGACGTTGGGGAGTGGGATACCATTATCAGCACAATCGTCTTCAATCATATGCTTGATGGTTTGTGATTCTAGCGCCACCGCTTCGTCGACTTCGAAGTTTTCGCCATCGGAGCTCTTTAGAGTGATTTTTCGTACCGTCGACATTGGTTTTGGTTTTAGAGAGACCGTGGAGAGAGGAGTTTGGGGGAGACGAGATGTAATATTATAATAAACCTGAGAATCATTTTTCCAATTAATAATGTTGCGACTAATTTATTTATTCTTCTAAACATTTTATTAATGACAATTATCAATGTCATCAATTACAAACAGAATTAAAAATTCAATTAGAAATGAGTATATATATGCATAAATATATATATATATATGCATAAATATATATATATATGCAGCATATATAATGAACAAAATACATTATAAATAATGAATTTGTCGATATTTTCTATAAACTCGTCAATAAATCACTAAATCCACTATATTTTTTTTATATTTGATTTTGGTCCATCTCTTGGTTGAATTTACTAATGTACACTGCATGAAAAGTTTGTTGGTTCCAACAAAAGTTATGCACATATCGACATTTTGATACCGATGTGTTCATATTGACTTTGTTTACCATTGATTTGATCCAAAAAAGTTTAATTTTTTTGAGTAAAGTGACTATACCAACGATTTCGACATCCTATATATGAAAACAAACACTAACAGAATATAAAAGCATGTAGAAACACTATGAATGATTACTTCCGATGGACACTCTACTCAGAAGAACATACACCATTACCCAGATAAACCTACAAACATCATAAGAAATCAAAGCGAAGGTTGGAAGACCTATATGTGATTGTGTACTGAATAAGAGCATCACAATACAAAGCTGATTCCACAATCCCACTCTTCGGATGCCATTACTATAACCACCACAAACACTAATTTTAGAAACAAATATAAACAGAAAATTACGTGAGATAACACATATACCCTCTTTCTCGATAAACTTATTTGCATCGCCAATAACCGATCTCCTCTGTCACACAACCAAGATGGCTCAAAGAGAGAGATTGAGCAGGTAAGAAACTGGGTCAGAACAACTACTGTACATAGATTTTTTGAAGACAAACCCCTATCGATGATTGGAAGGATATAATAAAATCAGTGTGAATAGAAACAACAATAGATTAGGGGATATTGAGAAAACCGTTTTTCTCGGAGCAAATACCTGAGGCGATCAAGAAGGAGATTTAGGTTTTTCGTCTTCATGAAAGCGCCGCCAGGCACGGTGGGCACACCGCCGGCTGCTCTGGAGGCTCAACTGTGTCGAGGAGATGCTGGTCCCGTCGAGAAGATGGAGGCGCAAAGCAGAGCGGGAGTGGAAGAACAGAGCGTGGCTGAGGTGATGCTAGCAGAGCTGCAGAGTCAGGAAGAAGTCAAGGCTGGAAGTGGGGTTGCAGACCCGGGAAACGCAGAGACGGGGAGTTGTACGCGGGGTGTGGAAGGATCAGGGTTGGTAACACTGGGAGCGGCAGAAACAGAGGTGATCGGAGGAATAGAATCTGCTAATATTGTATCACAGCAGATAACACGAATGAGGATCTAAACACTTTTCGAAAAGCACCATCATCGAAATCTTGGGCAAACGTTGTGCGTCCAACACTTTCGAAATTTGACTACACGGTTTCAGAAAAAGATGGTAAGCAGGTGGTAAATGTATCAGATGAAGTGTTTGATAATGCACCACCACTATGGGAAGAGTTCGTGTGAACTTTGTCTCATCAGCCCCACGTGTGGCAAAAGTTCATGTGATAGTGAACAAAATATGGAATTTAGGAGACAAAAACATCAAAATTGATGCATATGTGGTGAACGATACGTCGATCAAGTTTCGGATACGAAATTCAAATGCTCGAACTCGAGTTTTGCGAAGAGGCATGTGGAAAATTTGTGACGTTCCAATGATAGTCTCAAAGTGGACTCCAATTAAAGAGGAGGTGCAACCTGCTCTAACTTCAATGCTGATGTGGGTAACTATAAAGAACGTCCTACCAGCTCTATTTTCTTGGAAGGGTCTGAGCTTCATTGCAAGCCCGGTGGGGTTTCCTTTGAAAATGCACCAAGAGACAGAACTTGTATCAAATTTTGAAGAAGCAAAGATCTTCATCAATGTAAATCTCAAAAAAGATATCCCATCAAGCTATTGTTTCAACGTTAGAGGAGAGGAGGTTGAGGTCAAGTTCGAGTATCCTTGGCTCCCCATGAGATGTGGCTGTTGTAGGAAATGGGGACATTTGGAGGAAGGTTGTTTGGAAAAATTTCAAGCGCAAGTAACAAGGGTTGTGGAGGCTGTAACAAGGGATATAGCGGATCAGGAAGTTGTGTCTATGGACATCGCAAAAAGAAGAGCCTTAGAAAGGGAGCAGAGGGTGCTGCAACCAGAAAACTCGAACAAAGAAAAAGTAAAGGACACAAAAACTGTGGTGCAAACTCGAAACAGGAAATCAGGGAAGAAAAGTTCAGTTGACGGGAAAGTTAAAGCAGTTGTGACTCCAGAGAGGGAAAATAGAGATATGGCCAAAATAAATTCAAAGAAGGATTGGCAATCAGTGCCGCACACTCAGAGCAAGAGGTCGGGGAAAAAGAGTTTGGTCTATGGAGAGGTCAGGATTGCTACTCCGTCGAGATTTGAGGTTTTACAGTTGCTTGATTCAGATGGGGACAATGGCAAAGGGTTGGATATGGACCTGCAGGTGCGAAAAGAAAGCTTGGGACTGGAGTCATCTGTAGTGGTTAATCATGATAATATATCGTCTGCTGTAGAGGTAGTTCCGTTCATCGATGGGGGAAAACCTGCTAGTTTGGGTCGGGAAGCAGAGGAGGAGCAGAGAAATTTACAGAACTTAGAGCCAACTGTTGTGAACAGTTCCGATGAAGTTGTTGACAAAGTTGCAAGCGTAGTTGCAGATGAAAGGAACATCTCACATGTAGAGAATTTAGAAACTCGGAATTATGAAACATATAAAGAAGAAGGAAATGTTGCGGCAAATGAAAAGGTCAAGGACGTGAGTTAATAATATCAAAGCAGACCTTGGAACCCTTGAATGCAGACGGGGGATCCTTTGCTTCAGATTCTATGCTGGAGACATCTCAAGAACAGAGTATCCAAACTGATAAACAAGAAACAGATGTTGTGACAAGCCATGCGATAACAAAAGTGGTTAAAACAGCAGGAGGAGAGAAGTCGCGGGAAACTCCTGAAGTTACGACGCAGCTGAGAATTCCTCTTCACAGATCGAAAAAGATGCAGAAGCAAACTCTAAATCCAACTCAGCAAACAGAGGAAAAAATCTCTGGTACTTTCGGGAAAAGGAATCACAGGAAGAAGAACTAATGTCGTGTTTTTTCTGGAGTATTCGCGGTTTCAACAAACAAAGAAAACATTCAGTCTTCAGGGAATTAATCACAAAGAACTCGTTGGAACCCTTTTGGAAACAAGAGTTGCGAAGGACAAGGCAGACTCAATAGTGAAATCCACATTCAAGGACTGGTCAATGGAAGCAAACTATGAATTTAACTCTATGGGACGAATCTGGGTATTGTGGAGTAAAGCAGTTTCCCTAAGGGTGGTTTGCAAGTCAAATCAGTTGGTATCTTGCATAGTTAAGTTACACGGTCAATCGGAGGAGATTTTACGTACGTTTTTCTACGCATCGAACTCGTTGGAAGAAAGACGAGAGCTCTGGGCTGACTTAATGACACAGTCTGACGCTTTTAGGAATAATGGATTAACTTGGTTATGTGCCGGAGACTTTAACGAAATTCTTGACATCTCGGAACACTCAGCAGCAAGCACCGGGCAGGTAAACTGTCCAGGAATGTTGGACTTTTGTGATACAGTGAGACATTGCAACCTCATGGATATGACCTTTCACGGTCCATCTTACACTTGGTGTAACAAAAGGGAAGAGGGGCTGATATGCAAAAAATTGGATCGAGCTCTAGTTAACAATGATTAGCTTCAGAGATCCTCGAATTCTTACAGCAGGTTTGAAGGCAGGGGATGCTCTGATCATGTCTGTGGATTCATCTCACTATATGGAACACCTCATAAACCGAAAGTCCCATTTAAGATAGTGAACGTAGTAATGAATATGGCTGGTTTCAAAGCGCTCTCGTCAAAAACTTATGGTCCAACATGGCTGCCCTTTACCCTTCTACTTCTGCGATTTACCGTCTTTCGAAGAAGTTAAAACAGCTTAAGCCAATCATTAGAGGCTTTAGCAGAGAAAAACCCATCACTTGACAAGGAGAAAAGAGGAGGCCTATAGCTTGCTTTGTGATAAGCAGACAACAACGCTAAACAATCCAAATGAGCAAAACATAACGGATGAAGCTCAGGCCTTTGAGGCTTGGGAAAGAGTGGCGGCTGTAGAAGAGAGCTTCCTAAGGCAGAAAATGAAGCTCATTGGGTAAAGATTGGAGACCAAAATAACCGGTACTTCTACAATGCAATCAAAGAACGAGAAGCAAGGAACTTGATGTTTGAAATACAGTCCTCGAAAAACAAAATTTTTACTTCAAGAGAGGACATTAAAGCCGAAGCGATCAGGTATTTTTTGGATTTTTTTAAGGATCCACACTCTAACGATGGGATGATACAGGCGATAGAGCTTCTGTGGATTATGGATGTGCAGTGTTCCGCGGAAATGAGTAGTGAGCTGACCACGGAAGTCACTGATCTAGAAATACAGCAAGTATTATTCTCCATGCCAAATAACAAATCACCAGGACCGGATGAAAACATGGTGAAGTTCTATAAAGAGATGTGGCCCGTTATCAGGAACGACTTCAAGGTGGATGTAAAATCTTTCTTCACATTTGGGTTCTTGCCAAGAGGCCTAAACTCCACAATACTCGCTTTAATTCCAAAGAAGACCGGGACACTAGGAATGAGAGATTTCAGACCAATATCTTGTTGTAATGTGATGTATAAGGTGATATCGAAAATCATTGCAAATCGTCTCCAATGAATCCTCCCAGAGTTCATATCGCCAAACTAGACAGCCTTCATTAAGGACATGTATCTAATGGAGAACCTTTTGCTTGCGCCAGAGCTCGTCAAAGACTACCACAAACCTGGCATCACTGCCCAAGGAGCTATGAAGATTGACATCAAAAAAGCTTTTGACTCGGTAAACTGGCTTTTCCTCATTAAACTGCTATGACAAATGCATCTACCGGAAATTTTTATAGGATGGATTGAGCTGTGTGTTACCACGCCATCATTCTCGGTCCAAATAAATGGGGAGTTGGTTGGATTCTTTAGGAGCAAAAGAGGGTTACGCCAGGGATGCTCTCTATCTCCTTATCTCTTTGTTATTTGCATGAATTTTCTTTCCTTAATGTTGGATAGAACCGCTAGAAATGGGGAATTTGGATACCACCCTAGTTGCCAAAGTCTGAATATAACGCATCTTTGTTTCGCAGATGATATCATGGTCTTTACGGATGGGAAGATTCGAACGATCAATGGTATTTTGGAAGTCTTCAAGAGTTTTGCTCGGATCTCGGGACTTGATATAAGCTTGGACAAAACAACGCTGTTTATTACGGGCATAACTTCGGAAACTCAGGAATCGTTAAATGAGTTTCCTTTTGAGATTAGGACACTTCTAGTGAGATACTTAGGACTTCCCCTCCTAACAAAGAGAATGTCGACAAATGACTATCAGCCTCTTATAGAGAAGATCCGCTCTCGCATTAGCTCTTGGAAAAATCGCTTCCTCTCTTTTGCAGGTAGGCTGCAACTCCTCTCTTCGGTTATTACAAGCTTAACGAACTTCTGGATAGCTGCCTTCAGACTTCCAAGAGCTTGCATAAGAGAGATTGATAAAATAGCCTCAGCATTTCTATGGTCTGGCCTGGCTTTAAATTCAAAGAAGGCCAAGGTTGCATGGGTGGATGTATGTAAGCCTAAGCAAGAAGGCGGCCTCGGGTTAATATCCTTAGTTGAAGCAAACAAGGTGAACTGTTACAAACTGATTTGGCAGCTAGTCTCAGCAAAAGAATCTCTTTGGGTGAATTGGATAAAGAAAAACCTGATTAGGAAAGGCTCATTCTGGTCGGACAAAGCTACAAAGACCGGAGGTTCATGGATGTGGAGAAAACTCCTCAAGTATTGCAGCTCGGCGAAAGCATATCACAACGTAGGTATGTAATGGTGTAAAAACATCTTTTTGGTATGATGATTGGAGCCCTCTTGGGAGATTGTTTGATGTGCTAAGAGAAAGGGGTTTCATTGAGATGGGAATAAAAGAGAGTGATATACTATCGGACGTACTTGGAAGCCACAGACCCAGACGCCGAAGACCGCAAATTTTAGTGCAAATTGAAGCTGAGATCAGCAGGGTAAGAGACGGGGGTCTCCTAGGCGATGAAATAGATCTATGGAGACATGGGGAATACAAGTTTAAGGCACAGTTCTCATCCAAGGAAACGTGGAATCAAACCCAAAAGGTACATTGTCGAAACTCATGGTATAAGGCGGTGTGGCACTCACACGCTACTCCGAAATACTCGATTATATTGTGGTTAGCTGCTCAAAATTGTTTGGCAACGGGGGATAGAATGCTTACATGGTCTCCAAATATCTCGACAAAATATGTTTTCTGCTCACATCCCATAGAGACTCGGGATCACTTATTTTTCCTCTGCCACTTCACTTCACAAATCTGGTACAAGCTAGCCTACGGATTGCTTCGTCATGACTACACTATCCGTTTCATAGGCCTGATGACGCTCTTTCATGCTAAGAGAAACAAGACAACAGAAGACTTCCTTGCAAGGTACACGTTTCATGCACTCGTACACACTCTATGGATGGA
The DNA here is from genome assembly GCA_963922655.1 of Cardamine chenopodiifolia. Taxonomy (NCBI): domain Eukaryota; kingdom Viridiplantae; phylum Streptophyta; class Magnoliopsida; order Brassicales; family Brassicaceae; genus Cardamine; species Cardamine chenopodiifolia. The sequence goes on from OZ000464.1 coordinate 3,193,380, forward strand.
ACGAAACCAAAGAAGGCATTGGAGTACACCTCTAGGCGCAGGAAAGCTGATCCGCCAAGTAGGAGCAAAGGTTCGGAATAGAGTCTCCACCATTCAGGCGCAAGGACAAATGTTAGATGGGATACAAATCTGCTTTGCAGAAAAGAACTAAGGTCTATTGTTTTTATTTTATTTTGGCTCAGTCATAAGTGATGGTATTCTTTTTTCCGGGGAATGGTTTTGTCCCAACTGGGTTTTACATTCCTTGGGTTTTAGCGAGGCCAAAACTTATTGACAAATTCTAAGAGCTTCATTCTATTTTCATTTTTTAAAAACAGTTGCATATTATGTAAACATGGTTTTTCTTTTTGAATATAATTTCACATACTATTCAAAAAAAAAGATCTGGTGGGAAAGATCCGGTGAAACTGATTATAAGGAAACGACACTTGGAGAGAGATGGTTACGACTATGTAAACTGTCAAATTTGTTTTAATTTATTTATTTAAAATAAAATATTTAATATTTTATTAATTTATTGTGATATTTATTTATAGAGTGATTAGTTTTAAACGATTATTTATAGAAATTTTTTTGCTTACGGTAAATATCAAAAGCTATTAATAAATTTATTTATGCAAACAACATATATACATTTAAATTTATGAGTAATAACCTCAACTATCATATTTCAATAACTTATAAGATTATTAAAATAAAAATGATACATATTTAGAAGTTAGAAACGTACAAAAAAAGTTAGCTATTTTGATTAAAAAAAAGTCATAGGTAATACAACAACTACAATTGTTTAATACAGTAAATTTTAATGACTTGCTTTAACAATATTCAACTTTTTAAAAAAACACTAAATGGATTAGTATATTATCTTCTATATATATAATTATTAATTTATGATACTAATTGGATTAATCATATTTTCACATATTAAATTAAACAATTGGATTAATCAAAATTTTATCAGTATGAAATCTGATAAAGTGTTTTATAATTTTTAATATTTAAACTTAAAATAACTTAGAAAACGTCTTGTTTTAGGGTATGAAATCTGGTAAAAGTGTTTTTGTTTGTAAACTAACCATTTTAACCTTATTATTCATTGTTTAAAATAGACAAAAAAAAATTGAGATTGTAATTAGATTAAATTAGTCGGGAGTGGGATATGTACTAGAGGAGGAACATCAAGAGGTTTTCGACCTGAAAGGTACTCCGGGAGTTATTTTACCCTCAATATTGAATTTGACGGTTTCCTTTTGGCAATGTTGGTGCTCGCAGACCGAGATTATTGATGTTTTAGATTGTAAACTCAATCAATTCATACAAATGCATAAAGTACGCAATAATATAGAATGAGGTCGAATGCACAAAGAACAAATTTACACTACGATATGTAATGTAACGAATAGGGCTAAGAAAAAACATAGGGTTGTATAATATCAATTGATGTAAGTAAATAAAGGCAGTAAATAAAACTGATGTAAACTAATGAGAGACGAGTGTTGGAAGCATAAAAAATTGCGTATATCAATGATCGATAGATTATCTAAATAAAAATGGATTTGTTAACAAACCGTTCTCGAACTCGAAACACTATGGTAAAGCCAGCCAACTCCCAGTATTAACTATCTAAACATGTAATCTAAGACACCAAACTCCTGAATGATTCTTAGAAGACATATCAGCTTTCTAAACAAGTTCAATATATTTACTTAGATGACTTAACTTCAACTCTTGTTGGCTAATATATTAAGCTCATCAATTGTTGATTCCAGTAACCTAACTATCACTTTCGGTGCATAGAGAAAACCTCAAGATCTGGTGCTAGGTAATCACGCTAACATAAACATAAAGTTCACAAAAAATGAAGAACTAATATGATAAATCCCTAATCTAATAACCTAAACCTAATCGGTCATTATATCCCTTAAACCCAACTGGTGGATTACTCATCCCTAGATGGAGTCATCAAAAACAAATTCAATAATTGTAGAAATATCAAAGAAACTATAACGGGTGCAAAAATCACTTCTTAAAGAGTAAGAGATTTCTTCTACCAAAACTAAGAAAACTGAAAGCAAAAAGCTGTAAAGAATAAAGACAAGTTGGAAAAATTTAAAGTCAGTTGGGTTTGATCGATCGATCGATCCCTAGTCCAAAATGCCTCACTGCATTAAAACTCAAATTTTGTCGATCTGAAGCTCCAGTCAATCCCTTCTTTTATTCCTTTGATCCTTGAAATCTTGAAATGTTTAAAGTTGGTACGATTGATCCATTTAGTTCCATCAACTTATAAAACATGTAAATGATATATATAAGACCAAAAAGATATAAAACCTATTCTAGACTCGATTAAGTACATTAGAAACATATTTAATCATGCAAGAACAAACTAAAAACCATTAAAACCATGACACATCAATTAACCCAGATGTGAACCTTTTTTTGTACTCATGCAAGAACAAACTAAAAAAATAAAATATAGAAGAAATGCTTGAAAACGGGAACTTACACACTCCTTTAAATTCCACCACGCTGAATTTTCAATCCCTAAGAACTTAAAACAAATCAAAGAATGAGTTAGTATTACATGTAGTTTACTATAAGCATAGTGATCATTACCATACTTTGGCTCCCAAGATCCTAAGGATTTTCTAAAATCTCCATTGTCAATCCTTTAACATTCACTGATTCTCTAATGTAGTCTAACAAAGAGAATCTCAATCGCGACAATGGGCTTGGAATGGAAGGTTAGTTTGATGGTGGTTGAAGTATTTAGGCTTTGATGTTGAAGACCAATGCAAGTCATTGTGCAAAATCACATTGTGATGAAGACCAATTGTTGATATACATAAAAAAATTTGGAATCTCTGTCAAGCGCTATGAATGTCCTAACTGAGTTGAATTGGTGCCTATGTTAACACAGTAAACTCTATAAAGACTTTATTCTGGTTCATTCTAAGTCTTCTTTTCCTTTTTCATATTTATTTGTCTTTTTTAATTTTTTCTTTTTTCTGAGAAAAGAAAGTTGGAACCGGTTCTAATCATACATTTTCCGCACTATGGAAAACTCAAGTGTGTATTATCTAAGTAAAAGAGAGCATTAGTCTTACTAGAGATCCTTATAGCATAAAAGGTATGTCGGTCTGCAGACTTCGTAGCTTTTTGACTTAATTGCACATGATGATAATATGACAGAGGCATGTTTCTGAATGAATAATAGGGTAACTATGTGGTACCAAACTAAAGGTGAGCTTGGCCATTCAGATTTCTGATAACGTCATATTTTTACCCATTTAACCTATGATTTTGAGATAGTCAACAAGTGTTTTGATATGAATTAGATATTTTAAGCCACATTTTGAGTATTTTCAGTTTCAACAATTCATAACATGTTTTTAGGCTGAAATGATCAAAAAGGGAGCAAAAACATTTTTATACAGTTTTTTGAACTTTAGATTGAATGATACGTTGTAAGACCTTCCCATAAACCATATTCAATGTTTAATATGTCATTGGAAAGATTTAAGAGTCTTCTTTCACGTCCAAGATTCAATTCAATCTATTAAGCCAATCAAAAGTTATGATGAAACCATTGAAGACGTGTCATGCAGAAGTAAGCCATGCGCTTTAGTAGAAGCCCATGAAGTGCTGGAAGGCCTTCCTAGCGGTCCACCAATCCCTGTAGCAGCGCCAGATTACTCTCCAAGCCTCTTTGGTCCAAAATGACAACACTTCATTTTTTTTAACCCTAAACCAACTTAAGAAGTCTCAAACACTATAAATACTCATTCTGAAATCCAAGAAGGGTATGAAGTAACTTGTTTTAGTAGCCAATACATGGAGAACCTAAGGAGACGCCTCCAAGACCTCCTCTGAAGATACTAGCACTTAGTTCATCATCTCTGGTGCAGTCATAGAACCGTGAGCGAGCAAGGGATAATGAAGGGGCTGAGCAACTAGTAGTAACATGCTCTCTGCTTGACAAGAAATGATCAAAGTGGGACAAGATGAAGCTTTTAGAGGGTGGCAACATTCTCTCTGAATAAGCAAAGTAATAAGGCAATGAATGAAGACAATGATGGATTGAGAGATGCCACAAATCTTGTAGAAGAGCCTTGATAAGTATGAGCTTAAATGAGAAGTGATTCACACGCAAGGAAGGAGAAAGCACCTATAGTTTTTGGTTAGAAGAGAATTCGGTTTCTTTATTGATGTAGGAGCTAAGAAGGCTCATTATAAATAGCTCAACAGCAGGTGGCTTCTCTTGGCCAAAAATTACACAAAAGAAAAGAAATAAAAACAACGCACACTCTAGACTCTACGTTACAAAACGTTTGGACTTCTAAGACTCAAAAAAACCTTCAAAACACCACAAAATACTCGTGAGTCTAAAGTTATTCAAATACTCACATTACATTCTTGTTGATGATGAAAAATGAGGATCCATGATGTACTTGTAAAACCGACAAGAATACTATTGAAAAAGACTTGAGTTGTATGAATGAAGCATGTTATATATCATTGTCCTCTTGACTGCTTTCCATGCTTGAGACACTTGTTGGATCCATTGGAGTCTCTTGAGTAATCTCCTTAGTGAGAAATGTTCCTTTGAGCTCTTCATGCTCCATTAGGGTGGTCAAGCTCTCCACTAAATTGTTGAAGTTTTCTCTTACACTCTTGGATCCTCTTCTTGTTCTTGGACTTCTCCTTAGATGTGGGATTGAGATAACACTCTTGGATGCTAGCTTGGATGTCCTCATCATCCCCTCCCTCTTGAAAAGGTTCTAACCTCAGAACTGGTTCATCAGCACCTATAGTTCCTTGTTGTATATTGGAAAGTTCAATGAAGCCCCACTTAGTTTTTTCCTAAAGTAAGCTAGTGGCTTCTCTCCTTGAGTCAATACAGCTCCAATGCATGTACTTGAGGCATCACATTCAATCTCAAACATTTTGTCAAAATTAGGAAGTACCAAAACCGGTGCATTGGTAAGACTGTCTTTGAGCTTGTTGAAAGCATCCTTTTGAGCTTGCTGAAAGCATTCTCTTGAGCTTGCCCGCATGTGAAAGTACTATTACTTTTGATCAGAGCGGTCAATGGTGCTACTATGGTGCTGAAATCCTTGACAAATCTTCTACATAAACACGCTAGTCCGTGGAAGCTTCTAACTTGGCTGATAGTAGAGGGTGTTGGTCATTCTTGTATTGCCTTTATCTTCTCCTCATCGACCTTTAGACCCTCAAAACTAACAACAAAGCTAAAAAGACAAACTGATCAGTGAAAAAGTACACCTTTTAAGGTTTTCATATAAACCTTCCAGCCGATCCGTCTCTAGAACCTATTATAGATGATCTACGTGAATTGCAAAACATGTATTATAGATTAGTATATCATCAAAATACACAACTACGAACTTACAGATGTATACTCTTAAGACATGGCTCATTAGCCTCATGAACGTGCTTAGCGCATTTGTAAGTCCAAATGACATTAACAAGCCATCCATATAAACCCCCTTTGGTCTTGAAAGCGGTTTTCTACTCATCTCCCTCTTTTATTCTAATATGATGGTAACCACTCTTCAAATCTATCTTAGAAAAGATGGTGGCACCATTAAGCTCATCTAACATGTCATCTAGCCTAGGGATGGGATGCCTATACTTAATAGTAATGTTGTTTATCGCTCAAGAGTCCACACACATCCTCCAATTCTGCCTTTCTTAGGGGCTAATAAGACTAGAATTGCACAATGGCTTAGGCTCTCTCTAATGTAACCCTTTGACATAAGAACTGAACTTGAAGCTCTAACTCCTTAGCTTCTTACGGGGTTCACCCTATAGGCAGGTGTATTGGGTAAGGGTGCTTTGTGAACTAAATTTATTTGATCTCTATGCTCCTAAGTGGTGGTAATCCTGGTGGTATCTCCTTTAAATGACTACTTGGAACTTCTCCAAAAGCTTGAGTATCTTATCCAGTGTGTCCTTATCCTCTTGACCTGAAACTAACCCATTAGTAGCACTTGATCATTTGATTCAAGAGATTTTAAAACTGAATGAGGTGATACAGATAGGTTAGTCTTACTTACCTTAGCCCCTTTTTCCATTTCCTTTTGCATTTCATGAACCTCTTGTGGTGTAAGTGGTGCTAGACTATGCTTGCGGTTGTTGTGGATGAAGCTGTAGTAGTTAGTGCATCCACTATTGATAGTATCCTTGTCACATTGCCACAGCCTCCCTAAGAGCAGATGGCCAGCTTCCATTGGAACTACATCGCATCTGACTTGATCCACATAGTTCCAAATGTTGAATGCTACAGTGACTTGCTCGGATATCTTGAGCTCAGTTTCATCATTAAGCCACTTGAGACGATATGGTTTGGGATGTTTTTTCTTCTTGAGACCTAGCTTATCCACCAAATACTTGCTTGCAACATTAGTACAAGAACCTCCATAAATGATAAGACTACATACCTTGGAGTCTATGGTGCACCGAGAGTGGAATATATTTTCTCTTTGCACATTATTGGGGTCAAAGAATGAGTTGAGATCTCGCTTTGTCACTAGAAGTTGTCCAACATCCAAACAGTTAACTACATCCTCTTTAGACTCCACTTGCTTTCCGTTGTCCTTAAGTACCATGATGAACTTGTTAGGGCACTCTCTTGCATAGTGGCCCTTTCCTTGACATTTAAAACAAGTAATGTCACAAGTTCTGTGTATTTTACTTTGAGACTTACCTTCCTCGGGTCTGTTCGGTTTTGAAGTTTCCGTAACATTCCTCTTGAACTTAGACTCTTTTTTATAAACTTTCTTTTGTCTATGTTTCTCTGGGGTTGGGGAGTGCAAGCAGGCTTACTCCTAGTTGTTTGAGCGGTCTTCCTCTTGATATGTTGCTCTGCTTGTATTGCTAAGTGAAAAAATTCCTCTAAATCTTTGTATACCTATCTCTCCACTTTCCTAGCAACTCTATCATGCAAACCATCTAGGAACTAAGCCATTAGAGTCATTTTTTTTTTGAATAATATGTAAAATTATATTCAAAAGAAAAAATTTTTTTACAACAAGTGTTTACCGTGTTTTATGAACATGAGGAGATAGAAAAAAGGTAAAAAGGAATCAATAATGGCGGCCTCGTTAAAATCCAATCCCGGAAAATCCAGCTGGGACAAAACCGGAAATTGGGAAAAAGAATACACGCTATTAATGATAGAGCTGAAAAGAGAAAGCAAAATACAATAGTGGAAAAAAACAAAAACCGGGAATCCAAAGAACCGGGATTATGGATCTCGTCATCTGAACCATTAGAGTCTTCTCAGAATCTTAACCTCTAGTTTGTTCTTAAGCATCACAAATTCCTAAAAATTATCCTCTACTGACTTGCTACCTTGATTTAACTTCCTAAACCTTTTTCCAAATCCATGTGGTAGTAAGATAGGATGTATCTCTTCCTCAATTGATACCTCATGTCCTCCCAAGTACTGATTTGTCTGTGTCTATGCCTCCTCCTCTCTGAAACTTCCTTATCCCACCATTCTAAAGCATTTTCCGTGAACTGAGCAGCATCAAGAGATACCTTCCTCTTCTCCCAATCAAGGTATGCTTCAGGGTTTATTTTCTCAATAAATGTGTGTGCAGTGAGTTTCAAATCCTTGCCCCTTTGTCTCCGCCTGTCCTCATCTATGTATCAGTCTCTAGCTCTCTCGGGTCTTCTAGGTCATAGGTCTGAGTCGTGAGCTGGTAATAGATCATCCTCAAGATTATGCATGTCTTCATTAGTTTCTTCTTCTTGTTGAGCATTGGTCTGTTGTTGTTTCCCCTATGCTACCCTTTAACTTGTTGTGGTCGTGCCTCTAGCTGTGTGAGACGATCATTAACTGATCTATGGCTTCCAAGAGCTTTTTCATGCTAACTGATGCTCCCTCTCCCATGCTTGCTTATGTCCTATAGTACACTAACAAACATATCAAATGCAAATGGAACTCAAAAGCAAACATAAAGTTATACTAGAAAACTATATCTTTTTTATTTATTTATGATCAATGAAAGAAGATGTACTACAATGATATGAAGCTGTTGCGGACACGAATGCTCAATGAAGCAAAGAAAAAACAATAGCAATGTTTGATAATGCTAAAATGCGAAAACGGAAAGTAAAACCTAATATGATATATTTATGTATATATCTTTTAATTTTAAATGAAACAGCAGAGATGCAACGAAATGCAACTGAGGCAAAACCCTATTAAAAAAAAAAATTTGATGTGAAGAGACAAATAACAGTATGCAGAGATGGATAGAGGATGCAAACGAACACAAGATGACACATAAACAAAAGCAAGACAAAAGAAACAACTTGACACAAAAGCAACAAATTAACAATCACAACAACAACAATTAACGAAATGCAGCTGAGGAAAAACCCTATTTTTTTTTATGTGATGAGACAAATAACAGTATGCAAGGATGGATAGATGATGCAAACGAACACAAGATGACACGAAAACAGAAGCAATTAATACATAGCAACAACAACACTTGAATCGGATGATGCGGCTGTGATGAAACCGTAATTGAAAAAAAAAAGATTTTCGATGCGAGTGACTATCAACTTATGCAGACACGAAGTGATATGAAACAGAAGACTGAAAGCAAACAAATCAGAAATAAACACAAGAAACAACACGAAATAGAGAAGGCGGCAACAAGCAAAACCATTTTTTTTACTTTTTTGATTCATAACAACTAAAACAACTAACTAAAGCAATGAATCAATCGATTTTTATGGTTTTTCTAATAGTTTGAAAGTGAGGAAACAAAAATAAAAACAAAGAACAAGCAAATCAAAAAATAGAAAACAAAGGAAACAAGATGTGGTGCAAGCTAGGGTTTTTGGTAACCTGCTTGGAGCTTTTCAGATCTGATATCAGATGGTGCAGGCACAAAATAATGAGCGAGCAAGGGATAGTGATAGGGCCGAACAGCTGGTAGTAACACACTCTCTGCTTGACCGTGATGATTGAAGTGGGACGAGATGGAGCTTTTCAGATGGTGGAAACATGTTATCAGAATAAGAAAATTAATGCGAAGATCAATCAAGAAAATGATAGATTGAGAGACGCCACAAAACTTATGGAAGAGCTTTGAGTCTTAGCTTCAACTCTAAATGATTCACACGCAAGGAAGGAGAAAACGGCTAGGATTTTCTTGCTAGAAGAAATTTTGGTTTCTTTATTGATGTAGGTTAAAAATCCATGTTGAGAAGGAGCTTTATAAATAGCTCGATATTAGGTGGCTTCTCTTGGCCGAAAATTACACAAAAGGAAATAAATAAATACAACACACACTCTAGACTATACGTTACAAAACGTTGGGATTTCTATGACTTAAACAAAATGAAAAACCCTGCAAAACAACACAAAACACTCGTGAGTCTAAAGTATTTCAAATACTCACATTGAATTATTGGTGATGATGAAAAATGAGGATTCGTGATATCCTTGTAAAACCAGCAAGAATGCTATTAAAGAAGACTTGAGTTGTATGAATGAATCTTGTTGTAAATCCTTCTCATCTTGAGTGCTTTCTATGCTTGAGATGCTTGTTGGATCAATTGGAATATCTTGAGTAATCTCCTTAGTGAGAAGTATTCCTTTGAGCTTTTCATGTTCCATTAGCGTGATCAAGCTCTTCATTGACTTGTTGAAGTCTTCTCTTACACTCTTGGATCCTACTCTTATTATAAGGCTTCTCCTTAGCTGTAGGATTGAGATGACACTCTCCTCAGTTTCGAGGGAGCTAGCTTGGATGTTCTCACCAATCTCTTTCATAGCTTTCATTGTTTTCAACTTCTTTTAGGAGAAGATATACTCTGTAACTTTCAGAGATGATCCCTTGATTCATCTTAAATGCTTGTATGTGATTATGCTTTCCAGTACATCTATTGTTATGGTTGTTTCATCATGTCTGAGTAGTCTTTTTGTTGGGTTTAGTGAGGATTAGTTGAAGGAGATTCAGGTTCTATTTGAATAGTTTGTTAGATTTGTTTTCTTCACTATCATGTGACAGGTCGTTCCCATGGGTTTAGTTGCAAGAGATCAACAAGCACTAAGCATTAAGAACGTGTAGAGCTCCTTTCCCCTGAACTAGCTAGATAGAGTAGATTTCTCCATGGCCTGCTAACCGATTAAGTCATGGAGTGCTCTGAATTAAGACCACTAGGAGACAATTCATGCCTGCATGCGTTGATTCCTTCTAATTGGTTAACCATCAGAGTATGTTTTTGGGATAGTTAACTTAATTATCACAAGTAGTCCTGTTATATATCAGTGTTGTGAGCATTCATTTGGTGCTTACGAGGCACCAATGCCACAAAATTCTTACCTAGAGAATAAGTTTGAGAAGATTTTGTAGCTTCTTATGGATGCACAAGAGATGAACCACAAAGTTCTTAATGCTAAGCTCGACAAGATAAAGAATAAATTCAATGTTAAGTTCAAATCTATCATATAAAGGGGTATAAGGATAGAAGAAAAGGTGTATAGAATCGATTTTGACTTGTAAAACCAGAAAACACATCCAACATCACAACACAAAGATCATTTACACCAACTACTCGATGGATGCTATTGAATGTAGCTTTGAATGGGAGATTAAAGCTCTACAAAATTTTTTTGTTGAACTATATAAGTACTTTGAATGGGAAGATGATCAGGCTTATCAAGCCTATGAAGAAAAAGATAGAACTTACCATGAAGAAGAAGTCATTGAGAATTAACTTCAAGGAGATGAAACTAAATTTGAAAAAGAAGATACTAAAATTGTTTTCTCTTTGAAAAAAACAATTAGATTAATGAAGCTTGATGTAACATGGTCTCTCGTTAAGACAGTACGCTTGGAAAGACATGACCTCAAGAAGTTACTCTATAGCAGGGCATTCTACACCCATTGGCTCACTCATCGCCATAACTTGATGATAACATCAACTGGAAACCGACACTAATCATTACTAGGCATCCACCATTGTCTAATGAAGACCAAGTTACTACTCTCTCTTTCTCAATACCAAGATCTGAAAGATCATCAAGCACCACGTCCATCTAGGAATATGCAATAAGAGCACAAGGAAGAGAAGAGTAATTGTCAAGAAGAAGCCTATATAGAGGAAGCAACTAATGAGAACCGAATTGAAGATTTTTCAAGAGAGAATACTGAGTATTCTAATATATCTATTGAAAATAAAATGGAAACTTTTATCATAGTTACATGACACCTAGAAGATCACAAAGAATTGTGCACATAAAAGGAGTGCGAAGATCAAAGAGAAGTCCTTATCCAACGAGAAAAAGGAAAAGAAGAAAAATAGGAAATCCTTGATGAAAAAGGAAAATAGCAGTTAGGCACTCAAGGAGAAGGGAATTCGTGGCATATAAAAATATGTGATGCCATTACATGTCATGAAATCGTCCAGCCCTTAAGAGAACTTGAAGGAGAATTCAATAAAAGAGAACAAGAATTCAAAGGAGATTTCAAAGGAGGAACCATGGGAGGGAAATAACTAAACTTGATGGAGATCAAATAATCTAAGTATGTTCTACACAAAGAATCTCAAGAATAAAAGAAAGAGGAAGAACTCAAGGATATCTGCTTTTGTATGATTACTCGGATTCCGCATGAAGAAATTTCTGGAAACCCTACTTTCGGTAGCTTTCAACATCAAACAGGATCTCACAAGCAAATCAACTTCAGGCCACTACCTCCTCCATCACCTTACTACATATATAAGGTCAAGGACCATTCCCAAGACCTAATATATAACGAGAGTGCTCAAAACCGGTTTAACCAAAACTGTGTTTCTTTTCATTCTCCACTTAAAAATTTTCGAAACCAAGCTAGTGGTTTCTCTCAGAACATGAGTCAAGATGAAAACCTTTAGATTCTCATGGGGTGGTACCTAAATACAAATTGATGATAGAGATGATAAACCATGATGGTAAATAAAAAACACACGTATACCTAAGCATGTGGATGGAATAGATGACAAGATAACCAAGCTAAAACTACAATGAGAAGCATTGTTTGTCAACAAAAAAGGTCCGAAGGAGTCTTATTTGATAAGTTCGTGGAAGTGATTAAAAGCCACAAGTTACTAAAGGACATCTATTCTGAAATCAAGGAAAGGTACATATATCTTTCTAAGAAGCTTGAGGACTTATCAACTTGTGTTGCTAGACATGATATGAAGAAAGAAGACGAAGACAAACCTGACCTCGTGAAGCAGTGCAGTGCCATAAAACCACTCAATGCTCAGCAAAATCCGTTCGGACATAGCCTCTTGAGTACCCAATGGTATCCGCACATAATACGTTTAAAAGAACTAGAATAATTCAATAGAGCAGTAGCTGAACTACCTTCAAGTACCCCATTCACCAAGCTTGTTCCGATTATAATATTGATCGTTTCTTTCTTGAAATTTGTGAAACAAGAAATGAGATACAAGAGATATTCGAGCATGCACAAAAATATCCAGCCCTAGACGATTTCTCATCGATATTTCTATAAGAAGAATTGAATTCAATGATGCACTCTGCGACTCAGGTTCATGCATCAACCTAATGTCTATGGATATTGCCAGGAAAATCTGAACAAAGAAGCTACAACCATGAAAGATTCGCATTACACTTACATACTCATCAATTACAGCTATGAAAGGCATGATCTCACAACCTTTATGTCATGATTGGAAACTACAATGTTCCAACCGATTTCCATATTGTGGAACTACATAGGAAAGGATTCTCCAACCTTATCCTTGGAGGATTGTTTCTAGCAACAGTAGGAGAAGTACTCGATTGGCCCAATCAAGGTATTTTTTCGCCAACATAGACTAAGATGTGTTGTACAAAACCACCGCTTTACAGTTAGACCGTGAGAAGTAAAATGGAGAACCATTGGACAACTATATAGAGACACAAGTCCAAAGCTATATTAAAAGAAGACCAAGACTTGTCTTAGGATGATGTAGTGTTGCATTTCCATTCTAAAACTCTCCTTTTGACTCCAACAAGTGTAAAACCTAAAAAGACACAAAAGCACCAAACTATCTTGTTATTATTGAAAGACTCAAGACTCGGTGTTAAAAGTATTCTTAAAACCAAGAGAAATAAGGGTTAACACAATTTATCCAGACTTGAATTCTTGCTTTTCCTCAAGTATAAACAATTAGAAATTCAAAATCCAAAGAAATAGTTTGAAGAACGAGAACTTACATATCCTTGGGAACAAACTTACCAAGGGCTCCTTTCTACAGACAACATAAAAAACATGCCAAAGCAGACTATTACATCTACTTGACCATGAGTGTAGCAATAACCAATACTCTAAATCCTGGGATCACAAAAAGCTCTCAAAATCAATGAACCTAACCTTTTATCATTCATAAAAAAGTGTATGCAACCTCACAAAGGGAATCTCGAACATGTCAATGGTCTTGGAAATAAGGCTCTTTAATGGTAACTCATGTGTTTTGGCTATCCTAACAGATCTGAGGATGAAAATCATTATGAAAAATCACAGTCAAACACAGAACAATAGATGCATACATACCCATCCAGTCATCGGATCTATCAAACACAACTTAGCCCTTGATTCCCCCTTCTTTTCCTCTTTCCCGTGTTTCTTTAGATAAAACAAATAATATACAAATGAGAACAAAACTAGCTTTCATACCAGAGAAAAATCAGATACTTAGGTTCATAAACATTCTAAAGATTCTTACCATTCCACATGATGAGGTCATCAAACCAATACTTAAGCAAATTAAACCAGAGAAGATGTTCAAGACCGCTAATCCAATCCAATTTATGCCATTTATGGAAACGTTGATATTTACTTGGGCCAACAAGTTTATCATAATAATTCGCTTTAGAGTCTTTTAGCCATTAAAAGCACGTGATCCATCCTGGGCCTTTGATTCAACCCAAAGATATCACTAAAACACAACTTGCCTTAAATGGAATCAAATGTATCAAGGCACATCTCATAAAGAACGCCCACCTCCGAAGCCTCTTTTCCAGCAAGAAGATTTCAGTTTTCAAACCTACCTTATTTTGTTCATTAACATTCATTCTAGATCATCTCAACCATCTAGAAGCTATTAAGTCGTCCAGATACAACCAAAGAATCAAGGAAAAAGAAATCAAAGCAATGAAGAGCATTTCCTTTTCTTGATTTGTCTATTTTACATCAAAAATATATTAGCTTCTCATCAACTAATATCGACCTTACATTCATTAATGATCATATCAGCCATCTAAATAGCATCTATAGAAGTTATTAGCATGCTCATCTCCTCGGAATTCGCCCCCTTGAATTCGTCTTATTCTTTGTGAAAATGACGAGGAAATCATGAACTAATTTTTAAATGGATTGAACCAAGAAATAAAGTTCAAGTTACAAAAGTACACCTACAACAACAACTTGGAGGAGCTGTTCCAACATGACACTCAAATTGATCTTTACATAAAAGGGAGGACATGGCCACAAATACCCATATCAGAGAAAATTCACGATGATGATCATAATCTAAAAAATGCCAAAATCTTTAAAATGCTAAAAAACCATTTTGTGTTATATTCTTATAGACCTCCATCATCCCTATTTTCTTCTTCTCGTTTCTTTCCATCTTATGTTCTTATATAATATGGTCAACGAACCATGAGTAGGCATGGGGTGTATCAAGAATCTTAATGAAGCAATTAAAGAGCAAAGCTTGAAGTCTTTTAAAACTAATATATTTCTATTTTGCAGAACCATCAGACCTAGATGTGTACTTTGAGTGGGAAAAGAAGATGACTGAAATTTTGAATTGGTCCCACTTTCCACAGTTTGAGAAAGTATTCATTGCAGCATCTCAAATCAGTAGGCAAACATAACATTGGTGGAGCCAAGAAATTGATAATGGAATACAAAATCTGTTTTTTAGATATCCAACATAGGATTAGATAAAAAATCAAAAGGGAAAGCGATATGTCCCATGAGATTAATATCGCCAAGTTTAAAAGAAGTTTCTTCACTTTTCAAAGGCGATGGGACAATCATGGATTATCACAAGCGATTCATGTATCTTTGCATTAGTCTCATTCTAGGTGAAAATGACAAGGACATCATGAACTAATTTGTAAATGGATTGAACAACGAAATAAAGTTCAGATTACAAAGGTACACCTACAACGACTTGGAGGAGCTGTTCCAACATGCCACTCAAATTGATCTTTACATAAAAGGGAGGACATGGCCACAACTACCCACATCAGAGAAATTTCACGATGATGGTCAGAATTTGAGGACAAATCCTTTTGAAGAGGGAGAGTATGATGAGGTCCTCAACCAATACTAAGAAAACTGAACCAGAGAAGATGTTCAAGATCGCCACTCCAATTAGATATGTGCGAGTTATTGAAACTTTGATATTTACTTAGGCCAACAAGTTTACTATCATACATTCCACGACTGTGGATTCTTCTCAGCCATTAAAAGCACGTGATCTATACATGACCTTTGATTCAATTTCAACCCAATGATCTCAATAAAATGTAACTTGCCTTAAATTGAATAAAATGTATCAAGGCACATCTCATAAAGAACGCCCACCTCCTAGGCCTCTTTTCCAGCAAGATGATTTCAGTTTCCAAACCTACCTTGTTTCGTTCATTAATATTCATTCTAGATCATCTCAGCCATCTAGAAGCTATTAAGTCATCCATATACAACCAAAGAATCAATGAGAAAGAAATGAAACCAATGAAGAGCATTTCCTTTTCTAGATTTGTCTATTTTCCATCAAATCAAGATATTAGCTTCTCATCAACTAATATCGACCTTACATCCATTAATGATCATATCAGCCAGCTAAATAGCATCTCTAGATGTTATTAGTATGCTCATCTCCTCTGAATTTGCCCCTTTCATCAAGCCACACAATCTGCTCTTCATCATTCCACCAAACAAGCTTTTCCAATTCCGTCAATAATTCTCTATGATTCTACATAATTTTTTGTTTTTATTACTTTAGAACGTCCCCTTTCATGTAATTTGAGCCTATAAAAGCTCAGTTCATTCCCCATCGTAAAGAACCCCTTTGATTGAATAAAAATAGAGTTTACTCTCTTTAAGATATTATGCTTGTGTCTTCTTGTTTTTTTAAGTTATGTGGTGGATTCCTTAGCTTAGTGAACGTCTTGAGTAATTTTCTTTGTGTGGATTCACTCAGACCATGATTCGTGTTCTTATCACAAAGGCTTTATGCACCTTTGTGTGGCGAACTTCGATCCCTCCAGCTGTAGTTCTTGAAATCGTGCGATCAATAAAAAAGGTGGATTCAAATATTATATCATTTTGTATCAGAGGTAAAAGCTCCTACCCAAGGTTGTGTCAGTCCAACCTATTTCTATCTTTTCAATTATATTTTTGTTTTCTATCATTCAAAATATAAAGTCTAGAAAAAATTGGTTGTTTCATTGTTATCCATTCAGTTTTCTATCATAAAAAGTAAAGACTCAGTAATTTGTTTTACTTCTTTGTTTCCTTCTAGTTAAGTTTACTTCTGTTTATTAACGCAAAAAAAATTCAAATAAACAAAAATCTTTAAAATGCCAAAAAACCATTTTGTGTTATATTCTTATAGACCTTCGTCTTCCCTATTTTCTTCTTCTGGTTTCTTTCCATCTTATGTTCTTATATAATATGGCTAACTAACCACGAGTAGGCATGGGGTGTATCAAGAATCTTAATGAGGCAATTAAAGAGCACAGCTTGGAGTCTTTTAAAACTAAATGATTTCTATTTTGCAGAACCGTCAGACCTTGATGTGTACTTTGAGTGGGAAAAGAAGATGCAGCATCCCAACTTACTAAGCAAGCTCAACAATGGTGGAGCCAAGAAATGGATGAGGAAAGGAAATAATATGTTTTTTTATATCCAACGGGGGATGAGATGATAAATCTCATGAGAAACCGATATTTCCCACGAGATAAATATCGCATAATTCGAAAGCAGTTTCGTTCACTTAAAAAAGGCGATGGGACAATTATGGATTATCACAAGCAATTCATGTATTTGTGCATTCCTCTCATTCCGGGTGAAAATGACGAGGACATCATGAACCAGTTTGTAGATGGATTGGACAAGAAATAATGTTCAAGTTACAAAGATATACCTACAACGACTTGGAAAAGCTGTTCCAACAACCCACTTAAATTGAGCTTTACATAAAAAGGAAGGATATGACCACAAACAAGGTCAATACATCATAGAAAATTCATGATGGTGATCAGAATTTGAGGACATCATTTTAAAGAGGGAGAGTATGATGAGGTCCTCAAACCAATACTAAGCAAACTGAACTAGAGAAGATGTTCAAGACCACCAATCCAATCCAATCCAATATGTGCCATTTATTGAAACTTTGATATTTACTTGGGCCAACAAGTTTATCATTATATATTCCACGACTTTTGGAGTCTTCTTAGCCATTAAACGCACATGATCCATCCAGGTTCTTTCATTCAACCAAAAGATCTCAATGAAACTTAACTTGCCTTAAATGGAATCAAATATATCAAGGCGTGTCTCATAAAGAATGTGCACCTCTTAATCCTCTTTTCCAGCCATAAGGTTTGAGTTCTCAAGAGTATAAAGGCGCGGTCAAACCTACCTTATTTGGTTCATTAACATTCATTCCAGATCATCTCAGCCATCTAGAAGCTATTAAGTTGTTCAGATACAACCAGAGACTCAAGGAGAAAGAAATCAAAGAAATGAAGATCATTTCCTTTTCTCGATTTGTCTATTTTCCATCAAAGCAAGATATCAACTTCTCATAAACTAATCTCAACCTTACATTCATTTAAGATCATCTCAGCCATCTAAATAGCATCTCCTCGGAATTTGACCCTTTT
Organism: Cardamine chenopodiifolia; assembly: GCA_963922655.1. NCBI lineage: Eukaryota > Viridiplantae > Streptophyta > Magnoliopsida > Brassicales > Brassicaceae > Cardamine > Cardamine chenopodiifolia. Next base: position 3,211,330 of record OZ000464.1, read on the forward strand.
ATCAAGCCACACAATATGCATTTCATCATGCCACCATACTAGCATTTCTAATTCCGTCAATAATTCTCTATGATTCTGCATAATTTTCTCTTTGTTTTTATTAATTTAGAACGTCTCCTTTCATATGTTTTGAGCCTATTATATCTCAGTTCATTCCCCATTGTTAATCTTTTATGCTTGTTTCTTCTTGTTTATCTAATTTATTTGATGGATTCCTTACCTTAGTGAACATCTTGAATCATTGTCTTTGTGTTGATTCACACAGACCTTAATTCGTGCTTTTATCACAAAGGCTATATACACCTTTGTGTGGCGAACTTCGATCCCTTCAAATCATAGGCCTTATAATCCTGTGATCAATCAGAGCTAAAAGTTCATACCCACAGTTGTGTCAAACCAACCTATTTTTATCTTTTCAATTCTGTTTTTGCTTTCTATCATTTAATAAATAAATCCAGAAAAAATGGTTGTCTTTGTTCTCCATTCAGTTTTCTATCATAAAAAATAATGACCCAATAATTTGTTTACTTCTTTGTTTCTTTTAGTTCAGATTACTTTTGTTTATTAGCACAAAAAAAATCCAAAGAAAAAAAAAATCTTAATAATACCATTTTTTTTTTGTTCCATTCTTATAGACTTTCTTCTTCGTTATTTTCTTCTTCAAGTTGTTTCAATTTTATTATCTTATGAAATATGGCCAACGAACAAAGAGAAGGCATGGAGTGTATCCAGATTCTTAATGAGGCAATGAAGAGCAAGCCTTGGAGTCTTTTAAAACTAAATATTTCTATTTTGCAGGAACATCCGACCTTGATGTTTACTTTCAGTGGAAAAGAAGATGAATGATATTTTTTAATTTGTGCCACTGTCCAGAGTTTGAGAAGGTAATCATTGCAGCAACCCAACTCACTGGGAAAGCTCAACATTGGTGGAGCTAAGAAATGGATGAGGGAATAAAACAATATTGTTTTTTTCGATATCCAACCTGGGAGATGAGAAATCTCATGAGAAAGCGATCTGTCCCACGAGATTAAAATCACAAAATTAAGAAGCAGTTTTGTTCACTTAACCAAGGCGATAGGGCAATCATGGATTATCACAGGCAATTTCATGTATCTTCTCATTTGTCTCAATCAAGGTGTAAATGACTAGGACATCATGAACCAGTTGGTAGATGGATTGAACGAAGAAATAAAGTTCAAGTTACAAAGATACACCTACAAAGATTTGGATGAGTTGTTTCAACAAGCCTCTCAAATTAAGCTTTACATCAAAACGGAGGACGTGGTGAAAAATAAGGTACCCACATCATAGAAAATTTACGATCGTGATGAGATTATGAGGCCAAATCCTTTTGAACAGTGTTGCGGAAAACTCCTAAGGATTGCACTAAATAAAACCGATTTAGATAATCCTTGACTTAGATTGATTGGGGAAGCACGAACTTTAGGTATATTAAACCTAAGAGCCAATACTTTGCTTAAAACTCTCCAAAAAAAATAGGCGGTGGAGATCTTGACGTTGAAGATAGAGTAAACACCAACACTAGGAATACGACACCTACTACTAATGCTTGTGACTTGTCTCTTCAAAATCTTGATAGGTAGAATGGCCACATGATAAACCTCTATGATTCCTTGGATATGACACACCAAGTTGAATCAAAGTGTGAAAAAGAACAAAAGAGATTGCGAAATGCAAAAGAGAAATTTGATTGAAAAATGATTGTTGTGTGTTTTCTCTTCTTGGCCGATTTTGTAAGGACTTGATCGGCCAAGAGATACATGTATCTAGATGTTCAAAGGTCTAGGAAAATTAAAAGAAATTACTTAATTATTTGTGACTAGAAATTAAAAGAAATCAAAGATAGAAACTTAAATGAAGATAATCTCGCTAAATATCTTCATGCTTTGAATGTGGACTTTCTTCTTCATTCTTTGGCTTTGGACGAGAATATCTTGGAATTTAAAAACATCTCCTTTTGAATGGGCCTTCCTTTGAACTTAGTATAGAACATAGATTGATTAAGAAAAATGAGAACCAAGCTTTTCCTCATTAAAACCTTTATCGTAAAACCTATTAGGATAAAATCGAGAGAAAGAAAAAGAGTACAAGAAATTGATCTCTTAATCCATCTAGTTTTATTTACTATTCTTCTCTTGAATTGTCACCAAAGTGTCGTGATGCTTAGCTTACTTAGGCATTGATTTCATAGCTTCTTGAACGATTCCAATGAGTGCCTCTTGTAAACGCTTGGTTCTTGCCCTATTCATTGATCCGCTTGAAACTAGTATTTTATCTTCTTCCTTGTTTCTTCCGATGATCATATCATCCCCCTCCTCTCAAAAAGGATTTGACCTCAAATCAATCTCGTCTGCAACAAAAGGAATCAAGTCAGCAACGTTGAAAGTAGAACTCACATTGTACTTACTTGGAAGTCCGAGTTTGTAAACATGGTTGCTGATGCGCCACAAAGCTTTGATTGGTCCATCCTTTCTTGACAAAAACTTGTATTTCCTTTTTGTTGAAAACCTTTCTTTTGTCTTAAGAATATCAAAGATTAATCTTCTTTTTCCCTTGTTGGGGTGTTGAAAAGAAAACCCTTTATATCCAAACATCCCAAAGTATGACTTAAAGTATGGTAGATTGTCTCCAATAGCTCCAGCTTTGTGTGGTTTATGTAGTGAAGCTCCTAATGCTCTTCCTTGAATAATAGAATTTTCCTCACTACTATCCATTCCACTATCAGCTCCAAAGACAGCAAACTAGTTTCAAAGAGGAAATTAAAACTTATTGATATATTCATCTTGTCCCGTTTCAAATTTGCCACTTTTAACAACTTTCCTCAAAAGTTTCTCATCTGGACATCTACTTTCATCTTTGCCGAGTATTTCATGTTCTGAAGCCTAGTATGCCATGGGAGACACTTAAGCTTCTTGTCTTCCTTAAAGATTATGGGATTGTCGAAGTTAACTTCTCCAAACTTCATAGTTGCGTATCTCCAATCATGATCTTTGTTAAAATTTGGTTCCACAAACTTCTTGACAAAGTAGTTAGGCACATGTTGTATCTCGTACTTAATAAAGAAGTTATATGAGTTGAGCTAATGAGTTATGAGTCCATACTTGTCAAAGTTAAGCTCTTTGATACATCCACATGTGATCTTCCCAACATCTTAAAACCTTGTCCTCGTAGGTAACAACACACAAGCACTCATGTAGCGTCCGCGATTCTCAGTAGGATCGTCGGAAGGACTTGGTCCGAGAAAACGGGAAGGAAAACTCGGACTAAGTACATGTGTATTGGGTCAGACAGACTCAATACTGGAATCATGACGGAAAGCTGGACTTGAGGTGGAATCAGCTGGAACTGAGTTGGATTTTAGCTGAAATCAGCTGTCGATAGCTCGAGCAGCAAGAAGGGAAAGACTGAGCTGGATACTAAAACTGGGTCAACTGATAAGTAGCTCGACCAAGCTCAAAGGAGTAAAGGTTAGTTGGACCAGCTAAGACCTTTCCGGCCAGCTAGGATGACTGAAGCGGTTACTCGATCGATGACCAAACGGGTACGAGCAAAGAACGGTTGGATTAACGCTAGTCGGTTACTGAAATTCATTGAATCTAGAATTCACATCGGAATATCAAATTATCTCGACAAAACCTATAAATGGGATCGTTCAAAGTACAAGGAAAAATACAAGAATTTCATACGAGAGTCGGAGGATTTTACGAGGGTATTACAGAGCAATACTAGGTTTCAAAAAGGAATTTCTCGCCAAGGAAAGGGTTCGACGGTTTTCTAAGGAAATAAGAGAGAAACATTGAAACATTCAAGGGGTGATTCAAGGTAAAACTAGCCTGTGGCTTTGTGCTTGGATTCATACTTTGGTATTATGACAATAAAGTCAAAGGGGTTAAAGGGGGATAGATCGGAAAAATTATACGATCACACTTGGCATTTGCATGCATCTGATACTTGTTAAAGTAATACAGAATACTTATGAGATATATGACTTTCAGGAAAGGAAAGCGGTCATGGAAAGGATTGGGCTTAGGCCCAAGACTCAAGGCTGGAAGGGAAAATAGGTGTTGAAGAACCGGGTAGTTAGGATTGTTTATGCTTGTAATAGCTTATATGCAAACTAAAAGTGTAACACATCCTTTGTTTATAAATAAAATATTTGTTCTTCTTATAAATAAAATAAAATACCTTACTAGTTGGTATCAGAGCATGCTTGTTCCTAGGATTGCTAGTGAGGTTGGGGAATCACCACTCATCGGCTTCTGAGATCTCGCGATAATAAATCCTTACTAATTGTTAGTCATTATGTGATAACAAAACTAACTTGCGAGTTTTTACAAATGGATAAGAGCAGTGAGTCGGGAAAGAGTAAGAACGAAAATGACAAGGAAAAGGATGTAGCCGAGGAATTCAGAGTTACGGTAATGCATGAGGACCAAACCGAGCAAAACCCTGCCGGACCTCTGGCTGGGCAAAACAAAAATCAACTGGATATTCAGACTCCAGAGAAACACCAGAAAATCAACTGGATATTCAGGATGATGCAGCCAAAACCTCAAGCGCGGCATGTCAATCCATGTCGGTAACAACGGGGAATGGTGCAACCATTGAAAAACTGAGTACAATACCATCAGCCCAAGAACAGTGGGATATGATGAAAGCCATGATGGCTCAGTTGGTTGTCTTAACTCAAGCCTTGGTACCAGCTCCTGTGGTGCCAACGAAGGAAAGGCAAACGGGTAGTGAAGAGGAGGTAATCATCGAGTTAAGTCTAACAACGCACTCGGCAAAGAAAAAAAGTGATTACCTGAGTTTGTTGGAACATGTTTCCAGGCTGGGAACGAGGCATTTCACCGGTAGTTCTGACCCGATCATAGCGGACTAATGGATGAGTTGGTTGTTAAGGACTTTCAATTCCACTTGGTGTCCGAAGGATTACCGAAGGGATATTGCCGTTTATTTTCTGGAAGGGGATTCTCATAACTGGTGGCTGACCGTGGAGAAACGAAAGGGGGATCAGATTTGGTCATCTTCCGATTTTAAACGGGAATTCAACTAGAAGTTTTTTCCACCCGAGGGATAAGCTAGAGTGCGCCTACTTGGAACTGGTTCAAGAAACCAAAACAATGCGGGAATACGATGAGGAGTTCAACCGTTTGAGGCAGTACGTGAGTAGGGAACTCGAGGAAGAGCAAGCCCAAGTACGTTGATTCATTCAAGGATTAAAGATCAAGATCCGTAACCATTGTTTGGTGCATGCGTTCAGTTTGGTATCTGAGTTAGTGGAACGGGCGGCGATGATCAAAGCCAAGATAGAAGAAGAGAAACGGATGAACAAGGCGAAGTTTTCATCCTGTACCAATCAAACTATTAGGGTTCCAGAAAGGAAAAGGAAATGGGACCGATTGTAAGGCTTGTGGTAGGAGGCATAACGGAGAATGCTAGAAGGCATCAGTCGCATGTTTTCGGTGCAAAGACAAAGATCATGGAATCCAAAGCTGTCTGAGGAAAGAATATGATATCCAGAAAGGGTCTGGGGAGGAACCAAGGGCTTGTTGTTACTATGGGAAAGCAAGGCACTTTAAAAGGGAGTGTCCAAAGCTCGAAGCAGAAAGACAAGTGGGGAAAAATAGTAATCACAAGGGGTGGAACTTATTGCCGCCTTTGAAGAGGCCGGTAGGGACTTTGCATATTTATGAACTGTCAGAAGGGGATAATAGTGCCGACAACTTCAGAGCGATCACTGGTATGTTTCCTACCCTATTCTTATGAATACGTATGAATACGTGCATTGCATACGCATCATGCATAAAGGGTTAGGTACTTAGCATTTTTGAGAAATGTGTAGGGACCCTGGAAATTGGAGGAATTCTGGCAAATATCTTGTTTGATTCTGGAGTTACACATAGTTTTGTGAGTTTGGATATGGCAGGTAAAGGTAGAATCCTCAATGAACTAGATCCGGTACATGGACTACTAAGGGCAGCCGGTGGGCAAAGGATGTTCATTGATGGTTGGGTACGTAATGCCTCTGTAATGATCAAGGATGTTAACATACTGATCGACCTAATCATCGTCCAACTCAAGAAGTACAATGTCATCCATGGAATGTATTGGTTGGTTAGGTATCGGGCACATCTTGATTGTCATCAAGGCCAGGTACGTTTTAAAAGGGAAGAAGAAAAGTTGGAATTCCGAGGAATCAAATCTTCTTTAGGGAATCTCGGGAATCTAGGCAGAACGAATGCTCAAGAAGGGATATGAAGCTTACTTAGCCAATTTTACTTCTACGGAAGTGGGGGCAGATCCGAAGTTGAAAGATATTCCGATCACCAATGAGTTCACTGACATTTTTGAGGCCATGAGTGGGTTACCACTAGACCGGTCCGACCCGTTCACTATAGAGCTGGAGCCAGACACAAAACATGTCTCAAAGGCTCCTTACTGAATAGCACCGACAGAAATGGCCGAGTTAAAGAAATAGTTGGAGGAACTATTGGGAAAAGGATTTATACGGCCAATTATTTTGCCTTGGGGTGCACCGGTTATGGTCGTAAAGAAGAAAGATGGGAATTTCTGGTTGTGTATCGACTATCGGGGGTTGAATTGGGTGACGGTAAATACCAAGTACCTGTTACCAAAGATAGATGAATTGTTGGATCATTTGGGAGGCGCAACATGGTTCTCGAAGGCTCCTTACCAAATGGCACCAGTAAAAATGGTCGAGTTAAAGAAACAGTTGGAGGAACTGTTGGAAAAGGGATTTATACGGCCAATTATTTTGCCTTGGGGTGCACTGGTTCTGTTTGTAAAGAAGAAGGATGGGAGTTTCCGGTTGTGTATCGACTATCGGGGGTTAAATTGGGTGATAGTAAAGAACAAGTATCTGTTACCAAAGATTGATGAATTGTTGGATCATTTGGGAGGCGCAACATGGTTCTCGAAGATTAACTTGGCTTCGGGGTACCATCAAATTCCTATAGAACCATCGGATGTACGGAAGACGGGTTTCCTAACAAGGTATGGTCATTATGAAATTGTGGTAATACCTTTCAAGCTAACCAATGCGCCGGCGGCATTCATGAACATAATGAATGGGATTTTCCGAGAATTCTTGATCGACTTTTTGATCATCTTTATCAATGACATACTTGTATATTCGAAGGATTGGAAAACTCATCAAGATCATCTAAGAACGGTTTTGAAAAGATTAAGGGAACATAAAATCTTTACAAAAATAAGTAACTGCAGTTTTTGGAAGAAGAGTATCGGGTTCTTCGGCCATGTGGTACCAGGACAAGGAGTATCCATGGATCCGGAGAAAAGCATGTCCATCAAGGAATGGTCAAGACTAAGGAATGCCACCAAGATAAGGAGTTTTCTCGGCCTGGCATGGTAATACCGGAGATTTGTGAAGGGATTTGCGAGTATGGCCCAGCCATTGACTCGTTTAACATGGAAGGATACCAAGTTTGAATGGTCAGAGGAATGCTAGATGAGTTTCAGCGAGTTAAAGACGATGCTCAGAACCGCATTGGTACTTGTATTAAATGTACCATTATGGGCTTGGGATGTGTGCTAATGCAGAAGAGAAGTGTAATTGCTTACGACTTGAGAAAGTTGCGGAAACACGAGGGGAATAACCCAATGCACGACTTAGAGATGGATGTGGTGGTATTCATGTTAAAGACTTGGCGTTCATACCAATACAGCCAAGGTACAAATCTTTACCGACCATAAGAGTCTCAAATACATCTTTACTCAACCAGAATTAAACTTAAGGCAAAGGAGATGGATGGAGTTTATTATGGACTATGAACTAGATATTGCCTATCATCCCGGTAAGGCATACCAAGTCGCTGATGCCTTAAGTCGAAGGCAATACGATGTAGAGGTAGGAAGAAACCAGGAAGGGCTGATTAACTTTCTAGGAACATTAAGGCTCAATGCACTTTCCGAGGAAGTGGAGCCATTGGGATTGGTGGTGGCCGACAAAGGGGATTTTTTTAACAGAATTCGGATTGCCCAAGGAAAAGACAAGAAGTTGAATTAGGATGCTCGGAAGGACCATAAATGAGTACCAAATCTCAATAATGGCACAATCATTGTTAAGGGGCGTGTTTGTGTTCCGAACTTCCAAGGCTTAAGGGAGGAAATACTTGGAGAGGCGCATAAGTCACGATTCTCAATTCATCCGGGAATTAACAAGATATACTAGGATTTGAAGCGGTACTATCATTGGGTAGGAATGAAGAAACACGTAGCTCAATGGATTGCAAAATGCCTAGCGTGCCAAAGATAAAAGCAGAACATCAAAACCTAAGTGGGTTAATGAGAAATTTGCAGATCCCGGAATGGAAGTAGGATTATGTTATGATAGACTTTGTGACCTGGATGCCGAGGGGAAAATCCAGGCAAAATGTGGTATGGGTAGTCGTGGATAGACTAACTAAATTGGCACATTTCCTAGCTATAACGGATATGAACAGTGCTGAGGAAATTGCTTCCCTATACATAAAAAAAATTGTCCGACTTCATGGAATCCTGGTAATTATTGTCTCCAATCGCGATACTCGGTTTACTTCTCATTTTTTGAAGACTTTCCAAAAAGCCTTATGAACGAGAGTGAACATGAGTACAACTTACCACCCGCAAACATATGGATAACACGCAAGCTCGAGGATATGCTAAAGGCTTGCGTGTTGGATTGGGGTGATAATTGGGAGAAATACTTAAGGTTGGCCAAATTAGCCTACAAAAATAGCTATCAACGAAGCATTGGGATGTCACCATATGAAGTGTTGTACGGCAGGCCATGCCGAACACCCTTGTGTTGGACACAGGTGGGGGAGCAGAGTATGATTGGTCCGGAAATAGTGGATAAAACCACCGAGATAATCAGATTCCTTAAGGAAAAGTTGGGGGAAACACAAGATCGGCAGAAAAGTTATGCCGACAAGCGAAGAAAGGAATTGAAGATTGATGTAGGAGACTTGGTGTAACATAAGTCGGTCACTTACAAAGGAAAAGGGAGATTCACCAAGAAGAAAAATCCAAGTCCAAGGTATATTAGGCCTTATGAAGTCATCGAACGAATCGGGAAGTCGCGTACAAGTTGCTTCTATTGCCAGGAATTGAAGCATTTCATAAGGTATTCCATGTATCACAACTTAAGAAATGCTTAAGTGATCGGGATCACTGGTGGCTGAATCCCCGTCGGAGTACAAAAACTTAACCATCAAAGCCAATCAGGTTTGGATAATCGATCAGATGGAGAATGGCACAAGGAGGAAAAAGATCCAAATGATCAAAGTCCTTTGGGATTGTAACAGAAGAGAAGAAGCAACTTGGGAAACTAAAAATAGGATGAGAGAAGATTTTTCCAAGTGTTTTAAGGAGTTAGGTAAGAATCAACCTTACCAGGATTGAGGGAAGAATCTTATTCAGGTGGGGGAGACTTGTAGCATCCACAATCCTCAGTAGGATCGTCGAAAGGACATGGTCGGAGAAAACAGGAAGAAAATCTTGGACTAAGTATATGAATACTGGAATCATGACAGAAAGCTGGAATTAGCTGGAATCAGTTGTCGGTAGCTCAAGAAGCGGGAAGGGAAACACTAAGCTGGATACTCGAGTTAGGTCAGTTGCTCGGTACCTCGACCAAGCTAGAAGGAGTAAAGGCCAGCTGGACCAGCTAAAACCTTTCCGGCCAGCTGGGATGACTGAGGCAATTACTCGATCAATGACCGAAAGGGGGCAAGCAAAGAACAGTTGGATAACCGCTAGGCGGTTACTAAAATTCATTGAATCTGGAACTTGCGTCCAAAACCGTCTCTTTTCGAGAAAAACTATAAATGGCGGCCACCTCGGATCGTTCAAAATACAAGGAAAAATACAGGAATTCCATACGGTAGTCAGAGGATTTTACTAGAGTATTAACTTCTCGCCACGAAAATGGTTCATCGGTTTTCTAAGGAAATAAAAAAGAAACGTCGAAGCATTCAAGGGGCTATTCGAGGTAAGACGAGTCCATGGCTTCGTGCTCGAATTTGTACTTTGGTATTATGAAAATAATGTCAAAAGGGTTAATGGGGGATAGATCGGAAGAATTATACGATCATACTTGGAATTTGCATGCATCCGATACTTTTTAAAGAGGCTGGCATGGGCTCTGAAGAGGTCGCCTCCGAAGAGGCCGACAGGGGCTTTGAAGAGGCTGACAGGGGCTCTGGAGAAGCCTCCTCCGAAGAGGCCAACAAGGACTCTGTGGATTTACGAACTGTCAGAAGGGGATAATAGTGCCGGCAACTTTAGAGCGATCACTTGTATGTTGCCTAACTTATTCTTGTGAATACGTGCATTGCATACGCATCATGCATAAAGGGTTGGGTACTTAGCATTTTTGAGAAATGTGTAGGGATCTTGGAAATTGGGGGAATTCTGGCCAATACCTTATTTGATTCTGGGGTTACACATAGTTTTGTGAGTTTGCAAAATGGCAAGTAAAGGGAGAATCCTCAAGGAACTATATCCGGTACATAGACTACTAAGGGCAACTGATGGGCAAAGGATGTTCATCGATTGCTGGGTACGTAACACCTCCATAATGATCAAGGATGTTAACATACCAATCGACCTAATCATCGTCCAATTCAAGAAGTACGATGTCATCCATGGAATGGATTGGTTCGTCAGGTATCGGGCAACATCTTGATTGTCATCAAGGCTGGGTACGCTTTGAAAGGGAAGAAGGAAAGTTGGAATTCCAAAGAATCCAATCCTCTTAAATAGGGTTGAAGCTTGTTTGTAAACTTCATCCAAGAGTTTGATGAATTTAGGGTTTATTGGTTATCGATTGATCGGAGGGAAGAGAAGTCATTCTCTTTGAGAGCTCTTCTCTGTTTTTGTTTCTTATCTTAATAAAGGTTTTGAATGTTTGAATTAGTTCTTAACTCTATCAATTGGTCCAACCTACACGATGAATGCCTAAAAGATGACACGAACACAACATGGGGAATGTTTGGAAGAGTTAGAGAATAACTAAGAAGAAACAAGACAAATTGTAGAGAACAACCAAGAAGAAACAAGACAAACATTTGTAAAAATGGGTAAGCAGATTTCAGGACTTCAAAGTGGGATGAAACAACTTTAAGATGCATTATTATGACTTAAAACCTTGGTGACAGATTCTAGCGGGGACCAGTCTCTAATTTTCCACTAGACACGCATGAGTATGGTTTCAAAATCAGTTACCCCTCAACCTCTTGTTTCAGATCTTACTAATGACAATCAATGTTTATGCAAAGGATTAAGTTGCCAAGTTTCAATGGAGAAGACCCACTTAGACAATATTTTTATTTACATTACTATACCATTTTCCCTTGATATGGGTTTTATCCTTTAATGAGTTTTATCCTTGATATTAGATTACATTAATGAGTTTTTTCATGATAAGGTATTTCACGAGGCAGTACGTAATATGCTAATAGTAATGGATAATCAAGAGAGAGTGTTATACATAATTATATTTGTGATTATCCATTAATATCCGATAAGATTGAGTATGATTATCCATCTATTAGATAAGTTTGTTAGTTCTTATCTCTTTATCCATTAGTATGTTGATAAGGATGATTGTAATTATCTATAAGCATTATGGATAATATTGTTTGTGGTTATCCATCTAGATTAGATGATGCTTATCTAGATCGATGTCTATCTAGATATGACTTTCTCCCCAAGTTATAATTATTATAAATATGTAACATTTTATTTCATGAATTAATAACAGGAAAAATATGGAACATTCGAGGTCTCTTAATGCTGCAATTCCTATCAGCATTCTAATGGAAGTTATTTTTGTCACCCGAGAATAGTTGTCAAAGAAATCATGGCCTTTTTTGCCGGAACCCTTGCACCACAAGCCTAGCCTTGTATTTATCAGCTAAACTATCAGTTTTCAACTTGGTTTTGAAAATCCATTTACACTCTTGAGGTAGATTGGTTATCTCTCATGTATGATTTTTCATAATGGAATTGATCTCACTATTGACAGCTTCTTTCCATGAAGATGCGTCCAATGTAGATATGGCTCCGGTGAACATTCGGTTCATTCCCTAAAAGGAATATCATTAAGAAATTATCACCATAAAATTTGTCCTTACAAGCTCTCTTTCTACATTGAGGTTCATCTTCAAGCTCTTATGTATTGTTTAATGAAGTACCAGAAGTTCTTGCCTCGTTTGTTGAGGTGTTAGCATCTTTTTCCTCACGAGTTCTCTTTGGAATTTGTTTATCCTTACATGGAAACACGTGCTCAAAGAAAGATGCAGTTCTTGATTCCATAATTATATTTACATGGATATCCGGTATGTCTGATTTATAAACCAAAAACCGATAAGAACTACTGTTGTATGCATATTCTATGAAGATACAATCTCCGGTTTTAGGTCCGACTGAGACCTGATTAGGAGGCGATACAACATTTTTTGCGAGACACCCCCACACTTTCAAGTATTTGTACGAAGGTACTTCACCTGTCCAAAGTTCATATAGTGTTTTTCCAGTTACTTTATGTGGTATTCTGTTGAGGATCTAACTCTTGGTGAGGAGTGCTTCCCCACCCACCCCCAAACAGGTTATGGGGTAACCCAGATTTCTGCAACTTTGCATTCATCATTTCTTTTGCATTCATCATTCATGCTATGTTCTTGACAAAATGCATTAAATGGCTCATCGTATTCGCCTCTTCTATCACTTCGAACTATTTAAACAGTTTTATGAAGTTGATTTTCAACTTCGAATATATATTTTGTACAATCATCTATAAAATTTACAAATATTTTTTCCCGCCTCTAGATTGTACTAACTTTAAGTCAAACAAATATGTGTGGATTAATGCGAGAGGTTTGGTTGTTCTTTCGACATGAGGCGAAAGTATTTTGTGAGTTTTGCTTGGTCACATACCTCACATTCATCTTTAATACATTTGCATTTCCAAAATAATTTAAAATAAATTAATCTTAGTAAAGATTTATAATTCACCTGCATAACCATTCATGTTAAATATTAAAAGGTTATTCATTGAATCAAGAAAACAGATATATCAGAGCTTTTGAGGATTGTGTTACATGATATTTTTACAAATTCTCCTTTAACATATCGGACTCAAAGCTTGTGGCAAAACCATGCTTGCTCATGAAAGATCCAGAGATGAGATTCTTCCTCATATCAAGCATGTGCTTCACGTTTGGGAGAGTTATAACATGATAATAGGTGAACTTCAACACCACTTTTATGTGGCCTTCAATTTTGGCTTGAGCATCCTTACCCATCTTCAATTGGGAATCAGAATTGTTCTTTTGGTAGGTACTAAACATCTCTCTATCAATGCAGATGTGAGTGGTCGCACCGGTGTAACTACTCTTTGGGGTTTTCTTCAACCATATTTGCTTCCATAACCACTGCACATAGGTCAATTTCTGTTAAATTTGCTTAATTCAGTTTCTTGGCCTTGGTGTGACAATCCTCAGCCTTGTGACCCTTCTTGCCTTAATAGGAACACTTCCCAATGGTTTTTTTTTGGTGCACCTTGCTTCTTGAAGCTCGTAGAGGCTTGAGTTGCAACCTTATTAGGCGCCACTTGCTTAAATTAGGCACAAATTTTCCTTTAACCTTGTTCTTGTACTAAGCCTCATTCGCATTGTGAGTGAAATGGATTCAGTCTTTATCTGAACGACTCATTTTGAAGCATGGAAATGAGATTCCCCAAAATTCAAAGCATGTTTCTTGTGGTCGAGATAATTTTATAAATTGACCCAGCACGGAGGTAGCTTTTCCATGATACAGTTCGCTGTGAATGTTTCACAGGTCTTCATTTCCTCATTCGTTATCTATTGGATTATAAATTGTAGCTCATGCACTTGCTACATGATGGGTCTAGAATCCACCATTTTTAAGTTAAGCAATTTTGTCGTAGCAAGTTTTCTTGAACCTACATTGAAAGACTTGTACTTCTTTTCTAGGGAAACCCAAAAGTAAAAGGCTCATACGGCTTATAAAAGTTTATACATCTTATAGAATTTTATAAACCTTACAGAAGCTTATCGAGCTTTTGGGAGAAAAAGAAGAAAGGAGAGAGTGCTAGAATTTTTGATGTTGTCAACGTTAGGTTAGAATGAATATAGGAAAGCTAATTTATATAGTCAACAGAGAATAGGCAGTTACCATCTCAACCATTATGGCTAGATTTTCATTTATCTTAGGCAATGTTCTAAAATACGGTGTATATGGCCGTATATACAGTGTATATACGCTGAACAGTAAGATGTCGTACAGTATTTATGCTGTACAATGAACTAGTACGGTCAAAACAATACGGCCGTATATATGTTGTATAAACAGTGTATATACGATACCGCATATACACTTTCCGTATTTTTGGTTTTTTAAAAAATATTTTTTAACAAAACTACGTAGTTTTGTTTTGCTTTTAAAAATAAATTAACCCTAAAACCATCTTTTCTCTTTAACAGAATGTTTCATCTCCTACTATTTTCTCTATTCAGCATCTTCTTCCACTTTAGGTACCTTTTTCATCTCTTACTCTTTTCCCCATTCACCATCTTCTTTTACTTTAGGTACCATTTAATACTCTTGGTTTTTGATGCACTAATGCTCTGTTTTATGCTTTAAAACTCTATTTTATTGTTTTTATTTTTGTCAGGTTCTTTGTATTGTTTGTGATTGATTTTTGGAAATAAATTTGTATAATTTTCAAACATGATCATACTCTCTTCATATCTAGTGTTAAAGTTTATTAGAATTATCTAATTTAGAAATAAAAATAGAAAAAGAGAACGTACAGTTTGTTAATTTAGACGTGTTGGGATTGGAAAATATGTCACTAAAGTCATTATGGTCTTGATGATTCATTTTGGCTGGTGTAGTTTTAGGAATATACAAGTGTCTTGATTTTTAAAGTTTGTGATATTATTTTTAATGATTTGATTTATTTCAGGAATTGAATTGAGAAATCATATTATTTTCAATGGATGGATCAATTGCTGCTTCAGATGGGAATTCTCCAGAACCTGCAAATTCGACAATTCTAAAGAGAAACTCCAAAGATGTTGCTTGGGAATATGGAATGTTGTGTAATGCGAAGAATATAGACAAAGTCAAATGCAAGCTATGTAAGAAAGAATTTTCGGGGGGGGGGGGGGGTGCTTATAGGATCAAAGAACATATTGCTAAGATTCCTGGGAATGTGTCTGCTTGTCCATGTTCATCAATAGCAGATCAGGAAAAATGCAAGAAAGCTATTGACGAATCAAAAAAGAAGAAGAAGAAGAAGACAACCATAGATGTTGAGTTGCGAAAATCAGTTAAGATAAGCAATGGTGGAGATTTAGATGATGAGATTGACCTTGAAGAGATGACATCAAAGAAGAGGTCTAGGATAATTGGTTCAATGGACAAATTTGCAGCTAACATCAACCCGGAATCTACACTTCCTACAACTAGGCAACAAAATATCAATGAAGCTCTTTTTAAAGAGAGATTGCATAAGGTTCAACAATATATTGCTAGATGGGTGTATGCTGCAGGGGTTCCTTTTAATAGTATTGCAAACGATGAGTTTAAAATGATGGTCGAAGCTATAGGACTGTTCGGTCCAGGAGTTACACCTCCAAGCCAATACCAACTTCGAGAGCCTTTATTGAAGGAAGAGGTTGATAGAATTCAAGGTTTATTGAAACCACAAGAAGAAGAGTGGAAGAAGAATGGTTGCACAGTTATGACAGATACTTGGACAGATCGGAAAAGAAGAAGTATCATGAACTTGTGTGTCAATTGTAAAGGAGGTACGATGTTCCGTTCTTCTAAAGAGAATTCAAATGAGCCTCATACAAGTGCATATATATTTTTCAGTATGTGAAAGGATGCATTGAAGATATTGGAGAGGAAAATGTTGTTCAAGTGGTTATGGATAACACTACTAATAATATGGCTGCCGCAAAAATGTTGAAAGTGATTAAAACCAAACATATTTTGGACATCATGTGGTACTCACTCCATCAATTTGATGCTTGAAAGTATTTCAAAACTCTCCAAGTTCAAGGAAACTATTGATATGGCTAAGGGGTTCACAATTTTTATCTACGCTCACCACAATACATTGGCGATGATGAGAACATTCACAAAAAAGAAAGACATTGTGAGGCCGGGAGTCACTAGGTTTGCTTCATGCTTCCTTACCTTGCAAAGTTTGTTGGAAAAGAGAGAAAAGCTAGTATCTATGTTTGCTAGCAATGAGTGGAGACAATGCAAATGGTCAAAACATTCCAAAGGAACAAAGGCATTTAACTTGGTGATGAGTGTTAAATTTTGGAATGGAGTGATCATGTGTTTGAAAGTTTTTGGACCGTTGGTTAAGGTACTTCGACTTGTGGATGGAGATAAGAAGCCTACAATGGGATTTTTGCATGGAGAGTTGATTGAAGCTAAGAAAGAGATAGAAGTGGGACTGAAAAACATGGAGAGAAATATAAGACCAGTCTTTGATATCATTGATGAAAGGACTAGAGGTCGACTGGATAACCCTTTGCACTTGACAGGTTATCTCTTAAACCCATATTACTTCTACAAGGATCTAGACAACTTGTACACTAGTGACCTACGCAATGCAACTTTTAAATGTGTGGAAGCTTTTTTTCCAAATGATCTTACTACACAATGTCATGTCATCAATTACGAATTGGCGATATACAAAAGCAAAGAAGATAATTTTGGAAAACCTTGGGCCATTTTAGGATGCGAGAAGAAAGATTATGATCCCGGTATACTCTTAGTTTTTCTTTTCAAATTTACATTCATGGGCCATTTTAGTTTGATGAATTTTTGTTCATTTAACATTGGTTTTAACTTTTAAATTTTAGTTTATTGGTGGGAGACCTATGGAGGTGCAGTTCCTAACTTAGAAAGAATGGCCAAGAAGATTTTGTCTTTGACTACAAGTTCATATGGATGTGAGCGAAATTGGAGTGCATTTGAAGGGGTTAGAGTTTATAATTACGTTATAAGTTCTAAACTTGTAATTGGTTTAATTTTAAATATTTTACATATAGTTTATATTTTTATTGGTTTGATTAACATGAAGGTACATACAAAGAAACGAAACAGACTCGATGTAGCTGGAATGAACAATCTTGTCTTTGTCCAATTTAATGCAAGATTGATGAGCAAAAGGAAAAAGCAAAAGGAGCAGAATATTGACATGTTACTTTCTAATCATGCTATGGATGCTCAAGCATGGATTGTTGATGGGTTTGTTGAAGATGGAGGGGACTTGGCTATAGAATCTGAACTTGGTGAGGAAGAATTAGTTAGAAGAGATGATATGAATGAAAGAGATGATATGAATGAAGTTAGAGAACTTTATGAAGAAGATTTCGTATCTGATGAGGAAGAACTTCCTAATATTGATTTTGAATCCGATGACGACCACGTTCTAGAACCACATGGAGAAGAGGAACATGAGGATTAGAGTTTAGTTGTTATTTATGTGGCACTTCGGCTATAAGCCTATCACATTGGTTTTTTCTTTTATTTGACTTTGATTTTTGACTATGTTTTAAAACCATTTTTTATTACTTATTGGATTAATGTTTGAGATTAGTATTTAGTTATTTACTATTCATGTATTTTAGTTTTTATTGTATTTAGTGTAA
The DNA here is from genome assembly GCA_963922655.1 of Cardamine chenopodiifolia. Lineage (NCBI taxonomy): Eukaryota > Viridiplantae > Streptophyta > Magnoliopsida > Brassicales > Brassicaceae > Cardamine > Cardamine chenopodiifolia. The sequence continues at coordinate 3,229,083 of OZ000464.1, forward strand.
CATTATTTTAAAATGCATGATGGTGAATGATATCATAAAAATTCATATAAATGACATAAACTTTTGATTCATATGTATATATATATATATAAATAATGATATATACATATTATATATATATATATATATTAATAGAAAATATTCACCGTATAATTTCTGTATAAACAGTCGTATATACGTCTATACACTATACAGTGTTTCGCCGTACGTCTAACGTATAGCATATTTTAGAACATTGATCTTAGGATATAAATTAGGGAGTAAATCATGAGAGTAAATCAAGGATGAAAACCAGTCGACATTGACTTGGTTGGAATATTGATTTAAATATAGTTTAAACAGTCAGATTAAATTTGACCCTCAGTCAAACTTATAATGTCTATGTACATTTATAATATTTATAATCGTTTATAAGCCTATTGGGTTTTATAAACTTTAATAAAATTTATAAGGTTTTTAAGGTACTTACTTTGAATTTTCAATTCTTATTCAAACTGACGTCAATTTTGACAAGTGAGTACGATAAGTTATAGTGCTCATTGACGAAACCATTTGTCTAAAATTGGGTTCCAACAGCAATATTCACAGTATAAGAATACTACACACATAGCTTTGAAGTGTTTTTCGAAATCTAATATCTTCACCCAAATGCTTTAATATGATTAGATGTGGAAATGTTAACCGAAGATCTACAAAGTTCTTAAAAACTAATTACAGAAGAAGAAGAAAACGGAGATTTCTCAATATGCTAAGAAAGTTTAAAGAAGTAAAACAACATCAACACTTTATTTTGCGCCCACAAATTTTGTTTTTAATATATTTCAAATTGGTTATACTACACAATAAATTATCCTTATTGTAACAAGAATTATTTTCATATTAATAACACCTTTTGAATAATAATAAAATTAGTTTTAAAAGAAATAACTATAAATTTTCAAATAATGTGTAACTTCAAATATTAACTTAATGGTGAATGTTTTAAGTATTTAATGGTGAATGATTAATACTATTTAAGTATTTATAGAGAAATATAATATATAAAATAGTTAGATTATACAAAAAATATATAATAAAAATGTAAAAAAAAATTTACATATATTTTTATATCAGATATCCATCAAACAATACATATTGAGAAAGAAAACAATACATATTTAACGGTTTTTGATTTTATAAAAAATTAAACAATTTTGGAAACCGATTGAAATACAGTTTGATATGGTTTGATTTTCTTCGGTTTATGGTTTTAACAGTTTTAACCTTAATTAATTAGATTCGATTTTTGTAAATTATTTCATGATTGTATGATTTAAATGGCTTACAACAAGTTCATGTTTTAAATAGTCTAAATTTGAAAGTTTGTGATTTTATTGACATTTTTTCTTTTTCAAAACGACGTCGTTTTGTAACTAACGAACAATAGTTAACGTCCGTTAGTTGATCTGTTATCGGATTTAACGTCGTGTTTTGTTTGGCCGAATCAACGAAAATTTATATCTCAAAACATTAATCAATGCAAATTCATAATTTAAATGGCTTATAATAAATTTCGTGTTTTAAATGGGCTAAATAAGTAGGTTCGTGATTTTTCCCTTTTATAAATACCATGGTTACCGATATAAATCTCAACTTGGTAAAAAGACTCGATTCAATATTTAAATCGTTATAAAAGCAATGAGCATTGACCAGAAAATGAGAAGAAAAAAATCCGAAAAAGGTTTTTTTTTTTCTTGTGATCAGAAAGGGTTTAAATTACAGAAACGCGAAAAACTCTTAAACTTTGCTTTTCTTTTTCGCCAATTTGCTAAAATCTCTATTCTTCTTTCGTTCTCCTTCGCCGCCACGAACCCTAGAGAGATTGAGAGGGACATTGAACGGGTAAAGGAGTTAACTTTTATTTTATTTTTGCTTGAATCTGAAAATTTGGATTTCGTAGAAGTCTTTAGATTCATGGCTTTGTTAGGGCTTCTGAGACGTTTTTGATCCTCGATGAATTTTCTCTTTAATTAAACTTCAAGTTTTATATTTCGATTTCTCATATGGGATTTGTAAATGTTGGGTCTTTGGGATGGTAAAGTTGTGATCTTTAATTATTTTTCTGCCAATCAAATTGCAAATATGATCTCAATTTGTAGTATTCTGGGTTTCAAATTTGTATACTTTAGGGTTAATGGAAGATCAATCTATCAACCAGTGCTCAAGTAGCAACAATGCAACGGAATCAACAACGCTTGAGCTTAACATCAGGACGTTAGACTCACAGATGTATACATTTCAAGTGAACAAGAATGTGAGAAATCATCTTCTTCTTCGCCTGTGTATTTCACTTAAAGCATACTATGCTTTATATTTGATACTATTTTGGGGTTTTGACTTGTTTCAGGAGACGGTTTTGCTATTCAAGGAGAAGATAGCTAGTGAGGTAGGGGTGCCAGTTGGTCAACAGAGGCTTATTTTCAGAGGAAGGGTTTTGAAAGATGATCACCCTCTCTCGGAGTATCGTATCCTTTATTAATTTGTTGAATGTTATGTTATAGTGCATACTTTCCAAATTTGTATGAAGTCTGGGATTTAATTGCTCGATTGAGTGCATCTCTGCTTTATAACGGATCCTTGGCAATTTTGTATACGCATTAGAAGAAAGGCTACTCCATTTAAAGATAAATATTGCAAGTATTACCTAAAATATTTTTCCCCTGTATGCATACGGTTGATTTATATAGTCAAAAGGACAGTTCTAAAATATTGTGCTCATGAATACCTTGTAATTTGCGCTGTAATCCCTGAAAAATATAAGCTTAGATTTAGTTTCTGTTCTGTCGTTTCCTTCCACTGCTTGTTTACTTCAGTAAAGTTAAATACTTGACATCGTCTTAGATTTGGAAAATGGCCATACTTTACATTTGGTTGTGAGGCAGCCAGTAGAATCAGTGCCTTCATCTGGTACACCTACAGAAGGGGCAACACCAAATGATGGTAATTCATATGAGTTTTGAGGAGCTGTTAACACAACTGTTGTCTGGTGTCTAGGAAATTAATTTTGACTTATTTTTTAATTCAACAGAAAATGGTACAAATGGTGGACCATCTCGAAGTGGAAGACACATCTCCCATAGCGTAGTTCTTGGGAGTTTTAATGTTGGAGATCAGACAGAAGGAATTGTTCCAGATCTTAGCCTGGTAATCCTTAAGGATTTGTGATATTAGCTGTCTTTTGGGGAATATATTGTTTGTCCTATGGGATTGTTTGATTGGGGTTTTGGAGCAATGAGTAAGACGTTGCTGACCCGCTTTTACTTTTGCTTTGCTTAGGTCATTGGAGCAGTTCTAAATTCTTTTGGTGTTGGTGGACAGCATCTTACAAATACTGGAACTAGTGGCACACAATCCTCTATCCCCGTGAGCTTCTTTTCTTCACTCTCTACTTGGAATTTAGTTTTTATAAGTGTCTAGTCTCCCATTTTCTTTGATTTGCTAAATTTGTTTTATCTTACTTGTGGAAAGATTTCTGGAAAGTTTATTTATATTAATGATTGTTGCGGATCAGGTGTTGTTACCTTTTGATATGTTATGTTTCATTAGATTTAGTTGATATTGTCATGCACTATTGTGTGTTTCTAAATTCAATGTTGCATGCAATTTTTGCTTCCCCTAGTCGAATTTGTCTGGTCATGCTCCTCCTGGAAATACGTCTGATGGAGCGCCTGGAATTGGTGGTCAAAGCCAAGCTGCAGGTTATTCACAACCCAGGCAAGCATTTCCTGGTGCACCATTGCAAGTATCGATTCCTCATGTAGTTCAGATTCCGGTTACAGCAGCTACAGCAATTCCTATTCCTTCATTTCAAATGGTAGTTCTTAGCCATGTATTATTTTGATCTTGAGTCTAAAGCTTTAATCTTGTTATTTTAAAGTCCATCTTTCTGATTTTGTAGCCTATCCCGGATTCTTTAGACACTATTTTGGAGTTCATTAATCGGATGGAGCAGGCATTATCACAAAATGGTATTTATCTAAGTTTTATTGTCATATTGAATAATAACTCATCAACAAATTAATTGGATTTCCTTCAGGAAATCAGCCAGATAACTCTTCTGCAACATCAGGAGACCGGCCAAGGCAAGAGTTGCCTCGAAATAGACGAGGTGCATCAACACCTGAAGGACTCTCTGTTGTCCTGAGGAATGTACAGCATTTACTGAGCGGTCCAGCTGTCTCTTCTTTATCGGTACACACCTCCAGACTGTATTTCAATTGATTCCATTCTTTCTCTATAGATTGACTGCTATTATTTCTGGCTTTTGTTATTGGCAAATTGCTAAGTATGTGCTTTGCATGCCTTGTCATCTAATTATGTGCTGTTTGTAATTTGCAACAACATTGTTGTAGCATATTGCAGGATGTCTGGAGCAGGATGGATCCTCTTCTGATCTTACTCTCAGGGCACAAATTCAGACAGAGGCAGTGCAAGTAGGTCTTGCCATGCAACATTTAGGGGCCCTCCTACTGGAGCTTGGGCGCACGATTTTGACATTGAGAATGTCACACACTCCGGTTCGTGTTTGGTCATTTCCTTTTGTGACTGTTCCTCTTTTTCATGACATGCGGCTCACAAGCAGTGTGATCTATAGGAATTATCTTATGTGAATGCTGGGCCTGCTGTTTATATATCTCCGTCTGGACCGAATCCTATTATGGTTCAGGTAAGCTTCTTGTCTATCTATTTTTCTAAACTAATTAATACTTTTTTGTAATTTTGTACCTGTTCTTGTCAGCCTTTTCCTCATCAAACCAGCTCTCTCTTTAGTGGTGCGACTGCCTCATCAAATCCATTAACTGGACCAGTTGGTTTAGGAACTGCCTCAAGGCACATTAACATTCACATACATGCTGGTGGGTGAAGTTACCTTCTTTTTTTCCATTGGACCTATCTGCACAGTTCTTCTCGAAGTTTAATTCTTAATTACCAATTTACCAGGTACATCACCTTCACCTATGGTGTCATCAGTTGGAAACCAGCAAACCAATGGAGGAGGAGGGCAACGAGACCGTGGCAGGAATCCAAGTTCAGTTCGCGGACTCCCCGTGAGAAACATAATTGCTGCTGCTGTTCCATCACCCTCTACTGGTGAGAATTTTTCTGCTGGGGTTCAACCTGGTTTGGATGTTTCAGTTTCCGAACTTAATGCAAGGATTAGAGAAATCGTAAACAATATGCAAGGAAGACACCAGACTCCATCGGGTATGTTGTCTGCTGACTAAATTTTTACATTGTGGATGAAATGTTTTCAAGCTCTTTTTCACGTATTAATTAGGAACAGAATCTCTCGAGCGGGATATGTCTATTGGCCATGGTGTTGCCAGTGCTATGCATGAGCAGCCTACTAACATTGCAGCTACTTGCACACCTGAGTCGTCAAGTGCTTCACTGCATGGCTTACCATCTGAGAGGAGTAACTCAATGGTTGGTCTTCTCTGCAATCTGAGGATTCTTTATTTCTTGTTCAGTAGGTTTTTGCCTATCACTAATGTATGGTTTTTCAACTAGTGTCAAAGTGATAAAGAACTTGGTGAAGATTTAGAGCATCCAGCCTGTGCAAGAGACATCTCTTGTACTACAGGACAATCTTCAGCTCCGGTTGAAGCATCCACAAGCAATGGGGAAGATGCTACTGGTAATGCTGAATCAAACAAGAAGGCTACTCCAGAGTTAGCTACAGCTACCCCACTTGGATTGGGGCTTGGGGGCTTGGACGGTAAGGTAATGAATGAGTTTAACATAAATGGCAAACTTCTATCACTTGTTTTTCATTGCATAGCATATCCACAATAAATGTAGTCTGTGGTTCCAAATCCTTACATTAATATATGTATATATATATATATATATATATTTTGTATATATATATATATATATATATATTTTCTGTTAAAGAGACGAAGCAAGCAGCCCAAAGCATTAGGGAAGAATGACGATAGTGGGACTTCTGCTTCATCTGAAGGTGTGAAACAGAGCAGTGGGACCACTGGCCAGCAGCTTTTGCAGTCTCTCTTTTCTGGTAGTTCTCACACAGATGAGACTGGTCTGAGACGTGGGCAAGGTTCAGATGATCGGGTAGATGTCTCAAGTGCTATGTCTCAGGTCTTGGAGACCCCTGTATTGGATGGATTGCTAGCAGGGGTATCTCGACAAGCTGGTGTTAATTCACCAAATATGCTAAGAAATATGCTGCAGCAGTTTACCCAGAACCCGCAGATCATGAACACGGTCCAACAAATTGCTCAACATGTGGATGGGCAAGAGATAGAGAGTATGATGTCAGGCGGAGCTCAGGGTGAGGGCTGTGGTTTTGATTTTTCTAGAATGGTCCAGCAAATGATGCCTCTGGTCTCCCGTGCTTTTAGCCAAGGAGGGCCAGCATCTATGCCCACAAGACAACAGCTTGGTGATCATCAACCTTCTCAGGTACATCTATGGGTGATTTCGTTTTAGTTTTGATTTGGGTTTTTGGACTTTTTCGTTTGTTTTTTAAAACAGTGGATCGAAGAAAAACTGAATCTAGTATGTTTTGAGTGTTATGTTTGGTTCGGATTTTCGTCAAACATATATTTTTCTTCAAAGGAAATTAAGTTTCGGTTCAGATTTTGTTTTGTTTTTTCGGTTGTAGTAAGAAATTCCGCTTTGAACTTAGGATTGGGGCTTTGAAATTCTGCTTTGAACTTAGGATTGGTTGTACAAGAACCTCGAGAACAACATTGCCTCTTCCTCCATCGCGTGTAATGATTGTCTTTTTTCTGGTCAATGTAGGTAAAGGTTCATTCCATGGCACAAATGATTGAGGACGCTGATCCACCAGAGGATGTCTTCCGTGCAATGGTTGAAAATGCTGCGATGAGCCAAGACGACCTTATTAACGAGCTTTGCTGTGATGAAGTTCTTTCTCAGGTAAGCATCAAATAAAAGACTAGCTTGTTTTATAACGAGAAAGTTCTTGTTATCAGACTTGTTGTATTTGGGTATTGCAGGAGTATGCGGAGTTGCTAAGGCGTGATATCGAAGGTCGGCTAAAAGATGATCAAGGTCCATAAGCTATTTGGCAGAATTTGTTCCATTAAATATCAGATGTTTTTAAGTATCTTCACTTTGTATCAAAAAATTTAGGGTTTGTGAAGTGAACGTAACCAACCGTAGTTGATATGGTCTCTAAAGGGCCGATTGAATTTGATATTACATCTTTAGCCACTTCTCTCAATGGTTAACAATTGGAAAGGAATAGTTTTTTTTTATATTAACTTGCAGCTTTGGTTTTGATCGAGTCTCGAGACGGTCTTGGAATCAACTGAGAGTTTTAAAGTCTTGTGTGGTGAAACAAATTTTAACCAATAAAAGCAAGCGTTCGGATCGTGTGGTGAAACAAATTTTAACCAATAAAAGCAAGCGTTCGGATCGCTCAAGAAACATAGTTTGTTTGATTTTACTACTCAAGAAACATGGTTTTGTTTGGTTTTACTGTTTGTCTGCAGAACTTTTGGAGTGTACAAGAAACTATATGCCAATAATGTATTTATGGTGGTCTTAAGTTTTTTTTTTTTTAAGTAAAAAACGAGAGATTTTTTTTTGAGACAAATACTCTTTGTCTTTGGGACATATGTTAATATTTTAAGGGAGTGTAGTAAACGATCTTCATATCCATCGACGAATAACCAGAAATTGGAGGATTCTTATGAAGCAAAGTTCGATAAAGTTGCAACAGAGCTATAAGAATCGAAAAGAATAATTGACGTGAGATTAGGTTTATGAATTCACAGTTTACAGCGATGGACTTGCGATTAAGTTCAATTGAAGATCTCTTGAAGCAAATAGCGAAAGGAAAACTCGCCACAACATGATGTGGTTGCGTGTTCAATGTCGACATGGATCATCCTAATCTTACGATAAAGAACTCGAATTCTATTAATCTTAATAGCGAATAGAATGAAGAAGCGCTAAATAGTTGTTGTAGGAGAGATAATTGAGATAGTTTGATTAGGAAGGTTGAAATACCTGTATTTTATGGCGTTAACGCCTTTGGTTAGATTGCTCGAGTAGAACAGTTCATTAAGATTGGCAAATATAACAATGAAGAGAAGTTGAAAATTGTATTATTGTGTTTAGATGGGGATGTTTGCGTTGGTAAAATTGGTAGACAATTGGCTTCTAGCTATGAATTAGATGGATTTTAAGATGAAACTCTTGACTAGCTTTGGGGAAGCTAGCATTGGTTCTTCTACTCATTTAAACAACTTGGATCAGTCTTGGAATATGTTCATGATTTTGAAGACTTATCATCCCAAGTAAAGAACTTAGATGATAAAAACTTGGAATGCATATTTTTGATTGGTCTCAAGCTGTTCCACCAGTAGTAGTGGAAGCTCTAGTAGGAAAATTGATCTAATCTGTTTTTATACCTTTCCAACCCTGGTTTTAAAGTCTTTTAGTAAGTATTTATATGATTTTAGTTAGTTCATGGTGTTTTTAGAGTATTTGGAGTGTCAAAAAGTCTTTCGAGGTTTTTAAGACAAAAGAACACAAAATAGAGAAAAACGAGTTGTTGGATAGTTTCTAAGCCACATGAGCCACCTTTCATTCGAAAGTTGTTTGAAGACGATTCACCGGTGCGATTGAAAGTTATGCTGGTTTTAGTGAAGACATATCCTGCAAAGTCAATCTGGCCGCGCATAAAGAAGCTTCAACCGCGGCTAATCACATCCTCTTCTCGTCTAGCCATTGTGAAATCAAGGTGAACTGCCTTCTTGCCATGCTTCGAGCTCACACAACCGCGGCTATCACTTTCTAGACAAGACAAGACCCAATTCCAGCCCATTCGACGCTTTAACTCTTACTTCGACTTGGAAAAGCCTCAACCGATATGAGAAACTTTAAGACCTAAAAAATACGCATCTTCCTTAGGGTTCTTACATAGAGAACACACAACTTTATAGCCACATGCCTCCTTTATTCCAGCAACTTTTATTCACCAGATTTCATTGTTTTATAGTTCTTGTTGATTCTGTGAGAATATCTACTCCTTTTGTACCATCTAAAGAAGATTTTTAACCCAATATCTCTTATTATCAATTTATTTTTGTAAAATTTGCCTACAATAATCTTACTTTTTAATTTAATTACTAAACTAATCTCAAAATAAAAACTTACTAGAGTAACCTTACTTTTTTGTTAAAATACAAAAAATCCAATACTAAATATACTATTAACAAAATTGTCATTTTACATTGAAATTTTTTAAAAAAATTAATAAATTAAAAAAATTAAAAAATTTAAAAAAATCAGATTTTACTAAAATCAAAATCATCACATCCAACCCTCAAAACCCTAACTTCTTCTACAATCAAAACATCAACACAACCACCACTTTCTTCTTCTCTCCTCTCCTTTCTCGCCGTCACCAAATCCTCCGCAACTCCTCATCTTCCTCCGCCTCTCCTTCTCCTTCCCCTCCTCCACCTCTTCCCGATGGTGATTACTTCGTCACTACCTTCTGTGCCCTAGCCACCGATAACATCTGGTCTCTTGATGCGCCTCTCTATGACGCTTGTTGTGTGTTGCATAATCTATGTCAGATTGCTAGATGAGTTTTACAAGCTCTTTCAGGTCTGGAGTGGCATCCTCGTATACCAAATGTGCAAAATCACTTTATTTATGACGACTTGCCACAATTTTTTATGGCTCCTTATGAAGATTGTCGGGAGCCTCCGTGGTTGCACTTGCTCAACAAGTATATTCACCTCGATTCATTTTGCTTTTGGTATAATTTCAGTTTCTATTATGTTAGACTGATTGAAAATGTGATGTTGATTCTTTGTGGTTTTCCTCAGATTTGATATAAATGGTCTAGGGTCTTGTTTAAAGCGTTACTCTGATCTTAGTCATTTCAAAAGAGCATCAAGAACTTCACAAACTAAGGTTTTCTTTTTGGAGATTAAATCAGTTAAACCATATTTTTCAGAGTTGCTTCTTCTACTTAATGATTGTTTTGCTTCCTAAACTTATATTCACGAAGCAGAAGAAGAGGTCTTTACAAAGGAATCAAGATATATCAAGTCTTGCCTCTATGGCTAACCAGAGTGGCAGGTAAAATAAATTTGACTTGACATTGTTGAGATGTGTTTGATATATGACTCAGAACATGAAAATTTACTTAGGAAGACTTTTACTTCTTTAAGCTCAGTGGACAAACCTGTTGCTCTAAAACCACCTCAACGATTAAAACTGAGTCGAAATCCGACTTCCAAGATCGGATTTAAAGAACATCATGTGGTTGAAGTAATGGAGACTAACTTTTCAAGGATGCTAAACCGGTATCAAGACTTAAAGAACATCATGTGGTTGAAGCGGTCCAAGATATCAAACCGAGGGAAATGAAAATGGACAGTGAAGATGAAAACTGAAAGTGAAGGGGACAATTTTGTTGATGCACTTTATACCATTGATTCAGAATCTGAAAATGTCAAGTGTTCCAAATCACTGAAGAGGTGCAGAAGAAAATTTCTAATGAGATTAAAGAAGAAAGGTTGGAAACAGAAAAGATTTCTAACAACTTTAATGATGATGAGACAATATGTGCAGCTGCATCAGACCTACATTTATCATCACCAGTGAATAAATCTGATGAACTGACTCATCACGATCCATGGCACTCATAGTAATGGCTTATCAAATCCTTTGTATGATATTGTCGTTCACTTTACATTTGTATCTTCAACAACAAACAAGTAGGTTCTGAAAATAAAATAATTATGGAGTATGTTATGTAAGAATCTCTCAAGAATTAACGTCAATCACCTTAGTTTAGTGTTTTCTGTTTAACCGTGTTTGAATAACAACATGGGATTAGGATATAATTTCTTTTAAAACCTTTAATTTATAGTAAAACGGATAAGAAAAGGTTTGATGTTAGCTGAATTAATTGTTATACCTTGTTGAATCAAATCGGAATTATAGGGACTGAATTAAATATGAAGGGTTGAAAAACAAACTACTTATATTTAAAAATGAACACAACAAAAACGTATATACCAGAGAAGCTACGTTTGCACCAATTGATGATACCGGATGATCCCATTTAGTGTTCTTGGTGTTCGAACGTGGCCAACAAATTGAATGAAACTCATAGACCATAACCATGTGGATTGCGAGAAACTAGAGTTTTGAAGTAAGAAGAATAACACGTCTATACTAACTATTCACGTGACGTAGTGTTGTACATTAGACGAAAGATAATAGGCCTTTGGTTTTTTCTTGTTATCACAGAGTTTTGCACAATGTCTAATATTCGTCAAATAACACCAAATAATATCAATCCCTTCAAATAAAACAATTCATCAAAATAATTATTCATACTAAATATGCGTAAAGAAGAAAATAAATTGGGTTTACGAAAAAGATTCATAAAACCATAATAATTAAGTCGAAAGAGCCATAGATTTTATTTTATTTTCCATTTTTCCTCAAGTTTCTGAAAACAAAGGTATATGTATCGCCCCTTTTGAATCATGTTCGAGCAAATATCGTTTGATGATGAATCATGTGCTAGCTCATCTGCTCATTGAGATATCTGGGTCGTTCAGAGTCTTGCATAATTCATTACTGTTGCGGCTAGTTTTAGGCTAGTTTTAGGCCTTGGTTCAAGGATCTAGTGTTTGAGATTAGACTCATTAGATGGTGTTTCATAGAGGATGTTGATACATTAAGAATATTATTACTTGCATATTCACAAACCTTAATGTAGTTAATGTAAAAGCTTGTAGAAATTCATCTTACTCTTGCATATGCAGCTTGGTGTTGAGATTGTGCTTTTTGATAGTTGACTTTGTTGTCATCTGATAAGTTGAATTAGATAGATCTTCTGTTTTGAATTGTGAATCTCAATGTGTTCTGTATAACTTTAAAACCATCAAAACATGAGTTTTTGTCTTGTTAGGTGCTCTAAGACATCTTCCTATAGTAATGTTGAATTATTATGTTTTTCATTGTAACCCACATCGACATTGATGATAACTCGGGTTGTGCCTCCTCTAAGATCAGAGTCCATTTAGAAACAATCATAGAGATTTCACAAATGTTTCACATGTCTCGACGTAGAACTCGAGTTCGAGCATTTGAGTTTCAAATTCTAAACTTGATAGTCGTTTCATTTACCACATAAACATCTTTTTTTATGCTTTTGTCTCTTAGATTCCAAATTTTATTGACAAACAATCCTTATAAATCTTATATGAACTCAGAATAGTCCCCTCCTTTTCCCTTTCGCGAACACCACAACCACTAACGCCACCCTCCATCAGTCCTCTTGCCTCCAAAACCTCCTCTCCAGCCATGCCTGGCGACGAAGATTAGTAGATTCGCATATCCCTTCAATCGCACTCTCTATCGTCCTAACTAAAGCTCCAAAAAAATCCTCAACTTAAAACTCTATTCATATGCCACTAACAAACTAATTCATTAAATTAAATTTTATATCTTTCATCGATCTATTTTATCTCTGAAACATTTAAAAAATAATTTTTATAGCTATCAACTTTTCCACTATTTCTCCATCTTCTTTCCTCGGCTTCTTCACGATTTGTGCTTGCCGGAAATAAAAAGTTTGACTCAACGTTACACACTCACCGACGCCGTCGTCTTTTTGCCGTTGTTCACTTTGGTCATTGTGCATCCTCGTCGTCTCTCTCCTTCACAGTTGTTTACGTTCATCTTCATCGTCACTCACTTTCCACTTATGAATTGATGGTCTCAATTTTCAGATCCAACGGTTGACAAGACAGTTCTATCTTTCCACCAGCATTAGAGATGGAATCAGATGAGGGATTTGGTTCTTAGAGGATGGAGAAGGTTAGATCTACAGAACTTTAGGTGTACTTATGTTTGGGAAAATTACTAATATGAATTTAGAAAACTGCCAATCTCTTTACTATTCTCATAATTTCAATTCTGATTTTCATTCATAATTTTGTAAATGGAAGTTGTTTGCTCGTTGATTAAACCTTTAAATAAGTAATTAGTCTAGTAGATGGATCTGTTGCTATGCGTCACAAAAATTGCTTACGGTTGATTCTAATAAGCTTGTCGGTTGTGGAGGTGGTGAGCTCAGGAGTGAATCCTCTTTCAACGTGTTATTTATTACGTCATTGTGATTGATGATGATGAAATGGTAATCAAAGTCGTTGTGATTGTAAGGAATGTGATCTGAAATAGAGACCAGAGGTAAAAAAGTGATCTATTTGTGTCTTGTAATTCTAATTACTATAGAGAATGTGATTGTGTAGAAAAGGGGGAAAGTGGAACAACGTGTACAAGTTAAGTTTCTAGCGGGTGAGGTTTTAGAATGGTTTTTTAGTTTGTGTGAGTTACACACATATGATTTTCACTATTCACTTGGAGAACTCTTGTGGAAGCTTCTTTTATATTTTTTTTCTTCTTCTTGTTGGATGATCTCGCCTATGGCAACGAGATTCTATAACTATAACTGATGAGTGATGACTCCAGAAAGGGTAAGAGCTTGGAACTATTAACTTTTCTCTCTGTCTCTTTCTCTCTTATGATACTTTTTTAATCCTACTTTTTGTGCACATATCTGGAAATCTATGCTGATCTGCTGAAAAAGAAATACGAAATTGAGGACCAGCTAGTGGTAATTTGCAGAAATCTTGTGAACAAAAGGGGAAAATGGAACAATGTGTAATAGTTAAATTTGATCGGATTAAAGAAGGTTACTTAGACTGGATTAAAGAAGAGATTGAGAAAGATGGATGCTACTTAGACCGGACTAAAGAAGGTTATGTGTTTGGAGGGTTTCTTGAGAATTTGTTAAGAGATAGATCGCGTAATGGGTTCATAGAAAAGGAGAAGAAGGAGAATGCTGTTCATGGTAAGTCTATAGTGTTAGTTACTTGTGGTGCTTTATGGATTTTAAGATAAATCTTTTCATGGTTCTTTTTCTTGGTGATATATAATGGGAATGATCATGAATTTGAATCCTATCTTTATTTGTGATTGCCTTATTGAGTAATTTCAGATTTAAGGATTTGGTGGTATGATGTGCTTTAAGATACGTAAAATGACGAAATTTATGTGACTTTAGAAAGGAAAATGTAAAAATTGGGCAAGTAGATTTATTTTCGAGAGCTGATACTTGGTAGGTTTGGGAGAGTTACTGCTTATTACTTCTTATAATGACTTTTTTTTGTTGCAGTTGTTCATACTCCTGATTTCGTCTGTTAACCTTTGCAGTGAACAAGGGGTTGTTAAGTAAACAGAGACAAGGGTCTTATGAAGCAAGAATGTGCTTTGTGTCGTTTCAGAAGAAATGCTGCTGCTGCTGCTGTTGGCACTGATCTGAAATTAGAAACATGCCTGGTAAATATATGATGGGGAAATTGGAAAAGAGGGTAGTTTCTAAGTTTTTATTTGTCATTTAGGTAGTTTTTGAGGTAGTTTGTGTATTGGGTAGTTTTCACTGTTACAAGACTTTGATGTCCTTGTTTTTTCTCTTTTTAACATCTATGCTATCTGAAGATAAATTAAAAAAATTCTCTCTCTTCGTATCTTCTTCCTCTTCTGCCCTTTCATCTTCCTCTTCTTCGTTCTCTTCTCTTATTTTCCTTTTTTAAAATCAAACAGATATTAACATCAAGTTTTTGTCTAATTTAGAATCCGATCCCCAAGTGTTTGCGATGGTTGAAGAAGCAGCTTCAGCATCTAAAGCTTCGATGACGACGGAGGTAATCAAGACTCAATCGAAACCACCCTCGAATCTGCTGTTCAGGATGGAACTGAATCGACTTGCAACAACAAGATTTTGCTGAAGCCATGGGTAAAACTCAATCAATGGTTTCGGGTTTCAAATCTTTCTGATTCATCTCATGAGCTTTACAATGTAGTTTTTGGTAGAATGATTTAATCATGGTTCTGGGTTTTAGTGAGATTAAATTGTGTTTTTTCTTGACTATACGTTTGATTCTTAATAGTGAGATTCAATTAAAAAGGTCTATATGTTTCAATTGTGAGATTCAATGATGTTAATTGTGTTTTTTTTTGTTGACTACCAATTAGAAGGTCTTTTTAGCAAAGGACGCAACCGAGTACAAGAACAGAGTCTCCCTCAGTGCTTACAACTTGAGCATTACCCATGGAAGAGCAGCTATTGTGAAGGCGGCTGCTTCTGGTGTGGATGAGACTGAGCCCGAGAGCAATGAGGAGCAAAATACTTTTGTTGCTGCTGATGTTCTAGTGAATAAACTACCATGGGAATCTAAAGAATCTAAAGAGAAAATGATGTTTGAACAGAGGATGAAGATGGCCCAGAAGGTGAGACTATGCAGAGAACGTTTGCTGTGTAAGTGTAAGATGAGGAAGAAGGGTCGATGGCCACCTTCTAAGATGAAGCTCAAGAATGTCTAAGAGACTTGAGCTATTTACTGCTTTTCTGATTCATTTTTTAATGAATGTTCTTATTGGTTTTCAAAGACCATGTAATGGCTTCTCAAATGCAACCATTGCATTTTGTGTTTAACCTCAAGCTGAGTTCTTTAAAAGACCAATTCATGAAGGACCTATGCAGTATATTGAAACTTGGAAGATGTACCTGAGCAAGAACAAACGCGTTGTCACAAGTTTGGTGTCCGAGAGAAGTGATAGAAGACTGTTTCAGGAAATGGTGAAGCGATTCTTGAGTAGTGCTTCCTAATAAAGGCCCAAGTAGGAAGGAATCGGCCACGTCAACAGAGAAGGAGATTGCAAAGACGATTAGGATTTTCAGCTTCAGCCGCACGCAAGGGTCTCTTCGAGAATGTCGGCGCCGGAGAAAACAGATCATCCTCCTCTAAAGATCCAAGTTCTTCAGTTATTGAAAAGAAAGCATCATGGAACACGCAAGGGTCTCTTCGAGAATGTCAGCGCCGGAGAAGAAAACGGATCATCCTCCTCTAAAGATCCATGTTCTTCAGTTATTGAAAAGAAAGCATCATGTGTGAGTGTTCATAGTATCAAACCATCGTTAACTCAGCATACAGTCGAAGTCGGAGTAGTTGATGGATCAAAATTGGTAAAGATTCCAGATGATGTTATTCAAAACTCAGTGCCTTTGTGGAAGGATTTCCTCGAAGGGCAATATCTTGCCCCAACGCCTCACATAGCGAAGATCCATGTCATAGTCAACAAGATATGGCCACTGGGTAATCGTAATATTCGTATCGATGTGTTTACGTTGAACTCCACCACAGTAAAGTTCATATATGTATAATATTGTGGATATTCCCATTATAATATCCAAATCGTCCCCGATCGTTAAAGAGGACAAAGAGGAGGAGATCAAAATGACGTCGATGTGGATTAGCACGAAAAATGTTCCTCATAAAATAATTTCTTGGAAAGGTTTGAATTTCTTAGGTAGTGCAACTGGAAAGCCAGTAAGACTCCATCCGGAAACAAAGCTATTTTCAAATTTTGAAGAAGCAATGTGTTTGTAGAGGCTAACATTATAAAGTAGTTTCCACAAAAACATCATTTTAAATCAGCTAATTGGGAGGTTGAGTTTGTTTACATGTGGTTGCCTCCTCGTTGTACACTATGCTCAAAATGGGGACATTTATTAAAGGAATGCAATGGGAAAGGAGGAGAAAAGTATGTAAAGTTTTTGACAAGAGGTTTCTCAAAATACACATGTGAGAAGAGACAATACCAAAGCGGTCGAAGCAGAGGTTACTTCAGAGCAAGATGATGTCGTGGGAAAAGTTGTTGTAGGAAAAGATGTTGTTGATGTAGGAAAAGAGGATGGTGAGGAAATCCAAGCATCTGAAACTGGTGTGGAACTCAGGTTGTTGGAACTCAGGTTGTTGTTACACAAGAGGAGGCTGTAGTGTTTTCACAAACATTGGAAAACTACGAGGAAAGGGTTAACGGAAGTGCGCCGGAGAAAGTAGATACAAAGGATGGCTAGTCTAAAGTTTTTCCAAGAAAATCGGGAAGACTTGGAGTCGCGAAGGGTAGATTATCTGACTCCATTGTATCTCCCTCTAGGTTTCTAGTTCTTACTGAAAATGAAAACACAAAAATTGATACTTTGAACGAATCAGAGGATGAAGAGAAGGATGAAGAACATAAATGTAAATCAGAGTTGAATACATTAGTAGTGGAAAATAAAGATGAAACAGAGATGGAAATGCTAGACAAGGATGATGAGAAGGAGGAAGGATATATTTGTCAACTAGAGAAGTATGGGAAAAAAGTTCAACGGGGTGAAGCTTCTACTCGATTAATCTTACCTCGTCAATAAAAAAACTTGAATAAGTATAGCGCATACACATACACCATTAGCACAAGGGTGACATACCAGAGTGCTATGGGTAAAAAGAAATCCAAGAAAATGTAAGTATGTCGGGATTCTTTTGGAATATTTGAGGATTAAACAAATCAACAAAAAAATTTGTAGTAAAGAATTGGGTAAATAGTAATGGTTTTCAGTTTCGTTGTATTTTAGAGACGAAGGTTAAGGAAGGGAAAGCGAGCTGGATTGGTGATCAGATATTCACCGATTGGTCAATGTTAACGAATTCCAAGTTTAGTAGGTTGGGTCGTATCTGGGTCGTTTCGCGGCAGATGGTTAGACTAACACCATTTTTTAAGAGTGGTCAATTGATTACTTGTTCGGTGAAGTTAGATGATAGTGAAGAGGAGTTCTTTTGCTCTTTCATTTATGTTTCAAATTTCGTAGAGGAAGTAAAGGAGATTTGGAAAATTGTGATTTCAAATTCCAACTTATATTTAAAATTTTCTTCTATGTGCAGTTTTGGTTCCTAAAATCAAAAAAATCAAAGCAAGATAGAGAACATGTGGAACTTCAATGAAGAACAAGAAGAGAAACAGTTCAAGATTTTTTTTCAATCAACAACAAACTCCAAATATGGCAGATGGTTGAGAACATATATCATGACGAGGATGATGCTCTAAGGGAAGAACCATTGCTGATAACAACATCATTCCCATTGGAGCTTGATTGCATCGCAGTGGCAATCCTATTTGACATATGACTATCATATTTTTATTAAAATTATGAGTATTACGAAATAAATCGAGTACAATTTCAAAGTTTTACAAAGTTGAGTAGCATGATATTTTGTTTTAAATTTATCAGATTATATAAAATGATATTTAGTGTAAATGAAAAAGATTAAATATTGAATCATTTATTGAGAATGTTTCAAAATTAGAAATCTCAACTTTTTCATTTGAAATGTCTTCTTATTTCGGTGTACACAAACGTTAGGTGTACAAAGTGAGTGTACAAATAGTGGTCACCGACATGAGGTGTTTAGAGAGAGAAATGTACATCGGCAAAAGGTATATATTTTGAGGTGTACACCAAAGTAAAGTGTACAGAAAAAGAGGGAGGTGTACACCAATGTAAGGGTATAAAAGATTAGAGAGATGTACACTAACGTGAAGTGTTCAAAGAGAGAAGTGTACACCAATGAGGTATATAAAAAGAAATGTGTACACCAACTTGAACTTTAAAACTAGAGAAGTGAGGTGTACATAGAGAGAGGTGTAAACTACTGTGAGCTGTACACCAACTTGAAGTGTTCAAATAGAGAAGAGTATACCAACGTTAGGTATACATAGAGAGAGAGAGGTGTACACCAATGTGAAGTGTAAAAGGAGAGAAGTGTACACCAAATTAAAGTGTATAAAAAGAGTTGAGAATATGAAGATCATTTACACTCTTTGCATCTCATTCAAAAACAAATCACAAATCTTCCTCAAAATGTTATTATGCGGTTATGAGATGATCTTTGGTAAAAGCCTCAGCTTTTGTGAGGTATTACTGTGTGAATTTGCTTCATGAGTGACTTATTAACTTGGATCACTTGCTCTGCATGAATGGCTAATCGTGTGTTTCTTTTCTTTTCTTTCTGGTGGATCCCGAAATTTTTTTCATTTAGACATGTAAATAAGTATGCATTTGGATATTTTCTAAACTTCTTGTTTCTAAGTTACCGATCAAAACATATTTCAACTTTTGAAAGTCTTGCTAGTCCATTCACAAACCACTATATGAACATAATACTCGTAACCTAATTCTTTTTTCTATAACTTTTTAAACAAAAATAATACTATTAGAAAATAGTTATTCACAAAGTAAACCCTTGGAATCTAGATTCTCAGTAATGAGTTGAGTATGAAGAATGATTAAGCATGTTGGTTTAAAAGGCAAATGAACATAGACAATACATTACAACTTTGGTTACATAGTGAGTTTCAGCGGTGGAAATAACAACAAGGGGAACCACAATGGAGGAACATTCAAACCTAGATTCTGTTTTGGGAGTTAAATCAAATTCAATGACGGGCGTTAGTCACTCGACTAAGTTGTTAGTAGGGTCTGTTTTGGCGGAATCTAATCAAGTCCATTTAAATGCAGAGACAAGTAAAGTGGAGATAGGGATCTAAGTTCTCTTACCTCGTTCATCAAAGGTGGCACATAAATATTTCTCAAAGCCAAATTAGAAAGGTGGGGCGAGGGGGGGGGAAACTTTAAGCGGTATTGTAAAAAGGACAAAAAAACAATAATGTTGAGGTTCTCTTAGAACGTTCAAAGACTTAACAAATCTAAGAAGCATTCAGTGATGAGATACTTGATCTATTCAAATTCAATGGTTTTTGGAGGGTTGATAGAAACGAGAGTAAAGGAAAACAAGGCTGGCCATATCGCTAAAGCTGTCTTAGGCGATTGGTCGATGATTTCGAATTATGAGTATGATCCGTTGGGAAGATTCTGGGTTATGTGGAGCAAAAATGTGGCTTTAACATTGGTTTTCATCAGCTTATATCTTGCTTAATCAAGCTTGAGGAGTTAACGGAGGAATTCTAATGCACTTTTGTTTATGCCTCAAACTCAATGGAAGAGCATCATGAGTTATGACGAGACCTAAAAATTCATCAAGATTTAACTAAATTTCGGGGTACGAAACTGATTGTGTTGGAGACTTTCATGAAATGTTAGATTCGACTGAGCACTTCTGGTCTTCAACATCTCGTGTACTGCAACCAAGCATGCTTGAGTTCCAAGATGTTGTTCGACATTGTTCTTTGGTGGATTTTGCTTATCGTGGTCGTTTTACATGGTGTAACAAGTGGGAAAAAGGGTTAGTATGTAAGAAGTTAAAACACATCCTTGTTAACAATATATGGCTGCAGCATATTGGTACTTCTTATTGTGTGTTTGAGGCAAAGAGATGTTCTGATCATCTATGTGGAATTATCACTCTCGTTGGTTCTCCTCATTACCAAATTTTCCATTTAAGGTGGTGAATTCAGTGGTCAAAATGGTGGAGTTTAAGCCTGCAGTTGAGGCTTTTTGGAATATAATAGAACATTTGTTTTATGATGTTAGAATTGATTGCGTATGAAAGGTGGGAACAAGTGACAATGTTAGAAGAAGAGTTTCTGAAACAAAAGGCTAAACTTCATTGTATTGATTTTGGTGATGGGAAAAACCGGTTTTTCCATAATGTAGTAAAAAAGAGAGAAGCTCGTAACTCGATTAATGCAGTGAGGGATCCTGATAGGCATCTACTAATGATAAATGATGATATTAAATCAGAGGCGATGAGATTTTACTCTGATTTATTTTCAATGCAGCCCCAAGCTGATTTTATTTTGTCTTTGGAGGGTATAAGTTTTCTGTTAGACTATAGGTGCTCAGAGAGGATAGGGCGAGGCTTAAGGCAGTTTTATTTTTGATGCCGGCTAATAATCTCTAGGTCTGGATGGCTACACAATGGAGTTTTTCAAAGAGGTTTGGCCAATTGTCGAAAAGGATTTTATCGTGGCGATTCAAGATTTTTTGCGCTACGGTTTTCTCTCAAAATGGATTAATACAATGATTCTTGCTCTGATTCCAAAGAAGATGGGTACTATTTTTATAAAGGACTATCGACGCATATCATGTTGTAACGTGCTTTATAAGTTTATCTCTAAGATCTTGGCCAATCGTTTAAAGTTAATTCTTCCTGCTTTTATAACTCTGAATCAGTCTACGTTTATTAAAGATCGTTATTTAATGGAAAATCTTCTTGTAGCATCTGAGCTGGTAAAGGATTATCATAAGCCTAACTTAGCTTCTCGATATTCTATGAAGATAGATATCTCAAAAACTTTTGACTATGTAGATTGGAAGTTCCTTTTCAAGGTTTTTAAGGTTATGGAACTACCGGCTGATTTTATTCATTGGATAGAGCTGTATGTTATCACCCCATCTTTCTCGATTCAGGCTAATGGAGAGCTTGGAGGGTTTTTTAGAAGTGAAAGAGGGTTGCGTCAATGTTGATCCCTTTCTCCTTATATGTTTGTTATATCAATGAATATCTTATTGATAGGTTACGTATTTTGCGTGTTTTAGAGTCACTTTAGGTGTTTTTAGAGTTTTATCAGGTCAAATCATGTTAGAAAGAGTTCTAATGCCTTTGGCATCACGATTTGGAGCAGAAAATACAGAATAATACACATACGTCTGAAGTTTTTCTTTATTTGAGGAACTTCCCACAGATGGATTAAGCACAATTTTGGACACAAATAGATATTTTAGTTAGATTTCATTTGGAAGTGGTTTGAAGTAGATCCAACAGTGCGATCAAACGTTATGACGATTTACGTGAAGACATTGAAGTCTGGCAAGCAGATGAAGTATGCGCAGAGCGAAGATGCCATGAGGAATCTATCAATCCATCTCGAAATGCTGTGAGAATCCAGATCGACCGATCCAGATCAGATCGACCAATCCAGACCAGATCGACCAATCCAGACCAGATCGACCGATCCTGACCAGATCGATCGATCCAAACAATATCAACCGATCCAGACAAGATCGACCGATCTAGACCAGATGGATAGATCCAGACCCGATCGACTGACCAGATTGACTGACCAGATTGACCTGTCCAGAACCGTTCGACCGACCAGAACGACCTATCTATACCAGATCAATCGATCCAAGTCTTAAAACCTGCCCGAGAAAAATGAAAAAATTGTTCTTTTTCCTAATTGGTTTAGGATTTCGACATAGAAGTTTTCGTAACAATAAATACTTGTTTTTAAGCCATTGTTTAGGGTATGCTTATTTTATTTTAAGAGCTTTTGAAGACTTATTGTGAAGAAACTTCTTTGGTATTTCTATTGGATTTATTTTATGAGCTCTTCATCTATCATGCTTTTTTTAACCACAACCATGAGTTTGTAGTTCTCTAGTTAGGTTTAGGGTTTTTCAAAAGAATCATGAATCATTGAACTAGACACAAATAGGAAATAATCTTAGAATATCTTCATATATAGTTGTTCGGAATGCTTAGACTAGATTAGCTACCTAGTTTATGATCTTAGATTGAACATATTCTCCAAAAGCTTATAGGTTGATGGATAGAACGTAGATGAATGTATCGTCCTTAGCCAATGGAAGTTGATGTTATTGCGATACGTGAACATATTAAACCTAATCGATAATGCTTGTTTGGTATTCAAAGTTCAATGAAAATTAAATACTTAGATTGCTAGATAAAGTAATTGATGCCACGAAAGTGGATTAGTTATACATTTATGTTTGAGTTCGAGATAGATGCTTAATCATTTCTTGAATAACAACGCACTCGCTAAAACTCAAGCCGCTACAGCTGCTTATCTCCAGAACCTGCAACAACAGATGCAGCAGTTGCGTCAACATCAATAACAACAGTAGGTTCAACAGCGTACTATTGGGGACGTGGACACTCTGCACATGTTCTATTAGAACCGAGCTGCTATCTGTCCACCAGAGATTGGAAGGCAAGATTTTGAGATCAAGTCACAACTAATCGCACTGGTAAAATAACATCTCCTCCATGGGTTACCGGCTGAGAATCCAATGGATCACATCAACAACTTAGAGGATCTTTGCATCACAACAAAGTCTAATAGGGTACCCGCTGATTACCTCCGCTGTAAGTTGTTCTCATTCTCTTTAGTGGTAAGGCTTTGAGGTGGTTTAAGTCTTTACGTCCTGGTTCTTTAAAATCTTGGGCTGAATGTAGAGCCGCTTTTCTTGATCACCTCTACACCAAGTCTAATACAACCGCTTTGTGGAATAAGATCGCAACCTTCAGATAGCTTTCCAGAGAGTCTTTCTGTGAGACTTGGGAATGGTTTAAAGAGTATCGTAGAGAGTGTCCTCATCATGGGTTTTCTGATGAGCAGATTCTTAAAATATTATATGATGGTGTTGACTAGGGTTAAAAGAATGCTTTCAATGCTGCGAGTAATGGAGACTTCATGACTCAGTGTATTACAGGTTCTTACACGCTAATAGAGAATTTGGTTGCAAGTTCCAACAACCGTTATCCTGAGTATGATCTCTCTCGAAAGGTAAATAGTATAAGCTGGCTACTAAGGTGAATTTTTTGCTCAAGGCTGAATCAGAGAGGAGTGAATCAGTGTGAAGAAGATTCAGATGTTGTTTGTTCCCAGGATATTGCTGAAGGGCAAAATGAGGAGGTTAACTATGTGCAAGGTCAGGGGTATATGCCTAAGAGAGGATTCAATCAGAACTACATGAGTCACCCCAATCTCTCATACCATAACAACAATGTCAAGAATCCTCAACATCAAGTCTATCCGCCTCAAGGTCAACAATTCCAGCAATCATCCACTCCTACCAATGATTCTCACAGTGAACTAAAGGGTATGATGCATCAACTCCTTGTTTCTCAGTAGAAGTCCTCCAATGAGATCAATGCCAAAGTGGATGCCATGTATACATAGTTGAATGGTAAGTTTGAAGGCGTTTACACTCATCTTAAGTTGCTTCATACTCAAATTTCACAACCGCAAAAGCAGTTCAGCATCAACAAGGAATCCTTCCGGCAAAGGGTGAGCAAAACCCGAGGAATGGAGAGGGTTCCAGGGCAAATGTGCATATGGTTAAAGAACAAGCACAACCTTCTCAAGGGATTAGATTTGAAAAGATGTTGAATGATATAATGGATAATCTAGAGTGGAAGCTTGTGTATTAAATCTCTGCAAAAGCCTCAGATCGATCGATCCACTCACCCGATCGATCAATCCCAACTCCAAATAGGTCAATTGACTCACCGTATCGACCGACACATGAGCGAGACCGATCGATCTCCTCAACGATCGATCGGTCCTAGTCCTCCAAAAGTCCCCGTAAGTCTCCAGATCGATCGATCGATCCAACCATGAGCATTCTAGCCGTAAGTTTTCAGATCAATCAATCCAACTCCTGGATCGATTGATCCAGTCTTAGTATCGATATCCACCGGCCCAAATCGATCGATCCCAACCATCTAAGTCCATCCGTAACATTTTGGATCGACCCACACCAACCTAGATTGATCGATCCAACAAAGCCCAGCTAAGCCGTAACATTTCAGATCATATGATTTTGCTCATATATCCGGTTTGGAAAAGACCTCTTTATTTATTACTGGGATTTCCTCTGTTGCGCATGCTTCTCTCTCTAGTTTTCCCTTTAATTTTGTAACCTTGCCGGTGAAATATTTGGAGCTGCTTTTTTGACAAGAAGAATGTATAGCTGGGACTATCAACCTCTAATATAAAAGATTTGCACTAGAATTGACTCTTGGAAGAATCGTTTTCTTTCTTTTGAAGGTCGAATTTCAATTCCTTTCTTCGGTGATTGCTAGTTTAATGAACTCTTGGATAACAGCCTTTAGACTCCCTCGAGCATGCATTCAAGAAACTGAGAGTATATGCTCAGCCTTTCTATGGTCAGGGCCAGAACTAAATCCAAGGAAGGCAAAAGTGGCTTATCTAATATTTGTGAACCAAAGTCAGAGGGGGTTCTTGGCTTCAAGTCATTAGCCGAAGCAAATACGTGAGCTGCTATAAGTTGATTTGGCGTTTGGTTTCTTCTATGGCCTCTCTTCGGGTAAACTGGGTGAAATTTTTTTTGATAAGAAGAGGTTCTTTGGTTGGTAAAATCAAATACTAGTGCTGAATCATGGATGTGGAGGAAGCTTCTTAAATATCGAGATTCATGAAAAGAGTTTCATAAAGTCGAGGTAAGTTGTGGTTCTCAAACGTCTTTTTGGTTTGATAATTGGAGTTCACTTGGTAGATTTTTTTATGTGTTGGGAGATCGTGGAAGCATCAATATGGGAATTAAGATTTCAGACACTTTGGCTGATGTTTTTGAGAACCATAGACCAAGGCATAGACGTTTTCAGGTTCTTTCTTAGGTTGAAGATGAAATAAAAAGATTAAAGGACTGTGTTTCTTTGGATGAGGACATTGATTTATGGCGTAGTAAGGTTGACAAGTTTACTCCCAAATTTTTTCCAAGGACACTTAAAGTCAAGTCAGATCGCCATCGTCAGAAATTTTTTGGTTTAGTTATGTCTGGTTTTCTCACGCTACTACAAAGTTCTCTTTCATCGTTTGGTTGGATAGATGTGTGTTTTGCTCAACCTCCATGGAAACTAGGGATCACTTATTCTACTCAGGCCCCTCCACCTCGCAGTTTTTGGCAAAAGCTTGCTCTCGGTCTGTTCCAACAATGGTATACAAATAGTTTTACTAATATAATTTCAGCTTTGTCAACTTCCAGAAGTAGTGATCATCAACTGTCCAACTTAAGGTATGTGTTCCAAACTTCTATCTATCTTTTATGGCGTGAAAGAAATCAGCGGAAACATGGAGAAATCCTAACACCGCGAAGCTGGTTCAAAATGTGGAAAGGACAGTCCAAAATCATCTTTCAATGCTGCAGAGTCAAGGTATTATGAGGGAGTGACTGCAGCATTGGTTTGCCTCAAGAGTTTAATTTTGCCTTGTTTCAGCTTCTTTTTGTTTTTTTTTTTGTTTCTTTTCAGCTGTATCGAAAGTGGTGGTACTCTTTTTCCCAATAACTGGTTTTGTCTCTGACGAGTTTTCCAATTTTTGGGTTTTTAGGAGGATACCACTTATCGATCTTCTATTATTAGAGCTTCGGTTCCTTCTAAAAAAGTTTAGAAACTTTAGCACTTGTAAAAAAGGTTTTTCTTTGAATATAATTTTGCATATTATTCAAAAAAAACTATTTAATAGCATAACATGTGCAAGTGTATGTAGGTAATGAAAATTCAGCCTTATAATTTGCTCTAAGATGTAAAAATATCTGTGGTTTATTGGTTTTATAAGCATCTTTATAGAACTTTATAAATCGTCTATAATGTTTTATAAATTGGTTTAAAAACTTCTTTTACAAAGACCATTATTAAGGTTATAAGTTACTATAAGGTTTGTGTTAGTTTATAAATCTTTTTCACACAATATTTTTATAAAATTTTATAAGTTGGTTTATAAAACTTATAAAACTTATAAAACACAAACATTTATTAAGCTATTATAAGTGATGAAAATGTTTGACAAGCCATCAATGTATTTTTATCAAACTATCGCTATACTATTTTTGAAAAGCTTTTTTTATCATACAATAAATCAAGCAACATTTTTTATAAGTTTGTTTATAGAACCTAATAAAAACATTTGTAATTAACAAAATAATATTTTATAACTCTTTTTCTAAAACTTTATAAACCAATCATTAGTTTTATAAGTTATATTATAAAACCTTATAAGCCCTTTATAAAAAATCTTATAAAAACCTTATAAAAGCTTTATAAACTCTTTATAAAGCTTTTATAAAAAGTTTATAAAGCCTTTATAAAAATTTTATAAAGCCTTTATAAAAACCTTATAAAGCCTTTACAAAAAGTCTTATTTGTTTTATAATATTTTTGTCTATTTATTTATAAATATATTTATAAAAGTTATCAACTTTTTTAATTCAGAGACAAACAAGCTCTAATCTAATGGTAGACAAAAACAACATCACAACTACTAATGATGATCAATTTGCTGAGAGTTTTATTGTTCATTTTCCTACAACTTTTAATGTTGCGAATGAGGTATTTTTTTTTATCAAACTATCCCTTACATTATTTTTGAAAAACTGTTTTTATCATACAATAAATCAAGCAACATCTGTTATAAGTTTGTGTAAAGAACCTTATAAATGCATTCATAATTAACAAAACAGTGTTTCATAACTCTATTTATAAAACCTTATACACAAATCATTAGTTTTATAATTTATATTATAAAACCTTATAAAACTCTTATAAACACCTTTATAAAAACTTTATAAAAGCATTTGTAATTAACAAAATAGTGTTTTATAACTCTCTTTGTAAAATGTTATAAACCAATTATTAGTTTTATAAGTTACAGTAGAAAACCTTACAAACTTTTTATAAAGACCTTATAAAACCTTTATAAAAACCTTATAAAACCTTTTATAAAGACATTATAAAAACCTTATCAAGGCTTTATGAAAAACCTTATAAAAGACTTCGTAATTAACAAATCAATGTTCCTAACTCCCTTTGTAAAACCTTATAAACCAATCATTAGTTTTATACGTTACATTATAAAACCTTATAAAGCTTTTATAAAAATCTTACAAAACTTTTATAAAGCCTCTATAAAAACCTTATAAAACTTTTATAAAACCTTTATAAAAAGGGTTTTGTGCAAAAAACCCATCAACCTATTCATATTTTGCAAGAAAACTCTCACCTCAAACTTGTGCAAGTCAATCATACCACCTCCAAAGTCACCCGCAATATAGGGATTTAGAATATCGTCGACGTCGACATTTAACGTCCCGTTAAAAAAGTAACAGAAGTCGTAAAACGATATCGTTTTGAATAAAAAACTACATGCTGGTTTTACCTTCCAAACAAACTACACGATGTTTCACTTAATATATTTAAAATAAAGAAAATTAAATTAAATTGTCATCTTTTTCTTCTTCGTTGTTCTTCTTCCTCTCCTTCAACCAATTTTCTACTTTGTTGTTTTTCTTTCTCTCCTCCAACCAACTAAGCACTGAGTCCAAATTCTTAAAATCGCCTAACTCCCTTAGATTTCGAAATCCCACACTTCCTCCTTTGACCTCCGTAATAAAGCTCTATCAATTCACAAAGGACTGATTTTGAGCAGAAAAAGAAATTAGTTGATTAAATTCGCAAAAGCCTTCAACTTCAATTTAAGGCGTAACATCAATCCTCTTCTGCAAACCAATCTTAATTTCACGGTGAAGCATCTTTGTATTGTGATCTATTTGGTGTTTGTTTAAAGACTTTTGAGCTTGATGAGTTGAAAAATCTAATTTGTGGGTCCTTTGATTTCTTAGATTATGGGTCTCTTATTCTTGATAGGGTTTAGATCCTAAATTAATTACTCAATTGAATTTTTCTCATGAGTTAGTATAAGCTGCTTTGTTGTTTGAGTGATTTGGTATTCAAATGTGTTTCCATTTATATGTTGTGTTGTAGTTCTGAGGAATGGGGGATATTGTTGTATGGTTTTTGAGTTCCTTGAAGCAAAATCTGCCAGGGATGGTGCATGGTGATTCCCTTGCATTGGATATTCAGTAATGTTGGCTGACTTATGATACTTTTCTTCAATCTCATTATATTCCACTTTTTTTACTCTTTCTCTAATATGCATATCTCTTGTTTACTTACAGGTATGACGTGCAAGCTTCTCTGTCGTCTGTAGCTTTGCTTCAAGGAGTGTACCCTTTTGCGCAAACAAGTTCTTCGACATTGGGCTTGGTTTCAGTCTGGTAATACTGTCATGGGCAGTGAATAGACTCAGAGAAGTGATTGTAAATTGAATAAAAGAATATGGAACAACTTATTATTATCTTAGAATATCGAAACTAAAGGTGGCTTGGATTTGATAATGATAGGTAGAAATAAAAGAACCCCATAAAGGTTATTCATAATACTCTTTATAGTATGTAACATCGTTATAATTCATAAACTAATAACCTTTTACAAGAATCTATTGGATTTCAAAGAAAAATATTTTAATTCATAAAACTAATAACGTTTTACAAGAATATTTTATCTATCCGATATCTAAAAGCAGCTCTCATAATTGATGGGTTCTTAGAGAAAAGCTTGAACAACGGAGAAGAATGTGCTTTTGAGTATACCCTCTAGATCATCACTTTTGATACAACACTAGCTCCAACAGTTCTACCTCCCTCCCTTAAGGCATATCTTTGATCTGTTTCACAAGAGAAATCATTGTCTATTCTGCTTACCATGAACATCCATGAGCAGAGGCTTCATAATGGCTGTAAATTAAAGGAACTAATTACAGAAAATCAATTAACAATTTTGATAACATCACTAATTCACACAAGACAAAGAACAGAAGAATCCTTCGTGATCTTCCCATTCCACTCCCGAGATCAGATTTTAACCTCACTAAAGAGCACCAAAGAAACCACATTAGTTATGGGTTAAGCAGGGTCCTACAAATGTTCTAGACCCCAGAATCTCTGTG
The DNA here is from genome assembly GCA_963922655.1 of Cardamine chenopodiifolia. NCBI lineage: Eukaryota > Viridiplantae > Streptophyta > Magnoliopsida > Brassicales > Brassicaceae > Cardamine > Cardamine chenopodiifolia. Next base: position 3,258,555 of record OZ000464.1, read on the forward strand.
TTTTTTGCCAAAGATATAACATGGAGAAAACAAACCTAAATCTAACTTAGATTTAGAGTAGCATACAACTTACATTGTCTGAAAGTAGTAAGAAGAGCTTGCCATGTCTTTGAGATGCAGAAGTGGTTTAAGTGCTTCGACAACATCACTCATCTTCGGCTTAATCTTGAGGTCACGGCTAAGACATTTTGGAGCAAGCTGAGTCAATTTTTGAGCACCTTTGATTAAGAAATGGCCCTCAAGCCTCAGATCTAGTAACCGGTAAAACCTTCTTCTGCAAGGAGATGCTCACCATCTGGGCAGCGACCCTTAAAAACATGAAAGTAACAGGTATCGCAAGACAAAGATTAAACATGGACAACTTTAAAATGGTTTGATTTACGAAGTTGTAGGGTTTACATACTTCTGAAAAGATGATTCTCCAAAATTTCTCGAGGCATAAACTCATACACAAGCAGCCTTTGATCATCTTCGATGCAATAACCAATCAGCTTAACTAGATTTGGATGAAGAAGGTTACCAAGGTAATTAATCTCAGCCTGCAATTGCAACAAATAGGAACACATTAAAAGGGTAAGTGATAAAAGAGGAAGAGAGGGAAGAAAAGGGATTCTTACAAGCCATTCTTTGTGACCTTGAAGTCCATCAGGATTTAAGGTCTTGACAGGAACTGTAAGGCCAGTACCATGTTTAACAGGAGCAGTACCGTTTTCTTCGATCCAGCCTTTAAAGACAGAACCAAAACCACCTTCTCCAAGAAGAATTTCGGGTCTGAAATTTCTAGTTGCTAGATTAAGATAATTGAAAGAAAACTTCCTGAGGTGAGAATAAACCATAAGTTCTTCACTGATCATAGGAGTTGAAGAAGAGCCCCCTGCATTGCTAGTTGTTATTGTGGAGGAAACTGGACCATTAGAACACACACACAAAACTCAGATTCATTTTGAGAAAGTAATCAAAAGGATAAATAAAATAGATTTCCCAATCTCTTTAGATTTCTCAATCTCTTTAGATTTCTCCGATTTCCAATTCTCTTTAGTTGTAACAGCATCAGTATCATCCAAATCCATCTCACCAACACAGAGATTTGATCAGACCACCATAGTTTTCTCAATTAGAGAGATGAAAGGAAGTGATTTTGTGTGAAACCAGTGAGATTCACTGAGAATGGATCAAAGCCCAAGTCGCAGAATTTTAGTCAGTGAAAGTAGTGAGATTCAGTGAGATCAGAGATCCACAACGAAGAAGAAGGAAATGTTAATTTAATTTTTTTTGTTTTAGTTTCAAAATTGCATATATGAATGAGCAAAAAAATTCATCCTCACATCCATCCATCAAAATAGCACATGTTATCATCTGTGATATCTCCACGGGCAAATCATACACTACAAAAATGAGGTGTTGCATCAGTTAAATTGCATCAATTGAATAAATTGATATTTATTTGAATTACTTATTAATGAATGATACAAGATTTATGAATTAACATCAATTATAATAACCGATGTCATTAGTAGTTATTTTATATCAACTAAATAAAATAGATATTAATTTATCTTAATTGTATTGCTTAAAAAAAGATACAAAACAAAAACTTACATCAATTATTTAAATGGTCAAAAATTTGCATCATTTGAAAAGTGGTGTATTTTGTTTTCTTATATTTGTCCCCTATCGCCAAAACAAGATGGGAGGAGAAAATTACTCCTCTATAAATAAACTCTATCATTTTAGAATAAGTTTAGTAAGAGTTTAGATGAAAAAAAATCATCACCAAGTAATTATTTTAGCATACGTACTTTAATTAAATACTAAATAATATGTGAGATCTTGTCAATAAATTTACATATAATCATATAAAATTAATAATAAATTTTAATGATTAAATTTAATTATGAAAATTAACTAATTTTAGGATAAATTATTTACAACCAATGCAATTATAACGTAAATTATAAAAAATGATACAACTATGTAGCATCAATTGTTAGAATTGTAACAAATAATAATATCATTTATATTAACTGATGCAAAATTAACATTATTTGCTTGTAACTGATGAAAATTTAACATTATTTATTTGTAAATGATGCATATTAACATCAGTTACAAATATTGATGTAATATTTTTATCAATCGATGTAAATATTTTGCATCATTTCTTCCATAATCACTTACATAAAATCAATTTGCATCAATTATAAGTAGTGTAAATACATAAATAAGTGATGCAGTAGACTTTTTATAAAAATTGATAGGTATTCTAAGGTAAGATGTTTTTTTTTTTTAAATCTCATCGTGCGTCTATTAAAAGTTATTGAGATGTGTTATTTTACGTTAGATGAAGAGTAATTTAACTCTTTTAAATACACAATTCTAATGAAGATGCCAACTGTTTTTCTCATATATCTATTAATAACAAAAATCTCATTTAACACTTGGATTGAATATTTATAGTTGTTTTAAATAATATGAACGGTTGTGCCACTCATTAAGATTTTTTGTGTGATAGTTTTCATTTAGAGTCGTGTTTCTTTTCCATCATTTTTTCTATTAATTAATAGTAAAATCTCAATAATTATTTATGAAGATTAATACTTTCTCCGGCGATCTCGCAGGGTCCTAGTCTTAGTATAATAATAAAGAAAGATTTTTTAAAAGTTCTAACTGATGGAGATGCTATGCAACACTCCTTTCTAAATGAATGCATTGACTTCTTATGGGATTTTATTAAATCATTGGCTTCTTACTTGGACATCGTTGAACTTGATATAGAGCCTATTTTACTATTCTTTTGTGCAGCAAATATGCCTTATTCTTGTTATTGTATTGAGTTATATACGTCATTAGACGAAAACATTTTTTTGTTACCGCATATTTAGTCGCAACACAGACGCTAATATTAAATAAGACACAAAAATGCGACTGACAATATATGTCGAAAATCGCGTGTTGCTAAGTCAGTTTTTCACCTTTTAGTAGCTAAAAATACTTCAATTTAGCGACTGAAATAAAACATCAGCAGTATTGCGACATCGACTTGCTACACTTTGACAACTTCAAATCAGCGACGAAAATGCAAAAACAATTTTTGGAGTAGGAAATTTAATAATCGAACACACTCTATAATAGCAAAATTGTAGCAAATCTCTTTCGTCTAATTGGCTACAGCACAAGTTTTAGTCGCAAAAGTTTAAATTAATACGCACCAACAGTAATAAACCGTATCATGATTTAATTCAGTAAGCAACGAAAAGTGACATTTATGGATTTGGTAAAAGTTATTGAAAAGCGACTGCTTATGAATATGTCTGTTTAAATTAATTACAACAAAAGTAATAAAAACAATTACAAAAATATTAAATAAAAAACCTGGAATCAAAACTAAAAAAAATTCAAATTGCAATTTTGAGCGTAATTGTCTTGGGAGAATTTGGGTGGTTTGGAAGTCTAGTGTAAGGGTCACACCTTGTTTTAAGAGTGGGCAGATGATAACATGTGCTATTTTGATGGATGGATGTGAGGATGAATTTTTTTTGTTCATTCATATATGCCTCAAATTGTATGGAGGAGAGGAGGGAGGTATGGGAGGATTTGAAAAATCATCAAGATTTGCCAATGCTTCAAAAATAAGTCTTTGTTAATTTTTGGTGATTTCAATGAGATATTATATACCAAAGAGCACTTGAAATTTAATGACTCATTGCCAAATAATGGTATGCGAGATATTCAAGAGGTGTTTTATTACAATTTGCTTACCGATATGGCATCTCATGGTCCACTTTTCACTTGGTGTAACAATAGGGAAGAAGGATTAATTTGTAAGAAGCTGGACCAGTTTCTTTTCCGCAGGCATATTGTGTGTTTGAAGAAGGAAGATGCTCAGATCACCTGCATTTTCGTAATCAAATAAATAGAGAAGTTTTTAAGCCAATAAGGCCTTTTAAATTCATAAATGCTTTAACAAGTTGTTGAGACTTTAGGCGTTTGCTGGAAGATTTTTGGGGAAGCACTGAAGAGTTGTATATATCGACATCTGGAATGTTTAGATTTTCAAAGAAATGGAAGGCGTTAAAACCAGAATTGCAGAGAATAAGTAAGGAGAATTTGGGTAATTTGTTGAGGAGGATGAAAGAAGCATATGCGGAGCTTTGTGTGGCACAAGTAATTACATTGACAGATCCTAAGAAAGATACTATGAAGAGCTTCAGCTAGATGGCAGACTATCGTAGTTGGAGGAGAAGTTTTTAGGACACAAATCAAAGCTATATTGGCTGAATGTAGTTGATCAAAATAACCGATATTTTCATCAAGAAGTGAAGGTTCATTAGGTAAGAAATTCTATTCGAGAAGTGAAAAGACCTGATTGTGTGGTGGTGAGCTCTCAAGAAGAAATAAAATTGGAGACTGTGCAATTTTTTAAGGATTTTATAGGCCATAATGTTGTTGATTATGTTGGAAAATCAGTGGAAGACATAAAGAATCTGTTGAGGCTTGCATGTTCTGAGTTGGATGCTGATAGATTAATAAGTGTTGTGTTAGAGGATGAGATTAAGGTTGTGCTCGTTTCAATGCCGGGAAATAAAGCCCTAGGTCCAGATGGATAGTACTGCGGAAATATTAAAAGAAGTTTGTTTGGTGTTGAAAAATAAGTTTGTGGTGGTCATTCAATCACTCTTTGGACAAGGATTTTTACCTAAAGGTATTAATTCGACTATCTTGGCTTTAATTCCAAAGAAATCAGTGGTGTGGGCAATGAAGGATTACATACCCATCTCTGGTTGTAATGTTACTTTCAAAGTGATATCAAAGATTTTGGTGAATTGGTTAAAAGGGATTTTACCAAAATTTATAGCACCAAATCAGTCAGTTTTTATTAAGGATCGGTTACTAATGGAAAATGTTCTTCTAGCATATGAGTCAATGAAGAACTATCACAAAAACACCATATCACCTTGTTGTGTGGTGAAGATTGATATCTCTATGGCTTTGATTCAGCTCAATTTCTATTTCTTCTTACGATGTTAACAGCTCTTAACTTGCCACAAAAATTCATTCATTGGATAATGCTCTCTATCCCTTCAGCTTCCTTTTCAGTTCAAGTAAATGGAAAATTGACTGGTTATTTTCTAAGCCAACGAGGTCTCAGACAACGATGCTCTCTTTCACCATATTTGGTTTTCATAAGCATGAATAATCTTTCAAAGATGTTGGACAATACTAATACATATAGATGGTTTGGTTTCATTTGTATTTTCAAAATTTGAAGCTCACACATTTATTCTTTGAAGATGATCACACATTTATTCTCTGAGTTAGTGAAAAACTATCACAAAAACACCATATCACCTTGTTGTGTGGTGAAGATTGATATCTCTATGGCTTTGATTAGTTCAATTTCTATTTCATCTTACGACGTTAACAGCTCTTAACTTGCTACAAAAATTCATTCATTGGACTGCTCTCTGTCCCTCCAGCTTCTTTTTCAGTTCAAGTAAATGGAAAATTGACTTGTTATTTTCTAAGCCAACGAGATCTCAGACAAGGATGCTCTTTTTCACCATATTTGTTTGTCATAAGCATGAATAATATTTCAAAGATGTTGGACAACACTGATACATATAGATGGTTTGGTTTCATCCGTATTATCAAAATTTGAAGCTCACACATTTATTCTTTGAAGATGATCTCTTAGTATCTACAAATAGAAAGAAGAGATCAATAGGGGGCATTCGCGATGTCTTTTCAGATTTTGCTAAAGTCTTGGGGCTAACCATAAGGTTGGAGAAATCTACTCTTTTAATAGCGGGAGTTGTAGAAACAGTAAAGGAGACAATACTTCATCAATTCACATTTGGTTCAAGTGTATTGCTAGTAAGATATCTGGATTTATCACTTTTGATAAGGAGAATGAGAGTGGAGGATTACAGCCCCTTACTAGAGAAGATTCAAGGTAAAAATAATATGCTGAACATCAAGATACTTATCTTTTGCAAGAAAGATACAACTCATCGGTTCGGTGATTCATAGTTTGATAAATTTTGGACTTCAGCGTTCAGGTTATCAAAAGCTTACCTTAATGAAATCGATAAGCTTTGCTCAGCGTTTTTTTGGTCTGGTCCAAATTTAAATATAAAGAAAATAAAACTAGCATGAAGAATGTGTGTAAGCCTAAGGAGGAAGGTGGATTGGGATTAATATCATTGGTTGAAGTTTAATAAAGTCTGCTGTTTGAAACTGATTTGGAGAATCTTATCAACGAACTCTTTGTTGTGGGTAAACTAGATACAATTTTATTTAATTTTAAAAGGCTCGTTGTGGACTATGAGAGAATCAACATCTTTGAGATCATGGATGTGGAATAACCTGCTCAAAATTTCCGACAACTAGCAAACTATTTTGTCAAAGTGGAGATAGGTAATAGAGCAAAAACTTCATTTTGGTATGATAATTAGTCTCAGATGGGAAGGATTATTTAGATAACAAGGGAAAGAGGTTTCATTAATTATTTAAATGGTAAAAAATTTGCATCATTTGAAAAGTGTTGCAGTATGTTTTCTTACATTTGTTCTATATCGCCAAAAAAAGATGGGAGGAGAAATTTACTTTTTAAATAAACTCATCATTTAGAATAAGTTTAATAAGAGTTTAGATGAAAAAATTCATTACCAAATAATTATTTTAGCATATTTATTTTAATTAAATACTAAATAATATTTGAGATTTTGTCAATAAATTTACATATTATCATATAAATATAATTATAATTTTTATTAATTAAATTTAATTATCAAAATTAACTAATTTTAGCATCGATTGTTTACAGTTGATGCAAATAACATCAATTATAAACAAATGATACAACTATGTAGCATCAATTGTTAGAACTGTAATAAATAATAATATTATTTATATTAATTGATGCAAAATTAATATTAATTTTTTGTAACTGATGCAAACTTAACATTATTTGTTTGTAAATGATGCATATTAACATCAGTTACAAAAAATGATGTAATATTTTTCTCAAACGATGTAAATATGTTGCATCATTTCTTCCATAGTCACTTACATAAATAATGAAAAATCAATTTGCATCAATTATAAGTAATGCAAATACATAAAATAAGTAATGCAATAGAATTTTTTTGTGTTGATAGTTATTCTCAGGTAAGATGTTTTTTTTCAAAAATCTCATCGTGAGTCTGTTAAAATTTATTGAGATGTGTTATTTTCTGTTTGATGAAAAGTAGTTGAACTCTTTTAAGTAAAAAAAATCTAATGAAGATGCCAACTGTTTTTCTCATATATCTATTACTCCCTCTGTTTCACAATATATGTAGTTTTAGAGTTTTTTTTTGTTTCAAAATAAGTGTTGTTCTCATTATTCAAGATAAAAATTGTCATTAGTTTACCACTTTATCCTTATGTACTCGAAATTCAAAAACTATTTTGATTCCCATAGTTATTAATGAGGTTATAAAAGGTATTTTGTTTATTTTCTTAATAAGTGTGCAAAAACCTAAAGTTACATATATTGTGAAATAGAGGGAGTAATAACAACAATTTCATTTAACACTTATGAGGATTGAATATTTATAGGTTTTTAAATAATATGAACGGTTATGACCACTCAGTAAGACTTTTTGTGTGATAATTTTTTCACTTAGAGTCGTGTTGCTTTTCAATAAATTTTTTCTATTAATTAATAGTAACAATCTCAATAATTATCTATAAAGATTAATACTTTCTCCCGCGAGATCGCAGGGGTCTGAGTCTTAGTATAATAATAATGAAAGATCTTTTAAAGGTTCTAACTGATGGAGATGCTCTACAACACTCCTTGCTAAATTAATGCATTGACTTTTTATGGGATTTTATTAAATTATTGGCTTCTTACTTTGACATCGTTGGACTTGTTATAGAGCCTATTTTAGTATCACTTTTATACAGCACATATGCCTTATTCTTGTTCTCCTATTTGAGTTATTTACGTAGCCGATTCATTACTGGAGATATTAGATTGGAATCACTCCAACTTTAGATCACTCGATGGTCACGAGATTCCAAGCTTAACCTGGACAAGGTGGAATGAAATCGATGGAATGATGGAAGGTAGAAATTGACTCACTCAATCAATGGATGAAAAAATAGGATTGAATCACTCAAACACTCTTTAGATCGCAGCTTCGATAGACTAAAAATGTATCACACACTTAGAATTTAAAGAACAAAACACAAAGAACTCAGACTTTGTGAAAAGAAACGAAATTGTTTATTACTTTCAAAATGATCAAGGGTGAATAAAATTGGTACAAGTGACTTGAGATTTATAGTCTTGACCTCTAGGACTCTCTAACAGTCTAATAATTTAAAATGGAAAGAAAATACCTGAAAATGAATGAGAAATATAAAAAGGATTGTCTTTGATGTAATGTAGCCGTTAGGCTTTGAATGCTTGGTCCAAAAAGGAAAACTCGTGGGCTCTTGTATCTTGACAGCTTCTGGATGATTCCATGGCTTATTAACCCTCTAATAACTCCCTTAAAATGCACCAAATCAGAAGATAGCCGTTGGGGTTGGGCTTTGAATGCTCTCGGTTCCATATATGGTAAATCTTTGGTGTGGGTGAGTAGGGTAGGATCTACCAGATCCAATGGTCATTTATGCGCGTGAATACTCTCTTGGGACCCTCTAGTTGATGTAGAAGCTCCCATGGTTGCCACACATACGTTTGAAAATATCCAAAGTTGGAAAACTCCAATTAAGGCAAGTCGGGTGAAAGCCGGTTTAGAAAATTAATATCTCCCAAACCAAATTGGTATTGACTTGATTTCAATTCGCTGTGTTCCTCTGATGGATCAAGATTGTAGAAAAATTCTGGTTTTAGCTTAACTCTTCTTGGGTTGGTAGGAAATCTCCAATGAACCCGTGTATGTCCAAATCGGAGTAGTTGGGAGGCACCCAATTTGTAAATTAAGTAACTTCTTCGTGTGAACTTCGATTGGGCTGATTTCACTTCGGGCTGCTTGATAGTTGAGCTAAAAATGTACTCCAAGTGGTTGTTGGGCTGGAAGAGTTGTTCTTTAACTTCATTTGGTCTGGACAAGGCTCGGAGTCTTCTCCGGTCACCTTAGGTGGTTGTAGTATTCAAAGATGTACTCCATATACCTCTCCCAATGAATATACGCATCTGGATTGACCTTTCCCGCAAAATTTAGTGATGCGAGCTTGATATCTCTGTTTCCTTGCCTTGCATCTTCTTCTCTATCTCTGTCATGGTGATATTGTCTCCTCGGTCTATAATGAGGATTAGGATCCAGTGGAGGAATATATTCTAAGTCATGTTCGCCATCTTCTTCTAAGTTCACTCTCTGCACGTTCACACGTTGAATGGGTTCTCTACGCACTGGTGGAGGTTTCTCTATATGTGTCATACGCCTTCTAAGGGACTGTAGTTGAGTCTGAATATTGACAAGCAGTTGGGCCATGTTCACATCTCCTTGATCTCCCATGGTTCAAATTTTTTTGTCTCTTCACACAAACAAACAACAGATCAAGTGTAAATGAAGTCAAAAAGCCAGCAACCAACAACAGATCTACTGCTGCAAACGAAAACAAGGACAATATGTGGTACTTTACTGGTTGTTCAATCTAACAAAACAGATAAACAACAGACTTAACGAATGAGACAAAATGAACTGAAACAAAAGGATTTGATAAACTAGATTTGGAACTTTTAGCTTTGATACCATATGATATAAAATCGAAAGGTGATAGATTCTAAAGTGATGAACGATGGTGAAGTTGTTGCTGGATTAAGGTCACTCGCAACAGATTCAAGCGGATGGATGATGAAATATGGTAGAATCGATGGAGACTCTTCAACTAGACTAAAGTCCTTCTTTGAAGAATCTAGTGGATTATTGATGGTTACCCTGTAACAGTGGATTAAGAGACACCACATAGATGACGGAAGATCTGTGCTAAATCTAGACACTCTAGCTTCAAGGATTCACATTCAAGAAGGCTGAGACGTTTTGAGTTCTTCCATATAAGAAAACTAGTTTTTATTTCATCAAAAGTTAAGTTTTATACGATGAGAAGGGAGTTTATATATAGTCCAACAGCAGGTGACATTCTAGGGTCAAAATTTAATACAATGAAAGGACTAGACTTGGAAAAACAACAAACTTGAAGTAAGGACTTAAAAGAAAATACTCTTAAAAACCCAACAGTCATATGAATGCAAAAAAAGAAAATAACTTGTTATTTATTCAAATTTAAATGCAAATTTTAGATATATAAATGTGTTCTCCTTGATGTTTTAAGTGGTTTGATCTTCTCTTGAAATGGTGAACAACTCATCTTCCTTAATTCCTTGAAGAACCTACAAAAACAGAGTTGATGGAGTCTTGAGTTGCTCTTGAGCATTTTCTAGCATTTCTTTAATGATCTCGTCTTCTTAGAGTTCTTCATGCTCTATGAGTGTGATGAGACTTCTCTCTCAGGCATTTGGTGATGTGGTTCCTTACTTTGTCCTTGGTGTATGGTTACTATGTTGATGACTTCTTCCTCGAATTTGGTTAGGCTAGTCTTGATGCTGAGAAACACATTGACTCAATAAAAGATTCAATAAGTCAGTATAATTAAAGGTTAAAAAAGATAAAACAGTGACTCATCAGTATCTCGCTGAAGCAGATTTTTGACAGCCTAGACTAAATCTCCTCCGAGTAGCTACTTTAGAAATAGAGGTGATTTCGAGTAAAGTACAAGCTTCCTATGATTTAGACAAGGGCCGGGTCTGGTTTGCTACTATATATATATATATATATATATATATATATATATATATATATAATAATAATAATAATCTAAATTATAATTGATCATTTCATTTTCTTACTTCTTATAGTATCATCGTGGTCCTAAATTATCAATTTTTTTCTTCCTCAAATCATCTTCTCTATAGTTAAGTGTTTTTGTTAGATATATATATCAGTTTTATTAGGAACTATATTTTATTATTATGAAAATATTGAAAGCGGTCGTTTTTTGGTCCTCGCTTGTAATCTTTCAAATTTCAGGGCAGGCCCTACATTTGAGCTACAAGAAAATGGACGACAAAATATAGAAATTGGTATTCTGTTGAAGACTAAATAGAAGCATTTCCTAATATTTTTTAACTTATTAAATACATATTTTGACGTGTTTTTTTAGGAAAATCCCCAAAAAAACGCCAAGGTGGAAAACACATCCCCTTTAAACTTTTAAACTTTTGGACTCCCAATTTAAACCTCCAAAGTGAAAATTTTCAAGTTTAAACCCTCACAGTAGCTTTTCGGTTTGCATCGACACTTCAAATATGACAAAAAGTTAACTTTGTTGATAGAATAGTTAACTTTATTGATAAAACAATTAATTCCGTCAAATTTTATAACCAGTTGCGAATTAATGTATTCTACATATTTAGAGAGGTGTATATGAGTATTTGGAAAAGTGAATTCTGGTTAATTATGGGTATTAAGGATCTCAAATAAAACGAAGTTTACTGTTCATCAATAGAATTAATTATTCTATCAACAGAGTTAACTGTTCTGTCATTTGAAGTGTCGGTGCAAACCGCAATACCATTTTGAGGGTTTAAACTAGCATAATTTTCAGTTTGGAAGTTTAAAATAAAAATTGAAAATCTTGAAGGTTTAAGTGAAAGTGTTTGTCACCTTAGAAGTTTTTTATGGAATTTTACCTTTTTATAAAAGTTTTACATATTTGATGTTATTTCTTCACTTTCTCCTTCAATTTATTTTACGGAAAAAGTTGCTTTTGAAAATTTTCTTTAACCATTGAAATACTTGCATTTAAATTTTTTTGCATCCATTATTTATTACTTTGGACAAGTTTTGTGTATACCCCTTTTGCCATAAAAATAGAATATTTTTCATAAGATAAAATTAGAATTAGGGTACCATAAAATGTATAAACAATTTCATGTTCTTTGCTTATTTTTCAATACAACGGGCCTGGTTGTTTGGCAGCTGCCTGCGCCTGCGGCTGCGACCTACAGCCAGACGCTGTACTTCTTGTTCGTTTAACAGCTGTGCATCCGGTCGCAGCCTCTGCCAGCAGGTTTGCTCGTTTAACAACTGCACGTCTGGTTTTCATTTAATTTAAAATTTATTTTTATAAATTTGTTATAAATTACTAAATAGTTTAAATATAATAATACATTCATTATAATTTTTTTTGTTTAGTTAACAATCACAGTAGTAATTTTTTAAATTAAATAGAATTATAATATAATAATTTTGTGATAAATCAAAACTAAAACATAAATATTAAAAAAATTATTTAATTAAAAAAAAGTAATGCATCAAGCCATCAAACATAACAAAACAAAAATAATAAACCAAGTTAAATATCTAATATTCATTTGTGATGATGTCATGCAAAACTTCCATCGATCTATCATCGGTCGGCTCATATACTTCTCCTTCTTCTTCTTCATCACCATGAACATGATATTCTTCCCGTGGGATATTCAGAGTCAACTAGATAGTATTTTCCATTAGGAGGATAATAAGTGATTACCATTTTGTAAATAGTGGGTCTGTTCATTTGGCAGCTGCAGGAAGCTGCGGCTGCGGTATGTGGTATGCGGCTAAACGATATTCATTTGCCATCTGCAGGTTTCTGCGGACAGACGCATATCACTGCATCTGAAATTTTTAATCGCAGAAGAATCTGTCGGCGCTTTGTGTTTTGTTGCGTATAAAACTGAGAAAAATCAAAATTGCTCTTAACTTATCTGTCAATTTACAAAACCATTAAACACACAAACGAAAAGGCAAACGTCATAAAGAATTAAACACACAAACGAAAAGGCTTTTGCCTAACATTCTACTTTTATAGCCAGATTATTGGTCGTTGATGATGCTTTAGACAAAAGAAAACAAAAAAAAAGCTCAAATGTCTTAAGGTACACATGCAAATCTTCAATGTCATAATAACCAAACATAATTTAGAATTTTGTGCTCGGATTGTATCAAGAATGTCTATGCATGTTCTTCTAACTAGTGTCAGCTCACGGAAACAAAATCTAACTCGGAGGTTCAAAGAAGTTTTAAAACCTGCAGAAGACAGACAATATCTACAGACCAAGTCCTCATTCAATGTCTCAGAGGAGTCTGAAGAAAGGTATGCAGGACGATCTCAGGCTCTCCAAGGAAGTTAACTATGTTCCATGTGACCCAAGTTAACAAAGATTGGCAAAATATTAGTACACTCATAAAGCCTAATAAGTTTTCTCTTTCAACAATTTAAAAACTCAAATCTAAAATATATCAATTACGACCCTGAATCACTAAACTTTCTAGTTACCCACATCGCTGTTGCTGTTGTTGACAATTGCATTTTTGGTGTCGTTCTTGCAGCTGTGATGATGATTACTCGTGTTTCCCATTCTCCTCCAATGTTGCTTAAGCTGTGATATCTCCACTTGGGTCTTCACAAAGAACTGCATTCTCTGTAACTCCAGCTCCTTCAAGAACTTCATCCTCTATTTCTCCATCTCAACCACCTGTTGCAGTTTTGCATTCTCTCTTTGCTCATAAGCTTCACTGAATCTCATGATTGCTCGAGTTAGCTCCCTCCATTTGTTTCCCACTCCATCACCATCTACCTTCTTCTTCTCTTCTGTCTTTGTCCTCTTCGACAATGGCGGAGGTGGTAACTGTCCAATTTTATATGTTTATAGGTTTAAAAGGCTCGAAATCAATCGTCACTTTCTTCTCTTTACCATCGTCTGTAACAATGGTTCATGTATACAGAACAAGACCATTGGGAGGGACTTTGTTGTAAAGTTTCAATCTTTGTTTAGCTGAAGTAATGGCAGATAAAACAGATTGACGATTTACATGGCTCTTGATGTTTGAAGCAGTTCCGTATTCATCAGCAAGCATCTTAGTGACACGAGATACTTGATCTTTAGGAGGCATTATATGTGAGATCATATTTGTTCCATTACCTCTAGCAGTTTCAAGTCCCTTGATTAGCTTCTTAATTTTCCAAATTTCAATGTTCTTATATGATTCTTGCTCTGCCATTTCCTTTCCTTCAGATCACTGGGAATCAAAACACTCACAGTAGAAATCGAAAATTTAAGCTTGAAATTAACTAAGCGAAGCAAAAAAGTTTTGATTGATTTAAGCAGATCCAGATTGAAATCGGAAGTAAAAATCAAAAATTTAACGTATACAGATTGATTTGATAGATAGAAAGAGTGAAACTGCTAGATTTTAGGGTTTAATGGAAATTTTTTGTAAATTCACGGATAAGTTAAGGGCAGTTTTGATTTTTACCAGTTTTAGATGCAACAAAACGAGACGAGCCGCCAAATTCTTCTGTGATTAAAAAGTTCTAATGCAACGATGTCCATCTGGCCGCAGCGTTTGGTCATAGGAACCTGCGGCTGGCAAACAAATATCGTTTGGCCACATGCCGGAACTTCCTGCGGCTACCAAACGAAGAGACCCAACAAATTGACATTTTATTTTGCTTGCTCTTTGGCTTTTGCTTGTTTTGATTACAAACCATGAAAACAGTTGAACATGTAACATATGAATTGATGCAAATAGATATAATGATAAACGAAGTCAAATTACTTAGCCCATCCACATGACACACCTGATGCATTTTCCTTCAAGTAGTAGCTGAATGTGTCGTTGATATCCTCGAATTTCATTTCATGTGTCACAAACTTATCTAACTCAAGCTCATTGCTCAAGTAGCGTTTAAGAAGAAGAGGAATGTGTGTTTTAGTTCAAACCTCCAAACAATGAACCCATCAGAGTCTTCCCATGGTGAAGAACATCAAACGAGTCTAAACATATCAGTGAACCCGGTTTGTCCACTCCTAAAGTTATCTTCTTTTTTTTGAATTTGAATATTATGTAAAATTATATTCAAGAAAAGAATCTTTGTACAAACTGTGTCTGAATTATTTTTGCTGAATCAACTTAAAGGATTAAAATGGAAAAGCTCATGAATGGAAATATCGAAAGTGAATGTCTCATTAAAACCCGAGGTAGAAAACCCAATTGGAACAAAACTAACTCGTGGGAAAAAGAGTATATCCACTTTCGATTGAACTGAAAAAAATAGATAAAAAAACAAAAAAACTGTGTCAAAATAACATAGAAGGAACGGCTTTAAGGCCTGGTAGCGAACCAAACTTGCAGACCCTTAATCATTAGTCCACTGCGTTGCATGGTTGATTGTACCATCCCTAAGTTATCTTTTTTCCCCATCCCTAAAAAAATGATTGTACCAAAAAGTTTAAAATCCTCACAACTTTTTCGATTATTTTGATTTTTTTGAAAGCTAATTGTGTTTTCTGTAGAGAGATCAATGTGTCAATACCTGTCTGCAACAACCATAAGCTTCTTGAACCAAATAACTACTTCCAACATACTCAAAGCAATAGTCTGCTCCTCCACCAGTCATCTCATTGATCACCTAAACACCAAAAGGTATAAAGTTATATACTTTTCCATTTCTATTAATGAATTTGTTATGTGTCATTACCTCACTAACACGCTAATTTTCGCAAGTCATAGAGTTGACAAACTCAGCAACTCCAAATTTTTGGCCTAAAAATAGATGATGTTCAAAGTAATTATATGATTTATACTTTTTATAAAAAAAGGTTTAGAGACTTAAGCAATATAACTATTGAGTGAATAAAATCACTAACCAACTTCAAATGTGGCAGGGTTTATATCCATACCAATGATTCTAGAGGCACCACAAAGTCTCGCACCCTCAACCTGAAAACATCCAAATCCTAACTTTTTATCAAAAATTCATAAACAAGACGACTATAACTACAAGACCATTACAAAAAAAAACTGCGATTTTACTGCTAATCCAATGGGACAAAGTCCAAAAATTACAACAGTTGATCCTTGTTCAACTTTGGCAGTCTCCCAAGCAGCACCAACATGCACCTAAAAAATAAAACCAATTGGAGCCCTCCCTTCACCACCTCCATGGGGGTGGTCGACAGGGTTCATAACTACTCCTCTTACTACAGGACGTTTACCTAGCCAACATTTCGATCCGGCTCTACCCAAACTTATCAATTAAACTCCACAAAATCAAAGAGGTATCAAATTTGATAAATCCTTTTTTGTAATTTACCGGTGGAGACTCCGCAGCTCAGGAGACAAGCACGACTAGGAGAAATAGAAGAATCGATCTTGACAACGTTAGCAAATATCAAGAACAGTGTATTCACTGAAGCTAGAGACATTTAAGAAATGAAAGAGAGTGTGGCCATTGAGGTCAGTGAATCTGCTTGAGTTTTCAATGGCATCCATGGAGATACTTTGAAGGGAAATTTGCTGCATAAGTTGCTTTTGTGAGATTTGTAGTCACCGCAGTCGCCACAATATTTTCAACAGAATACACTGTTCATGTTTATTTTAATTTCTCTATCTTCACTTTATTTTATTTTATAGATTGTAAATTAATTAATAAATTCGCTTTTTAATAATATTCACGAGTTACATTAATTAATTTATTTAAAAATTTAAAGAGGTTAAGAAAATAGATACAGTATTAAGAAGATTTTGTTTCCATATTAAAATATACATTTCTGTTTAATTTAAAAGATATTAAAATTATATTATATTTAATTTTAATAGAAAATACTTATAATTTACTTTAAAGATTAAAATTAGTGTATTTTCGATTAAAATTTTATTTTTTAAATAATATTAATATGTCCAATGAACACAAATCCCTATAAACTTCCATAAATGGTTGTGTTGGTTGACTAACATTACTGGATGTCTCTCTACATCTAATATTTATTCAACGGAAGTCTTGGAACGTTAGCCCACTAAAAAGTCCAACAAAGCCATTAGTTGTACGTTGTAACCTCCCACGTGGTATCCGAAATGGAGAAATTAGCACTAGAGAAAAGGACACAGGCAAAAACGGTTTTTCAAAAACAGGATTGCAAAAAATTATGAATGGATGTTGTTTTTTTTAATTCACTTTTTGGATTTAGTAATTAAATTTTTGATTTTAGATTTCGCTATTAGATTTTTGTCTCAAACCTTCCCCAAAAAATTGATTTTTGTTTCTTGAGAATAATAAAATAGATGAAGTAAAATCTAGATTCTCTAATATATGGAAGAAATGAAAAAAAAATCTTAAATGAACAGATTACAACAAAAGAATTTTCCTAAATCATAGGAAAATCAATTTTCTAAAAGCTTGATTAGTGACTCAATAAGATTTTAAAAAACAAAAATCCAAAAATTCTTCAAAATCTATAAAACATAAACATAATTTAGTTTGTAAAAGCTATTTATTTTGCAATCCAACGCTTAAAATCAAAATTGTTTAAGAAAAATATTTAATAAATAATAATAATAATAATAATATTTCTTCGGTTACAAAATATAAGATGTTTAAGGTTTTTTTCTTGCTTCAAAACATATAATTTTCTCATATATATTTTTATATAACTTTTTACTTTATTGAATATTATGTGATCAATTTATAAGTAAAAACAAATTCTTAGTTTCCACATTTCTTTTGTAAAACGGTTTATGTTTTGAATCGGATGGAGTAAGTTAGAGAGATTAGCATAGATTAACCGGATTGCCTCATGGCGTAGAATCTGAAACATGTTTGAGGAATCTGGGTAAATAATCACATTGATCGTTTGACTCTTCGTTAAAACCTAAAACTGAAAAATCCAAATGGGACAAAATCAGTTTTAAAAAAAATAATACAAAATATTATCAAAATATCTGTTTTGTTTCTTCTACCAAACCAACATTGATATATATATAATATTTCGTTTTTAAAAACATTTTGAGTACCAATGAACTTACGTTGAAAATGAAGAATTAGTTATAACTTAAAATTTGGTAAATTTTTCTTTCAACCAGAACTAATTGGGTCAATATTTGCGTCATGCTAAGAAATAGTGTTGGAGTTGGATTGATCTAAACTCGTAGAATATTGAAAGTTTTGTAAAGTACATTCAATGGTATCCAAAAACTGCTAAAATTTAATCTGACTGTTCAGTATCAATAACTACAAATAAAATATTGTAAATCCGATTTTGTATAATAATAAAATATCTATCTACGTTTTTCAAGTCATATCAGTAAATGGCAAAAAAAATAATTAAAGATTCCTGGCAATATTGAACATTGGAATCTGTTTCGTTTATTTTACCAACAACATTGGAGTCTATATGAAATCCAGAACTTACGTAGAAAATAACAAAATTAATCATAAGTTAATATATGTTAAGTTTTTGGGTCATCCCATGTCAATATTTGTATAATTAATATATTACCTTAAGATATAATATTGAAATCAGTTATGTAAAATAGTGTAAATGCCTGAAACAAAGAAGAGAACACTACAAGAAAACTACCGCAATTTTGACAGAAATTTTTGATGGAAAACCGACATAAACTGTTGGCATACCGATAAATTCTTTCTGTCGAAAATTCGTCAAAAATTTTTGACGGATTCGATGGACTGTCGACACTTCGTTGGAAATCCGTCAGACAAAACAAACATTAATATAGCCGTTGCACATTCCGTCGGAAATTTTCGACGGATCTTTTTCCGTCGAAAATATCCAACGGAGTGTCAACTGTCCGTTGGAAATTCGTCAGAAAAAATAAACGTTAATGTAGCCGCTACATATAGTCATTTGGAATTTAAAGATTCTTACATATGACGTCCCTATATAAATGTTTCAACACTTCTTCATTCATTCACACCTCTCCACACTTCTCCATTCATTCACATTTCTCCATTCATTTACAATATCTTACATAAAAAAAACAATTATAAAGAGATGTCGTCTTCTAATAGTTTTTGATCATTGATGGATGAACCGATGATAGATCTGAAGTCAAGCATCTTGAAAGACGAGTATGCTCGAGTAATATGCGAGTTTATGGAATTGACTGTAAATCAACCGGGAGCAAAAAATACTCGTAAGTTGAAATGTCCATATTCTATTTGTATGAATTCACATAATATTAAGATAGAAATTGTTTGGAGGCATTTGTATTACAATGGGGTTTATGCCATGTTACAAGATTTGGTATCTACACGGGAAAACAAATTATGATTATGGTAGTACTAGTGAACCATATAGTGCCGATAGTTTAGAAGAACATAGAACGGAAATAGATTTTGGTGTAGGTACTATTGAGATGGTAAATGATGCGTTTAGAGAGAATATGCAATCGTCATCTATAGATAGAGATAGAGTTGAAGAACCAAATTTAGAAGTACAAAGATTTTTTGATATGTTAAAATACAGTGAAACAACCACTATATAGCGGTTGTAGAGAAGGTCATTCGCCGTTATCATATGCTAGTAGAATGATGGTCATTAAGACAGACTACAATTTGACAGAAGAATGTGTTTAGCCGATTCTGTGAAAGATATATTGCCTGAAGACAATCTTTCACCAGCATCATACTACGAGGTACAAAAACTTGTAGATGGTCTTGATTTGTCGTATCAGACAATATATGTGTGCATCGACAACTGTATGATATATTGGAGAGAATATGAAAACCGTAAAAGATGTCAATTTTGTCGTAAACCCTGTTATCAGGAGAGTAGTGGAAGAGTTAAAATTTCTTATAAATGGATGTGTTATTTACCATTAACAGAGAGGTTGAAGATGTTATATCAATCTCAACGCACGACAGAAGCAATGAGATGATATGGAGAACATAGCCAAGACAGAGAAATTACACATCTTTCAGACGCAAAAGCCTAGAAACATTTTCAATCAATATATCCAGATTTTGCATTCGAGCGAAAGAATGTATACCTCGAACTATGTACAGATGGTTTCAACCCATTTGGAAAGCATGGAAGACAGTATTCATTGTGGCATGTAATTGTTACACCTTATAACTTGCCTCATCTTTGTGTATGCGTAGAGAGTTTTTGTTCCTCTCTATGCTTGTTCCCGGTCCAGAGCATCCGAAGAGATCACTTGATGTATTCCTCCAGCCATTGATATATGAGTTACAAATACTATGGAATTATGGTGTTGAAGTGTATGATGTGTCATTGCAACAGAATTTTAAGATACATGCGGTTCTAATGTGGACCATTAGTGACTTTCCAGCATATGGTATCTTATCTGGATGGACAACTCATGGAAGATTATCGTGTTTCTATTGCCAAGATAACACTGATGCATTTCAATTAAAGCACATAAGAAAAACGTCTTGGTTTGATTGCCATAGAAGATTTCTACCAAGTGATCATCCTTATTGTTGCTCTAAGGAAATGTTTACAAAGGATAAACAAGTATTTGATGGTCCACCTCCTGAGATAGACGTCATAAGTATATTGGAGCAGTTAAGAGATTTTGGCACTGAGAGAACTCCAATTTGTGGTGGTAATAGGAATGAACTTATTTACGGTGCTAGTAAAAATCATAATTGGCACAAAAAGAGTATCTTTTGGGACTTGCCTTAATGGAAAGATCATTTATTGAGGCACAATCTCGGTGTTATGCACATTGAAAAGAACTTCTTTGACAACATCATGAACACTGTGTTAAACGTTCAAGGGAAGACAAAACACAATCTGAAGTCTAAACTAGACTTGCCATTGATTTTTTTTCGGGATATACTTGAAGTTCTACCGAATGGTAAATGTGCAATGCCTGCGTTCCGGTTGAACCAAGATAAGAAAAAAGCTTTTTGATTGGATTCGTGAAGATGTTAAATTCACTGATGGATACACATCAAATCTGCGTAATTGCGTTGATTATGGAGAATGAAATTTTATTGGAATGAAAATTCATGACTGTCATGTTGTGATGCAGCGCCTCCTTCCATTTGCGTTTGCCAAACTTCTTCTAGAAGATGTCCACCATGCAATTGCAGGTATATATTCTTTCTGCCATAATTTTAATAATTAAAATGTTTTATCTATTTTTATTGTATTAAATGTTTAAATGCAGGAGTTGGTGGTTTCTTTCGAGATTTGTGCACACGATCACTTACAGTTGATGGAATTTTCAATTTAGAAGACAATATACTAATGATCATTTTGCAATCTAGAGAAGTTATTTCCCCCATCGTTCTTTGATGTTATGGAACATCTTCCAATCCACCTCCCACAAGAAGCAGCACTAGGAGGCCATGTTCAATACTAGTAGATGTATCCTTTTGAGCGTTACATGTTGTATCTGAAGAAAAAAGTTAAAAATTTAAGCAGAGTTGAGGGATCTATTGTCGCATGAGCATGCACACTTACATATGTATATTCTCACAAATTGTGAGGATATTATGGAATATGAAAGGTATGAAAATTGAACTTTTTACAATAACTATTAAGATATTGAATTTAACTATTAAATTTAACTCTCATGTGGTTTTTTTACAGGATTTACACGGCGATAGTTCGTAGTTACTATCCGAATAAGACAAAAGAGGAACTTGAATCTCTAAAAGAGAATGATTTCGCGCCTTGGTTGTTATATTATGAAAGTTTAGGTTGTGAGATATTTATTTAAGTATTTTATAATTTTAATTTTATAATTTATATAATTGTTATACAGTTTATGTATTTTTTATAATTTTTTGAATTATTTTAAATTTTTATGAATTTTTGAGAATTTTATGAAATTATTAAACTTTATTCACTTTCTATACATTTTATGTATTTTTATGATTTTTATAATTTTTATATATTTTTACAATTTGTATGAATTTTTAAGATTTTTATGAAATTATTAAACTCTATTCACTTTTTATACATTTCATGTATTTTTTTGAAATTTTCTGAAATTTTCTGAATTTTTATATAAATATTTATGAATTTTAGAATTCATAAATATTTATGAATTTGATAGGATTTTATAAATTTGTATTCAAATAAATATTGTTCGTTTTTAAAAAATCTTATCAAAATTATGGATTTATAATGGTTTGTAAATTTATTCCATATATTGTCAAATTGTATCTATTTGTCTAATTTTATTAGTTTTTTATTTTTTCAGGAATTACGGTTATTACGTTGCTTCACCGGGAGCTCATCGTGCGAGGCAAGGAACGAGTTCCTCCCAAACCGAATTGTCTCATATCCTGGATATTGTACCGGAGACTACACTGGCGACGAACCCGACTCTAGAGGAGATGTTGGTAGAAGACTTTGCTTCTCAACCGGGCCGAGGTCACACCACACACTTTCATCCGACAAATCGTGCTAATAAAGCTACTTGGTAAGTTAAGATTTATTTCATTTACATTATTTAACTTTTCTATAATTTATATATTTCATAATATATTTTTAATATTTATTCTTTTCAGGTTTTATTTCTCCAATAACGGGATTTCAAAGGCGATCAACAACATAATTATTGGGATGTTAAAGCATCTGTACGAGAAGTTTGCGAAAATGCATGTGGAAGATCGTGAGTTTTGGTTTAGAATGTTTACGGTAAGTTTTAACATTTTTTATTATAAACTAATTTAATATTTTTCTATGCTTTACCATTATCAAGAATTCATTTTTAATAAGTTTTTATAATTTTGCAGCAAAAATTTTCCTAAGACCATGAATTTACGGTCTTAGTTAGGCAGGAGTTCGAGAAAAAAGCTGGAATCGTCTATTCCATGAAGCTTAATGAGTGGAAGGCAAAATGGAGAACCGAGCAGATCCCAAAAAAGTTCATTTGGAACGCAATCCTATGGAAAGGGTTTGTCGACTATTGGAACCAGAAAGAAATGGCTCGGATCTCCAAAATCCAATCTACCAACCAGATGAGGAACCGAAAGGGTAAAGGGATAACAACCCATAACTTAGGCTCTACGAGCAAAACTTCCTGGGAAGAACAACTCGTAAGGTTTTTTTCATGTTTTCAATTTTAATTTTAATAGTAGATAACTTATATAACTTATATTATGTATTGGTATAGTTCAAACAAGATGGTGTGTGTCCCTCGCACCTTAGGTTGCTAGAGGATGCGTATACCAACCGCAAGACCTGTGAGATTCAAGATCTGGTTGCTTGGGACATAGGTGGTAACAGCTGGTAGAGATGGTGTTATTCAGAAGTTTAAACAAACATCACATGAAGTGGTAGTGTCATAGGCGAAGAAAGACAAGATGTTAGATATCCCAAATGATGGTAATCAGTTGGGTAGAGCAGACCCTATTCAACAATCTCTTCATCGTAATTCCAAGAATACTCAAAAGAATGTCTCAGACCCTAATATTCAAAAAAGAAAAAGATGGAAATCCTAGTGTTTCAAAAAGAGGATCACTTAGCAACATCATTTATTAATGTCACATTTCTTCTAAAATATGTAGGATTTTAATAAGTCTACAAAGCAAATGGTTTTCCGGAAATGGAGAAAGAAGAATTCTTTTCAGTTTGGAGGTCTGATGGAGACAAGAGTTATGGAGAATAAGGTGGTAAACATTGTTTGTATTGTGTTTAAAGATTGGTCATTTTTTTCTAATTATGAGCATAATAGTCTTGGGAGGATTAAGGTTGTTTGGAAGTCTACTGTAAGGTTCATACCTTGTTTTAAGAGTGGGCATATGATAACATGTCTTATTTTGATGGATGGATGTGAGGATGAATCTTTTTGTCATTCATATTGCCTCAAATTGTATGGAGGAGTAAAGAGAGTTATGGGAGGATTTGAAAAATAATCAAATTCGCTAATGCTTCGAAAATAAATCTTGGTTAATTTTTGGTGATTTCAATGAGATATTAGATACCAAATAACACTTGCAATTTAATCAATCATTGCAAAATAATGGTATGTGAGATATTCAAGAGGTGATTTGTAATTCGCTTACCGATATGGCATCTCATGGTCAACTTTTCACTTTGGGAAGAAGGATTAATTTGTAAGAAGCTGGACCAGTTTCTTATCAGTGATGTTTGGAGTAACTTTTTTCTACAGGCATATTGCGTGTTTAAAGTAGGAGGATGCTTAGATCACATGCGTTGTTGTATTAAAATAAATAGAGAAGTTTTGAAGTCAATAAGGCCATTTAAATTCACAAATACTTTAAAAAGTTGCTCAGGCTTTAGGCGTTTGATGAAAGATTTTTGGGAAAGCACTAAAGAGTTGTATAAGTCGACATCAGTGGATTTTCAAAGAAATTGAAGGCATTAAAACCAGAATTGCAGAGATTAAGTAAGGAGAAGTTGGGTGATCTGTTAAGGTGGATGAAAGAAGCATATGAGGAGCTTTGTGCAACACAAGTAATTACATGGACAGATCCTAATCAAGATACTATGAGAGCTGAAGCAAGAGCTTTTTGCTAGATGGCAAAGACTATCGGAGTTGGAGAAGAAATTTTTAAGACACATATCAAAGCTATATTGGATGAATGTAGGTGATAAAAATAACTGATATTTCCATTAAACAGTGAAGGTTGGTGACGTAAGAATTCTATTCGAGAAGTGAAAAAACCTGAATGGTATGATAGTGAGCTCTCAAGAAGAAATAAAATTGGAGGCTGTGCAATATTTTAGGGATTTTCTAGGCCATAATGTCGTTGATTATGTTGGGAAATCAATGGAGGACATAAAGAATCTGTTGAGGTTTGAATGTTGTGAGTTGGATGATGATAGATTAATCAGAGTTATGTTAGAGGATGAGATTAAGGTAGTGCTCTTTTCGATGCCGAGAAATAAAGCCCTAGGTCTAGATTGATATACTATGGAAATATTTTAAGAAGTATGTTTGGTGTTGAAAAATAATTTTGTGGGGGCCATTCAATCATTCTTTCAAAAAAGATTTTTACCTAATGGTATTAATTCGACTATCTTGAATTTAATTCCAAAGAAATCAGTGGTGCAGGAAATGGAGGATTACATACCCATATCTGGTTGTCATGTTAGTCACAAATACATTTTTTGAAATCGATAAGCTCTGCTCAACATTTTTTTGGCCTGGTTCAGATTTAAATACAAAAGAAAGTGAAACAAGCGTGGAAAGATGTGTGTAAGCCTAAGGAGGAAAGTGGATTGGGATTAACACCATTGGTTGAAGTGAATAAAGTCTGCTGTTTGAAACTGATTTGGAGAATCTTATCAACGAACTCTTTGTTGCGGGTAAGCTAGATAAAAATTTATCTAATCCTAAAAGGCTCGTTATGGACTATGAGAGAATCAACATCTTTGGGATCATGGATATAAAGGAAGCTGCTCAAATTCTGACAACTAGCAAAATATTTAGTCAAAGTGAAGAATGGTGGAAGGGATTAACTCATAGTGTGAGAAGTAACCCCTATCAAAAAATGGTGGAAGGGATTATGGTTCGCCTATGCAACATGCAAGTTCGTGTTTCATGCGTGGTTAGCAACAAAAAGTTGATTATCAATAGGAAATCAAATATTACAATGGAATACAAGAGCTAATGGTTCATGTGTGTTGTGCATTAGGCATTAAAAATATATTTAACATTTTAGGCATCATTTTGTCAAAAGTCTCTCTAGTTCAGTGGTTCATATTGCTTTTCCATTCTCTTGGTGTAAGGTTTGAGAATTATTGATTCATATTTTGCAATTTTTACTATTATTGTATAGAGGGAATGACATAGATTGACCCAAATTTTATATGTAATTAATAGTTTTGATTTTTTTTGGGTAAATTTTGAGAGAGTTAAAAAATAATATAACCTAATTTTTATTTTATAATTACGAAAATTGCCATTTTTTTTTTTCATTTTACGTCGTCGACAACGAACAACGACGAACGACGATGAAGGCGATGACGACGACAATGACGACAAACAACGACAACAACGAACGACGATGACGACAAACGACAACAACAACGAACAACAATGACACCGGACGACGACGACGATAAGGTGACGATAACTCAATAAGTCTGTGGTAACTACAATAAGTCTGTGGCAACTACAATAAGTCTGTGGCAACTACAATAAATTTGCGGCAATTACAATAAGTCTGCGGTAATTAAATAAGTCTGTGGTAACTACAATAAGTCTGCGGTAAGTACAATAAGTCTGCGGTAATTAAATAAGTCTGCGGTAATTAAATAAGTTTGCGGTAACTCAATAAGTCTGTTGTAACTCAATAAGTCTGCGGTAACTAAATAAGTATGCGGTAACTAAATAAATCTGCAACAACTAAATAAATCTGCGGCAACTACAATAAGTTTGCAGCAACTACAATAAGTCTGCAGCAACTACAATAAGTCTGCTGTAACTAAATAAATCTACGATAACTACATAACTCTGCTGTAACTACAATAAGTCTGCGGTAACTAAAGAAATCTACGGTAACTAAATAATTCTGCGACAACGTTTCAATAAGTCTGCGGTAACTACAATAATTATGTGGTAACTAAATAAGTCTTTGACAACGTTTTAATAAGTCTGCGATAACTCAATAAGTCTACGGTACCTCAATAAGTCTACGGTAACTGAATAAGTCTTCGGTAACTAAATAAGTCTGCGGTAACTAAATAAGTCTGCGGTAATTACAATAAGTCTACGATAACGTTTCAATAAGTCTGCGGTAACTACAATAAGTCTTCGACAACGTTTCAATAAGTTTGCGGTAACTAAATAAGTCTGCGGTAACTAAATAAGTCTGCGACAATGTTCAATAAGTCTGCGGTAACATCAATAAGTCTGTTGTAACTACAATAATTTTGCGGTAACTCAATATGTCTGCGGTAACTAAATAAGTTTGCGACAATGTTTCAATAATTCTGCGGTAACTAAATATGTCTGTGGCAACGTTTTAATAATTCTGCGGTAACTCAATAAGTCTGTTGTAACTCAATAAGTCTGCGGTAACTAAATAAATTTGCAACAACTAAATAAATCTGCGGCAACTACAATAAGTCTGCAGCAACTACAATAAGTCCGCGGTAACTAAATAAGTCTACGATAACTACATAACTCTGCTGTAACTACAATAAGTCTGCGGTAACTAAAGAAATCTACGGTAACTAAAGAAATCTACGGTAACTAAATAATTCTGCGACAACGTTTCAATAAGTCTGCGGTAACTACAATAATTATGCGGTAACTAAATAAGTCTTTGACAACGTTTTAATAAGTCTGCGATAACTCAATAAGTCTACGGTACCTCAATAAGTCTGCGGTAACTGAATAAGTCTGCGGTAACTGAATAAGTCTGTGGTAACTAAATAAGTCTGCGGTAATTACAATAAGTCTACGATAACGTTTCAATAAGTCTGCGGTAACTACAATAAGTTTTCGACAACGTTTCAATAAGTCTGCGGTAACTAAATAAGTCTGCGGTAACATCAATAAGTCTGTTGTAACTACAATAATTTTGCGGTAACTCAATATGTCTGCGATAACTAAATAAGTTTGCGACAACGTTTCAATAATTCTGCGGTAACTAAATATGTCTGTGGCAACGTTTTAATAATTCTGCGGTAACTCAATAAGTCTGTTGTAACTCAATAAGTCTGTTGTGACTCAATAAGTCTATGGTAACTAAATAAGTATGCGGTAACTAAATAAATTTGCAACAACTAAATAAATTTGCGGCAACTACAATATATCTGCAGCAACTATAATAAGTCCGCGGTAACTAAATAAGTCTACGATAACTACATAACTCTGCTGTAACTACAATAAGTCTGCGGTAATTAAAGAAATCTACGGTAACTAAATAATTCTACGACAACGTTTCAATAAGTTTGCGGTAACTAAATAATTTTGCGATAACTAAATAAGTCTGCGGTAATTAAAATAAGTTTGCAGTAACTAAATTAACTCAATAACTCTCCGGTAACGTAAAATAAGTCTGCGATGAAATAATTTTGCGGTAACGTTAACGGAATGACATTTTTGTAATTTTTGGCCATGCTGGAAATAAATATTAATGGCACTATCGTAATTAGTTTTTTCTTTACACAGCATCGCAAAGATACGTTTGGGATTTAGACCGCACTTATAATTAAAAACAAATGCGAATCATTCTAACAATTAAACCACAATTTTGAGTCATTGTAGTAACCGTCCTTATTGTATATGTATTTAGGCTTTTTATTTAAGGCCTAATATATGTTTGAGCAAGCCCTGCAGCGAAAGATGAATTTAAAATATTGAAAACTATGTAGTACTCTGGGTGTTGTGATTTTCTCAGTATCCATACATTTACACGCTGAATTAAAACGATTTGCTAAAATTTCTTCTCAAATCGCATTTAAAGCATACTTTTTTTACAGTTGGCTCCGAAGGTTATATAGGAGAACCCTTTTCATTTTTTTAAATAATCATCCCACTTGGATCAGGATAATACTACTTAAGCATCATAACTAAGCCTACATAAATAATGAGAGACTGAATTGAAGAATATATAAAAAGAAGAAGAAGAAGATTATGCGACTCATAATTAGAACAAGTAATATAATGGGGAACGATACTAATCTCTAACGCGTGTGTAACTCACGCGTTGAAGATATTCTCTTGTTCTTTTTACTTCGTGTTGTCTTCTTCCCGATCTGCGTTTGAGGTTTAAGCACGGTGGCTCCGACAGCACTGACTCTGGGCTCCCCTGGTTCCATTTTCCGTCTTCTTTTTTATTAATCCACGAATATATTCAATTCTCCATTATTATCTCTCTCCGTCATGGAAGCAGTCCCTTTTTCTCTCTTTTATGCAATCATATACATATCACTATACTGTTCATGCGTCTTTTCTAAATTTAGAATTGTACTCTTATATATAGATGTATTGTTACAGCAAATATTAATAAAAAGATTTTCTCTTATATTCTTTATTCTCTCTACAGTATTCTCTCATTTATCTATATAAATATGTTGTACAATTGAATCATTTGAATACAAAGTTTTCTTCTACGGTTTGAGCACAGTGGCTCTGACAGCACTGACTCTGGCCTCCCCTGGTTCCATTTTCTGTCTTCTTCTTTATTAATCCATGAATATATTCAATTCTCCATTATTATCTCTCTCCATCATGGAAGCAGTCCCTTTTTCTCTCTTTTATGCAATCATATACAAATCACTATACTGTTCATGCGTCTTTTCTAAATTTAGAATTGTACTCTTATATATAGATGTATTGTTACAACAAATATTAATAAAAACATTTTCTCTTATATTCTTTATTCTCTCTACAATATTCTCTCATTTTTTATATAAATATGTTGTACACTTGAATCATTTGAATACGAAGTTTTCTTCTATTCCATTCTCTTATTCTCCATACTATTCTCTATTCTACTCTTCATTCTCTTTTATTCTCTCATTGTTCCATTTTGAAGTGATGAGAACCTTCGTCCACTTTGCTCATAGGAGTAGAAACAC
This sequence comes from Cardamine chenopodiifolia, assembly GCA_963922655.1. NCBI lineage: Eukaryota > Viridiplantae > Streptophyta > Magnoliopsida > Brassicales > Brassicaceae > Cardamine > Cardamine chenopodiifolia. Next base: position 3,287,941 of record OZ000464.1, read on the forward strand.
TTAAGGCCTTGATGAATCCAAATCTCTCTTCTTAAATTTCTCATTCTCCCGTTCTCTTTATACTACTTCTCAATTCTCTCATTTTATTTGTTTTAATGGAAAGAGAACATTGGTCCGCTTTTACAAGCACTTTAAACCTTGTTGAATCCAAAATTCTCTTCTTTATTGTCTCATTCTAAACCTTTCTTCTATCCAATATAACAGCTGGAAAACAAACACGGGTACGAGAAGACCCTAAGATACTACTCTTTCAAAGAGAAAGACATTCATGTCTATATCATCCTATTCTTGGATGAAAACGCCATGTATCATATAAACACTCTTACCAATTTCTTCTTCTTATTCTATTTTTGATTATCATGATCGAGTTATCCTAGAGAAACTATTTGTTGTAGTCTAGGACCATAAAAATTGCACTTTTTGGAGTGGGACTTTAGAGCCATATCGCCCACTTTCTTGGTTGACATGAATCAAAATCATCAGGTTATTTCTATCCTTTTATTATGTTTTAATGTTTTATTTAAATTTTATTTAGTTTGATCGGTTTATTCTTGTTGGAATAAATTAATACATTGTTCTTTTTATTTTTATCTTGCAAGAGATGATGTGAAATGTTCTACATACCAAGATTGACTGTCCTTATTCTCCGGCCGATCTTGAGGGAAGATGTTGGAGTTATGTCTTCAAGGCTAACTGATGTGTTGTCTCAAGCGGAAGAACCCGAGGGCTAAACCGAGGTAGTGGACCCAAGCATGGTGAACTCACGAGGAAGAACTCGAGAGCTAAACCGAGGTGGTGGATTTAAACGTGGTGAACTTAAGGTGGCAGACCAGAGTAGTTGTTAATGAAGTTGATTCAAAAAAATTCCTACAATCGTCAATCAAAACTGCAAAAGTCTCCTCGCACATCAATCTCGAGCTTATACGTCCGTGATCGGATATCTTCTCTCTGTGGACGTCATACTCTTTTTTCTTGTGAAGGTTTTGTCCCAATGGATTTTCCTTGATCAGGTTTTTAATGAGGTGATGCTTCACGCGGTTTCAAACTTAGCCTTTGGTGTCTTTTCCGCTAAGCTTGAGGGGGAGTATTAATCCATGAATATATTTAATTCTCCATTATTATCTCTTTTTTTCATGCAAGCATATGCAAGCCCCTTCTCTATCTCTCTCTTTCATGCAAGCAAATATAAGCATGTACAAGTCTGATGCTGGTCATGCATATATTCTAAATTTTGAATTGTACTCTTATATATAAATGTATGGTTGCAACATATATTAATAAGAAAATTTTATCTTCTATCTTCATTCTCTCTACAATATTCTCTCATTCTTCTATATAAATGTGTTGTACAATTGAATCATTTGAATAAGAAGTTTTCTTCTATTCCATTCTCTTATTCTCCATACTATTCTCTATTTTACTCTTTATTCTTTTGTATTCTCTCGTTGTTACGCAAATTCTAACATTCTTGGCTTCAATGGCGGGGAATGGGTGGATATAAGCTATGATGCCCGGGTACTTCAATTTGGACCAAGAACCCATCCCGGGTACGACATGGGTACGGGGACACCATCAAAACGTCCTCGACACGTCTCAAGCTAAACAGGGACGATAACGTTGGGGGATGGGGATGTCTCCGATACATTTCAGCACAAAAAAACAACCAAGATATCTTTAGTGCTAGTCAATAATAAGCAAGCTCTGTTCATTGGAGAAAACAATGCAGCCAAGAAGCTCAAATCCAACTCTGAGGACAAGATAAGCAACAACGATAAGTCTAATGATCAAATGGAATACCTTGACAACAGCTTATGGAACTCTCCAGTGGAAGTGGAAGCCTTGCTCGATGCAGATGCTAGTGTTGTGACTCAGGAAGAGGAAAACTCAATGGACGACCTATGGAGCTTAGATGAGATTAATTCCTTGCTGAAAGGAGTCTTCTGAAATGATTGATGGTTCCATAGTTTTTAAATAAAGCTGTGTTTGTGAGTCTCAATCCCTTTCGAGTTAAATCTTGTTGTATCATGGAGACAAACAACCTCTAGTGTAGGTCATGAACCTTTTGTTTTTAATTTTTTTTTTTTTTTATAGGAATTTCTATTGGGGGATGGTACAAGTCACATCTGAAGCTTACTGCATTGGTATCTCTGGTCTCTCTTTTTTTCCTTCAATAAAAGGTGTGATGGAGTACTTAGATGTTTAATTTCTATCTAATGAGTCTTTCTTCCTTCATTTTTGTTTTTCTTTATTATATTTTAAAACAGTTTATTAATATTTTGAGCCCCTCTTTTTATCTTCGCTAGCGTATCACCACCCTTGAATTTGATTCAATGGAAGAACTTGGATTTTTGGAGTTTGCGACCCTTTGATTGGATGAGCCGGATTTTGAAGATGATTTACTAATTGATTACTTTGTTTTTGTTGTATTTGTCAAGATATTAAACAAAGTGTTTTTTAAGTATTAAGATTTATGTATGATATTTTTATATCTTAAATTATGGGTATTTCTCTTATATTATTATTGATGTACCCATACGTACCCGATTCTATAAATTTTAAATTTAGCATTTCCTGTCCCCGTTCTCGTCCCCGTTTTCCGACCCCATACCCATTTCAGTGCAACCTAGGATATAAGTTTTGATTTGAAGCTCCCAGCAGTGTGGTGGTGATTCGCTCAAGGATAATGGTGACGTTTCTTCTCCGATCATTGGCTTCTTCTCGAGTTGGTCTTCACAGTGGCACCGGTCTCTGTTTTTTATCTGTATCTTCCGTCTTGTTTTCTTCTTGGGAATATCCATGGCTTCGGGCGATTTTGGTGTCAGCAGTATCAGGCCTACTCTGGCAAAGGAATGTGGCATCAAGGCATCGTCTTTGAATTTGGTCTTGGCCTTGTGGATCTTTGATGCTTGATCAGAGATTGGGGATGTGTATGGTCCATTCTCTTTCTTGGTTGTTGCGTGTGAGCCTGTGTGTGAGAGCTTGGACAAGCTCCGACGTATGTTATGGGAATAGCAGTCACGAGCCTCCTCGGATGTGGCTCTCTTTCCAGTTTTGGCATTGCTATGATACACGGGTACCTCAATTTTTACCAAGAACCCGTTCCAGATACAGCATGGGTGTGGAGACACCACGGGGACAATGTTGAAACGTTCCTACGACCTCTCAAGATAACTGGGATGGTATGCCATAAAACGACATGGGTACAGGGACACCATGGGAACACCGTCGCCATGTTTGGAAACAATTTCGACGTATAAGGCGTGAGGTTTAACTTATTTTTAAAAAATAAAAAATATGTTTTCTAAGTATAAGGCCAGGCATTCTCTCCATCGGCTGGTAGAGATAACGACGGTGGTTTAAGGTGTTAGTTAAGCTTGGCGTGGGCTCCCTCGGCTACGGATGGGTGTGAATTTTCTGTGGCGGTTGGAAGTTCAGTGCTCTCCACCTTGTTTGCACTCTGTTTTTTTGCTTCTCATATTTGTTTCTGGGCTTCCGGTGGCATCTTCCGCTTCCCCAGTGTGTTTTTGTTTCTGGTTATGTCTCGGCATGACATGGAGTGGGAAATTTCTTAGGTAGGGGATAGTTCAGTCAAACCACATGTCGAGACTCAATGATGAATGAAGGCGGTGGAACTGATTTCGGCAGCCATTTTAAATTTTGTGGGAGATGATTCTTGTAGCCTTTAAAAGCTCAATAATGGCGGCAAAAGGCAGCTTCCCTGGCTTCTCGAGGCTTCCTTGCAGCCAGTTGTGGAATGGTCCGCTGATTTTGGTTCTGTTTGTGCGTTTTTTCTAGGAGAATCTATAAGCATTCCTGTTTTAGAGGTTTTGAGGGCTGACCTCTGGTGGGAACGACTTGTGGCAACAACGATGAACAATTGAGATCCTTGGATTTTCAAACACGAATATCAGAGCTTAGGTGTTTAGAATCAGTATTTCTTCGTCAAAGATCTTTGTGTTGCATTCGCGTGTTCATATAAAATTTTGTTTGTTGTTGATTCTGGCCTTCACTTACTGTTTGTTAGTGGTTTCTCATTTATATATTACATCAAGATTTTAAAATCTAATTATGTACCCAACATACCATTAGCTTTGGTATCTACCCAAATTCTTCATTTCAACATCGAGCTTTGATTTCATTCACAAGATATAATTTTGAGTTAATACACTTGAGAGAAATTACTTCGATCAAGATATCACTCATTGCTTTTTATAGGGACCCATGTTGTGTATCTTTTGAATAAATGTGTCTTTGAAATTGCTAAACAATCCCCTCACTTAATAACTCCTTATAAGCACCCCTGGTTGCCACACATATGTTTGAAAAATATCCAAAGTTAGAAGAATCCAAATAAGGTAAGTCGGGTGAAAGCCGGTTTAGAAAATTAATATCTCCCAAACCATATTGGTATTGAATTGATTCCAATTTGCCTTGTGCCTCTGATGGATCAAGATTGTAAAACAATTTGGTTTTTAGCTTAAATCTTCTTGGGTTGGTAGGAAATCTCCAATGAAGCCCTGTATGTCCATACCGGATAAATTGGGAGGCACCCAATTTTTAAATTGAGTAACTTCTTCGTGTGAACTTCGATTGGTCTGATTCCACTTTGGGGAGCTCGATAGTAGAGCTAAGAATGTATTCCAAGTCGTCATTGGGCTGGAAGAGTTGTTCTTGAAATTATTTTGGGCTGGACAAGGCTCGTGAATCTTCTCGGGTTGCCTTAGGTGGTTGTGGCTTGTACCATGGTCGATGCTTGGTTGGATGTCCACATCAACTCGGGTCCTCTTTCTTCATAGAGAATTGTTTCACCAATTTATGCTCTTATATGGTTCGATTTTATTTATTTATATACATTTTTGGCGGAGAAGATGTCATGATTGGTAATGGAGCTAGCTACCAATCACCCACACTTGTTCCACTCATCTCCCTTTTCAAACTCATTATTTGATACTTAAAATTTTTCTTTGTGTACCTTCGATGAAAAAGAATATCATATATGTCCATAAGTTATGCAAATCTAACAATTTTATGGTTCAACGCTGTCCATCAACGTTTCAAGTGAAGGATCTCAAGTTGGGGCAATATTAATCAAAGGGCTAGAAAATGAAGGTGTGTACGAGTGGCCAATGATAACTTCCCCAAATTCTATTTCACTTTTTTCTTGCTTTAAAAATTTGTTCTCGTACTGGTATGCTAGATTAGACCATATGAATGCTCAAACTAATCGCCATATTATTTCTAAATTTTCTTTAACAATGACTGGTTTGTCATCTTCACTTATTTGCAACTCTTGTATCAATAATAAAATTCATAAACTTCCCTTCGCTACTTTCATCTATTATCTCTTCTAATCCCCTTGAAACTTTATACACAGATGTGTGGACCTCTCATGTTACTTCACTCGATGGTTATAAATACTACATTATATTTGTTGATCATTTAACAAGTACACGTGGTTTTATACATTAAAAATCAATTTTCGGCTTTCAAGGAACTCGTGGAGAATAGGTTCAAAACCAAGATTGTCATAATGTACTCCGACAATGGGGGTGAATACATCTCTTTGAGAACATTCTTAGAAACTTATGGCATCTCTCATCTCATGACATCCACACACACTCCTAAACATAACGGGATGGCGGAGTGAAGACATGGGCATATCGTTGAAACTGGGCTAGCCCTGCTCACTCATGAGGGAATACCAAACACCTATTGCTCCTACTCATTTACAACAGAAGTGTATATCATCATCGTTGCACCAAACCTCAACCACTCTTTATTTTTCTAGCTACTCTTCCGAACGGAGCCGAACTATGGTAAACTACGTACTTTTGGCTGCTTATGTTATCATGGGGTTTGGCCATATGGAAAAAAAAAAAATTCAGTCCAACGTCCACACCATGTGTTTTTTTGGGATACTCACTCATCCAAACTGGTTTTATATGTCTAGATGTAGCCACCTCATGTGTATATATCTCTCTCTTCATGTTCTCTTTTAAGAAATAGTATTTCCTTTCTCCACTCTCACTTCAAGATTATGCACTTCTTCTCTTCATTTTTCCTCTTCAGATTCTCATTCAGCCTCTCTTGTTCCTATCTATCATCCGCCACAAGTCACACCATTAATTTGACATGTTGATCCTTCACCAACAAAGGCTGGAGCAGTGTCATCAACATTTTAAGAAACATCTTCGACTGACCTTGCTCTGAAACCAGCCTCTCTGAGCACAACTATGACAGCCTCACCAGCACCAGCTCAACAACAACCAGTCAGAACACATGACACTCGAACTATGAACACACGATCAGTGAACAACATCCGCAAACCCAATACATAGTATGGGATGACGACAACACTCAAGGAAATTGAAGCAACATCTGACACTCAAGCATTAAAGGATGAAAATGGCTTGGGTCCATGAGTAAGAAGTTATATGCGATGAACAAAAACCACATATTGGATCTTGTTGATCACAAACAAGCAAATAATATTGTGAGAAGCAAGTGGATATTTCCTATTAAAAGTTTACCCAATGGTTGTATTGACTAGTACAAATCCAGATTAGTGGCAAAGGGGTTTTATTAATGACCCGACATCGACTATCACAAGACGTTCAACCCAGTGATTAAACATTCCACCATTAGACTTGTTCTCGGCACAACGGTTGGAAGAGGTTGGCCACTACGAAAATTGATGTTAACAATGCATTTATCCAAGAGAACCTTACGGAAGAAGTACACAAGGTTAAGCCACCCGGTTTTGTTGAAATGGATAAGCCAGATCATGTATGTTGTCTCAACAAAGCCGTATACGGCCTAAAAGAAGCTCCTCATGCTTAGTACAACGAGCTCCAAAAGTTCTTTCTCAACATCGGGTTCACTAACTCACTTGTCAATGCCTCGATCTTTGTCTTCCTTCGTGTTATGTCACATCTATATATCCTCATCTATGTTGATGAATTTTTTATCACCGGCAACTATCCCACAGAGGTTTCTCAGTTCATTACCATACATTCAAAGCGGTTCTCACTCAAAGAAATTGGCAACCTATTTTACTTCCTTGGAATAGAATTAACACGTACGGAAAAAGGTCTCGTCCTCACGTAAACAAAGTACATCACTGACCAGCTTCATCGCACAAACAAGACTCACGCCAAGCATGTCTTCACACCAATTTTTTCTTCACAAATTCTCACCTTATCGTATGATGGTGGGAATTTTACAATATCTTTTGTTGACACGATCGAATACCTTTTTTCCAAAAACCAACTCTCACAATACATGCACCAGCCGACAACATTACATGAGGAGGTCATGAAGCGTGTTCTTTGTTTCTTGTCAGGCACACAATATAATGATATATTTTTCTCGGCATCAACTCCATTTAATCTTCACGCATACTTTGATGCTGACTAGGGTGGAAATAAGGATTACTATTACTCCACTAGAGCTTATATTTTTTACTTGGGTAAATAACCCATATCGTGGTCATCAGAGAAACAAACAGGTTTGTCTCGGTTATCAACGGAGGCAGAGTACAGAGCTATTAAGGAAGTTGCTTATGAAGTCAAGTGGATCATATCTCTCATGGGTGAACTTGGCTTACAATCAACAATAACTCCCACCATCTACTGTGACAACATTGGTTCAAAATACTTGTGTTCTACCCCATTGTTTCACTCTCGAATGAAAAAACTTTCACTCGACTACCACTTTGTTCGAGGGATGATTCAGAACAATACTCTTCAAGTTTTCCATGTGAGCTCCGCTGATTAGTTCACAGATAACCTTATGAAACCTGATAAGTTAAGTTTTTTAGCATATTTTAGATTATGTTTCTCATAGATTTCTTGTGTTTTCATTGCATAATTAAAGTTTAAAACTGATGATCCAGAACCAGTCCAAAGTATCTGAAAGATTGGCTCATATGAAATACTTTATTTGCGAATTAGCTCCAGAACTCTTTATACAAGTTCTAGAAAATTAAGTTATCTTTCCAATGGAGGTGATTTCAAACCAATTAAAGCTGTGGGTCACTAGTTATGACTGATTTAGTGAATATATATCAATCTGACATGTAAAAGAAGGTCATTCGGAAATTTCCCTTGAACACCAGAGATTGTAGCGATTTGGTGCACCGGGATCGTTACACCACTGGAACATGGCGGGAGATGCTACGGGGATTATGACACCGCTGGACAATAGCGGAATCCGTAAAGGTTTCATGACACCGCAGGAACCAGTCCAATTTTTTCATTTTATGCCTCAAAACCGGGTTTGACTCGGTGTAATTTGAGTTGAACCAGATATTTTGTTTCCTCCTATAAATACTTTTTAACCTAATGAGAAACACTACTGCTTGTTTTAGAGATTTTCCTTTGCCACTTTTGGGTTTTTTAAAAAACTTGTATGAATCTCTCTATTTCAAGTTATCGAATCTCTTTCTATCTTTAAATCTTTCATCTACTTACCCTATAATTATGATTATGCAAAGATCAACCTCATTGCTTTGTGTATTCATGGATATTAGTGAGTAGTCATTTTAGATTTTTTGGGATTGGTAAATCTAGGGCTATTATGAGTTAACTGGTGGAGTTTAGGTATGGAACATGTTATATTCTTACTTGATAGGTGGTATTAATGCTATATTAGCCTTTATTATGTTGATTTAGAGTTTTGACATTTTAGCGGGCACAAGGTGTTTGATAAAATATTTGAACCAAAATATCAAAGTGCTTTACATGCCTAGCCTATGAAATTGTTGATTAGGGTGTGTAGTGATTATTTAGGCTTGTAATAAATGCTCATTGATCATTTGATAGCTAACAAAGCTTATTGATTATTTGATTATTAATTAAGAGATTAATATCATAAAAATAGATTAGCTGAGATTAGTGACCTAAAGCCTAAGAATTATCATTGTTAAGTTGAATAAGCTCCATTGTAGCAATTAATCACCCTATTCTATCACCAACTCCCGAGAGTTCATATTTCTATATTTGATTTAAAACTGATTTAACTTTTTCCCGCTTTTGTTTCCTTTTGAATTTGATTTCCAACAACACAAACTTATTATTGTTTAGATTGAGTCAATTTTTTCATTCCTTGTCTCCTCATGGATAAATTCTAAAGTAATATAAGTACGATAGGTTAACTGGTAAAGCTTTGAATATCAATTTGGCGCCGTTGCCGGGAACACAAAGCAATAGCCCTTAGGATTTCATCTTGTTTTTAGACTAGGTTGTTATTTTCTTTATATTGATACGAACTGTTTCTCTAAGTTTTCTCCTTTTTTTTTCTTTCAAGGTGTATGCAACGGAGAAGTTAACAATGTGAAGTTCTTGATTTTGTTGAGGATTTGAGTCAAATTGAGAGAGATAATAGAAAGAAAGCGAGAGAGCAAAGAGTTAGAGAGCGTGAGGAACATTTGAAGCGGTTCGGAATGGGTAACCAAAGGACGAATCCATCGTGGTTTGGCATTCAAGCTCCACTTGGTGTTTACAAGGCACTGGTGTTCAACAACAAGCCCAGTTAATGGACAACCGGAGCTTAGGTCAATTGGTGCTTTTGATGAGCCCAACATTCATGGTACTTGAGCTGGAATAAGGCCTCCACCGGTTGGAAAGAACAATTTTGAGATCAAAGCTAGTCTAATCAATATGGTTCAAGGATCAAAGTTTCATGGTCTACCAATGGAAGACCCATTGTATCATCTAGATTAATTTGATATGTTGTGTGAGACGGTTAAGATCAATGAAGTATCTGAAGACGCATTCAAACTCCGCCTATTCCCATTCTCCCTTGGGGGCAAAGTACATCAATGGGAAAAGAATCTTCCTCATAACTCTATAAGTTGATGGGATCAATGCAAGAAGATTTTCTTCGCCTAGTTTTTATCCACTTTAGGCACGTCTAGGCTTAGTAATGAGATGTCAAGCTTTGCACAATGAGCCAATGAGAGCTTGTATGAGGCATGGGAGCGCTTCAAGGGTTACACATCTCAATGCACACACCATGGCTTCACTAAAGAGTCTCTCTTAAGCACACTCTTATGCGGTGTCTTGCCTAAGTACCGCTAGTAATGGAAACTTCTTAGGAGAAAGTGCAGATCAAGGGATGTTGTTGGTTGAGAACTTAGCTCAAAGTGATGATAACTACGGTGAAAATTATGATCGCATATCGAGAGATAGTGTTGAGATGAATCATCATCACCATAAGGAGATTTAGGCGTTGAATGAGAAAATTGAAAAGTTGATCTAATCTAATCAAAAATTGGTCAATTTTGTTAGAGAGGTTGAACCATATCACAGTTACCAAGAAGTTGGTCTTGAAGGTTGCAAAGAGGTTCAACAAGAGATCAATTTCATTAGTGGTCATAGAGGATACCAACACAATGGTTACAATCAAACTTATGTTCCAATGAAAAATATGGAAAAGGCTCTAAACTACAATGATTTCAACCAAAGCTTCAATTTTCTAACCAAGGAAACTTTACAATTCAACCTCCTCCTCAAGACAATGAAATGAATACAATGTTGAAGCCAATTTTAGAGGGGGAAACTAAGAGTTATGCGAATTTTGGTAAGAGGTTCGTTGAGATGCACAACAAGATGGATATGATGTATAATAATCTTGATGGTAAGATCAATAGCTTGGCTTCTCATATGAAAACCATTGATCTTAAGGGCTCTTAAACCTCTTCTAGTTCAAAGGATCCAAATAGAGAATTACTGAGTTAATCCTAAGTTAACCCCAACGAGATTTGTAATGTCATCTTCTCGAGTGATAAGGATGGGGTTTCCACCATTAGGAACCCAAGAGACATAGAGGATTACCCTGGTAAAGAGCACAAAAAGATTTACATGAAATCTACAAACTCCTCTACAGCTCAAATGATGATGAGTTGGTTAGTAAGATTGACGTGAAAGTGGAGTTGATCACTAAATAATAAGATAAGGTGTCTATGAGGATTGAAAAGAAAGATTCTTCAAGAGTTGACCCTCCCCCTTATGAGCTCCCACTTCTATTTACCAGGAGATTTTATACAAAAACTCAAAAAAAAGTTCTTTCAAGCTTCAAAGATAGCATGAATGAGATTGGAGTTTCATTTCCTTCTATGGATAATTTGTACCAAGTAACTATCCACAAGAAGTTCATTGAAGTTATCCTTGGTAACCAAGAGAATGTGGAGGAAATAATGAGGTTACATAAAGCACAATTCGCAACACCACCTCAACCAAAGCCAGTTCCTAAGATTGGAGATCCGGGGAAGTTCATTATATCTTGTTCTCTTGGTGATTTGAAAGTCGATGATGTTTTGTGTGATTTCGGTTCAAGCTTGAATTTTATATCCTTTGAGATAGTAAATAAATTAGGGAAAAACAACATGAAGCCTCGTTCTTCTTTGATTACGTATGCAGATGCTTCTTCAAAGTGCTCACTTGGTCTCATTGAAGATTACCTTCTCAAGGTTGGAAACTTCCTCATCCCAACGGATTTAAAGGAAGTGGAGATGGTGGGAAACCATAAAGTACCTCTCATCCTAGGAAGACTTTTCGAGTAAGAGAGTGATTCTTCGACATGTTGACATCAATGTCTCTTACTCCATTGAATCTTCTACAAGAGTATTTTGTGGTACAATTACACATGAAGACTTGAACATCCAATAGAACCCAAAAGATGTGAATGATAAATGTGATGAACCTCAACTTTTGGAAGGGAAGTATCAACTTGTCGAAGGGAAGTATCAACTTGTCGAATACGATGAAAGGTTCCTTGATGGTGATTGCCTAAAAACCTTATTTGATGAGCCAAAGATGGGGAATTCATTGGTCAAACCACCAAGAGTGACAAGAAAAGATCTTAAGAAAGGCAAGACATTGCATTATGGCCACCAATCATCATCCATTGTCACCTTACATCCCTTGAGACACATTGATAGCACTACTGAGTGCAAGATTAAAAAAAGGTGCTTTCAAACCTTTCGCCAAGGCTAGAGTGATCTTACCACCGGATTAAAAGGATAAAGAATCGGAATTCATCAAAGAGTTCATGAAAAAGGTACTTAACATCAAACTCACCGACTGGGAACTAAGCTCCAAGGATGTCGTCCATTTAATAACTCACCTACCACTCTCCCTCCCATCAATGGACTCATCTAAGTCCATCTCTTTGAACTAAGGTATACTTCTCTCCTTTGTAAACAGTTTTATTTTTCTAGCTTTGTCTTTTATGTTTTTGGTCACTTTCTTGAATTTTATTTCACACCGAAACGGTGTGAAAAAAGTTTGGGAGAGCGATCCGTCTACTAATCATGTGCTTTATTTTTATTTTATTTTAATGAGTCATGCATTGTTAATATTTATGTTTCAAGAAAATATCAAAAAAATTTGAAAATTTTGAAAACACACAGAAAGAAACATGTAGTCTCATTTGCATATTAGGATTGAGTCAAGAAGCATATAAGTTTGCATATGCATATAGGATATTCGGCTTGTAGAACTTCACGCTTAGGATTAAGATTGTTGCTTGAAAATCTTTTAAAAAATGAAAATCCATGTTTGGACCTTTGCATATTTCGAAATACAACTTCTACTTTTGTATGTTTCACATAATTTTTTGAAATATTTCTAAGAACTTGGAATTAATTTGAATCTAATTTTCTTGCTTAGGATAAGTTAAAAGTGTTCTCATGGTTGACTATAAGTAACATTGGGGGTTCTCATGGACTTAATTTGGTCATTCTGACCTTTAGAGTGCTTTCCATATCTTTAATCTTAACCATTTCTTTTAAACCCTTTGACTGATTTGATGACTGAGGCTTTTTGTTGATAATGCTATGATATTGTAAAAAATTGAGAGTATCGGAGACGACAAAGGATTAACTCTTGTTTCAACTAGCAATGGTAAGACTAGCGATTCGGATGAGAATGAAAGACTTGGATGGTTAGATTGAGTAGTTGGTTTGGGTGATGAAAAGAAAAGGTTGAAAATAAAGCTTAAAAAGTTTTAAAAGGAACCCATGTGGAAAATAAGTGATAAGCCAAAAATATTCTTAAGTCTCAAAGTATGAATAAAAAAAAGAATAATGTTGTTTCCCTTATAATTTATAATGAAAATTAGTTTTAGGAACAAAGAAAGCAAATAAAATAGATTACAAAAAGTCTTTCCCTATGAAGCTAAGATAAGATATTGATCATGAAACTGAATAGTAAAAGGATAAAATAGTCTATTTGTTTGGGGGTTGAAAAGAAAATAAAAAGAATGTGCAAAATGGTAGAAACTATGATGTATTTCATTAGATGGGGTAGGATAACGAGAGATAAGCTTTGTATGCATTAATTGTTCCCCTTCTTAGATAGATTTTGCATTTGAGTAGCATTTCTATGTTTTGAGAGAAGCCACCCAAAGAATAACTTTTTTGAAACCACATGAAAAAGCTTTAACACAAAACCGATTGAGAATGATTTGGTTTCCCTTAACGAGACTACACTAATCACCCTAATAAATTTTAAAGAGATGTCTTTGATTTGATTGTGAGTTTTTGGTTATTAGGGACTGTACTAGAATTTTTCGTTTACATGTGCATGGAGAAATACGAAAGAGTAAGATGTTTGTTCTTGCACCATCTAACTATCTTTGAGGACCATGCATTTAATCCTTCGTTTGACACTATGGTTTTGAATCCCCAATTTTATACCTCTTTCTAGATTTTCTATGTCCTCACCACGAGTGCTTCAAGGGCTACACATTGCCATGTCCTCACCACGATGTCTCAAAAGAGTCATTACTTTCAACTCTATGTCATGGTGTGTTTCCAAAGATAAAGATACTTTTGGAAAACGTGAGTAACAATAACTTCTTGGGAAAACAAGTGGATCAAGGCACGGTTTTGGTTGAGAATCTTGCATTGAAAGATAGGAACTATAGGGAGGATTATGATAAGTCTATGTGAGATGGTGGAAGTCATGAGGATCATACAAGAAGAGAGATAAAGACTTTGAGTGAGAAATTTGACATGATAATGCAAGCCACTCAAAGGCAAGTGAATTGTGTAGGAGATTTTGATGGGCAACAATGCTATCAAGAGGTTGGTATTGAAGTTTGTCAAGCGAATCAAGATAAGATAAACTTTTTTGGTGGCTATAAAAAAAACGGCTTCAACCCCAATTACGAAGATCACCCAAATCTTTCCTATCATAGTACTAATATAGAGAACCCACAAGACTACACCTACCCACCTAAACCCCAAGGACCAACTTACAATCCCCAATCTCAATACAACAACCAAACCACTAACCAAAACTGCCAACCTAATACCTCCGTGCAACAACACCACCCAACCCTTTTTCCAAACTAAAACTACCAAACCCAAGTGATACCACCAAACCAAACCACCGAATAGGATCCACAAACACTTTTTCTTAAGAAAATTCTTGAGGGTCAATCTAAGGGAACCTTTGATATGAAAAAGCATATGGATGGAATGAACTCAATGATGGATGGAGCATATAATGAATTGCATGCCAAATTTAAGAGTTTGGTTTCTCATATGAAGATCTTTGACAACCGAGTAGCTTAAGTGTCAACCTCTAAACAGCCCATGAGCTCACTTTGCTGTAAAACCGAAGTTAACCCCCAAGGAGTTTTGTAATGCCATCTTCTCGACTAATGAATATGGAGTTGATACCATGAGAAATCTAAGATACATAGAGGATTACCATGGTAATAAGCAGAAAAAAGATGTAGACAAAATCTACAAACTTCTTTACGGTTCAAATAATGATGTTTGGTTAGTGAGAATGAAGCTAAAGTGGAGATGAGCACTAAATAATAAGATAAGGGTTCTAAAAGAAAGTTGCTCCATCAGTTGAGCCTTCGCCCTATGAGCCTCCACTTCCATTTCCCGGAAGAGTTCTTACTAAGCCTCAAAGAAAGTCGTCTCAAGCTTCAAGACTAGTATGAATGAGATTGGACGTCCATTACATTATATGGATAACTTGTACCAAGTACCTATCCACAAAGAAATTCATTCAAGTCATCCTTGACAACCAGGCAAAGGTAGAGGAAGTAATTAGGATATATGAACCACCAAGCACAACGTCACTTGAACCCAAGTTGACTTCAAAGGTTGGAAATTCGGGAATGTTCATCATATCTTGCTCCCTTGGTGATTTGAAACACGATGATGCTTTGTGTGTTTCTATTTTATGCGTCAATGTTATATCCTTTGATATGGTGAAGAGATTAGAGATAAACAACATGAATCATCACTCCTCTTTGATTATGTCTGCAAATACTTCTTCAAAGTTTCCACTTAGTTTCAGTAAAGACTATTCTCTCAAGATTGGAGAGTCCTAACAGAATTTATGGTGG
The DNA here is from genome assembly GCA_963922655.1 of Cardamine chenopodiifolia. NCBI lineage: Eukaryota > Viridiplantae > Streptophyta > Magnoliopsida > Brassicales > Brassicaceae > Cardamine > Cardamine chenopodiifolia. The sequence goes on from OZ000464.1 coordinate 3,303,316, forward strand.
TAGAACTGGTGCAAAACCATAGTGTACCCCTCCTTTTATGGAGACCTTTCCTCCACACCGTGGGAGCTAACATTTACTTTCCAAGTAAGAAAGTGATTCTTCGATATGTCAACAAAAATTTCTCTTACCCCATTGAGTCCTCCACAACTATCTTGTGTGGTACAATCACAGATGAGGAAGAACATGTGGAGAATGTAAAGAATTTGAGGATTCTTCTTGTGTTACAAACCAATGATGTTGAAGTTTTAGATGGTGGTTGTTTAGGGATTCTATTCGATGAACCAATGGAGAAAAAGGTCATGGTGAAGCCACCAAAACCAACAAACCCTCTCATCCTTGTGAATAACTTAAAAGAGTTATCTCCCACTATGATATTGCACCCTTGGAGATGTATTGATGGAGAATTTGAGTAAAAAGTAAAGTTTAAGAGAATTTCAAATCCCTTTTCAGTGGTTAAAGCGATCTTCACATCGGAGTTTATAGGAAAATACTCAAAGGGTCTTCAAGGTGTAGTGAAGAAAGTACTCACTGTCAACCTCAAAGGTGGTTTTCTTCTTCAATGATATTTCCACCAATTCAACCAGCCCACTGAGTTCAAAAACTCTTCATATCTCTTCAATCCCTAAGGTTCCCGACTATGAGCACAGTATGGTCCTATATATTTTATTGTCAATACCATTTACTTTTTGTTTATTGTTTCTCCACTCTTTGAATTTTGTTACACCGAGACAGTGTAATTCAAGTTGGGAGTAAGGATTTGTGTCTTTTGATTTTGTGTTTTATGTTCTTATTTTTCTTTTGAATATTTGATTCTCATGCATACACTTATTTTCTTAGAAAATCACAAAAAAAAACTGAAAAAATACAAAAACAAAACACAAAAGAAACATGTAGTTTCATTTTTATGGTAGGATTGAGTTTAGAAACATATAGATTTGCATTTACATTTGCGTTAGAGATAATTTTCCTTGTAGAAGCTCATGCTTAAGATTAAGATCATTGTCCATAGTCATGGCTATTTGTTGTTTGAACATCTTGGGAAAAATGAAAAATTAATGTTTGAACCTTTGCATCATTTGAAATACAACTCCTACTTTTGTACAAGGCTTGCATGATTTATGAAACATCTCTAGAAACTTGGATTTAATTTGAATCTAATCTTCTCACTTAATGTGATTTAAATACGTTCTCATGGTTTACAATAAGTCACATTCGGATTTTTTTTTCTCACAACCCTTGTGCTAACCCGAATGGCCATTCTCACCTTTAGAGTGGTTCCACCTACCTTTAACCTTAACCATTTCTTTCAAAGCCTTGGATCCATTCGATGAGTGAGGACTTTTGTTGCTAATGCTATGATTTTACAAAAATTTGAGAGTATCCAGAACGACAAAGAATTAGCTCTCATTTTGGTCCATTTGCAGAAATAGAAGTTTTGGTTCATAAGGAGTAGGCACGAATGGGGTTTCTTTACGTTTTTTCTCACTGGGTTCATTTGTAACATTTCATTTCCCTTTTCCTTCCCTCCAATTCAACCTTATCTTTCTCAATACCAACACTCTTCTTCTTTTCAACGACCACATCATCATCATCTTAGATTTCTACCACCTTTGCTTCTTTGTTCACAATGTCCTTATTGGGGATCATAAGTGGTGGTTCTCTAGATGGAAGCTCCTTTCCGCTCCTAAATGTGTTTTATTTTTCTGGGTAGTGAACCCATTGGTAGCTTAGAAGATGGGGCTACTTCGGCAACTTGATTATCTAAAAACTTCACATGAGAAGCCAAACTCACAAATTTGGCATAAAAGTCATTATACGCTTCTTCCATCTTCAAGTTTATCCCATCCATCCGCTATTTCATCTCAAGGGTTCTCTTAATTTGATCCTCAAGTAGTTGCTTAAGAAGGATTATAATTGGTCCTCTTTAGTGGGTTGGTTTGGTGGTACTATTTGGGTTAGGTAGTTTTGGTTTAGGAAGAAAGGTTAGATAGGGTTGTTGTATTGAGGTCTAGGTTGGAAATTTCCTTGGTTAGTATTTGGGATATTGTACTGGGTAGGTTTGTGTTTTGGGGTCTTGGTTGGAATTTTTCTTAGGGATTATTGGTTGGTCCTTGAGGTTTGTTGGGGTAGGTTTGGTCTTGAGGGTTTTCGAAATTGGTACTTTGATAGGAAAGGTTTGGGTGGTTTTGGTAATTGGGGTTAAAGCTGTTTTGTTGATAGCCACCAACAAAGTTCATTTCTTCTTGATTCTCTTAACAAACCTCAACACCAACCTCTTGATAGCATGTTTGCCATCAAAGTCTCCTACATAATTCAATTGCCTTTGAGTGGTTTGCATTATCTTTTCGAATTTCTCGCTCAATGCATTTATCTCTTTTCTTTTGATCCTCATGACCTCTACTATCCTTGTAGACCTATCATAACCCTCACCATAGTTCCCATCACTCATGGCAAGATTCTCAACCAAGATCATGTCTTGATCCGCTTGTTGACCCAAGAAGTTGCAGTTACTCGCGGTGTCTAAGAGCATTATAATCTTTAGCAACACCCCATGGTATAGAGTGAAAAGTAATGACTCTTTGGAGAAACCGTGGTGGGGACATCGTGAAGTATAGCCCTTAAACCTTTTACATGCTTCATTACAGCTCTTATTCCCTTTTCTGTAAATTATAAGATCTCATTTCGAAGGCGGACTGTTCGCGAAGTAGAGAAGAACTGGTCCAAGAAAACCTCTTTGCATTCATCCCAAGATGTAATGGAGTTTTCAGGTAAATGATTTTCCCATTGGTGTGCCTTATCACTAAGAGATAATGGAAAAGTTTTTAGCTTAAAACTGTTCTCGGAGATACCATTTTTCTTCATGTTCCACAAAAGTGGTCAATTTGATCCAAGTGGTTTAGAGGATCCTCCATTGGAAACCCATGAAACTTGCTACCTTGGACCGTGTTGATAAGGCTAGCCTTGATCTCAAAGTTGTTATTCGCCACGGGTGGTGGCATGTATGTTGGGCTCATCAAAGGTGCCAATAACATGTGGGTTCTTTGGTGGATGATCAAGTGCTTTACCAACTCCATTACCTCTCTATACCCCATCTTGATCCACATTACCCATGAAACCGGTTGGAGCACGATATCACCCATGCCTAAACGTTCCAAGTACTCAATATTCTCTCGCTCTCTTGTATCTCTCCTAGTCTTTCTCTCTAGCTGTGAAGGTTTTTTACTCGATCAACCAAGTCTTGTATGCCATGAATTATCAAGTTCATGCACCTATGGATTAAGAGGATATAAAGAGAGTGGTTAAGTAACAATGAAAAAAGATTAGTCTCAATAGAATTCAAAATCATAATGGTAATTGCTAAATTACCCCGCAACGGCACTAAAAACTTGATAGCTCGAAGTTTTAAAACTTACTGAGAATTCTGCAAGTGCACGAAAGTAACTTGTAATATCAATAGGGTATCGATCCACAGGGAAGATATAATCACAAACTAAAAATGCATGTATTCAATTAAGTGAATTGAATATGATATGTTTTTGCTTTTTACTATTTCTAACATGAACTAAGCAATACAAATTAAACTTATCAATAACGAAACTATGAGAATACTAAGATAAAGATGGATAATATCATGATAAAGCAATGAGTCAAATGCAATAATTTAGATGAGATGATGAATCTCTAATGATGCTCAAGTACAACTATTAACTCAATCCTATATAATAGATCACTAATCAAGACTAATCCATTTCTAAGGTACTAATTATTTTACTAATCATCCTAATTAAGCTAAATTTCTTTTTGCTAATCAAGATATCAATAAACATTAACATTTAAGTTCAATCAAACCACTAATCACCCTAACATCAATTTCCACTGGTTAAGGAAGAAAAGTCCATTCGAGCATTCATCACACATCTTCTGGACCATAAAATCCTAAAGATCTTGAGCCAAGTGATCAAGTTAAATCTAAGATTACTAACAATTTAAGTGAAGGATAACCAAAGATCTAACCCTAAGCATCATCATTAATCCATCTATTCATCAAGAACTACCAAACCCAAACTCATCAAACTAGAAGAGATAATGAAAACATAATGACAAATGATAGGATAAATCAAAAGAAATCCACATAATGCAAAAGATGAATAAAGATTTTAGTACAATGATGTCTAAGATACAAAAAAGGCAAAGATAATTGTTTAAAAGATATATTAGCCATTAAATTAGGTATAAAATCACTTATATAGTCTCACTAATGCGTACTAGGTTGGCCCATGACAAACAACGTCAAACCCAGATCAAAGCTTGGATAGAATGTTGTAGATTGGTCACAACGGGATGATTCTGGCTGCTGGTTATGGCCGATGTGGCTCACCTGGATGCGTATGGTCGTTGGGTCTGGCTGCTGGCTCTAGAGGCTAGCATCTCAAATTTTGTTGGAATTTTCAACGGTGGTTCTCTGGCCGCTGGGTACGGTCGCTGGCTCCCAACGACTGTCTTCTAGCCGCTAGATCCTTTGTTTCTTTATTTAACTTCTCTTTTGATTCTTTTCATCCATTTGATCCTCTTGTTGCACATCTCCACCCCCTAACCTACAAAACAAGAATGCATATGCAAACATGCATCTAAACTCCAAAATGTGGAATTGCAAATGTAAGAAACCAATGATAAATCAAATCAAAGAGACATTAAAAATTCAATGTATCAAGTATGTATTCAACCTTGTCTTTTATGTGGCGAATCGGATGAGACGAAGAAACATTTATAATGTCTCTATAGATACATTATCGGCAGGATTCAGTGAGAAATCTGCTTGGTAAACATGTTGACTCTGAGTGGTCATGTATCCTGCATATTTTAACGACACACCATTTTGATTGTAACAAATTCCTTTTTCTCCATTTGGTTTATCAAGTGGTGATTTATCATGTATGGAGAAAGCGAAATGAGAGAAGACGTTCAAAGTCCACTCAACTGGCGAGTTATCTTGTTCGCATAATTGATCAAATAGTTACAAATCAAATAGCTTCCTTGCACTCTAACGGAAATCTAAAATACAGTAAGGTCATGTTCGTTTTCTTATCCAGATGCAACATCTAAATGCAGATGCTCAAATGTTGTTCGTTTGGTTATTTAATTTTGCATCCGAATGTTGAAATGAGATACAAATTTAAAATATCTAGATATTTGAAATAATAAAAATATGAGCTTTCACATGCTGCACATGCATCTCAAAATCCAAAAATTTTAAATGCCCTTACATTCTAACAACCAAAATTATTTTTACTAAACAATATTTCATCATTTACATCGATAATTCTTTTTAAAAATATTTTGACTCTAATAAAAATATATAAAAGACAAAAAAATAATATATTATAAAAATCAAAAATTTTTGTTCCCCACTAAAAATTGCAAAAATACATTTTCATTAAATTTAATGTAAAAATATAGTAAAATGTTAAACAATATTTTTATTTAAAACGTAAAATTGTTTTCTTCCGCTAAAAACACGGAAACACGTTTTCCCACCAAAAACTCAGAACAAACATCTTGCCGCTAAAAACATAGAAATAAGTTTCTCGACCAAATATTTTAAAAACACGGACACACGTTTTTTTGCAAAAAACTCTAAAAACACGGATACACGTTTTCTCACCAAAAATTCTAAAAACACTGAAACATGTTTTCCCGCAAAAACGTGGACACATGTTTCCTGCTAAAAACATGGAAGCACATTATCCCGCCAAAAACATAAAAACACATTTTTGGCTATAAATGCGGTAAAACATTTTTCCCAAAAACGCGAAAGTCGCGTTCTTACACCAAAAACGTGAAAACATATTTTTCCGCCAAAATGCAAAAACACATTTTGCCAAAAAAAATACATAATCACGTTTTTCCGCAAAAAAATAAATTCACACAGAAACAAAAATATTCTAGCAAAAAACTTGGAAAAAACATTTTTAAATATTTCTTATAGTGAAAACAAAAATTTGTGGGAAATTTATTAATAAAAATAATTTTATTTTATGAAAACAATAATTTTGTAATTCTTAAATTGCATAATTAATTTAAATTATTTAATATATATTAGTATAAAATATATTCTTTTTAGTCAATTTTAATTAGTTGTATCTGAATGTTTTTACAAACTTACATCCACATGCAATATTTAGATACAAAAACGAGATACATAAACGAACAACATCTTATACACCATTCAGATGCTGGATGTAAATGATGGGTGCAAATGCTGCATCTGGATGAAAAAACAAACATGGTCTAAGTGTATCTGGGAAATATGGTTCCACGCCCGTGAAGTCTGGTATTCGATAAACTTTTTGATTGGTTTTATGGTATGTATAGTTTGTATGGTTTTACCAGTTTTAACTTCCAGTTGCATTGTAAATAATCTTTCTTTCTGGTTGATCAAATAAATTTATCACTTTACAAAAAAGCAAAAGAAATTAGGTTATTGCTAACGATAATATAAACAAGGTGGTTTAGAAAACATCTATCGTGAATGGCCTCTTCCAACGCAAGTAAAACATTATAGAGATGACCAATATCAGAGCCCGTCCATGATATACACATGGTTAGGGCTGGGATTAAAATTCGAACTGATTTTTCAACCCGAAGTCTGGGCAAATCGGTTTGAATTCGGGTATTTAATGTGAACTGATAAAAAATATTTAAATTGATATCGGTTTTCTCTTCGGTTCGATTTAGTTATGGGTACGTCTGCTCCCGAAAATTAATCATAACTTACTTACAGCCGTCGTCGTCGTCTTCACCATCTCTTCATGAGTCACCGTCATGTTCATCGTCGTCTTTACTATCTTCACCGTCGAGATCTGTCGAGCTGCCGCAATCTGCAAGATCTGTCTCTCAACCTTGTTCATTTTTGTCGAGTGTGAGATACATGTATGTGTGTATACGTTCAAAAGAAGAAAAAAAACATGCCCAACTGTTTTTAAAGCAAGACCCAAATTTTGTTTTCAAAGTAAAGTCCAATTGACTTCAGAATTTTCATTTTCGCTGAATCAAAAGTAGCCCAATTATGTTTTTAAAAAAATTAATTAACCAAACCGATTTAACCGAATATATCTGAAACTAATCGAATTTTAACCATAATACTGATATTTTTAGTTAATTTCGGTAACAAAATAAATAAACGATCAAACAAATAACTAAACCAAACCGAACTGAATCATTTTTTGGTTAAATTCGGTAAGAATTTATAAAAACTGAAAAACTCGAACCGTTTGATCTGAAATAACCGAAACCGCAAGCCTACTCATGAATTTCCACGTCCGATGGATAACCAAACTTATTCTTTTCATTACATGAATCAATCAATTGACAAGTCCTGAAATTAAGTTATAAAAATGAATGAAAAAAGATCAGAGATGAAGCAGGGCAATGGTCTTGTTTTTACAAGATAAATTAAGTTTTTGACTCCTTTGGTTCCTCGAAACATGTCTCCAAGAGACTTCTTCCGTCGAGATATCGCAGACAGTGAAGAAACCTAATCCCTGTCCAAAGATCTTGAACATCTCAACTCCCATTAGTATGTTCTGGTCTGAGACATAGGTTGCATTCCAATCCATTGGTGCGTCCGGGTGTACTGAAACCTCGTTCCATGTGAGGTATACAAGATCCAACTCCCAGAGCTTTCTCACCGCTTTGTTTCTCCTCCCAATTTGTCCATCTCCTTCATCGCACCATGAAACTGAGAGCATGAACAACCGCTGGTTGCAGGAAACAAGCTTAGGGTAGAACTCATGAACCCGAGGAGGGATTGGCGATGTTTGGATTGCAACCCAGAATCCTCTTTCTATATCATATCCGGATAGCTTATCATTCTCAGAATAAGCGTAGAAGATTCCATTGCATATGATACCACAACACACAACCCCGAAATCCATCGGGAGTCTCTGGATTTCCGACCATGTGTTTGTTGCTGAGTCATATATTTCACCTGAATCCAGTGGCTCATCTAACAACCCAGTGCCTCCAATGGCAATGAGCACAAATCTCTCAGCGTTGTTTCGCTTGAGCTGTTCAAGCTTTTGTCTTGTTAATCTGTGGGATTTAGTTCCGTCTAGATCAGCCGAGTTTCTGTGCTGGCGTCTTACAGATAGCCTGTGAGGGTCTTCATAAACATCCGACTCTTCACCAACTCTTGACAGGTGAAAGCGTCTATCTTGGCGATTCTTTTCGGTCTGTATGGTCGAGAAATCTGAAGTAACTCCAGAAGCACCAACAATGGGAAGTGATCTAGCATGTCTCATAGACGCAATTTTACGGCATGATTTGGTTAAAGGGCTGAAAACCAAGATCCCTCTGTGGGACTTGAAAGAGTGTCTCTCCAGAGAACGACCTCCAATTATATAAACCTCCTCATGGATACTCGTCACTGAGTACATAAACCGGCCTTTAAGTAAATCAGACTCGATCCTATGCCATTTATCTTGAGATACATCATACCCATGAATTTCACCAAAGGAGCAGCCATCTTTAAGAGCAGCAAACAGAAACAACCACGGGGTTTGAAAGGAGCCTTCTCGTCTCAGCTGGAGGAGCCGCTGAGTTGTGGCCATGTATCTCCATTTCTTGCAAACAAGCTGTGCATTCAATAGACTGGTCAAAGGAAGCCTCATCAAACACATTTCCAAAATATCATCAGGAAGGAATATGTGCTTTCGGTTATCCTTGACCGAATCCATTAAATATCTTCTGTTATTCTTCCTCCAGAACATCTCTTTAACCCCATAAGAAAAGCAATCTAAACTAGTTTCTTCAGTTCCACAAATAGTCATCAATCCTTTACCTTCCTCACTAGCACTGGACCATCTCCTATTGCTTGAATCCTCAAAATCTTCACCACCCGTGTCTGCAACTTTGCAACCAACACTGATGCTTAGACAATTCACTGCTCCTCCTCTTGCGTCCTCTTCATCTTCCACCTCAGTTTTATGGATAGTTTTCTTTGACTTCCCAACACTTTTCACGAGCCGCTTTGACACGGTTAAAACCTCCAGATCAAGCCGGATTGACTCCTCTTCTAATGGCTTCTCAGAAATCATCATGTGTCATCTACCAATTTCATAAGTCGAACACATCCATCATGCCCAAGGAGACCATCTTTTCCACCAGATTGTAGGATTAAGTTTCAATTAAAGAGAAGCAATCTGTAAATGCAGATCACAGTTACGAATTACGATCCACGAAAATCAAATTTGATAGTAATACAAAAAATAAATTTATCAACTAATCGAAGCTTCTTCAAGTTATATACCAATAAATTCAACAGGCTTGCGTAGTTGATGATCAAAAAGCATTCGTATCAGATCCAGCTCTTCTACGAACCAACTTAATCAAAGAGATTAAACCTGGCTTCCAAATTCCGACGAGCTAACCAAACGACCAGCTCAAGAAACGAAAAAACTAACTTTCAGAATCAAACTGCTGCTAAAATTTCACTCGTTCCCCAGAAAGTAACGATACAGAGACCAAATTCAGCACAAATCCAAGAATGATTTCACTTACATTGGAGCAAACTCGGGAAATTCGAAGCGTGATTCATCCATCCAGTTGTTTCCAGAAATCGAAACCACCTTCCCCAGAAATCATCAAAGAAGAAGACCTTAAGATCGACGCACCGATTTCTCCTTTCCCTTCTCGTTTTTTTTTCTTCTTTTTTTTTTGGTTCAAAACCCTTTTTGTTTTACTTTTTAAAATCATGCAGTACAAGAAGCTAAAAAAAAAATACCGGAAAATAAGCTGACTAAATTATTATTGTCTTTTTCAGATCTAACTAATTTTTTTCTTTTTTAATTACATCTTTGGTTAGTGACCATTTGCTAATTTGTTATTAAATATTAATTTATTAAGGGACTATTGGAAATAGTTAATGTTTTTTTTTTTAATTTGTCTATCTATATTTTTTAGTTAGAATTGGTGAAATAGATTTTATAATAATTAAAAACCTATTATGCCCTTAATTATAACTTTAAGAAAAATAAAATTACAAATTTAAACAGAAAATAATATAATGTTCGATTTATAGACTTTGCCCAATATATCTACTTCCAAATCGCACTTATAAACTTTTTTTTTCTTTTTTAACGCAAATCAAAAAAGAAAAAAAAAATTTCGCCGATGGTTCTGGCGGCGTAATCTCCTTCTTTTTTTTAGCGAACACAAAAATTCTCCTCTTTTTCTTGTTCTTTTTTTCTCGGTGTTTCTGCTCTTCTCGGCGTTAACCCTACCATCATGATTTTGTTTTTCAATTGTAATTCTCATGAAAATTATATATTTAGGTTGTATATAAAACCATATGATTTGTTTGGTGGATTAAAATTTTAGATTTTAACTAATTTAAAGTCCTAATTTTTATTTTTAGAGTATGATTTTAGTGGTGTTTTAAGACATTTGAAACTTCGTCAGTCAATTTGATTATAATCTTAACTCTCTGATTCGTATATTTGTATATTTTTTGTGTGTGATTATGTTTATTAAAGCAGAACGTCACTGATGCGCTTAAAAAAGTGGTTGCCAAAATTGAGAAATCTATATCTTTCATGAGCCTAATGCTTTTGTTTGCCCTTCTCATTAGGTTTATGAACTCAGTAGCTTGTATATTCTTTATTCATCTTTCATATATTTTTCAAATGTTAAATTTCTGAAATTATGGTGACCCACAAGGCCTGTGAATTGGAATTTATAGAGACAAATCAACTTCTACTCATTGTTCTATTCATTTCAAAGGTGCCACAACTTTTTAAGTTTCAGGTATTAGTTTCAAGTTTTTGTTCTTTTGAGAAGGAAGACTAGTCACTTGTTGGATTGATTGTTTTTGATTTTTTGAAAAGAGATGTTAGGCATGCAATTTGTTTCTCCAAAAATGGGGTTTTTTCACCATATACATGTTTTAGCATAAGATTTAGTTTGTAATTTGTCTATATTTCTTGATTATTGTATGTGTTCTCTAAGTTTCTTCAGAGCTTGGTTGTGATTAATAATTAACAATGTTGGAGATTATTTTACTGCTGCACCACAAAAAAAAAATTCACTTGTTAGTTTGATTGTTTTTGGTTTATGAAAAAATATGTTAGGCACAAAACAATAAATGGTGTTTCTTCTCCATTGCTACTAGACATGTTTTAGCATAAAATTAAAGTATATATAGATATCTATGTCGTGTTGATTTGTTTTATTTCTTGACTTTCATTTATTTTGTGAGATTGTTATTGTTTAAATTTGAAACTCGACATCATTTAGATGAAAATGCTATCTAGTTTTGATGGCATAAACTAGGGTAATTGATGTAAGCCAAATAATTGTTGAACTTGCTAGCCTAGGTTCAGACTTGGCATCATTTGGGAGCTTTATTTTTGTTTTTCTTAAACTCTGTCTTCATAAGCTATTATGTACCAGGGTAACACATGATTTAAGAAGAAAAAATCTTGAAATTTAATCACAAAATTAAATTATAAATGAAGCAGTTTACTCGCTAGATGAAAATGCTTTCTCGTTTTCATGGATAGAGTAGGGTAATTGATATGAAGCAAATAATTGTGGATACTTATGGCAGCTCGTTAATGATCTCTTTGGCTGCTCATGGATGATCTCTGGGCTGCTCATTCATGATCTCATTAGATTTGTTCAAAATTCTTCTTTTGATGGTCTTCTAAGTCTCAAAATCAATACAAAAGTATGGATGTATGAGTTGTTGATTTACATTGTGATTAATACTATAGATGTTTGATTATAGCTGATAATTATCTTATCATTAATTATTTTTCTGCAGTCATGGAAATGGACATGGATCCACAACGTCCTTTTAGAGATGGAAATGAGACACAAGTGAGGCAGACAAACAATACATGTCGAATATCTATCTTGACAGAATCAAGAATGCATTGCCAAACGAGTATGATACAACGAAGAGTGATCTTGTTTGTGCAGATGTATTTGCAATACATGAAAACGGTCTACGGCTATAGCAACTAGTGGAACTCTTTTATATCAAAAACATTTCGTCAACTACAATTACTTTCCAAATTTTTTTTAGAACCCTCTTATTGATTGACCAAAATAAATAAATAGATATTTGAATCTATCATCGCAATCAGTTTCATAGTTCGTATATGTATCATGATCTTCTTGTGGCATCTGCAAGTCTTCTGATATCTTACCAAAACTTTTCTCCATAATTCTTCTAACTTCGTTAACAACATACTCACGAGATTCCCAAACTTGAGAATAAGTTAGTTCGCATCTATACTCTATAAGAATAGTATCAATGATATCATTCGGTTTAGTCCGTTCTTTCACACCCACATAATTATGCATAATGAGATGTCCAATTATTCTTGTTGAAGGTGTCATACAGAATTTTCTTTTCTTTGAAGAATCATATGTATGGTTGTCCACATACTTGTTGATTTTGAAATATGTAGACCGCTCTAAACACCCACCACGAAAACTCAAATTGCAAACACTATCTATGCAGCGTATAAACCACAATCTCGTATCAGATTTTGCAACCATGTTGTCGCAGTTATACATCATCTTATACTTTTCCATAGTTACCTTTAAAGCTTCCTTACTTCTGTTATTGCCCCTTATTTACCATCGAATCTACCAACGTAGATCCACCACCATCACTGACTTTAGCATCGTTAGACTTTATGAAGAAATCATCATTCAGTTTATTTATATTCACCAATAATGCTGATTTTTAACACACATTACCATCATCGTCTCTATCACTTGAATTGCGTGCCTAGTTACTCAAATTGAAATGGATTCTACTCCTACAATCATCAACTCTACCTTTGAACGTCACACACAATTGTATCGTATTTTTGCTTTTTAAATAGGTAAGAAAATTTTTCACTTGTCTATCATTCATCATAACAACGGGACGAGAATCAACACTAAAATCTATGCGTAAATAACTTAATTCCACTTCAATGATACTCTGTTTTATTCTATAGTTTTCTGAAACCATCATCTTCAAGTCTTCAAGAGATGTAGTGGATTGTAAAATAAATAATCTCCCACATTTTTCTTCATCAACAATAAATTTTACTCCTTGTTGTCATACCATCTCCATACACCACATATTAAATAAATGTGCAACATAATCATGAAAAATAAGAAAAAATCGTGGAAAGTGGGAAGAGGAAGGAAAAAATTGACTAAAAGTTAGATTATAATCGATTTTACATGTGTAGATTTTCACTTATTTGATTTTCACTTTTTAATACTGCTAAATTAATCAGAATACAGATTCTAAAACATAAATCAAAACAATAAATACATAATCTTAACCATCTTTACGATTTTCCATAATATTTTACATATAAATTCAGTGTCCTTATTATTAGTTTCGTTTTCAATATTTTATGAAATTCTAATTTATCAGAATATGTATTCTAACTTTCGTAAAAGATATATTCTAATTTTTGCTGAACAAGAGTAAAGAGTAGAAAACCTATTTTAACAATTGTAGAGCTTGAGTAATCCGTAGAATACATATTCAAAATATCGTTAAGCATAGAGTAAATTGTTGGATATGTATTCCAAATTTCATATAACATTTAAAATTCCTAATTCTGAAATTTTTAGAACATATTTAAATTTTCAAATTCGTAGAACATGTACAAATGGTAAAATACATAATCTCATTTTTAGAACGTATACAAATGGTAGAAAACGTATTCTAAGTTTTGCAAAACGAATTTCATCAATCTAAAAAAATACGTATTCTCAAAAAGATCACAAAATTTCCTCTTTAATTCTTCTTCATACTTGTCTATCAACATGTTTTATGGTTTTTTCTCTTAAAACTGTTTAAAATTTGGTTATTATCTATTAGTAAGGATTTTTTAGGCATAAGTAACAATTTAGTAATAAAGGTATATATGGACAAACTGAAGAAAAATAAAACTATCATTTATTTCCAATTTTTCCATTCATTGACATACCACAAAACAATATCGAAAAAAATTTAGGAAAAAATTCAACATTTTATTTTATTTAATGTATTTTTATACATAACACACTAAGCAATAAAATAAAATAAAATTTAGAATAAACTTTTATTTCATATAAAGTATCATGTTAACATGAAGAAATATCGTCTCTTTGAACTAAATAAATTCAAAGAAAAAATTTAACTTATGATAAACAAATCAAACATACAATATTGCCACGGTCAATAAAACAAAATTTGTTTTCATAATACTTTTTGGATGCTATAATCATAAATTAGATTACATAAGTTATCAGATAACACCATTAGTATAGTATCATAATGCACAGTATATGTTATAGTAGTAATGCTAGTTGTGAGTAACTATCTACTTATTATGCTATGAGACTCCAATGATTTCAGTTTTTTTACTTTCTACGTTGCTATAGGGTGTGTGTGTGAGTGCATTAGATATGTCTTAGGGTTGTTGATGGGGTCTCTAATCTCAACACCTATTTTCGTATGTATCTCTCTACCTTTCTCATGTTATAAAGTTTCTTTATAAGTTTAACGTTGTTTTCCTCATGTTGTAGATAAATTTTTCTTTAACTGCTCTAAGAAATTGTATCAATTGGCCCTCGAGAAAACTGTCATCTATACAATATCCTTGTAACGTTTGTTTCTTCTAACTGTTCTATTCAGCAATAAAACTTGGAGAATTTTATAGAAAGTCATTCAATCGGTAGAGCAAGAGTGAAGCAATCATTCAAAACTAGTGTTATGATACAAGAATGGCTTTAAGCTTTAAAATGTTAGTATAACTCTCTAGAAATAGGATTACTAGAATGACTCTAATTTATTTTTCAAAATACTAATTAACCAAAGTAAATCCTAATATTAACAATAATGACATTTAGAATTAATTAAATATTTTATCTGGTAAATATGAAATAAAAAAACTAAAATTGAAAGAAATTGATTTTAGGAGAAAAATATGGAAACACATTCATAACCCCAATTTTTTCTTTTTTTTTTCTCCATTGTGTCTGTGAGACCAAACCCTAAAACTAAAAAATGCTCACAGCCATTTCACCATATTAGAACCGCCGGTGTTGTTTCTCATCATTGTCTGTTTCTCAATAGAGCTAACGTTCTTTGTGTATCTAACTTTCTATTTCTTTCTTTCTTTATTTTTTTCCCGTTTCATCATTGAATCTCTACTATTTTTTCTCCTTGTAGTTTCTCATGTATGCTCTGAATCTTGTTTTAGAATTTGGGACTTCTTAAAGAGAGTTTGTGAGACTGTCATCGCTCTCTTTCAATCGATCCTTATTATGCAAAGGTTCCAATTGCTTCAGTTAATCTTGATTCATTTCAGTTCTCAATTTTGCTATGTCACTACAATTTTTAGTGATTTTTGTTTCAGGCTTGGTATAGGAGAGGTAAACTGAACACTCTTCTTGGAAACTATAAAATGCATTTCGTGACATTTAGTGTAGTATAAGCTGTAATCCATGTTGACTTCTATGACACATGTTGACCTCTACATCTCCATCTCTGCCCTATCCAATTTCTCATTGAAGTCAACTTTGCTCTCTAGAAATTTTGCAGGTTCTCGAAAGACTGTTTTCTATTCATCTTCGAATATCATATTCCATCAAATACCAATATTGGTTTATCAACATTAGTTTTAAATCTATTCTCTTTAGTTTATGGACTAATATACAAAACTTTCTTGGGTAAATAAAAAAATGGATTTTTGCAAATGGGTTTATTACATGGGAATTGTACATGGTTGAGTAGAACCAAAGAATGGAAGCCCACATGCTGTTCTAATTGGTTCCCATGTGGTAATTCAAAATTCTGTTTGCCATTTTCTTGCTACATGTTGTGTGATCTTGAATGAGATGATAATGCTCACAATTGATCTTTATTTGCTTAAACATGACATTGTTATTGATGCTGGTAAATATGATGGCTCATTAGGCATAATTCATGCTATATATGCATTAAAGGTTCTGAAAATAAATAGGAAACTGGGAGAATTAAAGCAACTTGTTGAGGTTTTCCCCTTATATTACTGCCTACTACATCTTATAGTCAATATAATTTACTTAGGACGACACAAGATATATTAAACAAGAAACTTACGTAATCGCATTTCACAAAATTAACATATCAGATGATTGCATTTCGTAATGAGGAAGGAGTGAGGTTTCACTCTTCTTTCCTAGGTAGTGGCTAGTGAACAGAGCAGGACGTGATGCTATGGTGATGTCTCAGTTAACTAAGGTAATTTAGTTGAAACTCGAACATCTTAGTGCAGAATGATTATTTTTCATTTTCTTTCGAGTTCAAAGACATGCACATGTCTTACGACTTACAAATTGTGGGTTTTGTATCTTGGTTCAGACACTAACTTAAAAAGATATTTTTTTCCTGGATGGTGAAAATATTCTTTGGCAGAACATGTGTTGGATGACGATGTTGGTGCAGCTGGTTTGGCCATGTTAGAGTTTCTAGAGTTTTAAATGTTTTACATTTAAAAGGTTTTATATGTGAAAACCAAAGTGGAGTCTTGTCTCATAGAGACTTTATAAAATGTAAAGTGTCATGTGTTGCTAATTGTTGAACAAAGAGTGATACTGATCATTTAACGCCAAATGAATGCTTTTAGTATTCTATTAGAAAGTATAAATTCATCTTCATTAACATGTTTTAGTTCATTCAAATGTTTGTTATTCACTTCCACACAAAATTAACCATTTCGTGTTTTAATTGATCCAAAAAAGTTTGGAATTGTTTACAATTACCAATAATAATTGGAGGTGTATTTGGTGGTAATTTTTGAATGAATTTCTTTGGAAACATGTATCTCAACTCAACATTACATATTCTCGTATCCAACCCATATAAGCCTCATTCATTATTCCAATGAAATCATCTTAAGTAGTTTTTCCATTTGTGTATAGAATTCGACAACCACGTTTGACTAGCAACAACAACCAACCCTTTATTATCTGTCAAGATCCATTTTCCATAACACAAGGATGAATTGCTCCAAATTATTATTGTTCAGTTGACTTACTTTGTGGAGAGAATCACAAAGAGGATGAAATAGAATGTATGAGAAGAAAACAAACAAGAAACTGAGATAAAATCTCGTGAAATAGAAGAGCTTGGGGGATTGGGGGTAGAAAGTTGCATGAATGATTATAGAAGATGAAGAATGAGGCTAAAAATCCTAAAACCATCGATGGTTGTACTTAATTTTTTTTTAGTTTTATTTCCAGTAATTTCATTTTTAGTTGAGAAAAATATTCAGAAAATATGTGATGTCATTAAAAAAAAGTATGCGGTAAAAAATTTGTTGTAACATATCGGCAACAAATCTGTCATAATAAGTCTGCAAACACTAAAAAATGTTATTGTAGTAAGAAAAATATTTTCCGTAAAGAGAACTGAGAAAACTAAGACATAACAAATGTTTATTTTTCTGAAAACAATAAATCTGCGATAACTTAAAAATATTTGCGGTAATTATGAGGTTAATCTACCAATTAAATTTTGGTAATCAAATCTCCGACCACCTATAGGTAATATAAATATCTGCTACAATTTAAAATTTAAATCTACAATGATAAAATAAGTTTGCAAAAAAAATATGCTACAAAAATAGAGCCGCATATTTATTTTGCAGATTTTTCCTTTATCGGTGGCAAAGTCATAAATATTTTTTTTGTTAAAAAATGAAAAAATTGATGATGTGTCATTAATTTTTTAATGGAATTTTTGTAAATATTTTTTCCTAACAAATTATTTTAGAGTTATTTTATGATAAAAAAAAACTCAAATGGCCCTTATTTTCCTAAGTTAAGCTAGCAATGAAATCACTTTTAAACGTTATTCTAGTATTTTCCCTCAAAACTATGATGAGAACATTTTTGAAAAACTTATAATATACCCTAACATTCATAAGTAGGTTCATCAGTTGTCTCATTTTATTTTAAATATATCTTTTAATAATATTGTGATATCATATATCTTATTTCGTTTTACAGTTTTGTTCTTTCTAAATAACACATATTTAAATTGCAGCAAACAAATGTGGAGCAAAAATGATCAAATGTTGTTTATTGATGTTGCAGCGACCAAAAGAGCGACATCGTCTTGAAATTATTATTGATATTTATTTCAGCAACAATTTAAAAAAATAACAACTAGAAACAAACAAAATATTAAATTACTAAAACGTTCTTATATATATATATTTATTTTATTTTTTTTGAATTGAATGTTAAATTTATTCAACTCGAAAATATATTTTACAACACGGTACTACTTATTTTAAATTGAAAACAACAAGAAATAATCAAAATTTTCCTATTATCTTGCGGCAAACCATGTCTACATTTTCTTTTTGTATTGTTGATCTCCCATTTGTCAGATAGAAGATAACTTGTTTTGAACTTGCTTGTCAATGGCTTGAACTTCCTGTGATCCCAGCTTCAGAGCCTCACCGTGTCGTCGATTATTATTTTCTCGTTAGATAAAGTGTAACGCAGCCTGGAAAAAATAGCGCAAGAGAAAGAGATGAACCTTTTCATATGATAGATCCACCAACAGCATCATGAGTTGATCCCAATCGCTTGTGTGTCTAGATTGTAGCAGATTCATAACCTGCGGGATGGGTGCGGACCGTATGATCAAAACCTGTACCCGTGGGCTGGAGACCCGCCACCCAAAAATTAATTCAAAAATCTTTAAAACAAAAAAGCGGGTTAGTGGGTTACCTGCGGGTTCTGCAGGTTTTGAGCAGGTGCGGATGCTGGTAAAAGTTTTGAATCCACGGGTTGGCGGGATGGTTTGGACCCGCTTGACAACTCTACAGATACCCTTCCACCATGCTTTAATGGGAGTTTCCTGTCGAACTAGCATCCATGTATTTTTTGCTACATGCTTGGTGGAAAATTTATGTCTTACTTTGCCACAAGAGTATATCATTCTTGTTCAAGCTCCGTATATTTATTTGAGATTCAATAAGATCCTCAACTTTATTCAAAATATTAAGGTGATGACGCTTCCTTCTATGGGTACGGAGCACAATCTCTACCGTAGAATGCTTCGACATACCAAAATCAATGAAGGCTCTTTCTCATTTTATGTCAATAAACCTACCCATAGAAAACCAATAATTATACCATAAGAGAGTTGATCGTCCATCATTTACCTCCATTTTAACAAAATATTTTGCCAACTGCATGTACTTCACTAGTTTTACCCACGTCCGTGAACCCAAAGAAGATGTTTCCCTCACTGTCTAAAAAGAACATTTGCAAAAACATTACATTCAAATCCAATTAACCTAGAGTGAGGATTGTGCTGAAAAAAATCTCTAAATAATTTTTAAACAGCAGAATTTTTTGGTTTTCTCTAATGGTCTTAAACCCAATTCTCCTTCCTCCTTGGGTTTACAAATTTCTGTCCATGATATCTTTGGCTTCTTATTATTAAGCTCTGGACCATACCATAGGAAAACTAAGCAAAGTTTGTCAACTTTCGTGATGCATGCCTTTGGCAATCTAAAAGCGGACATCCAAAAATTTGTCAAACTAAGTATCACCGAGCTAATTCGTTGTAATCTTCCAGCAAAAGACAAGTATCTTATCATCCATCATTTAATTTTTCCTCTAATATTCTCTAATAGCAGGTTATAGACTTCAACTCTCATCTTCCTAGTTAACAATGGTAACTCCAAATAGCTCACTTGTACTGTACCTGAATCAAACGGGAATTGATCTAGTATGGTCTCTTTAACTCCTTTCAAAACACCAGCCATAAATAAAGTGGAATTCTATAAACTCATACTCAGCCCCGGAAACTTGGAAAATTCTGCAAAACCCACAATAATACCTTCAATAGATTGCTTCCCGTCCGTAAACATCCAAACATCATCATCAAAACAAAAATATGTAAGCTTAATATTTTGGAAATATGGATGATATCCCACAATATTTTCCTTGGCTGCTTTATCAAGTATTTTCGACTGCACATTCATACTTATTACAAACAAATATGGGGATAAAGAACAACTTTAACATAATCCTCACTCACTCTAGAAGTAACCCAAAAGCTCTCCATTAACCTGAACTGAAAAAAAGCCGTTATGATGCATAACATTATCCAATGAATAAACTTCTTCAAAGCAGTTAACGTAGTTTGCAGAAAAGACCATTGAACTGAATCAAATACCTTTGAAATATCAATTTTAACCGCACTCATTGGCGAGAATCTGATGCCAGCAACACATTTTTCATAACTAAGCAATTTTTAACAAAAACTGATTGGTTAGGTGCAATAAAACTTGATGACACCACCTTTAAACGATTTGCCAAAATCTTCAATATGACTTTGTAAAAAACATTACAGCAAGATATTATCCTATAATCTTTCATTTCATTCACCTCTGTTTTTCTTTGTGATTAATGCTAAAATAGTAGAGTTAATACTTTAAGGAAGAAATCCCTTCTCAAATAACGATTGAACCGCAACCACAAAATCGTTTTTCACCACCAGCCATGCTTTTTTAAAAACATCTATTTATCCATAATGCCCTAGAGCCTTGTTGCTTTGCATTGCAAACATCATTTCCTTTATCTCTTGCTTAGTTAGACCTCTCATCAATCGCTCTGCTTCTAACTCACACCATTCGTAATTCATCAACACTTTTACTTCTTCCATAGTTTTTCCGACATAATTGCCCACTCCATGACCCAAAATGTTTTGAAGAACCTTTCAACCTCTTGCTTAACATTTTCTTGAGAATTTATCATCATACCATCAGGAATTTTAATTTCACAAATAGTATTCCTTACCTCCCTAACCCTACCTTCTTGATGAAAATATCGATTGTTTTTATCCCCTACATTCAGCAAATAAAGCATGATTTTTGTGTAAAGATAAAGCATGATTTTCAGCAAATAAAGCATGATTCTCGTAAAAACCTAACCATCAATCGTGTGTTTTCTTCATTTCTTTCTTCGATTCCCAACAACAGAGAGAGAGAAAAATCATATAACTCGTCGAGTTTAAGCACCAATTAGAGATAGATTCAAAGGCAAAAAGAGCTTTTGAAAAACAAATTGTTGAGGAGACAAACCATGATTGTGATAATCGTCAAAAGTGACACTTAAGATATTAAGCCATTTTCACAGAATGATAGGGAATTTGAATGTTGCTTACCACATCTTTGATGTATTATCCATGTGAAGATGTTTTGGTGTTTTACTTTGCTTTAATTCTACATCTAAAAGTGTAAAAACATTTTTAGTACAGTTTTTTTGAAGACTCATTGAAATAAGATTTGAAATCCTCTATATGCTACATTTTGTTTGTTATGTAAATATATATATATATATATATATAGTTAACATTATCTAGTATGATGGATTAGTTTTGTTATGTAAAATTTTTTTTTTTTTATATTCTCTAGTGTCCTCATTCTCTCTTCTCACAACTGATTATGTAGAATTGATTGTGTATAAGTAAAATCTGTTTATATATTAATTAGTTTGGCTCTTTGTTGGTCTAATAGATGGTTATGTAAACATAAAAAAAATTTTAACTCATTTCACAATTTTTATTCTCAATACAAATATAAGAGAAGATTTTTTTTTTTTGAATAATATGTAAAATTATAGACAATAATTTTTTTTTACATCAAGTGCGACTGTTTGTTAACTCGTAATTTGAAAGCTTATAGAAAAGGATTCGTATGGTGGGTGCCTCGTTAAAATCCAAAATTGGAAAACTCATTTGGGACGAAACCAATTTTGGGAAAAGAATACATGCCACCATCGAAAGAGGTGAAAAAAAAGATAAAAAACAAGAACAAAAATACAGTAATGCATAAGTAATCATTGCTGACTCCGAGAATCAAACCAAAGCTGCATTTCCTCTACAATAACGCCTCGGTTTTGTAGAGATGAGAGTCAGTTTCATACTGTCTTCTCCATGTTGTAGATCAATTTTGTCATGGGTAATGGAACTTCTCTATGCTGCCGTTCATTAGCTCATGTCATAAGAGATAAATCATCGCTTGGAATACATACCTCAGAATGAAAAGATAAGCGCCCCCATGCCGTCGTTCATTACGCTCCTGTCATAAGAGATAAATCGTCGCTTGGAATACATACCTCAGAATGAAAAGATAAGTGCCCCCATCGCCCGAGATCAGAACCGCCAAAATAATAGTATCAAAATGTGTTGTGTACCTACCCCGGAGTAGACCAAATGTGAGAGCATAACATACCTGCATAGTAAAAGGGCAAGAGAAAAAAAGATGGTCCCGGCTTTCCATGGCAATCGAACATAAGACACAAGCCAATGAAAAATTAGCATTCCAAGATAGCATTCGGTCTCCCGTGGATAATCTGTCATGGGAAGCCAACCACACTATGAAAGAAAATTTTGGCGTAGCGTGAGAAAACCAAACAGTATTACACCAAACTTATCCCGCATAAACTTGTCGAACCTGATTCCATGTGTCTTTACTGGAAAACCTATGAGTATAACAGTCAGCCTTACTCTTCCAAAGAGCCACATCATCATCCAAAGAATTACAAGAATGCACCCTTTGTATTTCATCTTCAACTCGAGCGAGAATTTGATATCGTCTCCGCCTTGGTTGATGGTTCTCAAATACATCATACAAAGTGTCCATAATGTTTATCCCCATATCGATGCAACCACAATCTCCCAATAAATCATAAAGGCGGCCAAGAGAACACCAATCATCAAACCAAAAAGAAGTTTGGGAACCGCTCCTTACCTCAACTTTATGGAACCCTTTCGCTAAATCCTGGTACTTGATAAGCTTCCTCCACATCCACGAGCCAGCATTCGTATTAGACTTTACCAACCAAAAGGAACCTCTTCTTATCTAGTTTTTCTTAATCAAGTTCACCCATAAAAAGGTGTTAGAAGAGACCAATATCCAAATCAACTTGAAACAACTAACCTTATTTGCTTCGGCCAGTGATTTTAAACCAAGACACCTTCTGACTTAGGCTTGCAGACATTGATCCATGCCACTTTAGTCTTTCTTGGATTAAACCTGGGTTGGACCATAGGAAAGCGGAACTGATCCTCTCGATCTCTTGAATACAAGCTCGTGGTAGCCTAAATGCAGCTATCCAAAAATTGGTCAAACTCGCTATTACTAAAGAGAGAAGCTGCAAACGTCCTGCAAAAGATAAGAACTGATTATTCCAGGAGCCAATACGAGTATGGATTTTGTCTATCAGAGGCTGGTAGTCAGAACTAGACATACGCCTTATCAAAATCGGCAGCCCCAAATATTTAATAGGCAAAGTCCCAATAGTAAAGTGAAAGTTCAGAATACGCGCTCATGTTACCGTGGAAACTTCGGTGATGAAGAGAGAAGTTTTCTCCATGCTAATTTTCAAACCTGACATACGAGCATAGTCATCAAAAACAGAAAACATACCTTCAATTGAACGAGACTGGCCATCTGTAAAAACTATTATATCATCTGCAAAAGAGAGGGGGGTTATATCAAACTTCGATAACCTTGATGATAGCCTATTTTCCCCTCCTTGGTTGCCCTATCCAACATGAGAGAAAGAAGATTCATACAAATGACCAAAAGATAGGGTAAAAGGGAATAACCTTGACGGAACCCCCGCTCACTCCTAAAGAAGCCTGCGAGTTCACCATTCACTTATCCCAAGAAAGATGCACTGGATACACATAGCTTAATCCAATGGATGAAAATTTGCGGAAGATTCATAGCCCTTAAAACCGTGAACAAGAAACCCTAATTTATTGAATCAAATTCCTTGGAGATATCTATTTTCAAATCACAGCGAGAAGCTATATTTGGCTTATGATAGTCCTTGAAAAGCTCAGACGCGAGGAGAAGATTCTCTATCATGTAACGATCTTTGATAAAAATGGACTGATTGTGCGTTATAAAACCTGGGAGGATAAGCTTTAAACAGTTAGCAAGAATTTTAGAGATGACCTTATAAATCACATTGCAACAAGAGATTGGTCGATAGTCCTTAATCCATATAGTCCTTAGCCTCTTCGGGATCCGAGCGAGAATCGTGGCTTTAACTCCTTTAGGAAGAAAACCATAATTAAAAAAGCCTGAATTGTAACTGTGAAATCTTTCTCAATGATATTCCAAACCTCTTTAAAAAACTCCACTGTGAACCCATCGGGACTGGGTGACTTGTTCAAAGGCATCGAGAAAAGAACCTGCTTGATCTCAGCCGCAGTAACCCCAACAACTAACCTCGCATTATCCTGCTCCGAGTACTGGTAGTCAAGTAATGAGCTTATACTCTCATAAATAACCTCCAAAGAGTCAACCGGCTGGTCCAAAAATAATGTAGTATAAAATCTCACCGCCTCTGATTTAATGTCTTCTTTGCTGGTAAGTAACCTCCCATCCGGAGCTTTTACTACATTAATCGAGTTACGCGCTTCTCTCTCTTTCACAAAATTATGAACAAACCGGGTATTCTTGTCTCCCAATTCGACCCAATGGAGCTTGGCCTTCTGCCTCAAGTATTCCTCCTCCAAAACCGCAACTCTATCCCAACGCTCATATGCCATTGATTCAAGCATCATCACTTGCTCAGCAGGAGAGTTCAATGTGGCTTGTTGCTTCTCACAGAGATCAACAAAAGCTTCCTCAGAACGCCTAGACAAGTGGTGCATTTTCCCCCGACCTAAAGCTCGAATGATTGACTTGAGACATTTCAACTTCTTAGATAACCTGAAAAGAGTAGAGGTAGAGAAAATAAATGCACTAAATCTTTCCAAAAATTCTCAACCGCAGCCTTAAACCCCACCATCTAGACTAGGGCATTGAAAAGAGTAGAGGTAGAGTTACTATGATGCTGTAGCCAAATGTCGTTTACAAGAACTCTGTCTAGCTTCTTATAGATCAAACCCTCTTCACGCTTGAAACACCAAGTAAAAATCGGGCCATGGAGTGCCATGTCAACCAAAGAACAGACCCGGGCTGCTTTCTGAAAATCAGCCATTCCCGACGCTGACACATGGTGACTCGGAGACCAAGAGTGCTACGCCAAGTCTAGAATCTCATTAAAATCACCTACACATATCCATTTCATTCCCCTAAACTGAAGTAAAGCATGGTGAGTTTCAAAATTACACTACAAAGTTCGCCAAACATCCAGGGAGTTGGAAGCGTAGACGAAAGTGCACAAGAAATCTACTAAGGGGTCTGCTATTTTAATTCAACAAGAGATAAGCTGACTCGTCTTGAAAACCACTTAAGGTCCACTCCTTTTCTCCAAACAACCCAAATTTTCCTAAAGGATCAAACTCATAGTTAGAGACCATCGACTAGTCTCCAAAAATAGTATTAGCGATGTGGACAGCCTTATTTTCCTTTACCCTTGTTTCCAAGAGTCCACCAAACAACATAGAATTTGAATGAATCAGATTTCTCACCGCTGAGTGCTTCTTGGATTTATTGAATCCACGAACATTTCAGGAGAAGCACGACATTAATGATTTTTTTTAGAAGTCATTTTGCTAATACCAGTTGGATGTGCTGTCCCAACTATTAGAGTTTGTTTAGAATTGTATTTATATATGTCTTTGAAGATCGAGGCAAAGGAGCACGGGTCACTATTACCTCCTTACTAGGTAAAGATCAAGACATCTTTAGGTTTCAGATTCATCATCATCTTGAATTTTATTTTGTTTGAATTTCTCTCTTTAACTAAGCATGCTTTAAATTAATTTCTATGTTTCTATATTCTTGTCCTTATTTTTCTGTTGCAGATCTTCGTGGAGTTTGCTTGAATAATAATAAAAATAAGAATAATGATGTAAGTAACATTTTGGTTGATATTATAAATGAGTGATGGAATCCGGTTATACCCATCTTGATCCATCCAATAATTAAACTTGATCAGACCCATATCAATTTTACCTAATTTGAAACTTAACCCAAATAATTCAATTATGATAAAAAGTTTTATATCAATCTATAAGAAACAAAAGTTTCAACCACCTGTTGGAAAATCATTCTCTTGAAATAATAAGTTTGAACAAATAAGAACATTTTTTTACTTTAGTTTTTTTGTTAATAAGGAAAATGATGATTTCACTTTCACTTTTAATTTTAAGGGTGCAATTTCATCAAGCCCTAATTCCCGTTGTCTTTTAAAATTTTTCGTGATTTCTCATAATATTCATATAGTTTAATATCTAAATATAATAGAACTATTGATTAACTAAATATTTTTCCGTTTTTCTCTCTTGGATTATCTTTGGTTCCATACCAAATTTTATTGTTTTCTTCTACTCAATGATTTTAATGGTGCTGAGCTCATCAGTTTCGACCAATCGAGCTAAATAAACTTTCATGAAGGTTCAGCCAACGATTCGGTGACTGAGTTTGTATTTATCGAGAAAAATCAGTGCCAGAGATGACTAGTTTTTGGCTTAGGAAGAGTATCTATGCAGCAGATAGTAGTGCTTAAGTTTTTTAAGTGATTTGAGGGACACATTTTTTGGTGAGTTGCTATTTGTTTTTAGAGATAATTGGGTGAAGAGCAAGTTTTTTATTTCTAAATTAACTAAGTAGCAATTTCTTCCAAATGACCCTGACAAAAAAACATCGGCCATGAGTTTAGATCAATTTGACCTCACGCGCTCTATCAACTCTCATATGATATATGCATTTAATAAATGGGATCCAACGTTATTTCGTATACCATAATCTCTCTTCTCTCTCTTTTTCCCATTTTGCATGTCTCTTCTTCTCTCTCTCTCCATCTCCACAGATCTGACTACTCCAAAATCGCTTATTTTACTTCTCGACTAGTTGTTTTTCTTTCACTCATTCGCTTAGATTCGTTGGGTTTTTATAGTTGATCTCGTTGTTTGATCAAGTTCTGATGAGTTTTGTTGTTTGTGTTCTCGTTTTGGGAGATGGATTTAGATTTTGTCAAATTTATGGAGAATTGGTAATCGAAAAAATCTAATGATAGTAAAAAGAACAAGAGGAGGTAGAACAAAAAGAACATTCAAAAACAGTGAAGGTGGTGAAAAGAAGAAAAATGGGTGTTGGTTTATGGTTGAACGTCACATTTAGATATGTAAGTTGATAATTACATATCTAATTTCACAAGGCATATTTATTTTTGAATACATACTGTTATTGAGAAAATTAGAAAGATGAATTTACCGCCTATACTCTATATTTAATTATGTACATTCATTTTATACTATAAAGAGTCAATTACAATTGCTACTGACAAATCGATTTTATGGTTTCACAATCCAAGTCGATGGACAAGCCGACTTATGAAATCAATGATGGTCAACTCCGATGAAGAAGAAAACAAAGGTAACTATTTAAAATCCAATCATGTCTTTAATTGATAAAGTTATTTTTAACCCACTAATATTTGTTTTCTGTATATTAAATGAAACTAACATGTAAAATATATGTATACCATGTATTTGATGAGATATATCCTCAAAAAATATGATAAATCTCAGTCTTTATAACGCTATACATCTACACACAATAAATTAACAATTTACCTAAAAATATGAATGTGTAAAATAATAAATATTGCAACCATTTAAATAAACAATGATAAATATACAAATAACAAGTTTTAAATTTTCGTAACATGTTAAACTACTTCTTACATCTTATAACATGTGAAGTACTTCTTACATCGTATATACATCTAACTCTATATTCAACGCAGCAACTATATTATTAGATGATAAATATCATATTACTGCATATATGTTTAAGGCAATAAAATTAAACATAACTTATTATTTAAATATTTAGTTCACTAAAAATCATATACATATTTCGTAGTATGCTATTTGCTCTTTGTTTAGTGAATTGCAAAATTGTAATTTGCTTTAGATGATGAAGAACATGAAGAAGAAGAAAAAGAAAATGGTGAAGAAGAAGATGATGATGAAGAGGAGAGAGAGATATAAGATGATGTATATGAAAGAGAGATAATAAATGTGACTCATTTGATTTTGCGAGATGTGTCTCCCAAACATAGTGGGACCATAGTGAGACCAGAACTCAACTATTCGGTATCCTTTTGTCAAATGCTTAAAAAATATTTGACGTTTATATCTAGCTAATTAACTTCCCAAATATGGTTGAATCACAAATTCTCCCTTTTTTTTATTAGGAAAATATTTTTTCCAAAACTTTTTTCTTGGAGTTTTCAACACTAGAAGTAAAATCTCTTTTACGTGGTACACCACACATTATTTTCTATTGATTTAATTGAGTAAATTTTGGAAAAATATTCATTGTTTTCTTTTTTAGTGAGTTGAACATTTTTACTGTGTAAGACTTGTATTTATTAATGGAAAAATGGTTGGTAGTTACACTAAGTATAGTGTGTGTAGACTATACTTCTCAACTAAAATAACATCAAGAAATAGATTTGCATGGTCACATGCACCAACAAAAAAGTGACTAGCACCATAACCATAAATCTTCTCATTGTTTCGGTTGTGCCTTTCGGTTAGATCTGAGTGGGCCCAACTTTTTTATATATATTTTGCTCATTATACCAATTATAACCTGGCATATGCCATACATCCAACTAACTTGCTGTATAAGTACCCTCACCAAGAAATATATTTCAGTGGTAACATACACCAACAAACATAAATTATATAAATGACCAACACCATACCCATTAATCTAGTCATTGTTCTAGTGTACGTAGCAATGGAATCCGGTTAGACACAAGTGAACCCATTCTAGTAATTAAACTTATTCCAACTCATAAAATTTTATCAAATTTGAAACTTAACACAAAAAAATCAATCATGATAGAAGTTTTATATCCAATCTACAATAATTAACCACTTGTACTCTTGGAACATCATTCTCTTCAGTTTTTAAGCTCAAACAAAGAAAAACATGGTTTTCTGTTAATTTTTGGGTTGATAAAGAGAAATGATGATTTACTCTCATTTCAACTTTGAGGATATGATTTCATCAAATCCTAATTTGCGTTGTCTTTTATGTTTTTCATGATTTTTATAATATTCATGTTATTTAATATCTAAATATGATTGAATTATTGAGCAATTATACCGTTTTCTTTTTTTCTTTTTGTTTGGATCTTTGAAGCCTAACACATGCATGCTACCACAAAAAAAAAATTTGAGAAACTGATACAAGATAGTTGAAACCTCAATTTATAGCAAATGAAATACACACCTATGTAGTTAAATTTATGATGGATAGCAACTAAACATAGTAGAAATAGAAAGAAGATGGAGAAGAATACATCTTGATTATATGAATGAAATAATGGAAATGGAGATGTAAGCGCCATTGATGAAGCTTTAGAAAATATCTCCCTCCATGCTATTTTTGATAGTGTGGCATAGATTTTGATATCTTTCTCATGCTCATTCATGGATATGTACATATATGTACACTATATATGTTTGATTCTAGTAAATCCGATATGCAATTTTTTTTTTATTTGGTTAAGTTTCAAATCAAGTTAAACATATATAGGTTAGATCAAGTTAAATCACTAAATGGGTTAAATTGGGTGTAACCGGATTCCATCCTGAAGTACACCAGAACAACGGCTGGATTAATGGATATTGTGTTGGTCATATAACTTTTGTTTTCTGGGAGTATATTACCATGCAAATATATTTCTTGATAAGTATACGTGTACATTAATTTAGTTGGATGTGTAATCGTATATCAAACTATGTTGACTAAGTAAACTACAAATATCAAAACGAATATTAACCAAAGAGATAGGCTATTAGGCATCCAACCCATTTATCAAAACTCAAACCCTATCTAGTTTAATATGGGCATGATATTTCTCCTTTACACCATAATTTGGTCCCAAGGCTTTGAGTCTAGACCCAAACATCCTTCGTTATAAAATAAAGGATTATTCTCCATGTTTTCAATGTGAGATATTTTCCCATTTGTCTAACTTTGGACACTCATTTCTCATTCAAATGAACTTTGTTTTGACGTTTCAAAACACCAACACGTGATGTTCAGCTATGATTCCATCGTACCCAAGAACCGGTCATCCCGCATAATATCTTCATCGGAAAATCCACTGGAAAAATAGCCGAAGCCACTTTGTCAATAAAATGTTCCAATAGTCCCTGACATGAATAGAAATGACTCTAGACACATGAAATCTCAAAAGACTTGACAGACTTTACCTAACTAGACAAGACTCGATAAGACTCGACAAGACTTGACAGAAGGATTTTTGACAGTACAAGCAAAAAATCCACTGCATCTAATATTGTTGCATTTTTTAGTTTTAAACCACTCATTTTAATAACTGTCAGATTTATTCGGCCAGATGGTGAACATGATGTTCTTGAACCATCCAGGCTTTGATGTAAACCTAGAAAATAGCTATCATACAACTTCATTTTCTCACTAAACTAGTTATCTATTGTGTTCATTTTTGTCTTGAACATGTCTGGTTAATCATGAGTGAACTTGGAGAATATATCCTAAAAATTATTCTCCTAGAAACGGTCATATTTCACACTAACAAGTTAATATGCCATTAGCTTTGTTTCAAAAATTATCATGTAATACTCCACTTATATCTCAAATCTTTGGACTCAAACCATTAAAAACGCTTATCCTTTACACAGACAGAAAGCAATGTTCATCATCCAAAGAACTTAGCAGATTATTGATTTCTACGATATGGCAAACTGAATAATTATAATATGTTATGATAAAAAAATATATAATTAAGATACAACAATTGATACTAAAACTTGATGAACGAAGAACGGTTTATGCAGAGGTGAGACACTTTTTCTTTAATTCTTTAGTTATTTAATTCTTTAATTGTCCATAGTGTGACAGTGTTATGTAATCAGAATTGCAGGATACACCCACATATTCTTTTGATTTACAACATCCAAAAATCAAAAGCCTAATGAATGCTTGTAATGTTTACTCTTAAGACTCCAAAAAAACAGAGAGAAGATACATGAGGAGGATTGTTTCATGCTGTGTTTTATGTGAATGAGTGAGATCGGTCCAGAAGAAAAATCTTTCTTCTACATATTATTTGCAAAAGTAAAATCGCTCCATTAAAACGAGCATTGATGGAAATGTGGATTTATTGCCAGATTTATGACCATTAATCTGTCAGTTTGAAAGTTGAAAATGAAAGATATTTGTTTGTTGGGTTGACTAAGTAAACCACAAATGTCAAAACACATATGAACAAAAGAGATAGGCTATTAGCCTCCCACCCATTTATCCAAACCCAAATCCGATCTAGTTTAATATAGGCATGATATCACTCCTTTACACTATAATTTAGTCTCAAGGTTTTGAGTTTAAACCCAAAAATCCTCCCTTATGAAATAAAAGATTATTGTCCAGGTTTTCAATGTAGGACATTTTTTCATTTGTCCAACTTTAGACACTCATTTATCTTTTGACGTTCCAAAACACCACCACAAAATTCTCACGATTACGATAATCGGTCATCCCGGTGAATATGTTCACCGAAAAAATAAGCAAAGTTATTTTATCAAAAACAAGTTCCAACAATAATAGTTGCGGTTACTAGATTCTAAGAATCTAGGAAATAATATAGTTCAAGACAGATAATCTAATATTATTTTTAAAATACTTGAAGAAAATCTTAATCTTTAAGCACATGTGTTTATGTTATATGGCTAAAAAAAAAATTTCTAAAAGTCATGAAATAAACAGAAACATAACTTAAATTGGACCGAACCAAATTATATATAGCTTTTAAATTATTTCAGTTTTATAAATTCTATAAATTGTAAACCGAAAAGGCCGAAGCTAACCAGACTGAATTATGTATGAGTTTTACATAGTTTCAGTTCTTACAAAACCAATAAACCATAAATACGAGAAAAGTAAACCATAAACTGGCCCACTCCTAATGAAAATAATATGATGAAAATACAAAATATTTTAATGTTTCGACTAAACAAATACGGGCGAGAATGAAAATAACATGTGTCTTGAATTTGTCTAACAAATGGGACAGAACGGAAAAGCGAGTCAAGAAAATAGCCGCATTAAGCTGTAACAACATGGGATTAGGTCTCGGTTTTTCAAGATATCCAATTCGATTTTAAAAGTGTGAAGGAAATAAATGTGCGTATAATTACCAAAACATCGGTTTCAAGCTTCAAGATTGGGTCAACATTTTCAATAGTTGTACGTCATTTTTTTTTGGGAGGCTTAAGCTGATCTAAAAAACAGTTGTTAACAATAAAGTGATGTTAAAAATAAAATTAAAACAATACAAAATTCTGACACAAAAAAAAAACGTTAGTATATTACAAATTTAAAAAAAATCATATGACCATGGTAACGTTTAAGGAATTTAATGAACGAATTTTTAGTTACAAAACTTTTTTGGTATCCATCCATAGGAGTAGCACTCTTTTAGGATAAATTTTCCTGTCCCGCAAAAATCTGATTTGTGTCAAGGTAAAGAAAATTCAAAAAAAATTTAGGTGAGATAGAAAGACAAATCTTATTTTTTGTTTTCTCTAAAAATGAAACAAGCGAAAATTAAGCTTACAACTTCCTTCCCCTTGGCTTTCTCCATCAACATCTTCAGAATCAATTCAAACGCAATAGAGACTCTCTAATGGTCGTGATGGATACAGATGAAGATGCAGAGAACATTGAGGAAGAAGTAGCTGCAGAAGAACCGGTCGAAGATGAGGTTGTGAACGGATTAGATACATTGGAGATTCATGAGGAAGTAAAAGAAGATGATTGTGGCGGTTTGATTAATGAGATAATATCGCTTATCGAGTTTTTGGATCAGATTAATGCGTATCGACGAACACAACAGAAAGAATGTTTCAACCTCGTTAGGAGATTTAAGAATCTTATTCCATTGATGGATGAGATTCGAGGTTTTAAATCTCCAAGTTGCAGACATTTTCTAAATCGTTCGAGGAAAGTGATTCTTGTTGCCAAGAAATTATTAGAAACTTGCAACAATGGCAGCAAAATCTTTCTGGTAAAAATCATATTTTAATGACAATATGTATGACTCGGTAAATGTATGATTGATTCTCTCTTATGAATTATTTTAATTTTTTTGGTCACTATGATTACAGGCATTGGATAGCGAATCGACGATGTCTAGATTTCATTCGATTTACGAAAAGTTGAATCGCATTCTTGCTAAAACTCCTTTTGATGAATTGCGGATTTCTAATGAAGTCCAAGAGGAGGTAAAAAAATTCTCCTCTTTTTGTCAAATTATGATCCATTGTGTACAAAAGTTGTGCTTCCTAGGAACAAAAACCCTAGTTCGAGTCCCTTTTGGAGATGTACGGACAGCGGTCCAAAATTCCTTGAAAGTTTAACTTATTAATAATAATAATAATAATAAAAACTTTTTGTGGTAGGTTGATGCATTGTGTAAACAACTAAAAAAAGCAAAGAGAAGGACAGACACACAAGACATAGAGCTAGCAGTAGACATGATGGTGGTCTTCTCCAAAACCGATCCTCGGAATTCCGATAGCGCTATAATCGAGAGGCTTGCGAAAAAGCTTGAGCTACAAACAATTGAGGATTTGAAGACAGAAACCATAGCCATAAAAAACCTAATCCAAGACAAAGGAGGGTTGTGTATTGAGACTAAACAACATATCATTGAGCTTCTTAACAAGTTCAAGAAGCTTCATGGTCTTGAAGCTAACGATATTCTTTACGAACCCGTCATCAATAAATCGTTCACTAATTCGACATCTCTAATATTACCTCATGAGTTTTTATGTCCTATTACACTCGAAATCATGCTAGATCCGGTTATTATCGTCACTGGACAGGTATAATTGATATGATATATGATGTGATTCTTGGCTAGTTCATGCTTGAAACTAACATAACAATTACTATGTTTGTTTTATAGACATATGAAAAGGAAAGTATACAGAAATGGTTTGATGCGGGTCATAAGACTTGTCCGAAAACCCGTCAGGAGCTAGATCATCTCTCGCTTGCGCCTAACTTTGCCTTGAAGAACTTAATTAGGCAGTGGTGTGAGAAGAACAATTTCAAGCTTCCAGAGAAAGAAGCATCACCACACTCAGAAAATGAGCCAAAAGATGAGGTGTCTTTGCTGGTGGAAGCGTTATCGTCAAGTCAATTAGAAGAACAAAGAAGATCCGTCAAGCAGATGCGTTTGCTCGCTAGAGAAAATCCCGAGAACCGAGTTTTAATAGCCAATGCAGGAGGGATCCCTCTGTTAGTTCAACTCCTTTCTTATCCTGATTCTGGAATCCAAGAAAACACGGTAACAACTTTGTTGAATCTATCTATAGATGAGATCAACAAGAAACTTATCTCAAATGAAGGAGCCATTCCAAACATTATTGAAATACTGCAAAATGGAAACAGAGAAGCAAGAGAGAACTCTGCTGCAGCTTTGTTTAGTTTATCAATGCTCGACGAGAATAAAGTAACCATTGGATTATCGAATGGGATCCCGCCTTTGGTCGATTTATTGCAGCATGGGACATTAAGAGGGAAAAAAGATGCTCTCACTGCACTCTTTAATTTATCTCTTAATTCAGCTAACAAAGGGAGAGCCATTGATGCTGGTATTGTTCAACCTTTGCTTCAACTTTTGAAAGATAGAAACTTAGGGATGATCGATGAAGCACTTTCGATTCTATTGCTTCTTGCATCACACCCCGAAGGACGTCAAGCCATTGGACAACTCTCCTTCATTGAAACTCTTGTGGAATTTATCAGACAAGGCACCCCGAAGAACAAAGAGTGTGCGACCTCGGTATTGCTTGAACTAGGCTCTAATAACTCGTCTTTTATTCTTGCTGCGCTTCAGTTCGGCGTCTATGAACATCTTGTAGAAATATCCACCTCCGGAACAAACAGAGCTCAAAGAAAAGCAAATGCTCTTATACAACTCATAAGCAAATCTGAACAAATTTAGACTTTGTTCTAAACAAATTCAGCTTGTACTGTAATTATAGGTTTTGTTAATTGTTTGTTGTAAATTAATCTTATTTTGTATCAATCCAATGTTTGTTGTAAATCTTGTATATGCTCTTGAGTTTAGTCATATACTATCGATGTTTCCTGTGTGTAACTTCTATCTCTTATGTAAAGAAGTACATGACTATTAATTATTTTGTTTTTGTTTTTCTATTGATGGAACAAGAAGGAGACAAACTTTAAGGCAAAGAACCCCAAAAAATAAAGAATGTATGACCTATTAAACCCCGAATTGTAAAGAATGTATGACCTCGGTGCTACTTGAACCCCAAAATACAAGGAGTGTGTGACCATGGTGCTACATAAACTAGGCTCTAACAAATTTTAATCCGGCCAATCCATCAAATGAGTTTGAATGCACCTGTTTGTCTAATTCCACTTCGACATTTTCTGTGTTGGTTTATGTGTTCATACACTTGTAGAATTGTTGACGATGATACATTTCACAACAGTCTGCAGTTTTTAGTCAACAAAAACCAAAACATTAACAGAACTTCACTACTAGTAATATAAAAGCAATAGGCTTTAATCTCCCCTGCTGAAACCATCATCATTTCTAGAAAACCCAATTTCAAAGCATGAGACTTTTAATCCCTCTTGTCACACAATTGCATAGATTCCAATAACATCTATTCAATTCATTGTAGAAAAAGATCAAACTCAAGCAAGCTACTAAAGAAGATAACCAAAATGCAAATGATAAGTAAATAATTCTGCAGATAAAAACTTTATCTGTATGTATCTGTAATCCAGAAAACAAAACAACCCTTAAACAAATTCCATGGGATTTAAATCAAAATCCACAACCATAACAAATGCCAAAACAAGTTCAGGAAATCAAATCTCCAACACCACACAAATCTCAAATCCTCCTACCTCTTCTGGTAGTAACACTCTTCATCGCACTCACAGCGATATTAAGCGGAACCGGTGGCTTCTTATTCTCCTTAGTCATACTCCTCAGTGAATACCTCGGCGTCGTCTCAACCATAGACACAGTCTTCTTGATACTCTCCAATTGTTGCTGCTTCTTTGACGTCCCTCTTCTCTTATTTGTCATCGGCTCATGATTCACTCCAAGATTGTAAGGTGTTCCTTTCACCACTCCTCCTCCTTCAATAGCTTCTTCTCCTCTCTTACGCCTCAATCTCTCATTCCTCTTAGCTGAATACTCCTCGTAAAACCTTCCTCTTTCAAATACCGGAACCGAATTCACAGAAAGACTCTCCAGATTCGAATCATAAGTTGCAATTCTGGATTTTTTTCGATTCTCTTCTTCTGCAAACTCATCTTTCACCATTTTTGCTAAAGCGTGAATCTCACTTGAGATTGATGAGTATTCGATTTTTGGTTTAGGGTTTAGAGCTACGTCATTCAATCGTCTCGGCTTCTGAAAAACTGAATGAATCATTCAATTAGTGTTGAGATCTATGGAATTTGGGATGTATAGATTGAGAAATTGAAATACCTGGTGGTGTTAAGAGAGATGAGTGAAGGACTTGTCGTGATCGGAGACGAATCGGAGATTTGGGAAGCGGTGGTTTCAGGTAAGATCTCATTCTCGAAATCTTCAAAACCTTTCAGAGAGATTCAAATTTTGTGAATAGTGAGAAAGAAAAAGAAAGAGATTGCTTTGTTGTCTTTTTGTAGGTATGAAGAGGAGCGCTTCTGTAACGGTTGTATTTTCTTGATCTGACGGTCAGGATTGGTTGAGATTTAAATGGAAGGATTTTTTTCTTAATTAGAAATGTGAAAGTTAGGATATTTATTAAATTGCTTACTTTTTTGGAGGATTCTTCTCTACGATAAGTCTAGTCTACGAGGTTTATAGCTGGTTCACACGTGGACATTATTTTGCAGTTTTATTTAGAAGGAAACGTTTATAAATGTTTATGATTGTTCATATTATAATTCAATAGGAAAAATACCATTTACATACTATATACTTCTACAAAATGTAAAAAAATGCTCCATTTCTATCAGTTTTTTTATAAATAAAATATATTAATATTCTTCCAAACCGAAAATAACCGAGAATTACATAGCTTAACCAAAGGTTAAAAAAACCTTACCAACAAAGCCAAGAGCAAATTCCGACGAAGAAGAGATCAGCCTGCACCACCATAACCTGAACCCGAAAATCAAAAAAAAATTCAGAAACCCACAGTGACACATCCATCAATCCGGTCAAAAAGGCTACCACGATGAAACAACGACGACGAGAGCGAGGTGGCCAATCTCACCCTCGCCGTTGTTTACCACCGAAAATGGTTGAACCAGAATGGTCTCCGCTAACCACTCTCAACATTGGAAAATCCCACCAATATGTCGGGCGACTTCCGCTACGGGTGAAGCGAAAGTAGAAATTGATGGAGCTCGATAAAACAACCCAGATCCAACAATTTTGACGTCCTCGAAATGAAACTTTCCAGATCTAAGCGTTCGAGAACACCGTCGTCAACCTCCTCCTATAACCCTAGCACCACCTCACCACGACAAACCTACCACGCCTCACTCCGCCGGAGATGAACCATCACACTCCCCTTGACCAACTACAAACCTGATCTATGAAACGCAGACCAAGAGAAACAAGGCAATCGACGGCAATGCAACTCTAGATAACTATAACTAATCCTAGGGAGGGCGATGACTAAGAGAAGGCCTACAACCAAGCAAAAGCCTTTGGACCTCGCGCGCTACTAGAGAGACAGATGAGAGAGCAGGATTAGGGGAGACAAAGCAACAAATAACCTTTAGCCGTCCTCGAGCCAAAGAGATCGAAACCTTACACCACACCCAACTAACAACCTAGAAACCACCAACCAACACCCCTAGCAGAAATTCACAGAGGGGAAGTGCGGAAATGAACCGCCGAGAGATTTCAACAAAGGACCGGACACCACCAAGAAACCGTGAGAAGAGCGAAAGGCAAGATCTAGAGCCACCTCTAAACATCCACAAAGAACCAGAAATCGAGAAAGTAGGAAAAGACTATGGAGGTCCTTTTTCTGGTGGCGGTGAGAAAAACCGACCGTCAGAAAGAGAGATCAGAGTAACTTTATTATGGTTATGTTAAATGAGGGAGAGAGATTTTAAGGACCCATCCCAAATCAAAGAATCCGAGAGGAATCTTTATCTAATTTTAAGCCAATTCCTTAGTCAATACTCGTTTTTGAGGTTTTATTCTGAGATTCAATACTTAGAGATTTCGAAAGCAGAATACTTAGAGTAAAATAAGAAGAATGGATATTTTATTTATAAACAAGGATTCGTTGCACTTTTAGTTTGCATATAAAGTATTACAAGCATAAACGATCCTAACTACCCGGTTCTTCACGCCTAAGCCCGATCTTTTCCATGATCGCTTTCCATTCCTGAAATTCACATATTTTATAAGTATTCTGCATTACTTTAACAAGTATCGAATGCATGCACATGCCAATTATGATCGTATAATTCTTTCGATCTATCCCCCATTAGCTCTTTTGAGTTTATTGTCATAATACCAAAGTACGAATCCGAGCACGAAGCCATAGACTCGTATTACCTCGAATTGCCCCTTGAATGCTTCGACGTTTCTCTCTTATTCCTTAGAAAACCGTCAAACCCTTTCCTTGGCGAGAAATTCCTTTCCGATACCTGGTATTTCTATGTAATATCCTAGTAAATCCTTCGACTCTCGTCTTGAATTCTTGTATTTTTCCTTCCTTTTGAATGATATTAGGCGGCCTCTATTTATAGTTTTTCTCAAGAAGATGATGGTTTTCGGACGTGAATTCTAGATTCAATGAATTTTGGTAACCGCCTAGCGGTTATCCAACCGTTCCTTGCTTACAGTAGTTTGGTCATCGATCGAGTAACTGCTTCAGTCATCCCAGCTGGCCAGAAAGGTCTTAGCTGGTCCAGCTGACCTTTACTCCTTCCAGTTTGGTCGAGCTACCGAGCAACTGACCCAACTCAAGTATCCAGCTTAGTCTTTCCTTTCCTCTTTCTTGAGCTATCGATAGCTGACTCCAGCTGATTTCAGCTCAACTCTAGTTGATTCGAGCTCAACTCCAGCTTTCTGTCATGATTCCAGTATTGAGTCTATCCGATCCAATACGTATGTACTTATTTCGAGTTATTTTTTCCCGTTTTCTCGGACAAAGTCTTTCCAACAATCCTACTGAGGATCACGGATGCTACAAGTTTTCCCCACCTGAATAGGATTCGGCTACGAATCCTGGTAAAGTTGATTCTTACCCAACTCCTTAAACCATTCGGGAAAGTCTGCCTTTATCTTATTCTCAGTTTCTTAAGTTTCCTCTTCTCTCCCATTACAATCCCAAAGGACTTTGATCATTTGGATATTTTTCCTTCTTGTTCCTTTCTCCATCTGATCGATTACCCGAACCGAATTGGCTTGGATGGTTAACTTTTTGTTTCACTCTGACGGGGTTCAGCCACCAGTTGATCCCGATCACGTAAGCATTTCTTGAGTTGTGATACATGGAATACCCTATGAAATGCTTCAAGTCCCAATGGTATAAGCAACTTATATGTGACTTCTCTGATTTGTTTGATGACTTCATAAGGCCCGATATACCTTGGACTTACCTTTTTCCTCTTGGTGAATCTCCCCTTTCCTTTGTAAGTGACCGCCTTGAGATACACCAAGTCTCATAGATCGAACTTTAATTTCTTTCTTCGCTTGTCGCATTAACTCTTCTGCCAATCTTGTGCTTTCCCCAACTTTTCCTTAAGGAATCTGACCTTCTCAGTGGTTTCGTCCTCTATTTCCAGACCCAGCATACTCCGCTCCCCCACTTGTGTCCAACACAAGGGTTTCTAGCACGACCTTCTGTACAATGCTTCATATGGTGACATCCCAATGCTTCGATGATAGTTATTGTTGTAGGAAAATTTGGTCAGCCTTAAGTATTTCTCCCAATTATCGCCCCAATCCAACACGCAAGCCCTTAGCATATCCCCGAGCGTTTGGATCATTCTTTCCAATTGTCCATCCGTTTGCAGGTGGTAAGCCGTACTCATGTTCACTCCAAAAATGAGAAGTAAACCGAGTATCTCGATCGGTGACTATACTTACTGGGATTCCATGAAGTCGGACAATTTTGTTTATGTACTGAGAAGCAAGGAAATGAGTCGATTTGGTTAGTCTATCCATGACTACCCACACCGCATTTCGCCTAGATTTCCCCCTAAGTAACCCGGTCACAAAGTCCATTGTAATATGATCCCACTTTCATTCCGGTATCGGCAAATTCTTCATTAACCCACTTGGGTTTTGATGTTCCGCCTTTAACTTTTGGCACATTGGGCATTTCGTAATCCCTTGAGCTACATCTTTCTTCATTCCTACCCAACGATAGTACCGCTTTAAATCCTTGTACATCTTGTTCATTCCCGGGTGAATCGAGAATTGTGACATATGCGCCTCCCCCGAGTATTTCTTCCCTTAAGCTTTGGAAGTTCGGAACACTAACACGCCCCTTAACAATGATCGTGCCATTGTTTAAGATTTGGTACTCAGTCTGGTCCTTCCGAGCATCATGGTTCAACTTCTCGACTTTTCCTTGGGCAACTTGGATTCTGCTAAGCAAATCTGCTTGGTTGGCCACCGCTAATCCTAATGGCTCCACTTCCTTGGAAAGTGCATTAAGCCTTAACGTTCCTAGGATGTTAACCAGCCCCTCTTGGTTTCATTCCGCCTCTAGATCGTACTGCCTTCGACTTAAGGCATCGGCGACTTGGTTTCTTTACCGGGATAATAGGCAATAACCAGGTCATAATCTGCAACCAACTTCATCCATCTCCTTTTCCTTAAATTCACTTTTGGCTGAGTAAATATGTATTTTAAACTCTTATGGTCGGTAAAGATTGTACCTTGGCACCGTATAGGTATGAACGCCAAGTCTTTAATACGAATACCACCGCATCCATCTCCAAGTCTTGTGTTGGGTAATTCCCCTTGTGTTTCTGCAACTGCCTCGAGGCGTAAGCGATTACACTTCTCTTCTGTATTAGTACACATCCCAAGCTTGTAATGGAGGCATCCGTACAGTTAATACCAGTACCAATGCGGTTGTGAGCATTGTCTTCAACCTGGTGAAACTCGTCTAGCATTTCTCCGACCATTCAAACTTGGTATCCTTCCCGGTTAAACGAGTCAATGGCTGGCCCATACTCAAAAATCCCTTCACAAATCTCCAGTAATACCCTGCCAAACTTAGAAAACTCCTTATCTCGGTGGCATTCGTTGGTCTTGACTATTCTATGATGGACATGATTTTCTCCGGATCCACGGATACTCCTTGTCCCAATACTCTTTTGCCAGAAACTGCACTTACTTAATTTTGCAAAGAGTTTATGCTCCCATAATCTTTCCAAAACCGTTCTTAGATGATCTTGAAGTTTCCCAATCTTTGGAATATACAAGTCTATCATCGATAAAGATGATCACAAAGTTGTTCAAGAATTCTTGGAAAATCCCATTCATCATCTTCATGAATGTCGCCGACGCATTGATTAACCCCGAAAGGCATTACCATAAATTCATAATGACTGTACCTTTTTCGGAAAGCCGTCTTCCGTACATCCGATGGTTCTATACGAATTTGATGGTATCCCGAAGCCAAGTTAAACTTTGAGAACCATGTTGCGCCTTCCAACTGATCCAAAAATTCATCGATCCTTGGTAACAGGTACTTGTTCTTTACTGTCACCCAATTCATCCCCTGGTAGTCGATACAGAACCGAAAACTTCTATCTTTTTTCTCTACGAACAGGACCGGTGCACCCCAAGGTGAACTACTTGGCCGTATAAATACTTTTATCCAATAGTTCCTCCAACTGTTTCTTTAACCGGCCATTTCTGTCGGTGCCATTCGGTAAGGAGCCTTGGAGACAGATTTTGTGTCTGGCTCCAGCTCTATAGTGAATGGGTAGGACCGGTCTGGTGGTAACCCACTCACGGCCACGAACACATCCGTGAACTCATTAGCGATCAAAATATCTTTTAACTCCGCATCCGCCCTAACTTCTGTAGAAGTAATCGTGGCTAAGTAAGCCTCACATCCCTTCTCGAGCATCCGTTCTTTCGAGATAACGAGATTTCCCAAAGAGGATTGGATTCCTTGGAACTCTAACTTTCCTTCTTCCCTTTCAAAACGTACCCGGCGCTGATGACAATCAAGATGTGCTTGATACCTGATCAACCAATCCATTCCCAGGATTACATTTTACTTCTTGAGTTAGACGATGATCAGGTCAATCGGCATGTTAACATACTTGATCATTACATAGGCGTTATGTACCCAGCCTTCGATGAACATCCTTTGCCCACTGGCTGCCCTTACTAGTCCACGTATCGGATCTAGTTCCTTGAGGAATCCCCCTTCACCTGCCATTTCCAATTTCCAGGGTCCCTACACATTTCTAAAAAATACTAAATACCCAACCTTTTATGCGTGATGCTTATGTAATGGACGTATTCACAAGAATAGACTAGGAAACATACCAGCGATTGCTCTAAAGTTGCCAGCACTATTCTCTCCTACTGATAGTTTGTAAATCCGCAGAGCCTCTGTCGGCCTCTTCGGAGGCGGCGGTAAGTTCCCCCCCCCCCCCCCCCGGCGATTACTTGTATTTCTGCTTCGAGCTTTGGACACTCCCCCTTAAAGCGCCCCACTTTCCCACAGAATAATAAGCCCTTGATTCCTCCCCGGACCATTTATGAGTTTCGTAATCCTTTTGTGGACAGCTTTGGATTCCATGATCTATGTTTCCGCACCAAGCGCATACAACCGATTCCTTCCAGCATTCCTCGTTATGCCTCATACCACAAGCCTTACAATCGGTCTGGTTACC
Organism: Cardamine chenopodiifolia; assembly: GCA_963922655.1. NCBI lineage: Eukaryota > Viridiplantae > Streptophyta > Magnoliopsida > Brassicales > Brassicaceae > Cardamine > Cardamine chenopodiifolia. The sequence goes on from OZ000464.1 coordinate 3,346,302, forward strand.
ATCTGAGTTATCATCCTCAATCCTATCCTATTTTTTTTCCTTTCTGGAACCTTGACATGTTGATTAGTACGGGATAAGAACTTGGCCCGGTTCATCCGTTTCTCCTCTTTTATCCCGGCTTCGATCATCGCCGCCTGTTTCACTAACTCAGATACTTGAACGTACGCACCAAACAATAGTTATGGATCTTGATCCTTAATCCATGAATGAATCGGCATAATTGGGCTTGCTCTTCCTCGAGTTTCCTACCCACAGGAGCCGGTACCAAGGCTTGAGTTAAGACAGCCAACGGAGCCATCATGGCCTTCATCATATCCCATTGCTCTTGGGCCGATGGTATTATACTCGGATTTTCAACGGTTGCACTATTCCCCGTTGTTACCGGTACGGATTGATATGCCACGTTTGAGGTTTCGGCCGCATCATCCTGAACGAACTGGTGTTCCTCCGAAGTCTGAATATTCGAAGGATTCTCGGTTTGCCCAGCCACAGGTTCAGCTGGGTTTTGCTCGGTTCGTTCCTCATGCTTTACCGTAACTGGTTTCCTCGGCTACATCCCTTTCATGTCCCTTGTCCTTCTTACTCTTTCATGGCTTGCTGCTCTTACCAATAATATGTAAAAACTCGCAAGTTAGTTCTGTCATCACATAATGACTAACAATGAGTAAGGATTTACTACCGCGATATCTCACAAGCCGATGAGTGGTGATTCCCCAACCCAACTAGCAATCCTATGAACAAGCATGCTCTGATACCAACTTGTAAGGACCCATCCCAAATCCAAGAATCCGATAGGAATCCTTACCTAATTTTTAAGCCAATTCTTTAGTCAATACTCGTTTTTGAGGTTTTAGTCTGAGATTCAATACTTAGAGATTTTGTAAGCGTAATACTTAAAGTAAAATAAGAAGAACGGATATTTATTTATAAACAAGGATTCGTTGCACTTTCAGTTTACATATAAGCTATTACAAGCATAAACAATCCTAACTACCCGGTTTTTCACCACCCATCTTTCTTTCCGGCCTTGAATCTCGCGCCTAAGCCCAATCATTTCCATGATCGCTTTCCTTTCCTAAATTTCACATATTTCATAATTATTCTGCATTACTTTAACAAGTATCGGAAGCATGCACTTGCCAAGTATAATCGTATAATTCTTCCGATTTATCCCCCATTAACCCCTTTGATTTTATTGTCATAATACCAAAGTACAAATTCGAGCACAAAGCCATGGAATCGTCTTACCTCGAATTGCCCATTGAATGTTCGACGTTTCTCTCTTATTCTTTAGAAAACCGTCAAACCCTTTCCTTGACGAGAAATTCCTTTCTGATACCTAGTATCGCTCCGTAATACCCTGGTAAATCCTCTGACTCTCGTCTGGAATTTCTGTATGTTTCCTTCCCTTTGAACGATCCCAGACGGCTCTATTTATAGTTTTTCTCGAGAAGATAACGGTTTTCGGGCGCGAATTCCAGATTCAATGAATTTTGGTAACCGCCTAGTGGTTATCCAACCGTTCCTTGGTCGTACCCATTCGGTCATCGATAAAGTAACCGCTTCTGTCATCCCAGCTAGCCAAAAAGGTCTTAGTTGGTCCAGCTGACCTTTACTCCTTTCAGTTTGGTGGAGCTACCGAGTAGTTGACCCAGCTCGAGTATCCAGCTCAGTCTTTCTTTTCCTACTGCTCGAGCTACCGACAGTTGACTCAAGGTGATTCCATCTCAACTCCAGCTAATTTTAGCTAAACTCGAGCTGATTGCAGCTCAACTTCATCTTTCCTTCATGATTCCAGTATTAAGTACGCATGTATTTAGTCCAAATTATTCCTTTCCATTTTTTTAAACCAAATCTTTCTTACGATGCTACTGAAAATTGCGGATGCTATTGAGATATTGCCGCTCAAAAATCTTTAACAACCCTTGAATTCTATCACTAAAAATTAAAAAACCGAACTATTAAAAATGTAGCTAAACTAAAACTATGGTAATTTGATAATTAACACAATTTGTAACGCCAAAGGTGTCGTATCTCGCATAATTTTGACCTATTTCATTATTAAATCCATCAATTTACATAGTTACCTTGAATTAGTCAATTGGTCAAATTTAAAATTGGTCATGTAGTCAATTTTTTTTAATATTTCTAGTAACACAGTTGTATAGTCGTATACAGATGTATCATTTTAAATATGACATTTCATTTAAAATATTAAAAATACTGATTCAAAATATTAAAATACGACAATACCAATTTAAATACTAAAATTGCAAAGTTCCAAAAGATCATAAGTTCAAAACATAAACATAAGTTCAACAAACACATAAGTTCCAAAAGATAATAAGTTCCTAAAAACATATATTAAAGATCATTATTTCAAATAAGAAATTTTCTTGTACTTCGATGGCTCAACCTTCTTTTTCACCTTCTCTGAACGGTTTAGCACCACATTCTCCTTAGGTGTACGGGTAGAGGTTGTTGGAATCTCTACTTCTTCTTATTTGTCCTTTTCTTCATTGTCCTTTTCTTTTTCTTTGTCATTTTCTTCTTCTGATTCACCATCCTCGTCATCTTCCGAGGCTACAACTTCAGGGGGAAAGTCCATCCAATTTCCTATGTGTTCATCACCTACAATTGGATGTATAAGTTACGACTATGTAAAGACATATAACTGCATATAACTGCAATAACTTTGTACAAAAATAAAACTAAATCTAGATATGTATAATTATAATTAAATAAAATTAAAGTACCTCCACCTCCGTACCTTAGTGTCTCCAAGAGCATCATTAAATGTTTCCAATGACCACCCTTTCATGGTACAAAGCTTCCATTGGCTCTTGCACATGCTCGGACAACTACTACTCACTTCACCCTCATCATCAACGAACTCAGTCCTAAATGCCGTCCGCATGTATGGAATAGCTTCAGTCGCTAAAATCTGCACATTAATAATTAAAAATTAATTTATAATTTTTTTGCACAATATAAATTATATATAATTATTTTCATACCTCTAACGGAAGAATGAATCCCGGGAATGTCCACGTGGGTTGAACACATACTCTAAAATGATCTATGGTGCACCAGATCTCGTCTAACTGATCATAAAACGTGTACCTCTCTCAGGAAAATATCCGGCAAGCTTCAAGATCTTCGAAAACTTTGTAGAAGAAATCCTCGATTTGTCCATATGTCTTGAACTTTTTGATGACGATGCTCAGGAACAGTAAGATCGCCATCTTCAGTCGATCTGGAGTTTTTGGCACATTCTTAAATTTCTCGATTACAACTTGAACAGTAATCCTCTTAGTTCTTTTGAATTGTCCCAACACGAACCGATAAATCCCCACCATTGTTTCATAAGACTTAGGGTACCTCCTACAGTCCAATCCGCTCAAAAGACCATGCTCCCTTATCGAGTACCTAATAGGCACTCCATTCACAACGAACCACGCCATCTTCCCCTTTTTCTTGTTCATCGTGCGCATAAGCATCAACCACATATGCGTTAGTTTGTGGTTCTTCTGTCTTGGCATGTGCCACACATGCCGAAACTTAGGATGGTTCTAAAACCACTCCAATTCTCTATCTTCAAGCACCTCTTCTATCAATTTCATTGTTTTCACATCATCGCACTTTAAAGACAACTTGCAGGAAACCGCGTAATCAGTGTTCTTGAAGAAAAAAATTCTCCGAAGGAATAGGATGTATACCTTCTGTTTCCTCCTCGTTCTCCTGAAATCCAATAAAATATCCACATACATAAATATTCACATACATAGTTGTATTAGTCATATTCAGTCATATATACAGCTATAGTTATACTAGTCGTATATCATATCATAGTTATGCCTACAACAACTAGTTGTACATTTACGCCTAGTTGTACTAGTCGTACCCAGAAAAACAGAGCAAACAATAGTTGTATCAAGCGTACTAGTCGTACCCAGAAATCATATAGCAAAAGACCATTCAATTCTTTCCCAACAAGCATACATTTGGATTTAACTTTCAGAGAAAGAATAATATAACACTTACCACCCAAGATCGAGACGAGGAACCGGTGGCGGGGTCTGTTCTTCCCGACGAAACTTGAGCATGGTGGGTTCATCGAGTCTCGGGAGTTCGTTCGACTAGTGGCAAAGAAGGTGGCCTCTCCTCAGGCGAATCAACTAGTCGAGGCCCTCCACGTTGTTGCGAACTAGTTTCGGGTTCTTCTTCTTCAAATTTTTCGTTTTCATCATTTTTGGTTTTAAGGGTTTTGATTCTCTTTTTTTTTAATGAAAAAGGCAAATTGAAACTTAAATAATGAAAAGAGATGATTGAATTGCAGTAATTGCAAGAAAAATGGAAAGATTTCGAAGTTGAATGGTGGAATTGTTCTCAACTGTTTGTCGGCGATTTTAGGGAGTCTAATTCTTGTATACCCCTTTCTCTTATTCACCAATCTCATATACCCCTCTCTTTAATTATTTTTTCTTTTATGTTTATTTTAATTCAAGATATTATAAAATGACCAAAAATCATGTCTCTTTCCATATATTTACGATTCGACCAGGATTTCTAACCCCACACCCATCAGATTTTTCAAATTATTTTAAATTTCTTAAATTTTTCACTTTTCTTCTAAACCCACGACGAACACTACACCCATAATTCCATCATTCAACTTCGAATTCTTTCCATTTTTCTTGCAATTACTGCAATTCAATAGTCTCTTTTCATTACTTAAGCTTGAATTTGCCTTTTTCGTCTCAAAAAAGATAATCAAAACCCTAAAAACCAAAAATGGTGAAAACAAAAATTTGAAGAGGAAGAACCCCTAAACTCGTTCGCAACAATATGGAGGGCCTCGCCTAGTTGATTCGCATGGGGAGAGGCCGCCGTCTTCGCCACCCGTCGAACGAACCCCCAAGGCCCGACGAACCAGCCAAACTCATGTTTTGCCACGAAGAACAGAGCCCGCCACCGGTTCCTCGTCTCGACCTTGGGTGGTAAGTGTTATATTATTTTTTCTCTGAAAGTTAAATCCAAATGTATGGTTGTTGGGAAAGAATTGAATGATCTTTTGCTATGTGATTTCTGGGTACGACTAGTACGCTTGATACAACTGTTGTTTGCTCTGTTTTTTTCTGGGTACAACTAGTACAACTAGGTGTAAATGTACAACTAGGTTTTTTAGGTATAACTATGATATGATATACGACTAGTATAACTATATGTGTATATACGACTGGATATGACTAATACAAGTATGTATGTGGATATTTATGTATGTGGATTTTTTTTGGATTTCAGGAGAACGAGGAGGAAACAGAAGGTATACATCCTATTCCTTCAGAGAATTTTTTCTTCAAGAACACCGATTACGCGGTTTTCTGCAAGTTGTCTTTAAAGTGCGATGATGTGAAAACAATGAAATTGATAGAAGAGGTGCTTGAAGATAGAGAATTGGAGTGGTTTTTGAACCATCCTCAGTTCCGGCATGTGTGGCACATGCCGAGACAGAAAAACCACAAACTAACGCATATGTGGTTGATGCTTGTGCGCATGGTGAACAAGAAGAAGGGGAAAATGGCGTGGTTCGTTGTGAATGGAGTGCCTATTAGGTACTCGATAAGGGAGCATGGTCTTTTGAGCGGGTTAGACTGTAGGAGGTACCATGAGTCTTATGAAACAATGGTGGAGATTTATCAGTTCGTGCTGAGACAATTCAAAAAAACTAAGAGGATTACTGTTCAAGATGTAATCAAAAAATTTAAGAAGATGTCGGAACCTCTAGATCGACTGAAGATGGCGATCTTACTGCTCATAGCACCGTCATCAAAAAGTCCAAGAAATATGGATAAATCAAGGATTTTTTCTACAAAGCTATCGAAGATCTCGAAGCTTGCTAGACATTTCCCTAGGGGAGGTACAAATTTTATGATCAGTTAGACGAGATCTGGTGCACCATGGATCATTTTAGAAGACGTGTTCAACCCACGTGGATATTTCCGGTATTCATTCTTCCGTTAGAGGTATAAAAATAAATTATATATAATTTATAATGTGCAAAAAAATTATAATTTAATTTTTAATTTTTAATGTGCAGATTTTAGCAACTGAACTATTCTATACATGCGGACGACATTTAGGAATGAGTTCGTTGATGATGAGGGTGAAGTGAGTAGTAGGTGCCCGAGGATGTGCAAGAGCCAATGGAAGCCTTGTACCATGAAAGGGTGGTCATTGGAAACATTTAATGATGCTCTTGAAGACACTAAGGTATGAAAATTATGTTTTGTCTAAAATTGTTCTACACAGTTGTATATGTTATATCCAGTTGTATTTGGTATATAGTTGTATTAATTATATGTAGTTGTATTCTCTTTGATGATGCGTAGGAAATCCAAAGCATCTTACATCCTACACTTGAAGAGGTACCACTACTCGCCCAGATCATGGAGGATGATAACGAAGGAGATGACTAATAACGAAGGAGAGGATTACTTGTCCGTGAATTGGAACACTTGCCTTCTTCAGGCAAAAAAGAAGATATGGTTTGAAGATTTGTACAATTTGGATGTGGTTGGTCGAAAGGACAATCTGAATGTCCAACGGGCCATGAGCCTTAAAGACACATTGATGAAGGTCATTGAAGAAGGTTTTGCTAAAATTCATCAGAGGGTTGACTAGTGGAATGAGAGGTTTGCTGGGATGGAGACAAGGATGTCGGACCTTGAAGTATGTGTGGCTTTGCTGATGGAAGGGAGTGTTAGAATAAACCCCGAGAAAAATAATGTTTGAGGTGATGAGGGTGATGACAATTGAGGGTGATGACAATGATAAGGTGACGAGGTTTCAAAGGAAGAAGAAGATGACGAGAGTAACAATGGAGGTGGAAGTATTTGAATTTATTTAATTATAATTATACATATCTATATTCATTTTTAATTTTGTACAAAGTTACAGCAGTTATATGCAGTTATATGTCTTTACATAGTCGTAACATATACATCCAATTGTAGGTGATGAACACGTAGGAAATTAGGTAGACTTTCCCCCTGAAGCTGTAGCCTCGAAAGATGTCGAGGATGGAGAATCAGAAGAAGAAAATGACAAAGAAAAAGAAAAGGACAATGAAGAAAAGGACAAAGAAGAAGAAGTAGGGATTCCAACAACCTCTACCCGTACACCTAAGGAGAAGGTGGTGCTAAACCATTCAGAGAAGGTGAAAAGGAAGGTTGAGCCATCAAAGTACAAGAAAAGTCCTTTTTGAAATAATGTCTTTTAAGTTATGTTTTTAGGAACTTATTATCTTTTGGAACTTATGGGTTTGTTGAACTTATATTTATGTTTTGAACTTATGATCTTTTGGAACTTTGGAATTTCAGTATTTAAATGTACAACATTTTATCGTAATTTGTAACATGTACAAATAAGAATACAACATCTTATAGCTTTCTTCCGGACTACCTCGTACATCGGCACTAACTTGTTTTTTTCCTCTGTATGCCATCGAATACGACACTTTAACACCATACTTTCCTTGCACCATACCAATCAAGCTTTTTGGAGTTGGCGAGTCAAGCTTCCCTGGATAATGATCTTGGACAACGGATGCCACTAATTGGAGTGTGCATTTTCTTCTCTTTACCTATGTGGTTGATGACACACGAGAACACGTGTGAATTTTTTTGTACGTCCTAACAGAGAAAATGTCTGAATCCTTAATCCTCGCAGCTCGTAAAGACCACTTGCAACCATTCTTTGATTCACAACATTTTACCACATACCGTGTTTTATCCGATTTCACGATATCGAATTGAAAACAATTCACAAATGAAACTTTTTCCACTAATTCTTTCACGTCTTCTTTGCTTCCAAATTCTTGACTTAATTTCACATTCATACCATCTTCCCATTCTACATTATGAATCTCATCTCCTTCTACCACACGTGTATCCCTCACGTGAACATTATCAAATTCAACCAAACGTGTATCTCTAACCTTAATATTTTTCAAGTTTTCACATTCTAGTTCGTGGGCAACCGTTGCATATTTTTCGGACAGTTCACTTGCAGAAATAGTTATGTTTCCATAATTAACTCCATAATTTACTCGACCAGTAGAAACCATGTCCTTGTTACTTGCATTAACTTGACTAACGCGATCTTCTCTTGGATCATTCGTCTTCGTCTCAACATGCAACCTCACCTTTCATTTTACCTTCACATGGTTCCAAATAACAAACAACATCATTATGATTAAAGATGTATATCGGCCACTTAGGATCAACTCCAACCGGAAAATAACTCAATTTTATCTTGTTCTTTGCTTCATTTTCCCCCATCTTATTACATATACTTCAACTAATATGTCGTATGTTACCTCTTCAACCGATTGTCCCATCAAAATAGCGTGATGAACATCTTCTCTTGCAATCCATAATATTTCTTCTCCTTTCTTTACATATTGTCCCCATCATCAAAATGTATGATCGTGCGCTGTTTTCTTTTTAGTATACCCTGAAAATAATAAAATTGTATCATTAATTACTTAGTTATATCAGTTGTATGCATGTATATAATATGTCTTAGTCGTATCAGGTGTACGCAGATACATAATATGTCTTAGTCGTATCAGGTGTACGCATGTATATAATATGTCTTAGTCGTATCAGTTGAATCCATTCTTAGTCGTATCAGTTGAATCCATTCTTAGTCGTATCAGTCGTATCAATACTATAAATATGGGTTTTGACGAACATAAATCTCTTTGAATCGCTGTTATTAACCACAAATGTCGTTATATAACAACAAAAACCTCAAATATATTCATAATAATACGTGATTCGAGTTTCAATGAGCAAAATCGAGTTTTTTGAGTTTTTGGAAAACCCGAAAGTTTACCTCAAATGGCGACCTCGAGTTTCTTTCCACCTCCATTTCTTCCAAATTTCTTCTCAAACAACTTCAAAACCCTTTAATTTCAGAATCTCATGCTCGATTTGTGAAAAAACAAAATTGATGAATTTAAGGTTGATAGGTTTGGATTTAGTGGTGAAGAAAAAGAAGATAATGGTTGGGTGTAGTGAGACCTATCTAACTTTAAATTGAAATCTGATTTGTTTTTTTTTTCTTTTTTCGTAACAAGATGTGAATGGGGCCATTTTATTTTAATTTCATTTGTTTGAATTAAATTAATAATTGAGAGGTATAGAGATTAAATGAAGGTAAATAGGATTGTTTTTTTTGCCAATGTCATTTAAGAAATAAGTTTGGTTTGAGAAAGTAGAAGAAGTGAGAAAAAAATTGAAAAACTTAAAAAAATTTGAAAATTTTTGATAGATATGGAGTCATCCTGGTCGAATCGTGGAAAAAAGACATGGTTCTTTGGTTATTTTATAATATTTTGAATTAAAATAAACATAAAAAAAATTAAAAAGAGAGTATATAAAATTGGTAAATAAGAGAAAGGGTATACGAGAATTAGTCTCTCTCTCCGGTTGATGTCTACCAAGCTTTTTGTCCGAGGTAAAATCAATCCATGTTTTTCAGTGCACAAACGAAAACTATTTTCTCTTTGATATCTACACTACACTTGATTTTTCTTGTGTCTGAATTATCGGATAGACTCTGTCTTATGCATTTCAATTTCGTTTCTGATAGATGTCAAAATTTGATTCTGATCGAGTCAATGTAAAAGAACCCTAGCCCATCTCCATATCTCCTCTTTTGGGGGTTTGAGATCATTGTAAAGTCAATTTCGATAATTGAAGAAACTAATCAACACTAAATTTTGATTTCAGGTATGGATTTGATATGTTTGTGTATTTTGATTATCTGCAGACAAATGCAACATCTGGAATGGGTGTTGTAGATCAGACCAAAACCACATTTCATGAGTTTCAGAGGGTAAAAAACTCATCGCTATATCTTCTTCAGGATCGATGAATCCAAAAAAGAAGTTGTCGTTGAGAAAACTGGGAACCCTGCAGAAAGCTACGATGATTTCTTTGCTTCTCTTTCCGACAATGATTGCAGATAAGCTGATTATGACTTCAGTTTCGTTACTTCTAAGAATGATCAAAAGAGCAAATTCTTTTCATTACTTGGTTAGTTTGATTAACTCTAATTTGATCTTTCCCATAAGAAAGTGTAAGACTTTTGATGAGTTAAAGCTGAACATTTTGATTGGGACTTATGTTGTAGGTCTCCTTCGACTTCTCAAATTTGGGCGAAGGTGCTTTACTCCACTTTGAAAGACCAGTTTAGGAGGGAGCTTCAAGGGATTCACTATGAGATTCAAGCTACTGATCCTACTGAGGTTGATTTTGAAGTGTTACGCGAACGAGCAAACTGAGCAAACAAAACTGTCTCTTCCCACAACTTATGGTAATGTAATGAATAATCTCATTCTATTGTCATCGGATTATTTTGTGTTCTCGTTGATGGATTTGTGTAAGCACAGTTTCATGTTCTATGTCAATTGTATAATCTCTGTAGATGTTTCAGAATGCACTTATTTAAAACCTTAGGTAAGGTTGATATATTGGCAATGTTAGGAGGACAAATTTCTCTTTAGTAGATACCAAGAATATTGATGAGCATTGATCCCTTTTTGTGACACGATATCTTTTATTTTCTCTCTCTCTCTCTTGTCTCTCTCTTCCTCTTTTTGTCTAGCTGAAGGAAGCGATGACTTGAGATTGGAGACGGGAAGTGAAGAGGCTGATGCACCCTTCTTTTGAAATTGAAATCCGATCTCAGCTCATGCTTATGGCTACCTTTGGTGCGGTGGCTAACGCGAATACTAACACCTAATAGATTCTACGAGGTATTTCTTCTCTGTTTCTCTGGGTTTCCATGGTGGTTGATTATTCTGTTTGATTTGTTTCCCGAGATTTTGTATTTTTGGAGGTAAAATCTTCGTCTTTCTCTATATGAGATTGAGAGTTCTTGGTTTCAAAATTTGTTTATATTGTACTGAGTTCTTGGTTTCAAAATTGCTTGAGGTCTGTCATGGGGAACTGAAGCCCAGTCATTGAGGGATGCTTTTACTCACTTCGGCGAATGTAGATAGTAAGCTATTGTTCAAGAATCTTCAGCTGTTTTGGTTGATCTTTGTTGCATAGTTGAGTAAAAGTTGTGATATTTTGGGTCGCTGAAGACGAACTAAAGTGTCTTATTTTTGTTATTGTGTAGTTAAAGTCATCGTATATATTGGCCTAATAGTTATAAGCAAGTTTTGTGACGTAATTAAATGGCAAGATTTATCAAATATAATAAAAGCATTAAATTATTTTAATTATTTCCTTAGGCAAATTGAATCATCAGCATGTTCTTTTAAAAAATGCCATGATCTAGCAATTAACCAGTCATTCTTTCTTTGTAATTTGCATTTCCCTTTTACGATTGAAGATTTCCAATTCCTGTTTAAATTTTCTCTTACTTTGAAAGTCTATGTAACTACCATTTTGTGTTGGGCTCTTACTACGGTTACTTAAAAAGAACCATCGAGCCTCCGAAAGATCATGGAGCAAATTATATCTTTGTGTTGTTTATCATCTTTTTAAGCGTTTGTTATCATTTTTAATATATCACATTTAAGTATTTTGGGCAGTGATTATTCTAAAAATTAAATTTGTACCATACTTTATAAAAAACATAGAAAAATATGTAAATGGATAAATTTAAACATTTTTCCCATATAGTAAAATTCAATTAGAATTTTCTTATGTATTGTATAGTTTGTAACTACAGTGAAATTACAATAACAGTTGTTTTAATTGTTCATAAAAATCATATAATTATATAAGCGATCTTTTTACGCTTTCAATACCATTATTACAATTTATTGTCCATTACTAAATACATCTCATTTTTACCATTAAAAAACCTTAAGATGACGACAAAAAAATTAAGATATAAAATATTTCATTTGTATTATTTTAGAACATTTGATATATTTTTTATCCTCATATATTAACATACGTAACTCTTGACCACCAATTTCAAAATGTACAATATAATTACAAAATTAATAAATAAAATTTAAATATGTGATAATTTATCCCAGAGCGTCAGATATTTTGAAGGCTTAAATTTATTTAGCCACCTAAAACACTTAATCAAGACTTAAAACATAAAGATAATTTTTAATATTGGATTAATATTGAAGATACACTATTTAGTTCAATCACGTTAATAACAATTAACATTCACTACACACTAGGATCAACAAAAAACTAATATAATTAATAATTTTAGAAGGAAAATTGGGCGATTTTGCATGCGATTTTGGAAAATCTAGTGATGATTGTTTCAAATCTTCTATTTTGTTCACTGATTGTTGTTTTCTCAGTATGCGATAGGGGGGAGGGGAGGTTTGACTTTGATTGTGGTCAATGTCTCCAATTTGATGAGGATTGTGGTTTTTTTGGATACGATCGGAGTGGTGTTTGGGTCAATTATGACATATGTGGCACATTGGGTGATCCTTATGGATTTTGTGGTGTTGTTTGTACCGATCGTGGTAGGCATGGTGATGATCGATGCGAGTTGGGTGACAGTTATGGTGGTCGAGGTAATGGTTATGTTAATGTTATGTTTTTTCTTTATTTTTGCCAATGAGATGGGGGATAGTTTTTTCTTCCATTCTCTTCTGGCGGTTATCTCCACGTTGAGACTCATGATTCAACGTGATACTCCTTTCGCGCCTGGTGATGGTCTTTATAACCAATTTTTTTTCTATCAAACTTTTATACCATTCTTCACTATGTCTGCAAGTTTATATCCTTTTTGATTTTACAAAGTTTTAGAAAAAATGGCTGATAATCTACGAAGAACGGTCCAAGATCTCCATTTGGGAGCAGAGGATGAGCCAATTGCGCTCCCTGAAGAAATCATCAACCAGGCTTTGGTTGATAACCGATTTATCGTGTTTGGGCGACCTGTGATGCCATAGAGACATAATCTGCGCACCATTATAGCCTCTTTGCCTAGAATCTGGGGCCAAGCGGGTCTAGTCCATGGTCGTGTTTTGGAGGGTGGACAATTTCAATTCATATTTCCAACTGAAAAATCGATGACAATGGTTTTAAGAAAGGGTCCTTGGGCTTTTAATGATCGTATGCTGATACTCCAAAGGTGTGAGCCTAACATGCCACTTCTCAATTTCATTCCTTTTGGGTTCAGATCCAAGGTATCCCTTTGCAATTCCTCAACCGTGAAGTTGTTGAACATATTGGGCGCGCGATGGGACAAGTTTTGGAAGTTGACTTTGAGAATGAGATGGTGAATCGAGTTTATTATGTCCGATTTCTACTTCATTGGGACATAAACCATCCGGTGAAGTTCCGAAGAAATTTCCAAATCACAGCAGGCATCAATACTCTGCTTCGATTTTGGTTCGAGCGTCTTCGTGGATTTTGCAAAGTGTGTGGTCTTATAACCCATGACACTGGAGCATGTATTCTCCAGAATAGAGGAGATGAACAAAATGGAGGAGAATAACAAAATGATGATGAAGATGATGGAGAGATTCCCCTAGTGGGAATTCAAAATAGCGGAGTGGTCATTCGGGAGCTTGATGCGAATGGTCGAGAGAATACTGCTCAACTTGATGAGGAGACAATTGTTACGGAAGTGGCTCAAGATCAGAATGTGGGATACATGTCTGCTGCGAATGATTTAGACCCTGAATCTGAGGCTGAATTCTCCGATATTGATCCAAATCATGATGCATTGGTCAATTTGGAGGATTATGAAGGGATGTATGATATGTATAGAGGGGAGATGAATGATAATGAGATTTTTAACCCGTTTCCACCTTTTGAGAATTCAACTGGAGATATTCCTAGAAGCTCTGAGCACAGAAGGATTGCAGGTAGTATATATCCGCTTGACTTAATGAATGTTGATAAACCTATTTTTCAGATGAGATGAATGTTAGTGATTGAGGTAAACGTAAGAGAGAAGATCATGGATCCTTTGCGGATGGTGTGAAAATACGTATGGAGTCATGTGAATTTGATGAAGGAAGTGGCTTTGGATTGACGGAGTCTGACTTGAACAGAGGAGCGGTGGGCCCGAATCCACCATTGTCGCCATGAGAACAACCTGCTAGAATTGTCAAGGTTTAGGCAATATCTTGAGAGTTTGACGCCTAAAGGAGATAAACCGTAAGTATTTCTCGGACATTATGTGCCTTTCGGAAACAAAACAAAACGATGATTATGTACGTGACATGGGTTGTGAATTGGGGTATAGTAAATCGGTTGTTGTATCACCAGTAGGTTTAAGTGGGGGGTTAGCTGTTCTTTGGCGGTCTTCTGTTGATAGTTCAGTTTCTTTTCAATCGTCAAATCTTGTAGATTGCTTTGTTCAAAGTAATGAATTGGGGGTTTACTTGTCTTTTGTATATGGACACCCAAATCCTAGTTCTCGACATGTCTTATGGGAGAGATTATAATGTATTGCACTTAATCAAAGCGGGAAACCTTGGATTATGATTAGAGATTTCAATGATTTGCTTGGAAGTCATGAGAAATTAGGGGGACGAAGGCGATCAGATGCATCTGTTCAGGCTATGAGACAAATGGTCCGAGTTTGTGACTTGAGAGATGTACGAGCTATTGGCAATAAGTTTTCTTGGGCAGGTGTACGTGGAATCCACAAGGTATTATGTTGTTTGGATAGAACTATGGCTAATACATAATGGTTTTCTCAATTTCCTAATTCAGAAATAAAATTTTTGGAGTTTGGCGGACCAGACCATCGTCCTTTGGTTACTTATACAGCTGATGGTACATATAATTATAGAGGTAGCTTCCAGTATGATAGCTGACTTATGGATGGAGAGGGTTTTAAAGAAGCTGTGTTGAGCAGTTGGAATTCGCAGAGAGGACAACAGGACACAGAGACCCTTGCTCATAAGTTGATCTCTTGTAGAAAAGGTATATCGATCTGGAAGAAAAATAATTGTTACAATGCTGAGGACAAAATAAAATTAACCCAGTTTAAGTTAGATCAAGCGATGTCTATAGCAGTTCCTTACACAACTGAGATTGCAAAGCTAAATAAGGAACTTCATAAAGCTTATGAAGATGAAGAATTTTATCGGAAACAAAAAAGCAGAAACAAATGGTTGGCTGCTAGAGATCGAAACACCAAGTTTTTTCATACAACTACAAAAACTAGAAGATCAAAGAACAAGTTAGTATCTATAATAGATGCGAATGGGGTATATAGACGTGGAAATTCCCAAATAGCAGAGAGTGCATCTGCATATTTTACAGGGCTTTATACTTCTACACTGATTACATCGACTAAATATCAACAAGCTTTACATGATTTGCCACGGTGAGTAACAGAAGATACCAATACTGAACTAACTAAACCAGTTACTATTGTTGAAATAAGAAGCTCTGCTTTTTCTATAGGACCTCATAAAGCTCCGGGTCTAGATGGTTTCTCTGGAGTATTTTATCAATCTTTTTGGGATGAGATCAGTCCCATGGTGATCAAAGAAGTTCAAGATTTTTTCGGTAACAACAAGTTAGATCAAAGTCACAATCATACGGATATTTGTTTGATTCCCAAAGTTGAAGCTCCAGTGACTTTGGCGGAGTTTAGACCAATTGCTCTTTGTAACGTTAGTTATAAGATTATATCTAAGATACTTGTTAACAGATTAAAGAAGCACCTCTCGGCACTTATCTCAGATCAACAAGCAGCTTTTATTCTAGGTAGAATGATTATGGATAATGTGATCTTAGTTCATGAACTTTTTCATGCTCTTAAAGTTAGGAAATGATAAGCTTCTTCTTATATGACTCTCAAAACTGATACAACGAAGGCTTATGATCGACTTGAATGGACTTTCATTGAAGAAACTATGTGAAGAATGGGATTTGCAGAACAATGGATTCGATGGATAATGGTATGCATCACTTCTGTAAGTTTTTCAGTTTTGATAAATGGTATGCCGTACGGGAAAATCTTACCACAAAGGGGAATACGTCAAGGGGATCCACTTTCTCCTTATTTGTTTATACTTTGTGCGGAAGTTCTGTCTCACATGATGCATCAAGCAGAGTCAAATCGTAAGATTAAAGGAATTAAACTTGGGATATCCAGTCCACCTATAACCCATCTTCTTTTTGCAGACGATTCTCTCTTTTTCATGTTGGCAAATGAAAAATCATGCAAAGAGATTCAAAATATTTTGACAACATTTGAAGAAATCTCAAGGCAATCAGTCAATTTAAGGAAGTCTGCCATAACTTTTGGGAGTAAAGTCAAGCATGAAGTAAAGAGGAAGATGAGACATATTCTTGGATTTTTTAATGAAGGTGGAAATAAAAAGTATTTGGGGTTGCAAGAATAGTTTGATAAGAAGAAGAGTGAAATTTCCACTACATCCTTGACAAAGTAAAGGAAAAAACTCAAGGTTGAAATAAAAGATTTTTGTCTCAAGGAGGTAAGGAAATTCTATTAAAATCAGTGGCACTTGCTATGCCTATATACTCGATGAACGTTTATAAAATTCCTAAGGCTATAAATGAAATCGATGGGATTCTTAATCGTTTTTGGTGGAGTAAGAGTGATAATATGAAAAGGATGCATTGGTTTAAATGGAAGCGATTATGTCTACCAAAATGGGAAGGGGGATTAGGCTTTCATGAATTGGAAAGTTTTAATGTGGCTTTGCTAGGAAAACAGAGCTGGTGAATTCTCCAACATCCGCAGTGTCTTATGGCCAGAGCTCTTAAAGGGAGGTATTTTGCTAGTACAAATTTCCTGAATGCTAAGTCAGGTACAAAATCATCTTTTATTTGGAAATCAATTTTAGCTGGTAGGAATCTTTTGAAACAGGGGCTTCGTTTTGTGATTGGTGATGGTTCAATGGTGAATAATTGGATTGATCCCTGCCTACCAACCCAACCCCCATGTCCACCGCGTAAGAAAAGTGAAAATATTAAGGACTGTTTGGTCAAAGAGTTAATGAATGATTGTGTTATGAGTTGGAATGTCAATAAAGTTACAGAACTGATACATTCTGAAGATGTAGATTGGGTGTTAGCTTTAAAGCTCTGTCCAAATGTTAATGGTGATTTTCTCGGTTGGAATTATACCAAAGATGGTTGTTACACAGTCAAATCGGGTTACTGGGTTGTAACACATTTTAATACAGAGGCAATGGCTACACCACCTCCCAGAAATATATCTCTCAAAATACAGGTTTGGAATACTATATGTGCTCCGAAACTAAAGCACTTTTTATGGAGGTTGATATCCTGAGCATTACCAACAGGTGCAAAAATGAGGAGAAGACATATTAGTCAAGATTATCAATGTAAGCGATGTTGTGCGGATGAGGAAACAATTCATCATATGTTCTTTGATTGTGACTATGCTAAGTCAATATGGCGAGATTCATCAACAACGCTAGATGCAAAGATTAGTGCAGTTCCGTGTCCTACTAATTCACTACCCGAATATTTCCTCCATTTGCCAGTGCGGATTCTTCGGAGAATATGGAAGAGTAGGAGCTTCTTATGTTATCAACATAAATCTTCTTCTTGGCAAAAGATGCTAAATCTAGCAATTTCAGATACTACGGAACATATGGAGATAACTGAGGGTTTCTCGGATAGAAGAGATCAGAGGGATAATGGTCATCGACATATTTACAGAAAGCAGAAATGGGACAAAGCTGAATCGGGGTGGATAAAGTGTAACTATGATGGTTCTTTCCTAAATGATCAGAGACCTTCAACATCGGGGTGGGTTATACGTGATAGTGAGGGAGTTTACCTGGGATCGGGTCACGCAATTGGTAAGATTCTTTCTACCCCTTTAGAGTGTGAATTACAAGCTCTGTTAATTGCTATGCAGAATTGCTGGAGTCGAGATTATTGGAAAGTATGTTTTGAAGGGGATAATAAGAAAGTGGTAAATCTTTTACATGGGATGAAACTGATCTTTGGTGTGTACAATTAGATAAGAGATATACAACGACGAGGACATAGAATCGGTGAAATTCAGTTTTTTTAGACGAGTAGAATGTGCAATACCCTAGCAGATATTTTGGCGAAAACAAAAAATTCCTAATGGTCAGTCGTTTATGTTTTATCCTTTAATTCCTCCAATGATAACAAATGATCTACATTATAATTACATTATAATCTTTATTCAGTAATAGAAGTTTTGAGAAAAAAAAAATTAACTAATACAATAATAAATAAATAAAATATAAAAATAAAAAATATTACTCCCGGACGGTTATCAATGTAGAAACCGCATAGAGAGAGAGTTGGAAGTTGATATGATCATTTTGATTAACGAAGAAAAGTAAAGATAATAGAAAGTAAGGCAAAGAGATGATAGAAGCCGATCCGTTCATCTCTGACTCAAAATCCTTTAGATCTTTGATTCGATTGAAGTCGACGATATGAGATGACATCTGAGCAACCAAACGAAACAAATCTTGAATCCAAACATGCGTCGGCGGCATCACTTCTCGCTAATATGTTACGCGATCTTCCTCTCACCATTGTTGTTTCTCGTTCTCGCTGAAACTTATCCCTCCGACTCGTCTTCTGTTACTCCTATCAACTGGGATCTCTACCACTTCAGGTGACAATTTTCAGATTTTTCTTTCGATCAAATTCAAATTTCCAGTTTACTAAAGATTGAGATGATTAAGTTACCTTTTGGAATTTATAAACATGTTTAAATTGTTAGGTGGTTAAGAGAGTAGTTTAAGCTAATGACTGAATGTAATACTTATTATATATACATATTTGTACTGTTCATTTCATGTTTTAAACAATTCAGAAACACTTTTTACACAATTAATAAGTTAGGTTATAGGTATGTTTCTTCAAGTGTTACTAAATCTGAGAACCAAGTATTAAAAAGAAATTACATTTATTTCACCTTTCACAGTATGAGAAATACAAGTAAATCTGTTTTTACAACTAACAACTTATGCAATCACGCAATGTTACGGGTAAAATGTTGATGTAGAGAGTGAGTTTTCGTTATATTCACTTCG
Organism: Cardamine chenopodiifolia; assembly: GCA_963922655.1. Lineage (NCBI taxonomy): Eukaryota > Viridiplantae > Streptophyta > Magnoliopsida > Brassicales > Brassicaceae > Cardamine > Cardamine chenopodiifolia. Next base: position 3,365,356 of record OZ000464.1, read on the forward strand.
ATTTTCTGCTCTCTAGATGATAAATTTTTGGTTATAATCGTTGTTTATGTCTACTGTAGTGATGATTTGATGGAGCAGATACATTCATTGGTAAATCAACATCCAGATAAGCTCTCGGTTAGCACCACTTTAGCTTCGTTGTTATGTCCTTTGTTTCTGTACCACAAATTGAGTAAAGATTTGTTTCACAGATTGAGATGATTAAATCAGGAAACAAAGGCTACAATACAGAACTTAATGTGGTTACTTATTGTCGCGGTGGTAGGGATAGTGATGACAGGTCAAACTTTAGAATCCTTCTAGTAAGTTCCTTCCATAGCTCTCTGTTTAAATCATTAGTCTATAGGTGAAGTGTTTCTTCATAATTTGGGTAATACCTGTTTTTTTGACAGATGATTCCTTTTCTTCCAGAATTTTGGGCAGCATGGAAGAGAGCTTATCACTTCTGAACTTGCCTTTCGGATTTTGTCAATTTTGAGTGAGGAACAGTTCTTACCCAAGATGAACGGAGTAACCCAGAACAGCACCTTAGACAAGCTAGTCATTAAGGTAAGTGTATCTGATTCGTGACAATCTCATTTTTGTGTTTGTAGTATTTGATAGATTCGCTTACTCACAAGACGCTGCTATGTGTTTTATCAGCTGGTTCCTATAGAAAACTTGAATGGTCGTAAACGTGTTGAAGCCGGAGATCTTTGTGAACGCAGAAATGGTAACCATCTTTTGTCTCTCCAATACTTTTGTTTATTATTAACGCGTTTGTTTAGCATTTGATCTTATATCATATCTGTAAATCATAGGAAGAGGAGTTGACCTGAATCGAAATTGGGGTGTTGACTGGGGCAAGAAAGAAAAGGTACTTCTTCCTTTGGCTGCATATTCCGTTTCCTTCAAGATCCTTTGTTAATGTGTCAAGTAACTTGGTCCTTGTTTATTTGATATTTCCAGGATTATGATCCATCTGAAGAGAATCCAGGAACTGCTCCGTTTAGTGAGCCCGAATCTCAAATTTTGCGGAAGCTAGCTATATCATTTGATCCTCACATATGGATAAACGTGCATTCTGGAATGGAGGTGATGTTTCTCTTCTGATTTAGTGTTTATTGTGTATATGTTCGAAGTTTTCAGCATGGGAACAAAGGATAAATACTTATGTTGGAATTTATCAGTGAACTTGTGAATGATGGATGTTCACATTTCGTAAATTGTATTTCTTAAAAATCTTGATATGGTTTTTGTTATGTATGGTTGAGAATTTTGATCTGATTTCTTATGTTTTCAGGCTCTGTTTATGCCTTATGACCACAAAAATATAACCCCAGAAGGACTGCCTTCTCAGAAGATGAGGGGAATACTTGAACAACTGAATAAATTGCATTGCCAAAACCGCTGCATGATTGGATCTGGCGGAGGCTCTGTTGGGTTTGTCTCTTTCCTAAAGAACTCTAGTGCTACATCGTTTAACCTTCTTCATTTGTGTCTGGAACGTTTTTCAAATTAATTTTTGTTCGAGCCTCGTTTTGAAAGTTATCATATCCCCTTCAGAATGACTTTTTCCTGATCTAATCGGCTTTCTCCACTTTAGGTACCTGGCACATGGTACAGCTACAGATTATATCTACGATGTTGTAAAAGCACCAATGGCATTCACCTTTGAGGTTTGTGTGACATAAGTTATCTACTCTCAACACTTTCACAAAACCTGTGTCAAATATTTTTATAACTGTTACTATCACTGTCAGATCTATGGAGACAACCAGACTTCTTCAAGAGATTGTTTTAAAATGTTCAATCCTGTTGATCTACCCAATTTCAAGGTAGTTTGTTTTGAACTGTACCCTGAGTCTGTTTATATTCAATATTGATCTTATCTGGATCAAGTTCTCACGAACTTCGCTTGCTGTTGTTACTCAGAGAGTTCTCAATGACTGGTCTGCTGCATTCTTCACACTTTTCAAACTGGGACCACTCCAGTTTGATGGAAACAGTATCAAGGCTGCAGAGAAATGGGTATCGATAGACGAAAATTTGGACGGGTACTTGGTGGAAAGGAAGAACAGATATGGGAAGAACATGGAAGTGATCGATGTTGGAATGCAAGAGATAAAAACTTACTTCAGGCTCTTCTTATTGTCTTCGGTACTTCTGATGTTCATGTTCTGTTCAAGGATAGCTAAGAGCAAGTATAGTAGAAACTCCATACCAGTCATATCATGAAACTATTGGAGGAAGCTCATTCGATTAAACCCTTGTAAGTTAGAATTTTTTTCTTCGAAGCAAAACTTGTATTCCTTATTTTAGGAATGGTGTTTCTCATGAAAGACACATAATTCTTAGGATTTGTGTTTGATTCTTAACTAAAAGAGATTCGGTTTTGAATTTGCAACGTATATTTTCCATACGATCTCCGATTTGATCAACATAACAGATTATATTTGTACAGTTTGAATCTTTACATAAACAGAGAATGTGAGGATTTGTACGAAAGACTTCCTCTTCCGATGTGTGTGATCTGTGTCGTTACATCTCTGACCTGAGCTTGCGGGTGAGATAATCCAGAAGCTCGAGATAAAACCGTAGCATTGTTGTTCCACTATGTTTCTATGAGGCTCTTAACGTTTGTTTCATGTATCTTAGAGCAGACCTTAACATGGATCTAGCTTTTCTATCTGGTTTACAGCCTGACATGATCATCTCCTCGTAAACACTTGGTACCTGTAAAACCATCAGATCCCGAAAGATCAATGCTACTTCTGCGTATTCATTCCCCTACCAACCAAACCAAAAGAAAAGATTCATACCTTCTGGAACTTATCAACACGAATAAGAGCTTTCATGATAGTTGTGTATGTGACCACGTCTGGCTTTACGCCCTGCAATTGTTGTGTGAAATAATCGGTCAATAAGTAGTACATCAAGTCGAGTTCAAGGTTTTAGCCAAGATAAGTTACTACGTTTTCTTTCATGTACTGCAACACGGCAAAGGCTTCAGCGTCTCTTCTATCCTCACCAAAGGCATTGATAAGGGAATTTAGAGCTAGTAAGCTCGGCTTTAGACCATCTGATGTCATCACTCTAAATGCATTCACAGCTTGCTCCGATAAACCCTGTCACCGAAGAATCACAAAACTATGATCAGTATCAAATGATGATTCTTTTACAGATCTCTCATATATATTATCAACAAATCATTATACCCTTTGTGCATAGGCATTGATGAGAGCATTGTACATTGTTGATGATGGTTTTAGTCCAACTGACTTCATCTCTTCCAAGCACTCTATCGCATCATTAAACCTACCCGATTTGCCATAAACATTGACAAGTGTTGTGTGAGTCACAACATTAGGCAATACTCCTTGGCTCTTCATCTTCCCCAACAATCTTTTCATATCATCCCATCTTTCTTGATCTCCATAACTATTAATCATGATGTTATACGTCGTAGAGCAAGGCAAACACCCTTGCCTTTCCATTGCCTCAAACATGTCTTCTGCTACTATGTGTCGACCATGCTTACAATGACAATCAATAAGCGTATTCCAAGTCACCCTATCAGGTTCAATCCCTTCGTTTAACATTCTCTCAAAAGTCGTCATCGCATGATCAAGACAGTTAAACTTTCCGAAAGTATCGATAACCACATTGTAGAACTGTCTATCGGGCTTAACTCCAATACTCTTCATCTCCTTGAGAACTTGAAATGTCTTTTGCCATTCACCTCTATCGCGATAACCCGCTAAAAGTCTACTGAAAACAAAAGAGTTGGGCTGCACATCACCAGCTTCCATCTCTTTCAACACAATTCTTGCGCTTTCCCATCTACCTGCATTCACATACGCATCAATAAGAAGACTATACGTATGTTCATCAGGCGAAACACCTCTCTTCTCCATCTCCGAAACCATCGACTCCGCATCTCTCAAAGGACCCGTCTTCACATACCCTTTAAGCAATGCATTATAAGCTTTAGTTCTAGGCTTTATCCCACTCTGTCTCAACTCCTCAAACAAAGCTTCAGCCTCCAAAGTCCTTCCTAAATTCGCCAATGCCGAAATAACGGAAACAAGAGTAGCAGTTTTCGCACTCAAACCGCTCGCTTGAGCCATACCAAGAAGCTGCAAAGCTCGAGACGGGTCACCACATTTAGCAAACCCCATAATAATATCATTAACTAACTGAACATCAAACTCAAGCTTATCTTTTTCAATCTCATTATACAATCTCTGTAACAGCCCTGAATCAATCTTATTACTCCGCGTCAACGACTGAATAACCAAACTATAGTTAACAAAATCTGATTGATAACCATCTTGACGCATCTTTGAAATCAAATTAAGAGCTTTTTCAATATCATTGTTACGAGCACAAGCTCCAATCAAAGCATTGTAAGTTAAAGGTGTTAAAGTTTGTTTCTGTGAAAGAAGAAACGCTTCGTAAAGCTTCTCTGAACGACCAAGCGCGTGAATGAGAATTGAGTAAAGAAGCTCATAAGAGAAACAGAGATTATGCTTTTGCAGCCATGAAACGACGGCGTATGCTAAACCAAGTGATGCTGTTGATGAACATAACGACTTTAGTAGCGAGTGCCAATACGGTGCTGGCACTGCTCTGTATGATTCAGCTAGCTGAAACTCAACAGGATCAAGAGCTTCCAATTCCAATTCCGATTCCAATTCTAACTCGACTGGGCCGAATCTGGAGAGATATTTCAGAAGCGGAGTGAAGTTGTAGCGGCGCTGAACTAATTCATCATTGTGTTCGTCATCATCTTCTTCAGTTGTATCGAAACAATTCCAGGAGGAGAAGTAAGATTGAGATGGAGAAGATGATGATGGTGAAAAAGCAGAGGTGGTTGCAGAGAAGGCGGAGATTGGTTGCTGGAAGAAGCGGTGGTGGTGGTGGTGAGTGAGGAAGTAGAGAGATTGAAATCGAGATGAAATCAGTGGAGGTTGCAAGAGAAGCATAGTCTTCTTTTTCTTCGTCTTCTCGCCAAAGTAGTGATGATGGATTTCTGATTTTTATCGTTTTTTTAGCTGTTTGGTTTGTGGTTGCGAGTGAAGTGGATGTGTCTCTCTTCTACAACGAGCGTTTCCTATCGTCTATGCAAGTTGTTTCGTTAGTTCATCTCTCCGTCCGTGTTTTTTTTGTCATCTCTTTTTTTATTGGTTGGTCATACCATTTTTTTTTCGGTCCAAATCTATGACGATTCCAAATGAAAAAACTTCAATCATTTCAATTTTCTTTTATTTTCAATTACCTACAAAAAAATAATTAACAAGAATAAGACTTGAGTTAAAAAAAGACTTTAGTAATTTTTGAGGATGATATTTCCACAATCAATTTATCTATCCAAGTTGCAGCAAAATAATAATAATAAATCATAAATAAATGAATCTAAATTTTTGTAACATTTTTCATGAATTAGAATACATTTACATAATTGTTAAATAATAAACTCTTTAACTAAGACCCAAGACAAACATAAACTTGAAATACAATTTATTGTATGTACGATAATTTTGCTAGTTTATCGGCGATGTGACTGCTTTCTCATGGTACCAACGAGAATTGGATATTAGAAAATTGATCCAGCCAACTACAGATATCCATGATTATAATTTTCACCGTAATATCCTTTGATCGCGAGTGAATCACTTCATATAATAATTTTTAGTCTTTTCAAATATATTATTTCTGAATCCTTTACACTATGCTGATTGTAGAGCATGAAGTAGGGCGATATCTTCCACCTCTATAGAGGTTAAGGCTTGTGGTAACCGTGAGCTTCCAGCCAAACATAAATATTTTATAATAAATGAATCTAATTATGAATCATGACATGTGTGTGACAAAAACATAAAAATTATCTATGTTTAATTTTCTTGTTTAAAAAAACAAAAATTTAGTTGATTAATTTCTTAGATAATTTTAGAACTATTTTATAATAATATGTTATATAGAATTATTCTTTATAAAATACTTATATATAAGCCTTCTACGGGTTAATATCAAACCAAAATCTCTCATCTTCAATACTTCTAACTAAGCTTGTTAATTACTTTTTCATGGAATAACATTTTTAGGTGAAACTTAAGTTCATTATGGTTTCTATTGGACTTTGCTTGGTTACATGAGGATTTTGCTTCTCATGAATATGTGGCTTTTTTAGATGGATGAATATTGTGTTTCTTCATGGTAGAAAAAAGTTTACATTTGAACGATCTACGATCTTCTTACTATGGATCCGTCTACAGTTTGTAAACTTCGCAAATCCATTTAGTGTTAAAACTAGCACCTCGATGTAGGTTTGCTACTATTCAACATGCGCTTATTAGTTATGGATTTAAGGAGTTGGTCTAAGACTATTCTTTTTCCTCATTAGTTTGTTGTTTTATGGACTTATATGTTCTTGTTTATGCTGATAATCTTTTCATTGGTGGGAATGATTTGTTCACTATCACTTCATTTAAGGAGTATCTCCATAGTTAGTTTCACATGAAAGGTTTGGGTCCTCTTTGTTATTTTTTGGGGATTGAAGTTGCTCGGAGCATTGAGAGTTTTTTTATATGAAACGAAAATGTTTTTCTTGATAATATTTTGGAATCTGATCTTCTTGCTGCTCGTCCAGCGCTGGTTTCGATCAAACAGAATCATCGCTTAGTCTTGGCAGATGACGATGAACATCTTGATCTTTTAAAATATAACTATTTCTTCTTGGCGGTTCACTTATTTCTTGTAAAACTAAGAAACAAGAGACAATCTCTTGTTTTTCGGTTGAGATTGAATATAGGTCTATGCAAATGGCCACAAAGGAAGTTAAGTGTTTATGCAAGATCCTTAAATTTTTGGGTGTTGAGCAACGAGTCCAGTCCCTCTGTTTTATGCTAATCAGAGTTACCCCGGACGTTGTAACCTTGTTGTTAGAAGACGGAACCACCTCATTACGAGGGAAAATACTTGCTTACTAGAAGCTTTTTTCTTCGGTCCACCGTTGACATTTTCATGTTGTTTCATTGAGGAAACATGCTGCCACAGCTTTAAGCTCTTTTGGTCTACTTTGACTTCCTTTGCCCTTTTTCTTCATCTCTGATTTCTTACCCTTCGTATTTGCAATAGATGAACCTCCTTTATCACATCTATCTCCCTTGTTTATAGCTGATGGGGACGTATCATACTTACCTTGCTCCAATTTTAAAGTCTTGTTGTTGTTGATTGGAGGTGGCGATGATGGAGACGTAATCTTCTTGGTGTGTTGAATTGGTTTCACCACTTTAGTGACCGTGGGCTCTGTTGGATAAAGCTTAAAGATTAGAATAACTTGCAATATAAGGAATATTATATGTGTTAGGATAAGATGATTGCTAGTTAAGCTAAGTCAAGTAGAATTAGGAGTTATCTAATTCCACTAGGAATAGGTTTATGCAAAGGTGTGCTAAACCCTATAAATATCAATGTTGAGTTGTGACATTGATTAAAAGTTTTAAGAGAGTTTTGGATGTTTAGTTTTGAGAGAGTTTCTAAACATAAATAAGAGAGTGATTCTTATTCAAAGCCAAGTTTGTGTTTGATATCTAACTCTTGAATTGGTATCAGAGCTAGTGGTTATCAATTCGTCAGATACTAAAATCATACCCAAGTCATGGGAGATGCTAGTAATCCGACGATGAGGTCGAAGGAGCTTGGACTATTTTTGATTCAGTGTCCAATGATCAACTCATCGAACTACACGGTTTGGTTGATGAGAATGAAAGTGAACATGCGTGTTCACAAGGTATTGGAGACGATCGAGTCAGGATCAACCGTAGAAGAAAAGAATGACATGGTGATTGCTTTGTTGTTTCAAGCCATATCCGAAACACTCATATTACAAGTAGGTGATCTTGATTCACCAAAATGTATACATCTTGGAGTAGATCGTGTCAAATAAGTGAAGCTTCAAACCCTCATGTCCGAGTTCAAAAACTTAAGATGAAAGATTCGGACACAATAGATTCCTTTTCGAGAAAGCTATCGGAACTAGCATTGAAGTCACCGGCCATAGGTAAAACCATGGAGGAACTGAAGCTAGTGAAGAAGTTTCTTAATAGTCTACCATGAAAAAAATTTATACACATCATAGCCTCACTTGATAAATTCCTAGATCTAAACAAGATCGGTTTCAAAGATATAGTTGGACGGCTTAAAGCATACGAGGAGCGTATCGTTGATGATGAGAATCATGTTGAGACTCAGGGAAAGTTGTTCCTCTCAAGCATGGAGTCGCATGGTAACCAATAAAAAAACAAAAAACTCAAGAGGCCGAGGAAGAGGTTTTCGAGGTAGAGGGCATGGAAGATTTAATATTCAGGATCGAAACAGAGAGAAGAAAGATAGATCGAACTTGAAGTGTTATCGATGTGACAAATTTTGTCACTTTTCTTCAAATTTTCCCAAAAGAAAACAAAGAGTCCAAGAAGTAAAGAAGATCGAAACACAAGATACATATGAGGCTCTCTACATGCACGAGATTGTGTCTCTCAATGAAGAAATCTAATGCCAAAGAAATATGAGACAAAAAATAGAGAAGAAGGAATTTGGTATTTAGACAACAGTGCAAGCAACCACATGACCAGATTAAAACCATTCTTCTCGGAGATAAATCCAAACATGAAAGGGAAAGTGAAGTTTGGAGATGTATCTTGTGTACACATCGGGGGAAAAAGATCAATTCTCTTCCAAGGGAAAACTGGTGAACAAAAACTATTAACCAACATCTATTACATTATGGAGCTAAGAAGCAATATATTGAGTCTAGGTCAAGCAACCGAGCATGGGTGCGATGTTAGAATGAAACATGATTATCTAACACTACATGATCCTAGCTAGCGAAAGACTCCTGATAAAGGTAATGAGATCTCCTAATAGGTTTTACAAGATCAACCTTAAAATCGGAAACCGATTTGTTTACACTCAAAAATCGATGATGAAACATGGAGGTGGCATGCAAGACTCGGCCATATAAGCTTCAAAACTATCAGTACGATGAGATGGTTCATGGTCTACCGAGATCAAAAGTGAGAAATAACTTTGCTAGTCATGCTTAGTTGGTAAACAAACTCGACAAGTTTTCCCAAAGGCAACAATATATCGAGCTTCACGAGTCCTAGAATTTCTCCATGTGGACTTGTGTGGACATATATCACCAGCTACACTTGCCCGTAACATGTACATCTTTGTAATTATTGATGATTACACAAGATACATGTGGACAATTTTACTAAAGGAGAAGAGCGAGGCATTTAACAAGTTCAAAGGCTTCAAGACCTTAGTAGAAAAAGATCATGGGAAGATGATCTCGACATTACAGATAGATAGAGATGGAGAGTTTACTTCAAAAGAGTTCCAAGACTTTTGTGACACAAACGGAATCAAGAGACACTTGACGACTCCTTACACACCACAAAAAAAGGGTGTTGTAGAAAGGAGAAACAAGACTTTGATGGAGATGACAAGAAGCATTCTCAAAGCAATAAAGGTTCCAAATTTCTTGTGGGGAGAGGCATTATGACACTCAATGTACCTAATCAATCATGTTCCCACAAGAGCTTTGAAAAATCAAACTCCCTACGAATGCTTGAGATACAAGAAACCTAACATATAGCATCTTCGAGTTTTTGGATGCCTTGCTCATGCAAAAGTTGAATCCGTAAGCCTAAAAAAGTTAGATGACCATTCTCAAACGTTGGTACATCTTGGAATAGAGCCGAGATCTTAAGCATATAGGCTCTATAACCCGACAAGAAGAACATTTATTGTAAGCCGAGTGTGGTCTTTAATGAGAAGGCGAGTTGGAATTGGGAAAGATCTAACGAAGACATCTATGGTGATCTGCGAATGTTTAGAATGACTTGGGGAGAAGTCATGGGCACATGAAAATGTCTGTTTGTAATTGGAAATGAACAAACCAACACCATAAGTCATGATCAAAACCATCAAGAACAAGAAGATGAAACAAATGATACAAACTCTAATAAAGGATCTCAAACAGGTTCAAATGATCAAGCATCACAAAATCATTCGAATAATACACATCAAGACATCGTTCACCAAGAGGAAATCAATTAACCCCCACTACGAAGATCAAATCGTCAAGTAAGTCAACCGAGATATCTTGATGATTATGTTCTTCTAGCTGATATAGAATGTAAGAAGCTTATTTTATCGATCAATGATGAACCATTGAGTTATCAAGAAGTTAAAGATTCTATCGAATGGACAAAGGCATGTCTAGAGGAGATTAATTCCATCAGCAAGAACAAAACTTGGTTACTAGTTGATAAACCGGTGGAAAATAAAATTATTGGTCTTAAGTGGGTATTCAAGATCAAGAGAAACACGGATGGTTCAATCACCAAGTATAAATCTAGACTCATTGCAAAAGGATATGTACAAAAACCGGGAATCGATTTTGATGAAGTATTTGCACTGGTAACTCGCATTGAAACCATTTGGCTACTTGTTGCTCTAGGGGCTTCTCATGGATGGGAGATCCATCATCTTGATGTTAAGACTTATTTTCTACATGGTGAGCTCAAAGAAGATGTGTATGTGTCTTAACCCGAAGGATTTGAAAAGAAGGGAGAAGAGCATAAGGTTTTCTGCATGGAAAACTCACTTATTATCTTGGGATAGAAGTTAATCAAAGTGAAGATGGGATCGAGATCAAGAAAGAGGCTTATGCTCGACGAATCCTAAAAGAAACCGGCTTAGATACGTGCAATCCTACACACATACATATAGAGTTTGGTTTGAAGATGTCCAAGGCGCAAGAAGAAGCCAAAGTTGATGCCACAATGTATCGTAGAGGTATATGTTGCCTAAGGTACATCTTACATATGAGATCCGATCTTGCTTTCTTAGTTGGAGTAGCAAGTAGGTACATGCAAGATCCTAGAGAATCACATGGTGTGGCGATGAAGCAAATACTAAGGTATCTTCGAGGAACTTTGACTTATGGCTTAAGTTTAAAGCGTGGAGGATCAAAGTAGATGATTGGCTATAGTGATAGTAGTCATAATGTTGATCTTGATGATGGAAGAAGCATAACCAGAAATGTGTTTTACGTTGGCGAGTTGCCAATTACATGGTGTTCCCAAAAACAACAAACGATCGCCTTGTCTTCGTGTGAAGCCGAGTTTATGGCAGCCGCTGAAGCCGCAAAACAAGCAATATGGCTTCAGGATTTGTTGAGTGAAATCACGGGTCGAAGATATGAGAAGACAACCATTCGGATTAACAATAAATCCACCACTGCACTCACAAAGAATCTCGTGTTCCATGGTCGAAGCAAGCACATCCACAAACGTTATCATTTCATCCAAGAGTGTGTTGAAGATGATCAATCGAGGTGGAACATGTATCCGGAGAAGAGCAATGTGCAAATATATTAACTAAAGACTAGCAAGAATCAAGTTCAAAGAGATGAGAAGTTTGATAGGAGTTAGAGACCTCTCAAAGACTAACTTGAATCTTAAGGGGGTGAATTTGGATAAAGTATAAAGATTAGAATAACTTGCAATATAAGGAATCTTATGTGTTACGATAAGATGATTGGTAGTTAAGCTAAGTCAAGTAGAATTAGTAATTATCTAATTCCACTAGAAATAGGTTTATGCAAAAGTGTGCTAAACCCTTTAAATATCAGTGTTAAGTTATGACATTGATATTTAACTTTGACGCTCAAGACTCTCTTCATAATCCCCCCCACCCCAAGAGATCATGCGCCTTTTCGCCATCCTCCGTCCAATCTAGATCAAATCCTTCTAAGCCGTTTGATTCTCCTCCCAATCCATGGCGTTTTCTTCCTTACCCAAGTCAATACGGTCCCAGAAATTTTCATCTGTTTACATGGCTGCCGTCTCCAATACAAAGTCTCCCTCTGATCCTTGGTTATTTTCTTAGCTTCAGTTTCAAGAGGGGATTCGAGGTTAATTTTCTCACCACTTGGTGGAATCGATTGCAAACTGGAACCTGCTCCAATCTCTAGTGTGTGATAATGAGGATTCTGGTCAATCCCAATCCGGCCTTCTTCCTCAATGACGATTTTCCTTCCCTTTTGCCTCTATGGTGGCTCTAACCATCGAGTCTTTCTTCTCTCTTATTTGCGACTCTATGTTCTATCATCTCAAATGAGGTAGTGGTGGTGACATGCGGTTTCTTTCATGGTGACGAGCCGGTCTGGAGTGACTTGAATATCACCATCGTTTGAAGCTGGGATCTTCTCGATTTGGAGAGTTGGTATTTTTGCGTTTGGTGAGCCTAGTTCTCTTCGTACGTCGCTTTTAGAGGGAATATGCCCCGGCAGACCAAACTAGTGCTGACTAGATGGAAGCTCTTGATGAGGCTGCCACTGGCTTATGGCTACAGATCCAGCCTTTCATCGTTTCCATGAGTCAGCGGTCGAGTTGTGCGACACATCTAGCGAATGTGAGCCATAGGTAAAGCTCTCATGGTTTAGTCTCTTCCAAACTGAGTGTTTCATTTCTGATCACTGGTTACAGTCATCGGAGAAGTGGAATTTCCTTCTAACCGGTCTCTTCAAAGTGTCCTTGTTAATTTGAAAGTGATTCTCCTGAGCTCAGGGATTTATGACTGTTGGAGTCATTTTGAGGCGTTTGGAGTCTCTCCAGTAAGGAGAATATCAAGTCGTTGAAACTAGTCTCTTCTCCCTTAGAGCTTCTTCCTCGGCTCTTATCTGCTTGTCAGCTTCTGTTACCTCCGGGAAAGAACTCTTATCGTGGGAGATGAGATAACATGTCAAGAAAACCCTGTATAAATCCTCATATATCAAATCAACCTCCATAGTTTCTCCATTTGAAAACTGGGCCGGTTTTGAAAACTTTAGGGGTTTTGTCACATCTATAGTGACTTGCATCTAAGCCCTCCTCTCATCCACTATCTGAATATTTCCAAGGGACTCTTTGATAGATCTAAGATTTGGGTCGGTCCATAAGTGCCTTGGGATTCCTTCTACCTTTGCCCAGAAAGCTACCGTACATTGGAAGTCATCCAAGAATTTAGGAACCTACCATTCAAAAGCGGAAGTCCACTTGTTAAAGTGGAAATGTAGCTTCTTAAGCACTTTAAGCAGGTATTCTTCTGACTCAATCAATCTGGAATCTTCCTCTTCCATTATCTATTCCTTTTGCACGCCCTTCTACGTCCCAGATTCGGGGTTTGGCTATGAATGCTAACATAGCTTTCGTGCTTCATCCTTCGTAAAAGAATATTTCCATTAGAGTGAGTTTTTACTTCTCCAATTAGTATGTGATGTCACACTCCGAATCCTCTTGAAAGCTCTGTCAGAGTCTCGCTTTGCATCACATAGCTTTCTATGAATCCTCTTGAAAGCTCTATCGCTTTGCATCACTGTAACCTCTCTCATCCTCACAAATGCTAACATAGTTGTGCTTTCTTCTTCTTTTTCTTGTTTTCAATTTTGTAAAAGTTCTTCATCTTGTTCCATTTTAGTCTCAAAAATACATTTTATTAAGAAATCAAAATCTCATAATGTATAAAGATTTTATAATGTATTTGAGATTTTTTTTGTGAGTATTAACTGCATTAATTAATAAAATTTTATTTAAAATATTGTCAATACAAATTACTTGTAATTGACAGCGAAACTATTGAACTTATTTTGACTATGTGCTTTTTTTTTTTGAATAAATGTAAAATTATATTCAAAGAAAACCCATTGTTACATCAAGTGTTACATTTTGTTTAAACATTTTTGATTTTTTGCTATGAAGAATCGCTTTATGGAGGCCTTGTTAAAACCCGAAGAAGGAAAACCCATTTGGGACAAAACCTCCAACGGGAAAAAGAGTACCTACCATAGGCGAATGAGCTGAAAAAAATTATTCGAAGACCCTTCATAATCTTGAGGCGAACCATATTTGTAACCCATCTGTCATAATCCCCTACTCTTGAAGCGTAGATAATCGATTTCGAACAGCCCTTCCCACTTCATGGATCATCCTATCCTCTGCTATCGGAACACTTCCATGCCTCCTCATGTTTCTTTCTCTCCATAGCGCATAAGTGGTAGCTTGGAACGTGTACTTTATCATGTAGTCCGCTGTCCCATTTTTCCTTGTTTTGAGAAATTTCAGCAGCTCATCCAAACCTCCTGTATAGTGCTCTCCCATTAAACCGTTTACCAAGTTGTGCCATACTTGCGCCGAGTATGGGCACATGAAGAACAAATGGTCGCACGTCTCAAGGGGGTTGGAACAGAGTACACAATGTGGAGATATATTCGGCGCCCATGTGAGAATTCTATCCCCGGTCGTCAACCTGTTTAGAACTGTTAACCACAAGATAAAGGAATATTTCGGCGTAGAGTGAGAAAACCATACTTCTTGATGCCAAGGCTTCCGGATTCCTTGTGACCTGACTTGATTCCACATTTCTTTAGTTCTGAAAACCGGTTTAAACTTTGTTTCTTTATACTTCCAAACCGCCACATCCTCTTCATTACTTCTTTGATTCCGTAGCCTGCTTATCTCTGTTTCCACCTGCGCCAACAACGGTGGCCTACATCGCCTTGTTCTATGGTTATCGAACACATTCTCCAATGTATCTCCCGCTCTAATCCCCATATCAATAAAACCTCTCTCTCCCAGCATATCAATCAATCTGCCCAATGAACACCAATCATCATACCAAAAAGATGTATTTGAACCATTACATACCTCAACCTTGTGGAATGTTTTCGCTGAGTCGTGGTACTTTAGGACTTTCCTCCACATCCAAGACCTTCTCGTCTTTGTATCCTTCGTAGACCAGAAAGATCCCTTTCGAATTAAGTTTTTCTTTATCCAATTCACCCACAACAAGTTTCTTGAGGATAGGATTCTCCATATTAGCTTATAGCAGCTCACCCTATTTGCTTCTACCAGCGACTTTAGACCCAATCCTCCCTCTGACTTTGGCTTGCAGACCTCACTCCAAGCTACCTTGGCTTTTCTAGCATTAAGATTCGGGCCAGACCATAAAAAAGTCGCGCTGATTTGCTCGATCTCCCTTATACATGCCTTTGCTAACCGGAACGCTGCAATCCAAAAATTCGTAAGACTAACAATTACCGAGGATAGAAGTAGTAACCTTCCGGCAAAAGATAGAAACCGGTTTTTCCAGGTAGCGACGCACTTCCTGATCCTGTCTATTAAGGGCTGATAGTCCGGCTTTGTCATCCTTTTGGTTAGGAATGGAAGGCCGAGATACTTTACTGGCAGAGCACTATGTGCTTTAATTATAGTGGGAGTACAAAATGAATAGAAATCTGAGAAAAAATCAAATAATTTGAAAAAAATATTCCTAAAACATCTTATATACTAAAACAAAATAAGTATAATATTATGTTTTTTATGTACAAAATTAGATATGTGTACATACTATTGGATATAATTGAGTGTAATTAGAGTAGAATGTTTCCATATTCGTCAAATTTACCATACAATTACTTCTAAAATACATTGTGTGGAAAAAGGTAAAATCAATGAACCTTAATAAATTCATTCACAAAAGGATATAAACAACATATATATATATATATATATATATTTCATTGAATTGTAATAATACATCAACATATAATTACATATAATTTTCACAACAAATTCGACAAAAAAAAAACCCTAACAACTATGCCACAACAGATTCGACACGTTGGTCAAGCCAGTGTTCCATCAACTTCTTGTCCCACATGGGTCACTCAAGTCCAGGCTACCGAGCTCGGAAACTATTTAGAAAATCTTTATTATTGAACATTTGATTTATCTTACCAAAACTATTTCTTTTTCTCTCTATCAAATCTGATTCTTAAAAGGATTTTTGTAGTTATTTCTCATGCCTAGTATGATCATTTGGATAATGAACATCTGATTTGTGCTAGCAAATCTGATTTTAATATTTCTCCCCATCAAATTTGCATCTTCTATGGATTTTTTATATATTTATTTCTCATGTCTAGTGTGATAGTTTTGATAATGAACATATGATTTTTGCTAAGAAATTCAAGTTTTTTTCTTTTTTTCCCAATATGTTGATTTTTATATCTACTTATCATAACTAGTGTGGCAATAATTATAATTATTTCTCATTTCTAATGTGATAATTTAAATAATGAGCATCTGATATATGTTAGTAAGTCCAAGTGTTTTCTGTCTCTCCCCATAAAATTTGCATTTTCTATGGATTTTGATAGGTACTTCATAGCTTAGTGCAATAATTTTGGTAGTTATTTCTTATTTTTAGTGTAAATATTTAATTAATGAACATATGATTTGTGCTAACAAGTCCGAGTTTTATCATTATCTCCCCCATCGAATTTGTTTTCTTTATAGATTTTTATAGATATTTCTTTCTTATACCTAGTCTGATAATTTTGATAGATATTTTTATTACTAGTATGATAATTTGGATAATTAGCTTCTACTTTTTTTGTGTTGGCTAGTGCGATAATTTATGTTGTTCAAGGTTAATCTTTTTCTCCCAACTAAAATTACTTATTATTTTTGATTTGATAGATATTTATTTTTATAGTGTGTTAATTATGATAGTTATTCTCATTTCTAATATAGTAATTTAAATAATGAGCATCTGATATGTGTTAGCAAGTCCCAGTTTTTTTTGCTCTCTCCATCAATTTTACTTTTTCATAGATTTTGATTTTTGATAACTTTATAGCTTAGTACGATGATTTTGATAGTTATTTATCTTTTCTAGTGTAATGATTTAAATAATGAGCATCTGAGTTGTGCTAGCAAGTTTGAGCTTTATTTTTTTATCCCATCAAACTTGTTTTTTTGTTAAATAATTTTGATAGATATTTTTATTCGTAGTGTGATAATTTAAATAATTAATTTCTAATTTTGTGTTGGTAAGTCCATTTTTTTTTTGTAAATTTCTATCCCATCAAATTTTCTTTTCTATTTTTGTAAATTTTGATAGATGTTTCTCATACTCAGAACTTTGACATGGTGTCTTATATTTTTTTAGATGGAGAATTCATCTCTTAGGAAAGCAGCAACTACTGCTATGATGACTAGCTCCACTCTATTAGACATATATGTTTTTGTACCTCAAGAGATAAAGAAACAAACTTTAAATCGTGTTATCATGATATTCATCTCTTTGGAAAGCAGTAACCACTGCTATGATCACTGGCTCCACCTATGGGAATAACCTCTTTCATACTAGAGAAAATATGAAGTCCCTTCAAATCTTCTAACTTAATGACCTAGATAAATGAATTTTTCCAACTTTCGATCCTCCATTCAACATTTATTACTGTTACCTTAGATCTTGAGGTGAAACATAATAAACGACTTGGATGTGTCAGTTTAATAAACCTTAATCCCTAAATTTCAGAGGTAGTGCATTTTATTCATGCTTTTGTTGGATTGTAGTCATTGTGTTTTTTTCTGTTGATACTGATGGAAATTTTTTTTAAAAAAATTTATGTCTTTTTCTGTAGGGCAATTATAAAAAGACATCTCCTTTGACGTTGGGTCCACCGAGAAATCTTTGTATTGCAAATTATATAATGGCATTAGAGAAATATCCAGGTTTCGTGGATCGAAAAAATTGGTCTACCACAGGAACCAAAAAACTTGCAAAAGGTCTAAAACAAGAAGTTAAGAAAATACTGCTTTCTGAAGCTATTGAGCAGTCCATGTACTTCTTGCTCTCCCTTTATTAAAGTGTTATCATATTCTGGTAATTAGTACCTATAAAATTCCTGCTTAAGATATTTTAAGATGAGAAATTAGTAAAAGATTTTTTTTATTTTAATTTTTTTGAAAGAGTTGACTGACTAGAATTTCTTAACAATGACTTGGAAGGATCTACAAATGACATATACACCATAAATGAATCGATCGAAAGCCTTGAGATCATACCATGAATAATTAGGCAATGATATCAAGGACCGTTCTGCAGCAAAAAATGTGAATCTCGGTAAATTTCTTCTCCAATGGAATTTTTACTACTAAGATAAATTAGCTTTTAATCATCTATGGATTGCTTTTCTTATTCCAAGATATCCCTTTATTTTAAGAATTCAGTGGATTTTCTTAAATTTATGCTTCATTATAGGTGGATGATCTTTTGAGATCCATTGATTAACCACAGTTCGTTGATTGAAGTAGAAGACAAAAACCTACTTCGAATTATTGGAAAAGTCTTATTGACTGGTTTGACAATGTGGTATCACTAGAGACAAATAAGACCCTTTTCAATGTTTGGCTCAATATCAGAGAAGCTTGAATGCAAGCATATTGAGAAAAGAATGAAATGCTGAGAAAGATAAAAAAAACTACGTGCTGTAATAGAGTTGTTTGACAATAAAAACTTGCAATCTATAGCAAATATATAATGAGAAAGAGATGGTACTTAGTGCTCAAATATGCAGTTTTATCTTCTTCATTCATCTATTTTTTTATGAGTTATTATATATATCCAATTATGCAATACGTTGACAATTTTTTCAGACGAAATCTAAGAAGTAGCTTGTCCTTTTCAATGGTCACTAGAGGTAATTTTTTGGGAAAATATATGATTTAAAAACCACCCACGAAGTTCATGAAAGACAGAAATTTTTATAAGAAACAAGGGTGGGGTTAGATAATAGGCATTTGATTTGTCCGAGCATGTCAAGGGTTATCTTTCTCTCCCTATCATACTTGTTTCATTTCTGAATGTTTATAACTATTTCTCATATCTAGTGTTACAATTTATATAGATATTTTGTATGTTCATTTAATTTGTGTTGGCAATCAACTTGTTGAATTTATCTTTTTATTACCTTTTCATTATATTTGATATACAGACGGGGCATTTGATCTTTATATAAGTATTTCTAATCGTATGACCATCAAAATCTATTTTTGCCTTCTTTCCGTCATTGGACATAATGTAAACAGTACTCATACCTTCATCACGTTTCTTTAAATAAGAAATTATCGCCTCTAATATATCTATACAAAAAGCGTCAAATTTCTTCTCATCATAGGTTTTCCTAACATGTTTAGAGTATTCATGTATTATTTTATTGATGTTTTGGTTAGACCACCTCAAAATTGTCATTATGTATTTAGAAAAAAGTTGAGAGTGTGACACTAGATAAATACAAGAGGTTTCTAGAGGGTAGTGCAAACCCAAATTTTATTTTTCTGTCCATAAAATTTTTTCACGTGAAAATTTGTTTAGTTATTTCTCATCCCTAATGTTACATATTTGATATATATATTTTTAATGGCTAGTGTGATAATTTAGATAGTTAGCATATTATTTGTATTGGCAAGTAGGCATGTAAAGAATTGATTCAACCTGCGGATTTTGACCCGCGGCGGAGTGGATGAGGGTGCGGATAAGCTGTTTTTGAGCGGAGTGGATGTAGGTTGAAGTTTTGAATTCGCAGGTCAAACAGGTTGGCGAGGTAACGGATAAAATATTTTTGGAACCCATGGGTTGGCGGGACGGGTTAGACCCGCTTGACACCCCTTTGGCAAGTGCATATTTTTTTTCTTCCCCATAAACTTTTCTTATTTTAAAGATTTAATATTTTAATTTCATTTATATTATAAATATTTGAATAATCTTTAGCTAAAAAGTAAATACTTGAATAATGAATATTTTTTTGTGCTAACAAGTCTAGTTTATTTTTTTCTTCCCATCAAATTTACTTCCTTAAAATATTTTGATAGTTATTTTTCATCCTTAGCACAAAATATGTTCTAGAAAGTGTGATAATTTTGATAGTTATTTCTTATTTGTAGTGCTATAATTTATATAATGAGCATCTGATTTGTGCTACCAAATCCGAATTTGGTCGTTCTCTCCATCATATTTTTTTTACTTGTGAATTTTTATAGTTATTTCTCATATCTAGTGTTACAATTTTGATATAAAGTTTCATGCATAGTATGATAATTTGGATAGTTCGCATTAAATTTGTGTTGGCATCAAATTTTTGAATTTCTTTTCCCCACACGATGTTGATATCATAACAATTTTATTCTCCCTTAGGAAAAATATTTAGGTTCTAACATGGCTTAGGATAGTACGATTTGAATGGATTACCAACTCTACCCGTAAAAATTTTTCTACTATCTACCAAATCTGACTTCGTGGTATATGTCAAATTAGTCAGGTTATCTGCGTCAGACGATTCTTGGCTGACCAAACCGCAAGCCACATTGATGAAACCTTGTGATATATAAGAAAACAAAATTATAATGAGGAAATGATTTTATTCTCTGATATTTTTAGAATTTTAGAAAATGTTAGATACAAATTTTCAAAACAACATAAAAAATAAGGTATACACCATTGGTTTGGTTTTGGGATTCGAATAAAAAATATCCTCATTTACCACACTACAAACACCAAATTATTATATGCTTAACACAAAAGATGCTCATTTCTAGTTATTTCTTATTCCTAGTGTTATAATTTAAATAATGAGCATCTATTATGTGCTACCACATCTGAATTTTATCTTTCTCTTCCCATCAAATGTGTATTTACTTGTAAATTTTTAAAGTTATTTTTCATATCTACTGTTACTTTTTTGGTAAAAATTTTCATGCGTACTGTGATAATTTGGATAATTAGTATCAAATTTGTGTTGGGGATCAACTTGTTCACTACAAAAGAAAAATCATTTTGTATCTTTGATTTAATATTTTGGTATTACTTATAATTGATGTAAAGTAATTTTACATCATTTATATCAATGATTTTGAAAGTTGTGATATATACAATCAAGCAGACTCACATAGCTGAATGTTCCACTTAGAAAACCATGTAAATATTAGGATTCCTGAATGAGCATGCATTAGAAAATAAAAACCATGTATATGACAGTTGCCTAGTTTGATGAGCTTAAACTTTTACTATACCGTAAGAAAAAAAAAAAATATATATATATATATATATATATTTATTTATTACAAATTCCAAGGTTTCTGACAAACTTATCTAGTCGAATTGGCAAGAGAAACATGAAATTCAGATGTGTTTGAGCATCATGGGATTGATGATGAAGAGATGAGAAAAGAAAAGTAAATAAATCATAAAGAAAAAAGAGTCCATAATGGTTGGGTTTAGAAGAAAGTGAATAAAAAATTGATAAAGAACGTGAGGAATATGGACGGTTTTAGGGGTTCTAGTTGTAATATCAACAAAACAAATATTCATATCTATTGTTTAACGTGATGTACTTCTTTTTTGAAGATAAATGTATTTTTTGTTAACTAGAATAAATATAAATATATTTAAGATAAATATATATATTAAGTAAAATATATATATATACAAAAAGATATTCTCCTATATTCTATCTTATGTCTTTACATATATATCATGTATTGATGTTACAGTACATATTAATAAAAAAACCTTTCATGTATATGTAAGTAGTTTTATAGATGCAAATTAGTTTTATTTAATATCAACGGATGCAAATTAAGATAAAACATCATTTTAATTAAATTGATGTTACAGGAGAAAATAGTTGCATTAGTTTAATAGTTGAAGGTATTTCACATAATTATATTTAACGGAAGAAATAATTTGGCAAAATCAACAAAAATTAACGATTAAAATAAAAAATAATAAAAATTAGTTATATATTTTATCATAAACCTAATAAAAAATCACACTTTCTATGTTACCATTTTTTATATTATCGTAAACAAAACTAGATATTTTGACTTTTTTAATATATAAATATATTACCACATTTTATAAACAACCGACATAAAAATATATTTATAAATAAAAGTCTCAAGAGAAACTCTCCTCTAAGAGGAGATTGAAAGGGTGCCAAAAAACTTTTGAATCGATTAACCATGAATTTCCTAGTTTCAAATTATTCCCAAGTAAATTTTATTATGGTGGTTTTCGATTTCAACGTTCACTCAAGGAATAGAAAGAGTTTGCGATTCATTTTGTCAGAAAATGGTTCCCAAAGAAGTTGTTTTTTCTTATTTATTTTATGAATTGCAATCCTTTCTCTTTTAATGTATTTTAGATTTGATTCACAGCCAAACCAACCCAGAAATCACTATCGATGTTTCTCTATACAAGCGATTGACATTGTGGGGTTTTGGTTGGCTAAATCTGTGTTATGTGTTCTCTCTCACAAATAGTTGTCGAGTTATTCTTTTTCAGTGTCGAAGGTGTTGTCGGTGTCATATCTATGATTGTGGTTTCTCTTCATTTCTAACCAATTAATCGTAATTAGTATGAGATTGAATTGGTGATATTGGAGATTTTCATCATTCTCTACTGTATGGTCTGGAGATGTAATTTGGGTTTTTGATCCTAACATCATCGGTTTTGGAGAAACTAACGAGGGCTAATCGTTTGAAGGAATATTGTTCTTTTCGAATCAAGTCGGTAGAAAAATAAAGTCAAAATATTTCAAAATGACTTTGATACCGAAGATTTGGTATCATAATGTCGATATTTTATAATTATTATCGGAAGCATTGGGTTTTGTAATGTTGTGTGCAATATGGAGACTTAACCAAGAAATGTTACTCCTGCATACAAGTCACATCAGAGAAAGATTGAAAATGAAAAAGGAAAATAACGGATTCAGTGATCATCAGAAAGGAAAATAACTCATTTGTGTATCTACAGAAAGCATCGTCAAATTCACTTCTTTTAATGTATTTTTTCTCATTATATGGCTTATATAGTTTGTTATCTGCAAGTTCTGCATACTAATTTTGTAATTCGTTTTAGAGGTAATGGCACAGATTGACCCAAATTTTAGATGTAATTGCTAGTTTGACTTGTTTTGTTTTGGATAAAGTTTGAGAGGGTTAAAAAACAATATAAGCTAACTTTTATTTTATAATTACAAAAAATGCCACTTATGTTTTGCAAACTTTTTTTTTACCTTTTACATATGAAATCGACGACGACGGCGACGACGAGAGGATGACACGACGACGACGAGAGGACGACACGACGACGATGACAACACAAAGACGATGACGACAACAACACAATGACAACACAAAGACGACGACGACGACACGACGATGACAACAACACAACAACGACGATAAGGTGATGATAACTCCATAAGTTTGAGATAATTACTTAATAAGTCTGTGGTAACTACTCAATAAGTCTGCGACAACTACTCAATAAGTCTGCGGTAACTACTCAATAAGTCTGCGGTAACTACTCAACAAGTCTGCGACAACTACTCAATAAGTGTGTGGTAACTACTCAATAAGTCTGCGTCAACTACAATAAGTCTGCGTCAACTACAATAAGTCTGCGGCAACTACAATAAGTCTGCCGTAACAACTCAATAAGTCTACCGTAACAACTCAATAAGTCTGCCGTAACTACTCAATAAGTCTGCCGTAACTACTCAATAAGTCTGCCGTAACTACTCAATAAGTCTGCCGTAACTACTCAATAAGTCTGCCGTACCTATTCAATAAGTCTGCCGTAACTACTCAATAAGTCTGCCGTAATTACTCAATAAGTCTGTCGTAATTACTCAATAAGTCTGCGACAACTACAATAAGTCTGCGGTAACTACAATAAGTCTCTCATAACTACAATAAGCCGCCGTTATTAAATAAGTCTGTGACAACGTTCAATAAATATGCGGTAACTCAATAAGTTTGCGGTAACTACAATAAGTCTACGGTAACTAAATAAGTTTGCGGTAACTATAATAAGTCTGCAACAACATTTCAATAAGTTTGCGGTAACTACAATAAGTCTGCGGTAACTAAATAAATTTACGACAATATTCAATAAATCTGCGGTACGAAATAAGTTTACGGTAACTAAAATAAGTATGCGGTAACTAAATAAGTCTGCAGTAACTAAATAAGTCTGCGGTAACTAAATAATTCTGCAGTAACTAACATAACTCAATAATTCTACGGTAACGTGAAATAAGTTTGCGATGAAATAAGTCGGCGACAATGTTAACAAAATGCTATTTTTTGTAATTTTTTATCGTGTTGGAATTAAAAATTAATGACACTATTATAATTATTTTATTTTTGAGTTATACTGGTCCTCGTCTTTTCATTTTAATAAATATGGTTTGTAATTCGTGATATTGACAATGATTATTAATAAAGTGTTTAGAAGGAAGAGATAATTTTAAAGAATCTCAAACGTAGAAAGCTTACATTGTTTTACTTTTTCGGATTAGAAAGGGCTAGGGTTTGTAATTGAAGAAAACAGCGAAGAATCATGATCGAGGTGGTGCTCAACGATCGTCTAGGGAAGAAGGTTAGGGTGAAGTGCAACGAAGATGACACGATCGGTGATCTGAAGAAGCTTGTTGCGGCACAAACCGGTACAAGAGCCGAGAAGATCCGAATTCAGAAGTGGTACAATATCTACAAGGATCATATCACTCTTAAGGACTATGAGATTCATGATGGCATGGGTCTCGAGCTTTACTACAATTAGGTTTTACTCTCTTTCTTTGATTCATCTTTCGTTTTTGGTATTATACGATTTGGTTTGATAATTGATTTTGTGTTGGCTTACAATTTTTTTTATTTGTTTCGGTTTTCAGAATTTGGTGATTTTATTGAAATATTGGAACTGTTGAAGCCATTGTATATTAAAACCTGATGCTTCTTAGGTTTGAATTTGTAGTGATTAAAACCTTAAGAGAAACCTGAACTTGAAGTTTATTATGGTTTGATTTTGTTGTGATTAAACCTTTAAGAGAGGTCATAAGTGGATAATTGATCTGTGTTGGCTTAAGTTTTGATTTTTTGGGGAGTTTTAGTAAATTTAGATATTGTAATTTAGTCATGGACCTGTGAAATTGCTTAATCTGAAGCTTAAGCCTTTGTGTTAAAACTTAGAGCTTATTAGGGTTTGATTTTGTTGTGATTAAACCTTTAAGAGAGGTCATAAGTGGATAATTGATCTGTGTTGGCTTAAGTTTTGATTTTTTGGGGAGTTTTAGTAAATTTAGATGTTGTAATTTAGTCATGGACCTGTGAAATTGCTTAATCTGAAGCTTAAGCCATTGTTGTTAAAACTTAGAGCTTATTAGGGTTTGATTTTGTTGTGATTAAACCTTTAAGAGAGGTCATAAGTGGATAATTGATCTGTGTTGGCTTAAGTTTTGATTTTTTGGGGAGTTTTAGTAAAATTAGATGTTGTAATTTAGTCATGGACCTGTGAAATTGCTTAATCTGAAGCTTAAGCCATTGTTGTTAAAACTTAGAGCTTATTAGGGTTTGATTTTGTTGTGATTAAACCTTTAAGAGAGGTCATAAGTGGATAATTGATCTGTGTTGGCTTAAGTTTTGATTTTTTGGGGAGTTTTAGTAAAATTAGATGTTGTAATTTAGTCATGGACCTGTGAAATTGCTTAATCTGAAGCTTAAGCCATTGTTGTTAAAACTTAGAGCTTATTAGGGTTTGAGTTTGAGTGATTAAACCCTTAAGAGAAGACCTAACTGGATGATTGATCTGTGTTTGCTTAAGTTTTTAATATTTTTTTGGGGAAAATTTAGTAGATTCAGATATTGTAATTTAGTCATGGGCCTATGAAGTTGCTTAATCTGAAGCTTTAATTGGAATTTTGGAGCTGTTAGAAGCCATTTTTTATTAAACTTGAAGCTTCTTAGGGTTTGATTTTGTAGTAGTTCAAACGTTAAGAGAGGCCATAAGCGGATATTGATCTGTGTTTGCTTAGTTCTTGAAATTTTCGGAAAATTTAGCATAATATAGAGGTTGTAGGTAGTTGTGGACCTGTAAATTACTGAATCCGAAATTTTAATTTCACAACCTGTGAATTGCTGAAACTGAAGTTTTAATTGGAAGTTATTAAAATTTGAAGTTTCTAAGGGTTGCATAACATTCAATTCAAGATAGATATGATTAGGCTCCTTTAGTACATAGAACATAGAAGGTACCCACAAGTGTCTGGTTTAGTTTCTTCCGAGTTTGTATCTACAATCATTCTTCCTCCACTGAAATCTCTGTTTCAGGTTTTAGAGTGACATGAAACTTCTGTTTCCTCTCATTCAGACAACCCCTGGTTACTGGAACATGATTGATAAGTGCAATAAGTTTATAGTTTTCCTCTTTTTGCTTATCAGTCTGCAATATAACACTTGCGTTCTTTACTTCTTAATCATTTGGCACTTTTTATTTTAGACCATTGTAGTTTGCTATTAAAACACAAAGCATTCCATTCAATTAATTTATATTACTAATGGTAACTTGAGGTAGACAAAAATCTTTTTGTGAATGGACCTTTGAAAAATATTTTTTCATTCTCGTTCCGGCATTCATTGTAATGATCTTTATTCTATTCTTGGACTTGATCGTTATTTGCTTGTTTCAGCTGGTCCAGGCTAATTGAAGAATCTGAGCTGAAAGAGTATTGTTGATTTGGACACCTACATAAACTCATCTATAAACCATGTGGCATCTAAAAACAGAAAAGAAAGTATGTTGTAAAACGTGACAACTTCAAATGTGTGGTAATAATCATTGACCATTGACTACCAACGGTCTTAAAACCCCTCCCAAACTGTTTTGTTGGTTTCTTGGTTATATGCATCTTGAACCAATTATGTAGCAATACTGAGCAACTCGTACAACTTTGGTCTATAGTCTCCAAGTTGGTACTATAAAAGTCTTTTGTTTTTATTCATGTTCTCTTTTCTCCAAATGTTACCCATCTTCCAAATACCACGTGCTTGTATAGATGAATCTTATAACATAGATAGTTCTTCATACCAGCTTCTCCAAACTTTAAGCTGGCCTTTAAACCTTGAAATATGAATGTAAGAACATATTTTCCGTCTCCTTCGCTTCGCTTACGTAGTCAAAACCATTCTCGCTGGATTAAGGAATATTTGTATATGCGGAAAAGAGTCGTAGAATTTTTTGCTTCCAATCCTCACATTCCAATACTAAAATGTTAACCATCTATATAATAGTGCTTGTATATCGAGTTTGTTTAAATCAAATCATATCATACATAAAGATTAGAGAGTACTTCTTTTTGAACTAATTCACTTCTAAGAAAAAACCATGAAATAACCTAAAAAGAACATTAGAACACAAAAAAGAGCATTACAATACTTCATTAAAGAGCACCGTTATTATTGAATGTAAGACTGGCTAGTGATGTCAGTATCTCTATCGCCGGTGGAAGGTGGTGGCTTATGCTTTGGTGTCATTGTCATCACCTCGTCAGGCCCATCGGCGGTCTGTGTCTCGCTAGCAGGATGGTGAGGCTTAGGAGGCTCTTTCTCTATATTCTTGGCCTCTTTCTCTAAATTCTTGGTCTCTTTCTCGTCGTCGTCCTTACCGTAAAAACCACCTCCGTAAGCTTCGTTTGCCACCGGCTGCATCTCCGAGATATACGGTGGCTGGTCCTGACGTGGCTCGTACTTATCTCTTGTGTTTTTGTTCTATTTATCATTTTTTAAATATTATGTAAAATTATATTCAAGAAAACCCATTTTTACAAAAAATGTAAGTCAGAGGCTAAAAATAGAATAAACACAAAAGAAAGATAAAACCGCTCAAAAATGAAATGGGATATGATGGTCTCGTTAAAATCCAATCCCGAAAAACCCAATTGGGACAAAACCAGAGTTGGGAAAAAGAGTACCATCAATTCCCAAAGAGCTAAAAATATAAAAATAGATAAGACTGAAAGCAGAACTAGACGGACAGATGAAGGTAACTAACATCAACAAACCATGAAGCTAAACCAATCTCTTAATTCCTCCAAATACTTCCCTTGCAACTGGAGAATAGAAAGCCGATTTCGCATAATTCTATCAATGTCTTTGATGAGGATACCCTGATCTTTAGGCAGCTCGTTGTGACGTCTCCTGTTTTGCTCCTGCCAAATAACATAAACTGTCGCTTAAAAGACATACCTCAAAAGAAACTGGTGTGTGCCCCCCAAAGCCGAGCCAGAGATAATATAAACAATGTGATCGAAGTGAGGTGTTGAGTGCTGTTGTAGAATCCCCGTTGAGAGTTTATCCCAGATCGAAGAAGTAAACCTGCAAACAAATAAAAGATGATCACGAGATTCCAAAGCCTGGTTACAAAAACCACAGCTTAAATTCCCCCCCTTGATTCCAATGTAGCATTCAATCACCCGTTAAAAGCCTATTATGAAATGCTAGCCAAACTATGAAGGAGTATTTCGGAGTCGCCGAAGGGAACCACACCCATCGATACCAGCTCTTAGGATTTGCCACCGTCCGAAGCTGGTTCCAAGTGTTTTTAGAAGAGAAGCCATGCTTAAAAACATTAGGCGTTTGACGCCAAAGATGAAGGTCCGGATTTGTGCTTCGACTGGACATAAGCTTCTCAATCTCCTCCTTGATGCTATTAAGAATGAAGCCACACCTTCGCCTCCTCCGGTGAGTAGCCAAGACCTCTGCCAATGTAGCTGAAAGCTTAATCCCCATATCAATGCAACCCCTATCACCCAAAATCTCATGCAGCCGATCCAAAGAAGACCAGTCGTCAAACCAAAAAGAACAATCAATACCACTCTTCACCGTCACCTTATGGAACATTTTTGCTTGATCTCTATATTTGAAAAGCTTCCGCCAAATCCAAGAACCTGCTGTTGAATTCATACTTACTGACCAAAAGGAACTAGCTCTGATCAAATTCTTCTTTACCCAATTTACCCACAAAGAAGTCCTTGCTGAAAGGAGAGGTCTCGAACACTTGTTTCAAGAAGTCCAATGTAATTTACTACTATATTTTTTTCATTTATTAGTAATTTAAGGATTTTGCACACTAATTAAGAAAATAATTAATTTTTTTCTTTTATCTTTTACTAATATAAAATATATATATTTTATTAGTCATTACATTAAAACAATAGAGGTAATACTAGAAATTTTGTCAAAAGAATACATTAGAAACATAAAATAACATTTATAATGAATCAAATTTTACTATAAAACTAGAGTTAATATGAATCAAAGAGAGTACTCTTATGAAAAGGGAACTCAATTACAGGTTCGAATCCTGTCCTCGCATAAAGAACAAACAAACAATAAAAAATAATCAACTGGATTTGAAGAGTCAAATAAATGATTACTCAGTGGGGACTGCTCCGCCGACATTGGAACGAGACCAACCGCTGCTTATCACAACCTCTGTCACATCCAAACGAATTTGATAATATAACGTTTTATTTCGAATATCAAGAGTTTGGAAACAATAACTTTAAGAAAACAACTCAAAGATACGTCTTTGAAATTGAAACGGTTCATGAATGATACTTATTAAAAAGAAAAGAACAGTCTTAATCCCTCCTAGACTTCTCACCCTTGTCGCATGTCTTAACCAACTATATATTCTTCACATGTATCCATAAAACGGAGGCGTGAGTAAATGATTTACCTAGTGGTCCGATCCTGCCCGCCCACACAATCCTCAACCACATACAAGTTTACCAACACTAAACATACAACTCTTGAAATAGATGCAAAACAAGCCTCTACAATCAATACTAATCAAACACATGCAATAAAAACTGGTGTATCTCTCCTTGTCCATAGAACATTCTAATATAAACCTCTGGTCTCCCTCTTTTTCTCGGCTTGTCAGCCATTTTGAGCCCCTACGTGTGGTAATCCTCTTTGGTAGCACACTCCAGACTGACACGCATCATGTACACTGCCTCTCCTTGGTAGTTACAGTTCTACACGCAAACTACACAATCATGCACACAACACAACTAATCATAAACCTCGCATGTTCTAGAGTTCTTTTACTCCCTCTATTTCCTTAACTTGGCCTGATTCCCGAGAATCATGACCTTCTTCACCTCTTTGCCTCAATGCACTAGCACCTTATGCGATGTAAAACCCTAGCATCATGTGAAATGGACATCTAACATCCTAACATCATGGGAAATGTAGATATACCAACCTAGGATCATGGGAGTGAAGATCTAACATCCTAGCATTATGTGAATGAAGATCTAACATTCTATCATCATATCACACTATAAGAAAACAACGCAGAATTGACGGCCGTATCCATCTGTTCTAAATGGTCACAAAATAAAACAATCATCGGAAACCCGTCGGTATTTTTGATATAGTCTGGATATCCGATTTTTGATAGAATAGTCCGTCGGAATTCTGATGTCCGGTATCCGTTGGAAATCCATCTGAAATAGACCGTCGGTAGTCTGTTGGAAACCCATCGGATAGTCTTCCGACGATTAACCGACGAATTTAAAACCGTTTATAATCCGACGAATAAACGATAAATTTCCGACAGATACCAGACATCAGAATTCCGACGGTTTTATTTCCGACAGATTTCCGGCGGATATTAAATTAATTTATTTTCTTTAACAATTAATTTAAATTAAATTTTAATTATATTTTATAAATTTAAATAATTCAAATAAATTAAAATATTAAATTAAAATATTAAAATAAAATATATGAACAAAAATAACAAATAGTTCAAAAGAAAATAACAAATAGTTCAAAATAAAATAAAAAGTATTGAAAATAAAACGATAAATTCCTGAAATTAAAAAAAAAACAAAAAATCTAAAAGTTGCTTGGTGGCGGTTGGAAGGAACGGAAGAAAGCATCCATCTTATCCTGCATT
Source organism: Cardamine chenopodiifolia (assembly GCA_963922655.1). Lineage (NCBI taxonomy): Eukaryota > Viridiplantae > Streptophyta > Magnoliopsida > Brassicales > Brassicaceae > Cardamine > Cardamine chenopodiifolia. The sequence continues at coordinate 3,396,052 of OZ000464.1, forward strand.
GTTTTGAGCTGTGCAGCCGTGTTTTCTTCGATTGTCTCAATCTTGTTGTTGAGAGCTTCGATCTCGGCCGACTTCTCCTCCAGTTGAGCTATAAGCTGAGGATTTCCATAAAACCTTGAAGTTATCGAGGATGGCGAGAAGTACTCTTCTGGAAGTCCAAAGACATGCACTTTGAACTTTGGAGTGACCTACGAAACAAAATATATAAATTATTATAAATAAATAAAATAAAGAAAAAACTAAAATAAAATAAATAAATATTACTTACCTCGTAAACAAACTCGTTGATCTTATCAACGGAAACTTCAGAACAAAGATGAGTTCCTTCAACAATCGGCTGTGATTGCAGAAACTCTTCTCCAATCTGGTCACGTTCTCCACGATCTCCCGAGCAACCAAATCATGGATTTGTCCCGTGTTGCGGTTCATGTGCGCATCTTGTAGCAAAACAAGATGCGATGGACGAACACCTTCTTGACGGAACTGAAATATTTTATTAAAAACTTTAAGTACGTAAAAAAAGTTAAATAAAAGTATAAATTTATATAAACTTACCAGTTGTTATTCCCAGAAAACCTTGCTCGTTGCTCCCAAATTGTGAGTGGCAATTCCTTTGCCCTTCCTCTCACTCTTCTGGTTGGTTGATTGAGTTGCCGATGTTGCCTGAGTTTCATTCATCTTCCAATAGTCAACCAAACCGTTCCAGAGGTCTGGGTTTGCAAGCAGCTCCCTCGGAATATCATTCTGGTTCCACTTGTCCTTCCACTCGGTCAGCTTCTGTGAGTATACTTTCGATGCCTTAGCATCGAACTCACGTCTAACCCGAGACGTGATGTCTTGATCCCAAGTGAAATTTTGCTGCAAAAAGAAATAATTAAAATATTAAAAAATCATAAAAATGTATTATCATAAAAAAAAACGTAAAATTTTAAAGTTAAAAAGTAAAGAAATTCATACCACAAATTGCCGAAACCATAAATCACGCTCAGACAACGACATAAGGGAGTATGTCGGATACGGACGCTGAAGCATTCCTTTGAGCATATGGTTGATGGACTTGGTTATACTCAATGCTCATCTGGGTCGGAGCAGAAGCAGCTTGACGAGTAGCTGACAGAAATTGAGTCTCCAGAACAGGAGTGGAGCGGTTTTGACTTGCTCCTAGGCCACGTCTCGAACCACTGGACCCAGAAACAGAATAAAATCGACCATAATTCCTCAAAACAAAAAACCAAAAATTAATTATTCACAAATGAACATATATAACAAAATAAATTAGTAATGAATTTAAAAAAGTAAGAAATTTTAATAAAATATAAAGAAGTAGAAACAATTCTGAAAAAATTAAAAAAATTTTATAAACAAATAAAAAATTTATTAGAGAGTTAAAAAATATATATGTCAGATTATTAAATTATGAAATATTTATAAAACTTAAATAAATAGAAACAATTATGAAAAAAATTTTAAAAATTATAAATTACTAAAAAAATTTATAAAAAAATAAAAACGATTTTTTAAAAACTTAAATAATTATAGATTTTAAATATTTTTTAGATTATTAAATTATGAAATATTTATAAAATTTAAACAAATATAAAAACTTATGAAAAAATTTAAAATTTTTATACAGAACTAAATTTTAAAAAATAAAAAATATTTTAAAAAAACTTAAATAATTACAGAGTTTTTAATAATACAATTATAATATATAAAAACGTTTTAAAACAACTAAAATACTAAAAATATCAAAATCAACATTCCATATAACTAATATCCTAAATCTTCAATCTAAAACACTAAATCCTAAATCATAAACCTTAAATCTACATTCCAATACCCAAAATTTAAATTCCATATCCTAAATCTACTTAAAAACATAGAAACTTACATATTTGGTCGGTTTGGATCCATTGAAAATGAGTTTGGATGCTTTTGACACCTAGAACGAAAGATTTGACAGAGTTTTGGAGATTTACAGATTTTTTTGGAAGTTTCTAAGTGTTTTGCCAATGAATTCGCAAAGAAGAAGAGTCTGTATATAAAACGAACTTTCCAAACGGACATATCCGTCAGAAATCACTTAGAAATAAAATTTTCGTGTCAACGACTGTTACCAATGCCTTAAATCTCGCGATACATCGGAAATTCCAACGGATTTCCGACGGATTCCGCAAAATTTTAGGTTACGCGGCAACCCAAAAGACATTTTCTGGTTAACTAGGCTTTGTGGGAAACCAAAAGGCTTTTCCCGATGATTTTTTGCGGATTTCCGATAGTATGTCCGTCGAAAAGTTTGTTTTATACACAGACTCTTCTTCTTTGCGAATGAATTCGCAAAGCACTTAAGAAACTTCCCAAAAAATCCGTAAATCTCCAAAATTCTGTCAAATCTTCCGTTCCAAGTGTCAAAAGCATCCAAACTCATTTCCAATGGATCCAAACCGATCAAATATGTAAGTTTCTATGTTTTAAGTAGATTTAGGATAAGGAATTTAGAGTTTGGGAATTGGAATGTAGATTTAAGGTTTATGATTTAGGATTTAGTGTTTTAGATTGAAGATTTAGGATATTAGTTATATGGAATGTTGATTTTGGTTTTTATGTATGATAAAATGATTTTTGGTTTTTTAGTATTTTTAATTCTTTTAAAAACGTTTTTATATATTATAATAGTAATATTAAAAACTATAATTATTTAAGTTTTTTAAAAATCGTTTAAATTTTTTTAATATAGTTATTTATCAAATTAATTTTTTCATAATTTTTTATATTTATTTAAATTTTATAAATATTTCATAATTTAATAATCTAACATATATATATATTTTAAACTCTATAATTATTTAAATTTTTTTAAAATGTTTTTTAGTTTTTTATAAATTTTTTAAAAATTTTCATAATTTTTTCTATTTATTTAAGTTTAATAAATATTCATAATTTAATAATCTAACATATATATATATGTATATATATATTTTAAACTCTATAATTATTTAAGTTTTTTTTAAATTCTTTTTTATTTTTTATAAATTTTTTTATTTGTTTATAAATTTTTTTAATTTTTTCAGAATTGTTTCTACTTTTTTATATTTTATAAAAATTTCTTAATTTTTTAAATTCTTTACTAATTTATTTCTTTTGTTATATATGTTCATTTGTTAATTAATTTTTGTTTTTTGTTTTCAGGAATTATGGTTGATTTCATTCCGTTTCCAAGTCCGGTGGTTCGAGACATGCCCGAGAAACGAGTCAAAACCTCTCAACTCCTGTTCCGGACACTCAATCTCCGTCAGCTAGTCGTCAAGCTGCTTTTGCTCCGACCCAGATGAGCATTGAGGATTTTGTTTCTCAACTCGGTCGGGAAAGATTGCTGTATCTTCATCTCCATTTCACAAACTCTAGTTGGCTGAAGGGCATCATATTCTGAAACTCCATTAATTCTTCCATGTGAGTTAATTGCAGTAACTGTAATCCAAAGATCTGACCGATAAGATATTCGAGGGTACCGAATGCAGCAAACCTATATAAATAAGATAATTTGTTAAAAATCAAATATATAGGAATATATTAGTAAAATCAAATATATTAGCAATCCATTAATTCTTAATAATTAAATATATTAATTTAATCATACATGATCTGCTTGTGATGTTAGAATAAATGGATCGTATTTAAGAAGTATTCGTCTTGAATGTATCGATGTCACACCGAATTGATCAATTTGAACACCACAACCAATAAATGGATCATACCAATCGCACTTAAACCTAATGCACCTCAAATCCAACATTCCAGGATATCAGACTTCTAAGATTTCATTCAATATGTCGTAGTAAACCACATCACTTGATCGCGATGAAACACCAAAGTCTGAAGTTGGTCTTGTTCTTCCCTCCTTAAGAATCCTAAACGCATATCCCCTTGTGCAATACCTTGGATATGAAGTTTCAATGTTGTTTGGACCATTAACAAAGTCAATTAACCACGACGGAAATTTTTGACCATTTTTAATGCCCTCAGAAACCTATAAAATATAAATAAAGAATATAAATTACTGTGAGATAAATATTATAATACAATTATAATTAGTTAAATTTTTTACAAACTTATGTAAAATCGCAACCAAGAAGCAAATTCTTGTTCTTTTAGGATATCAAGTTCGGGTTTAGTCTTATCTGGATAATAGTCTCGTACTAGCACCATGTAAATGCTGTAACATAACACAAAATTTTAATAATCAAATATTAATTAATTTCAAATAATTAGTAATTAACATAAACAAATCAATCATTACCTCTCATACTCCCGAATATCCTCACAGTTTGTGAGAATATACGTATGCAAGTGCGCAAACTCCTGCTCTGATAGTTTCTGTTTCTTTCCTTTTCCACTTACGCGACCAATTAGAGCAAAAAAATAAGGACAGAGACCGAATAAATCGCTCTCCACCTCTATCATCTTGTCGCACTAGACATCTACTCTTAGTACGTATTTCTGATGGAAAATAATATTCAGCAACGTGTGAAGCTTCTTTGTTGAGGCTCTGTGTGACAATAGATCCCTCAACTTTGCTTAAATTTTTAACTTTTTTCTTGAGATGGAACATGTAACGCTCAAATGGATACATCCAACGGTACTGAATAGGGCCTCCAAATGCAGCTTCTCGTGGGAGGCAAATAGGAAGATGTTCCATAACATCAAAGAAAAACGGTGGAAATATCTTCTCAAGGTTACATAGGATAATTGGTACATTGTCCTGTAAATTGCGTATATCTTCTACTGTAAGTGTCCTTGTACATAAATCTCGGAAGAAACCACCAACTCTTACAAAACACAATAAACAATGTAATCGATATAAAAATATGTATGTTACAAAAATGGTTAATTAACAATATGAAAGTATCAATATATACCTGCAATTGCTTCGTGGACGTTTTTTTGAAGAAGATGTGCAAAGGCAAATGGAAGAAGCCGCTGCATCACAACATGACAATCATGACTCTTCATTCCAAAAAAATTTCCTTCGGAGAAATCCACACAATTCCGCAGATTAGATGCATATCCATCAGAGAATTTTACATCATCTCGAATCCAATAAAAAAAAGCTTCTTTCTTTGCTGCGTCTAACCGGTAGGCAGGCATAGGACATCTACCATTTGGCATAACATGAAAAAATCCCAAAAACAAATCAGTGACAAGTATAATCTAGACTTCATATTGTCTTTCGTCTTTCCTTGCACATTTAAAATAGTGTTCATGATGTTGTCAAATTTATTTTTTCTCAACGTGCATTACATATAGATTATGCCTCGACAAATGATTATTCCAATAAGGCAAATTCCAAAACTACTCTTTTTATGCCAGTTATGATGTTCATCGACACTGTCAACAAGATCATGCCCATTACCCCCACAGTAAGGAGTTCTCTTAGTGCCAAAATCTCTTAATTGCTCTAATTTACAACGTCCATCAATCTCCGGAGGTGCACAGTCAAACACTTGTTTGTACTTCGTAAACAATGTTCTAGATCGACGATAAGGATGATCACTAGGTAAAAACCTTATGTGGCAATCAAACCAACACGTCTTTCTTCCATGATGTAATTGGAATGCATCAGTGTTATCTTGCCAATACGGGCAAGATAATCTTCCATTTGTTTTCCATCCAGATAACATACCATAAGCTGGAAAATCGCTTATTGTCCACATAAGAACCGAACACATCTTGAAATTCTGCTGCAATGAAACATCAAATGCTTCAATCCCATGCTACCATAGCATTTGTAACTCATAGATCAATGGCTGGAGGAATACATCAACTGACCAAAAAGATGGTGGTCACAGAAAGGAACAAAAACTCTCTACGCATGCACAAAGATGGTGGTAAATTGTACGGTGTTACAATTACAGGGCACAACGAATATTGTCTCTCATGTTTTTCAAATGGGTTAAAACCATCTGTACATAACCCGAGGTATACATTTCTACGCTCATATGCAAAATTTAGATTCATTGATTGGAAATGTTTCCACGCTTCTGCGTCTGACGGATGCGTAATCTCTCCATCTTGACGATGCTCTGCATGCCATCTCATTGCCTCTGCTGTGCGTTGAGATTGATATCACTTCTCCAACCTCTCGGTTAATGGTAAATACCACATCCGTTTATAAGGAACTGAAACTCTCCCACTAGTTTCTTGAAACCTTGGTTTTCGACAAAATCTACTTCTTTTACAATTTTCGTCTTCTCTCCAATATATCATATAGTTATCGATGCACACATGTATCGTCTAATACGGCAAACCAAGACCAGCGACTAGTTTCTTTACCTCATAATATGATGATAGTGAAAGATTATCTTCAGACAAAATATCTTTCACAAAATCTGCTACCCTTTCAACACATTCTTCCGCCAGATTGTAGTCCGTCTTAATAGTCATCATTCTACTTGCAGATGATAACGGTGAATGACCTTCTCTATAACCACTATATAGTGGCTGTTTTGATGCATCTAACATATCAAAAAAAATTTGCGTTTCTACATTTGGTTCTTCAACCCTATCTCCATTATAACGGCCGACGACATGTTCTCCCTAAACAAATCATTCACCATCTCAACCGTACCGATACCTACATCTACTTTCCTTCTATCTCCTATGATATCCACTACATTTGGTTCACTAGTATTACCATAATCATAATTTGTTTCTCCATGTATATACCAAATCTTATACTCGGGCATAAACCCATTGCTATACAAGTGATGCCAAACTAACTCAAGCTTAACATTATGAGAATTCCGGCATATGCTACATGGACATTTAATCTTACCATTTTTTTTGCTCCCCGTTGATTTCCGGCCAATTCCATGAATTCGCAAATTCCTCGTGCATAATCATCTTTCAGTAGGTTTGACTCCAGATCTATCATAGGTTCGTCCATCCACGACCAAAAGTAATTACCAAAAGACATATTGTAACTACATAGAGATTAAATTGAGTAAGTGGTGTGAATGAATGAAGAAATGTGGAAACATATATATAGAAGTCGTGTCCGCCAGAAATCTGTCGGAATATAACTTTTTAAAAAGGCTATACAACGAATATATTAATTTTTTTATTACTCGACAACTTTCCAACTAAATTCCGATGGATTTCCGACAGATTTTTGATGGATATCCATCGGAATTTTGTCAGATTATAACGTATATAATTTTCAACGGATTTCCGACAGATTGTGTTTGTCCGTCGGAAATCTGTCAAAAAATAACCGACGGATTGCGGCTGCTTTCTTGTAGTGTTATCTTCGTATAACAATATACCATCATCACATAATCATCATCATATAACATCATACCATCATCACATCACATTCAAATCATCATCAAAACCTCATATCATCATCACACACCATCCACATCATCACCACTAACACATACTATGATCCCAAAATACACACCATCATCATTCATCCTCGTATCATCATCACCATAAAGAGAGAAACGAGAGAGCTGCAAGTACAAAATCTATATGAGATTGAGGATACATGAGTCACGCTCTCATCTTAAAGATAATGGGATAGACGGCTACGATTTATGATGGATATTCTCACTTCCTCCTATTTCTCTCCTACTCTCTTCTCAACTTCTCTCCTTGCTTCGGTTTCAGCCTGTGTGGGATGATATTGGCGGTGGTGGCAGGTGCGATGGGTGGTAACTCCTCTCTTGACTCTCTCTATGTTTCTAAAAGTTGTTGCAACTCTCCCCCTTCTAACCCTTATCCTCTTCCTCTTAAATAGGTGGCCTTGCTCTTTAGATTAGAGTCATAAATGACAGAATTGCCCCTAATCTTAGGGGCTGCATGGACCTCCAAAATGGGCCTTAAAGACATAGGGTGGGGATGTTACAAAGTGTACTAGGCCACCACAATCGACAATTGTTACAATTCAGATCCACTTTTATTTTTTATTTTTATTTTTTTTGAATATTATGTAAAATTATATTCAAGAAACCGCCTTTATACAAAAATTGTTTTAAAAGAAAATTAATTTGAACTATAGAAACAGCTTGGAGATAATGAAAATGTCAAGATGTGTGCCTCGTTAAAACCTAAAAATTGGAAAACCCATTTGGGATAAAACCAGCAGTTGGGAAAAAGAGTACACACATCATTGACCGCTCCATAAACTGATGACAAGCTGATAGCAAGCTGATTATAAATGAACGAAACTAATGGTGAGTCTATTGGTGTCGAGTGTTGAACCATTCTTGCATGGCTGTCGTTAGGTTGCCACTAATCTGCAGGGTGGATAAACGGTTCCGGACCACCTTATCTATGTCTCGGAGGATTCGGTCAGAGTCGGTAGGTTGCTCCCCAAGTAAACGGTGGCTTGAAAAGTATATTGTAACAAGAAGCAGCGAGTCTTCGATGTACCTGAGACCGAGAGGGTGAGTAGAATAGAGGAGAAGATAGGGGTGTACCTTTGCATCATGAGGCCTGAAGTGAGCTTGTTCCATATGCGAGATGTAAAACTACACTAAAAAAAAGATGATCCCTAGTCTCCATTGGATCACTACAAAAAACGCAACTAAGTTCCAGGTAACCAGCCTGTCCCCGGTGGACAAACGGTTACGGACTGCCAACCAAAGAATAAACGAATTTTTGGTGTGGCATGAGAAAACCAAACACTCTTAGGCTATATTTGTTGCGTGGAAGGCTGGCGGAGCTGGTTCCATGTTTCCCTAGTTGAGAATCTGTCCTTATAATTCAGGTTGTCACCTCTCCACAGTGCTATATCCTCTGCTTCATACGCACATAACTTCAACCGTGTGATCTCCATCTCAATCTGAGTAAGGGTGGGATTACGGTGTCGCCGAGTTCTGTGATTGGCAAATACCTCCCCTAGAGTGTCTGATATCTTAATGCCCAAATCTATGCACCCCTTTTCGCCTAGAACATCAATCAACCTGCCAAGAGTGCTCCAATCATCAAACCAGAAGGAGGTATTAAAACCATTTCTTACCTCGACTTTGTGGAAAGCTTTGGTTTGATCCTGGATTTTGAGAAGCTTTCTCCAAATCCATGACCCCGCCATGCTCCCTGGTTTAGATGACCAAAAAGTGCCCCTGCGAATTAAATTTTTTTGTATCCAATTCACTCACAATGACTTACGAGAAGATAACAAGCGCCAAATAAGCTTATAAGAGGCGACGGTATTTGCAAGCCCTAATGGTTTAAGACCCAGGCCTCCTTCCTCTGGTTTACACACCTCATCCCAAGCAAGTTTCGCCTTCTTTGTGTTTAACTCAACTCCGAACCAGAGAAACGCTGCACTTATTTGTTCTATTTCCTTTACACATGCCTTTGGGAGCCTAAACGCGCCAATCCAAAAATTAGTGATACTCGCTATCACCGATGACAAGAGCTGTAACCGTCCTGCAAAGGATAAACAACGATTCTTCCAAGAACCTATTCTTGCTCGTATTTTTTCTATTAGTGGTTGGTAGTCTGTTTTGCTCATTCGCTTTGTGAGAAGGGGTAGCCCCAAATACCGAACTGGGAGCGTGCCTAAGTGAAAGGGAAAGGCTGTGAGAGATTCACGAACTCCTGTGCTAATTCCTGTGATAAATAACTCTGTCTTCTCCAAGCTAACCGTTAGTCCAGAATAACAAGCAAATGCATCCAAAAAATCTATGATACCTTGGATAGATCTGGTGCAGCCATCCGTAAACACCATAATATCATCCGCGAAATAGAGATGAGTAAGCCGCAGAGTTTTACAACCCGGATGATATCCTATCTTACCTTCCTGCGCAGCCCTATCTAGCATAATAGACAGAAAATTCATACAAATGACAAATAGGTAGGGAGAGAGAGAACAATCTTGTCGTAGACCCCGCTCACTCTTAAAAAAACCCGATAACTCCCCATTGATTTGAACCGAGAAAGTTGGTGTAGTTACTCACAGTTCTATCCATTTTATGAACTGATCCGGTATCCCCATTACCCGTAACAAAGCTATCAAGAAGCTCCATTGAACCGAATCAAAAGCCTTTGAAATATCTATCTTCATGGCGCCACGGGAAGAGACACTCGGCTTATGATAATCCTTGACTAACTCAGATGCTAGAAGTAAGTTTTCCAGCATGTACCTGTCCTCAATAAACGCAGACTGATTTGGGGCAATAAAATTTGGAAGAATTACCTTAAGACGGTTCGCTAAGAGTTTTGAAATGAATTTGTAGATCACGTTGCAGCACGAGATAGGTCGGTAATACTTCATTCCAATTGTACCAGTTTTCTTCGGAATGAGAGCTAGAATAGTCGTGTTGATACCTTTGGGGAGAAAACCATAAGTGAAGAAGGAACAAACTGCCACACAAAAATCCCCTCCCACTACGGACCAGACCTCCTTGAAGAATTCTACCGTATATCCATCCGGTCCCGGAGACTTGTTTAAAGGCATGTGGAATAAAACCTTCTTGATCTCCTCATTTGTTATCTCGGCTAACAGCCAGCTTCTGTCCTCATCAGCACATCGATATGAAACCATAGTTGACATAGATTCTACATCCAGACCTGCAAAACCATAAGAACTGGAGCCAAACAAAGTTGAAAAGAAACGGATAGCTTCAGCTTTGATCTCGCCCGGTTTTGTGAGAATTTCATCGCTTGGTGTCTTGATTATGTCTATCGAATTCCTTATTTGTCGTTCCTTAACTGCACAATGAAAAAACCGGTTATTCTTGTCACCCACATTTATCCAATGAAGCTTTAATTTTTGGCGAAGATAACTGTCTTCCAAGGACGCCACACGATCCCACACCGTATAAGCTGCGGATTCATCTTGAATAGCTTGAGGGGTCGGGTTTGTAAGCGTGTTGAGTTGTTTTTCACAAAGCACCTTATGGGCCTCTTTGGTTCTTTTGGTGAGGTGGTGTAGCTGGTGACGACTTAGATCCTTAATGACTGGCTTGAGATATTTTAGCTTTTTAGAAAAGCGGAAGAGGGCTGAAGTTATTCATAAAGCTCGGTAGTGGCCCTCCAATAATCCTTAATTACATCCTTAAACCCAGCCATTTTGATTATCGCATTCACCACCTTAAAAGGGCTGCGAGGTTTATAGTGAGCGTTTCCAATTGAAATAATTCCACATAAGTGATCCGAGCATCCCTTGGCTTCAAAAGAACAGAAAGATCTTGTTGAGAGCTGCAACCAATGAGAGTTAATAAGAACATGATCAATCTTTTTACACACTAGACCCTCATCCCTTTTGTTGCACCATGTATAGCGAGGTCCATGAACTGCCATGGCTAAGAAAGAACAGTGGCAGATAGTATCTCGAAAATCCATCATTCCCGGAAGAGAGACAGTTGTTGAGGCCGAGAGAGAGTGATTATCGCGACTTAAAACCTCATTAAAATCACCTAGACAGAGCCAAGGAGTTCCTCTAAACTGTGGAGAATCCTGAATTGATCTAAGCTCACTCCAAAGAACACGACGCTCGGCCAGATCATTTGAGGCATAAACAAAGGAGCAGAGAAACGATACCGAGGATCCAACATAGCTTATCATTCCGATGATCATTTGTGTTGTCTTGCGTACAACTTTAAAGTCAACACAGGAGCTCCAGACAACCCAAATTCTTCCTAGTGGGTTATGCTCATAGTTAGATATCATAGACCAGTCTCGAAACACTGAATTCGCTATTTGAGAGGATTTATTCTCAGCGATACGCGTCTCCAACAAACCCCCAAAATCTATTGAATTTGAACGAATTAGATCCTTTACCACAGAATGCTTTCTAGATTGATTAAAACCTCGAATATTCCAGGAGAAGCACGACATCAATGCTTTCGAAGAGAAGACCTTTTGTTGAAAGTGTTGATGGAGGAACCTCCTGTCTTATGAGAGGTCTTGGCAAAATACTTATGAGCTACTTTTGAAGATCTTGTTGGGAGCGAATCGGTCTTAGTAACCACTTCCTTTGCTTGACCGCATTGATTGCTCTGGATGAGCGGGTCTGTTCCGGAGTGAGCTGACAAAGTTTCCTGCAGATTCTTCCCTTTCAGGTGAATAGGAATAGTGTCCGACGGTGTGACTGCTGAGCAGGTTGTCGTGGTGTCCTCCTCCTCATGATTCTGCAAAACAGCAAAATGAGAGGGAGATACTATAGTTACCTGACTGTAAAGAAGTGGTGGCGATTTCAAGGTTGCCTCAGCTTTATGGGGAGAGTTTCATGAGCGCTTTACAACGGCCCAGTCAGAGGTTGAGGATTTTAACACCAGGGATAATAAACTTATCTCCCCCTCTTCAATGTCTTGGATGATCTCTTCAATTACTTGAGCAGGATTAGTAACTTTTTTAGATGCCTCTGTTTCAACAGTTTGGATAGAGGGAGTACAAGCTGCTGTGGTGAGATCACAAAATATCTCTGTCTGCTTCGAGAGTGTAGTTCCGGAAATGTAGTCCTGAGGAGATGTTCCAGCCGCTACTTGTTGCGTCTGAGCAGAATTCCTTGAAATCCTCATCGTAGGGGACTTTTGAACTATAGTTTCAGAGCTTTGTATCTCGGCAGCTGTTGCTGTAGTATACGAGTGCTCCGCTAGAGTGATAGTCTGAAGGTCTGATCGACTTTTCTGGTTTCCATTATTTCCTAGTGCAGTATCCTGTCTTGTTTCCATGCTCTGTTTTTGAGGATGAATAGATTGATGAGATGATGAAGCTGGTGGAGAGCGCTGTTGTTGGAATTTCCTTACGCAGCGTTCAGATGAGTGACCCCACTTGAGACAAGAGTCACACCGAGGTGGTAGCCATGGGTAGTTGTAGGCTACCTTGATTTCTTCATCTCTGACTTGAAAGAAATAATGACGAGGTAATGGCTGCGATAAATCCACATCAACAAAAAGCTTTGCTTCCTCGAAATTTGTTACCAATTCAGTGTCACGATGAAGACGCAGTGGTACTCCCAACGGACTTACCAGGTAGCTGAGACCCTTCCAAGAGTAGAGAGAGTGCGAAACATTAGAAACTTCCACCCACATCGGTATAGATGTTATTTCGGGTTGTGCATCTTCAGAGATTGGTGCCCAACGAGAAACCATCATTGGGATATTGCATATATTCCACATCCCACGTCGGAGTACTCTACGTCTCGCTCCAGCATGACGAATTCTGAACTTTACTATGCTTTCATTAACCTCGTATGCATCCACTTTGATTGACTTATCACCGAGGTTCCAGATTTTGTTTACAATGACATGTATCTTTGCAATGTGTGGTGCTTCAGTTGTGAAACGACCCACAAGGAAGTCTTCCCACAGTGGGGAGTCTTGAAGGATGTCTTCTGGGACACTGAGACAACACCTTTTCCCTCTGTTTCAGTTACGTTGCAATGGTATTTTAATAAGGAGTTCTTTGCAGCCACTTGGAGCCAAGATTTTTTCTTCTCTTGTCCCTTGTCAAACCTGTGGCCGTGCTCTGTTTCTATTGATACTTCATCAGGCTGAGGTGCGGATTCAACTGGCATAACTACATTCACGTTTGGAGTATCTCCAGTCTTAGAAGATACTTGAGGAAGGTCCATCAGCTGGGCTGTGGTTTGAACCATCTTGCTCTGTTCCATAGTTGTCTGAATGTTAAGCGTTGTCGGTGTAGCGGTCATTTCGGTGGGGTTCGCGGTCGGACTTGTTATGGTTACTATAGTCGAAGTTTGAAAGTCCATGGCTAACAGCGAAGATCCCTCCGACATGGAGCCCGTGAGATGTGGCGCAGCAAGAGTCTGATCAACGGTAGAGTTGGAGCTCGCTGTAATGGTCTTGTGAGTAGTTGCTACTAACGGTGGAGAGCCTCCGGTCGCCGCAGGGGAGGCTAAGGGTGGCGGCGGCGCCACCATGGAGCAGATTCCTAGGGAGCCACACAATCTCTCTAAAAATCGCCCTCAGACCAGCAAAGGAAACTTTAAGTCGTTCAGATCCACTTTTATGTTTCGATGTGTTTGAATTCGTCTTTTAAAAATTTTGCTACCCATTTTTGACGTATGGCTTGTTTGGCCCTTTGATATTAACCAAAAACATGAAATAATAAAAATCAAATTGTTAAAAAGATAACAACTTATTTGGAATGTGCAAAAATCAATTTGTTAAAAACGATAACAGCTTATTTGGTATATGTAAATAGAGACAAAAAGATAATATCACGGTTTCTACGACCGGTTTATCATAAATTTTCAACGAATAAACATATTTTTTAATTTACTATTTTGCTGTTCACGAATAAATTGTATTTCTTTGTAAAAATTAAATGTATGTTTTCGTTTTTTCATATTCTCTATTTAATTTCAATGATTATAAGATCATTTGCGATATGCAAACAAAAAAATCACAATTTTTTGATAATATACACTTTAAACAGAAGATTTAGACATTATAGATCTGAAATGGAGTTTTAGTTACAAATATTTTCTGTCTCTAGTAGATGTGTATTGTAGAAAATGATGTGGGTTGGAGTTTTAAAGACAATAATTTGACATTGTAGAGCCTAAATAGAGATTCATAATAGGAAAAATATAAAAAGTTGATAGATTCGTAAATAGAGCCTAATTGGCCAACTGATCCTGTATTATTGGTTAGAGTTTTGAGAGGGTATAGGCAATTTGTAGACAGTGTAAAGAAATTGGAATAAAATGGAGAGTGATTTGTGAATTTAATACAGTTAAAGAAGATGTGATTTTTTGAAATGCTGTATGATGAATGTAATGTTGAATAGATGACATAATGATGATTAACCGGACTTCCTAGTGTTGAATTAATAGGTGTTGGCTTTGATTAGTTGTGTAATTAGAGTTTTCTGTCTGAAATAGAACATTCAATGTAATCAATTGAGCATTTGATAAGTCTGTGTTTCTTACCATGTTATGAAATATAATGTGCAACTTTAAACAACATTTTCTTTTCCAAACTAAGGTTTTCTCTCTCAAATATTTATGAGTTATAATTGCATTATCTGACATTATATTATTATTGTTAAGACAGTCCTGGAAGCAGCGAGAAACATAGAAGAACATAGAGGCGGTGATCCCAATCAAAATCTGCCTGAAAGAATGTTTGCGGCAAACCACTACCAAGGATATTCTAAGAGGATCTAAGGAATTAGAAAAAATTATAAAATCTCAGTTTGGATAGCTCTTCAAGATTCTTGTGGTTAGATGTTCTCATTCAGCAAAGTTGATACACAGACTACTAGTAATACAACTAGTTACAAAGAAGAAGCACGAGTTCTGGTTTGTGTACGGTGGTTACCCGCTTCGGTTCTCTCTGCGTGAATTCCACATTACTACATGCATGTGTTGTGGTCAGTTTCCGTCAGCTGAGGATATAGAGTCCCATCAAGATCCATCGTACTTGTCAGTATGGAATAGGTTATTTGGAGAGAAAAACAAAGTGAACGTAGGAGATGTACTGCAGATGCTAAGAGAGGACCGACTAGTGGTGGAGAAAAAGAAGAAGTTGTCTTCTTGGAAGAAAATTTGCCTTGTTTTGATTGTAATTGTTGATGAAGTGGTTGTTTGCAACAATAGAGAAGGACTCATGACTGGGCATTTTGTAGAGATGTTGTATAATGTGGAATATTCTTGTCATATTCCTGGGGGGGGGGAAAGCTTTTAAAGAAACACTAAGAAGATTCCCCCCCCCCCACCCCCCGAGACTAAGAAGATGAAGAAGCATTAGAAGCCAAAGGTTGATGACGACCTGATTGCCAAATTGAAGAAAAGGCTGAATCATAGCACAAGTTGTTGTTACGAGTTTTCTATTGGCTCTCCAGGTACAAGTTCTGAACTCCATCCTAGTCATCTTGGGGAAGATGAAAGACAGGGCTGATCTTTGGGACTTCACAAAGAGGGGTTTTGTGGTGTTATCGAATAACACCATGCTCCATGAGTCCGATGTACTTGATATAAAAGTAGATGATAAGGTAAATATTTTTATTTAAAAATTTGTAGAGCTTTAATATCTCTTAGTTTTGTCTAAATCACTCATGTATATGAGTTCTTATTTGTTTTGGTGGTTTGTGCTGCAATAGTGTGTGGCACACACACTTGAGTCTGCTGGTGAGATCGATGAATCCAAACTTAGCTTGGCAGATGAAGTTGTGGATGCAAAGGTATACTATATAGTGAAAATACTGGAATAGGGGCACATATTCAAACAGTCATACTGGCCAAGAGAAGATTCAGCTCTCCCATCCCTTCGAGAGTTAATGCATAAGGACAAAGCTCAGATATTGAAAGCTACGTTATTGGATGTAGTTGATGAGGTAGATCTGCTAAAAATTATGAAAGTGAAGTCCAAAAAAATAAGTGAGGAACGGTTCTTTGATGAAGAAGGCAAAGGTTGTTGAAACCCTGGTGAAGCATTTTAGTAGAAAGCAACATCCCCACCTGGGATTAACAATATTGGAGAATCTTCTGATCTGGTTCCACCCGAGGACATGCAATTATTGAAAAAATTGATAGACAGACATGATTCACAGTTTGCGGACCAAGATTAGGGAAGATGTAGCTAAAATGATTGGTGGAAAACAGCATGTGAGCTCAGTGAACCAAAGTAGTCTTCGTAGATCAAAGAGGACAACTGTGAGAGGTGGTGGCCAATTTGAAATGCATGTTGAAAGAATAAAGAAATGTACATCAACAAAAGAAAAAAGAACTGTGGATATTGAGGTTGAATCACTGTCCTTTACCGACGAATCTTGTAAGTCAGAACCTAGATAATGTTAATAGTTATGAGTATGAGGAGAGGTTTGATCATGGTTGAGACTTATATAAAGATACAAGAGACATTGTACAAGAAGTGAATGTTGAACAGACATTAGTGAGTATCTCTTAACCGTTTGGTAGAGTATTATAAAAAGGGTAGTGTTAATGAAAACCATATTTGTCGCAATTAAAACAAGCAGGGGAACCAAATATTGATATTGGCGAAGAAAGAACATCTCTAGTAGCAGCACCACCGCGAGACCAGGTATGCTATTTAATAAAATTCTTAATCTTTTGCAGAGAATTTAGTTTGTAATCGTAGTAATTAAAATGTGCAGATGTATACTGATGATGTTTCAAAGACACATCGCTCAGAAAAATGGTACAAAGATGGTGAGCCAGAGGTGAAACAAACAAAGGACATGGATATTGATACGATCAGAGAAATAATATCTCTAGCACCGGAAGAGAAGGTTAGTGTTTCCAATTACTTTTGTAGGTCAGTATTTCCGATAGCTTTTGAGAGTATGGGTTTTTCTAACAATAGCATAAAATGTGCAAATGGATGTTGAGGATGTACTAGAAACACAACTACCGGAAACAAAACGCTTGGGAAATGCTACAAAAAGGGTCAAACAGAGGTACTAAGAGAGAAGAATCAAAATGTGGGGAAAAGGTAGGATGTCGTGAAGATTCAAGTGATAAAAATATCTACTCTACACCCTCGCATACACGTTTACCCTCAGAATCAGAACATACGATTAATAAGGTACACCTTGAAACTTGGTGACTTTAAAAGCATAAGAGTTAGTTTGAGTGTGAGATCTATATTTACTATTGTTTTGACATTATTTAGGGTGATGATTTGAATGATGGAGTGACAAGATATGAGGTAATTTGTGAAAATTTATTAGCATAAACATTGATTGATACTATCTATGTAGGGAATAAATACTATGTAACTGAAAATACTCTACACATGTCTGTGGTAAGGAGAAGATAAGTAGTGCTATTATTATAACAAATTAGAAAAATAACGTGGCGATAACACCATGCCTACATGCGAGGATCCTAGAACACCAGTGAGTTGAGAACTATGTAGTGGATAATTTTGTTTTCGTCAAACTTGAATGATATATATTTTAATTGGTTGTATAATCAAGTGAAGAATGTTGAAGAATCAACAACTTTCATCCCAATGGAAAATGTTGGTGTTGTTGAAGAACCGACTACCGAGGTAGGTAGTAGTAAATTAATTCTCAACAAGAACTATGAGTTATATAAAACATATCTGACATCTTTTCCCATTACTCTCATGTCTCAAAGGTTATACTATGGGTATTGGTAAACGTATCCCTATGCGTGCTAATTAATTTTATTACAATGACTGAAAGAATTGTTTACAAGCCGCATGAAGAAACATGTTTACAGTTCCATTCCAGAGTTGGCTGAGTTAGAGTTTCAAACATTCATGGATGTTTTGGAAGAGGAAAAAGAAATGTAAGTAATTCTGCTAATTGATTCAATGTATATATGAACTCGACACTAGTTCTAAAAGTAACGATGCATAACTTATACCATTTTGACCGGTCATATCTTGTCTAATTCTAATTTCATCGATATTTCAACCATGGGGAAGTGGCTTTAACATGAGGTAAGTGTTGAATATATAATTGGTTTTGTTAATATATAATGGCTACGTGATTGCTTTTTTTTTTTACCATAAAAACCATATGCAAGTCATTATGGCATTGGTGTGGAGGTGTAGGGGTCGTGAAATAGTAAATCGTCGTTATGCAGTTATTGATATTTGGTTTATCAGCTTGATGTCAACACATTGTGAAGAATTTGACAAGTTTGAAGACAAAGAAACGTATGAATGGGGATCCATCATCAAGAAGTATTTGACAAGGAAATTTACTTGGTGATTCAAGACAAAATTCTTGAAGGATGTTGACATGGTTTTTGTCCCAATGAATTGGGAGAACTCACATTGGATTGGTATAATCATCAATCTCAACCGTCTTCATCTTAAAATACTAGATCCTTTCAAGGAGGCTACAAATGATGATGTTGTTGCAAATCTGATAGTGCCGGTTACAGAGTTTATACCTTGGGTGGTGAAGAGTTTTATAAGCCTAGCTTTAGGCAGACGACTAAGAACATATCCGTATACATGGTATGTTTATCATGGATACTTTAGTAACAAGTGTGACATAGACTCCGGACCTATTGCAGCAAAACTGTTGGAAATGCATACTCACGGCCTCAGACCTGAAGAGTTGGTTGCGATAGAAATGGTTAGAGGCTTATTGAAAGCGTACGCTATGGATGCATATTTAGCGTGTGTTAAGCGAAATTCTGCTGATTTTATAGGTTAAGTGTGGAACAAACAAAACTGATAATATCTTTTGTTATGTTAGTTGTTGTTTGGAAACCTAGTACTCTATACTTTGGTTTATGTAATCTATGCTTATCCTGGTCATGTCTGTGGTAAAAGGAGAATAGAAGTATTATAAGTTTTTCTAGTACAAAGGATTAATATTTTGTAAGTTTTTTTGTTGTTTAGGAACACATCACTTATTTGTAATGTTTTTGTAATGTATAAAATTCTATGAGAAAGTATTATTGTTGTAAAGACATGTTTCTTTGATTAATATTGATGGAAAACATAGGGAATTGATGGGCCTCAAACAGAACTACACGAGGTGTATGTGTTGTCAAAATTTATAGAAATAAAGTGTACAGTAATATGTACACTTTGAAAACAAAAGATATATGTTCACATTAATCTGTACACTAAGTTTAGAGACTTGCCAAGTGTACGTGATGTAAAAGTGTATATAAATAAAAATTTATAGATTTACATTTACACTCTAGCAACCCCTATTGGTGTAAAGACATGTATTTTTGATTAAGATTTATGTGCCTAGAAAAGATAGAGAATTGATAGATCTGAAACACAACTATGTGAGGTGTAGATGTTGTCAAAGTGTACAAAAATAAGCAAAATTGTACATACTTATATATGTACACTTTGAAAACATGTACACCTCTCGCAATTGTGTTTGAAACTCCCTAAGTTTTAAAGATGCAGACATCACTATCAATTAAATATGCATGTCTTTACACCTATAGGTTGGAAGAGTGTACAATTAAGCTGTACATTTATATTTCTGTACATTTTGACAGCATGTACACTTGGGAGGATAGTCAAAGCTATACATTAAGGAATTGATGGGCCTAAAACACAATTGCATGCATGTTTGAAAATGTACAGAGAGCATTGTGCACATCTTTTTCAGAGTGTACATGCATCAGTGTGTACAAATAGTGTCAAATAAACTGTACATAAGTATGTAAAGATATGACCGCAACCTTTAATTAATTAATGTATATTATTACACAAAAGATTCAAACCACTACAAAAGATTTAATCATAAATACATTGACGTGAGGTAGATTAAAGTGATTAAATGACATATATCCACCATCCAACAATATTATCCCAGACACAAGTTATTTGGCTACATTAATGTTCGGTGGTATAAGTGAAACATTTAACAAGGTTAGATATTTAGGTGACCTACGATTAATTGTAATTTTCCAATGTAGTGACACATATTCTCCACCACCCACATTATCCCCAACTAACTAAATCATTAATTGGTAATTAGATAGATTATATATGTAAACATGAAAGCCCTTTCTAAAGATAAACGAAAAACATGTTTCTTTAAGAATTTTCATACGAATTGCTTTGTAAAATAGGAGCAAACATCGTAAAAAGAATACTAGTGGCAAATAGGGCAATTTTTTATAGCGGAGAAACGATAGGAAACAATTGTGTTCTTCAAGGAAGTGTTGAAAGATGCAAACATCTATAGCATGAGTTTGGATCTGGACTACATCACTCTTGATGGACGAGATCGGCGAATCTTTAGTGTGTGTCTTGATGCAGGGAACACAACAGAAATTTACTACGAGGATCTACATCTTGTAACATAAGGCGATGATATTGAAGGTGCTATAAACCTTTTACACATAAATGCTTCAGTGCATGATGATGCACCATTTGCGACGAAATCTTGTCAATATATACAGGGAATGGTAACATGGGTGGGATGTATTTTACATTTTAAAAAGAAGAAGGTCACAGTTTCATTCGATGGGAGGTTCGTAATGGTCAGTCTACATACTTTTGGTGGGACGAATAGTTACCGATAGGGCAGTTTTGTAGTAAGGTTGGCGAAGCTGGACCACAAAATGTGGGAGTCGGTCTATTATGTAAGGTGGCTGAAGCTATAGTAGGAAACCAGTGGCATATTTGAAGGGGTCGGTCACCAACATTTTAGCAGACAGAATCAGTAGTTCAAGTTCATGCTCCACCTAGTCCTAGAGCTGGGCCGGACATTTCTTTATGGTGCCATGCTCCGGATGAGTTCAAAGAAAGTTTCTCTGCTCGGTGTACTTGGAATCAGTTTCGTCAAGTTCGGTGTGAGGTCTCTTGGTATAGCACCATTTGCTTTCCCTAGGCGATAGCAAAGTATTATTTCATCACTTGGTTTTTGGTTTGTGATCGAATATCCACGAGATCTTGCACTCGTTATGGGGTCATCATGAGGTATGTTCTTTTTGTGGTGAACTAGACGAATCTTGAGATCATCTATTTTTTTGCTTGTTTGGGTTTTTACATGGTTTGGACGAATGTGGCCAAGAATCTCATGGGAAATCTAATTAGCCCTGACTGGACGATAACCTTGAGAAGGCTCAGCTCCACTAGACTTCCCTTCCTCGAAAAAATTCCACTCCGCTTGGCCTTTCAATTCACAATCTACCACCACCTATGGAGGGAACAGAATGTAAGACGTCATGGACAAGTAATCAACTCTTAATCCCATCTACTTCGTGCTATCGTCAAAGTAATACAAAACAAGATATCTCTCCACTACGCCCCAGACAACAAGCTAAGTGGACTCCTCCATCGTTGGAACTCAATTCGTGCTTAATACCAAATATTTTTAACCATTTTCAGTATTTTCTTTTAAAATGCAGATTTGGTTTTTGTAATTAAACTTTTCATCTTAAAATTAATTTCATATTTAAACAAAAAAAGAAGAAGAAAATAAAACTTCAGCTTTTAAAGATATGTCCTATGATGTGAAGGATTTAATTTCCTAAATTAATTATTATTAATGATTAAAAATTCAATCCAAGATTTTTCATAACCCTTTTTTATCTGCTCTGATCCATGTTGACCCGTCATGATCCATTGTAAAAATTAGAATATTTTAAAATTTGAATTCTAATTCAAATATGGATGATAAAATATTGGATCCGTCGAAACCATATCTATATACTTATTGATAAAAAATTTAAAAAAACTATATAAATATTTTTAGTCATTAAAATTTATAACATCTTAACTTTTTATAAGTTAAAAAACTATACTACTTGATAAAGTTAAAATTTTAATATTTATAATATTTTTTTATAATTTTAAATATATTTGTAATATTTTAAAGTTTTCATAAAGCTTAAACTTTTTATAAATTTTAAATCTATTTATAATATTTTAAAATTTTAAAATTATATCTGGTATAATTAACGGTTCAATTAAAAAATCACATTAAACCAAATTTTTTTTAAAAATTTAGATTTCTATTAAATGAAAATTCCTACTCATTCAGATTTGGATTTATTTTGGTTATATTTATAATATATTTTTAACCACCACCAAAAAACATTAAGCCGATATAGGACGTTCAAATCATATTTATTTTTCTTTATTAATAGAGAAATTGATGCATGTTTAAAAAAAAAACTCAAATCACAATGTGTCTAAAAGTTCTAATTTTTAGTTATTATACTGATTATGTAATGATTAAATTTATAAAAAATAGGATCAAACAAATATAAGAAAAGAATTCTTCAAAATATCAAAATTATGTGAATATATCAACAAAAATTGTATTTAAAATTTTAATTAATTATAAATTATTTCTGAAAATTTCTAATTAGATTATAAGGAAATATCTTTAAAGATTAGCTATAAAATTTAAGAAAATCTCATTAAGTGGTTTGACGAAATTGCCATTGTGTGAATTTTTTCTCTCAGATTACAGTTATATCAATAATATTGTATGTAATATTTTACATGTTAAATTTTTTTAATATTGAATGCTTCCCAATTAATAGCACAGATTGTGACAATTTTTTTTGACAAATACTACATATATGTCTATCTCACAATCTTGTTATTCTGTTCGCAATTTTTCTGACTAAATTTTAAGAAAAGTTATAAATTTGTTGTCTTTATGGTAGGGACGTCTAGTAAACATATCGTCAGTTATAGGCAAATGGTATAGGTCATATAGGACATTATGTGCGAGTAATGGGCATTAACTTGAACATGTCAATATATAATTAACATACAGTATGTATATATATTGAAGCTAATTGGTAATTATTATTACAAAGCCAATTTTGTTAACTCAAGAAACATACAACTCAGCTTGTCCATCAATGAAAAGGCTCATAAACTCTTCTCCATCCACAGTTTCTTTCTCAATCAAAAGCTGCGCAAGCTTGTGTAAAATATCAATCTGAGTTGTTATGATCTGCTTCGCCCTCGCGTACGCCTTTTCCACCAGCTCTCTTACCTCAGCATCCACCACATCTGCTGTTGCCATCGAGTAATCCTTCTGCGATGACATCTGCAATAAAAACATGAACAAAACATATCTTCAGCTTGAAAAATACATTACACTAAGTGATTAAAAACCATGTTTCGAGTTTATTTATACTTACTTGTTGACCTAAGAAAGGGTTTCCTCCTGCTCCACCAACTGCAACTTGTCCAATCTTTTTGCTAAATCCGAATCTCTCAACCATTTGGCGAGCTACTCGCGAAACTTGCATGAAATCATTTGATGCTCCAGTTGTTACATTCTCGTCACCAAAGATCACCTCCTCTGCAACCCTATCATAGCCAAAACATGATAAATACAGTTTAACACTTGCGACATTTTTCTTGTAAATAAAAATAAAACCAGCGCTTATTTCAGTAGTAAACTACTAACCTTCCACCAAGTGCAACAGCCATTTGATTCTCAAGGTAGCTTCTGCTATACAATCCAGACTCAAGTCTCTCTTCGCTAGGTGCAAAAAAGGTTAGCCCACCAGCTTGTCCACGGGGAATAATCGATATCTTGGCCACGGGATCATACTCTGGCATAAGTGCACCAACTAAAGCATGTCCAGCCTCTGCAAATTCCAATTTCATCGAAGAGTGAGTAGTCAACATACAAAAAAGAACAATAAGAAGCTTGGATTAGTAGTATCTAACCATGATAAGCAACAAGTCTTTTCTTCTCTTCAGAGACAACCGCGTTCTTCTTCTCAGGTCCAGCAATGATCCTCTCAAGAGCATCGGATATTTCGTCTTTGCTTATCTCCTTAAGCTCACGTCTAGCCGCAAGAATCGCAGCCTCATTCATCAAGTTCTGCAAATCCGCACCAGTGAAACCCGGTGTTCTCCTCGCAACCTTTTCATAATCCACATCCTTCCCAATAGCCTTCCCTCTAGAATGAACCTGCAATAAACCAAAAAACCATTACTCATCACGTTGTCTCCATTGTTTCGACTCAACCAAGTATTGTAACAAGTAAATACCTGAAGAATCTTGACTCTGCCAGCTACATCAGGCCTATCAACTGTAACTTGCCGATCAAATCTACCGGGTCTCAACAATGCCGAATCAAGAACATCCGGTCTATTTGTCGCAGCCAACACAATAACACCAGAATTACCAGAAAACCCATCCATCTCAGTCAAAAGCTGATTAATCGTTTGTTCCCTCTCATCATTACCACCTCCCATTCCAGCTCCTCTTTGCCTCCCAACAGCATCAATCTCGTCAATAAAAACAATACAAGGAGCTTTCGATTTCGCCTTCTCAAACAAATCTCTAACTCTAGAAGCACCAACACCAACAAAAAGCTCAACAAACTCAGAAGCAGCACACGAAAAGAACGGTACTCCCGCTTCTCCAGCTACAGCTCTAGCTAAAAGCGTTTTCCCTGTACCAGGTGGACCAACCAACAAACAACCTTTAGGTATCTTAGCACCTAAAGCTGTATACTTATCAGGATTCTTCAAGAAATCAACAACTTCTTGTAACTCAAGCTTAGCTTGATCAGCTCCAGCAACATCTCCAAATGTTACACCCGTTTCAGGTACTTCTTGAAACTTCGATTTCGATCTTCCGAAATCCATTGGTCCTCCTAAACCACCAGGACCACCAGCACCACCTTGACCACCTCTAAAGAGATAAAACAATCCCCCAAATGCCAACAATGGAAATAACAAATTACCAATGAAATCAAACAACCCATTTCCAGATTCTCCTTCTGAAACTGATATATCAACTCCATTCATAGCTAAGATATCAATCAAATCAGGATCATTGGGAACAATTACAGTGGCTCGTCTGTTATCAACAGCTGTAAGTTGAAGAACAGAACCATCTTTACTAAATTTGACTCTTTCAACTTTACCTTTCTTCACTGCGTTTAAGAACTCACTGTAACGCCATTGTGTTCCATCTGGTAAATCTGATGATTGAGTCTGTGGATTTGGTGCTGTCATTAGAACGTTTTGACCAAACAAGGATTGGTTTGTTGATTGAGCTTCAATAGTAATGGTTGGTGGTTCAGGTGGTTGAGCTGGCTCGTTAACTGCTAAAGCTTGTGGGGAAGACATTGATGTAAACAACAGAGTTGTTAACGCAGCTTGTGATGGTAATGATTTCATAACATGAGACTTTTCAGATTGTGAAATTTGGTGTTTTTTCTGGGAGATGATTGCGAAAGGTGAAGGCTTTGTGGTTGTTTTGGGGGTTGGAGCTGAGATTTTGATTTGGGAAGTGAGGAAATTTGAAGAAAGTAGTAATGGGTTTGAAGATGTAGTCGCCATTGAAGTTCTCCGAGAATAAAGATTAGACTTTGAAACTGATTAGAAGAAGAGAGAGGAGAAAAAGTAAGGATATCTGAATTGAGTTTTTTTCTCAAATTTGCGATTTTAAAGAGAAATCATAAAGATCGAGACTTTTGAGTGATTGCTTGAGGTTCATCTACGTGTATTATTACACATCCAGTCGTGATACTTGCGGATATAGGTGGACATGATTATTCGGATTCAGATTCGGATCCGTATCCGCAAATGGATATCCGGCAAAAATGAATTTGGATGTGGATATTAAAAAATTTCAAAACAATATCCGTACCCATTTAAAAAAAAAACTGGATATTTTTGCGGATTTGGATATCTGGATAACGAAATCCGGATATTCGGAGTGCAGATCCAGATCCGGATAACGAAATTAAGATTTTAGCGGATCCAGATCTGGATCCGAATCCAAATCCGTAACAACCCTACTTGCGGATAAACAAATCTCAAGTTTCAAAACAAGTCTTTATTGTGGGGCTTGAATTTGGTTTGGGTTCAATTGTATAATTGAATTTTTTTATCTATGTTTTATTTAAAATTTATTGTCTATAGTAGTGAATATTTATAAATATTTATGTATAATTTAAAATTATAAATATGAATTAAATTATTATTTTTGTATAATATTTGTAATTATAAATTTTTAATTGTAATAGTAAAATATTAAATTTATCGATATATACTAATATACGATATAGATATAGTTTCTTAATTATTTTATGAATGTTCATGTATTATAAATTTATTTTTAATATATTTTTGGATCACTATTCGTCTTTATAACCGATGTGAAATTCTAACTAGCGCAATACTTATAAATATTATTTTTGCATACAAAAATAAGTGTCAGTATTTTCTATATATTTTATTCAAAAATATTTGTTAAAATTTTTATAAAAAAATTTTGCAATCTTAAAAAAACCTTCTCAAAACATTTTATGAGAAAACAATTAACAAAATGAAATCAGGACTATGAAGTCATCGTCTACTAAGAGCAGTTCACGGTTATCGGTGTTTTGCTGGTGAAGTCATCGATGTTTTTGAGTGACAAAGTCCAAATTCTGGAGATTCCGTTGGAAGTTGCAGAGATCATGGGCATCTCCATGATCTGTTTGGTTGGACGTATGGTTCATTCACCATCTTTCTCCAAGTTGCTTCTTGATACCTTATAAATTGTATCATCTTAATCGCCACACTCTCATGTAAATGACAAAGAAGAGCATAACACTTTACATTCATGGATTTGTATGAACCAAGACCATAGCTCTGACATACAAGTTTTCAACAATTTTTTCTTACCGTCTCCTCTTGACGTGAATCTCTTTCAGTACAAAACATAAACAAATTAGATCTACCACAATTAAAAAGAAAAAATAGATCGACCACGATCGTACAACACAAGGAAATAAGTAAGTATGGGAAATGGAATGTGAGACTGTTAAAGCAGAGATGAGACGCACATAAGAATTAGTAAAGTATCTACGTTTCAAACCAGTAATTAGATTCATTTAGATAATCTTATAATAAGAATTTATCTAATTGGTATTATATAACACTAAGACACCCCTTATCACGACACCAACCTATCTAATTACACCAATTGTGAAACAATCAGACATATATTCTAGCAAATAACTCGACTTGCCTACAATATCACTAAAACAAATGAAACAAATTTCTATCTCTCTTTGTAACATCAACGTTAATGTAATTTTTTGGAATCCATCGTTGAGGCTGTGAGAAGAAAAGGTCTATACGGTGAATTGAAACTTAATAGTTGCATTAAAGTTTCCCCGTGTTGAATGAATAAAAACTAAATCAGATCATAAATTTCTGTTTTACTTACTAAGATTTTCTATTTTCATGTTCAATTTCATATAAATAATTTATAGTTTTCTATTAAAATAGTAGAGTATTATATCTTTTGGAATTTATTGGAGTGAGTCATAATTAAATATGTTTACCGGTGGCTTCTAGGTTAGGAAATAATGGAATAGAGTGTGGAGAAGAAAAAACAAATAATTTTATTTTTTTCTTTGAATGTCCTCTTGTTAAAAAATTTGGGCAGTTTCAGATCACCTTTGCACCATATGTTTTCTTGGTGTCATTGGTCTTCTTGAATTTAGATTATTTTTTTCTGAAAAATACCTTAGTTATGACATATACAATGTCATAACTATACTTGTGGGGTCTCTTGTTATTTAGAAAGCTAAACATGATAACATTTCTCGGAGTATAAATCAGAGTCTGCATGATATTCTGATTCATGCAAAATGTAAAGCCACAATATGGTAAGCAGTCAATTTTGGTCTAGTTTTTATAGGAAGCAATCCTCCCAAACAAGGGATTTCAAGGAATCATATGTGAGGTAAAAGGCTTCTAAAAGGGTAATGATCCATTTATCTGACTTTCTTAGATATGTTGACGAAATAGCGATGAAGGGTGTCTGATGGGTGCCAAGAGTCATTACCAAAGCCTCTCTTCCTTTCACTAAAAACTCAAAATTCTTGTTCATATTAAAACATCGACAATCATCAATAGGCCTGTCCAACGGATCAATCTGCGGGTTAGCTAAAAATTTAAACCCGTTTAACCTACGATTTGTAAAGTAATAACCCGCATCTGCCCTGTGAGACCCGCAGGTAATTCACTAACCCGCATATTTTTTTGTTAAAAGGATTTTTAATCCACTAACTCGCTAACCCGCTTCTTCAACGCGCCAATCCGCTTTTCTAACCCGCCAAATCCGTAGAATGGGTATTAAAAAAAATCTCATTTGCGGATTATCCGTCAACTCGTGGGTTAGCCGTCAAACAGGTTTTGATCTTATGATCCGCACCCGCTCCGCAATCCAAAACTATGATCTGCACCCGCACCTGACCCACAAAATTTCACTCTCCATCAGCTTGCACCCGTCCCCGGAAGGTCAAAACCCGCGGGACTCACGGGTTAAATTAAAAATTGACAGCGCTAGTCATCAATAATGTTTTAAGCAGATTGTTTAGAATTTTTTGGAGATGGCACCTACTTTTTCATATTAACCAACCTTCACCATGTGACTTGGGATTTCTTTTTCCTAAAAATAGTAGAGTTTCTTTGCACTAATTTTACACACTTTAAATTTTAAAATTAATTTTGGGATTCATAGTGGTAGAATATAATCCGCTATTTTCTCTTTATCTTTGTAGACTCTGTTTGTTCAGTTTGGCTCACCTAACCATTTAATTATATTTATAAAGTTAACCAAAAAAGAGTTTAAACTTATATTTTATTTATTGGGTAAAATATTATATAATATTAATGTCTAATTTTGAAATGAGTGTTAGAAATTTCATGCTCAATGATTATTTTTAAAATTTTCTCATTATTTTTTAATTTTACATAAACATATCTAATAAAGAGAATGTAAAGTGGAATGAAAAAGCTTTCCTAAAAGCCCATATTGTATTTTAATTTTCTTAGAAAAATTGTAAGAAATTTAGAGGTCGACAAATTTATGTTCTTAACCAAAGATAGTAACTAGATAATTTAAAACATAGTTATTTTATGGATGAAAAAATTGAATGATAGAGATACACATGTCTTTTTGTTTGGCAAATGCATACACATACCTAAGAAACAAAATGTAATATAGAAATAAAAAAGGCTATCCCTAAAACCCATATTGAAGTGGTAATAAATTAAAAAAATTGTAATACCAATTAATTTTTTTAAATTAGATATTAATAATTGATACTCTTTTTTTTAAATAAAGTCTTAATCAAATTGTGTGGATATGAGAGGATGTAAAATATTTTATTGTACTATATATATCGTCATTGTAAAGCATCTCTAATATTACGATATCGGTGTATCTCGATGATATCTTGACATATATTTTCCTGTTTGTAAATAAGAAATATCTTATTTCTTGTTTTTTTGAATATTATGTAAAATTATATTTAAGAATTTTTTTTTACAACATTTGTACCTCGAAGCCAAAATACAAATTAGAAGAAACACTGAAAAATGAGAAGCTCTTAATGGAATTGGGAATGATGGCCTCGTTAAAATCCAAAACTGTAAAACTCAATTGGGACAAAATCGGTTTTGGAAAAAAGAGTACCACCATTTCCAGTTGAGCTGAAAAGATAGAGTAAGTTCTGAAAACATAAGTAGAAGGTGTTGGGTAAAAAAATATTATCAACGTCCCATGAAGCTAAACCAATCTCTCAACCCTTTGTATACTTCCCTTGCGTCTGGAGTGTTGAAAGCTGATTATGCACAATTCTATCAATGTATTTGATGAGAGTACTCTGATCCTTGGGTACCTCACTATGTCGTCGCCTGTTTCGCTCTTGCCAAATGATATATACCGTCGCTTGAAAAACATACTTCAAAATAAACCGATGTGTACCACCGAGCACCAAACCGAAACTAAGAGTAACTATGTGTCCAAAGTGTACTGCAGACTGCTGCTGTAGTATCCCTATTGAGAGCTTATCCCAGATCAGTGAAGTAAAGCTGCAAGTAAAGAAAAGATGATCACGTGTTTCCAATACCTGATTACAGAAAACACAGCTCGTGTTCCCCCTTGATTCCAATGTAGCATTCGGTCACCCGTTGATAGCCAGTTCTGGACTGCAAACCAAACTATGAAGGAGTACTTCGGTGTCGTAGAAGGAAACCACACCCCTTTATACCAATCTTAAGGTGATGCTACAGCCCAAAGCTGATTCTAAGTATTCTTCGAAGAGAAACCATGCTTAAATATGTCAGCCTTTTGACGCCAAAGATGAATGTCAGGAGTTGCACTTTCATTGGACCTTAAGTTCTCAATCTTCTCCTCAACTCGGTTGAGGATGGTACCACGCCATCGCCGCCGCTGATGAGTAGCCAATACATCAGCCAATGTAGCCGATAATTTGATCTCCATATCAATGCAACCCCTATCTTCCAAAAGATTATGAAGCCGACCCAAAGAAGACCAATCATCGAACCAAAATGAACAATCGGTACCACTCTTCACCGCCACCTTATGGAAACACTTTGCTTGATCTCTATATTTAATAAGCTTCCACCAAATCTAAGAATCCCCCATAGAACTCATATTAACGGACCAAAAGGAGCTTGCTCGGATAAAGTTTTTCTTTATCCAATTAACCCACAGAGAGAACTGAGCTGACACTAACCGCCAAATGAGCTTATAGCAATCAACTTTGTTGGCCTCCATGAGAGACTTAATTCCTAGACTGCCTTCTTTTTTTGGCCGACAAACATCCTTCCAAGCCATTTTGGATTTTCGAGGGTTTAAATCGGGTCCCGACCAAAGGAAAGCCAAGCTAATCCTCTCAGTTTCCCTGATACAATCACTAGGCAAACGGAAAACAACAATCCAGAAATTTGTTAGACTAACAATAACTGAGGTGAGGAGCTGAAGTCTACCCACAAAGGAGAGAAAACGATGTATCCAAGATTGTATTCGATTCCTGATCTTATCAAGGAGGGGCTGGAAGTCAGACTTGGACATTTTCTTGGTGATTAGAGGAATCCCCAAGTATTTCACTGGGAGAGTACCCATGTCCATAGAAAACCGAGAAGCTATGGTAGAGTGACGTAATTGTGAAACACCTGCGACAAAGAAAGTTGATCTCTTGGGGCTTCTCTGTAAGCCGGAGAACCGACCAAAGTTCTGAAACACCTCTAAGATACCCTCAATTGATCTTGGCTTCCCATCGGAGAAAAACATTATATATTATCTACAAAATAGAGGTGAGTAACAACCAAAGTGCGATAGCCTGGGTGATAACCGAACTTCCTTGCATCCGCTGCATTATTTAACATCATAGAGAGCACATTCGTACAAATGTAAAAAAGATAAGGAGATAGGGAGCAACCTTGTCTCAAACCTCTCGTTCTTTGAAAAAACCCTGCTAGCTCCCCGTTAATTTGGATAGAGAAGGATGGAGCAGCAACACAAAGCTTTATCCAATGAATAAAGGCGGACGGGAGATGGAGAACAGCGAGAACATCTAACAAGAAAAACCATAGCACAATAGGAGGCAATCTCAGCTTTATGATATTCTTTAACCAGTTCTAAAGTTAGGAGGATATTTCCATAAGATAACGGTCTTTGATAAAAACGGATTGATTTGGAGCAATAAAAACGTCCAGAATCCGCTTGAGGTGATTTTCCAGAATCTTTAAAATAACCTTATAGAGCACATTACAACAACAAATGGGGTGGTAATCCTTCATTATCATAGCCTCGGTCTTTTTAGGGATAAGCGCCAAAATGGTTGTGTTGAGACCCTTTGGAAGAAAAAAATGCATAAAGAAAGACTTTACCGCCTCTATGAATTCTCGACCAACAATGGGCCAAGTCTCTTTAAAGAACTCCATCATATAACCATCCGGTCCCGAAGACACCCTTTATTTCGTCATCTGTAACCTCTGAAACTTGCTGCTCTCTCTCTGCCTCAGCGCAGCGAAAAGTTAGCAGGATTTCTAGCTCTGTTAACGTAGCTCCTATAAAATCCAAAGGGGAGTAAGTAAAAATATTAGTGAAATACCTTACAGTCTCTGATTTTATCTTCTCCGTAGTGGTGAGAGTAACGCATCCTGATTAAGAATTTCCCTATCGCGTTCCTTGCTTGCCTCTCTTTTACCGCATTATGAAAATTTGATTATTTTTTTCACCCACATCCAACCAGTATAACTTAGCCTTTTGTCGTAGAAAACTCTCCTCCAAGTGAGTCACATGGTCCCATCTAATAAAAGCATAAGTTTCATCGACGATAGTACTAGGAGACAATGATCCACTCTACTTCGTTTCTTCTTAATTTTCTTACTTAATCCATTTGATTATATTATAAATTGTCAAAGTTTTTTTTGAGACATGTCAATCTCTGATGAAGAAACTGAAGCCTCTGTTTTCTCGAAGCAGAGGAAATTCAATGAACCTCAGAGGTGCACCATATCTCCATTATTTTTTGTCTCCGAATGATAAGTCTGGGACGGTGCTCTCACAACAACTGTTATGAGGTCCCAACTATGATGAATGGGAGAATCTTCAACATGCTCTCATAGCTAGAAAGAAATTTGGTTTCGTCGATGGCTCGAATCCCATGCCCAACAAAGAATCGGGTGATATTGAAGATTGGCTCACTAACAACGCTTTGATCAGGTCTTGGGTCAAGGTGATTATCGATCCCCAGGTTCATTCTAACATCGCTCACCATGATGTTGCTCGTGATCTGTGGGAGCACATTAAGAAATATCTTTCAGTGAACAGGAATAGAGGGTTGAATGGCTTAAAGTTGAACTTGCAACAACTCAGCAAAAAAGACTTAGCATTGAAGCCCACTACGTAAAGATGATGACTTTATGGGCTGCTTTGGCTGACTTTTAACAAGACAAGAATGGTGATGATCTTGAAAAAGAATATGAAGACGATAAGTTACATGAATTCCTCATCGGACTTGATGAGACTACTTACAGATCAGTCAAATCCAACATATTGAAACCCAAGTGTACTTGAACTGTGTACAAGATGAAGTACCCTAATGGGTTTTGGTACAAAATGAAGATTCCAAAGGAGCTGCACATGTACTTGAAGAAAGACACGAAACTATGGTTTGAATCATATCTTTGACCACTGAATGCTTCCTTAATTTGTAAAAACCACGAACGTTCCAGGAGAAACACAACAGTAATGTTTTTTTGGTAGTTTTCTTTCTGATACCGCTTAGGGTTGAATTCCCTGCTTTCTAAGAGGTTTTAGCAAAGTACTTGTGTGCTACTTTAGAAAATCTCGATAATGTCGCCCAAGTCGATGTCTCCTCTCTGCCCTTAATATCCTTTAGGTGACATGAGAGAGAGCTCTCACAATGAGAATTAACAGCAGATTTTGCCATGCCCAGCTCGTTAGTTGAGTCATGGAGTGCTATGAATTAAGACCACTAGGATCTAATGCATGCCAGTCTTTGCTGTGTTCCTTTTCATTAGTTGAGTCACGGCGGAGATTAGTCATAGTTAGCTTATCAAAATTAGTCTTGTTATAGGTAAACTTATCTTAGTGTTGCGAGTTGTAGAATCCACTTTAGAGAAATTTGTATGATAATTGCTTAAACTATTAAGAGCCATAGATCTCTGGATAGGTCCCCATCACCCAACGCTTTAAACTCTTGAATTGACATCCCTTTTTCTTGCTTAGTTTTAGTTTAGAAAACCCAAAACATTCACCTTAATATTTGTTATATTCTCAAATGGTTCATATGTCTGACTTAACTCTCTGTGTGGGTTCGATCCTTACGTACTACACACGATTGGGTTTTGCACTTGTAGCCTTTCCGCTATGTCTACTCTACACCTCACTTAAAAATAGAGTGATATTTTGCTAAAATTGATCTATCTCAACTACAGAACAACGATCTGGATTTGTGAAATGATGACGAGGATCGACCGATCAAAATTAGGATCGATCGATCCCATGATTCTTCAAATTAAAACAAATCTAAGGATCAAGCTAAAAGTGCTAAAGGGTCAGAGTCTAATGTTGTTGCTGAAACAGAACCACCCTATGTACCATCACCACCCTATGTACCTAAGCTTCTATACCCTTGAAAGAACAAAACTCAAGAAAAGGAGTATTAGAAAATGAAGAACATCGTGGGTGAACTGCAAGTGAGGCTTCCATTTGTAGATACTGTAAATACGATTCCATCACTGAAGAAATATATGAAGGATATGCTTATAGATAAGATCCATTAGAAAAAGGGTTAATGATACTCACATATGAGTGTAATAATTTCATTCGTAGGACCCCTTAGAGGTCATATTGGTTAAAGAAGAGGATAAGTTTTGGGTACTGCAAATTGGAAACAACATGATTTTTATGTATTATGGATGTTGCAGAAGCGAGGAAGAAAATCTCTAGCACTAACATCGCTAAAGCACAGGAACATGACCAGGTATTCTCGATTGGATATTATTTTGTGTTGAGATTGATCGATCCATCTTCAGGATTGATCGATCCCATCGTCCCCTCCTCTCCCTCGAACACAAAAATAACCCGAAAAATCGGTTGATACCCGCCTGGATCGATCAGTCCCTGTGTCTTGAAACCAATTCTAAATTCTATCCACCGATATCCTCCGAGCGACAACTTGAGCAAGCTAAAAGCTCCAAAGATCAAGCTCAAACCACTCCCTGCGGGGCTAAGTATGCATATTTTGGACCTAATTCTACTTATCATATGATTATTAACGCTAACTCAAACAACATCAAGTCCACCTTGTTGCTTTCTAAGTTGTGTAAGTACATAAAAGCATTAGGATACTCTTTGGAAGACATCACTGGGATATCACTTTATCTATTCACAAACCATTTCACCTGGATGATCCAACTAAAACATCGATTGAACATCAAAAGTGTTGTAATCCCAACTTACGAGAGGAGGTGAAAAGAAGATTCTCAAACTCCTTTTAGCAGGTGTGATCTATCTGATCTCGCATAGTCAATGGATTAGTCTAGTGCATATCGTTCCAAAGAAAAGAGGAGTTACTGTAGTGAACAATGAAAGAAACGAGTTGATCTCTATGTGCACTGTGACGGGACACAAATGTGCATAGATTATAGCAAGCTTAACCTTGCAACTCGAAAATTCTAAAGAGATTGGTTAACCATCCAAACTACTATTCCTTGATGGTTATTCCATTTTTTCAAGATTC
Organism: Cardamine chenopodiifolia; assembly: GCA_963922655.1. NCBI lineage: Eukaryota > Viridiplantae > Streptophyta > Magnoliopsida > Brassicales > Brassicaceae > Cardamine > Cardamine chenopodiifolia. The sequence continues at coordinate 3,431,528 of OZ000464.1, forward strand.
CTATACATCCAGAAGATCAGAAGAAGACAACGTTCACATTCCCATATAGAACGTTTTCTTATCGTCGAATGTCGTTTGGACTATGTAATGCCCCAACCAGATTTCAAAAATGCATGATGTCCATCTTCACCAAATTAATCAAGGATATCATGGAGGTTTTTATGGATAATTTTTCTGTATATAGCTCATCCTTTTATATTTGTTTTTCCAATCTATGCAGGATATTAGCGTAATGCATGGATAAACATTTAGTACTCAATTGGGAGAAGTGTCGTCATGGTTCCCGATTGGATCCTTTTAGGGCACAAAATCTTGGATCTTGGCATTGAGGTTGACAAAGCCAAAATTGATGTAAAGACATGTCTTCATCCGCCTAATTCAGTGAAGGGGATTATGAGTTTTTTAGAACATGTATGATTTTAAAGAAAGTTTATCAAAGACTTCTCTAAAATCGCAAGATGTAGCTTTGAGTTTACTAAGGAATGTGTAGACGTCTTTCTAGCCATCAAGGAGAGCTTTTACTAAGGAATGTGTAGACGTCTGGTCTGTGCTCCAATAGTACAACCATAAGATTGAGAGCTTTTTTCGAAGTAATGTGTGACACTAGCGATTATGCAGTATGGGCAGTCGAAGAAACTGCATGTTATTTCTTATGCTAGTCGAACCTTAGATGATACTCAGACTAAGTATGCTAATACGGAAAAAGAACTTCTAACTATTGTTTTTGCCTTTTGAGAAGTTCAAATCTTACTTAGTGGGTTCTAAGGTTATAGTTCACACTAATCATGTTGCATTACGATATTTGTTATCTTAAAAGATGCTTAGCGTAAAAAAAATTTTAGGTACTGCTGTTGGAATTATTTTGCTCTTGAGATCTATGACAAGAAATATATTGAGAACGGAGTTGTAGATCATTATTCTAGAATGAGGGTTGATGCAGAGCTTCCTATAGATGATAGTTTTCCTGAAGAGAATGTGTATGTTGTTGCTGCACTAGAGCTATGTTACAAGGAAAAATCCGATGTTTACGTACTATGACATATTGGAGACAATTTACCTTGGTTCACCAGTTTAACTTCCTTTGCGCAGACAAACCACCACCATATGTCACCGGATACACAAAGAAGAAGTAACGCGAGATGTACGACACTATATTGGGATGAGCCTTATCTCTATAAGAGATGTGCATATGTACTATATTGTAGATGTGTTCCCGAGACAGAGGTAGATGGCATGTTGTTTCATTGCCATTGTTCGAGTTATGCAAGGCGTTTTGCCACTATCAAGACAGTCCCTAAGGTGTTGCACTCTGGTTTTTGGTGGCTTACAATGTTCAAGGATGCTAATGAGTTTTTGGCTAACTGTGATGCATGTCAAAGAAAAGGAAACATGAACAAAAGGAATGAGATGCCACAAAATTATATCTTGGAGGTGGAAGTATTTGATTGTGGGGAATTGAATTCATGAGACCTTTCTTGTAATCCTATGGTAATCTCTACATTATAGTTTTAGTGCACTATGTGTCCAAATGGATGGAAGCTTTGGCAAGTCACTATGAGATAGTTCTTAAGATGTTCAAATTTGTGAACTTCCCAAGGTTTTCTGTTCTGAGGGTGGTGCTTAGTGATGGTGGTTCTCACTTCATCAATAAGCTCTTTAAGAATCTTTTGAAGAAACAAGATGTCAAACATAATGTAGCTACACCCTATCATCTTCAGACTAGTGTACAGGTTGGAGTCTTTAACCATGAGGTGAAGAGTATTCATGAAAAGACTGTTAGCACAATAATATAAGGTTGGTCTTTGAAACTTGGCGATGCTATTTGGGCATACCGAATAGCTTATAAAACTCCTATTGGGACTACTCCATTAAACTTGATATATGGAAAATCATGGCACCTTCCTATGGAGCTCGAGTAGAAGGCGCTTTGAGCAACACATCACATGAATTTCGATTACAAGTCTGTAGGTTAGAAAGATTTGATTCAGCTCAACAAACTTGATGAGTTACAATTAAATGCTTACAAGAATACGCACATCTACAAGGAGCACATTAAGGCATAGCATGATAATAAGATCATTCCCACAGAGTTTTCTTTCAACGATCATGGGCTATTTTTCAATTTTCACTTCAAGTTGTTTTAAGTTTTTAAGGATTGGAAGTTCAATGCGGCGAAGTCTAAAAGAGCGTGTAAGTTCCCATGTTTTCAATACTTTCTTATATTTTTGATTTGTTTACTTTGTTTTTCCTTGAAGAAAAAAGGTCAAGTCTGGTAGAATTGATATATCATGGTTTTAATGGTTTTCATCCATTGCTTCCCTTGTATATAAACTTTTTTGTTGAGCAATATATTTGAAAAAAAAAAAAAATTTAGATAAAGAAACTTTATGAACTTAAATATTTTATTCAAAAAATATGTTTTGAGAACTTGACATGATCAAAATAATTTATCAGAGTTTAATAATTATTATATTCGCAATACACTTGTGTTCATCACCGTTCAAACAGTTTTACGCACCGATTATTTTTCACTAACCGTATTTTCTCTGCATTATGCTTTTCCTTAACATGAACTACTCTTAAACCGTACTGTACCGCACCACTTGATCCGCTTATCCTGCATCGTCTAATCCGCTGTCACCATTCGAAGCAGTAAGAGGGTAATATAATAGTCATTGATTGTGGAACAGAAATAGTTATCGAGAAACAACTTATACTATTAGGTCTTTTAGCTTTAATTTTTGTTTGAACATGTGGCATGTTTTGAACTGCTGACGGGGGAAACTGTTAGGGAAACTTAGGCATTTTTATAGTATATAAGCTAAAAATAACTTTCAATTAACTTTCTCTTATTTGTATATGATTTCTCAATATATATATATATATTAATATTTAATCCGTCTATATCTCATCTAAGTCCCGCCTAAACATCCGTGTATACGGCTAAGTGCTACGCGTTTATCCACCGCCTAGCAAATGTCTAGCGGGTTTTAAAACACTGATACATTTTGTTTTAATGGTTTTTAAATTGTAAAATTTATTTTAATGGTTTTTAAATTGTTAAATTTATTTTAATGGTTTTCAAATTGTAAAATTTATTGAAAATATTGTATATTAATTATGTTTGGCAATACGCTAAATCGCTTATAGGTATATGTAATCACTTATCTGAAATTGAATTAATTTTTTCTTGTATTTAATAGCCTTGTATATATGAACTGAATGTAAATCATTTTATATTGATGGTGTACAAATAATGGGTTTTAACTAAAACTTAATTGGTTATGAGTGAACTGGCCATATCACATATACGGGTCAGTTCTTGAATAGTAACGTAAGAGAGAGACAACCGAAGGGCGGATTACTATTTTTTGAGTGGAACAAATTTTACTCCCATCTCACATAATATGGAGTGTTTTACTATTCATCATAAAAGAAGATGTTGTCAATATGTGGTAATGCGGGCGAGAGATGCTATCAAAATGTGGTAATGCTGGTTTTGAATGGTAACGCGGATGAGAGACGAGAGAAACATGGAATACTATTTAAAGAAAGAAACATATTTCATTCCCCCATTCACATATTATGGAGTGTTTTCACTGTTCATCAAAAAGGTGTCAAAGTGTGGTAAAAATGGCGTACTCTTTTTGGTCATGAAATATTTGAACTGAACAGAACGGTTAGTGAGAGAAACGCTCTCTCTTCTCTCCTCTCTCTTCTTTCTCCTATTGCATTGGTTCCAAATAATTATTATGTCTTTCATCAGTAGAATCACCGTCTGGCGTTCCATTTCATGGCTTCTCTGCCAATTTTTACTCGATTTTATTGTTTTGGATTGTGATTCACGTGGACCAACAATTTGAAAATCGCTTGCGATTAAAAATCCAAGACAACAATAGAGGTTTGTTTGTACAACAAGAACTAGAAATATCTCAATCATTTGGACAACTGGAGAAACTTTTTGCGGTATACCTGATCCTGATCTCGGACCACGAATTGAAGCATTTATCCTTTGGTTGAAGTCGGATTTAAAGAATTGGATTCGTCATGAATATTTGACTTTGACGCCAAAGAGAACGACCATCCAGACGATGATGACCATAACGACATTTTTTCCGGTACGCAAAAATAATCCAATTTAGTGGGTATTTCCAATTGATCGTGGTAATCTCCGATTCTTCCACAACAGTTGGTGCTCTCACCACTAGACCCAGAGTATCATCTCTTTATGGTTTCTTCATCAATGTTGGTTCTTGATAACCATATTTATGTCCCTTTGTGGAATTAACTTCCAGTATCTCCAATCGTGACTAGTCTACCGAACTTTCGAGTAGCTCTTTTCCATCCTACACGATAGTACAAACGACGCAAATCATCATCACTTTCGAAAGGATGTTCTTCTTCAGTTTTGAATGACTTTCTCCATGGTAAAACAAATAATATTTTTCTGGAGAATCTTTTCATAAATATCCACAGTTGGCGGATCGTTTCATTACCATCTTGTATGTAGTGGTGCCGCGGTATTGCAATAACATTGCAGACAAAACATCAAATTTGGCTCATTTGCCAATGATCTATTATTCAGAAGTTATATTTTCCTACCTGTTTAAAGAGTTGTTAATTTATGTTTATGCAAACATTTTCTAAATTAATAAAAGACATTAAAAAAAAAAATATTTGAACTGAACGCGTGTGATGCGATAAGTTATGTCTAAAGAGAAGTGATAAAAATATGGCCCGTATAGATCCTAACTATTTTTATTTATTTTCATTATCTTTGTTCTTATTGAAAGTTTAGAATTGTTTTTAAAAATTTGTATGAAATTAATTCTTTCATTCAACTCTATAAAACTTTATCCTACCTATAATAATTAGAAGTTAAGAAAGTTATTTAAATATGGGTCAATGAGTTAAAGATTATAGATAACTGAAAATTTAGTTTCATGGTAGTGAAAGTTACAAAAAATTTCTCTCATTGATAAATCGTAAAAGCCAACTTAATCCCTAGCTCTACCTACTACTCTAAGAGACTAAGATATGGCCTACCTTTGTAAGGTATAAATGATATCTATGGTTTTTACATGTTTAAAGTTTTGTTTTCAATCTTTTTCTCATCACATTGCATCATTTAAGTTCATTTGCATATTGCATAGTTTCAAGTCTATTTTAGGTATTTGATGACACAAGGTGGGTTGGGGATGGAGGATGATTCATGAGATGTGGCAAGAAAAAATCAATCATTTAAGAAACCACAAGAATTAGATTTAAGGACAGAAAAAATGTGGAATATAGGTAAAAACAGAAGTAAATTCGGACTTACGATTAGAAAGTTATTAACATTTGAAGTGTCAGCACGCTCAGATGCAGTCCCCAGCGGCCACCTGACTGCCAATCCTGACCGCTGGAGCCAACAAATCACAATCCTAGCTGTATTTACCGTCAAAAATGACCGTCAGGCATATCCTCGACATGTATACTTGCTTACATCTGACCCGGTTTGTCCCGGATAGACCCATGACGCATTTCCTTTGCTATTTATAGTTTTTATACCTAATTTAAAGGGAAATCCATCTTTTTATGAATTTTATTTTTGCTTTTTTTATATTGAAGAACATTGTATGAATCTTTTTATTTTAATATATCAAATCTTTTTTTCTTTTTAAATCGTTCATCTACTTATCCTATAATCATAATTATGCAAAGACCAACCTCATTGCTTTGTGTATTCAAGAATATTAGTGACTAGTCATTTTAGAGCTCTTGGGATTGTTAGACTTAGGTGACTATGACTTGATTAGTGTAATTTAGGTATGGAACATCTTAGATCCTTGCTTAGCATATAATATTTAAGGCTAGCATTGATTATGTTGATTTAGAGGTTAGGCAATATCATTCCCAAAAGGTATTCGATGAAAATCTTGAATTAAATTATTAAGTGGTATTCATACATAACCAATGAGAATTGATGATTAGAATGTTTAGTGGCTATTTAGACTTGATATTAATGCTCACTGGCCATCTGATTGCTACTGAAGTTATTATGATTAGGTGATTAGTGAAGAGATTAGTAACATAGAAATGGATTAGTTAAGATTAGTTACCTAAAGCCTAAGGATTATAATTGTTAAGTAGGATTGATCTCTACTAGTTAACAAGTAGTCATCCTAGTCGATTGCTTCAACCCGAGAGGTCGTCTTTTTCTATTTGATTTCAAAACCTTTTTCAGTCATTTTCTACTTTATTTTACTTTCGAATTTTGTTACAAACACAAAAAATGTTTTTATTTCTTAAATTGAATCGAGATTTATATTCCTAGTGTGTTTTTCTTGTTTCCTTGTGGTTCGACAACCTAAAATGCTACACACTATAAGATAGTTGTAGCGTTGCAAAACTTGAATATCAATTTGGTGCCATTAGGATTTGGTATTTATTTGAGACTAAGCTTTTCTTTTCATTTGTTATCTAACCTTTTTTTTAGCTTTTTAACTTCAACTAGGTGCATGAACTTGCGGAGTCACGGTCCAACGAATCAAATTGAGAAAGTAGAAGACATCATTCGGTTGGAAAGAGATCTTGCTAGAGCAAGGAGAGAAAAAAGTGTTTACTTCACAAAGAGCAGTTGGGATTGAACATCGATCACAATCCACAACCGTTTAAAGTGGAGAATGATGACAAAGGGAATGGTCAAGGTAGTGTTGGTCACGGGAATGTTGGTGGTGATCTAAGACATCCACCTCATCATATACCAAGGCTCGCTAGAGTGATTGGAGCTTGTGATAAACCGAATATTCATGGGAATAAGACCGGTATTAGGCCTCCTATGGCTGAGAACAACAATTTTGAGATCAAAGCAAGTCTTATCAACATGGTACAAGGCTCAAGATTTCATGGACTTCCTATGGAGGATCGGCTTGATCTCTTGGATGTGGTATGGTGAAGATTAATGGGATCTCGGAATTCAAGCTTAAACTCTTCCCATTCTCACTTGGAGACATAGCTCATGTGTGGGAGAAGAACTTACCTCAAAACTCTATCACTTCGTGGGATCAATGCAAGAGGGTGTTCTTGGCTAAATTTTCCCTACTTCATGCACGACTAGGCTAGGGAATGAGATCTCAAGGTTTGCACAACGCGCTAATGAGAGTTTTTGGGAAGCATGGGAACGTTTCAAGGGTTACACGTTTAAATGTCCACACCACAACTTTTCAAGGAGTCTCTTTTGATTACAATTTACTGCGGTGTTTTGCCTAAGTATAGGATACTACTACACACATCGAGCAATGGTAACTTCTTGGGAAAACAAGTGAATCAAGGTATGATCTTGGTTGAGAATCTTGTCATAAGTGATGGGAACTATGGTGAGCACTATGAGGTCTAGAAGGGATAGTGACTGTCATGAGGATCAAACAAGAAGAGAGATAAAGGCATTGGGTGAGAAGTTTAACAGGATGATGCAAGCCACTCAAAGGCAAGTGAAGTATGTGGGAGACTTTGATGGGCAAAAGTGATTTCACAAGAGGTTGATAATGAAGATTTTCAAGATGTTCAAGAGGAGATTAACTTTGTTGGTGTCTATCAATAAAAGAGCTTCAACCCCAATTACCAAAACCACCCAAACCTTTCAAACCGTAGTACTAATGTCGAGAACCCAAAAGACCAAACCTACCCCACCAAACCCCAATGTCCAACCTACAACCAAGGAACTTGTCTAACCAACTAGCAATATAATCCCTAAGAAAACTTCTAACAATGCCCCCAATACAACAACCCCACCAAACCCTTCTTCCCAAAAAAAACAAACCAAAAAAATAAAACCAAAGTAATACCATCAATCCAACCCATTAAAGAAGACCCAAAAATAATCCTTCTTAAGCAAATACTTGAGGGTCAAACAAATGGAACCCTTGAGATAAACAACCGGATGGATGAAATGAACACAAGGATGGATGGAGCACTTAATGACTTATATGCCAAATTTGAGAGCTTCGCTTCTCATGTGAAGAGACTTTACAACCAAGTAGCTCAAGTGTTCTCAACCTCCAAACAACCTATGGGCTCACTTCCTGGTAAAACCAAATTTAACGCCATGGAGTTTTGCAATGTCATCCTCCACTTTGGTTGATTGAGGAATATCCCCTTATGGTTGGTGATTTCTTAGTCCCAATGGATTATATGGTTGCGGAGAGGGTGCAACCCAATAAGCTTCCACTTATTCTCGAAACTCCCTTTCTAAACACCACGAGAGCAAGCATCAATTTTTTAAACAAAATAGTGATTCTTCTCCATGTAAATGCCAAGGTCTTCTATCTAAACAAGCCTTCCTGTAAAAATTTTATGGAAAATGACCAATGTTGAAGAAGTGAAAACTAAGAAAGAGCCAATAAATTTGAAGAATCAGCATGAAGAGACCAATGTTGCGACAAAAGGATGGGGAAAGCTATGAAGATTCTTGAAAAAAACATGAGAGAGATAAAAGAAATCTAGCCTCCCACCCTTGTCAGTTCACCAATTACTACCGCTTCAAAGACCTTGCACCCTTGGAGATGTGTTGATGGAGATAATGAGTCTAAAGTAAAGTGAAAGGAAATGTCAAATCCCTTTGCAATGGTTAAACCAATCCTCACACCGGAGCTTAAGGAACAAAATTCGAAGGTCCTTCAAGGTGTAATGAAGGAGGTACTCATCATCAACCTTAAAAGTGGAACACGCACACTTCCTCAATGTTTTTTCCACCAATCCAACCAGTCTACGAAGTTCAAAAACTCCACACAATCCGCTCCCTAAGGTTCCCGACTAGGGTCACGATATGCCTCGTTCACTCCCTTGGATATACCATTATTTTTATTTCATTATGTTTTTCCTTCTTCATTTTACGTTTTTGTTCTTTATCTTGAATTTTATTTCATAGCAAGACGGTGTGAAGTAATGACCACTCTCACCTTTACAATGATTCTCCTACCTTTAACCTTAACCATTTCCTTCTAACATTTCGATTGATTTGATGAGTGAGGCTTTTTGGTTATAATGTTGTGATTTTTGAAAAACTTGAGAGTATCAGGAACGACAAAGGATTAGCTCTCGTTTTAACTAGCAATGGTAAGACTAGCGATTAGGATGGGAATGAAAGACTTGGATTGTTAGATTGAGTAGGTTGTTTGGGTGTTGGAAAAAAAGGGTGAAAATAAATCTTGATCAATGTTATGAAAAGGAATCCCTAGGAAAACGAAGTGATAAGCCAAAAAGCTCTAAGCAAAAAAAAAAGTGTTGTTTTCTTAGAATGTTCAATGATAAGTTTTGGGAACAATAAAAAAAAAAAAAGATTAGAAAAGGGCTAAGTGTTAAACTAAAAGGTTTTTGTTTTTAGTTTACAGAAAATCTTCATTGGTAAACACGCTAGAATTATAGAGGAAGAAGAGTACAAGAACCAACCAAAAAAAATAAAAATGACCTAAGTAATTCGCTTGTAACTGATGCTAAATCGAAACTACAGCTTCAAGGGACGCCATTCAAGAAACAAAAATGGATGGCGGCAGGTTCTGGAAATGAAATTCTCGGCGTTAGTATTTGAACTGAAGAAGACGATGTGGAATAATTTCCAGGCCAAATTTTGGATTTCCTACATGGATCATATAACCAATAATTGATTAACTGTTTAAGTCATCGATAAATTATATCACGGGTGTGATTGGTAAACATTATATTAAGTGAGAGTAATTAAGAAGAGATGAATTGAGAATAAAGAAAAGTTAATATTAGAGTAATTGCGATGAAAGAAAAAGAAAAATGATTTTTCTGTGATTGGTAGTTAATTAGAGTAATTGAGAGTAATTTGAAAAAATAAAGTATTTTAATCTTTAAAAAAAACTTAAAGTAACATTAAAATAAAAGAAATATTACATAATTTACATTAACTAATTAATACTAAAAATAAATATTACATTAATTAATTAATTAAATTTTTTTAACTTTTAATCTTAAGGCGCTGTCGAGATCCATGTTGGTTTACCAACCATAGTTGCTCTGCAATCTGATCACGTACTATACACATATACATTTTACTTCAGATTTTTTCTTCAACTCTTAAACCATCGTCATCTTGTTCATCATTCTCAATATTTTGTGCTTCTACAATATCATTGTCGATATCGATGTTATCAAAATCGAAGTCTCTAATATTATGTTGACGAATAAAATTATGCAGATCTATCATAGCAAATATTACTTTTCTCTGTGTGGACCTCCATTTTTGTGCATACGCCAAATATTTGTTCGATCACAGAACGCAAGGATTCATGCCATCTATTATAAAAACTCTTGGAGATGATATCTTGTGTCATCCTATGTTCTTTTCGATATAGAGATAAATATCCACACCTATTAGCATATCCAAAATCTACAAGATAATACTTACTTTCTGGAGGTATTGGAAACATCGGATTATCTCGTAAAGCGGTCTCCAATACTCGTGCATCATAAGTAGATCCTGTCATCCCGACAAAACAATATGTGAAAAGCATGTAAAAATTGCATATAGCCAAAACATTTATGCTTGCAATTCCTTTTCTGTCTATAAATCAAAGGCCTTCTTGACCTGGTGTCACCATATCTGGCACATGCGTTCCATCAAGTGCACAACCAAATCCATTAAAATAAGGTCAATATCTTGTATCTCCTTGCAAATGGTTGGAAATACCAATAACCTCTTGAGCTTTTTGTGGGCGTATATACTCTACAACCATTCGTTCCATTGCATTAAGGACATCATGAAACTTTCGCCAAATAGTCTCTTGTAAATGGCCAAACTATAATGCTATATCACGTTGTGTATCATTTTGGGCACAAATGAATAGAAATATTGCGACACTCTCATCAAGGATAATGTGTCTCGATCTTTCTATGCCATATTTCTCATGTAGTATTCCACATAACCGTGCGAATGGATTAAGACTCATCCGAATAAGTGTTTGACATGAGATTTCGTTACCATAAAGTTGATCCCTTATGATAACCAATCCTTTTCCCCGATCTTAACTGATATATTCTATATCAATATATAGTAATTTCCATATCAATATATATAGTAATTAGAATATTCTATAATTCAAATTCATATGGCTTCTTTATTAAATATTTTTAGCATCGCTAAATTAGTGTCGTTTTATAAAGTGACTATAATTCTACCATTTTTATAAGCTGATGCTAAGATTTTAAAAAGATGATGTTAAACTCATTAATTTTTTTAGTGTTTAATATTAAAAATTTATAGAACACATAAGAACAAAGAAAAATTATATATTTATCTTTTTATATATAATTATTCAACAAGGTAATTATATATAATAATTAAAATATTTTATATATGTACATATATAAATTATATATATATATAAATATAATGTTGATAAAATTATAATTAATTTATATATATAAAGTTTCTATATATATAAATATAATGATGATAAAATTAAAATAAATTTATTTTATGACTTAATTAATTATTGAGCATATTATATATCAATATATGTACGTATGTTACATATATTTAAGTAAATCAGTTAAAAATAGGAAATTTATTTTTATACAAACATTAACAGAAATAAAAAATTTTAAAGTATGTTTTAATAGGATTATTAAAATTTGTATTTATTTATTTACTATGTCTTAAAAGTGGATATATATATATATATTTACATACAATTTTAACAAGGTAAGAAGTATTATGTAATAATAAATGGTACATGTAATTGTGAAATGAGGAAAACAGAATTTTGTAAAAAAAAAGGTTCATCTGCAAGTCAAAAGAAAGTATTTTGAAGAAGTGTTGTAACTTTCGCATGAAATGAATATGAAAATTGAAAAGAGTCTTCTAGCTTATTTATATAAAAATTAAAGAAAAAATCAATGATCAAAGTTATTTTCAACCACAATCTTCCACTATTATATTACTGACAAAATTACTTCAATGTCCAGTTTAATTGATGAGATAAAGCTAGCACTGTTTATTTTCCTTTTTTTTTTTTTCTATTGACTGGACGCTTTTTAGCTGAAGTGGGAGTTAATTGTTTTTTACCCATTAAAGTTTATTCTAACTGAGTTATCCAATGAGATCCTACATGTTTTTAATTGAGCCCAACAAAGGTAACATTGACATCCACAATTTAGCATTAGTAATAATAAATGCATGAAAAGAGACAAGGTTAGAAAATCGATGTCATATGGAAATCAAGATATATTTTTGAATTTTAGTAGAGAAAATATTAAAATTACAATGGTGCATAATTTTGATTTTTCTAAGTGAAAAATATATAACTACCGCGTATGAGATACTGTAATTATCTCTATTCCTCCCCACATTCTAAAAAATAACTTAGGAAGTAAGGAAGTAAGTTGTTGTGATAAATAAGTACATCAACTTGCGACGCGCCTAACGCACTTAAAACAACCACACGTTTGACACCACTTCAAGTATAAGGGACGTGCTTAATGAATTTTATGATCGCCACTTTAAAATCAATGGAATTTAGGTTAATGACACCATTTCTGATCCTAAAGAAAATAAAATATAGGAGTGGTGCGGCATCGGATTAAAAACAGAAGTAAGAGGTAACTGTCATTGCTTCCAATTTCTATGGAGATTAGGATTTTCTAGTGACACATAACCTCCAATCCTAAAGAGATTAGGTCCAAAAAATACCTTATAATACAGAGGACACTAGAGCAAAGATGATAACCTAAAATCCTGATAGTTATATTCACGTCTCTTTCCAAGAGTCGTAACAAAGAATCTAGCCATCACTTTCAACTAACGACCAATGACCAGTCAGATCATATTTGAATCGTTTTCGTTATTGACTCTTTATAATTCACAGCGGTTGAAAACTCAAGTTCATTTTTTAATAAAAGATATATTTTTCTATTATTTTGTACAATTAACCCTGTGTGAACCAGTTAAACTTTACCTAAAAAATAATGAACAAGAGTTTTTTTTTTAAATAAGTCATGTATTTTGAAATTAATTACTATAAAACAAAATAAAACGTTTACTATGATTCGTAACTTTCATATATGAAACAAATTAAATAATAATGTTACTTATGGAAATTAAATTACTTTGAATATTCGTTCATGAGTACAAATCTATTAAAAATCATATAGTAAAAATAATAAAAAATAAATTTTTTAATTTAATAATAAAAATATATATATTTATTCTATAAAATATTTTTTTTTTGTTCTAAACAAGTTTTTTTCTTACCAATGAAATATTTATTTTGCATGCTTGTTCTGAACCGCTTGATATGCAGTTGTTTCGATTGATCCGTATGATCTACACGTGTACTACTTAATCCGCATGATTTGTTTTTATCACACCGCTAAATACTCTGTTAATGTTCGGAGCTGGTAGAAGAGCTGCTATAGTTGTGAATCGTGCATCCGCTATTCCTTGAAATACAAATGTAAACGAGTTTTGAATTGATGTCTTTCTCTATTGATTGGTACACATCTAACCCTATGGTATAGGGTTTACCAATTTAATAATTACCAATCATAAAAAGATACCAAAGCGATACTCTCACCTTTTTGTACTGCAATTTCTTCTAGTGACTAACGTTAAGTCATTTTATATTCTTGATGTATGATCCTAAAAATGTTTATTATTTAAAAATAAACATATGTGTTGCTTTTAATTTTGATGTCTAACTATATTCGATGATTTTGATTTTTGAACATATTTGATAATTAACCAAAATTATTAATTGAAAATATTATTTTATACAAATAACCGATTAGAGACCACCCCTAATTCATTAAGGAGAAACCCTTTTAAGTTTTCTATAGATATAATATTAGTATTTTAAAAATAATTTAATTTGCATATTTAAATTTTAAATAATAAAATAAAAGTTAACCAATTAAATGAAGAACCAATTCTCACTACTTTCCTCCTTTTTCTATTATTTTATTATTAAGAAACTACTTGAGTGACTCTTGAATGGGTGTAATGAAGTTATTGAATTTTAGTGTTTAAAAGATGTGGAATTTTTTTGTGTTAAATTAATTCAACTTGTTGAAAAATGGGAAGGGAGAGGAGTTGTAGCCATGTGGATCAATCATGGAGAGGAGTGTAAGACAAAGAAAGAGAATGATACTAGCCATGTGTCAATTTTTTGATTTGCTACTTGAACTTTTATATTTTTATCTCATCATAAATCTAACAACGGTAATTATTTAAAAATAAATACATGTGTTACTTTTATCTTTGATGGCTAAGTATATTTAATGATTATGATTTTTTGAAACATATTTTATAATTAAAAAAATTATTAATAAAAATATCCTATTATCCAAATAATATTTAGATCACTCTCCTTTATTTGGAAGAAATCCTTTTAAGTTTTTCATATATATAGCATTAGCATTTTAAAAATACTTAAATTGCATAGTTAAATTTTAAATAATAAAAATAAAGTAAACCAATAAAAAGAAGACAAATGGTTTAGAAAGTATCTCATGATGTTATAAATTAAGAACCAATTCTCACTACTTCCCTCCTTTTTGTACTATTTTTATTCTTTTATTATTGAGAAATTACTTGAGAAACTCTAATGGAGATGCTCTTAGGATTTACATATAAAACTTACTATATTTTCAATAGTATGATTATTTATATTTTTATCTTCTTCTTAGATTATTTACAATGGGAGTGTTGAATAAAAACTGCTACAATTGAATGAATGTAATGAAGTTTTTGAATTTGAGTGTTTAACTGATGTAAAAATGAGAAGGAAGACGAGTTGTAGCCATGTGGACCAATCAGAGATAGGAGTGTGCAACAAAAATATGTCAAGAGGAGAGAGACTGATACTAGCCACATGTTAATTTTCTGCTTAGCTGCTTCGATTTTTCAGATTTTTATTTCTTGCTAAATCTTTGAGAGAAAAATGGAAGGAAGGGTACTTTTAAAGTTTTAAATTCGACGTATGGATAGTTTGCCATTTGGGTAGTTTTTTATTTTTATCATTTCATTGCACCTACTTTTTCAAAACTACAAAAAACTACATATTTCTCAAAGTTAAACCAAAAATACTTATTCTACATATTGAAACTTAAAAATACCCTTTCTATCTAATAAACTCAATATTTGAGATCAATTATTTCATTGTAATTATTATTTTTTAATTATAGTAAAATTCATCATTTTTGTACTCTATAAATAGAGTTTTGTTTCATTTAATTTGGACACTGAAAAACCATCTTTTCCTAAAATTTTCATGTTATCCTTCCATAAATTCCACAAGAGTACCATTCTTCTGTTTCTTAACGGTTTAGTGGTGATGCCGATCTTAGGGCGGGACTCGCAGAAAAAATGGCCGAATTTGATGGTTTGAAGACGAAGATCCAAACCATAGAAGAAGAGTGATTATCAGATAAGGAATGAATCAAAGAAATGGAAGCGCGGATGGATGCATTTTTTGGACGGTATGAGATTTCCTACTGATACTGACCGTTGTGCATCCTTTAATAATCCTTCGGAATAATTAACGGCTTCCCGACATGTTTTTCATTTCCGACGCTCTAGATAAGATGGCCAAATCTGTCGAAAGTTTGTCTAAAATGGCTGTTTTCAACGGAATTTTGATGGATTTGGACGTCTGTTTGCGTTTTATTCTTGTAGTGAAATTTTCACCCTTGATCAGCCTCACAATTTTCAACAAGAGGGCACATCGAGAACAACTTCAACTAATGTTAAATATGGATTTTCAGTTGGAAGTCAAGAAGAAAATGTGAGGAGTACTCAACAAGAAATTTCATATAGTGTAGCAGTAGGAGCTTCACCAAGTGTCCAACAAACTTCATCATGCGGTCTCGATTTCACAAATTATTTTGAAGCTGGCCATATTTCACATACACCTAGACGCGGAGGTCTATTCAAAATATGGGGAACTCCACAAGGAACTAATACAAATATAAATGAAGGTCATCAAAGTTACTCAGAAGAAGGATATTAGTTTCTAATAATTGTGTTTCATTATTCTAGTTTATGTAATAAAATAATTTATATTTTGATTAATCAATTTCAGCATTTTCTTTAATTGGCTAATATAAATTTATATTTATTTAGGATGTGTTTTTATCTCATATTTAAAATTTCAGTCTTTTGTATATGTCAGCTGCGATCAGAAGACATCAACAAACCTAAACTACGAAGAGAGAATTGAATTGTGGAATTTCTAGAGTTAATAATTCAGCCAACGTTGACTTACTATCATCGATATTTTGAAACAGCATCAGTCCAAACCGATGGAGGTTTGGCATGGAGAAACATTTGGCATGGAGAAACATTTGGCATCGACTACAACAAGATGATGTTGCTTGTCTTCATCTACTACAAATGTCACTGCCATGTTTCAGAACAGTGTGTCATACGCTACAAACAAATTATGGACCACAACCAACATTAAATATAATTATTGAGAAAGTGTGCCTATGTTTCTACAGATATGTGGACCCAATGAAGTCAAAGAGATGTTGGTTTGAGATTTGGCCGAATCAAGAAACGGTTCAAAGAATTTATGGAAGTTCTAATGGCGACTGAACTACTGGCATGTGATTATATTAGAACTCCAACAAGAGAATAGTTACACCGGATTCCTGAAAGACTTCAGTAGATCAAAGATATTGGGCATATTTTAGTTGATTCGTTGGAGCTATGGATGGGACTCATGTATACGTTAAAGTGAAGCCTGAGTTACAAGGAATGTATTGGAATCAATACGATAATGCATCCTGATTATTATGGCAATATGTGATTTAAATATGTTATTCACATATATTTGGAATGGAGCACCGAGATCATGCTACGATACAACCGTTCTGGCAATGGCACAAGAAAGCGATTCTGAATTTCCTTTGCCTCCATTAGAGAAGTATTATCTCACTGACTATGGCTATCCAAACAAACAAGGGTTTTTGGCTTCTTATAGATCATTACAAAATGAAGTTGTGAGATATCGTATGTCCCAGTTCAACTCTGGTCATGCTCCTAGGAATAAAGATGAATTATTCAATCGATATCATGTGTCTTTGCATTCTGTCACTGAGTGGATGTTTGGAGTTTGGAAGAAAAAATGGAAAATTCTTTTTGGTTTTCCAAGATATAGTGTACACATACTAAGTAAAGTGATAATGGCTACAATGGGACTACATAATTTTATCAGAATTTCAAACTTTTCAGATGCAGATTTTACAAATGTAGTATCAGAAATGGAAACAAACAACATAGATTATGAATTTAACTTTAGTGACGTGGAAGCAGAAGAAGTAGAAAATAGAGGATATATGAGGCAAATAAGAGACAATATTCTTTGTTTAAATGTGAAATTAATATTAAGATGTAGAGTTTAATTACAAGAACCAAGACTGCATTTTACATTGGAAACACTGAGAGCTAAGTAATTGACAAAATGACATTAAGCACAAATTGAGTTCCAACGACGGAGAAGCTCGTTGTCCTTGGTATAGTGGATTGAGGTGAACCAATCCTGTATAAATTTGAAGATAGCATGAACTAGATGGGTGGGAGAGTTGCTTACTTATCCATGACGTCTTCCATTTCGTTCCCTCCTTAAATGGTAGATTGTGGTTTGAAAGGCCATGCGGAGTAGAATTTTGTCAAGTAAGTGGAGACGAGTGAAGCTGAGCCTCCTTAAGATAAGCATCGATTCAGGGTTGATCAGATTCCCCAAGAGAGCCCCACCACCGTTAGTCCAAATAATGTAAGAAACAGGACAAGCAAAGAATATATGGTCTCGTGATTCGCCTGGTTCATCGCAGAATATGCAGACCTGATTTTGACCCCATAAACGAGTGCGTGTAGCTATGAAGAGGCTATCATAAACCGCTAGCCAAATAACAAAAGAGTACCTTGGGATTGCCTGGGGGAACCAAACAGAGTTGTGCCAAGGGACCTTACATCAACCCTGACGAGTTTGGTTCCAAGTACAAGGAGCTGAGAAGCTTACTCTGTAATCATCAGGTGCATGGCGCCACAAAGAAATATCCAGCCCAACATCAGGACATAGTAGAGTATGAGCTTGGACTGCTTCTTCTATCTGCTAAAAGATTGGTGACCGACCCCTTCGAACCCGCCATTGATTCTCTGTCACAGTTGTAGCCACCGTACTCAATAAACCGACACCCATATTTCTTGCACCTGCATCTCCAACTTTACCATAGAGTTTCCCCATAGGTAACCAAGTGTCCCACCAAAATTATGTTCTCTGACCATTATAAACCTCCCAACAAATGAACTCACAGGATAGACAGCATAGCTTGAGTAATTTTCTCCAAATGCAAGACCCTATGGTGGCATCATTTACATTCTAGAATGAGTTTTTCTTCAGAAGGTAAGCACGTGTCCAAGAAACCCAAAGGGATCCGGTGCTGGTGTGTAGTTTCTAGATCAGGCTGAGCGAGAAGACACGAGAAGAATCACGCATCCGGCGTAAACCCAAACCACCCTCATGCACCGGACAACATATGTCAACCCATTAAAATTTTGCTCTATTTTTACTGTTTGGCAAGCTGCCCCATTAGAAGCCACCACATATCCCCTCAATATCATCAAGACATCTCTGTGGCAAGTGGAACACCAAACACAAAATTTTTGATATAGTCGTCATCACTGACTTGATTAGTTGAAGACGACCTGCATATGATAGACTCTTACTAGCCCATGATAACAAGCGAGTTCTAATTTTATCAATGAGAGGCTCATATTTATGATGACTCATCGACTTTGCGGTAAGAGGAAACCCCAAATATCAGATAGGTAAAACACTACTCGCAAGTCCCAGCAGCTACGCTGTATTGATCGATCTAGACTTGTCCAAACCCGCTGAAAATGGAGGACTTAGATGCATTGATGTTAAGACCGGAATTAAGTGAAAACCTGTTGAAAATGTCAATAACACCCGATATTGATGCTGGTTTCCCATCCGTAAAGACCAAGATATCATCGGCGAAACTTAAATAAGTTACTATCAATTTTTGACATTTTAGGTGATATCCATAGACTCCATCTTGAGCTGATTTTTTTAACATTCGTGACAACACATTACTTGCGATAAGATAGAGATACAGAGATAGGGAACAGCCTTGACGCAGACATCTAGAACTGTTAAAAACCCCAGCAAGCTAACCATTAATAGAAATTGAGAGAGATGCTATCGACATACATTGATGAATTAAGTGGATAAATTGATCCGGAAAAAGCATGACACGTAGAGTTAAAACGATAAACTCCCACTGAACTTTGTCAAAAGCTTTTGAAATGTCAAACTTAATCGCGAACCAAAACGAAAATGAATCTTGTGATTGGCTTTGAAAAGTATTATAGCTAGCAACACATTCTCTAATAATAACATGTCTTTAACAAAAGCACTTTGATTCCATTCGATCATATTCGGCAATGTTCCCTTCAAGCGGTTTTCAATAATCTTCGATATGACCTTGTAAAATGTATTACAACAAGCAATGGGTCTATATCCTTGTAGAGTTTACACCGTGAGGCATAAACCTGTAGAGAAAAAATAATTGCACAGCTGTAATCATATCTTTACCCACAAAAGACCAAGCTTCACGATAAAATTAAACAGAAAACCCGTGAGCTCTCGGGGCCTTATCAGAAGGCCTTGAGAATACCACTTGTCTATAATCCTCAGCTGAAACAGGTCGGACAAGTGTTGCTGCCTCAAGCGATGAACAACGATAGTCAGAAACCATTTACCTTTCATGTGTATTTGGGTTAAGAATACTTTGAAAGTGACTCACCGATTCAAACTTAATATCCTCTAATTCTGTTAAAAATACTCACATCAGCTCTTATAATTCACCTTATAGCATTTTTTGAGGCTCGACCTTTTACCGGTCTATGAAAAAAACTTGTGTAGTGATCCCCCAAGCTCAGCCAAGTAACCCATAATTTTTTCTTATATAATTTCTCCTCCACTTCAGCACAATGGTTCCAGATCGTTGTGGCCTTAGAGATAGCAGCAAAAGTCTAAGGGGAGGGACTTTGTAATGCTAAAGTTTGAGCCTCATACAACCTATCAAAAGCTTCCTTTGAACCAATAATAAGTCCTCCATAGATAGTTCTTTTGAGGCCTCGGAGCTAATACTTTAGAGCTTTCATTTGCCCATGGAACCGGTGGAGGGCCATGCGAGAAGACCATCGTTAACTCACAACAAGGAGGAACTGCGAAAGTGGCACCAGACAAGTGAAGAACTTAAAAGGCTTTTGAATTGTTGAGATGACAATATCAAGCTTAACCCAACTTCTTATGTTGTCCGAAAAGACACAAGTCTCAAACGACCCAAAAGATTGCGAAAAGTTAGAAAACCATTCACCATTTAGAAAAACCCGGTCCAATTTCTTCCCTTTTTCTAACTTGATTATTCCACCATGTAAAAGTAGGGCCAACAGATGTGATATCTGCTAACCAAAAAAGAAGAAACTGCATTTTGAAACTCCATCATACCTGACCGATTAAACCGATATTCATGGAACCAAAAATGCTCTGCAGAACACAAAATTTCCTTGAAATCTCCGAGCACAATCCATGGAATGTTCTATCAAAAAAAATTAGTCTCAATCAACTCTAGCTAAGCCCAAAGAACTCGACGATCAGCCGCAAGCTAACCATTAATAGAAATTGAGAGAGATGCTATCGACATACATTGATGAATTAAGTGGATAAATTGATTCGGAAAAAGC
The DNA here is from genome assembly GCA_963922655.1 of Cardamine chenopodiifolia. Classification (NCBI taxonomy): domain Eukaryota; kingdom Viridiplantae; phylum Streptophyta; class Magnoliopsida; order Brassicales; family Brassicaceae; genus Cardamine; species Cardamine chenopodiifolia. Next base: position 3,452,304 of record OZ000464.1, read on the forward strand.
ATGACACGTAGAGTTAAAACGATGAACTCCCACTGAACTTTGTCAAAAGCTTTTGAAATGTCAAACTTAATCGCGAACCAAGACGAAAATGAATCTTGTGATTGGCTTTGAAAAGTATTATAGCTAGCAACACATTCTCTAATAATAACATGTCTTTAACAAAAGCACTTTGATTCCATTCGATCATATTCGGCAATGTTCCCTTCAAGCGGTTTTCAATAATCTTCGATATGACCTTGTAAAATGTATTACAACAAGCAATGGGTCTATATCCTTGTAGAGTTTACACCGTGAGGCATAAACCTGTAGAGAAAAAATAATTGCACAGCTGTAATCATATCTTTACCCACAAAAGACCAAGCTTCACGATAAAATTAAACAGAAAACCCGTGAGCTCTCGGGGCCTTATCAGAAGGCCTTGAGAATACCACTTGTCTATAATCCTCAGCTGAAACAGGTCGGACAAGTGTTGCTGCCTCAAGCGATGAACAACGATAGTCAGAAACCATTTACCTTTCATGTGTATTTGGGTTAAGAATACTTTGAAAGTGACTCACCGATTCAAACTTAATATCCTCTAATTCTGTTAAAAATACTCACATCAGCTGTTATAATTCACCTTATAGCATTTTTTGAGGCTCGACCTTTTACCGGTCTATGAAAAAAACTTGTGTAGTGATCCCCCAAGCTCAGCCAAGTAACCCATAATTTTTTCTTATAAAATTTCTCCTCCACTTAAGCACAATGGTTCCAGATCGTTGTGGCCTTAGAGATAGCAGCAAAAGTCTAAGGGGAGGGACTTTGTAATGCTAAAGTTTGAGCCTCATACAACCTATCAAAAGCTTCCTTTGAACCAACAGTAAGTCCTCCATAGATAGTTCTTTTGAGGCCTCGGAGCTAATACTTTAGAGCTTTCATTTGCCCATGGAACCTGTGGAGGGCCATGCGAGAGTGAAACAGAGTAGGCAGAGAAGACCATCGTTAACTCACAACAGGGAGGAACTGCGAAAGCGGCACCAAACAAGTGAAGAACTTAAAAGGCTTTTGAATTGTTGAGATGACAATATCAAGCTTAACCCAACTTCTTATGTTGTCCGAAAAGACACAAGTCTCAAACAACCCAAAAGATTGCGAAAAGTTAGAAAACCATTCACCATTTTAGAAAAACCTGGTCCAATTTCTTCCCTTTTTCTAACTTGATTATTCCACCATGTAAAAGTAGGGCCAACATATGTGATATCTGCTAACCAAAAAAGAAGAAACTGCATTTTGAAACTCCATCATACCTGACCGATTAAACCGATATTCATGGAACCAAAAATGCTCTGCGGAACACAAAATTTCCTTGAAATCTCCGAGCACAATCCATGGAATGTTCTATCAAAAAAAGTTAGTCTCAATCCACTCTAGCTAAGCCCAAAGAACTCGACGATCAGCCGCAAGCTAACCATTAATAGAAATTGAGAGAGATGCTATCGACATACATTGATGAATTAAGTGGATAAATTGATCCGGAAAAAGCATGACACATAGAGTTAAATCGATGAACTCCCACTGAACTTTGTCAAAAGCTTTTGAAATGTCAAACTTAATCGCGAACCAAGACGAAAATGAATCTTGTGATTGGCTTTGAAAAGTATTATAGCTAGCTACACATTCTCTAATAATAACATGTCTTTAACAAAAGCACTTTGATTCCATTCGATCATATTCGGCAATGTTCCCTTCAAGCGGTTTTCAATAATCTTCGATATGACCTTGTAAAATGTATTACAACAAGCAATGGGTCTATATCCTTGTAGAGTTTACACCGTGAGGCATAAACCTGTAGAGAAAAAATAATTGCACAGCTGTAATCATATCTTTACCCACAAAAGACCAAGCTTCACGATAAAATTAAACAGGAAACCCGTGAGCCCTCGGGGCCTTATCAGAAGGCCTTGAGAATACCACTTGTCTATAATCCTCAGCTGAAACAGGTCGGACAAGTACTGCTGCCTCAAGCGATGAATAACGATAGCCAGAAACCATTTACCTTTCATGTGTATTTGGGTTAAGAATACTTTGAAAGTGACTCACTGATTCAAACTTAATATCCTCTAATTCTGTTAAAAATACTCACATCAGCTCTTATAATTCACCTTATATCATTTTTTGAGGGTCGAGTTTTTACCGGTCTATGAAAAAAACTTGTGTAGTGATCCCCCAAGCTCAGCCAAGTAACCCATAATTTTTTCTTATAAAATTTCTCCTCCACTTCAGCACAATGGTTCCAGATCGTTGTGGCCTTAGAGATAGCAGCAAAAGTCTAAGGGGATGGACTTTGTAATGCTAAAGTTTGAGCCTCATACAACCTATCAAAAGCTTCCTTTGAACCAACAGTAAGTCCTCCATAGATAGTTCTTTTGAGGCCTCGGAGCTAATACTTTAGAGCTTTCATTTGCCCAATGAACCGGTGGAGGGCCATGCGAGAGTGAAACAGAGTAGGCAGAGAAGACCATCGTTAACTCACAACAGGGAGGAACTGCGGAAGCGGCACCAGACAAGTGAAGAACTTAAAAGGCTTTTGAATTGTTGAGATGACAATATCAAGCTTAACCCAACTTCTTATGTTGTCCGAAAAGACACAAGTCTCAAACGACCCAAAAGATTGCGAAAAGTTAGAAAACTATTCACCATTTAGAAAAACCCGGTCCAATTTCTTCCCTTTTTCTAACTTGATTATTCCACCATGTAAAACTAGGGCCAACAGATGTGATATCTGCTAACCAAAAAAGAAGAAACTGCATTTTGAAACTCCATCATACCTGACCAATTAAACCGATATTCATGGAACCAAAAATGCTCTGCAGAACACAAAATTTCCTTGAAATCTCCGAGCACAATCCATGGAATGTTCTATCAAAAAAAGTTAGTCTCAATCCACTCTAGCTAAGCCCAAAGAACTCGACGATCAGCCGCAAGCTAACCATTAATAGAAATTGAGAGAGATGCTATCAACATACATTGATGAATTAAGTGGATAAATTGATCCGGAAAAAGCATGACACGTAGAGTTAAAACGATGAACTCCCACTGAACTTTGTCAAAAGCTTTTGAAATGTCAAACTTAATCGCGAACCAAGACGAAAATGAATCTTGTGATTGGCTTTGAAAAGTATTATAGCTAGCAACACATTCTCTAATAATAACATGTCTTTAACAAAAGCACTTTGATTCCATTCGATCATATTCGGCAATGTTCACTTCAAGCGGTTTTCAATAATCTTCGATATGACCTTGTAAAATGTATTACAACAAGCAATGGGTCTATATCCTTGTAGAGTTTACACCGTGAGGCATAAACCTGTAGAGAAAAAATAATTGCACAGCTGTAATCATATCTTTACCCACAAAAGACCAAGCTTCACGATAAAATTAAACAGAAAACCCGTGAGCTCTCGGGGCCTTATCAGAAGGCCTTGAGAATACCACTTGTCTATAATCCTCAGCTGAAACAGGTCGGACAAGTGTTGCTGCCTCAAGCGATGAACAACGATAGTCAGAAACCATTTACCTTTCATGTGTATTTGGGTTAAGAATACTTTGAAAGTGACTCACCGATTCAAACTTAATATCCTCTAATTCTGTTAAAAATACTCACATCAGCTGTTATAATTCACCTTATAGCATTTTTTGAGGCTCGACCTTTTACCGGTCTATGAAAAAAACTTGTGTAGTGATCCCCCAAGCTCAGCCAAGTAACCCATAATTTTTTCTTATAAAATTTCTCCTCCACTTCAGCACAATGGTTCCAGATCGTTGTGGCCTTAGAGATAGCAGCAAAAGTCTAAGGGGAGGGACTTTGTAATGCTCAAGTTTGAGCCTCATACAACCTATCAAAAGCTTCCTTTGAACCAACAGTAAGTCCTCCATAGATAGTTCTTTTGAGGCCTCGGAACTAATACTTTAGAGCTTTCATTTGCCCATGGAACCTGTGGAGGGCCATGCGAGAGTGAAACAGAGTAGGCAGAGAAGACCATCGTTAACTCACAACAGGGAGGAACTGCGAAAGCGGCCCCAAACAAGTGAAGAACTTAAAAGGCTTTTGAATTGTTGAGATGACAATATCAAGCTTAACCCAACTTCTTATGTTGTCCGAAAAGACACAAGTCTCAAACGACCCAAAAGATTGCGAAAAGTTAGAAAACCATTCACCATTTAGAAAAACCCGGTCCAATTTCTTCCCTTTTTCTAACTTGATTATTCCACCATGTAAAAGTAGGGCCAACAGATGTGATATCTGCTAACCAAAAAAGAAGAAACTGCATTTTGAAACTCCATCATACCTGACCGATTAAACCGATATTCATGGAACCAAAAATGCTCTGCAGAACACAAAATTTCCTTGAAATCTCCGAGCACAATCCATGGAATGTTCTATCAAAAAAAGTTAGTCTCAATCCACTCTAGCTAAGCCCAAAGAACTCGACGATCAGCTGCAAGCTAACCATTAATAGAAATTGAGAGAGATGCTATCGACATACATTGATGAATTAAGTGGATAAATTGATCCGGAAAAGCATGACACGTAGAGTTAAAACGATGAACTCCCACTGAACTTTGTCAAAAGCTTTTGAAATGTCAAACTTAATCGCGAACCAAGACGAAAATGAATCTTGTGATTGGCTTTGAAAAGTATTATAGCTAGCAACACATTCTCTAATAATAACATGTCTTTAACAAAAGCACTTTGATTCCATTCGATCATATTCGGCAATGTTCCCTTCAAGCGGTTTTCAATAATCTTCGATATGACCTTGTAAAATATATTACAACAAGCAATGGGTCTATATCCTTGTAGAGTTTACACCGTGAGGCATAAACCTGTAGAGAAAAAATAATTGCACAGCTGTAATCATATCTTTACCCACAAAAGACCAAGCTTCACGATAAAATTAAACAGAAAACCCGTGAGCTCTCGGGGCCTTATCAGAAGGCCTTGAGAATACCACTTGTCTATAATCCTCAGCTGAAACAGGTCGGACAAGTGCTGCTGTCTCAAGCGATGAACAACGATAGTCAGAAACCATTTACCTTTCATGTGTATTTGGGTTAAGAATACTTTGAAAGTGACTCACCGATTCAAACTTAATATCCTCTAATTCTGTTAAAAATACTCACATCAGCTGTTATAATTCACCTTATAGCATTTTTTGAGGCTCGACCTTATACCGGTCTATGAAAAAAACTTGTGTAGTGATCCCCCAAGCTCAGCCAAGTAACCCATAATTTTTTCTTATAAAATTTCTCCTCCACTTAAGCACAATGGTTCCAGATCGTTGTGGCCTTAGAGATAGCAGCAAAAGTCTAAGGGGAGGGACTTTGTAATGCTAAAGTTTGAGCCTCATACAACCTATCAAAAGCTTCCTTTGAACCAACAGTAAGTCCTCCATAGATAGTTCTTTTGAGGCCTTGGAGCTAATACTTTAGAGCTTTCATTTGCCCATGGAACCGGTGGAGGGCCATGCAAGAGTGAAAGAGAGTAGGCAGAGAAGACCATCGTTAACTCACAATAGGGAGGAACTGCGAAAGCGGCACCAGACAAGTGAAGAACTTAAAAGGCTTTTGAGTTGTTGAGATGACAATATCAAGCTTAACCCAACTTCTTATGTTGTCCGAAAAGACACAAGTCTCAAACGACCCAAAAGATTGCGAAAAGTTAGAAAACCATTCACCATTTAGAAAAACCCGGTCCAATTTCTTCCCTTTTTCTAACTTGATTATTCCACCATGTAAAAGTAGGGCCAACAGATGTGATATCTGCTAACCAAAAAAGAAGAAACTGCATTTTGAAACTCCATATACCTGACCGATTAAACCGATATTCATGGAACCAAAAATGCTCTGCGGAACACAAAATTTCCTTGAAATCTCCGAGCACAATCCATGGAATGTTCTATCAAAAAAAGTTAGTCTCAATCCACTCTAGCTAAGCCCAAAGAACTCGACGATCAGCCGCAAGCTAACCATTAATAGAAATTGAGAGAGATGCTATCGACATACATTGATGAATTAAGTGGATAAATTGATCCGGAAAAAGCATGACACGTAGAGTTAAAACGATGAACTCCCACTGAACTTTGTCAAAAGCTTTTGAAATGTCAAACTTAATCGCGAACCAAGACGAAAATGAATCTTGTGATTGGCTTTGAAAAGTATTATAGCTAGCAACACATTCTCTAATAATAACATGTCTTTAACAAAAGCACTTTGATTCCATTCGATCATATTCGGCAATGTTCCCTTCAAGCGGTTTTCAATAATCTTCGATATGACCTTGTAAAATGTATTACAACAAGCAATGGGTCTATATCCTTGTAGAGTTTACACCGTGAGGCATAAACCTGTAGAGAAAAAATAATTGCACAGCTGTAATCATATCTTTACCCACAAAAGACCAAGCTTCACGATAAAATTAAACAGGAAACCCGTGAGCTCTCGGGGCCTTATCAGAAGGCCTTGAGAATACCACTTGTCTATAATCCTCAGCTGAAACAGGTCGGACAAGTGCTGCTGCCTCAAGCGATGAACAACGATAGTCAGAAACCATTTACCTTTCATGTGTATTTGGGTTAAGAATACTTTGAAAGTGACTCACCGATTCAAACTTAATATCCTCTAATTCTGTTAAAAATACTCACATCAGCTGTTATAATTCACCTTATAGCATTTTTTGAGGCTCGACCTTTACCGGTCTATGAAAAAAACTTGTGTAGTGATCCCCCAAGCTCAGCCAAGTAACCCATAATTTTTTCTTATAAAATTTCTCCTCCACTTCAGCACAATGGTTCCAGATCGTTGTGGCCTTAGAGATAGCAGCAAAAGTCTAAGGGGAGGGACTTTGTAATGCTAAAGTTTGAGCCTCATACAACCTATCAAAAGCTTCCTTTGAACCAACAGTAAGTCCTCCATAGATAGTTCTTTTGAGGCCTCGGAGCTAATACTTTAGAGCTTTCATTTGCCCATGGAACCGGTGGAGGGCCATGCGAGAGTGAAACAGAGTAGGCAGAGAAGACCATCGTTAACTCACAACAGGGAGGAACTGCGAAAGCGGCACCAAACAAGTGAAGAACTTAAAAGGCTTTTGAATTGTTGAGATGCCAATATCAAGCTTAACCCAACTTCTTATGTTGTCCGAAAAGACACAAGTCTCAAACGACCCAAAAGATTGCGAAAAGTTAGAAAACCATTCACCATTTAGAAAAACCCGGTCCAATTTCTTCCCTTTTTCTAACTTGATTATTCCACCATGTAAAAGTAGGGCCAACATATGTGATATCTACTAACCAAAAAAGAAGAAACTGCATTTTGAAACTCCATATACCTGACCGATTAAACCGATATTCATGGAACCAAAAATGCTCTGCGGAACACAAAATTTCCTTGAAATCTCCGAGCACAATCCATGGAATGTTCTATCAAAAAAAGTTAGTCTCAATCCACTCTAGCTAAGCCCAAAGAACTCGACGATCAGCCGCAAAGTTGGAAGCATAAACACATGAACACACAAACTCCTGGCCATAATTTTGCACTGTTTATTTTACAAAAACACACTTGTCTTGCATAACATATTTTTCTGCACATAACGCTGTTGAACCGTACCGCACTCACAATCTGCTTTTCCCACATTACCAAATATGCTGTCACCATTTGGACCCTTAAAATAAAAACTACATATTCTACCTATTGAAACTTTTAAAATACAATTTCTAGCCAATAAGTTATTCTTCAAGATATATTCTTTCATAGTAATTTTTAATTATATAAAATTCATCATTTTTGTAAACCATAAACGGATATTTGTTTTATTTAATTTTAACACAGGAAAAATCTTTTCCTATAATTTTCATGTTATCTTTTCATAAATTTTTTCTTTTAAAGTTTTAAACATAGTTTTAGTAACATGAGCTGTTGTAATTGTGCATCGTGCATATGTTACTCCTTGTAATGCAGTGGTATGAGTTTTTGAATTAATGCTTTCTGCCATTGATTGCTATGTAACCCTATGGTACAGGGTTTACCACTTTAACTATTACCAATCAAAAAATAATACCAAAAGCGTTACAAAAAATAATATCAGTAACTCTATTTCTTCTAGCGAATTCATACAGATTTTAATTAGTTTTGGTATTTTTCTTCTCTTTTCGCTTTGTATAACCAATTAGGTCATTAACGTTAGTCTTTATATTTTTTATGTATGATCCTAACAATTGTTATTATTTAAAAATAAAAACATGTGTTGTTTTGAACTTTGATATCTAATTATATTTGATGATTTTAATTTTTAAAAACATTTTTAACAGTTAACCAATTTTTTAATTGAAAATATTATATTATCCAAAACATCTATTAGAACACCCTCTTCGTTAGAGAGAAACTCTTTTAAGTTTTTTATAGATATAATATTAGTATTTTAATTTCATAGTTAAATTTTGAATAATAAAAGGAAAGTAAACCAATAGAAAGAAAAAGAATGGTGTAAATAAAGAACCAATTCTCATTAGTTCCCTTGTTTTTCTATTATTTACTATTTGATCGTAGAGAATAATGAATCAGTACCTTGCCGGTGAGATATCTGGGATTACTTTTGTTCACCAAGCGCATGACCACTTTAGACTACCAGTCTCTTATAGAGAAAATCTGAGGGCATATAGGCTCCTGGAAAAATCGTTTTTTATCTTTTGCATGTCGTCTTCAATTACTTTCATCTGTTATAGTAATTTTAACAAAATTTTGGATCTCAACTTTTGGACTTCCTAGGGCGTGCATTAAGGAAATTGAAATGATGATTTTTGCTTTTCTTTGATCCGGTACCGATTTGAATCCAAAAAAATCTAAAATTACTTGGCTGGACGTTTGTAAGCCGAAAAGTTAAGGGGGGAGGGCTAGGTATCAAATCTTTAGAGCTTGCTAATAAGGTCAGTTGTGTCAAACTGATATGGAGATTAGTCTCCTCGAAGACATCCCTATGGGTAAGCTGGATACATAAACATCTCATTAGGAAAGCTTCTTTTTGGTTGATTAATTCTCGGATGCAAGCTGGCTCATAGATGTGGTGCAAGCTTTAAAAATATTGTGATGCAGCTAAGGAGTTTCATAGGATCCAGGTTAAAAGTGGCATTCACACATCTTTTGGGTTTGATCATTAAAGTAATCTTGGTAGGTTGGTTGATGTCTTGGGAGATCGATGTTGTATAGATATTGGTATTAAGTCCACGGATATGCTAGGTGAGGTTTTCAGCCATCATCGTCGTTGACGTCATCGCCCAGCTATTCACACACAACTAGAAGATGAGATTCACGTTCTCAGAGGGAGGAGGACAACTGACTTAGACGTGACTCTTTGGAGGGGCAAGAGGAGTCAGTTCAAACCATTTTTCTCCTCTAAAGGAACTTGGAACCAGCTCAGGGAGCAGTCTCCTAAGACGGCTTGGTCAAAGGGCGTTTGGTTCCCAAATGCTACTCCAAAATTCTCGTTCATTTTCTGCTTAGCTATCCTCAATCGTATACGGGAGATCGTATAGTTTTTTGGAATTCAAATTGTCTTCATGGTTGTGTTTTATGTTCTAACTCGATGGAAACGAGAGACCATCTTTTTTTCTCTTGCCTTTTTGCTTCTCATGTTTGGCAAAGGCTGACTGTAGGACTCCTCCGCCATAGGTACACAGAGATTTTTCAAGATATTCTAATATCGATTATGTCTTCAGGTAGCAGAGAACCACGGGATTTCATTGCCAAATATGTGTTCCAATTGCGGTTTATTTCTTGTGGAGAGAACGCAACAAGCGGAGGCACGGAGAGAGCCCATCATCCATTGATATTTTGATACGAGATATTGGGAGAACGGTTTGTAGTCACCTCTCTATGATGCAAAGTCAAGGAATAATGAAGTCCGGTCTACAAATGTGGTTCGCTACTAGAACTTAATTCCCTCATGTTTGAAGTCCTCTGTATCTTTCTATTTTTTTTCCATCAATATCTTTTCAGCTCAATCGAAATTGGGTGTACCCTTTTTCCTACGATTTGTTCCAATTGAGTTTTCTACCTTGGGGTTTTAATGCGACAACCACTTTCGATACCTCTGTTTTTTGAGCTTTTACTTTTTTTTTTTTTTTTTTATTCGGTCTAAATAAATTCTGAAAACGTTTGTAAAATTTTTTTTTTTTGACTATAATTTGACATAATATTAAAAAAAAAAAGAGAATAATGAATCGGTAGAAATTGGTAATGAATGTGGTTTTGCATATTACAAAGGATGGGTCTTGGACTTTTGTTATTAACATTTGTAAACATTCGCACAAGAACCAGTCATAAGTATTTTTCACGTAGAAATTGCTCCTCAAATCATTGCTGATTTTTGGATTCCTGTATATGCATATATACATATTTTTATTTATATAACTACATTTAAATTCATTAATTTAACATATGTGAAGTATTAACTCATCATATACGGTTTGAACTGAAAAGAGAAGAACACATAATATACGTAAACGCGCATGCACAACTTTATTTTGGTAGTCAGTTTTCTGTAGCCTATTTTTGACATAGCAATTTACTTTAAGTTTTCTCTAGCCTATTTTTGTATGCCAAACGGATGGTATGAATTTTCAAATATTTCTTAATAAACAGGTATATTTACATATGCTACATTCATATTATAGTAAACCTTAAATATAGTTTGGTTGTGGATTAGATATTATCTACTCAAAAGACTACTCAAACAATTATCAGAGAGGTCAAGTTTCAACAAAAATACAGCAACAAGAATACATAAGTCAAAGTCATTAATCAACAAAAGTAAGAAGCGACAAAATCAGCAGTTAAACAAACTCATCAGCTCCAGCTAGACATCTAAATACCTAGGGATAGCTACATCAAGATTACTCATACTCCATATTTAATACAAAAAAAGACACATACGCTCGTAAACATCACTCATCAATCAACATTCTAAGAAAGAGACACCTCTACATCCATGCACACTCACTTCTATGTATAAATAAATCGAATAATGCTTTGTAAGAGGGAAGAGTGAATTTGAGAGAGAAAAAGACTAAATTCCTTGCACTCTCTTACTCTTTTTAAAAGAAAGAACTTTAACTATATTCATTTTGGATTAATACAAGTAGCGATCAAACCTCTATCTAGGACAAGAATTGATTCTCCAATACTTATGCTATTAAGAGATAAAACTCTACTAATATTTAAAGACTCCTTACTAGGAGCTGTACAAACAAATTTATGTAATGGAGCCGTATATTTTAATTGTGCTCCAAACTTTCAAGTAAGCTTACATGATCCAACAATCTTTAATACATTAGTTTTAAATGTACACTTGCCTAAAATTAAATTTCAGCAAGAAAGGCATGGCTATTTATTGTTGTATCAAATTTACTTCAAACAATCAACATCGGAGTTTAATCCGAGATGTTTATTTCAAGATGATAAAGGAGAAACAAAAATACTAGCTGTTCATAGCAAAGATACTCCCACATCCATCTACTCACCTAAACAATTAAAATGGACAGAAATTACAATTTCCGACCAATGGAAAATTGATATTACTCAACCACCAATAAATTTTGAGCAAAAAACTATTACAAATATAACTGAGCAAACTGATGGAAAATACTACTAGAATTTGGATCCTTTAGAGAACCATCTTCATTATGAATTAGTTCTTTTTATCCTAGATCCTCTTTCTCTGATTATAAGATTGGTAAATCTAGTACTGAATCAGAAGAAAGTGTAGAACATATTTTAACAAGAAATCTAATAGAAAAACAAATTAATTTTCAAGCACGTATTGCTGAACCTATAAAAAATATGGAAGTAGGATCTAGCTTTCGTACCTCTCCAATACCCTCAGATTTTAATTCTATTAATGTTATTTCAAAATATTTTGAAATAGACAAACAATATCTTAAAAATGAATTTTTATCCGATAAAAATAAAAACAAAAGGCAATGGTATTTTAAAACATTTACTAAAGAAACAACAATTACCTATCGAGAAATATGGTATAATCATATGAATGATGTAAAAACTAACATTCCATTCTTCATATGGTTTGAAATATATTCTCTACAAAAAGGAATTAACTATCCGTATAAAAACGAATCAATTGAGACTAGTTCAACTTTATATAATACATGGGAAATGATTAATGGAGAAAAACTTAAATCAATCCATCCACCATTAAAAGACTTAAAATTTTACACACCCCAAAGACAAGTAATAGCTACTCCATTTAGAACAGGTGCAAACCGAGATGATAAAGACATAGTAAATATGGCAGATATAAAGATAGTTTATGAACAAAATAATTATCAAAGTCAAATACTTTACACTATATCACGTCAAATAAATCATATAGATAACAAGTTAGAAAAAGATGAAAATAATTTAATTACAAATTACCAAACCCTCTCACATCGCTTTAGCTCTATTTCACCACCTCCCTTTAACTGGGGATTGCTAGTTTGGCCTACAAAGCTAAAGGCTTGTCGGACAAACAAGCGTGCGTCCTCTTATTTTCAGGATTCAATGGAGCCTTAAAATATTGGTGGGATAATGCTTTATATACTATAGCACAAGATTCTATAATAAACCATACTGAAAATAGAAGAGTAGAAGGGGATGACATACTATATGAAGAAGGAAAAATCCAAAACGCTGTAGAAGTTTTATTACACACGATGACCATGCATTTTGTTGGAAACCCTGCAGAAGAACTAACTAGTAAAACACTTGTTTTAAAAAATCTCAGATGTCCAACCTTAGGAGATTTTAAATGGTATAAAGATGTATTTATAACCAATATCTTTCAAAGAAATGATTGTAATCAACATTTTTGGAAAGAAAGGTTTATAGCTAGATTACCTTCATTCTTTGCGGAAAGACTAATTAAACAAATTAAAAGATTTTTCAGGAGGACCACCAATTCCATGGGATTCATTAACCTATGGTCAATTGTTTGCCTTTGTTAAAAAAAGGATTACAAATATGCCAAAAACATAAAGATAAACAACAAACTAGTAAATTTAGATTCAGTGAAACTATGGGCTCGTTCTGCGAACAATATGGTTATCATCGTCTTACTCCACCCTCTAGAGAAAAACGAAAAACTCACAAACATAACAAATTTTCATATTCACGGCCATACAACAAGCATAAAAACTTTTCAAAAAGATTTTCTAACTCTTACTATACAAAAAATAAAAAGCAAAAAACCCCACTAAAAAGGAAAAGATTGTTCGTTGGAACTGCAAACGCCCAGGTCATAAATCAACTGAGTGTAAAATGAAGAAAAATATAAATGAAATTTTCCATGATCAACAAGACATTAAAAAAAATTAGAAAAATTACTCCTATCAGAAACCGAAAACTCTGAAGAACTTAGTAAGGAACCTTCTTTAGATATTATAGAAGATCAAAGTGAATCATCTTCTGACGATTCCCAAAATTGTTCAGATGATTTTTGTAATTGTAAGACAATAAATGTAATTATTAAAGATATAGATAAACAATTTCTAATAGACATAATCGATAAAATAGATGAGCCCAAAACTAAAAAAGAATATTTACTAAAATTAAAAGATATTGTGCATAAAAAAAACCAAATATCCACTCCACAACTTTTTAGTCTGAACAAAATACTTGAAAAATATCGTTCTCCTACATTATTTAAATAAGTAACTACTGAAGAGTTACAAGGAGAAGTCAAAACTCTAAAAACTCAAATAAAAGAATTACAACAAATAGTTCACCAACAACAATTAGAACAATTACATATAAATACTAGATTAGCTTTAATTGAGCCAAAACTACATCCTTTCATACCCACTGATCCAAATCACCAATCCACAAGCAACCCTGAAAAACATAAAGAAACTAAAGATGAAGAAGAATACATTCAAATAATAGACAAAATAAACTATCAAAATGGTATACAAAAATTACCTTGCATATAGGCTATGATTTTAAACTAGAAATAATAGCATTAGTAGATACATAAGCAGATTATAATTGTATTAGAGAAGGCATAGTTCCTATTAAATATTATAAAAAAAACATATGAGAAACTTAGTGGAGCAAATGGTAGTATTTTAAAAGTTAATTATAAATTACCAAAAGCAAATTTTTTTAATAAAAACTATTGCTATAAAACACAATTTATACTTCTAAAAAACTTAAACCAAGAAATTATATTAGGAACCCCATTTTTTACACAAATTTATCCATTTAAAGTCACAAAATTAGGAATTACCACAAAAATTGTAAGAGAAAAAATAATATTTGAATTTCTATCTCTAATGAGAACTAAAGAAATTCTAGCTAAACCTAATAATGGAAAATAAAAACATATTCAATACTTACAACAAGAAATAAAATACCAACGTATAGAGCAACAACTAAGTAATCCATTAATAGTAAGCAAAATAAAAAACCAAGAAAATGAATTATTACACCAAGTATGCTCTGAACTCCCAAATGCATTTTGGGAAATGAAAAAATATATTGTTGAAATTCCTTACGAAAAAGATTTTAATGAAAAAAATATTCCAACCAAAGTTAGACCTGTTCAAATGAATCAAGAACTCATAGAACATAAGTAAAAAGGCTTTTTGGTAGTCTATGTATGTAAAGCCTGGGATATGATACCCGAAAAGAGAGAAATCTTTTGTAGTGTGGAAGTTGATAAACCCGAGCTCTGAAGCAGTATATATTCTTAGTATCTTGCATGTGGAGTATGATATAATGTTTGGGTTTGTTTTGTCGGTATAGTGGGTGATCTCAACTAATTTGGTATCTATGAGAATAAACTCATAGAAGGTACGGTTTTTGGTAAGGTTATCGGTAAGGTTATCGGTAAGGTATTGGCTGTATTCATAGAACAATCGGTTGGTAAAAAGCTTTAAGTCCTTGAGAGATATTGGTTTGGTAAAGGATGTTGTGGTAAGGTGTCGGCGTTGTGGTAAGGTGTCGGCGTTGTGGTTTGAGAAAATATGATGATTTTTGGTTGGTGGTTTTTTGTGGGGAAGAGGTGAGAGCTATTTTTTGTGGTGTTGGGTCAACTTTGCTTTGGCGTATGATAAAGGAGGGAATTCTGCTAATGCAGAAAATTGGTTTTGGATTGATGTTTGCTTTCCTTGTAGATGTGGTTGTTTCTTGATATAGTCCAAATCAGACATTAGCTTCTTTTGTTCATTCATTTTGATGGTCTTGATTTTTTCACTGTAAATACTCTCTTGTTAGAAAATCAGGTAAACAATTATTTTTTCATTTTATATATTAAATATCAAAATCAATAACCGATAATATAGTTTGCCATCTTACAAAAATTGTTTTGAAACGAGGTTTTTAACATCTTTTTGTAAAATTTCTTTTGCTGATTTACAATCAACATGTAATAAAACTATTTTATTTATTAAATCATCTTGAAATTTAGAAATACAATTTACTATGGATAAAACTTCTTTTTTAGCTGTAGGATAATTCTTTTGAGGTCCTAACTAGACTCTAGAATGGAAATGTACTATAGACTCTTGGGTTGATTCTGACAGTTTCTGTTTAACGATACCTCCATACCCTACTTCTAATGCATCGGTTTCTACTATCATAAATACATTAGGATGTAGGATGACTAAGCATGGTAATGTTGTGACCTTTTTCTTAATATCCTGGACTATACTAGTATGCAGATTAGACCATGGGACTGGATTCTCTGCAATCTCTGAAACAAAGGTTGAATTATTTTATGTATATTAGGTAAAAATTATGAGATATAGTTCAAACATCCTAAAAATCTTTGTAATTGTGTTTTTTCTTTGATTTCGTCAGGAAATTTATTTGTGAATTCAATAGATCTAGATATAGGTGTTATAGTTCCTTGCTAAATATTATGTCCTAAAAATCTTATTTTTGTCTGAAATATTTGCATCTTTTTTGTAGAAACTACTGGTCCATGTTTTTTAACTATATTTAAAAAGGTATGTAAATGTTTGAAATGTTGATCAATTGATTTTGGAAAAATTAATACGTCATCTATGTATACTGTAGAAAATGTAAAATAGGGATTAAAAATTTTATTATGTAAAATAGGGATTAAAAATTTTATTCATAATATTTTGAAATTCAGAAGTTCACTTTTAAATCAAAGGGCATGAGATTCTATTCATACTGCCTAAAAAGTACATTTTAATGTTGGCTTATATTTATGTTTTTCGGCTACTTGTATTTGTCAAAATCTATTTTTTTATATCAAATTTTAAAAATATTTTATCGGATAGGAGGTAAAATTTATTACTAATTGAGGTAGTCATTATTGTTTTTCAGCTCGATTGAACACATCGCATACTAACCAAGAGATAGACATGGTATCTATTAAATTAGGAAATAACAACAGCTGAAAAAGATTAGTAGTGGTGCCGCTTATATTTACAAAAAGTTATAGATTGATAACTATAAATAAAAAAAAATTAATCTTAAAACGAAAAACGGCACCAAGGAAATAAAATGTCTTGGTATCCATATTAACCCTATTTTACAAAATGATATAATATTATTTTTTTGTCAAAATATGCAGCGTAAGATATCATTATTATAAACTCGTTCTTGATTTGTTAGATATTGTATTTTATTATATTTACTATATATGTATATATTGATTAATTATAATATTGTTTTAAATAAATCTTTAACAGAACATATTGTTTATATAAATTAAATTTACTATATATACACACACATATATATATATATGGATCATGTTGAAATCTATATATCTATATTGAATATCTAAACGTGGTCTTATTTTAGATTTTATGACATTAATAATTTTCACAATGTTATATAGTTGTTTGATTTCAATTAAATAATTTTTTTAAAACAAAAAAATATTTCAGAAATAAATACCACTATGTAATAAAAGTAATTTATAGTTATGTTAACTAAGTTTTGACAGTTACAAGCTTAATGATGGTTTCAGTTTAAAATTTTTTACTACTACATGTACATTAAATCTGTAAATTAACTGTGTCATAGTTTATTTCATTATAATTAGTGTGAAAGTTAACTTACAAATTATACTGACATGTCTTTATTTTTATTAAATATTATTATACATTTTATATCTCATTGCTACAAAGACGTTAAATGCATTACCCCAAAAAAATAAAGATGTTAAATGCAAATGTACTGATTTGATCAAACTTTTCTATATATAAAGAACAACCATGCATCTCAAAACCATTCATAGCTGCTAGTGCTACAAAGGTGAACTTACTCGTAGTAATATTTCTGGTTCGTTAACTGCTGTATAAACTATGGTCCACAATTATACTTCGATGTTTCTTTAATTTAGATTTTTGTAAAAAAAAACTTTCTCCACATTGGACAACTAACCAAAGAGTAGCTTTGAACGTAGTGTATGGTTAAGAAAAAAAGTTGATTATAATTATCTTGTTCTCATGCTCTGCATGGTTCAATTCATGCACTTTTTATTTTTAGTAATTTTTGATTAATACCCTTGATGCAAAATCCTGTTTTTTCAAAGATTTTAAGTGAGTTTAAGAGACAGTGCTTAAGTGTTCGAGATGATGCAAAAAATAATGTAAACGTGCATTCTTTTTTTTGAAAAATGAAGATTTTCGACCAATTTCAAATCACGGCGAAAAGAGAAGGAAGTAAACCGAAGGTAACTCTAGATGATGCATATGCATATCTTAGGATTATGAAGAATAATGGTGAACGTGATAGACATGACGCTTTGATTGCGATCATGAACAATTATAAAGCTCGAAGGTATATATATATATATATATGCATATATATGTTGGAGTAAGTTTAAAGATAGTTTGATCCACAAGGAAAACTAATCTTTACCAAATATGGATTTAGGAAATTAGGATAAGAATAAGATTTATATTTAGTAGTTATGAAAATATATATTAGGAGTTATCTAATAAGGTTTTCTAGTTCTATTAGAAATAGGTGGTGCCTAAATCACTATAAATACAATTGTTGAGTTGTGACAATTGTATGAGAGTTAAGAAGAATTCTAAGAGTTCTATGGGAGAGAACAAAAGCTCTAAGGGTTAGAGAAAGTTCTAAGAGAGAGCTTTGAATGTTTAGTTTTGAGAGAGAGTTTCTAAACATATATAATAAGAGAGTGATTCTTATTACAAAGTAAGTTTGTGTTTGATTGAATATTAACTCTTGAATTTGTATCAGAGCCGAGATCAAATTTATCATGGTATCAGAGCTATTGGTTAGCAATTTGTCAAACACTAGAAACATACCCGAGTCATGGGAGATGTTAGCATTCTGACGGCAAGGTCGAAGGAGCTCGGACATTCATCTAGTCAATGTCCAATGCTCAACTCATCTAACTACACGGTGTGGGTGATGAAAATGAAAGTGAACTTACGTGTTCACAAGGTATCGGAGACGATCGAGGCAGAATCTACCTAGACGAGAAGAACGACATGGCGATTGCCTTATTGTTTCAAGAAGACAATGTTAGATAGTTCCTAATGACTTGAAGAACAAGTATTTCTTAAACAAGATATGCTTAGAGTTTTCCTAATAGGAATAGAAGATATCTATTAGTAATAGAAATATATTAGCTTGCAATATAAGGAATCCTATATGTGTTAGGATAAGATAATTGTTAGTTAAGATATCTTAAGTATAATTAGGAGTTATCTAATTCCACTAGGAATAGGTTTAGCAAATGTGTGTTATCCTTATAAATATCAATGTTGAGTTGTGACATTGATTAAGCATAAAGGTGGAGATTGTCAAGTTATGGGCCTCAACCAATTTCCTTTGACCCAAATCTAAGCCTTGAGAAGGTTGCCTAAGATGTAAGCAACATAAGAAGACTTAAATCCAAGTTAGTAGTATGTCCAACATATCGTTAAGTTGACTAAGCTCGTGTGAGGCTGAGTTTATGGCAGCAACACTTGAAGCTTGTCAAGCTGACGACTAGCGAGAAGATTGTCATAAAAATTGACAACGAGTCTATAACCGCTGGAACAAAGAATCCCGTGTTCCATGGTCGAAGCAAACATGTCCACAAGTGATATCATTTTATCCGAGAGAGGGTTGAAATGAACAAATCAAGGTGGAACATGTATTCGGTGAAAAGCAATGTACGAACATATTGACTAAAGCCTTAACAAGGATCAAGTTCAAGGAGATGATAAGCTTGATATGAGTTCAAGACCTCACCAGAATAACTTGAAGTTTAAGGGGGTGAATGTTGGAGTAAGGTTAAAGATAGCTTGATCCACAAGAAAAACTAATCTTAACCGAGTATGGATTTAGGAGATTAGGATAAGAATAAGATTTATATTTACTAGTCATCTAAATATATATTAGGAGTTATCTAATAAGATTTTCTAGTTCTATTAGAAATAGGTGGTGCCTAAACCACTATAAATACAATTGTTGGGTTGTGACAATTGTACGAGAGTTAAGAAGAATTCTAAGAGTTCTATGAGAGAGAACAAAAGCTCTATGAGTTAGAGAGAGAGTTCTAGGAGAGAGCTTTGAATGTTTAGTTTTGAGAGAGAGTTTCTAAACATATATAATAAGAGAGTGATTTTTATTACAAAGTAAGTTTGTATTTGATTGAATATTAACTTTTGAATTTGTATCAGAGGCGAGATCAAATTTATCAATATATATATATATATATATATATAGTTTTTGCAGAATATGAAAAGAAATGTTTTGTTTTCTCTTTAGTTGAATCTTTATAGGAGTAATTAACACTAAACACTATAGTTTCTAACAACATGATTAAGTTCAATTTATAATATATATTTTTTTCATCAATTTCAATTTATAATTTCGTGGTAGGAGACAAAAAAATTGCATAAGCGAGGTGAAGGACCTGCTTAGAGGACACCGAGACTTGGTTTCGGGTTTCAGTGCATTCTTACCAAAGTTTTTGGAGATCACTAATTGGTACTTCGGGGCAGGAGAGGGTAGGTGATGCTTCGGGAATTATCCGTTCGTCTAAACCGAGTTTGGTTTAGATTTCTTCTAAGTCGAAGAAATTCTTTGTGATTCGTTTTCTTTCATCATTTAGCAATCGTGTTTTAGATTTAGTCATTTTGTCTTGTAAATAAGGCTCTTCTGTGATTTGTTCTCTTATTTACTTCAGGAATCATGTTTTAAATTTAGCCATTTTGTCTTATAAATAAGTTTCTACGAACTTTGTTATTTCAAGCTTATTTCTATTAATATCCTTTCAACTCTTTACTCATATAATTAAAAAATCTAAAATAGCAACAATTACATGTATCAGAGGATTCAAAAAATTATCATATTTTTTTAATATTATGTAAAATTAGACTCAAGAAATTTTTTTTTTACAAACGTTTTCATAATTTGTTTGGCCGAATAAATAAAAAATAAAAGAAATTACAAGCTCAAACAATAGAGGTATCGAAAGTGATTGCCTCATTAAAACCCCGAGCTAGAAAATCCAATTGGGAAAACACCATCTCGTGGGAAAAATGGTACACCGACTTTCGATTGATCGGAAATGATATTGATGAAAAAAATAGAAAGATATTGTAACGCCCGTGTTCCGGAAATTGGAACTGTGAAGGTTATTGAGTTGCGGAGCGGAGTCGGTTAACTCCGGTTTTCGGGTTGGAGAATTTAAATAATTAAATTAAGAAGAATTTAATTATTTTGGGTTAATTTTTAATCCAGGATTGGATTAATTTAATCATAAAATAAATCGCAAGAGGATTGGACTAAATTGATCAATTAGAGAGTTTTGGGCCGATCTGGGAAGTTGATTTTGATCAATTTAAAAGTTTGGGTCCAATTGAGAATTCGAAAATTATGGGTTAAATTGATCAAATTGGAAGTTGTTTCGGAGGTTGATTTTTATCAATTTGGAAGTTTAAGGTTTATTTGTGAATTTTGGAAAGTTCAAGGACCAACCTACAAATAAGAAGGAATGTGAAAAAAAAAACCTACGTTCCTCCTCTTTAAAAGTGAAGCCGCCATGATCGTGAGAGAGAAGCTCTTACAGAGGTGTGATTGTGAGAGAGGAACCTTGTGGCGTGAGAGAGACATAGGCTTGGGAGCGTGAGGATCAAGGAAGCGGAGTGGTGATCGTTGTTGTGTGTCGTCGTCGAGGTGCCGTGAGGAGGAAGTTGCAGCCGCCATCTCTCTTCACTAAGGTAACGAGCTCTTCCTTTTCCTTTTTGTTGCTCGTGTGAGCGTTAGAGCGATGTGGAGGTCGGTGATGGCGAGTTGTACATGTGAGCGGTGGCGTGTGTCTCACGCAATGTCGAGATCACCGGTGACGTCGATCGGTGTTGGGATCGTTGGTGTTGTGAGTCACGGTGTGTGTACTCCGGTGATGGTGACGTGATGGTGAGTTGGATGACAAGTAATTGGTGGACTTAAGCAAATGTTTTTATGCTAAGTATGAGAAAGGGGTCAGCTCCGGGATGGTTTATTCAAGGTCGCGTTTGGAGGACGAAACAGAGTCTGATCAGGGTGAAATTTGGTGGGGAGCTTTCTGGAACTAAAGGTTCCAAATTCAACGGACAGATTGAATTTTTAACGGTTCGTTTATGATTTACGTGAATCTTTTTGGAACTGATTGGTGTAGTAAACTTCAGTTCGACTTGGTTGTTTTAAGGTATCGTTTGGAAGTCCAAACGTTGTCTGATCTTGCTGAAAATTGGTGGAGTTATTGAGGGTACTTCAGACTAAGGATTCAACGGTTGGATCATAATTCTAACGTTCGAGTTTGTTGTTGAGCCGGTTTTCTGCGGTTGCGAGTTTATATCGAGGAGTCAACCGTTTGGGTAAGGTGAGTGCAAGACCATAGGTTTATCTGAGCAAATAATTTGTTGATGTGTTTTACATGATTATAGGCCGAGTATGATCTTGGGTGGATCTAGATCGAGTGTTTCATGAGATGGTTCATTTATTTCGGTATTTTCGTGTTTAATTACGTTTAATAAATTTATTTGTTTGTGTGTATAACTTGTAGATGGGAGGATTGTCTCACTAAGTATTTGTCGAAATACTTATGCATCTCATTTATTTGATGCAGGAAAAGAAAAAGAGTGACCATGGGATCGAGGCGAGGAAGAGGGGATGATCTATACTCGCTGGTTGGATCTAATTATTTTTCAGAAATTATTGGGTTTAGGAGTTATTGGTTAATTTTCTGGTGGAATAAATTGAATAATTTATTGTTTAATTCCGGATTAAAATTTAAAATTATTTGGGAAGGTTAATTATTATTCAGGATTAGTTGAATTTTAATTGATCGGTTAGGATAATTATTATTTATGGAAATAGTAATTATTCGGTGCAAAAATAAAAAAAATCGGGTGCAGTCGTTTCAGATATAAAGGCTTCTGAGGAGATTAAGTTCTAGTGGCGAACCACACTTGTAGACCTGTCGTCATTATTCCTTGACTTTGCATCATAGAGAGGCGATTACGAACCATTCTCCCGATATCTTGCATTAAAACGTCAATGGATGATGGCCTGTCCCCGTGTCTCCGTTTGTTGTGCTCTCTTCATAGAAAATAAATTGCAACTTGTAACACATATTTTGCAATGAAGTCCCGTAGTTTTCTGCTACCTGAAGATAGAATCGATATTAGAATATCTTGAAAAATCTTGGTGTACTTGTGGCGGAGGAGTTCTGCCGTCAGCCTTCTCCAAACCTGAGAAGCAAAAGGACAAGAGAAAAAAAGATGGTCTCTCATCTCCATCAAGTTAGAACATAAAACACAACCATAATGAGTATTTGAATTCCACAAAACCATACGATTCCCTGTAGATAAACGGTTGAGGATAGCTAACCAGACAATGAACGAGCATTTTGAAATAGCACTTGGGAACCAAATGCCCTTGGACCAAGACGTCTTAGGAGACTGGTCCCTGAGCTGGTTCCAAGTTTCTTTGGAGGAGAAAACGGTTTAAACTGACCCCTCTTACCCCTCCAAAGAGACACGTCTAATTCAGTTGTCCTCCTCCCTCTTAGAACATGAATCTCATCTTCTAGCTGAGTGTGAATAGATGTGCGATGACGTTGACGACAATGATGGCTGAAAACCTTGCCTAGCATATCCGTGGACTTAATCCTCATATCTATATAGCCCCTATCTCCCAAGATATCAACCAGCCGACCAAGATTACTCCAATGATCGAATCAAAAAGACATGTGAATGCCACTTTTAACCTGGATCCTATGAAACTCCTTAGCTGCATCACAATATTTTAAAAGTTTGCGCCACATCATAGACCAGCTTACGTCTGAGACTTAAGTGACCAAAATGAAGTTTTTCTAATGAGATGTTTATGGATCCAGCTTACCCATAGGGATTTCTTCGATGAGACCAATCTCCAGATCAGTTTGAAACAACTGACCTTATTAGCAAGCTCTGAAGATTTTATACCTAGCCCTCTTTCGCTTTTCGGCTTACAAACGTCCACCCAAGCAACTTTAGATTTTTTTGGATTCAAATTGATCCGGACCAAAGAAACGCAGAACTCATTTTTTCATTTTTTTTAATGCATGCTCTGGGCAGTCTAAAAGTTGAGATCCAAAAATTCGTTAAACTCGGTATAACAGATGGAAGTAATTGAAGGTGAACTGCAAAAGATAAAAAGCGGTTTTTCCGGGATCCAATATGCGTTCGGATTTTTTCTATAAGAGGCTGGTAGTCTGAAGTGGACATGCGTTTGGTGAGCAAAAGTAATCCCAAATATCTCACCGGCAAAATACCTATATTAAAAAAAAAACCCAACAAAGAAGCACGAGTATCCGAGGAGACTCCTGATATAAACAATGTATTTTCTATATACTAAGTGTTATCGTAATATTGAATTTTATCTTAACACGCTTCCAGTAACACTTAAATGAATGATAAAAAACTATAATTCAAAAGTATTCAATTTTTGTTACCATTTATTTAGAACCAGTTACGGTAGATCTAAAAATTATAACAATGTTTAACCTCTCTTAATTAATTTTTGTTTTATTGTCATTTAACTATTTTTTTCGTGATGTAGGAATGCATATGTTAGTTCAACCGCTTAATATTTAACCAGTTGCATATTAGAAACTATATAGTTATACTTTTCCTTTATAATTATTTTGTTTGATAAATTATTCATTGTTGTATACTTGTATGTTCGATCCTCAAAATATGATAGGTGTATAGGGCTTATTGAACCTGCTAACTAAAAATCATATCAAACTACTTGCATATAAATAAAATTATCAAAAATAAAGATAACATACATATATATATATATATAATGTATATATATTTGAACTTCTTAATATTTTAGTTGAAACATACATATTTTTTTGAATAATTATATCTAAAATAGATTAACATGTGAAATAACCATTAAATTAGGTAAAAATAACCATTAAGATTATATTTAATTAAAAGGAAAGAGAGGATTGGGTTTGCATAACGATTCCAAAATTTTGGGGTTAGATATGAAATTAAGTGATCTTAAAACGAAAATTTCTACAGGGATTTAGCGAAAGAGTTCCATAAAGTAGATGTAAGGAGCGGTTTCCGAACCCCATTTTGGTTCGATAACTGGTATTCTTTTGGACGGCTTTATAATTTATTGGGGGATCATAGTTGTATCGATATGGGTATCAAAATTTCGGATACTTTGTGATGTTATTGAGAACCATCACCCGAGGCGGAGACGATATCTCAATCTCTCTCAGACTGAAGACGAAACTCAAAGGGTACATGATTGTGTTTCCCTCGATGATGATTTACCTCTTTGGAAGAGTAAGGCAGATCATTACACTCCCATGTTTTCTACTAAAGATACTTGGAATCAGGTTCGAACAATCTCCGGGGAAAAACCTTAGTTTAAAGCTGTTTGGTTTTCTCGTGGTATGCCTAGATTTTTCTTTATAGTTTGGTTGGTTGCTCTAGACAGATTATCCACGGGTAATCGAATGCTGTCTTGGAAGATAAATGTTTCATCGACATGTTTTTTCTGTTCGGCTGCATTGGAAAGTCAGGACCATCTTTGTTTCTCTTGCCCTTTTACCATGCAAGTTTGGTATACTCTCATGATCGACCTTCTCAATAGTAGGTACACAACTCAGTTTGATGATATTGTTTCAGCGGCATTGATCTTGGGTGGTAGGGTCCTCATCTTTTCATTCTGAGGTATGTTTTCCAAGTTACTATCTACCTCTTATGGCGGGAGCGTAATCAGCGGCGATACGGTGTAGTTCCATTTCTCATGACAAAAATGATTTACAATGTGGAGAATATAGTACGAAATCGTCTCTCATCGTTACAAAGTCGTGGTATTATGATGGCGGAGCTGCAACTTTGGTTTGCATTTCGGGGTTAGATTTAGTTTTCTTCGATTTGTTTCTAGTTTTAGCTCTTTTTCAGCTTTTTCAGCTCTTTCGACGGTAGTGTGTATTCTTTTCCCCAAAATTGGTTTTGTTCCAAATAGAATTTCCAATTTTGGGTTTTAACGAGTCACTCACCAATTGAATTCTATTGTGTGAGCATTTCACTTCTAGTTTAAAAACAATCGCACTAATAGTAAAAATGTTTTTATTTGAATATAATTTATATATTAATTAAAAAAACGAAAATTTGTATTTCAACAACTTTGAGAAATCTATGAACCAGTTAGATTAAGCATTATATGAATGATTTGCTGAGGATTTCCGAGGTCGTTGGCTTGCTTACAGGCTTGACATATTACTAATGTAACATTGTACTAAGGGTTCGACTCTCCCCAAATACTGGGTAAAATGGTCGATAAGAAAAATTAGCATTATGTGAATGAATTAAAGTCAAGTGGTACATAAAATGTGTCAGTACGATTTGCGTGGGTTCGTGTTGGGGCAAGTTCATAAAACGCTAAACGACACCGGATCTAGTATGTCATTGTTTGGTGTGAGTTGAAAAAGTTAAATCTTAAAACGAAAACAGCACCATGGGCACCAAGGAGGCAAAGATATCATATTAACCAACAATATGATATAATAAACTTTTATCGTCAAAAATATGCATCATATGATATCATAATTATAAATTTGTTCTTCATTTGTTAGATATTTTATTTTATTAGATTTACTATATACGTTTATATTTATTAATTATAATACTGTATTAACTAAATCTTTAACAGAAAACACTGTTTAAAATATTTCTATGAATTAAATAAATATACAATATATATATATATATATATTTCTCGATCATGTTTAAATCTATATATCAATATTGGATATCTTATTTAGATTTTATGAAATAAATACTTTCACAATGTTATTTATTTGATTGATTGCAACTAAATAATTTTTTAATTGTAGAAATAAATGCCACTATGTAACAAAAGTATACTTATGTTAACTAAGTTTTGACTGATGCATGCTCAAAGAGGGTTTCAATTTATTGTTTATTACTAAATATTTATAAAAATATGTAAATTAATTGTATCATTGTTTATTTAATTTGTAATTAGTGTGAAATATTATTTACAAATTATACTGACATGCTTTTATTTCATTAAATATTATTATACACTAAACTAATACCTGCGCATACCCGCACATACGCGCAAGTTTTTTTATATTCAAATTAAATTATGAATTTAAACTTGTGAGAATCATCAAATGTCATAAGATTTTAGATTTAATAATAGTGTAGGAAATATCATATAAGATCATGAACACAAAAGAAATTTAAACCATGTAAATATCTTATAAAAACCAAAATATGAGATTTAGATAGCACATCTTAGACATTTAATACATTTAGATAATTACCAATGGAACATTGTTAAATACCTGCGAAACATTCCACATTTTTTAAATATTGTCATTGTTAAAAAGATATAAAATGGAGGTGGAGAAAATAAGTTGTAAAAGTTGCTGCGATTTTTTCGGAGTATCTTTACAAGGCTGATCGCAAAGGGATTCTAGGTTTAGCGTTCATGGTTGCGCCGCCAGGTACAGTGGCTCCACTGCCGTGCACTCCAGAGTCTCTGCCGAGTCATCAAGGTTCAGATGAGGTTCTAGAAAATGGGGACATCTTGAAGAAACAGAGTATTATCGCAGTTGGGACAAAGGAGATTCAATGCAGAGTGGAAGTAGAGGATCAGTGTGACATTATCAGAGTGGATTATCGAGGAGAGGGAAACGTACGGCAAGGCGGGGAAGCTGCGTCCCAGGGGTTATCCGGGGTGGGGGGCAGAGGGGGGATTGATGTAACAGAGTCTGTGTCGCGAGGTATTGGGGAGATAGGGGCGAATGAAATCAACGTTGTAGTCAGTCCGGCTGAGACAGTCGTTGCGAATGAATCAGTGGGGATCACAGCTAACGTTGTCGAAAAATCAAAGGACACTCTTTCAGTTGATAAGCAAAACTTGCCTCTGAAGCCATCATCACAGAATTCATGGGAAAACATTGTTTGTCGACCATCACTTACTCGTTTTGATTACTCAGTTTCGGAAATAGATGGATAACAGGTGGTACAGGTGCCGGATGAAGTGTTTGAAGACGCACCACCTCTCTGGAAAGAGTTTGTGATAGGAAATTTTGCTTCGTCAGCTCCACATGTGGCAAAGGTTCATGTGATAGTCAATAAGATCTGGAATTTAAGAGACTAACGCATCAAGATAGATGCTTATGTGGTGAACGACACAGCCATAAAATTCTGAATCCGTAATCAAAATGCTCGAACTAGAGTACTAAGAAGAGGCATGTGGAATATATGCGACATTCCCATGATAGTCTCAAAATGGACGCCGTTTAAGGAAGAAGCACAACCTGCTCTAACTTTAATGCCTATGTGGGTAACTCTGAAGAATGTACATCCAGCTCTCTTCTCCTGAGAAGGTCTGAGTTTTGTTGCAAGTCCGGTGGGCATCCCACTTAGAATACACCAAGACATGGAGCTGGTTGCAAACTTCGATGAAGCAAAAATTTTCATTGATGTGAATCTCAAAACGGAGCTACCAACAAGCTATGGGTTTAATGTAAAAGGGGAGGAGTTTGAGGTGAATTATAAATACCCTTGGCTTTCGATGTGATGTGGAAGCTATTGGAAATGGGGACATATGGAAGCGGGATGTCTTGAGAAATTTCAAACTCAAACATTAAGCACAGCGGGCAAGGAAGGAGAGGGTGTGACAGAAAAAGAAGCAACAGAGCCGGGAAATGTCTCATCTATGATGGTTGCATCAGCTCCTGGAAATTTACAAAGAGAAGAAAGTGACATAGTGAGTGTCAGCTCAGAGTAATAATGGAATTCGGTCGCAAAAAGTCAGAGCAAAAGGTCAGGGAAAGCAAATTTTGGTCTATGGCGAGGTAACAATAGCCACACCATCAAGATTTGAGGTTCTCAAGTCTCTAGAAATGGAAGAAGAGAGGTCTGGAGGCTTGGAAGAATCACAGATTCAGACTGGAACACTGAATCCTGTAGCAGATAATACCTCTGTATCTGCATCTGCAGGTCAAGAAATGGAAAAAAATAGGCGGACACGATCAGAGAACTTGGGTCTGGAACTTCAGGAAAAGCAAAGTCGAGATCACTCGAGGTTTGTGGGTTTGATAGCCCTCAGGGAGCTTCGTTTGGAAAACAAAAGGAACCTGCAAACATGGGACAAACCACAAAGGAGAAGGAAACGATGATGCATGTATCAGTAACAAGTAAGGCTGAAGTGATCACAGGTCATGATCTGAACCCAGAAAGTCTGAATAAGGAAAAACTCGTGGATACCAGTGGTATAAACCTCTCCGTGGGGAGGAAAGTTTTAATATCTGAAGAAGATAACAACTTGGGTTTATCTGCGACTGATCCTGCTCTGGAGGGACCAATTGACCAACAAAAGTCAGAGGAAGGAAGTAATCATGGAAGAGTGACAACAGAAGTTAGAAAAATGGTAAATGATGAGGCTCTGAAACTGCGGGTATCACCTGAACCCATGGCGCAGCGAGTATCCATACCAAGATCGGCGAAAATGCAGAAACAAAACCAGACCTTATCTCAACAAGCTGGGGAGAAAATCCCGAGTACATTAGGAAGAAGGAATCAAAAGAAAAAACAATAATGTCGTGTTTTTTCTGGAACATCCGTGGTTTTAACAAGCCAAGAAAGCATTCAATCTTCAAAAAGCTGATAAATAAAAACTCGTTGATCTTCGGAGCCTTATCAGAAACCAGAGTAGTGCAAGATAAGGCAGATGCGATTGTGAAAGTTGCTTTTAAGGACTGGATCATGGAATCGAATTATGAGTTAAACCCACTTGGTAGAATCTGGGTTGTGTGGAGCAAGTCGGTTTCTTTGACAGTAGTTTACAAAACAAGTCAGCTGATATCATGTCTTATTAAGGTCCAGGGTCACTCGGAGGAAATACTATGCACCTTCATCTACGCATCAAACTCAATGGAGGAAAAACGTTAGCTCTGAACGGATTTAAAGACTCATCGTGAGGCATTTCGAACCATCGACTTGCCTTGGTTATGCGCTGGGATTTCAACTAAATTTTGAATGCTTCAGAGCACTCGACAGCCGCTATACCACACGCACTCTATCCAGGTATGATGGACTTCCGAGAGACAGTGCGACAGTATGACCTTGTGGATATGACCTTTCATGGATCTGTATTTACTTGGTGTAACAAACGAGAAGAGGGGTTGATATGTAAAAAACTAGACCGTGCTCTTGTGAACAATAGCTGGATACAAAGGGCATCAAGATCCTACTGCTGATTCGAGGGTCAAAAAATGCTCGGACCATGTATGTGGGTTCATCATTCTCTACGAACATCCACACAAACCGAATGTTCCTTTCAAGATAGTAAACACAATAATAGCTATGTCAGGGTTCAAGGACTTGTTGAAAACTATTAGTTAAGCACAGTTGCCCTCTACCACTCATTAGAAGCTTTTTCGATTCTCTAAGAAACTAAAGCTTCTCAAACCACTCATTAGAAGCTTTAGTAAACAGAGGACACGACATTTGACTGGGAGAAAAGATGAGGCTTATGCATTGCTTTGTGAAAAACAGACGATAACCTTAACAAACCCGAATGAGAAAAGTATGAGAGAAGAAGCTCTAGCTCATGAAGCTTGGGAGAGAGTGGCTAGAATAGAGGAAAGCTTCCTGAGGCAGAGGACAAAGCTCCATTGGGTTAAGGTAGGTGATCAAAACAACAGATTATTCTACAATGCTATCAAGGAACGAGAGGTGAGAAACTCGATCTTTGAGATAAGGTCTTCGACGAATGAGATCTTCTCAACAAGAGAAGAAGTAAAAGGTGAAACGGTAAGATACTTCTTTGAGTTTTTTACATACCCGTCACCTGATACCGAGGACAACCAGAGAGAGCTGCCTCGGATTATGACTCACCAATGCTCTGAGGAATTGGGAAATGAGCTAATCGTGGAAGTTACAGCTTTGGAAATAAAGCAGGTTCTCTTCTCAATGCCACTAAAAAAATTCCCAGGACCTGATGGATACACGGTGGAGTTTTACAAAGAGATGTGGTCAGTCATCAGAAATGAATTCACTATAGCGGTTAAATCGTTCTTTATCTATGGGTTTTTGCCGACAGGACTGAATTCCACGATTCTTGCTCTAATACCAAAAAGAATGGGAACTTTAGGGATGAGTGACTTCAGACCAATATCTTGCTGCAATGTGATGTATAAGGTGATCTCAAAAATCATAGCAAATCATCTTCAACGCATCCTACCAAACTTTATATCCCACAACCAGACAGCCTTCATTAAAGACAGATACCTAATGGAAAATCTTCTGCTTGCGTCTGAACTGGTAAAAGATTATCACAAGCCGGATATATCATCACGATGTGTCATGAAGATTGATAAAAAGGCTTTTGATTCGGTAAACTGGAAGTTCCTTATCCAGCTCCTACGTGAGATGCGGTTGCCGAAAATTTTCATAAGATGGGTTGAGTTATGCGTCACCACCCCGTCATTCTCAGTTCAGATAAATATGGAGTTGGCTGGGGGTTTTAAAAGCGATAGAGGACTACGCCAGGGATGTTCTCTATCTCCTTACTTCTTTGTAATCTGCATGAATTTCCTCTCTCTAATGATTGACGAAGCTGCTAGGAATGGTGACTTTGGTTATCATCTTGGTTGCAGGAGTTTGAATATAACTCATCTGTGTTTCGCAGATGATATCATGGTGTTTACAGATGGAAAGGTGCGATCCATTAAGGGGATTCTGGAGGTATTTAAAAGCTTTTCTCGATTATCTGGACTTGACATAAGCTTGGAGAAAACAACGATGTTTATCACCGATATCTCTTCGGGAATTTCTGAATGAGTTCCCCTTTGAGATTGGAGCATTACCGGTAAATTACTTAGGGCTTGCTCTCCTAACCAAAAGAATGTCAACTACATACTATCAACCGCTTCTCGAAAAAATTAGAACCCGCATCAGCTCTTAGAAAAATTGTTTTCTCTCCTTTGCGGGTAGGCTACAACTCCTCTCCTCGGTAATAACAAGCTTAAATTTTTTTGGATTACAGCTTTTAGGCTCCCAAGAGCTTGATAGAATCAGCTCCGTTTACTTGTGGTCTGGCCCAGCATTAAACTCAAAGAAATCAAAGGTCTCATGGGACAAAGTGTGTAGACCAAAGTCAGAAGGGGGTCTCGGTCTAAAATCTTTGATTGAAGCAAATAAGGTTAGCTGGTAATCACATGCTACCCCAAAGTACTCTTTCATTATGTGGTTAGCTACTCGAAACAGGTTGACAACGGGGGACATAATGCTTACTTAGTCACCAAACATATCGGCGAAATGTGTCTTTTTCTTAGAACCCGTAGAGACTCGAGACCATTTATTCTTCTCTTGTCAATTCACATCACAGATCTGGTATAAGCTAGCCTATGGACTACTCCGTCAAGACTTCACATCCCAGTTTACTGAGCTATTGATGATGTTTCACACAAAGAATAACAAGACGACGGAAGATTTCATAGTAAGGTATATGTTCCACACTCTAGCATACACACTATGGACAGAACGAAACAAGCGAAGACATGGAAGCACGCCCCTTCGCATAGGGCATCTGGTTGGAGAGGTAGGGAAAGCAGTAAGGAACAGGATATTGGCCATCCAGACGCAAGGAAAAATGCTAGATGGAGTACAAATCTGGTTTGCAACAAGGATTTAAGGACACTTCGATCTTCTTTTTTATTTTCAGCTCCTTCGACAATGATGCGTACTCTTTTTCCCGGGAAATTTTTTTGTACCAATTGGGTTTTTCATTCCTTGGGTTTTAATGAGGCCATCAATTTTCGAAATCTATAAGATGAAAAGACCAATCCGTAATTAATTATATATTAATTCATCCAATATAATGGTTTCCCAATTATAAAAATATATGTGCATACGCGGTTTTTTTTCTTATGAATGAATTTAATTATGAGTTTAAATCCGTGAGAATTCACAAATATCATAAGAACACAAAAATTTGAGAGTTCACGTAAATGTCTTATAAAACTGAGATATAAGTTTTAGAAAACACATCTTTTGACCAAAAAAATTATACTACAAAAAATAAATGAAAAAATCTATAATTGATTAGGCATTAGCGGTAAGAACCACCATACACCAACCGCCAGAGCAAGCGTGAAGAAACTTGAAGAATCATCTTTTGAAGACGTCTGTAGCGGTCACTTGACTGCTAGGAACTCACCGCCAATATCTGCACGTGACGAGCATAGCAGCCCCCACCACTAACCTTGACCACCATGATTAAAACCCGAGACGAGCATAGCGACCCTCCACCGCCAACTATGACTGCCACCTGCTACATTTTAGGATTCGACCCAGTTTGTCTGTGGTCGACCGTCTACACATTTACCTTAGTATTTATAGTATTTTACACCTAAATCAATGATCTATTGTGATTCTTAGCATAATATTTTGCTTCTTTTGGATATAAGACTCATTGTACTAGATCTTCCTTAATCTTTTGTATTTATTAAAGTTTTGTTTCATCTTTCTTATCTATGGTTATGGTGATTGAATTATCTCATTTAGTTGGTTTGATTTCATAGATGATTTGAGTTAAGGATTTGATAGATGATTTGATTTGCTTGATGATAATGCTTATGGTTAGATCCTTAGATATCCTTCACTTAAGTTGTTTTTAAATGCTAGATTAAACTTGATCTCTTAAATCTAAATGTTTAGAATTTCATATCTGGAAGGTGTTTAATAAAATGTTTTTAATGAACTTAAATTAAGTTATCTTCCCTAGCTAATTGAAATTGATTGATATTGCTAGTGGCGTTGGCAAAAGAGAGGCGGAGTGAAACGCTGCATTTTTCTAAGGGGGGCGAATTAGGGTGATTTTCTAATTCTTTTCTTGGAGGCCACGATGGAGCAGCCGCCGGTGCTAGCGGTGGCTCAGGGAGGGGAAGCAGGGCAGGAGGTGGAGGTTTTGAGGGCTGGATCGGGTTCAAAGGGTTGAGAGGACTGTGCAAAGGATGCTGAGTTTGGAATTTTGGGCTGCGAAAAGGGAGATCAAAACAGGGGGATACGCGAAGGGCTTTCGGTGAGTGCAGGGGCGCTGGGAAGTGGTTCAGGGATGGGGAAAGATGTCAGACGAGAGGCGCTAGTGTTGTCAGGTTTGGGGGGTGGATCAGAGGTAGCAGGGGAAAAGAATAACTCTGTTTCGGATTGAGAAGGGCATAAACTTCAAAACGTGAAAATATCTGCGCAAAGGAAGACTCCGGTTTTCATTGGAGGGGTAAAGCATGGAGAAGTCAGGGATGATGTGGAAAGGAAGGGTTTTGAGGGGGAGAAAAGGTCTGTGTGTGCTGGAAACAGAGTAGTTTCGGAGATATTGCCACCAGTAGGTGCTGCGGCAGAAGTTGTAGCCGGTGAAGAAGGGGTTTCAGTGCAGGATTAGAGGCGGACAAGTAGTGAACCTGTAAGAGAGCCTCCTACGAAAACTTGGGCACAGGTGGTGAACAAACAAGGGCTGTCTCAATTCACATGTGCTATCTCTCTAGTTGAAGGGGAAGAAGTAATTCCTGTGCCGGATTATATCCTGCATGAAGCACCTCCACTTTGGGAGGAATTTCTTGTAGGAAGGTTTGCATCGAAGGCGCCTCACAAAGCGAAGGTGCACATCATTATCAACAAAATTTGGAATTTGGGTGACAAGTCGATAAGGATAGAAGCATATGAGGTGGATGAAAAGACGATAAAATTCAGAATTCGAAATGAAAGGGTAAGGCAATGGGTGCTGCGACGGGGAATGTGGAACATTTGTGATGTTCCGTTGCTGGTATCGAAATGGTCGCCTAATGTAGAGGAGGCACAGCCGAATATCACTTCGATGCCTATGTGGGTTATAATGAAGAATGTCCCACAGTCCATGTTTACGTGGAAAGGGCTAAGCTTCTTAGCATGTCCACTAGGAAGTCCTATCCGTCTACATCGAGACACGGAGCTAGTAAGTAACTTTGATGAAGCAAAGGTGCTGATTGAAATAGACCTTTCGAAAAAACTACCAGCATATTATCACTATGAGGTGAAAGGAGAAAGGGTAAAAGTGAGTTTTGAATTTCCGTGGCTACCACCTAGGTGCGCTACTTACGGGAAATGGGGTCATTTGGAGACTGCCTGTCTTCTAAAATTCAGAACAAAAGGAAATAACGCTTCGGTGTCTCCCTGGGTAGAGGTGCGAAGAGAAAAGGAAAAGGTGGGGAAGTCGGTAGGAGGAGAAGGTGAATCAAGAGACTCCTCAGAGGTTTCGGGAAAGGTTTCATCGCAGAATAATGAGGGGAGTAAGCAGACGCAAAGTGAAAAGGGGGGGTCTAAGTTGGGTTTCAAGGAAGGATATGGGGGAGAATAGTGAGCTGAAGAGGGGAAATGAGGATAAGGGAGAAAGCAGGCCGCGACACTCAAAGGAGGTCTTAGTAGGTTTGAATTTGGATTTAAGTAAGGGGAAGGGGGAGAGAAGTGAGCTGCAGAGGAGGGCTTTACCGAGGGTAGAGGGTATGGCAGGGTTGGAGTTAGACAAGTCAGAAGCAGGAAAGCAAGGTCAGGTAGTGGAAGCTACAGAACAGAGGGACCCGGCTGGGGTGTTGGCCACGTTGGAGGGGGAACAAGGAGGAAAATTATTGGGAACGCAAGGAGAAGGCAAGGAGTGGTCTGTGGTATCACACTCGGGGGGGGGGGAAAGAAAGAAAAAATCTCTTGTTTACGGGGAAGTAACTATAGCTTCTCCATCAAGATATGAAGTTTTAAATAATCAAGGGGAGGAAGAAAGGAGAGTAGAGGAAGATGCGAATGCTGACTCCAGAGCAGAGGATATTGAGAAAGAAGCTGGGGTGTTAAGTGAGAAAGAAACGGTTGAAGTAAGATCAGAGGGAGGAGTTTTATTGAAGGAGGTAGTCAAGGCTGGTCTGGAGGACAGAGAGCTCCGAAGAACGAGTATCCTGGAAATATGCAGAGTAGAGGGAGGAACTCGAGCTCCACTACCTCGCTTATCAAAAGTAGCTCACAAATATTTCTCACCTGGAAACCAAGTAAGTGCAATCAGTAAAAAGAGTCAAAAGAAGAAGCATTAATGACGAGTTTTTCTTGGAATATCAGAGGCCTAAATAAAAAGAAAAAACATTCGATAGTGAAGAATATGATAAGCTCAGACACAATGTGCTTTGGGGGGTTGTTGGAGACAAGAGTCAAAGAACACAAGGTTAATCACGTGAAAAAATGATTTTAGGAGGCTGGTCTATGGTATCAAACTACGAGCATGACCCTCTTGGAAGAATATGGGTAGTATGGAGTAATAAGGTGACTCTAAAGGTTGAGTTAAAGACAAGACAGCTCATCTCATGCCTTATTAAGATTGATGGTATAGCGGAGGAATTTCTCTGCACCTTTGTATATGCATCAAACTCTTTGGAAGAACACCGTGAGCTTTAGCGGGATCTAAAAAATCAGTGAGACAGGCCTGAATACCAGGGGAAAAAATGGATGTGCTTGGGGGACTTTAATGAAATCTTGGAGATATCGGAGCACTCAGTTCAGGCAGGTATGCAAGGGGTATCCTTAGGTATGACTAATTTTCAGGAAACAGTGAGACATTGCTCCTTAATAGATATGGCGCACCATGGTCCAAAATTTACATGGTGTAACAAGCGGGAGACTAAGCTAATTTGCAAGAAACTAGATCGAGTTATGATAAATGAAGATTGGCTACAGCAAATTGAGAATTTACTGTGTTTTCGAGTCGAAAGGTTGCTCGGATCATGTCTGCTGTTTGATTTACATGTTGGGCGCCTCCTATAAGCCTAAATGTCCATTCAAGGTCGTAAATGCATTGCTATGGCTGGGAGATTTCAAGCCGGCGGTGGAGGAGTTTTGGCGAAATACGGAGGAAATCTTCTCATCGAAAACAGCATTGTTTAGACAATCAAAGAAGCTAAAGAGGCTAAAGCCAGTTATCTGGAATTTGAGCAGGGGAAAAATACATCAATTATCTCAAAGAACAGAGGAAGCTTTTGTGGAGCTTTGTAAGAGGCAAGAGGCAACGTTGCTAAACCCAGATTCAAACAACATGTTAAGTGAAGTGGAGGCTTATGAGAGATGGGAGAAAATCTCGTGTATTGAAGAGGAATTTCTAAAGCAAAAATCAAAGCTTCATTGGATGGAAGTTGGGGACAGAAATAATAGGTATTTTCACAACGCTATTAAGGAGAGACAATTGAGAAATTCCATCTATATAATCAGAGGAGCGGAGGGAGAGCTCATTACTGAAAGAGAAGCAATTAAAGCTGAGGCCATAAGGTTTTATTCAGACCTGTTCTCAGCCAGGGTAGTGGACTCAGCTATGGAACATGCAATGGGTGAGGAAATTGGTGGACTGCTTGATTTTCGGTGTTCAGAACAGATCAAGGAAAATATGTTGAGGGTTATCACGGCAGAAGAGATAAAGGGGGTTTTTTTTTCAATGCCGGTAAATAAAGCACCAGGTCTGGATGGTTATACCGTTGAGTTTTTTAAAGAGGTTTGGAGTATTATTGAAAAAGAGTTTATCATCGCGATCCAGGCTTTTTTCAGATATGGGTTTCTCCAGAAAGGACTAAATACAACAATATTAGCATTGATTCCGAAGAAACCGGGAACAATAGGCATCAAGGATTACAGGCCTATTTCGTGCTGCAATGTTATATACAAGGTAATATCGAAGACTTTGGCTAATCGTCTGAAAATGATACTCCCTGAATTTATAAAACCAAATCAAACGTTTGTTAAAGATAGATATATGATGGAGAATTTGATGTTAGCATCTGAGCTTGTGAAAGATTATCATAAACCAAATGTAGCTTCCTGAAGTGCTATGAAAATAGATATATCGAAAGCATTTGACTCAGTGGACTGGAAGTTTCTCATAAGGGTTTTGAAGGTGATTGATATACCGGCTGAATTTATACATTGGGTGGAATTGTGTGTCACGACACCATCATTTTCAGTCCAGATAAATGGACAGCTCGCGGGGTTTTTTCAAAGCGAGCGGGGACTGCGACAAGGCTGCTCTTTGTCACCATATCTATTTGTCATATCAATGAATATTTTGTCTCTAATGCTTGATAAGGCAGCTAGGGAAGGGAGATTTGGCTATCATCCGGGATGTAGAAGTCTAAGCATCACACATTTATGCTTCGTGGATGACATAATGGTTTTTGCTGATGGAAAAGGCCGCTCTATAAAAGGTATTATTGATGTTTTTTATGAGTTTGCTCGAGTCTCAGGATTGAAAATAAGTCTGGAAAAAACAACTTTATTTGTGGCGGGGATATCAGATATAGGGAGGCAAATGCTGTCGGGCTTTCCGTTTACACTTGGGGAACTTCCGGTAAGATATTTGGGGCTGCCATTGATGACCAAAAAGATGTCTATCTTGGACTGCCAGCCCCTTCTGGAGAAGATCAGAGGAAAGATTAGTTCTTGGAAGAACCGTTTTCTTTCTTTTGCAGGACGCCTTCAGTTGCTCACCTCGGTGATAGCTAGTATTACAAATTTCTGGATGGCGGCTTTCCGGCTCCCGAGAGCGTGTATCCAAGAGATAGAAAAAATAAGTTCAGCTTTCTTATGGTCGGGATCAGCATTGAATACAAGAAAAGCAAAAGTGGCGTTGGCCGATGTATGTAAACCGAAAGAGGAAGGGGGGCTCAGTATAAAATCCCTAGTGGATGTGAATAAGGTGAGATGCTATAAGTTGATATGGCGAATTACTTCAGCGAAAAAGAGCCTTTGGGTAAACTGGGTTAAAAAGAATTTGATAAGATGTGGTTCCTTTTGGTCTGGAAACACCAACGCAAATGTGGGATCATGGATGTGGAAAAGGATCCTTAAGTACAAGAGTTCAGCGAAATATTTTCACAAGGTGAGAGTCCATGGAGGGGGCCAAACGTCGTTCTGGCATGATGATTGGTGCTCTCTTGGAAGATTATTTGAGATTCTTGGTAGCTGTGGGAGTATAGACATGGGGATCCCAGGACAAGCAATGTTGGAGGATGTGATAAAAAATCATAGACCAAGGTGCAGAAGGTTTCAGATTGTATCACAGATAGAAGAGAAAATAAAAAGAGCTCGAGATGAGGGAGATGTAGGAGATGACATAGCGCTATGGCGTAATAAGGTAGACAAGTATGTTCCCTGGTTCTCATCAAAAGACACATGGGATCAGATCAGAAGCAAAAACTCGGAGAAGACATGGACAAAAGTGTTATGGTTCTCACATGAAACCCCTAAGCACTCGTTCATCGTTTGGTTAGCGGCTCATAATCGATTATCAACAGGAGACAGAATGCTAGTCTGGAATGGTAATGCCGCAACAGGCTATGTGTTTTGTTCACTCCATATGGAAACAAGAGACCATTTGTTTTTCTCGTGTCCTATCACCAAACAGGTATGAGAAGACTTAGCTACCAGGCTGTATAACCAGGATTACATGGACAGCTTCTCCATGATCCTAACACATCTATCAGATTCAAGACAAGGAGATCGCAAGATGTTTCTAAAGAGGTATGTCTTTCAAACTTGTATTTATGCATTATGCACACCTCTCGATCACCTATAAGAGCTTAAACTTAAGAACTGTTTGCAGTGGTTAACACGTATGTGTAAAAAGGACCTTCTTTGAATATAATTTTACATTTATTCAAAAAAAAATAATAATTGAAATTGATATTGATATTAGAGAGATTAGTGATTTAATTGGACTTGAATGTTAATAATCATTAATCACTTATCACAAACGGAAGTTCATTGTTAATGATAGTGCTTAGTGAAGGGATTATTACCATGGAAATGGATTAGTCTTGATTATTGTTCCATCACCTATGATTGTGTTAATAGTAATTCTTAAGCATCATTAGAGACTCATCATATCATCTAGATCATCATCTTACCCTTATTCATTGGGTTATCACCATATTACACCTCTTATCTCTATCATTATCATAGTTTAAGTTTGAATTGCATTGTTTAGTTAATATTAGGGATAGTAATTACCATAACCAATCTTATTTGATTAGATTAATCGAACTTATGCATTCTTAGTGTGTTGTTGCATTTTTCTTGTAGATTGATACCCTATAGATACTACAAGTGAAATTATGTGCACTTGTGGGATTCTCTTTGGGTTTAAAACTTTTAGCCTATCAAAAGGAGGTTAATGGAGGTAATGGAGTGGGCCAAACACATAATAATCCTCTAAGGAACCCACATGGGATATGGACATTCGATGAGCCTAACATTCATGGAAACCGAACCGCTATTCGCCCACAACCGGTAGAGAACAACAACTTTGAGATCAAGGCAAGTCTAATCAACAAGGGTCAAAGCTCGAAGTATCATGAACTTGCTATGGAGGATCCACTTGATTACTTTGATCAATTTGAGCGGTTTTTTGTACGGTGAAGAACAATGGGATCTTGGAAGATGCATTCAAGCTTAGGTTTTTCCCGCTTAGAGACAAGACACATGTGTGGGAGAAGAACCTACCTCATAACTCTATAACCTCTTAGGATCAATGCAAACATGTGCACGGCTAGATTGAGGAATGAGATCTTGAGTTTTGGACAACGAGTGAAAGAGAGCTTTTGTGAGGCATGGGAGAGCTTCAAAGGATACACATCTCAAAGCTCACACCACGGTATTTTGAAGGAGTCTCAGTTGAGTACACACTACCACGGTGTTTTGCCTAAGTATATGATGTTTCTAGACATGGCACGCAATGGTAACTTCTTGGGACAAGTCGCGGATGACGGATTGTTGTGTGTAGAGAATCTAGCTTAAAGTGATGGTAACAATGGTGAAGATTATGATTGTACATCGCGAGATAGTGTTGAAATGAATGATCATAATCGTGAGGAGATTAAGGCATTAAATGAGAAAATGGATAAGTTGCTTCAAGTACTCGAAATTCGGTCAACTATGTTGGTGTGAATGATGGTTTTCAATGCTATCAAGATGTGGGGATAAAAGTTTGTGTTAAATGTCAAGAAGAAATTAATTATATTGGTTGCCAAGACCAATGTTACAACAAAGGATTCAACCCAAACTATAGTAATCATCCTAATTTTTCCTATAGTAACCAAAATGTGGAGAATCTCCAAGACCAAGCCTACACATCTATGAAGTCACAATGGACAAACCTACAACCAAGGCAACTTCTAACCAAGATCCCAAACCTGAAACAACAAACCAACAATATCCAAACAATAACCAAGGCACTAACCAAAATTTTTATCCTAGACCTCAATACAACAACCCTACCCAACCCTTCTTCACAAACCAAAACTACCAAAACCAAGCACCACCACAAAACCAACCCGTTAAACAAGACCCAAACACACTCATTCTTAAGCAACTCCTTGAAGGCCTAACTAAGGGAACCTTGAAGATAAAAAAAACGAAAGAATGTGATTAACTTGAAGATTGATGGTCCGTATAACGACTTGCATGCCAAATTAGAGACCAATGGGTTCACTACCAAAAAAACAAAAACCCAATCCAAAGGAATACATAAATGCAATCACGCTTAGGAGTGAAAAGAGCTTCCATCTTTAAAACCACCACTTATAATGAACAAATATGGGGAGGTGGTAGAAATCAAAGATGATGATGGTGGATGTTGATGTGGATTCCCTAGGATTGGCACTTAGTGATCCAATCGGATAATCATCGACTCAAAGAAGGCATTGATTAATTGAATAAAAGTTGATTGAACGTTTCATCTGCTTGGCCTATTTATATAGAAATTTTAGTCAGCCAAATGAGTGATTATTCTCGACAATAAAAGCATTAAATACTACTTAAGAGTTTGATTAGAAATAAAAGACTTAAAAC
The DNA here is from genome assembly GCA_963922655.1 of Cardamine chenopodiifolia. Classification (NCBI taxonomy): domain Eukaryota; kingdom Viridiplantae; phylum Streptophyta; class Magnoliopsida; order Brassicales; family Brassicaceae; genus Cardamine; species Cardamine chenopodiifolia. The sequence goes on from OZ000464.1 coordinate 3,493,778, forward strand.
TTAAAGATAAAAACGCTTAGAGTAACTCAGCATTTGAAGAGAAAATATCTTGATTGACTTGATGGATCGGGCCTTTCTCTTGAATGAAATCATCTCTTAGACCAGGCCTTCTCTTGGGCTTAGATTAAAACATAGATGGACTTAGGAATTTGAGGCTGGCTAGCCTTTTCTATATGAAAATCCGCTAACCGACCTACGGATACCACTAACTGTCGAATCCTTTTATTCCAGATTATGAACACCCGATCGTATTTGTCAAGAATGAACTGAGAATCAAGCTTGCCTCATTAAAACCTTTCCCGGAAAACCCATTGGGATAAAACCGAGGATAAAGAAAAAAAGTAGAAGGCTTGTCTAAAAAAACCATCTAATATCCTTCCCTAGCATTTGCTTGTATGGAGACCAAAATACCGTATGGCATAACTTCCTTAGGCGTTGATGTCGCCACTTCTTGAACTAGACTTGCCAGAGCTTCCTTTAGCTTCTTTATCCTTTCCCTTGTCATTGGTCCGCTTGACCCTTGTATTGTCTCTTTTTCTTGGTTGCTTCCGATGATTATATCATTCCACTCCTCTTGAAAAGGATATGACCTCAAATCAAGCTAGTCTGCAACAAAAGGAATCAAGTAAGCAATTTGAAAGTAGAACTTACATTTTACTTACTTGGAAGCTTGATCTTGTATGCGTTGTTCTTGACATGCTCGAAGACTTTGAATGGACCATCAGTTCGGGGAAACAGTTTGGACTTCCTCTCATTAGGGAACCTTTATTTCCTTATGTGAATCTATACTAAATCTCTGGGTTTAATAATGAGGTCTCGCCTGCCTTTGTTAACCCTTTTTTGATATTGCAGTATCCTTGCTTCAATATTGATCCTTGCCGTCTCATGTAGTTTTTAACAAGCTCGGCCTTTTGATGGCCATATAAACTAGCAATTTCACTTAAAGGCAAAGGGATCAAGTCTAACGGTGACAAAGGATTGAAACCATACACAAGCTGAAATGGTGAGAACTTAGAAGCAGAATGAGTAGAGTAATTGTAAGCAAACTCAACATGTGGAAAACAATCATCCCAAGTCCTAATGTTCTTCTTGATAATGGCACGTAAAAGAGTAGACTATGTCCTATTAACTACTTCACTTTGACCATCGGTTTGTGGATGACAAGTAATAGAGAACAAAAGCTTGGTGTCTATCTTGGACTATAAGGTCTTCCAAAAATAACTTAGAAACTCTGTATCCCTATCCGACATAATAGTTCTAGGCATTACTTGCAACCTACGTTCTGCATTGGCCTTAGCTTTTTTGCAAGTAGTACATCTTACACAGATCCATTCTACATCTCTTCTCATGCGAGGCCAAAAGAAGTGTTCTTGAAGAGTGCTCAAGGTCTTGGCGACTCCAAAGTGTCCCATTAGGCCTCCTCCTTGAACTTCCCTAATGAACAAGTCTCTGCAAGAACAATTAGGTACACAAAGGCGGTTTTCAAAGAAGAGAAACCCTTCAAGCCTATAATGCTTTCCATGAGTAAACTTTGCACAAGATTGATAAATGTCTTTGAAGTCCGGATCCTGCTCATAGTAATCTTTAATTTACTCAAATCCTAAGAGCTTAGCTTCAAGAGTAGAGAGTAAGGAATAGTCTCGATGAATTCAACCCACCTAGCACGCCTCTTGTTCAACTTTTGTAGGCCTTTCAAATGCTATAATGACTCATGATCTATGTGAATCACGAACTCTTTTGGCCAAAGATAGTGTTACCAAGTTTGCAATGCTCGTACTAAGGCATAAACCTTTTACTCATATGTGGGAAAAGCCTTAAGAAATCTTGTATGTGGTGTGCTAGAGTGCTAAAGTCCTTAACGAATTTTCTATAGAAGCCAGCTAAACCATGAAAGCTTCAGACTTCTCAAACAGATTTTGGACTCGGCCATTTCTAAATAGCCTTGAATTTCTCTTCATCAACTTGTATGCCTTGTGTACTAACAACAAAACCTAAAAAAGATAAGGTTTTCCATATAAAAGGTGCACTTCTTCAAATTAGCATAAAATTTATCCTTTCTAAGAACTTCTAACATGCAATGCAGATGTTCTACATGATCGTTCAAGTTCTTACTATAGATCAAAATGTTATTAAAGTAGACAACAACAAAGATTCCTATGAATGCTCTCAAAATATGATTCATTAGACGTATGAATGTACTAGGTGCATTGGTTAAGCCAAATGGCTTGACTAACCACTCACATAGACCATGTTTAGTTTAGAAAGACATTTTCCATTCATCTCCTTCTTTCATGCAGATTTTATGGTATCCACTCTTAAGATCAATTTTAGAAAACACACTAGAACCATATAATTTGTCTAGTATATCATCTAATTTAGGGATGTGATAGCGATACTTTACCATGATGTTGTTGATAGCTCGACAATAAATACACATACATCATGTGCCATCTTTCTTTGTTACCAACAAGAAGAGTACGACACAAAGACTCATGCTTTCACGAATGTATCCTTTCTCCATGAGCCCACTTACTTGCCTTTGTAGTTCCTTGGTTTCCAAGGGATTTGTGTTATTATAAGATTGCCGATTAGGAAGTGAAACTCCGGGTAAGAAATCGATTTAGTGTTCTATCCCATGGATTGGTGGCAGTCCACTCGGGTTATACTCTGAGAATACATCCTCAACTCCTTGCAAAAGAGAAGTAACCTTTCTCGATAATACCGGCTCAAGGTCAGTCAAAATCATGAGAGTTTCCTTATAGACAAACATAAGGCAAGGTTTCTTAGTGTATAAAATTCTCTTTATCTCACTTTTCCTCACGTAAAAATTTGAAACTTTCCTCATGGGTAAGCTCTCACAGACCTTTGACTTGGTTTCACTTAAACTCTCACTCTCTTTAAGGTATTTGGTATTTATGGGTTCGGTCTTCCGCTTGCTACCTTTCTCTTGTGGTGACATGGGGTTCAAAATGATCTTCTTCCCTTTGAATTCAAACAAATGTTTGTTGGTGAAGCCATCATGAGATACACGTCGATCATATTGCCAAGGCCATTCCAAAAGGATGTGACCGACCTGCATAGGTAAAACGTCACATAACACCTCGTCCTTGTACTTTCCTATTGTCAAAGGAATCAAGACTTGCCTTTGAACCCTCATGTTTCCCGTAAGTTATAAGGGTGTAGATGTCTTGTTGTGATCAAATCAAGCTTCTCCACCATGGTTGAACGAGTGACGTTAGTGCAACTCCCTCCATCAATGATGCGGCTACACAACTTCTCCTTAACTTGCACCTAGTGTGAAATAAGCTTTCTTTTTCCTCATTGGTTTCAACCATGGTTTGAACTCTCAATGCTCTCCTCGAAACCAATAACTCACCTTTAGGCGCATACTCCTTATATTCTTCAAGAGATGAATGTGAATCTAAATCTGAATCTTCCTTGGTTTCAATATCCCAATTTTTCTTAAGATCATAATATGCTTGTTAGGACATTCATTTGCATAATACCCTCTTCCATGAGACTTAAAGCATTGGACATCCCGGTTTCTTGTGGTAGATGCCTCGGCTTTACCTTTGTATATTGGTTTTGATGCGGGGACTTTAAGTTCCTCCTTGGGATTTGCTTCACAAACAGGCCTAGAAAAATTTGGCTTGTCTTCCCTAGTTAAGCGCAGACGTGAGTTAATAGCAAATGGTTGGCGTAAGGTATTGCCCCTCCTCTTGAGTTGTTGCTCCACGAGTATGTTTTTCTGCAACATCTCTTCTAACTCCGCATAATGCTCCATTTCTAATCTATCTGGAATTTCTTGGTTTAATCCACTTAAGAACCTAGCCATGGCTGCTTCTCGGTCCTCATCAATTTTGCTTTGATCATGAGAATCTCCATCTCTTGATAGTAATCTTCTACTCCTCTACTACCTTGCATTAGCCTTTTATGTTTTTGATGTAAGTTTTTGTGATAATAGCTTGGAACAAATCTCTTTCTCATGATATTCTTCATCTCATTCCAAGTTTCAACGGGATACGATCTATTTCTTCTTCGACTTGTAGGTAAACGTCACTCCTCCATCAATGAGAACTAAAGGACACTGATCAATTTTATACCGTATACGGGGAGCCCCTTGTACTGCTGACACTAGTATTTTAGATTTTGTCACGCTCCACTGAGTAATATCTTGCATATAATCAATGGTATTAAAGAGAAACAATCCTTTTTCTGAGAATTACCAACTGAAGATGAGAAAAGAAAATAGTGTAAATAAACGACAACACAAATGAATAGATTAGGGTGTGATGTGGTTGCCTTGTGGTGAAGCTTGCTTGTTTTGCATTGAGCTTGGAACGTAATAGCGCACAAGTGGGTAACAAGTTGCGTCTATAGATTCTCCGAGACCCACTTTTCTGAAATAACTTTTCTTTCCAATGATGTAAGCTATGTTGCGACAAGTGCAGTCAAATTTATTTCCTTCTTTATCAAGAACAACCGCAACCTTCTTCTTCTTGTCAATGAAGAAACTACCAGCTTTAATGTCAAAATGAAAACTAGTTAGTGGTTTCATATTAACAGCTAAGAGCAACTTGCTCTAGGACACTGCATTGGGCTCGATCTTAGTCGTACCCCAAATCTTCATCTCAAAAGTATCCCATCTCTGAAATAACACTACAAGTTTCTCATCTCTAACACTAGATAGAGTCACTATATCTTTAATAAACAGTGAGAAGGCAGAGGCAGACGCGGTCCAAATCTCTCTGTTGTAAAATCAAACAGAGTAAGAAATCAGCAATATCTGATACCATTGTTCCTGATGGTAGTTGAAGCTTCTCTTGAGAAAACCAGTAAGTATTGCCTTTAAGAGACAAGCCACAGTGATAACTCTCTATTATCCAGTCAGGAGTGACATCAACGACCTTCCAGGAATTGGAGTTTATATTGAAGATCTCAAACTCGCGAATTAGGCGCTTATCCCTTATGCTGTCGCAACTCTCGATATATCTCAAGATTTTGTGGCTACAACAAGAGTTGTTATTCTCCTCGTATCCGAGAGCATACCTGTCCAATCTGTTGTAAGACTTTGAGAATTCAATCCACCTTGTTTGCCCACAATAAGGGTTCCAAACCACAAGCCTCGATATGTCTTTGGTGATACATAACAAAAACCGTTGCAGTGAAAGATTTTAGATATGTCGACTCGATATCTAACATCTAGGCAAATAATTTCACCTATTCGCTGTATAGATGGACTATAAAGATTGACGCTGAATAAATAAACCTTTTACTCAAGCATCATCACCACCTGAAACTCCTTCTCGTGCTTCTTCTTTGCTGCTGCTTTTGCTTCACCGATGTGCTTCATTGTAAAGTGTCGACTTTCGATAAATTGTTCCACTTTTTTCTGGTGAATCGCGTGCTCTCAGAGATATCACCGGAAGCCTACAGAGCACCTCCTCCGTCAAATCCCTAGGAAGATCGGACATCTTCACCATTGTTTCAACACAGATCGAATCTGTAATGGAAATAAGTTAGGTCAATCTTCCAAACCTTTTTACCTATCCTCCGATTTATTCCGTCAATTTATTTATTAATTTTTTCTGACAGAACTGTATCTATAATTTTATTCTATTTTATTTTTTTTTCTTTTTTTCTTTATTAGAGTACTTCTCATTCAGACAATAGTAACATTTCAATACATTGGATACAAGGAAGACAATAAAATATCTAGGAAGCTCCGATTTTTCAGGAGAGGATCTTAGTGGCGATCGAAATGGCGATTAGGGCTTGTTGAAGCATGGCTTCGCTGCCAGGCATGGCGGCTCCTTTGGTGTGTGATTTTAGGGGTTCGTTGAGAGGTTCAGTCGCTGAGGACGAGTTACAAAGCAGTATTGGAGCAGAGTTCGGAGAAGAACGTGTTGCGAGAATTTCAGTGGGGAACAAGGGTGCAAGTTCAGTGGTACCAAGGGCTTCATCGGGGATTCTTGCTGCTGCATCGAATAGTGAGAAATCAGAGGCGCCTTCCGTTGCAGTTTGTGTCGAGAGTGCATAAGTACTTGTGGTAGTTGTAGAGTCGGTTTTAGAGGAGGGTGCAGGAGTCATTGTATCCGATTCAGAGCTTCCTTCTGCGGTAGTGGTTGCTGATTCTTTAGATGTTTCGGCTGGTTCTGGGGCAGCAGGCTCTGCTCTGGTGATCACTGTAGGATTTGTTGAAGGTTCTGTTTCGGCGAGTTCTTAGTCTGCGATGGTTTCTGGTTCTTCTTCGAGGTTGCAGAGTGTTGTTGCGGAGACTGTAGAAGCTTTGCATTCTGATCAGTCATCGGGAGCTGTAGTTGTGCCGTTGGTCAATGACGGTTCTGTTGCAGGATCTGTTTCAGTGGATTCCCAGTCTGTGTTGGTTTCAAGTCCTTCTTCGACATTGCAGACTGTGGTTGAGGAGGGTGCAGAGAACCTGTGTTTTGCTCAGGAGTCGGTTACTGAAGCCATGTCGGAGGCTGCAGTGGCTTCCGTGGAGGGTGAAAAGCAGAAAAAAATAAGTGGCAAGCTTCTTCACAAGGGGAGATTAGGGGCACTGTTCGTTAACCTTGTTCGTATTCATCAGTCGTGCAACAAAAACCTTCTCTATCGAAACATGAGCTGACGGTGTGTTTGGAGAAGGGTAATCCCTTGATTGAAATCCCATATGATGTTATACATGATCAACCTCCATTATTGGAGGATTTGCTAGTAGGGAAATTCCCAGAGGAAGCTCCATACATCGCTAAAATTCATGTAATAGTGAATAAGATATGGAGTTACAAAAATAAGTTAATGAGGATTGATGTGTTTGTGATGAACTCGACAATGGTTAAATTTTGGATAAAAAGATAGAATGATTAGAGATAGAGTCCTACGAACGAGAATGTGGAATATTGCGGACAGACCTATGATGGTCTCTAAGTATGGACCAGTTCTCGATGAAGATCAACCAACGTTGAGGAGTATTCCACTATGGGTCACTCTTAAACAAGTTCCGCCTTCTCTATTCTCTTGGAAGGGCTTGAGCTTTCTATCTAGTGCAGTTGGAGAGCCTCGACGTCGTCATCCAGAAACAGAGCTGTGTCACAAGTTTGACGAGGCAAAGTTTTTCATGGATGTGGACCTGACGAAACCATTACCGGTCTCCTTTTGTTTCACAACAAAACAGGGTGTGGAATCAGAGATCTTCTATTCGTACCCTTGGTTATCTCCAAAGTGTGCCGAGTGCTTAAAGTGGGGACACTTGAAAGAGACTTGTCGCACTAAACAGAATGATATCGAAAGTCCAAGAATTCTTAAGAGAAAAAAGGATATGTCGGAGTCAGTTCTAGTAGCGAAAGCGTGTGCTTCAATCTTGACGTCAACGTAAGCTAGAAAATGAAATGATTCGTTACATCCGGTATGTGAGGATGCAATTGCGGGGGATTGTTGTGGCTCCAATAGCGATCACAACAACCCAACCAGATGTGTCATAACCTGTATGTGAAGATACAGAAGTGGGTGGCGTATGTGTTGCTGCTATGCAAGATTCAGTGGATAATTCAGCTTCAAAGGAACAACCTACTGAACCTAATACATCGATGGGAAAACAAGTTTCAACAAAACATGGCTGGTCATTTGTATCACCAGCAAAAAGAAGTCAGGGGGCTGGTAAAGCGACTCAGGAAAAAGCTCTGATGGTGTCACCTTCTCGGTACTCTGTTCTTACCGTAAAGGATAAGGGGGGAAAAGATTCACAAGATACAGTTCTGGAAGAGGAAAAAGAAGAGGATCAGAATAGGGGAGAGAATGATGATGGGGGGGGGAATTGTAACAAATGTGAGGCCTTCTCTTTCACGAGCTTCAAAATCAACGAATAAAAGCAGCTTTTTACCAAATGATTTAGCCACAAAGGAAGCGATTTCGGGTTCTGGAAAAAGATGGGGCACTAAGAAAAAACTTGTTAAATGACGGGTTTCTTCTGGAATATTCTGGGATTCAACAAGAGTACAAAACATTTGGTTATTCGTGATTGGGTTAATAATCAATAATTGCAGATTGGTTGTTTGCTAGAGACGAGAGTCAAAGAGAACAAAGCTACCAACATTGCAAGCTCGGCTTTTCGGCAACTAGTCTTTTATGTCTAACTATGAATCACATCGGTTAGGACGTATCTGGGTCTTGTGGAAAGGAAATACTCAGCTAACACCAGTATTTAAGAGCAGCCAAATGATCACCTGCTCGGTGCTATTAGAAGGTCAATCGGAGGAGTTCCTATGTTCTTTCATGTATGTATCTAATTTTTTGGAGGAAAGAAAAGAGCTGTGGGAGAATATACGGAGTCATCACACTTCTCCATTATTTCAGAATTAACCTTGGTTAATATGTGGAGATTTCAATGAGATACTGGATGTAGAGGAACACTGAAATTTTACGGAGTCGCCTTTGATCTCTCAGCGAATGCGTGATTTTCAGAGCATGGTTAGATACTGCTCATTGTTTGATCTAGTATATCATGGCCCTCAGTTCACGTGGTATAATAAGCAAGAAGAAGGGGTTATATGCAAAAAAATCGATAGAGGTTTGGTGAACCAGAGCTGGTTGCAGAAATTCCCGTTATCTTATGTCTCTTTCGACTTGGGGGGGATGCTCTGATCATGCTAGAGGAACGATTTCCATGGGTAATGCCAACGTACAACGGAAAAATCCCTTTAAATTTTCAAATGTGTTTGCAAGTCTATCTCAGTTCCAGGGTTTAGTTGAAGAGTATTGGAAGACGTCAGCCCCTCTTTTCGTTTCTACTTCAGCCTTATTTCGTCTCTCGAAAAAGCTTAAAGGTATGAAGCCTCTACTAAAGAATTTGGGTAAAACAACGCTTGCTGATATAGTAAACCGAACTCGAGCAACTCATGAGTAACTTTGTGAGAAACAAGCAGCCACCCTAGAGGATCCTACATCCCAAAGAGTTCTTGAGGAGGGCCTAGTGTTTGATAAGTGGTGTTATTTATCAAGTCTGGAAGATGGCTACCTAAAACAGAAATCCAAACTGCACTGGTTAAATGTGGGGATCAAAACAATTCATATTTCTATAAGACAGCTGAGGTGAGGAAAATGAGAAATTCGATCCTAGAAATTGTCAATCACAATGGGGAGACTTTGACCTCCATCGAGGAGAATTAAACAGAAGCCGACAAACATTTCAAAGAGTTTTTATCACAGCTGCCTATGGACAATGTAGGTACCTCGAGAGATTACTTACGGACCCTCTTGGATTTTAGATGCTTGGAATTGGATAAAGAGGTTCTGTCAAGAGATGTTTCGAACAAGGAAATAAAGGACACACTGTTTCAAATGCCAAACAATAAGTCGCTTGGTCCGGACGGTTTTACTTCTGAATTCTTTAAAGCAGCATGGCCGTATGTTGGGAAAGATTTTATGGTAGCAGTGAAGTCGTTCTTTATCAATGGCTTTCTCCCTAAGAGACTGAATGCGACAATTCTGACACTCATTTCGAAAAAGATGAATCACGGACAATGAAAGACTACCGACCGATCTCGTGTTGCAACGTCATTTATAAGGTACTATCAAAGATTATTGCAAATACGCTTAAGGTTATTTTGCCTAAGTTCATTGCTGCAAATAAATCTGCCTTTGTAAAAGACCGGCTTTTAATGGAAAATGTCCTGCTTGCTACGGAAATAGTTAAAGACTATCATAAAGAGTCGATCTCTCCTCGTTGTACCTTGAAAATAGACATTTCCAAGGCTGATTCAGTGCAATGAGATTTTTTGCTGGAGGTACTGCACACGTTAAACTTTCTAGAGAAGTTTATCCATTGGATCAAAATTTGTATTTTGATAGCATCGTTCTCGGTTCAAGTAAATGGGGAGTTAGCCAGTTTCTTCAATAGCAGAAGGGGGCTTCGTCAAGGTTGTTATCTTTCTCCTTACCTTTTTATTATATGCATGAACATCCTATCAAAGACTATGGATAAAGTAGTAGTGGAGAAAAGGATTATATACCATCCCAAATGCAAGAGCATCCGCCTAACTCACTTATGTTTTGCTGACGATTTGATGATTTTTGTGGAAGGTCAAAAGAACTCAGTTGAAGGAGTTCTAAAATTTTTTGATGAGTGTGCAGCATTGTCAGGTCTGAAGATTAGTGTGGAAAAATCAACAATCTTCATGCCAGGGGTGACAACAAACAAAGCCAGCGAAATTCTACAGTATTTTCCCTTAGCGAAGATATTTGGGTCTACTGCTCTTAACGAAGCAATTGAAAAAGTCTGAGTATTCTTGGCTACTGGAGAAGTTGAGGAAAATGACTTTTACATGTACTGCTTGCCACTTCTCCTATGCAGGTAGACTTCAACTTTTAGGTTCAGTAATTGCAGGAACAATATATTTTTGGTTATCGGCTTATCGTCTTCCCAATGGATGTATTGAGGAGATAGATCATTTAAGTTCAGCTTTCCTTTGGTTGGGGTCTGAGTTCAATGCTAGGAAGACTAAGATTTGTTGGAAAGACGTCTACTGCCTTAAAAGAGAAGGTGGACTGGGGCTGCAGTCGTTGAAAATCGTAAACAAGGTTAGTTGCTTAAAGCTTATTTAGAGGATCTTATCAGGAGTGGACTCATTATCGGTTAAATGGGTCACTTGTTCACACCTAAGGCAGCAGAATTTTTGGGAAATAAAGAATAACACGGATATGGGATCATGGATGTGGAGAAAGCTATTGAAGCTAAGAGGCTTGGCTAAAAATTTTTATAAGGTAAAAGTGCAGAATGGGAAAATGACATCTTTTTGGTTTGATTGCTGGAATGAGATAGGCCTCTTATACGACATCACGGGTCCGAGAGGGTTTATAGACATGGGGATATCCGCTCAAGCAATTGTTGCGTCAGTTAAAGAGACTCCTCGTCGACGTCGACATATGACAGAAAGTTACATTCTGATTGAGACAACGATTACTAAGACTATCGTTACAAATGGTAAGGATATTCCTCTATGGAGAGGTATCAACGATAACTATAAGATTAACTTCAACACGAAGGCAACTAAAAGTCTGGTAAGTTCTCCAAGTCTGAGCAATAACTGGTACAAGGGAGTTTGGTTCATGTATGCAACTCCCAAAATACTGATTTATTACGTGGTTAGCTATCTTGAATAGACTTTCGATGGGGGATCGGATGAGTGCCTGGAACCCAGGTCAAAGAGTGGTCTATGTGTTTTGTGGCTGCTTGAATGAGTTCCAAAATCACCTCTTCTTCACTTGTCGATTCTTAGCGGAAGTGTGGTATTCTTTGGTTGGTAGGCTGTTGGGAAACGATTTCACTCTTCATTAGAATCATCTGATTGATATACTAAACTCTCCATGTCTAGGCCAAACTCAACTCTTCATATTCAGGTATGTGTTTCAATTAACAATTTATCACATTTGGAGAGAAAGAAATGGTAGGCGTCATGGAGATTTTGCGGCTTCCTCGGCAAAATTGACAAGAATGATCGACAAGAATATTAAGAACACATTCAGTTCAATCCGCAACCAAACTGACTTCTCTTTCGATGAGGGTCTATCTATGTGGTTCACATCAAGATAGTCATCTACCAAAGGCCAAGCATGGGTCTTAAGTCTGCAGGCTTCCGATGGTTTTTAATCTCTATCGATTTCATTATATCAGCTCCTTCGAATGTGGTTTGTACTCTTTTTTCCCAATCTGGTTTTGTTTCAAATGAGTTTTCCAAATTTGGGTTTTAAAGCTGCAACTACTTCAAAATTCAGATTAAGAGCTTTTGTTCGTTTCAAATTTCTATCAAAACCATTACTTTTGATATAAATTATAGTTTTTAAATATAATTTAACATATTATTCAAAAAATATTTATGTACATTTGTAACATGCGTGACTTATTGGGCTTTTAAGTGAAGGCCCCAGGCCTATCAAAGTCGCACTATAATTGTTAAATGATTCTTTCGTATCAACGGCAGTAAAGACACGATTTAAAGAATGTAGCTTACGTGGCAATTTCTGAATCGTTCAGTTGGACTGTGATTTCACAAAATTAATACAAAATCATCTAGTTTTTTTCTTCTTCTTTCTTAGATCATATATAGAAGTTTTGTTCGTCTAAATATTGTGAAGCTATTTCGTTGCTGTATTACTCCCACAATCTTTCTTAGTTTATTTTATTTAATTAAAATTAGAGTTGAACATGCGGTACATCTTATAACAATTTTTTATTTTTATGTAATAATAGCAAATTTATGTTATTTTTAAAAATAATGTTCATTTTATTTTGTATATAATATATATATATATATATATATTATTTTTGTTTCTTTAGTGTTTATAAATGTTTTTATCTTTTTGGTAATTTAAATTTCATTAAACTGTGAGCTGTGAACTTTTTTTTATTGCACGTATACGGGTGGGATTAATCGTTTTTTTGCTGGTATATATAACTCATTATTTAAGAAGAAGATTTGTAAGCAACAATAACCTAAAATTAACATCTACACACTCATGTTTTTCAGGGATTCAGAACCATAACATTGTGCAAAAAATGAATCAAAACTTAAAATCATTAAATGTATTTCTCGTTAAAAAATCCTTAAAAAGTAGTATCACACAAAGAAATAGAGCCGTTTGAGTCTTGCTCATGCACTCCAAAACACAAGAAAAGTACTTGAAGAAAACATAAGTCCCAAACGCAATAAAAGCAAAAATAAAAATTAAAAACATATATATAAAGGTGTCCTAAACTAGATAAGACTCAAAAGTGACTAAATCTCCCTGGCAACAGCGCCAAAAACTTGATGTATGTCACAACGAAAATACTGCAAGTGCAAAACCCAACAAATGTAATACTAGAAGATCGATCCCAAAGAGAGAGTGAAGTCATGCTTATGAATCCTTGAGAATATAACTAATTTTGGAGTTGGTATATAGGATTCCTAAACTAAAATTAAGTGATTAAAAAGCAAATAATTTATATTATTTAAAACGTTGGGCGACGGGGAACTTTTCGAGGAATATGCTTCTCATTAGTCTAAGCAATTTTCATACATTGTTTCTCTAATAGAATTCTAGAACTTCCCACCACTAAGGCATAAAATGACTACTTCTGAAGCTCACTTTGTTTATCCATACAATCAACTTCAAATCTTCATTTCTGCAAGCTTCGGTGCAGGTATGCAAGCAATAGGCTCGAGTGGTATAAATTCACAGCCCTCCATGCACTCAACTTTTGCAAGTCATGGAGAAAAGTAGACTGCCATATCTAGGGATCAGTTGTGAGTGATTAATCACAAAATAATCATTAAGGACGCGACTAGTAGGAGAACCCTAATCATAAAGTAGAGAGAAAAACAGAATCTAACAACCTACACAAATTGAACCATATATCCTCTTCAAGCAACCCCCACTAAACCCAAAAAAACGACTACCCAAACATGATCAAACAAACCATAGGAAAAGATAAGGTGAAAACAATACTCAGATATAAGTTTAAAGAGGGTTTTAGGGATCTTCTCTATAGAGTAATTTTTCTTATCTCTTAAACAGATAGAGAAAGAAATTAAGATAAAAATAGTTGAAAAACAAAACAAAGAGACAACAAAGGAGGTGATGAACTCGGCGTCGTATTCAATGGTTGGGAGCGGCTCTGCTGCTCCTTATTAGCTCTCTCCTTTTTATGGTTCATAAGGACTTGTATATATAGTATTTAGAGGCAGTGGAATTAGGTTTAATCCTTCTCAGGACAATTTTATTGAACTGCCATTTTTTTGGTCTCAAAATCGACAAGAGAGGTGCCCTCTCTCTTGTGGGGCCTCTTACAGCACTAGAAGGGGCTCTGGGCGCTCCTGGAGCGCTAATAGGAGGCTTGAGACAGTCATATGTATTTTTGAATGGCTTGGAGGTTTGGTCCAATTCCACTTGGTGGTGAAAAGTGGTTTTTCTAAATTTCTAATGACTCTAGGAATGTAGTTTTTGGTGCATGGGAAGACCTCAAACGAATGCCAAACTTCTGGGGCCCTGAAACTGCTTTTGAAGCTCATTTTGCATGATTTTCGCCCAATAACCTATAAAACTTTTAAGTTCCACAAATACTTGAAAATCCTTATGAAAACATTAGTTTCATTTGAAATATTTATCAAAAATACATAAAAAGCATAGTATATCTAACCACGAGAATGGAGTTATGATTTCACCACGATAGTATATCTAACCAACCACGTCGATCACTTCAATTCTCAATGGTGATTCTCCATATTTTAAGCGCTTTGGTCTGATTCCCAACTATCTCAAGCTTCCGATTTTTTGCTTTGTGCTTTCCAAGGCTCAGGCCTTTCACCACCAATAAGCTCGACAGTGGCTCATCTCCGTGTGTCTTCATTGGCTACTCACTTATACAAAGTGTGTACCTTTGGTTGGATAAAGCTTCAGTCCAAGTGTGTACCTCCAGTTCATCGAAACAAGCTTTCCCTTTACGAATAACCATAAACCTCATCGGCACCACAAATTGAAACCATAACACCAATAGATTCACCCCAAGCCCATTCTGGTCCCGACTCGGTTACTTGTTCTAGCTCCGTTCGTGCCGACCTTGTGTTTGGATCCTCACCCAACTCCAATGTCGACAACATCCTCTTCATTTCCATTAGATCCCACATATCCGTCTTCTCCCATCTCACCATCATCACCACCTCCTACAACGTCACCACCACCAATACAGGGCTACTAACCAATTGGGCTTAAATTCACAAACATGCCCAAATTCATCTTCTACATCACAAACCATATCAAACCAATACCCACTTATCCTTTTTCCTATACCCGAAAACCGAGCATAACCAATGCTCCCTCAGCTCCACAACCGCCGCCACCTCCACCTGTCAACCGCCATCCTATGAAAATTCGTTTCAAAAACCTAATCATTAAAATAGCCTAAAAACTATCTCTCTCTGTCACCACTACAAAACAAGCCATAAAATCTCAAAAACAGTGGCTGAGATATTGCGGGATCCTAGGTGGAGACAAACGATGTGATATGAGATAAATGGCACTTACGAGCTAGTTCCTCCTAAGGCAACAAAAAATATTGTTGGATGGAAATGGGTTTTACTATTAAGTATCATTCTACTGATTCGATTGATAGGTTCAAAGCACTGTTTATGGCAAAGGGTTTTCACCAACAACTCGGGAATAACTTCATAGAGACATTCATCCCCGTGATTAAATCAACAACCGTCTGGTTGGTTCTTCACGTCATCGTGAGCAAAGGGTAGAGCATACGCCAGTTTGACATCAACAACATCTTTTCTAAGATACTATCTTGGATGAATTATATGTAGCTTAACCTCCAAGTTTTGTAGATCAAGATTGTCCACATTATGTTTGTCGGCTGAAGAAAGTACTCTATAGGCTCAAACAAGCACCACATGCGTGGTATCAAGAACTTTGTACTTATTTTCTCTCTCTCGGCTTCATCAACTCCATCGATAAGACGTCACTTTCCACATATCATACTTATCGTAATATCCTCTACATCCTCGTCTATGTCGTAACATGCTCATCACCGGAGTAACAATACTCTTGTCGCTCATGTTATCTTTTTTCTTTCAACTCGATTTTCATTTAAGGATCTTAATGAATTGGCTTACTTCCTTTGGATAGAAGCCACATGCACATCACATTGTCTTTATCACATGATGAAGAAGTTCATCATCGACCTTCTTTGAAGATGATTAATGCCATAGCTGTATTGAATTTGATGTTGCCAACTCCGAAGCTCTCGCTCATGTTAGGCATATCGCTAGACAATCCAAGCGAATACAAGATAATGTTAGGGAGCCTTCATTATCTCACTTTTATTCGCCCAAATATTGTGTATGCTGTTAAACACCTATCGCAATTTATGGATCATTCTACCAATGTGCATTGGCAAGAAGTCAAGAGAATTCTACAATATCTGGCCGGCACGCCCTTTCACGGTCTTTTTCTTCGATCTGACATTCGTTTTACACTACATGCATTCTTCAATGCATATTATACTAGTGAGACAGATAACTTTATCTCCACCACTTTGGTAGAAACCCTATCTTGTGATCCTTTAAGAAATAACATGGTGTCGCTCGCTCATCTATAGTAGCAGAATATATGGTTGTTGCTAATATTGTTTCCAAGATCCGTTAGGCGTGTTCTTTTTTAACAGAACTTGGCGTTAATATCCCGAACACATCCGGGCTACTTACCTCTCCGCCAACCCTGTCTTCTACTCCTGAACAAAGCACCTACCCCTCGACTATCATTTTATCTGAGATAACATATAAGTTGGCACCTTACGTGTATCTCATGTATCAACATGAGATAAACTCGCTGATGTCTTGACGAAGCCTTTTGTTCGACCACGCTCTACATAGATCACGTCCAAGATCGAAGTTACTCAAGTACCACCATCTTTCGGGAGCGTATAAATATATGAATTAAGGTTTTATTTATAATTACTAGAACCCTAATCTCCCATGTAATCCATAGATATATATATTATACATCGATTCATATGATAATATCAAAAACTTAATCACATACTTTTACTTTTGGATTTTCTATGTTTAGGATTCTTAGGGTTTAATGTAAACTAAAAAGCAAGTAAATAATGAAAGTAAAATCAATAAAACGAAGGGTTGGTCATTAGGGATAGCGAAAAGGATTCATCTAGAGAGGTTCATTCAACAATTTAAAGGAAGAGAAGTCTACCACTACCATGTTCTCAAACTAAAAAAACACTATTATGCATCTCATCTCGCCTATTTTGTAGTTCAAATTACCTATACCTAAACTACTATGAAACTCAACTTACGCATGCAACAACATAGCTAGATATGCATTATTTATCAAGTTTGATTATAGTTCATAAAACCCCATGACTCGGCCGATGGGCTGGCAGATACAAAGAGCTTATTCAAGTCTATTTCAGGATTATAGAGCATGCGCTTTTGACGGGTCTACTTTCCTAGGATCAGTTCCAGTTCATGACACTTTCACATGTAAGCTTGAACAAAGAAATTTGTGGCAGAAACTACCCTAAAACCCACCAGTCAAATTAGATAATCATAGAATCCCCTTTGAATCACCGTTAACCCCAACTAGGGCTGGGCAAAAAACCCGTACCCGCATATCCGAACCGAACCCGAACCGATAAGATGTACCCGAACCCGTTTCGTACCCGACCAAATTATTCCATTGAGTACGAGATCTCTAAACCCGAAAACCCAAACCCGAACCCGTTCCGAACCCAAAAACCCAAAACCCGAAAGCGTATCCGAAATACATAATTACCCATAAAAATATACATAACTACTCATAAAAAAATACCCTAACTCAAGGATTCGATCCTATAAATGTGGAATTTTTTACGTATAATATACACAAATTGAGCCGAATACGAACCGAAAAATCTAAAAAACCCAAAAACCCGAAGAAACCCTGAAAACCCCCAGAATCAGACCCGAAGACCAAAAAAACCCGAAAAACATGAAAATCCGACCCGTATCCGACCCGTACCCAAACCGTACTCGACCCAAAAAACCGTACAAATAATATATATCTTCGATGAATTCTCCAAAAATTTCATACTACTCGATCTCCCTCCGCCTTTTTCTCTTCTTCTGATGTAAAACCTCATATGGAAACAAAAATTCTTTCTCATAATTATATGATCCTCAAAAAATATACCATCTCTAAAACAATTTTTCAATCATACATTTCTTGTCAGTGTTAGGAAATTTGTTAAATCATGACTACGTGGATACCACGTATTAAATTACATCATTTTGTTTGAAACAGAAAATCATTTTTGTTTGATAAATGAATGTCGTTTTGAGATTTTAATATATATATATATGTATATATATATATTTTCCATGAAACCAACATTTTTATTTTCTAAAATCTCTCTCTTATCGAGGCTTCTCTTTAATTTCAACGGTCATTCAATTTGGCGGTATTAATCTACTTGTGTTTATTTTTATTTTACTTATATTTTGGTCCAATAAGATTTTACAGTAGAGGAAGAGCCCGAGGGAGAGTATGGAAATTTCGTAAATCTATCGAAAAAATAATCCCCATATGGTACCAGAGCCATCTGGTAGGATTAATTTGTTAAAAGAAATAATTTTTACTAAGATGATTTTCAAGACTAAATTGAGTTCGTATTTTTATAAACAAACTATTTTGATTTCTTTTTGAGTTCTAAGAATTTAGTAATCCTGAGTATTTCGCCAGTCTCGTATCTAGGAAGTAAGTCCCGAAAGAGTAGGGCAATATAACCTAGAGTTAAGTCTGGATTGTAAGGAAAACTAATCTTTTAAATCAATAGGATTTCAAGATGAGTTCGTATTTTAAGAATACGCTAGATAGGTCTGAATCAACTTCATCTTCACGAATTAGATCTTCAAAAGAATCTAAAAAGATTATAACTTGTCATGAAACTACTATAGATGATTTCCAAGGATCAATTGACAATTGGGAAATCCCAAGAGTCCATAGAGACCAAATATACCAAATCTCAAGAATAAATTTCTTAAAAACAAAATTTTCAATTAAAACAGAAGAACATGATATTCAATTAACTAAACCTTTTGAAACAATTTACTTGTTTTCAGAAAATGCTTTGCGAAAGGATAAAGAAAAGAATTTTAAATATATACATATTGGATTAGTCCAAGTCGGTATTAAACCACTTTCAAAAGAAGGTCTTAACACTTCAATTCTAGCTATCTTAAGAGATACTAGATTCAAATTATTTGAAGATTCTTTGCTTAGCTCTATAGAATCGAGTTTATGTGCTGGTCCAATATCATTCGATTGTTATCCAAATTTCACTGTTTCTCTAAATGATAAAAATATTTTAAAATCTTTAGTTTTACAAGTTAAAACACATAATTATGAAATGATCGAAGGATCAATCCCGATTGCTTTGATTTTTAGATTACATTATAAAGCCATGACAAGTGCCTTTTCTTCAAAAGTAAAACTATCGAGTAAAAAGGTGAAACCCTCTTACTCCAAACTGATCTTTCAAAATCAAACTCCGTTATTCCAAGATCAATTCAATGGAAAGATATAAATCTTCCAGATGAATGGATCCTTGAAGGACTCACCCAATCAAAGCCTCAAAAACCCGTAGAACCAATAGAGCCAAACACGCGTCTAAAAAATATTGAACAATCTAACGATGGAAAAGTGAAACTTTCCTTCATCAGGCCTAATGATAAAAATACCGAAGATGATTTATCTTATGAATCCTCTTCAACCATGAGAACTATAGACTTAGGAAGAATCTCCCAAATAGGTCGTAGTATTCCAATTCAAGAACCTAGATATCAACCACGATTCTCAACTTCTGATATCCCAAATGCGATTTTAAGAAATGTTGATTTTCAGACACAAATTCCAAAACCTGTTTATACATCAAGATTTAGTTTTGAACAAAATGAATTTGTTACCAAATCTCAGCCAACTAGCCTGACATTTTCGGCTATAACTGATAATATGGCAAGCAAATCATTGTTGACCACTACGGAAAGCAAAAGACATGAAGCATCTCGAGGAGCACTCAGAAGCCATCTCTATCAATCCTTCTTCACTCTGAGACTAAATCCTCAAAAGTCATTGACTCTTGAGTTGTGAAAAGGCTGACAGAATGTATTATTAAAGAACAAATGAAATAATGTATATTTTCGCCATGATCCCCTTTATGGTATCATATATATATATATGTATATGTAAATCTTAAAAACTTATTGAAAAGCATAAATAAAAAGAAATATATAAGATTTCTTTTAAATTGGACGATGTGGCATGACATCCACGTCATTGCTTCTGGCATTCACATAAAAATCAGAAATTTGGCACAGTCACGTTCAATGTATAATTCCGCAGAATTTTAAAAGTTAACATATGTTATTGTACCATGATATATTTCAATTATAAATCGAACACATGAACATCTTTGAAGCATGAAATGGCCGACTTTCTGAAAACGAAATAATGGATGATGAAAGAGTATTCATAATAAACGAAGTATCAAAGTAAAGAGGGTTTTGATGTACTTTTCTAAAAGATACAGAAGAGATCTTCTCCCAAAAGATGTAGAAAACTATGAAAGCAATGAAAGAGATGATAAACTAAGTGCTTGGTTCTTTAGAAGAGGTCTTGGAGGCGGCTCCTGTGTGTTCTCATGTTGATGGCTGCTTAAACATGTGTGGATAGGGTCTTAGAATGAGTATTTATAGGGATTGAGGCTTGCAAATTCGGTTTAGGGTTGCTTTGGGCTGAAATAAGTGAAGTGATGCTGTTTTGGGGCCAAGGGGCTGAGGGAGTGGATCATGGTGCCTACGGAGCTTCTTGGCATGGTAAAAGGGCTGACTGCCGCAACTGCAGGCTTTTCAGGCGCGGTGGTGAGGCTTCGGCATGTTCCCAGCTTGCTTCTCTTCTGGCTCTGCATGATATGTCTTCAGTTATTTCATCACAACTTCTGATTCCAATTGGAGGTGAAATATGACTCTTCTAACTTTCCAATAACATAAAGAATGTTAAATTTGGTCCATGGGAAATTCTTCAAACGTAGCCTTGAACGTAGCCTTTTTGATAATTTTTCCCTAAAAACCTGTAATGACTCCTTGAAACTAAAAGATACTCAAAGGTGGCTTAAAACCACTTTAAGCATACCAAAATACTTGTTAATCATCATAAAAATAGCTAAAATAGGTAAAAATACGATGTTATCAATGATCATATCTAGTGTTAAATGTTTTCTGAAATATGTACCAAATGTAGAAGATGCGAATTTCTAAGTTCTAACAGCCTAAGGACCAATCATTTTCCCTTAAGACCAATCGGTCTCACTCATGTTTCAAAAAATTCTGAGTCTTTGGAAAACAAGATCAATCGGTCCCTATCGATCCTACAAATAAACAATAGATCTACCAAAAACTTACAAGGACCAATTGGTCTCATATCAAAGTATGAAGAAATTCACAATACATATATATATATATATATATATATATATTTGTACAATGATTATATTTGAATATATAAGTGGAAAGTTATTTACAATGGAAACAAAATACCATAAAACAGAGCAAACTAAGCTATAATGGGAACATAGCAGGTCACAAGGGATATAAATTAGAAAGTCCCAAACAATGGAATGATACTGATCCATCTCGCGAGAAGAGTATCATTGGAGCTGGAGGCAGGAACTTGGCAGGAAATGATTTGATTTCTTATCACCTTATCAATCACATGGGCAATTTGACTGGGTGAGAGCGGTAGCTGCTGGTGTTTCCACCCATTCCACTCGTGCCATAGGTGGTACACAGTTGGTTGGAAAGCAAGGCAAAAAGAAGCAAAATAATTACGCATATTTCAAGCTTAAATATTATTAATATTTCAAATTTATAAAATAATATTAATATCTAAACTATATCAACAGTTACGAAGTTAAAGAATATTTATATGAGTATTTTACTAGAGTAAAAAAATTAAAATGTATTTAGTTAAATATATATCATTTTTATGATTTTTATTTTTATTTTAAATAGATATATTCCATACATATTATATAAAAAATTGAATTCATTTTTATTTTTTAATAATACATATAATAATATAATTATTTAAAATAATAAAATAATACATTATACCATGAAATGTAATAGTTTTAAAAAATTCAATTTTTTATATAATAAAACAATAAAAGTCTTCATAAAATAATAAAATAATACATTATAATAATAAAATAATTATTTTAAAATAATAAAATAATACATTATACCATAAAATTTGTAATCTTTATGGTAAAATGAGAAAGATTGTGGGTGTCAGTTTTCTTAATATTTAACTCACAATAAATAAAAATTTCAAAATTAACAATTAATATTGAAAAATTTTAAATTTGAAAAGTTAATGAATTTTTTATTTCTTGAAATAGCACTTTCTCCTTATAAATCTAACTGTTCAAGTAAAAAAGTATATAAAATATATATATATATATATATGTATATATTATAGAAAATCTTGATAAACAAGTAATTAAAAATATCAAGTATAAAAGCTGTCAAAATATTCTTAAAGGTCAAGAGGAAACACCCGTCCAGAAGTGAATCACATTTGTATCCAAAATAATTGTTAAGTATTATATAGAGAATTAAACCATCCATATACATTAAATTTAAACACTACTTCACTTCTATAACTAAATTATTTAAAAAACAAAATTAAATATCACGATAAACATTATCTATGTGTTGTTTGTTTACATAAATTTGTATGAAAGGAAAATCAATTTTCATATGTTCATAATTTGATGTAGCTAAATTTCATCAGTCTTTTAAGTATGCCTTTTAGTAAATATATTTAATTTAAGTAACATATAATTATGGTTACTTTACTCGAGTAAGGGCATCTCCACCATTACTTCATATTCACCTTCAAACTCCATTTTAGAGTAATATTTTTTAACTCTACTTAATTTCTAACTCTAAAGAGGAGATATCCAATTTTTATTTTATCTTTGGATTTTTTCCAATTCATTGCTCTTTTAAACTAAAAACAATCCGAAAATGGATTTAACACTCCTAATCAAACCGTTACAAATTTTTTGAATAGTTTAAAAAATAGATGTAACACCATTTAAATTTACAACCAAATTATGCCCTACGCTAAAATATAAATTATATTTGTCTAACCCTGTCCATTTTGAATATCTAACAGAAAATATCGGATACATGACAAGAACGAATAATTCAGCTAATGAAATACATTATTCAAACTATTCCTAGTAAAATACTAAATGGAAATTTTAGAAAGCAGGATGGGATAGGAAAATTTGGATAGCTAGATTCAATTCTAAAATTCTCACTATTTTGGGTAGGGTAAATTTTAGGATGGGTATTTTGGGTATTTGTGAAAATTAGATAATTTTTACAATATGAAACAATTAGATAATTTTCAATAATTCTGTAAAAATAAAAAGTTCTTTTAAAGTCAAAAACAAATTAATGGACATGTGGGTATCTCGTTATAATCCCTTATCCAATCCTTATACATTGAATTAAACTAATAATTCTAAAATAGATAACTTTTTTATAAAGAACTCTTATGAGACGGAAAATTCTCGATGGGTACGGACAGAACAAGGTTTCCATCCTGAAATCAATAAGATTAAATATGTTTACCAAAATATATATTTATCAACAAACATAACCCAGCACATACATGCGGATCCGATCCTAGTATGCATTAAAATGACATTTAACTTGAAAAAAAAGCAATCCGCAAACGACACTTATTTTTAAATGAAGGGACTACATTAAATTAAAAGTGATGTTATATATGAAAATCTCATATCTTCATTTTAGTCAAATTTTAAAATATATTACTACAAAATATGAGTTCTTATATATTAATTTGAAGTAGCTGAGAGTGCACAAAATGATTCGACAAAAAAAGTGACAAAGGCGAGGGCGATAGTCCACAAGGACAAGATCAAATCCTTGAATGAAGAGACATCATAGCATCCATTTTGCTTGAACTTAACCATTGCATCTCTGGGCAATGTCATTGCCACTCTAACCCCACCTTTCATTGCTGGATCCAGCTAGGATGGTCCTAAGATCATCCCCATGTTCCTGACGCTTTCTTGAAACATCAGAGGCCTCACATTCACAAGCTCATGCCAACCAAAATCCATTGATCCAAAAAAATCCAATGTTTCTTACGTTTCTTACATTGGTAATGAAGAATAAACCATCAATTGTATCGCCGAATTTCACATCCTCCCTGATCATTCTCTCGATATTTTTTAGTTCCTCCTCGATATTATTCTTGTCACAAGATTTTTTCTTGGCTCTATTCATGAGCTTTTCAATGTCATAGATCGATTTCTCATGGAGGTCTCTTGCAGATAAAAAGATGAACACGTCTATGATTGAGTTTCCATAGTAACCCTCAGACCGTAGTGGATCAAGAACATGTCGGATTCGGACAACTATGCCAAGGACAGTGATCTTGTCAAGGTCTAGGTATAGGGCTCGAGATCTTGATTTCCATATGCAAGCACTCAGAATTTCAAAAGTAGTGGAACTATCTTTAGGGAATTCATGTTCTTTTACCAAAATGTCTTTGATAAATCTTTATATTACCAGCCTTAAAGTTTATTATCTCTATAACCTGTAGATCAATACACAAATCAGAAAATTTCTTAAATTATCATGTTTACTAAGTCATAGTAAAATGTTTTTTCATTATTGATAGTTAGAAATCGAGAAAATATCTCAAATATATCAAAAATTCAAAATTTATTACTTTCTAAAGTGTAGCTATCATTTCTTAACATAACTATAGCTCATTTAATAAAATGATTTCCAATTGAAAATATAGGGGCACTTGCAAAACTACCTCTTTTCATAACCTTTATTTGGCAAATAATGTAGGTATAAAATTAATTTACTTAGTTATATATACCCTTTTATTTTTTTATGTTGACATTTTTAGCCCATTTTAACCTCCAAACAAAAAAATTTACAAAATTGCTTCTTCTTATTTTTTTTCCTTACAAAATTTTTTTTTGTTCGATGTCAGTATGAATAGCAACCGTAAATTATTTTCTGGAAGTAATGTTATATTATCATAAATACTCAAAATGATTGTTACATTTATTAGGATTTATATATTACATATAGATATCGTAGATATATTGTAAATAATAAATCAAAGCTTTAAACCCTAATGAATGTGTGAATCCAATTAAATCAATATACAATATACTTTTCGTAACCAAATTTAACAAAAAAATTATAAATCCAAAAATACAAACTCAAAAAAATCAATGTACAATATACTTTACGTAATGAAGTTTAACAAGAAATAATCTAAATCCTAAACCCCAAATGAAAGTGGAAATCCAAACAAATCAACGTAAAATATACTTCCCATAATGGAGTTTAACAATAAAGTATCTAAATCCTAAATCCCAAATAAATGTGAACCCAAACAAATCAATGTAAAATATACTTTCTATAACGAAGTTTAGCAATGTAAAATATACCCTCCGGTACAGTAAACTTTCTGTAATAGAGTTCAAGAAGAAGGAATTTGCCATAACCATCAAACGGAAGTGGAAACCCAAACAAATCAATATACAATATAATTTTTGTAATAGAGTTCAATAAGAAGGAATATATACCATAACCCCAAATGGAAGTGGGAACCTAAACAAATTGATATAAAGTATACTTTCCACAGCGAAGTTCAACAAGAAAGAATCTATACCCTAACCCGAAATGGAAGTGGGAACCCAAAAATATTGATGTACAATATTCTTTCCATAACGAAGTTCAATAAGAAGGATTATATACCATAACCCCCAAATAAAAATACAAACCTAAAAAAATCAATGTACATTATAAATTCCGTAACGGATGGCTCGCTATTTCCTCCCGCCAACTCAGTTAGAGAATGAGTGAATTTAGCTACTCCGAAACCTTCACACATCGCATGTAACAATGCTATGCCAATGATGAATCCACCGCTAGGGAACTTAGTTACTTTCAAACTGCACAAGATTAATTTAAATTTCACTTTGATATATGACACGAAAAATATTACCGTAAAAATGTCTGATGCTAAAAGAAAAGAAAGAAAAGACTAGGAAAAAATATGAGGACATAATTTATTAACAAAAAAATATTGAAAACTTGTATGTAACATCCACCCAAAACAATAAATAGTCTATTAAACATAAAAAATATTACATATAAGATTTTGTAATGTATTAGTTTTTTTTATCCGCTGTCACCATTTAAAGCTTAGCGAGATATACAAATGTATATATTATATACAAAAGAAATGATACCTGCATAGCGAGAGGATGATAACCTAGGCAGCATGGAATCTTCGTTAAAGGTCTGCTTCCCACTTTGGAATCGGAATCGGAATCAGAAACTCTTGAGCATGTTAGAATCTTCCAAAAAACTCCCTCTAAGAACATGTTAGAATCTTGCGCTTTCCGTTTTGAAAACATTGTATAGTAAATTAATATGAATGGTAAAATTATTCTGATATGTCTCTCGTTATAAAACAAAAAAAAATCAAAAACTAATTTAGTAATTTGACATTTGTGCACACTAATTTTTGTATTTTATCTATAAATTATCCTTCATCTAACATGTGACATGTTAAAATGATTAATTTGATTAGTTGAATAAAATTATTTTTGAAGATTGGAGTCTGATTATTACAACATTTGACTTGAAGCAAACATATTTGATGGAGTTGGGAAAATTGAGAATGAAGATGGTGATTTTGATTTTGATTTTGAATCATATTATTTTGAATTATACAGTTATATAAAAATGTATTGATTTGTTTTGTTTAACTGGAGTACATCATATAGAATAAAAATACCAAAAAATCCTCCTTTTTGCACAAGTAGCCGTCAGCCCTCTCATATTCTCCTCACTGTGTGTTCCTCAGGTTTGGTCACTATTCTTATGATACACATAATTTAACCATCAACATATGTTGTTCAGGCGAAATGTTGTCATTTTCACAACAAACCATAAAAGCTACTAAAAAAGGTTACTAAACCGGTTTAAACAGTCACTCTCTCGTTTTGGGGGAGCAAACCAAAATTTTGCCCCATATGAAATGTTGCTCTCTCTTGTTCATTTGAGGGTTTACTTAATTTTACAAAGCGCCATAGCTTCCGAATCATGACAAGGTGAGGAGATCGTTTGTGATTGCATCTACAACGAAGAGACTTGTTCATTGGAGTCTTCGCAAAAAATGTAAACCTAGAACTGCTCCTTCTTAGTTTAGCCATTGCATTTTCTGTTGTTGCTGGGACTGAGATTTTTCTAGTGGCAGTGATGATTACAGAGATCTATTGAGAAATGGACTGAGCAATATTAAATTAGATGATGCTATTGATTTGTTTAGTAAAATGGTCAAGTCTCGTCCCTTTCCTTCTATTATGGAATTCAATAAATTGTTGAGTATCATTGCAAAGATGAAAAAGTGTGATGTTGTGATCTCTCTGGGTGAGAAGATGCAGAATTTAGGAGTTTCACACGATCTCTATTCATACAATATTTTGATTGTTTCTGCCACTGCTCTCAGCTCTCACTTTCTTTATCAGTTCTTGGGAAGATGATGAAACTTGGTTATGAGCCCGATATAGTCACGCCTAACTCACTTCTTTATGGTTTCTGTCATGGTAAGAGGATTTATGATGTCATAGCTTTGGTTGACCAAATAGTGGAAATTGGATATACATGTGATACAGTCAAATTCAACACTCTAATCCATGGTATGTTTTTCAGCAACAAAGCTTCAGAAGTAGTGGCTTTAGTTGACCGAATGGTGAGGAAAGGTTGTTAACCAAATCAGATTACCTATCGTACAGTAGTAAATGGAATATGTGAAAGAAGTGATAATGATTTGGCTTTAAATTTTCTCAAGAATATGGAGGAAGGGAATGTAAAGGCTGACATTGTTATCTACAACATAATCATTGATGGTCTCTGCAAATACATAAATGTGAATGATGCACTTGACTTATTCAACGAAATGGAGAACAAAGGAATTATACTGAGTGTTGTTACTTACAACTCCCTCATAAGTTGTCTTTGTAATTATGGAAGATGGAATGATGCATCTCGGTTACTAAGTGATATAATTGAAAGGAAAATCAACCCCGATTCGGAAACTTTCAATGCATTGATCGATGGGTTTTTCAAAGAAGGGAAGCTTCTAGAGGCTGAAAAATTATATGGGGAGATGATACGAAAGTCTATAAATCATGATATTTTAACGTACAATTCATTGATCAATGGGTTTTATATGCACGATCGTCTAGACGAGGCCATGCAGAGGTTTTCTTTGATGGTTAGCAAGAAATGCCTACCAAATGTTGTGACTTATAGTACTCTTATAAAGGGATTTTGCAAGTGTAAGAAGGTAGAAGATGGTATGGAACTCTTTCACAAGATGAATAACAAGGGTTGGTTGGCAACACAATCACTTACATCACTCTTATCCAAGGGTGTTTTGAAGCTGGAGATTGTGATATGGCTCAAGAAGCTTTTAGCCAAATGGGTTCTTTTGGTGTATCTCATGATCATTGGACCTACAACATTTTGTTAGATTGCCTGTGTATTCATGGGAAGCTAGATAAAGCATTGGTCATATTCCAGGATCTACAAAAGTGTGAAATGGAACTTGATATATTCACATATCGTATTAACATTGAAGGGATGTGCAGGGCTGGTATAATGAAAATTGCACATGATTTATTTTGTGGCCTCAGCATTAAAGGAGTGACGCTTGATGTTGTAAGAGGAAAAGATAAATGACCCCAACTCACATAATAATTATGTCGAAACAAGAAACTCTCAGTTTCACATTTTATTAGTAATCTCTCAAGATGATTACACACTCCTGATGGTTTTACAAAGATTTAATAACTACCTTTTTTAATCTAAGACCTACGATTTCTAATCCGTAATAGAGTAATGCAATACTCTCTTTAAACGAAAAAGCTAGAACCCTACTTTTTCTCAAAATAGCTAACTTAGGAACACAAACCTTGCCTCCTATTTATAGGGAAAGAGCAAGTCCGATTCTTTTTTAACCTAACGAGATTTAGAAAAATCTAAATCTTCCTCTGATTCTCCAAATCGCTGACTTCTCTTCATCAACCTCGACTCCTATTTTTCTTGAAGGATCGAGTCA
Organism: Cardamine chenopodiifolia; assembly: GCA_963922655.1. Lineage (NCBI taxonomy): Eukaryota > Viridiplantae > Streptophyta > Magnoliopsida > Brassicales > Brassicaceae > Cardamine > Cardamine chenopodiifolia. The sequence goes on from OZ000464.1 coordinate 3,522,569, forward strand.
TGATTCAAGTCTATCCGAACAAGATTTAGCTTCACCTAAATCTTCTAGATATCCCACGAATATTTTCTTGTATCAGCTCACTAGATCTTCTCTAGGTCAAGTATCCTCTAGATGTTTAGCTGGTCCTTATCAGCTCCTTAATACACAAGTTCACGTCACCATCTTGATGATTCGTTGAGTGTCTCAAGAAGCAGACAATTTCTTCTTTGTACCAACAAGTGTACCTCATCCGGCTTACACTTAGAATCTCTCCCTTTTTCATTTTATTTGTCAACTCGAGCAATTCCTGTTATCAAAACATAAAACAGACCCAAGCAAGCACATATAATCTCATCATAAACAATACTGAGCAACACTTAAGCAATGAAATCAAAATAAGTTGAATAATTTTACCATAGACATAGATCAAGTTCATTTTTAAACAAACCTACAACTGAATGCCTTGTCTATTCGAGAACAACCATTAACTCCCCAAGAAACAATAATTGCACTAAAAGTTATTAACTCCCCCATAAATATATCCAATAATATTAAAGGAAGTTGTCCCGATCTCCCCGTGCTCGAGTGCCATAATCAATCAAAAACCAACATTGATTATCAAAGAATACTTTACCGAAGTTTGCAAAAACGAAAGAGAGTGCAGGTGACGGAGCAGCAACTTCTGTTGGAGCAGTTGAACCACGGTACTTATTTCTCTTTTGGGAGAAGGTTTCACACATGTTGATTCCCTGAGTAGTCTTCACAGTTACATCCCTTCAAGAGCTAGCAAGTCCCAACTGTGTGGGAGTATATCAGCTCGTGAAAGCAAGACTTGGGGTTATGATCATCAAAGATGGATGCACTCACACATGATTTTTTGATGATGAGTACATGGGTGAGTCCACCTTTGTGAGATGTTTCTTACTTCACCTTTTGCATCAGGGAGGCTTGGGGAGAGTTCATTATTGATGTTGTGTCTCCCCCATGTTTTTTGGTGGCTTCTCCCTTTAGACAAGATTTCTCCTTTGTCTAACCCTTATATAAGCTTAGCTTCATCGTATTAGATAAGGTGTTTCTTACTGCTCATTTATGCACCTTACCCCTTTCCTCCCTTCTTTCAACTGACCTGACACACACTTTACTGACTTAGCTACTTGAATGCATGGAGGGTAGCTCTTTCTCCGAGTGAACTTAATGTAAAGAAGTTTTGGTAAAATCATATTTTCAGCTTTCCTGAGTTAGAAAAAAAGTTGATAAAAACATTGATCCATGCACTGTACATCAACTCATGTCCCTGTGCTGTCACTTATTAACAAAGAAAATTAGAGAGCACCCACACCCAAGGATTTTTAGAAGTTGATAAACATGCTATTCTCGAAGAGTTTGGTGAAAATATCAACAAGTTGAGATTCACTATGCCCATGTTCTATCACCACTTGTTTTTCCTCAAGCAGTTCTTTAGCAAAATGATGTCTTATTGCAATATGTTTCATTTTAGAGTGTTGCACGATTTTTTGAAATATCAATGGCACTTTTGTTATCACATTTAATGAGCATAGGATTAAAGGATTTAATACCATAATCCGATGTCATTTGTTTCATCCATAACAATTGTGCAGCAACTTCCAAGGGCGATGTATTCGGCCTCAGCTATTGACAATGACGTGCAGTTCGGCTTTTTACTAGGCCATGATATGAGATTGTTACCAAGAAAGAAACACCCTCATCTAGTACTTTTTCGGTCGTCCAAGTTCCCAACCTTACTATTTTTTGAACCACAATTCCATTCTCATCAATCTTGTTTTTGTAGTACCACTTGGTTCCGATGATGTTTACCACTTTCGATCGATGCACAAGTCACCACACTCTGTTTCAAACCAATTGTTCTAGCTCTTATTCCATCGACATGATCCACAAATCATCAAGGAGTGTTTCAGTAACACTCTTAGGCTCGACCATACTGACCAAGCAAGCAAACCTTATCATTTCACTATAGTTTGTCTACACTTCTCTTGTAACTCTTTCATTCAGATCACCAATCACATCATTTGCTGAATGATTTCTATGTACTTGAATCTCTAAGTTAGCTTGTGTGTCTAGATCTTTTTCTTGTTGATCTTCTTCAACATCATCCGAAGTGGGCACATTTGACCTTGTTAGAACAGTATAAGACCTGTTTCTAGAATTTTCTTCTTCTTCCTCTTTGAGATCCCTGATCACAACTCCAAGAGTGTATCCAAACTCATCAAAGAGTATATTCATTGACAGCTCAACCATCTTGATTCTCTTGTTGTACACTCGAGAAAGGATACACTATTAATTGAGTAACCTAGAAAGATACCTTCATCACTTCTCCCATCAAACTTACCAAGCTGGTCTTTGTCATTTAGAATGTAACACGTACATCCAAACACATGATTACCCTAGGTTTGGGTTGTTGCTCTTCCAGATTTCATAGGATGTCTTGTTAATCCCAGCTCGGACATACACATGGTTGATCACATAACATGACGTATTAATCGCTTCTATCCAGAATTTCTCCGGTACCTTGTTTGCATGTATCATTTCCCGAACCATATTTTGGAGTGTTATGTTTTTGCGCTCTACTACTCCATTTTGTTGTGGATTCCGAAGGGCTAAGAACTGATGCATAATACAATGTGTATCACAGAACTTTTCAAATATATCATTTTCAACTTCTCCCCCATGATCGCTTCAAATCTGCTTTATAGGAGCTTTGACATTTTAAAGTTGCAGTGCAAGTATTCTGAAGCTCTCAAAAGTTTCGGAGTTGTCCCTGATAAAATGTACGCAAGTGAATCGTGAAAAATCATTGACAAGTACAAAAACATACCTCTTTCCGGTGTAGCTCTCAATTCTCATAGGTCCCATAAAGTCCATATGGATAAGCTCCATCACTTCTTTGGTTTGAACTTCTTGAATTCTCTTTGCTGAACTTTAGTCTGATTCCCTTGACTACATGCTCCACACACAAAGTTCTCAAGTTTGTTTAAATCTAAGATTCCATGAACCATCTCTTGACTAATAATCTTATTCATATCCCGTATGTTCGTGTGACCAAGACGTTGTTGCATTTGGCTCTTCCCACATGTAGCAGTTGTTACATGTATGGACTCCATAGAGAACCACTTGATTAGCTTCTTGAAACACCCAACATTTGACTTTGTTGAACGTCATAGTTGACTCACACTAGTCAATATTGATTGGAGACCTTGAACATAGTATACATTCATCAGATGAGGTGTGGTGGGTCTGTCCAGTTTACCTTTTCCCATGATTTTCCCTTTGGCTCCACTGCCGAAAGTAACTTTTCTTTCCTTTACTTTTGTCTTCTATAAGTACAGAAAATACATAGTATCCTGTAAATGTGATGTATCATGTGACATCACCATACTCTGTTTCACAACCGGATCTGATTTCGCTCATTCCAATGTATGATTTGCTCTTACTGTTTTGATTGAACATGCAATCATATTTTGTGTGTCTAAACCCTTTACAGCCGTAGCACTGAGCTTCTCATTTCTTGACAGTGGGACTGTCAGCTTTAAAGTGACTCATGCCCTGACATTCATGACACTTTTTCTCTGATCTGCATGTCGAGCTCTCTAGTTTCTCTTATAGATTTTTGAGGGAAGGTCTTTGGAATCCACACTTAAAGTGCTTAACTGTTCTGTCAAAATTTTTTACCAGCATGCTCATAACATTTTTCAATTCTTGAGTCTTTAGTTTCTCATCAGAGACCACAAGATCAATCCCTACAACTTCACCAAACTTTATTGTATATGTATCTAGAGCAACATTCATTGCCGATATATGTGATTCAAATCTTCTTGGAAGACATCTCAAGAATTTCTTTACCAGCTTCTTGTCCTTGTACTACTTCCCTAGTACATTTACCTCACTTGCTATTGCACCTAGATTTGCGCTAAATTCAGTAACTCGTTCACCTTCCTCCAACGCAAGTTCTCAAATTTAGAGGCAAGAACATCAAGACGAAAGTGTCTGACGTTTATGGTGCCTTCATAGTACAATTGCAGTATGTCAAAAGCTTGCTTTGCACAGTTAAAGTCTTGATCCTCATCAAGTGAATTCATTATTGCCGACACAGCTCTAGAGTTCATCTTAGACAGCCTTTTACTTCATTCGTCCAATGTTCCTTTAGCTTGGGTACCCACTTGCCATCTTCTCCTTTGACGAATGGTTCTTTTCAACCACTTTTCACAGCTGTCCAGGCATCTTCATCTATGCTACAAATAGCATACCTCATCTCCTGAGTTTGTGTCGTTGAGTATGATGTGTTGCGGGCTGACTAACGGATCTCGTGCTTGGTCCATCTTTTGTCTCGGCATCCTCATATGTTGTTAGGTAAAGCAAATCGGTTCATATGCATGCTCTGGTGCCAAATGTAAAATATAGATGACCCTAACTCACACAAAAATTATGTCGAAACAAGAAACTCCCTGTTACAGTGATCCACATCACCATCTTGCAGACTCGTTGAGTATATCCAGAAGCAGCCAACTTCTTCTTTGTTCCAAAAATTGTAGCTCATCCAGGCTTACACTTACAATAAGCTACAATACAGTGATCTCATGATTTTGTAGGAATGATTTAAAGGAGGAAGCAGAAGCTTTATTCATACAAATGAAAGTAAACGGGCCTCTCCCATATAGCGGTACATATATTACACTGATCAGGGCATACCTTAAAAATAGTGACAAAACTGCATCAGATGAACTCATTAACGAAATGAGGAGTTGCGGGTTCTGTGGAGATGCTTCAACAATAAGTTTGGTGATTAATATGTTTTATGATGGGATAATGGACAAAAGCTTTTTGGACATGCTTTCTTAAACACTTTATCCTCAAGAGAAATGTCAAGTAACCATGTTTCTTTGAAAGCAGCATTTGTGAGGTAAAACAATCTTTGATGTTATTTTTCAGCACATGTTCTCATGCTGTAGGTGGATAGATATATGTATATTTGGTTATGGTTGTGTCTAAGTTTCATGAAAAGGATTGATACTAATGTTTGTTATTTCCCCGTTAGGTTTGCAAATAAGAGTTGATTAAATCACTCTTCAAGCTCAAGGGAGACTTTGGTTTTGTTTCTCAAGTTCCTTATGCTAACCAAAGCTCACCTCATATATGGCATTGTTATGTCAAATGGAGCTTATTGGTATCATTATTTTTAATATTTTCAGTTAACTAGTGGGAAATAATTGAAATTTGGGTGACTTTCTTGTGAACTGCGAAGCCTTTTAAACTCTTATCTAGTCACATTGATGTTTCGGTGGCGAAAACAAGTACATATGAGCAATTCATTACATTTTTCAGTAAAGATCATAATTCATGTACTAGAACTGGACAATACATGTATGTTAGTGCAGCCACAAATGGAGCAGATAATCCCCAGTGAGATCTCCCATATTCAGGGACAAGAACTATTACGGAAAGCCAACTTGATCAAATCTCTCGGTTACTAGATATCCTTTTAGATCTCAATTTAGTGTGAGGTCAAGGACTTGTCTGATGAAAACATTGTCTTATTTAACTTATAGTTAAGACGTAGTGGGCAGGATGAGATAAAATGTGTAATTACTAAGCAAATGACCAAGTTTGATTATTCCATTCTTGTGGAGAAGCTAAAGACACAAGACACTTCTTGGACAGTATGACATCTATCATATATTGGAAGATTACAACAATATAAGGTCAGTTCTCACAGGAATAATAAATTTTTGGATTTCAGTATATCGATTACCTAGTGGGTGTATTAAGGAGATCAATCAAATATACTCTGCTTTTCTTTGGTCTAGACCTGAGTTGAATACAAAGAAAGCTAAGATAAAGTGGTTGGATGTTTATCAACTAGGCATGAAGGAGGATTATGCTTACAATTTCTAAAAGAAGCAAACAAGGTAGGTTGTTTAAAGCTTATATGGAGAATATTGTTAGCAAAGGACTCATTATGGGTTAAATGGATATCAAGCTCCATTCTTAAACATCAATATCTTTGGACTTTGAACGAAAACGGTACATATAACACACTGATCAGAGCAGAGATAATGACAAAGCCGCATCAGCTGAAATCATTAACGAAATGAGGAGTAGCAGGTTCTATGGTAACGCTTCAACCTTTGGCTTGGTGACTAATATGTTGTATGATGGGAGGATTGGACAAAAGCTTTCTGGACATGTTCTCTTAAACCATCCCTGCGGTGAATAAGCTTTTTATGTTGCTTTTATAGTAATTAGTTTCTGATGCAGTCCTTATATGTTCATGAATATTTTTGATTAGCCTCCCGTGATTAGCTTTCCAATTGATAGTTTCTAACATGGGAAAATATGATATGAAAAGCAGAATATTCACTTTGAAAATGATAAGGTCCATGAAAAAAGAACTTGTATTTTAAAATATCAAGCTTGTATTATCAAAGACATTGACAGAATTGTGCGAAATCGTTTTTCCACCATCCAAAGGAAAGGACGTTTCAGTGGCATTTTACGCGACAAGTTTGGAGCTAGAAACATTTAATCTCTAGAACATCTGGATTGTTAAATTTATTTCTTCCATTGTTTTATTTTCAGTTCTATCATTAATGGTGCGTACTCTTTTTTCCAAGATCCGGTTTTGTCCCAACTGGGTTTTCCGGACTTGGGTTTTAACGAGTCCACCATTATTAATTCTATTTTCTTCTACTTTGTTCATAAAAACTAGGTAACATTTTTTTTCTTTGAATATATTTTTACATATTATTCAAAAAAGAAAAAAGAACTTGTAGGGTTTATTTTATAAAAAAAGAATCGTTTTGGGATACTCTATAGAATGGCATCTTTAGTTTTCGATTGTTGCAAAATATTGTAATACTGAGCTTGCATAATTTATGATATCAGCACTGCTCTTTTTACTATTATTATAATGTAAGGAGAAACTTACATCTCTTTTATATGTAAATATGGCTTCTTCTTCTTCTTGATTACAGCTACAAGGCTGACAATGCATCAAAAGAGAACATTTTATGTGGAATCTTAGAACGAAGCAAGGACACGCATTAGATGAAGGCTCTCTAAGGATGTTCTGAAGTTAAAGTCTCTTCTCTTATTACTAAAATATTATGCAGGTCAGCATCTATTTTTGTAGCGAGTAATGCGGCTCTTGAAGCTTGTTCTTGATGTATATATATATGCAATGTTTTGCATCCACTGAATCAAAAATGAAATGTTAACTCTTAAACGTGTTCCTCGTCACCTTCCGGATTAGCCTTTCATAGATAAGTTCTTCTTACAGTTAATTTGTTACTTTATTGTTGATTATGAATTCAATTTAACAAGAAAATTCCTAGGAAAGTGAAGTTCTTAGCATTTTTACAACTTGCGCAGGAATGATATAAATATCAAAGTTTGATTGTGACATTTTTTTTCTAATAAATGTAAAAATATATTCAAGAAAACTTTTTTTACAACTTGTGTTACCGCTTTTGAGATTTTAGAAGGGCTAAACTAGCTCTAGAAAACAATGTCGAAAGGGGGATGCCTCGATAGAACCCAACCCGGAAAACCCAATGGGACAAAACCGAGTTGTGGGAAAAAGAGTACATCCTCCTTCCGAGCAAGATGAAAACTTAAACAGAAAATTAAAACAATTATACATTGAAACCAATGAAAGATAAGATGGAGAACTCCAACAGAGAAGAGACAAAGCAAATCCTTCCACACCAGACCGTTGTTGAGAACCAAAGTTGTAATCCATCCTTGTGAAGACCTTTCCGCTGAAGAGTTATGAGCTTATTTCGAACAGTTTTATCCATTTCACGGACCAATCTGTCCGAATGAGTGAGAAATTCACCATGATGCCTCTTGTTTCGTTCCCGCCATAAGATATAAATGGTTACCTGAAAAACATACTTAGCAAAGAAAGAGAGAGTACCCCTGAAACCCATAATCAAACCAGAGGAGATGATGTCCGAGAACATTGTAGTAAACCGTTGGAGAAGCAGGTCGTATGTCAAACGATACCAGATTTGAGCGGTGACCAGACAGGAGAAGAAAAGATGATCTCGAGTCTCCTTCGAAGCAAAGCAAAAAACACACCTTGACGCCGCATTAGGATTCTAGTGGCGCAGTCTATCCCTTGTTGCTAATCGATTTTGAGCTGCTAGCCACACTATAAATGAGTATTTTAGGGTAGCAAAAGAAAACCAGACCCGTTAGACCACTGTGTGAGTGGATAGACTTTCCGAACTTGGTTCCAAGTATTCTGAGATGAGAAACTTGGCTTAAAGCTGTCAGCCATACAACGCTGAAGAGGAATTTTTGGGTCCAAGTATGCTGAATCTTAAAGTTGCTTAATCTCAGCGTCGATCGTAAAAAGAATTTGCGCTTATATGAGTGGAGGTCTATGATGTGGTAGAACCTCCTCCATATTAGCTGAAGATTCAATCCCCATATCAATCCAGCCTCTCTCACCTAGCACATCATCAATCTTCCCAAAGAACTCCAATTTTCATACCAAAACGAAGTATTATAACCATTGCACACTTCCACTCGATAAAAAACCTTGGCTGCTTCTCTATATTTTAGAAGTTTCCTCCAAATCCATGAGCCAACACTCGTATTCATCTTTATTGACCAAAAAGAGCTATTCTGAATTAGATTTTTGTAACCCAGTTTACCCATAATGAATTCCTAGCCAACACTAGTCTCCAAATCAACTTATAGCATCTCACTTTCTTTGCCTTGGCGAGGGATTTCAGCCCAAGCCCCCCCCCCCTTCAGTCTTTGGTTTGCAAACATCACTCTAAGCCATTTTTGAGTGACCATTATAAAGGAGAACTGATCCGTTCTATCTCCTTAATACAGGCGTTCAGGAGTCGAAAAGCTGAAATCCAGAAGTTTGTCAAGCTAGCTATTACCGATGACAACAACTGAAGCTTTCTTGAAAAAGATAAGAAGGAATCTATGTGAGCTCGAATCTTCTCTATTAAAGGCTGAAAATGAGAACCAGTCATTCATTTAGTCTTCATAGGTAAACCAAGATATTTGATAGGCAAAGAACCAATAACAAGGGGAAGGTGTCAAGAGAAGACCGAGTCACCGGTGAGATCCCAACAATAAACAACGAGGTCTTAGGCAAACTTATGTTCAGGCCTGAGAACACTACAAAATTATTAAACACATCAACAATACCTTAAATAGATCAAATTCTCCTGTTAGCAAATACCATATTATCATCCGCAAAACATAAATGAGTTTGGTGAAGGCTCTTACACCCCTGATAGAAACAAAAGCTACTTGCCAACGATGATGTATCCAACATACGAGATAAGATATTCATGCACATAACAAAAAAGTAGGGAGAAAGATAAGAACCTTGACGAAGCCCCTTCTGACTTTGGAAAAAATCAGTAAGTTCACCATTAACTTTGACCGAAAAAGAGGGAGTAGTAACATAGAGTTCTATCCAACGGAAAAATTTAGGCGGTAACTTTAAAGCTGTCAAGAGGTTAATAAGAAATCCCTAATGGACAGTCAAAAGCTTTGAAATATCAATCTTCATCGCACACCGAGGAGAGATACTCGGCTTATGATAGTCTTTTACAAGCTCCAAAGCCAAGAGAAGGTTCTCCATCATATATCTATCTTTTATAAATGCTGATTGGTTAGGAGTGATAAAACCAAACAGAATAGTCTTAAGACGGTTAGCCCAGAGCTTTGAGATAACCTTATAGATGACATTACAGTAGGAGATGGGCATATAGTCCTTCATGCCAATAGTACATGTCTACTTAAAGATTAAAAGCATAACTGTTGTATTAATACCTTTCGGAAGAAAACAATAGGAGAAAAACAAATTCACCGCCTTAGTAAAATCCTTTCAAACAATAAACCACGCCTCCTTAAAAAATTCAACTATAAATCAATCCGGACCTGGATTATTATTAAGAGGCGTAGAAAATAAAATCCGCTTAATTTCCGCCTCCGTAACCTTAACAACAACGCTCGTCTTCTTAGTCTCGGAATAGTTATAGTTAAGAATACTCTCCATCTCGGTAACCAACAAATTGATGAATCCTTGAGCCTGCAACGTGAAAGATCTGAATAATACTGGACTGCCTCTGCTTGAATATTTTCTCTGCTTGTAAGCAAGACCCCATCAATATCCTTAACCGCATTGATCGAATAACAGACTTGTCTCTCTTTGACAGCATTATAGAAGAACCTATATTCTTGTCACCCACGTCAATCCAATGAAGTTTTGCCTTTTGTCTCAAATATTTTTCCTCTAAAATAGACTTTTTCTCCCAAGCTGCAAACGCCTATGATTCCTCATGCATAACCATTGCATCCGGGCTAGCTAGATTTTTTGTATTGCTTATCACATAAAACCGACAGGGCCTCTTTTGTTCATCTCGTAAGGTGATGCATCCGTTTACGATTGAGATCCTGAATTACCGGTTTCAGGGACTTGAGCTTCTTAGAGAACCTATGGAGAGCTAAAGTAGACTGAAAATAGGCATTGTTTGTCGCCAAAAATAATCCACTACGGCCTTGAACTCGTCCATTTGAACTATAGCATTGACAATCTTTAACGGATTTTGTGGTTATGTGGAGCTGCAGCAAGTGAAATAACCACGCAAAGATGATCCGAGCAGCCCTTTGCCTCAAAGCGACAATAAGAAGTATAAGGACGCTGCAGCCAATGAGAATTAACCATAACCCTGTCAAGCTTCTTACACACCAGACCGTCTTCACGCTTATTTCACCAAGTGAACAAAGGTCCGTAAAAAGCCATATCCACCAAGTAACAATAACAGACGACATCCTGAAAAAAACTGTATACCCGGTAAAGAGATCGACAAAAAAGAAGAGAGTGAATGCTCCGCCAAATCCAGAATTTCATTAAAATCTCCCATAAAAATCCACGGCTTCCCTCGAACCAGAGCTCACGACGCTCCTCTAACACATTCGAAGCATAAACAAACGAGCAAAGAAAATCCTCCAGAAAATTCTCGATCTTAACTAGACAAGTAATTTGTTGCCCTGTCTTAGAAATCACCTTGAGCTCAATTTTGTTACTTTAAACCACCCAAATACGACCTAAAGGATTATGCTCGTAATTAGAAACCATTGACTAATCCGCAAAACAAGAGCGAGCAAAGAGCTGAGTCTTGCTTTCAACTACACGAGTTTCAAGCAGACCCTCTAAGACCATAGAATCAAACTGAATTATACTCTTGACTACCGAGTGATTCCTTGCTTTGTTGAAACCACGAATATTCCAAGAGAAACAGGACATTAATAATTTTTTTTGTGAAGTCCTCTTATCAATACTGCCGGGATTTGAATCCCCTACTTTGTCTGAATTTTTAACAAAATATTTTGGTGCCACTTTCAATGATCGTGGAAGAGGAACTTGTGCCTTAAACTCCACATGACCTTTTTCAGAGAATTACCAGCCCCTTGGTCATGAAATTGAGCAACAGAAGCGGAATCCATCACGTTCATGTCACCATCAGAAAATTTCAGATCGTTCCCCTCCCGGATTAGTGGCACCAGCCTCCACCACTGAAACACCGTCAGCCGGCCCCAAGTCACCTTCCATAAATCCAGATTTTTGTTTCTCTTGCGAGCCATTGGTTTTATTACCACTAACTATCTCATTCTCCTCCTGGTGATCCCGTAATATTTTGAACTGTGTTGGGGAGGCAAGTGTTACATGACCATAGACTAGGGAAGCTGAACTTTTTTTCGATTTCCCCTTAGACCAGTTTTCATCAGTTTGTTTTAGCACCGGCGAAAGAAGACTTATCTCGCCCTCCTCCCCTTTGGAATCCTCCAAAATCAAAGGTGCCAGCCCCAAAATTTTGACCGATAGCAATAGAACCTGGTTCGTTACATTCTCCGTGGAGTTATTATGGAGAAGATACATCGTTGTACCAGCCTTGAGAGCAGTCTCCAAATTCGGACTCCTCACTTCCGAAATAACAGATGGAACTCCGCTGAGTTTACTTCCAGCCATCAACCCAGCATCCAACGTCATAGAACCCCTCTGAACTTGACCCCTCTGAACTTGCATGAGACATCTAACCTACAAGTCCCTCCACTTCCAAATAACCCCAATGGACTCGCCAAGAAGCTTAGTCCTTTCCAAGAGACCAATGAAACTGAAATATTTTTCATTATAACCCACATTGGCATAGATTTGATCCCAGTTGTGCATCTTCTACATGTGGAGACCATTTTGAAACTATCATAGGGTTATCATAAATATTCCACATCCCATCTCTTAACACTCGATGCCGGGCTTCCGGGTTACGTAGTCTAAATTTTATTGTTCTTTCATTAACTTCAAAAGCATCAACTTTGATAGACTTATATCCCAAATTCCAAATCTTATTAACGATCACGTGCACTTTCTCTATGTGAGGGGTCTGAGATACAAACCAACCCACCAGAAAATACTCCCATTGTAGCGGTACTTCTTCAAACACAGCCGCCGGAACCTCAACCACCTCCCTACCTTCCATCTCGACAACAACACATTGGAAACAAGATAAGGTTTGCTTACTCGCTGCTTGGACCCAAGTCCTCTGCCTCGAGTGCTCTGAAACCTGTTCTAAAACCGCCGCAACTGCGATATTCCCCAAAACCACTGCATCCGCTGCAGTCCCAGAAGTCCCCACCTCTGCTTCAGGCGATGAGGCTGTCACATCTCTATCAACCGCTAAAACAGCAGCACCCATTGATAAATCCTCTGCTGAACTATCTGCAACTAAACCTTCCCTCGAAACTGATGCTAACACTGTCACACCTTTCCCCTCTGATATCAGTGGAATGGAACCATTCATCAAAGAAGCTAAACCCATCAACGAACAAGGACCTTTAATCAACTGCTGCTCTGTTTATTCTCTGTAACAGAGCTTCCCATCTGCAAAACCTTCGACCCTCATTGTGACATTAGAACAGCCATGTATTTTCTTATGTTGTGTCTTGTTCTTAACTTTTCTTATTCACATCCATTACGGTGCTTGATTACATGCTACAAGGGAGAGAATGGATTTATAAAATAACATTTTATTTTGGATCTTAGAACGAAGCAAGTATACACATTACTTGAATTAGTACATGAAAGGCTCTTAATGTTGTTCTAGAATTTAAAGACTGTTCCAATCATCAATTACCAAGATATTTATCTTCACATTCAGAGAATTACTAATGGAGAAGACTTGTCTCTTAGTACTGAAATATTATGCAGGTCATTTTTGTTTTCTGAACTTCTTTAGTCTTTGCCTTGCTCTCTATTTGTTTGAATCACCTTTGATCTTATGTTGGTGCCAAATCCTTGCTTTTGCAGTGTTGTTCCCACGTCACAAGTTCATTACACATTTGAAAAATTTGTTGCCTTTTTCTTTTCTTGGTTTTGACTTACTACATGTCCGATTTGGATTTTACAGAATTGGACTTATATTTGTAGAATTCTCCAATAACTCGAGATTGAGGGTTCAACTATGTATGCAGACTCTCGAATACCAAAGAACTGTGTGTCATCAGATTAAGCAGTGGCGATGAGAGTATCCAGGTTTGCTCAATTGTCATTCCAAAAAGAGCACAATTCTCCAATACTGATCTTGCACAACAGGGAAGAAAAGGCAACTCCTCGAAGCTTGGTGATGTTTCTTCAAATCCAACAACCAGAATTCCCTAGGATCAACAATCAAGATCTTTGCTCCACGTGCTGATTTGAATCTTCAGACAATCATACCGAAGGAACACATCTTTTCTAGTTCTGTAAGACACTTGTTAGGGAGAAGTTGCTCAAAAGTTCATTGTTGAGTAGATGTCAGAGTGTATCAGCTGCAACCAAATTCTCTATTTGTCTTTCTTCTCCACCTTATTGTAAACACATAACACCAATGTAATCAAACTTACTCGTCAAGGTATTATCATCTTCATTATCATGTTTCCATATATATACTACTGTCATTATCATCATCATGCAAGCAACCGCCATAAGTATAACTAAAACAATCATCATCAATAGTGGTATCTCGATGCTTGGGAGATTATATTTACAATTTTCTAAACTAAATTTTATATTGGATTGAAAGCCTCAATCTTTATCGTCATTACTTTTTTCTTTTTTTTTCCTCAAGAGTAATACTTTGTTAAACACTAGATTAGAACCCCTCCGATGGGGCGGGTTCCTACCTGTTAAAATAAATTAAATTTAAGCAAAAATATTCAATCAAAAATATTCAATCAAAATTTTGTTGTTAATGATATATCTTAATAATAATTTTAGGAAAAGAAGCTGAAAGTGTGATTCATTACAGAGAATATTTATTTACATAAGTTTGCATTTCTACAAAATAAATGAATTCACGTTTCTATAGCACAATTTTATTATTAACATATAAAAAAATTAAACCACGTTCATTAGTTTTTGGTTTCATCTTGTTGTTTGTTTTTCCAACCACCGTGTGAGATTTGGTAAAACGGATCTGGTGACTGGGCGAGACATTCTTCCGGCACGATCTCTGTTGTCCCTCTGCTCTCCACTATTTCAAAACTTGTCTCGATTTCCAACCGAATATTTTTTCCTTCTCTTACCTCCACTCCCTGAAATCCTTGGACATTCTTTTGTCTATTTGCATTTTCTGACAACATTATCTAACTCAGCCATTTTTCACCAGTTTTTGATTTTTTATTTCTATCTCGAGCTCTATACCCGCACATGTTTAGTTTTTGCAGCTTTCGTTTTTCCCAATCGTCAGATTCGCATCCATCATCATCTTCAATCTCCAGAAAACTCCACCGTCTTTCTCCACTCTCAGGATCCTTATTTGTGCATGAAAATTGGCTCCAACAGAAGTAACACTCTCAAAGTGGATCTTCCCTTGGGAAGAGATCAATTCTGACTTTCTCCTTTTGGGAAAGATCATTTGTACACTCTTTCTCCTCTATGAAAATAAATCTCCTTCAATTTGCGTGTCCAATAGAGGTGTTGTTTCTTTGATTCGTAAACAGAGAATACTGTGCAATTTCCTAACCAATTTGTTATCTTATGCCAATTATATGTAACTCTTGTTGACAAATCAGACCACTATATAGTAATCAATCTTGAATCTCATTTCAACACTCCTAACATTCCGCACATGAGATCAACCCTTGACACTCTTGTCGCCACTGTTTTGTCTATTTGGTTCACTAAGTTGAATTTGATGTTCCTCCATGTCTCCATGCATAACTTATATTATTTTATAAGTTGTAGATTGACAGCAACCATCATTTCTAAATTCTTATTTCTTTGATTTTAATACAATATCATCTCAAATTCCCATTTATTAATGCATGCTTATTGGGGAGGGGGGATTTTTGTATTTATAATTTGTTTGATGTTTGGTTTGTTTGCATGCAAAAGAAATGTTTTTCACCAAAAATATAATTTCATTATTTCATGTAAAAATTATGATTCTTTAATTTATTGAGTTTCTTGCATTTCATTAGTTATTATTAAATTATGATGATAAATTTATTACAAATAAATAAATTATGTGTTCATCGCTTGATATATTTAACCATTTGATACACAAAATTAAATAGATTTATATGTTAATTTGATCCATTAAATTTGATATATTCATGGGTTAATCCAATCAATTTACACTATAATTTATTTAACATTTAACCATTTAAGATAATGAATTGAGGTAGTTTACACTCAATCAATATTTTTCTAATAATTGTGGGAAAATTGTTTATGGAAGCCTAAGTAATATAAAATAAAAAATCTAAATTTTAAAAGAAAAGTTCAAATTTTATTGAAATAATCAGATTTAACATATATTGGAAAAATAAAAAGTAAAAAGTATTTTTCCTTTTAGATTAAAAAACAAAAATATCATAATCTTTTACATGTGTCAAAATCCCATCGATTAAGCAACACGTGTCATGATCATGTTAATTATAATTTTGACACGTGTCGAGTTCTTGTGAGAGCAACCAAAGTTTATATAGTAAGACTAATTTAGTACCCGACACTAAATTCCTTCTTAAGCTTCTTGTTTAATTCTTTGAGCATAATCTTCTCTTTGATCAACATCATATTTTCTTGAATCGTCTTTTTCCAATTGTCATACATATCTTTGAACTTTTCATAAAGATCTGTAGTTTCTATTTTTTTTGAATATTATGTTAAATTATATTCAAAAGTAAAAGTTTTTACAACCTGTGCAACTACTTTTTGAAATGTTTCTGAAAGAAAAATTAATGCTCTGCTATCGATCGATAAGTGATTGCCTTATTAAAAGTCAAAACTAAAAAAACCATTTGGGACAAAACAACTTTTGAAAAAGAGAGTACAATCACTTACGCAAGAACTGAAAAAAAATGATAATAAATTGATAAAAGATCGATATAGACTGATGAGAAAATGCTGATCCTGGTGTGGAGCTCCGTAGCTTTGAGTCCTAGAAGCAAAGCAAATTTGAAGACTTCCATCCAACTCTCTATCATTCATCAAACAGCAACGATTGCAAACTTGCTTGTATATTATTTTAACCAAAGCTGACATTGAGATTGGAGATTCACTATGACGTCTCGAGTTTCGCTCTTGCCAAATACTATGAAGTACTGCTTGACAAGAGTAGTGTGTTAATAACAGGGTTAATTTATCCAATGATGTACCTAATATTAGATGAAATAAATGAGTCCAATCTGTGCTGAAACTTTCCTTCAAGAGAACCTGCACTAACATCTTCCAAACTGTTCCAGAGTAAGCACAGAAGAAAAATATGTGGAATTGATTCAAGAGGACTTTCGCAAAAAACACAGTCTGTATCAACTCCCACATTCCAAGTTGCCATGCGATCCCCTATAGATAGGCGATTATGAAGCGATAACTAAAAAAACACAGGAACTTTGGCGTAATATGTCTAAACCAGACTCCTCTCCACCAATCAACTGCAGGAGAAGTATTTCGAGTAAGAGACCAAGTAAACTTTGAGCTGAATATTTTTTTGAATTTATTTCCCTTGTATTGCCAGAGATGAATATCTTTTGCACCTAGAAAATCGCCATGAGTCTTTGAACCTCGAGATCTTGTTCAATCCGCTGACGGAACTCAGTTCTATGCCTTAGTCGTCTTCTAATCTCCCATGCCGATGCCACTGATGCATTAAGGGATATTCTGAGATCAATGACTCCCCGCAGCCCCAACTTATCAAATAAACACCCCAACTCTGACCAAATATCAAACAAAAAAGAAGTGCTCTGTCAACTTTTTATTTGTACCTTATGCAACATGCGAGCCTTTGGATGATCTTTGGGTATTTTTTTTCCACATCCAAGAACCTCTGCTTGTATCCTCTCTGATTGACCAAATTGAACATTGTCTCATCAAATGGATGTGGACCCACTTCACCCATAAAGATGATTGCGAAGATATCAATCGCCAAATCAACTTTAAATCAAAAACCGTATTAACCTCCGATAATGACCTAATACCCACACCTCCTTCGCTCTTCGGCTTACAAAATTGATCCCAACCTACTTTCACCTTCTTTGAGTTGAACTCTGGCCTTGACCAAAGAAACGAAGAGCACAGTTTCTCAATCTCCTTAATGCATACCTTAAGAAGACGAAACGAAGAAAGCCAAAATGTTGATATGCTGATCAAAACCGATCCAATAACCTGTAACCTACCAGCAGAAGAGAAAAAACGGACTGACCAAGAACTTATACGGTTTCGAATAGTTTCCAGAAATGGAAGATAGTCATTTGGGTTCATCTTCCTTGTTAGCAATGGAAGACCTAAATATCTAACTGGCAAATCCCAAGCAAAGAAAGTAAATCGCTGAGCAACCTCATCTCGATCTTCTTGAGAAACACCCGCAAAAAAAATTGTAGACTTCTCTAAGCTTATTTTTAGTCCCGATATCTTAGATAATTCATCAAAAACAGCGACAATTCCTTCGACAGACCTAACTTTTCCATCAGTAAACACCAATATATCATCGCAAAGCTTAAATGAGTGAGTCCAAGATTCTTACATTTTGGATGATAACCAGTTTAGAGAGATTAGATGGGAGAGAGTACCTTTCAACCTGTTGGCTATAATTTTTGATATGACTTTACAGACCACATTACAACAAGAGATAGGTCTATAATCCTTCATTTCCAGCGCCGGGGCCTTCTTTGAAATACTAGCTAAGATGGTAGAATTCATACCTTTCGGGAGTAATCCATTGACAAATAAAGATTGGACAGCGATTGTAAATTCCTTTCCTATGACTGGCCAGACTTTCTTATAAAATTCTGAATTAAATCCAACTGTACCAGGGACTTATTATTTGGCATAGCAAATAATACTCCTCGAATCTCTTCCTCCATAACTCTCTTAGTTAGCTGAGATTTTTTGTGCTCCGAGATCCTATTAGGCACCAGCTTTTTAAGCTTATCTACTGAAATACCTTCAAACTCCTCTGGAATGGCCTGAAGAAAATCTTGGAAAAAACCTACCGCCTCATCCTTTATTTTATCCTCTGTCGCCACCACAGTCCCGTCGCGACATTTAACCTCTCGAATAGAATTTTCACCTTACGCGCTGCAGCGGATTTGTGGAAAGTTTTGTTATTTTGATCCCCAATCTCTAGCTAATGTCATTTTGAACGCTGCTTTAAGAAAATCTCCTCTAGGCCAGAGACAAAATTCCACTGAGCAAACGCATCCTTCTCCTCCTCCATATGCTCTATTGATGGGTGATGAAAATTCAGTTCCTGTTTCTCACAGAAAAATAGCAAAGCATCAGCAGGTTTCTTCGAGAGATTACATATCTTCCTCTTTCCCAAATCCTGCAGTAATGGCTTCAAATCTTTCAGTTTCTTTTTGAAAACAAAAATAGAGAAGAAGTCAATAAGAAAAGCAGCTGTGAATGACTCCAAAAAATTTTGACCATAGGCAAAAAATCCTCCAGCTCCATCAGCAAATTAACAAACTTGAAAGAATTTCTTTTCCCGTGCACGTGTTTTTTTATAAATGAATTCTCCCTTTTAAGTGGTCCAAGCAGCCACCCGGTTCAAACACACAATGAACATTAGGTAAAACCCGAACACAATGAATATTGTTAAGAACTCTGTCCAAATTCTTTGAGATCAAACGTTATATCCTTTTATTACACCAAGTGAAGAGAGGACCATGGCAAGTCATATTCTCAAAAGAACAAAAACGAAAAATCTCCTGAAAGTCTCGCATACCTTTTTGTAACTAAGGTGAGACTTCAAAATTTGAGTGTTCACTCCCATCCAAGGTTTCATTAAAATCCCCCATGCAAAACCAAGGCCTTTGCCTAATTATTTGAGAATTTGGTGATTCACAGATCATTCCATAGCTCCTTACGCTCTTCTGCAAAATTCGATGCATAAATAATAGAGCAAAAAAATTTCTCCTCCTTATCCTCGAGCTGCAAAAAACAAGTAATCATCTGTCCACTTTAAAAAATAGAGTTGCCATAATTTTTGGTTTCCACACAACCCAAATACGCCCCAAGCGACTGAACTCATAATTTGAAATAATTGACCAATCATCAAAGATCAAGGAACCAATACGACTCATCCTTGCTTCCTTTACTTTTTTCTCCAAAACAAAGCCAAACTGAAACTCATTCCTATGTACCCAACGCCTTATGACAGAATGTTTTGACAGTTTATTTAATCCTCTCACATTCCAAAAAAAACTAGACATATTAATGTAGCTTGGTGTTGCTTCGAACTCCTACATTGGGTATTGATTCCTTTGCGTTAAGAGAACTAGTTGCAGACTTAGCCTTATGCATACCTTTGCTTTCCCTGGGCAAGGATTTGGCGAAGAAGGGTGATATCTGTGTTAGATCCTTTTTCTCCGAAACGATCTTGGCGACAAATTCATTCATCTTCACCATGCTGAATGGTTTTCTCACTATCTGAATTGTGAGGCGGCTGTAAGCATTGATCCTCTGAGGCTTCTTCTTCCACTGTGAGAACAGAGAACCTAGAAGGGGATCCAACCACCACCGGAGCTGGAAGCAAAATACCTCCACTCACACTACTTTTTCCTGGAGAAACGAAAGATCAACCTTCTTTCCCTAGACCCAAGTCAGCCAAACTTGTGAGAGAATCCTTCGGAGTCTCCTTATCATTAACGTGAATATTATTTTCTAAACCAACTAAAAGACGCACTCTTAGGCACAGCATATTCACCACCCACTTCTGTATCATCGCATAGAGGATGTGGTGAATCTTGTTGTATAATTTCCCCTTGCTTAGATGAATTATCCAATACAACTTTTCTGCCACCCTCTTTTGTATCTTTGAATACAGGATGTGGGAAACCCTTGCGTAGTAGGCTGATGTACTAAGTTGTACCAAGTTGTACCACTTATATCGTATTTTCACTAATTAAAAACTAATTGTACCACAAATAGCATATTCGAACTTTGGGCCTGCCCCAAGGGTATAAACCATCTGAGCTATCATATTTTTCTTGTTGTCACTTACAATTCCAACTATATAACCCTTAGTTGGTCGATAGTCATATAGTTGTACCAAGTTGTACCAAGTTGTACTAGTTGTACATGTTATGTCGTAGTTGCACTAATTATAATACAAGTTGTACCACAAATAGCATATTCAAATTATGGGCATGCGCTGAAGGTTTAAACCATCTAAACTACCGTAATTTTTTTAAATCACTTACAATTACAACTATATAACCTGATCTCATCGATAGTCAGATTTCATTAAGGGTAAAATTGTAATGTTATTATTATTATATTAAAATAATAAAAATTAGAAGAGGAGTATATCCCCTTTTTGGAAAAGGGGTTTATGAGATTATAGTCTCTCTGTCTCTCCATTTGAAAAGGTTGTTCCAAGAAGAAACTCAATTGGCAGAAGCTAAATCGGAAAAATGAGATCTTCTAGGATTGTGTCGACGGCAAATATATTTATTCATCAGAGTCTTCTAGAGAAAGGTAAACGTGGAACTACTCTTCCTTCGTTTAGCCATTGTTGCTTAGTACGAGATTTCTCTAGCGTCAATGGTTATTTACGAGAGAGATTGAGCAAAACTCGCCTACATGATATTAAGTTAGATGATGCAATTGATCTGTTTAGGGACATGGTAAAGTCTCGGCCATTTCCTTCCAATATTGAGTTCAATAAAATATTGAGTGCTATTGCTAAGATATGGTGTTGTCATCTCTCTGGGCGAGCATATGGAAATATTGAGAATTCCACAGTCTCTATACATACAATATTTTGATTAAACTGTGTTTTCGCCGCTCTCAACTCTCTCTTGCGTTAGCTATTATTGGGAAAATGATGAAACTTGGTGACGAGCCTAGCATTGTCACTCTTTCGCTTCTGAATGGATATTGTCATGGTAAAAAGGATTTTCCAGATGCTATAGCTTTGGTTGATCAAATGGTGGAAATAGGATATCAAGTCTTATAAAGGGATTTTGCAAGTGTGAGAAAGTAGAAGATGGTATGGAAGTCTTCTGAAAGATGTCTTAAAGAGGATTAGTTAGCAACACAATCACTTACACCACTCTTATCTAAGGGCTTTTTGAAGTAGGATATTATGAGAATGCACAAGAAGTTTTCACGCAAATGATTTCTAGTGATGTGCCTCCCAATATCATGACCTACAACATTTTTTTAGATGGACTTTGTAATAATGGGAAGTAAGAGAAAGCATTGGTAGTATTTGAGTATATGCAAAAGAGTAAAATGGAAATTAATATTATTACATATACAACTATGATTGATGGGATGTACAATGCAAGGAAGGTGGAAGATGGTTGGGAGTTATTTTGTAGTCTCAGCCTTAAAGGAGTGAAGCCTAATGTTGTAACCTACAATACAATCATCTCAGGTTTGTGCAGTCAACGCCTTCTCCAAGAAGCAGATGTCGTGTGTCCATGCATCGAATTTTCAGGATGAGCGGAGAAATCTTTGGGAGGATTTGCAGCAAATTGAAAGTACAGTGGTGAGACAAAGTATTCCATGGATAGTACTAGGTGACTTTAACGAGATACTTAGCTCGACAGAGCAATCACGCTTTCAAGATTATCCTCCAAACCAATCAGGTATGCTGGAGTTTCAAAGCGTTGTCTCAAACTGTGGCCTAGCGGATCTCCCATCTATAGACTCGTAGTTCACTTGGTGGAATAGTCAGTCTGAAAACCCTATTGGGAAGAAACTAGATCGTGTGTTGGTTAGTGGAGACTGGTGTGCATTCCAACAATCTTATGTTGCATTTGAGGCTTGTGGTATCTCGGATCATACGCAGTTTTGTAAAAATCGACAATACTGGTCCTCGAGGTCGGAAACCATTCAAATTCTACACATATTTGGTGTCCATCCCACAATTTATGCCACTTCTGAATCAACAATGGTCTGCTAATGTCCCTCTGTTTCACCCCCGGATGGCTCTGCATAGGTTCCATGGTTAGATGAAGGCATTAAAATACCACATGAGAAGCTTGAACAAAACAGTCTATGGTGGAATTACAACTCGTGCAAAAGAAGCCTTGGGAAAGCTGTGTGAAGCGTAGAACAACGCTTTAATCGTGTCATCCTCACAGTCTTTTGCGGAAGTTACAGAGGGTCCATCCATTTGGAATCACTATATGGAGGTTGAGGAAAAGTTCTTCAGGGAGAAAGCTCGAGTCTCTTGGCTGGCTGCTGGTGATCATAATACTAGTTACTTCCACAAAACATGTCAAAATTGAGCCTTAAAGAATGCGATTAGAAGTATTGCACTGGCAGATGGGAGAGTTATAACATATACATAGGATATCAAAAGTGAAGCAGTCAGATATTTTCACAACATTCTCAATCCGTCTTCACTAGCTACGGAAGGAGCTTCAACATCATTCTTAGAAACACATTGATTTTTTGGTGTTCAAGCGTGGAATCAACAACACTGGTTAGACCAGTTTCTCCAGAGAAAATTAAACAGGCTGTCTTCTCAATGCCCAATGATAAAGCACCTGGACCGGATGAATAACCCATTGAATTTTATCATGAAGCATGGCCGGTGGTGGAGAAGGATCTGATCACAATAGTAGAGTCTTTCTTTCTCAATGGTTTCCTCCCTAGAGCTGTCAACTCAACAATATTGACTTTGATCCCCAAGCATAACTCCCCGATAGGTATGGCAGATTACAGCCTTGTTGCTTGTTACAACACAATGTACAAGATTATCTCAAAGATTATCTCTAACATCATCGCTAATCGGTTGAAGAGTACTTTACCAAACATGATTGAATGGAATCAGATTGCTTTTGTAAAGGATAGACTACTATTTGACAATGTGATCTTAGCTACAGAACTTGTGAAAGATTACTACAAGGACTTTATATCGACTTGTTGTGCGATCAAGTTCAATATATCCAAAGTTTTCGATTTGGTGCAGTGGGAATTTAGCACAGCCACTCTACAAGCCATGTCTTTTCTAGATCAATTTATTTATTGGATTCAACAATGCTTATCGACAGCTTCATTCTCTATTGCGATCAATGGGGAACTTACTGGATGTTTTAACAGTTCTAGAGGGCTTCGTCAAGGCTGTGCATTATCTCCCTACCTCTATGTCATTGCAAGTAGTGTACTTTCAAGAATGCTAAACAAAGCAGCGCATGATGGTGTTATTGGATATCATCCAAAGTATAGAAAAGTAGTGGTCGCTCATCTGAGTTTCGTTGATGACATATTGGTATTTACGGATAGGAAATCAGAGTCTATAGGTGGGACTCTCGACGTATCTAAAAGATTTGCTCATATGTCTGGTCTTAACATCAACAACATCTAAATCTTCTATTTTCTTCGGGGGTATGGGTAGAGGCTTTTTGATTAGTGATATCCAATGGCTGGGGCTGGAGCACAAAGCTTTACCAATTCGTTACTTTGGACTCTCGTTGACCACAAAGTCGATGTTTGCTCATGTGTATGAGCCACTCATAGACCGAATCAAAACTAGAAGGATGTCCTGGGAACACAAAAGTCTGTCTTATGCAGGACGATTTCAACTTATAAAGTCAGTCATTTCAAGTATCTCAATCTTCAGGAGTTCGGTATTTCGTTTGCCTCGACGATGTTTGGATGAGGTTAAGGTTCTATGATCTAGGTTTCTATGGAGTGGGTCACCTAACGGACAAAACAGAGTTAAAGTGGTGTGGAAAGATCTGTGTTGTACATTGAAAGAGGGAGGTCTAGGATTAAGACGGATGTGGGATTCATCTCTCGTTTTCTCTCTAAGTCTGATATGGAGATTATTCACAAGCTCAGGATCTCTATGGGTTGCATGGACTCGAGCCTACCTATTAAAGCAGAACTCGTTTTGGTATGTGAAGGAGACAAATATGGGGTCTTGGATATGGTGCAAGTTACTAAAGATCCGCAGTCTGGCCAGTCCTTTCATCCGCAAGGAAGTTGGGAATGGGAAAACCACATTTTTCTGGTGGGACGTGTGGCTACCATCAGGCCAACTCTATGGGAAACTAGGTGATGTTGGGCCACAAAATATCGGTATTGGGGTAATGAGTATGGTAGCGGATACAGTAAAGGATCATCAATGGAGGATTCAGAGAAGACGTTCGACAACAGATTTATGACGAAATCTAGCAGCACCCGGATCCCACTCTGTGTGATGTGCTGGATATAACTTTGTGGCGCACAACGCCTGATGATTACCGCCCTTCATTCACAGCTCGCAGTACTTGGAAACAAGTTAGAAGGGTAACAAGTGAAGTTGTATAGCACGACACAGTCTGGTTCCCCCAGACTATACCGAGGTACTCATTTATCATTTGGCTGACGGTTCTTGATAGACTTACCACAGGGGCACGCACCAGGCTATGGGGTCCGACTCTGAGCTGCGATCTATGTGGTGAGCCAGAAGAATCCCGGGATCACCTGTTTTTTGCATGCCCTGTCTCGTATGTGACTTGGGCAAAGGTAGTGGGAACGCTATTGGGTAACAAACTCACACTAGACTGGACGGAAGCGTAACACAGCCTAAGGTCCAATCATATTCCAGCACTAGTTAAGCCTCTTATCCGTATGGCGGTACAATGCACCATTTACCACATCTGGAAGGAACGCAATGGAAGACACCATGGCCAAAGAGGTAACACACCTACTAATATAGCTCGGGTAATATCCAAAGTTCCAAGACCGGCTTATATCGCTTCATTACAAGTAGGGAAGAAAGTTAAGTGGATTACTACCTAGATGGATCTCCACAAGATCTTAATTTCAGCTCGTAATGTAAAACTCAGCAGCATGCTATTTAATTAAACCTCTCATTTCTTAATTCAATATCAATTTCACATTTAAGCAAAAAAAATGTTTTTTTACATAAGTTTTTTTTTTCTAAATAATAAATAAATGAATTCAAGTTTCTATAGCACAATTTCATTATTAACATATTAAAAATTTAGACATGTTCATTAACTTTTGGTATCATCTTGTCATTTATTTTTCCAACCACCGTGTGAGATTTAGTAAAACGGATTTGGTGACTAGGCGAGACATTCTTTGCAACGATCTTTATTGTCCCTCTTCTCTCCACTATTTCAAAACTTGTCTCGATTTCCAACTGAATATTTTTTACTTCTCTCACCTCCACTCCCTGAAATCCTTCGACATTCTTTGTCTATTTGCATTTTCCGACAACATTA
Organism: Cardamine chenopodiifolia; assembly: GCA_963922655.1. Taxonomy (NCBI): domain Eukaryota; kingdom Viridiplantae; phylum Streptophyta; class Magnoliopsida; order Brassicales; family Brassicaceae; genus Cardamine; species Cardamine chenopodiifolia. The sequence goes on from OZ000464.1 coordinate 3,548,294, forward strand.
TCTAGCTCAGCCATTCTATCACCATTTTTCGATTTTTTTATTTCTATATCGATCTCTATACCCAAACATGTTTGGTTTTTTCAGATTTCGTTCTTTCCAATTGTTAGATTCCCATCAATCATCATCTTTAATATATAGAATACTCCATCGTCTTTCTGTACTGTCTGGATCCTTATTTGTGCATGAAAATTGGCTCCAACAGAAACAACTCTCTCAAAGTGGATCTTCCCTTGGGAAGAGATCAATTATGACTTTCTCCTTTTGGGATAGATCATTTATACACTCTTTCTCCTCTATGAAAAAACATCCCCTTCAATTTCCCTGTCAAATAGAGGTGTTGTTTCTTTGATTCATAAACCGAGATATTGTGCAATTTCCTAATTAATTTGTTATCTTATGTCAATTATATGTAACTCGTGTTGACAAATCAGACCACTATTTAGTAATCGATCTTGAATCTCATTTCAACACTCCTAACATTCCGTCCATGAGATCAACTCTTGTCGCCACTTTTTTGTTTATTTTGTTCATTGAGTTGAATTTGATGTTCCTCCATGTCTCCATGCATAACTTATATTCTCTTATAAGTTACAAATAGACAGACATCATCATTTTGAAATTCTTATTTCTTTGTTTTTAATACAATATCATCTCAAATTCCCATATATTAACACATTTTTATTGGGGAGGGGATTTTTGTACTTATAATTTGTTTGATGTTCGGTTTTCTTGCATCTAGAATAAATATTTTTCACTACAAATATAACTTTATTACTTCACATAAAAATTATGATTCTGATTGAGTTTCTTGCATTCATTAGTTAATATTAAATTATGATGATAAAGTTATTACAAAAAATAAGTTATTTTTTCATCGCTTGTATATTTAACCATTTGATACACAAAATTAAATAGATTTATATGTTAATTTGATTCATTAAATTTGATATAGTTATGGGTTAATCCAATCAATTTACTCTATAATTTATTTAACATTCAAAGATTTAAGACAATGAATTAAGTTAGTTTACACTCATTCAATTTTTTCAAATAATTAGAATTTAAGTGAAATATTTTTTATGGAAGCCTAAATAATATAAAAATAAAAAAATCTAAATTTGAAAAGGAAAGTTCAAATTTTATTGAAATAAGGAGATTTAACATATATTGGAAAAATTAAAAGTAAAAAGTAAAAATAAAAAACAAAAATATCATAATATTTAACACGTGTAAGAATCTCATCGATTAAGCGACATGTTTCACGATTCTTTTAATTATAATTTTGACACGTGTTGAGGTTTTGTGAGAGCAAACAAAGTTTATATAATAAGACTAGATTAGGACCCGTCCAATGGACGGGGTTATAAATTTTAAAATAAATTAAATTTATACAAAACCAAAATCTGAACCGATAAAAACCTGAATGGATCCTAGACTCCTACATCCAAAGAACCTGAATGGATCCTGAACTCCTATATCCAAAGAATCGACGCCAAACAAAACCAAGAACCGAATGGATACCCGAAATACAACTATAAACAAAAAAAATATTAATAATATATACACTTGATATAACCAAGGTACCCTACAATTATAAATCCGAGAATATCAATTATTTTTATTTCCAAATAACCAAAATATTTGAAAGTTCTTAGTTATATTTGTGAAAAATTCAACCAAAATTTATTCAAATTTAACCAACATTCGTTCAAATTTAAACAAAATTGATTCAAATTCAACCAAAACTTATTTCTTTATTTATTTCTGATATTTTGTATACCTGAATATGACTAGAACCCAGATGGAACTGAAAGATTTAAAAATTATAAATACCCGAATGGATCATAGGTCTCTAAACCTGAAAATCCGATAGACTTGAACCAAATCCAAACTCCCATGCCTAGTGTGAGATCTATAGAAACGGATCCACTGATCGGCGGCTGCTATCGCTCATATATAGGCGAAACATTCTTCTAGCAAGAGCTTTGTTTTCTGTCTGATGTTCTCTTGTTCAGATCTTATCTCGGTTCCCAATAGAATATACTTTCCCTCTTGGACCTTCACTCGCTAAAATCCTTTACCATGTCTTGTCTCTTGGTATTTTCCGACAACATCCTGGGGGAAATGTAGGCTAGTCAGCTTTATTGCCCCTTGCCTCTAAGTCTATAGTTGAAAAAGGTTAGCTCAACCCTTGCGTCACCATCTCTTGATTTTATACATATCTTAGGCTCTATACCTGAAGATGTTTGGTTTCCGTTGCTCTTCGATCATCGGATTCTCATCAGCCATCATCTTCAATCTCCAGCAGAACCTCCACCGCCTTACTCCCTCCCTCGGGATCCAGATTATATGAGAATTGACTCCACATAAGCAACTCTCTCTGATTAGATTTCTGCCTCTTTTTTACTTATTCCCTTTGTGAGTGAACAATTCTGACTTCCTTACATTGGAAGAGATCATTTACACACTTTTCCTCCTCTATGGAGAAAATATTTCCTTCAATTTTAATGTCCAATAGATGTGTTGTTTATTTGTTTTATAAACCGAGAATATTATGTATTTTCTAACCAATTTGTTATCTTGTGCCAATTATATGTAACTCATTTTGAAAAATCAGGAAAAAAATTTAGTGATCGGTCTTGAATCTGAGATCATCTCTTGACACTTTTGTTACCACTAGTTTGCCTTTTTTGGCTTACTGAGTTGATGTTGATGATAAAGTTATTAAAAACTTATGTGTTCATAGGTCGATCTACTTAACCATTTGATCTATGCAATTAAGTAGATTTATGTGTTAGTTAATCTAATCAGTTAACTCTAAGATTTATTTAACACTTAACCAATTAGAATAATAAATTAGGTTGGATTATATTGAATCAATTTTGTTCGTTTGAATAATTAGAAGCGTGTAAAAAACATACTTGCGTATAAATAATATAAAAATCTAAATTTGAAAAAAAAATTAATTTTTTTATGAAATAATAAGATTTAAGATATGTTATAAAATATAAAGTAAAAGTATATATCTTTTTGTTAATTTTTTTTGTTCATTTTCCTTTATATTAAGATAACCAAAAATAATATAATTTTTTACATGTGTCAGAATCTAAACAATCAATCGACATGTGTTATGATCTTGTTAATTATAATTTTTGACACCTGTTGAGCTCTCGTGAATGCACAATGTTTATATAATAAGATAGGGTATTTAAAGCCCAACAACAATACAAATTACGAAAATATTTTTTGGCCCAAAAGCCCAACAGAAACTGCCAACGGAAGAAGATATATCACAGATTTGATCCAAATACAGACTACAGAGGAGGATGTTGTGCAGAGAAACCTAAGAAGAATCTCCATAACTTAATGTTGAATGTGCAATCGAAGATACAAGCGATGAGAAGAAAAGTTTCAGTTCCCCGATGTCGTAGCTGATCCCGCGTTGAAGGCAGTTCCTCGCTGCAATTTAACAACTAAATGTATTCATTGGAGTGCAATTTGAGAGCCAGATTGAGGAAAACCAGTTGACTTGTCTTAGAGGATGAGAGTGAGCTGTCTTTGGGATTTTATTGATCTGAACACAAAAAGTACCAGTTTGGACTAAAACTTGCAGAGCTCTGCGCAGGAAGGCAATGTCTAAGTAGAGACAAATTGCGCTTCTATATGTATAGATTGAAGCTTCAGATACGTATGCAGACACTCGAATACCAGAGAACCACAACAAATCAGATCCTGTGAGGACGATCATAGGACCAATTGTCGACTGAGAAAGAGCATAATTTCTCCAATATAGATCTTGCTAATTCAGTTGATGTTGTGTATAAGCCTCATGTGCATATTACTTATACTACTCTTTCTTGATTGGTAAAATTCTAATCTTTTGAGTTTCTTTTTTGTTATTTGTTCCTTATTTTAATTTATACATTCTGTATTTGTCACTCTGTTTTCCACCTTATGGTCAGAACTTGACATTTGCAATGTAATCAAACTTACGTACTCGCCAAGGTATCATCGTTTTCATTTTCATGTTTCCATATACTACCATCATTGTCACGATCATGTTGTTATCCACCATAACTAAGATAATTATCATCATAGTGGTATCTTGGGAGATTATAAAAACCACCCCCAATAATGAAACTATACTTCTGAGACCAGTCCAAGGCTATAACCACCGTAATGAAACTAGACTCTTGACTGAATCTGACCTTTCACCATTCTCAAGTCTTAAAGCCTCCCAATTCTATTCCTTTAGCTGAAATTGAATCCCATAAAAGGCACCGAAACTTGGTTTACTCCTAGTCTTCCGCATCAAGCCAATAAATATCAAGATTTTTTAAAGCCTTCTTAGATATCTCACTGTTGTCATGGCTCTAAAGCTCCTCTATCTTGTCTAACCCTTCTGCATTATCAATCAGCTGAGCATAACAGTTCATTTCTGCCTCTCCCACCTTTAAAATGTTTTCCAATCCCTTAAGGCAGATAGTTATGATTTTTAGCTATGGACATTCTAAGAGATCACATAATGGTTGTATACATCCTTGCTCCACAAGGTATTTGATTTGATCATGAGAACCACTTTGACTTGCATTATAAATTGCCCATGCAGCTTCTTTCTTAATGTCAAATTCACTATTCTGAAGTAGATTGCCTAAGGAGGCAATCAAATTAGCCTCAAGTACCATCTGAATCTTTTCTTTGGTACTTGTTGTGATGTTTTGAGCTAGAAGATTGGCAAGCCAAGGCAGAGCAACATAATTGATCACACACAGTGTTTGTGAATCATCTCTAGTAAATATATTTCCAACGCAACAAAGTGCAGGAACTACCACAGATGGAGAAGGATAGAGAAGAAGTTCAAGAAGTCTTGGTACAACAGTACCAGCCTCGGATGGAGAAGGATGGAGAAGAACTTCAAGAAGTCTTGGCACAACAGTACCAGCCTCGATGATAGTTTGGATTTTTCATTGGTCCCATCAAACAGGTATGAGAGTGCCCAACAAGACTTGTTCATCATTCGAATGAATTAGTCGTTCAAGGGCTTAAAGCGGCGCGGGTTTCACTTGGCCTCCACGACACAAGTTTGCCAATGTCCATGTGAAATCTATAAGAATCAAAAAAATGGTACGCTTATTAAGATGATTGAGCAATGGAACCAACGCTCCACATCTAAAAAAAAGTTCACGGCAATTCTGTGAATCACCAGCAATGTTACCTAACTCCTATACTTCTTCTTCACGGACATCATCGTTAGGTGAAACAAGAAGATGAACAAAGGTTATATCCATTCTTTTTTTACTATACCAGTTCCGGAATGTAGGGGCATGAATGTGGAGGGTCTACATGATTTATTGGGTTTCGTCTATGATAAAGAGGACAGTTTAATGTTTATGAAAGAGGTGACAAAGGAAGAAGTGAGGAAAGACTTGTTCCATGTCAGCCAATAAGTCCCCGGGTTTACTTTTGATTTTTTTAAGGAGACTTGGGCAATTGTGGGAAAAGATATGGTAGTGGCGGTTCAATCGTTTTTATAAAGGGTTTCTTTCCTAAGGGTTTAAAACTCCATAATTTTGGCCCTTATCCTTGAGAAATTACAAGCAGAAGAGATGAAGGATTATAGACCAATTTCATGCTACAATGTAATTTACAAATTTATCTCTAAGATTTTGGGAATCGTTTGAAGATGGTCTTACCCAAGTTTATTCGCCAAGCCAATCAGCTTTTATCAAGGACCGCTTGCTGATGGAGAATGTCTTATTAGCCTTACAACTAGTCAAGAATTATCATAAAGATTCGGTTTCGCCTCATTGTGCAGTTAAGATCGATATCTCAATACCTTTCGACTCAGTTCAATGATCCTTTTTCTATCCACGTTAAAGGCTTTGGGAAATCTGGACAGATTCGTTCATTAGCTAAAATTATGCATTACACGGCTTCTCTCTCCGTTCAGGTAAATGGTGAATAGGCGGGTTTTTTTAGAAGTTCAAGAGGCCTCCATCAAGGATGCTCTTTATCGACCTACCTTTTTGTAATTTTTATGCATGCTTTATCAAAACTTTTAGATAAAATCGGCTAGGGAGAGACGGTTTGGATTCCACCCACACTGTCAGAACCTTACACTAACACATTTATGCTTTGCAGATGATTTGTTGGTTCTTTCACATGAGAGAAACACTTTATCACAGGTATTTTCTGTGTTTCAATATTTTGCGGATGACAGCTAGTGGCTTCTTTAATCAAGGTAGACGTAAACAATGGAGCCTCAACATCTTTTTTGTTTGATAAATGGTCTCCGCTAGGTAGAACTTTTTATATCAAAAGAGTCCGGAGCAACATTGATTTTGGGATTCAAATCCATTCTACAGTGGAGCAGGTCCTGACAGCCCATAAAACTCGATGTCATAGAGCGGAACCGCTGCAGGAGATCAAAGTAGTAGGCAGCTCAAAGCGTCAACAAGGTCTAGCATATGATCCGGATGTCGTTCTGTGGCAATTTAAAACAGATAAGTTCAAATCAATTTTCAGCTCTAAAGATGGATGTTAATCAGAGAATAGAAGACAATATTGGAGTGGTGTAAAGGCATATGGTTTACCTACATCACGCCTAAATACTCTTTTATTTCTTGGCTGACGGTTAGAAACAAATTTTCAACAGGGGATCAAATGCTCAGCTAGAACAATGGGGCTCTAACAACTTGTTCTTTCTGTTTGGAACCAATGGAGACGCGAGATCATATTTTCTTCACGTATACATTCTCAGAAGCTATCTGGGATTTTGTTACTTAAAATCTTCTCAATTCAAGGTACTCGACTCAATGGAATACAATACTTACCCTTCTTGTTGATACAACTCAAGCTAGGATATTGTTGCTTTTTGTTGAGATATGTTTTTCAAATTTCGATGCATACAATCCGGAGGGAGTGAAATGGAAGAATACACAGGGAACGGGATACAAACAACACTCACCTAGCCAATTTCATAGATAAGAAAATACGCAATACACTGTCGACAGTTCGAGTTATGAGAGATGTGAGATACCAAAAAGGATTAGAAATGTGGTTCGCAACTAAATAACAATATCTATGTTTATAAAACTATCATCAACTTGATGCAATTGTTGTAAAAAAGCGTTTTGAATAAACTTTTCATTAGATTCAAAAAAAAAAGCTGAACAAAGGTTGGAACTGTTGGAACCAAATTTTGACAAAATGTATTTGGCCAAAATTATTGTGACTTTCCTGGTCCGTTAGGGGAATAACCGGATCTTGGGGTATTTGGAATACTTGTAATGAGCACTATAAGATAGTGTATTTTCATGTCAAAATCAAAGTTAAATTGAATAAGAAATAATGGTCCAAAATGGGTAGCTTGGAAGGCTTATAAAAACTTAAAATTTTGACTAAGTAACAAAAGGAGCAAAATGTCCCACATTGGAACTTGGAAAAATTTCCCACTAGTATATATAGTGATATACTTACCCTAAGGTTCACTAGATTTGGGAAGGAGACACTCTGGTGTAGGAGATGGATGGGCATTATGCAAAACCACACACACACAAGTTGTGCCGTGCCTCTCCGGGCTTTGGCTAGGGCTTGGGTACCACAAAGATTATTCTTTTGGAGACAAATTTTTATTAAAAATTTAACTAATTTTCCTAGAAGATTTTTTGCATAATTTCGGATATAGAGGATTTTAGATTGAGTCAAAAATATTATTGTAATATTTTCAAACCTTATCCTTGCAGAACAAAGAAGAATTTTCTAAGAATATCTTATCCTTTCGGATTAAGGTGAATCTCGCACAAGGTTATCTCTTCCTTGGGGATCAAGCGACTCCTCCCTATAAATAAAGTCTCTCATTCTCTGAAATCATCGAAAACTAAAAACAGAAACAAAATTCGCAAAGCGAAGCTCCAACAACTCTCCTTTGTCTCTTTCTTTAAAAAATTAAGTCTCGAGAGTATATCATAGTTTTGGTTCGTAGAATATACAACTGAGTGTTGCGATTATATTCTTAACATGGTTATATCTTGGGATTTATAATCTCATCAAAACTGTCATATTGCGGGAGATTTATTGAATTAAGGAAAGAGATCATATTACGCCTCCGTGTATTTGTCTTTTCTTTAATTGGATTTGTTCATAATTTTTTATCCAGGATTTCACAATCCTACAATATTAATTCAATAAATATGTTTTCTGCTTATAGCTCTAAATGGATTGGATCTTATGAACAGCAAATACGCTGAACAAATAATGGGTTCCGAGAAAGCCTTCAGAAGATTCACGAAACATTTTCACTAACGATCTACGTGATTTAAAATAGCGTTTAAGAACGCCCTTATCGGTTTTTGGGAACGACTATTGGTGTGTTTTTTTGTGATACTTACATAAACTCAAAGCGAATTATGAAAACTTTTTTTTGAGAATGCGTTGTTTTAGCTAAATATATTAAACTTAATCGCTTATTCATTTTTCAAAAGAAACACAAACACTGAATAAATTCTACTTTTTTGAATAGATTCAGAATGACTAACGGTGTTGATGATGCCAACAATGGTGCCAATGGAGGTGTGATTAATGGAACAGACAAAACCCATGTCTCATTACCGTCTGTGCCAAACTCAATGTGTTTTAATCTAATGCTAGAAAAGTTTGATGGATCTAACTTCAAATCGTGGCAGAAAAAGATGAACTTTTTCTACATAATCTCAATTTGACCTAGTATCTTATTGGGTTCAAATCGGCGCTGCCAACAGATAACACGGATCCAAGAGTTTTTGCCAGTGTCGAAACTTGGACTCACGAAGACTACTTGTGCAAAGTTCACATTCTACACTGCCTGGTGAATGAGCTGTACGATTGATGTGTATTCTGAAATCAACTCTTCCAAGATTCTCCAGGATGCGTTGGAAAAGAAGCACATAGTGTTCAGTGTAGGATCTAGAAAATTTCCTTAACTACAAAATGGTGGACTCGAGTCCCATCATGGAACAAGTACATGAGCTGCAATTGATATTCCAAGGGATATCAGACGAAGGAATGAAGATCTGTGAGACATTCACGGTGAATTCCATCATTGAGAAGCTACATCCAGGTTGGGGGGACTTCAAAAACTATCTTGAGTATAAGCAAAAACCTTTGACTTTGAAAAACTTGGTTTCCAGGATGCAAAAGGAGTCCATCAAGCATGACAAAGATGGGTTAGGATTCACTCATGATGCAAATGTGGGTGATTGTAGGAAAAAGAGCAAAACTAAAGTAATGCCTAACAAGGCGATACCAAACAAACTTTCTCTTTAAGCATCTACAAGCTTTAAAAAACAAGCTCAAGGTCCCACATGCTCTAACTTAAAGAAAATTTCTGGGAAGTGCAACCATTGTGGCAGACTTCTGATATATGGAGATCACTCTCTCTAACGTGAAACATTTTCCTAACATGAGGAAGAATCTGATCTCTGGGACTATGATGAACAAGCAAGAATTTGGCATCAACTTTGAGGCTAATCAGCTGATCCTTAGGAAGAATGGTGTTTTCATTGGGAAAGGTTTTGTTAAGGAAGGATTGATCAAAATGTGCATTATAATGAAAATCCTCAAGAAAAATGATGTATTTTTTTCCAAAGTTTCAATGAATAAGAATTCAGTTGCTTATTTGGTTGAGTCTTTTAATATTTGGCATGAAGGGTTAGGACATGTGAATTATAAGTCTATTCAAAGACTGATAAATTTGAACATAATACCAAAGTGAAAAATTAGAAAAGACAAATATGAAGTGTGCGTTCAAGAAAAATTCACTAAAACACCATCTCCTCATGTCGAGCGAACAACCAAACCTCTAGGAATAATACACACAAATCTGTGTGACTTGAAGTATTTACAAACTAAAGGCGGTAAAAATTATTCTGTCACTTTCGTAGATGATTTTACAAGATATTTCTACGTGTACTTACTACGTAGTAAAAAATGAAGTCTTGGAAAAATTCAAAGAATACATGACGGAAGTTGAAAATCAACTAAGAGAGACTATTAAAATAGTCAAAAGTGAGAGAGGAAGTGAATTTGATGGATCATTCAATGTGTTCTGTCAAGAGAAAGGTATTATACATCAAACGACGTCTTTCTATTCACTAGAATCTAACGGAGTTGCAGAAAAGAAGAATTGAACTCAGAAAGAAATGATGAATGCGATGTTGCAGGAATCATATTCGGGCCTAAAACTGTTGATTGTATTTTCATTGGATATGCAAATGACAACAGTGCTTATCTATTTTTGGTACACAAGTCAGATATATCTGATATCCATATTAATACAATCATTCTTTGAACAGATATTTCCGCGTATAGATAAACGAATCTAAAACTCATAAAGAAAATGAAACAGCTAATGAGGCCAGCAGTTCGGGCATTGCAGTGACTAAAGCAGAAAAAGAAGATGAACCTAGACGAAGAAAAAGAGCTCGTAAGGAGAAATAATTTCTTTTAGAGAATAAACCAAGGACATACATTGAAGCTATTTTTACACCCGATGCATTGTATTGGAAGGAAGTAATCAATAGTGAAATAGACTCCATTATGCAGAATCATACATGAGAGATCATTGATTTACCTCAAAGGTTCAAAGCACTAGGGTGTAAATGGATCATCAAAACAAAGTTGAAGACTGATGGCTCCATTGATAAGTACAAGGCAAGACTTGTGGTGCAAGAACATACAAAAGGAATGTCTAGATATATTTGACACCTATTCTCGAGTAACGAGGATAAGTTCAATAAGAATGCTGATAGGAATTCCTTCCTTACGAGAGCTGGAAATTCATCAAATGGATGTGAAAATTGTTTTCTAAACGGTTATCTAGAAGAGGAAATATCTATGAAACAACCTGAAGGTTTCACATTCTCAGGATAAGAACACAAAGTCTGTAGACTTGTGAAGTCGTTATATGGACTTAAAAAAGCCCCAAACAATGGCATGAAAATTTTGACAATGTGAAGATGTGAAATGGATTTAGCATCAATGAATGTGATAAGTGCATCTACATCAAGAGTACTCCTAGCCGGTATATTCTATTGTGTTTGTATGTTAATTACATGCTCATCATGGGCAGTAATAAATATATAATCCAACAAATTAAGAACATGTTTAGTGGACAATTTGACTTGAAAGACATGGGTCTTGCATACGTCATTTTGGGCATCAAGATCACAAGAAATTTTGACCGAGTCATTATGTTTTAAGCCCATTATGCTTAGAATATTCTTGAGAGGTTCAAGAACTACGCAAATAGGACAGCAAAAACTCAAGTCGACGCACAACTTCACTTGACCAAAAAATCAGGTCAACAACAATGCAAGTGGAGTATGTATGAGTAATCGGAAGTCTAATGTACTTAACCAACTGTACTAGAACCGATCTTGCGCACGTGGTAAATGTACTAAGTCGCTATACAAGTAATCCAAACCATACACACTAGAAAGCCACACACACTAGAAACCACACACACAAGGGTATTGAACTATGTACGATACACCAAGAATTATGGGTTGCACTATGGTAAAGAACCTACAGTATTGGAAGGATACATTGATGTTAATTGGATATCTGATTCAAAGAACTTGAAATCCACTAGTGGATATGTCTTTACTCTTGGAGGTGCAGTAATATCATGGAAATCCTTGAAACAAACTCTATTGGCCGATCAACCATGGAATCTGAGTTCATTGCTTTAGATAAAGCAGAAGAGGAAGCATAGTGGCTTCATAGTTTCTTGGAAGATATCTCGATATAGGAGAAACCAGTCCCAACACTGCATGTAGACTGTGATAGTCAATCAGGTATATCCCTAGCACTGAATAAATTTTATAATAGGAAATCTCGTCATATCAGAAGGTGACATAAAAACATTAGACATTTGAATTAAACTGGTGTACTTATTGTGGATTACATCAAGTCAGCTGATAACCTAGCGGATCCGTTTACTAAAGGTTTAGCTCGAGATCAAGATTTGAAATCATCGAAGGAAATGGATTTGAAGCTTATGATCTAAAGAGGATGTAAGATGGATACCCCACCTACGTTCAAAGAAAAAAGTAAATCAAGCAAAATTTGATAAAAGCATTGAAAGACGATATGTCACTACCTAGTTTTCAGATGACCAACAATGTTTCATGTGAGTTTTAATAGGTTAAGCATATCTTTTAATGAATTAATCCATATCTTTCATGTATGCGAAATATTACAATACTTTAGTATATGACAGAATCGAGTGGAAGTCACCTAGTGAGTGTGAAATAAGGCCCTTTCTAGGAGGATGAAGATCATGTTGCATTTACAAGTTCATTCTTGATCTACCAGGCAAGTTCAAGGTCACAATGAACACAATAGAGAACTTAGTTCTACGAGGAAATAAAACTGGGTTGTACCTGTTGTATAAGTTTACATAAGAATCTGCATGGTTCAAGACATTAAGTTCACCTCCTGGCTAAGTAAGCTCGACAGATATAAACAATAAGTGGTTCAAGGTTGAGATATGCTACTTTCTCATACATAGTGATTTTTTGTTTATACTCTCGAAAGTCTGTATGTCGTGTCTGTCAAGTCTGCCTAGTCTATCGACTCTGTAGAGTCGTCATATATTTAGAGTCATTTTCTATTCATGTGGGGGGATTGTTGGAACCCAATTTTGAGAAAATTTATTTGGCCAAATTTCCGGCGAAATTTTTTGGTGAAGTTTATCACCAAAATAACAAGATATTGGGGTCCTTAGAATCCTTGTAATAAGCACTATAAGATAATGTACGTACATGTCAATATCGAAGTTGAATTGAATAAAAAATGAGGGTTCAAAGTGGTTAGCTTGGAAGGGTTATAAGAACTTGTAATTTTGACTAAGTATTAAAATGAGCAAAATGTCGCACATTAAACTTGGAAATTTTTTTCACTAGTATATATAATGATACATTTACACTAAGTTTCAGTACCTTTGGCAAATGTATACAATGATGTAGGAGATAAATGACCATTAAGCAAAACCACAAAGACGCGCGCGTCGTGATGGGCTTGAGCTTGGACTTGGGTAAACATAAATACGTATCATATTTAGGTAGATTTAGAATAAAAAATGAGTTGTGTTTCCAAACATATATGAATTTTCATATCTAAACTGTATTCAAATAGATGATATATTAGAAATTTTGTACTCGATCTAAACTTTTCGGATATAGAAAAATCAATTTCAAAGAAATTATAAACAATAATTTTATGTTTTAAAAACAATGATTTGAATGTAGATAGTCGTGGATATTTTCCTGCCATAATATTTTCACTGAACCCTAGACTAATACTGACTACTGAGAGTAGATCTAACAATACTGTTTTTGTTAAAATTATTAAATTCAGCACTAACTTATTTGATATGTTATTTTTCTTTGTCTAAAATAACTATAGTTTTTTACCCAAGGTGACATTGACGGAACCTAGCATGAATACCTATTTGGGTATGATCTAATCGACAAACTTTTCAACGTATTGCGATGACATAGAGAATCACTACAAGAAATCAAACTAGAAACGGACATAATTTCCTAGGGGTAAGGTAGCCCTCGAAAATTTCAGATGGATTTCCGACTTTTCATTGCTCGTCGGAATATTTCTGACGAATTTCTGACAGGTTTTCAATTCTCGTTGGAAATCCATCAGAAAATATATACATTTATGTCAAAGGTAGTACTAGTGAACCATATGTTCTAAAAAGATTAGGGGAACATAGTACGGAAGTAGATTTTGGTGTAGGTACCGTTGTGATGGTAAACGATGCGTTTAGAGTGAATATGCCATCGGCCACTGTAGATGGAGATAAGGTTGAAGAACCTAATTTAGAAGCTCAAACTTTTTTGATATGTTAGACCCAGCAAAGCAGCCACTATATGCAGGTTGGAGAGAAGGTCATTCGCCTTTATCATCTGTAAGTAGAATAATGACTATTAAGACGGATTACAATTGGGCGGAAGAATGTGTTGATGCGATAGCAGATTTTACGAAAGATATTTTGCTGGAAAATAATCTTCCTCCAACATCATACTACTTGGTTCTGAAGCTTTTAGCTGGTCTTGGGTTGCCATATTAGATGATAGATGTGTGCATCGATAATTGTATGATATATTGGAGAGAAGACAAAAATCGCATAAGATGTAAATTTTGTCATAAACTGCGGTTTCAGGAAACAAGTGGAAGAGTTTCAATTCCATATAAACGGATGTGGTATTTACTATTAAGTGAGAGGTTGAAGAGGCTATATCAATCACAGCGCACGACAGAGCCAATGAGATGGCGTGAAGAGCATAGTCAAAAAGGAGAGATTACATATCCTTCAGATGCAGAAGCGTGGAAACATTTTCAGTCAAAGTATCCGGATTTTGCGTATGAGTGAAGAAATGTATACCTCAGATTATGCACTGATGGTTTTAACCCATTTGGAAATCATAAAAGGCACTATTCATTGTGACCTGTAATCGTAACGCCTTTCAATTTGTCTCCATCTATGTGCATGCGTAGAGAGTTTTTGTTTTTTCCCATGCTTATTCCTGGCCTCGAGTATCCTAAGATATCATTTGATATATTTCTACAACCATTAATATGTGAGTTACAAATGTTATGGAATGATGGTGTCGAAGCGTATGATGTTTCATGCCAACAAAATTTTCAGATGCTTGTTGTTCTTGTGTGGACCATAAACGATTTCCAATCATATGGTATGTTATCTGGATGGACTACCCATGGAATATTATCATGTCCTTATTGCTAAGATAACACTGATGCATTCCAATTGGTCAACGGAAGAAAGTGTTGTTTATTTGATTGTCATAGAAGATTCCTACCAAGTGATCATCCTTATCATCGATCGAAGATAAACAAGTGTTTGATGGTAAACCTCCTGAGATAGACGGTAGTTCTATATTGGAGCAGTAAGAGATTTTGGTGCTGATAGGGCTCCTTACTATGGGGATAATGGGCATGATCCCGCTGACAGTGTTGGTGTAAATAATAATTGACACATAAAGAGTATTTTTGGGATTTGCCTTATTCGAAAAACCATTTATTGAGGCATAATCTAGATGTCATGCACACTGAGAAGAAATTCTTTGATAACGTCATGAACACTGTTTTAGACGTTCAAGGGAAGACCAAAGACAATATGAAGTGTAGATTAGACTTGCCACTGATTTGTGCTCGGGATGTTCTTAAAGTTATGAAGAATGGAAGATGTCATATGTTTGGCTACCGGTTATACGCAAATAAGAAACACATATTTTTTTATTGGATTCGGGAAGATGTGAAATTCACAGATGGATACACATCTAATCGATGTAATTGCGTTGATTATGGAGAATGGAAGTTTAGTGGAATGAAGAGTCATGACTGACATGTTGTCATGCAACGGCTACTTCCATTTGCATTTGCCCATCTTTGATTTAATCAATTTACAGATAAATATCATTACATCTTTGATTTAATCAATTTACTAACCATATATATTGATTTTTTGAATGTTCTACTTATATTTGCAAGAACTGGTGTTTTTTCCGAGATTTTTGCTCGCGAACACTTACACCTGAGGGCATTCAAAATTTAGAAGCGAATATACCAGTGATCATTTGCAATCTGGAGAAGATATTTCCCCCGTCGTTCTTTGATGTTATGGAATATCTTCCAATTCACCTCCCACGAGAAGCATGACTAGGAGGTCATGTACAATACTGGTGGATGTATCCATTTGAGCGGTACATGTTCCATCTAGAGAAGAAGGTTAAAAATTTAAGCAAAGTTGAGGGATCTATTGTGGCACAGAGCCTCAATGAAGAAACCTCACACTTTGTTGAATATTACTTTCCATCAGAAGTGCGCCGAAGAGTCGATGTCCTGCTCGTCATGATGATAGAGGTGAGAGACCGATTTATCCCTTGTATGCTCATGCCTTGTTTACCCAAGTTGGTCGTGTAAGTGGAAAGGACAAGAACCACATTCTATATGAGTAGGAGCTCACACACTTGCATATGTATATTCTCACAAATTGTGAGGATATTCTGCAATATGAAAGGTAATCCATTTTATGATAATATCAAATTTATATAATTTGTTAATTTTAGATATTATAATTTTAACTTTATTCATTTATAGGATTTACATGGCTCTTGTACGGACTTAGTATCCGGATTACTCCGCATAAGACCTTGAGAATTCAAAAGAGAAAGATTTCGCTCCTTGGTTGAAATTTTATGTAAGTGTTTACATAACCAATGATTTCCGATATAAATTTTCATGCAAAAATTTTGTACGGAGTTTTACTTATAATCAATGATTTTCTGTAGGTTATAAAAGGCATCACCAATGGTCACACATTTGATACTTGGTTAGTGGAGTTAGTGAACGGTCCAAATTACATTGTAACTTCATACCCAAGGTATTGCACAAGAAGATATGCATTTCAGATTTATGATACTTTGCGTAGTAAGACAACTTCAGATTATGGCATCTCGGCTAAGTATGGGGATGAAGTTTACTACGGGATCCTTAACAAAATGTTAGAAGTGCATTATCTAGGATTGTTAAACTTGCAGCGTGTTATGTTTATGTGTGATTGGTACGATCCCTTCCTTGGTCGGGGTGTTCATATTGACCAATTTGGCGTTACTTTGGTACATTTAGGACGATGAGTTTTAAAATACGATCCATTCATCCATGCGTCACAAGCTGACCAATATTTTGGAAGTTTAATCATTTATTATTTTATGTTTGCTATATTTGTTATCCTCGCGTCACAACTCAGGAATGACCCATGGATTACAGTGACATCAATTAACCAAAGAGGAAGAATATATGGAGTTTCTGAACACGATCCTTTGAAGCTAACTGGAAATGTTCCTATGGGTCAAGTTGAGCCGTCCTTTGATGTTGACCTTGTGATTGATTTTACACAAATTGGATATAATACAGCTGTGCATTCTGATTCAAAGGAATCACTTGGAGAGTTTGATGACTCTGTGTATCATAGACATTTGGTGTGTACTCTTTTTCTTAATAACTTGTTTTGTCCCAACTAAAATTTTTAGTTTTTTGGGCTTTAACGCGACCACCATTTATCGATTATCTATTATTATATGTTTTCAAAATGGTAAGAACTTGATATTGGGTTTTAATTTGGGAGAAATGTCAAAAAAACCACGAACTTACATATTTAGGCCATTTAAAACACAAACTTTGTTGTAGGCCATTTAAATCATAAATTTGCGTTGACTAATGTTTTGAGACATGAATTTTCGTTGACCCGGCCAAATAAGACATGACGTTAAATCTAATAACGGATCAACTAACGGGCATTAACCACTCTCCGTCAGTAACAAAACAACGTCATTTTAAAAGAGATAAAAATGTCAATAAAATCACAAACTTTCAAATTTATGCCATTTAAAACATGAATTTGTTGTAAGCCATTTAAATAATCATTTTTTTGTTTATTTCTCAATATGTACTGTTTGTATTTTTTTATAAAAGAGTGATTTAATCATTAAATCTATACAATCATGAAATAATTTACAAAAACCGAATCCAATTAATTACGGTTAAAAAACCGTATTTTGATCGGTTTCTAAATTGTTTAATTTTTTATAAAACAAAAAACCGTTAATTATGTTATATCAATACAATCATAAAATAATTTACAAAAATTGAATCCAATTAATTACGGTTAAAAAACTGTATTTCATTCGGTTTCTAAATTGTTTATTTTTTATAAAATCAAAAACCGTTAATTATGTATTGTTTTCTTTCTCAATATGTATTGTTTGCATTTTGAGAAAGAAAAAAAAACAATACATAATTAACGGTTTTTATTTTTATAAAAATTAAACAATTTAGAAACCCATTGAAATACGATTTTTTAACCATAATTAATTGGATTCAATTTTTGTAAATTATTTCAAGATTTATTAGATATAATGATTAAAGACACTTTTTATAAAAAATACAAACAATACATATTGAGAAAAAAAAATACATAATTAATGGTTTTTTGTTTTATAAAAAATTAAACAATGTAGAAACCGATCGAAATACGGTTTTTTAACCGTAATTAATTGGATTCGATTTTTGTAAATTATTTTATGATTGTATAGATTTAATGTTTTTTTGAGAAATAAACAAAAAAAATTGATAATTTAAATGGCCTACAACAAATTCATGTTTTAAATGGCCTAAATTTGAAAGTTTCTGATTTTATTGACATTTTTATCTCTTTCAAAACAACGTCGTTTTGTTACTAACGGAGAGTGGTTAACACCCGTTAGTTGATCCGTTATCGGATTTAACGTCGTGTCTTATTTGGCCGGGTCAACAAAAATTCATGTCTCAAAACATTAGTCAACACAAATTTATGATTTAAATGGCCTACAACAAAGTTCGTGTTTTTTGACATTTTTCCCGTTTTAATTTATGTGTACTTTCTATTATTAAATGGGCTTTGTTTTTGGGTTTAAATAAAATTAGCTTATCTGTCGGAAAGCCATCAGAAATTATCAACGGATTTCCGACGGAAATTAAAAATATATATAATTATTAAAACCATTAGAAATCAATAGAAAATTTCTGACCGATTTCCGACGGCCAGCTAATTATATATATATATATATATATATTATTAAACCTCGTACGCATCAAACAAACATGACACTTGTATTCTTCTATTTCTGACGGCCGGCAAAATTTATGGCTCGGTTACGTTTTTCCAAATGATTTAATAAACGCTCCTATAGATTTTTAATGACTTTTTGACGGATTCCGAAAGGTATATCCATCTTCTTCCTCGCGAAACATAACCGAAACCCATAAAAAAACTGTTCAAATCGCTTTTCGATTTCCAATCCGATTTTTCTGACAATCCAACCAAAAATCATCACAAATCCAACATAGAATCATTCCAATAGATAACAATCAATCTAATTTGCAAGTCTTTTGTGTTTTACATGTTTGGAACCTTAGATTTAGGGTTAGATTTAGGTATTAGAAGTTAGATTGAGGTTTTTGAAGTAAGATTTAGTATTATGGTAATTAGAGATAGGGTTTCTATGGTTAGATTTAGGTTGTTGATAATCTATTGCATTTTTTGGATGGATGTTGATTTAATTTATATGCTTAGATATAGGTTTGTGTAAATCTATTGAATTATTTTGATGGTTTTTGATTTTAATAAATTTTTAAGGTTATAAGAATTTTTCTAGATTTTATTTGATTTTTTAGAAATATATCTGATTATTAATAAATTTTGTAAGAATTTTCATTTTTAATTTTCTAATATAATTATAAGAAGTTATAAGAATTTTCATTTTAGTTTTAATTTTGTAATGTATATGATAGTCAAACACTTGTTATGAATTTTAACAAACTTGTTAGATTTTTTATAAGAATTTTCAAAAACTTGTTAGATTTTTTATAAGAATATTCAAAAACTTGTTTATAATTTTAATTAAGTTGTAAGAATTTTCATTTTAATATATATTATGATTTTCAAAAAATTTATATTTTTATAAGAATTTTGTTAAGTTAATTTCAATAGATATTTGTTTATGAATTTTATTAAAATTATAAAAAAAATTTATGAATTTTATTTATAATTTTTATTACAATTATAAAACTTTTTTATGAATTTTATTAAAATTATAATCTTGTGTATGAATTGAATTAAAATTATAAACTTTGTTAGAAGTTTTTAAAAGTTTTTGTTAATTTTTTTCAATAAATTTTTGTTTTATTTCATTTTATGTTTAAAATTATTTGTTTATAATTTTGGTTACATTTACTTATTTTAATTTCGTAATGTATACGATTTGTAAATGTAATTTTTTTCTTTTTTCTTTTTTACAGGGATTACAGTCACTACCATTCCACCTTGTCGCGTCCTTTACGAGGTGGATCGAGGAAAGCTACTGGTAGGAGGAGTGCAGTTAGGCCATCGAATTCTCAGAACCCGCCAAGCCACATTCCGGAGACGGAACCATCAGCATCAACGCAAATAAGCGTTGAAGATTTTATATCTCAACCCGGGAGAAAAGGTCTCCAAAGAATTCATCCACGACGTGCTAGAGGCGCTATTTGGTAATTTTTTTTATAAGTTTGTTTATATATTTTTATTTATTTTCATTACTTAACGAAAAAATTCCTTTTCTGTAAGTTTGGTTATTCCAACAACAGAATAACCAAAACCATCAACAGAATGTTGAACGGGATGATCAAACATCCTTACCTGATTTTCACGGGCATGCCTCCGCAAGAACGCGGATTATGCTTTCGGCAATTCGCGGTTAGTCTTTTCATTTCGAATACTTTATTTTATATTATTTTATTTGAATATTTACTCTAATGTTCTATTTTTTTCAGCAAGAGTTTACCTGGGATAAGGAGCATCATACGCGGATAAGAACGGAGTTTGAGTCGAAAGCTGCACGTATGTACTCCAAGAAGTTGTACGAGTGGAAGGAAAAGTGGAGACACAATGACGTGTCCAGAGAGTTCATCCACAAACCCGAGCTGTGGAATGGGTTTATCGACTACTGGAAGCAAGATGAGACAAATAAAACTTCTAAGACGAACTCCGCCAACCAGCTTTGCAATCATGGAGGCAAAGGTATTGTGACGCCAATGCTGGAATTTTAAATTTTTTCCTTCTTTATCTTTATCTTTTTTTTCCCAGTTTCAGATCGACGGTTTCCATCCATCGCATCTTCAGTTGGCGGAGGATGTTCACACCAAAAAGAAGACAAAAAAAATTCAAGATCAAGTTGCTAGGGAGCTCATCGAGACTGTGAAGTCGATCGGAGATGAGTATTTTCAGTCTAAACCTCAAGGAGAATGAGACTCTTCCAATGACATTCTAATCGAGAAAGGGGATGAATTCGTCATTGAGGTTATTTATCTATTTTATTTCAAATTTTGATGTTTCTATCATTAAATCTTATAATATTTCATTTCATTTAATTGTAGGCAACTCTGAAAAGCAAAGTTCGTGTTTTCAGGGTTCCAAAGACGTACAAAGACTCTTCTCAAGCCGCTTCACGATTTTTAGAAGAAGTTGAGCTCTAGGCCTTACTTGCAGAGAGGACTTCAGAGATTGCGAATTTAAAAAGGATGAGATCCGCACCATCAAAAAAGCATTAATGCAAAATGATCAACGTTATGAAGAATTGGCGACCACTAACGCAGCGACGAAGGCCGAGATGCAAGCAATTAAGGCAGAGATGGAAGCAACGAAAGCTTTGATGGAAGCTTTCATGGCTGAGATGAGAGGTCATCGAAATTGATCGATTAATGTTTTTTATTTTATGAATATTGTTTAACTTTTAGATTTTAAATATTTGTTTTGGATTTTAAATATTTCAATTACATTTTAATTTTATTTCATTATGAAATTTTATTAAATTATTAAATTCAAATTATTTATTATAATTAATTTTATTTTAAAATATATATATATATTTTCTGTCGGAAATCCGTCACTTCTACCTGTCGGAAATCTGTTGGTTTAAATTTTCAATGGATTTCCGATGGGCGGGTTTCCGACGGTTGTTTCTGACAACATATTCCGTCGGAAACCCGTTGGTTTTGGTGTCCGATAGATTACCAACGAACACTATTCTGACGGATTTCCGACAGACACTGTTTTGATGAATTTTTGATGGGTTTTTCTAATGAGGAATTTTCGACGGATTTCCGACGAGTTTCAAATTTCTGACATCCTTTCTGACGATTTTTCGATAGATATTTCTATCAATTACAGCCTGCTTTCTTGTAGTGAATGATCGAATGTTTGTTATCCTATTGCTTTTTATCTGATGAGATATTTATCAACGAAATTTTGTACTATTTAACTGTGCGTGAAATAGTACTAGATTTCAAAAATATGTTATGTTAAATTGCTTTGACGTTATGTTTGAAACGTTCAAGTTTCTTATTGTGGACAAAAAACTTAAACTTCTCAAGTCTAAAATCAAAGCAAACTAGCATAATAGGTTTTTTAAATCTAGTGTCATTGCACCCATGTACACAATACATAATTCCATTGATGCATATCCCATCAGTTAAATAGCAATAGGCTGTCAACCATTCGGTCATTCTTCATGACAGTTCTCCCGTTCCTTTCTTGGACATGCATAATACTTGGAATTACGCTCGGCCTGTAATATTTTGTTGCCTAAAGCAAAACAAAAATATTAAGCTCACTATCAAATATATATTTTTGCATAAAAATCACATTAATGGAGGTGCAAGGTTCAAACCCTCAACAACTTTGTGGTAACAGGTGGTTTTACCATTACACTACGCAAGATTTTTGGGAAAATGACGCCCGTAAATTTTAAATATAAATTTGCTGCCTAAAGCACCACATGGGCTTTAGGTTAGGGTTGGACATGTTTGGAATAATTTGTTAATTGGTCGGTCATACCCCAAGGATCATCATGGAGGCAGATTCGTGGAATTCAATTGATAATGGAGAAGATTCATCTTAATTGGATCATACCCCAAGGATCATGATGGAGGCAGATTCGTGGATTCAATTAATAATGGAGAAGTTTCAATCTTACAAGTCCAAGATGAATTTTACTTTTAACGGTTTCATTATCAACATGGTGATTTTCGATTTAATGTTGGTAAAGTTGTTACTACTAATTTTAAGAACGTTAGATGTATAGTCATGGAGGTAAAAAAAGTTTAGATCTTCCACTACAAAAAAACATGCGTTTTGGGACTATTTTTTGCGACCACTTTTTCGGTCGCAAATATTAGCGACTGGTCAAAGACTTTTTTGTAACTATTAAATGAATACACAAAAAATAGAGGTAAATACATCACATATTTACGACTATAAAAGGAGTCAGAAAGTGGTCCCATATTAGCGAATATTTTTAATACCAATAGACGACTATATTATTATGGTTGCAAATTGAAACGACTTAGAAACTGTTTTTAGTCGCTAGTTTTAGTCGCAAAAATAGTTCCAAATTTGCGACTTATTTGCAAATTCATCAAAAAGTTGAAGTTTCATTGCAAATTAGTTGTTAAATACAGTTGGTAAAAATGTGAGTTAACCTCTGTTTTTTGCAACATATTTTAGTTGGTAAAAAAGTTATAGTATTTTACAACACCCTATGGTGGTTTTAAAATCATCATAAAAGAGTGGCTAAACATTACATAGATAATAAATTATTACATTGATTTGAACTACTATAAATATTTAATCACTATTAAATACCAAAAACATTAATTTTCTATCGTTTACACAAGTTTTCTAAACATTAAATAAATGTTATAAGTAATGTTAACTAATGGTTTAGAAATTTCTTAAATTCTTTTCATCTTATGTTTTTACTCATTAAACTAATTTATCTTTTTTCTATTGTAATTTCAATGACTGTAACATTATAGGTAGATTTTGTTTAACTTTTAAAGTTTAAAATTCATAAAAATAGGGTTGTGATTCTTAAATATACGTGATACAGAAAGCTCCAAGAAATTCAATCAAAGAAACCGGTTTGGATAATTCTCGGTTTCGATGGATTGGCGAAACAAGATATCTAAGTATATTAAACCTAAGTCTCAATATTTTCTTTTAAAACCCTCCAAGAAACTAGGCAGTGGAGATCTCGACGATGAAGATAGAGTTAGCACCAACGCAAGATATACAAAACGTAGAACCAATATTTTGACTTTTTTCTTCAACGGTTTGATCAGTAGAATGGTCACACAAATGTTATGGACTACACT
Source organism: Cardamine chenopodiifolia (assembly GCA_963922655.1). Classification (NCBI taxonomy): domain Eukaryota; kingdom Viridiplantae; phylum Streptophyta; class Magnoliopsida; order Brassicales; family Brassicaceae; genus Cardamine; species Cardamine chenopodiifolia. The sequence continues at coordinate 3,572,102 of OZ000464.1, forward strand.
TGATATACCTCAGTGATTCCTTGAATATGACACACCAAGACGAACCAAATGTTCCAAAAGCAACAAAAGAGTTTGCGTGAAGCAAAGAGAAATTTGATTGATAAAAATGCTTAGTTGTTCATTCTTATCTTGGCTGAGTTTATAAAGACTCTTGAGAGACCAAGGGTTGCATGTGTCTAGGCGTTCAATGAATTAAACTTAAAGAAAAATGCTTAATGTTTTGACTTAAAAAATAAAAAGAGAAACTAAGATGAATCTCACCAAAATATCTTGATGCTTTGAATGTGGTCTGCTCGAGAATTCCTTGGCTTTGGATGAGATTATCTAGGATTTTCATGGGCCCTAAATTCGTCTCCTTTGTATTGGGCCTTCTTTTCGACTTAGCTTAGAACATAAATGGATTTAAAGAGATAAGGATCAAACCTACCTTCATTAAAACCTTTCTCGTAAAATCCATTGGGATAAAACCGAAATAAGGAAAAAGAATACTAAACATAACCTCGTAATCCATCTAGTATTCCTTACTATTCGTTTCTTGAATTTCATCTTCATCATCATCAAACCGCTTCATCGTTTCATCATCATCATCGCTTCATCTTCCTCATCATCAAACCACTTCATCGTTTCATCATCACCATCACTAGCTTCATCTTCATCAACAATCAAACTACTTCATTATGACCATCACATCAACTGATATTCATCACCATCACCTTAGATCACTTGATCTCCATCATTATCAATCTGAACCATCATCATCACCACCGTAACCATTGCACCTTTTCATATCTTTTTTGATCAAACCCTAGATCGATCATTACTACACCAAACGGTCACACCTTGATCATAACCTCTAGTTTATCATTTGGTATCTTTGGGTAGCATAGGCGAGAATTTTTTGTTCTTTTGATCTATGTTTTGATTCATTGAAGTGTTTTGGTACGTTTGGGTACATTTTGTGCATGAGTTTTTTTGGACTCTTGATTTATTTCTTTGGGGTTCTTATGAAACACATTGGTTCTATTGGAACATATAGAGTCTTGTTGATCGGTTCTTGTGAAGCACATTGAGTTTACAAAAAAAAGGATTGGTTCTATTGGAACATCTAGAGTCTTATTGATCAAAAGAGAGTAAATACTTTGAGAGAAAAAGAGTAAAACACTTTTGAGAACATTTTCACTCTAATTTGTTTGTTCATTTTTGCAGGATCATAATGTCTAACCAAGAAGGAAACCGAAAAGGAGATGAGAAAGTACTATTCCTAATCTCCAAATACAAGCTTTAATGGAGGAAATGCAACGCATCATGAGAATAGAAATGAACAGCGTGTATGAAAAATTAGAGCAAGTTAAAGCCAGAAGCTCAACAAGGAAGAACACAAGTCGTACCACCACCAAGAGAAAGGCACCAACCAAGACCTCTTAGAGTTGAGGTTGAGGATGACTTTGGATATTATAGCCGGGAAGGTAAATTCATCTAGAGGTCCAAAAGGGTCCTACACGTGCTAGGGAAGAAAGAGATGATAACTTAGGAGGCTTGAAGTTAAAGATACCTCCATTCCATGGCACGAACAATTCAAACGTCTATCTCAAATGGGAAAAAGTGGAGTTTGTCTTTGATTGCAAAAACTATTCAGAGAACAAGAAGATTCGTGTTCCTGCAACCAAGTTCTATGATTATGCAATCAATTGGTGGTATCAACTAGTTACAAGTCAGAGAAAAAATGGAGAATATCCCATAGAGACTTGGAATGAAATGAAGACACTCGTGAGTAAGAGGTTTTTGTCAAGCCATTATCAACGTGAGTTTATCAACAACTTAAAAAGCTAGTAAGTAGTAAAGAAGTATAAGATTACTACTAAGAAATGGAATCGTTCATGATCAAAGCAAACATTGATGAGGATCAGGAGGCAACCATACTGAGGTTCTTAAGTGGATTAAACCGGGTCATTCAAGATAGGCTAGAAATGGAGCATTACATGGAGATAGAAGAGATGTTGCACAAAACCATTCTCATTGAGCAACAACTTAAGAGGAGGAGCACTACTACTCAACAACCTTTTGCCTCTTACTCTCGTCTGCATTTCATTAGAGAGGAGAAGCGAACTTAATCTAGGCCAATCTTGGAAGCCAACCGAAGGAGGAGTCTAAGGCCACCCCATCAATGCAAGCGTACAAAGGAAAAGCTGAGTCATCATCCACAAGAAACCTAGATGTCAAGTCCTTTAAGTGTCAAGGAATATAGCACTATGCAAATGAATTTCCAAACCAGCGCTTGTGCGGTCCTAAGTCCATCATGTGGAGAGTTTGATGCAAACCTACAGAACATGGACATCACAACATCTAACTACACATGTGCGCCTTTTCCAAAAAAAACTGAGAAGTTAATCAATTGTTTAATTTCGAAGTGATAGTTTCAATATTTTGTAAAAAATTAGAGTTAGAGAAATAGAGACGAACTGATCATAGAAGAAGAAGGTACAAAATACTTCTCAATTATCTACGTTTAAAAGAAATGACTTCAATTTTTGTACAGCATGTAATAAAAGAAATTAATCTCAAAATAAAGTCAAATCTGTAAACAAAACGTAATGAAACCAAAAAAAATGTTAGAGGAAAACCAAAGCACGAGCTGCAGAAGAAAGTAAACAACTTGAACGGAGGGGAGGAAAAGGTCAAAACATTCAGCACAAACGAAAACTTTCACTTTTCAGGTCAAAACTGGAAACCAAATCATACCAAGAATATCACTCTCGTGAGCAAACTATGCACATAAATATATAGCTAAGAGCGGCCATTTCATCAAACAAACAGCAAAACTGAATAAGAGAATCAGCAAAATCAATAAAACTGGAACGCATAAGAGAATTATTCAACAAGCATCATATGTATAATCTGAAATCTAAAAAATAAACAATACAAAAGATATAGTAATAAAACTCCATTACATCACATTAAAAGCTTCTTCTAGATTATCAAGGTCAACGACTCCTAAAGATTATTGAATTGAGAAGAAAATCACAATGATTCTCAGAGCCATAAGAAAAACAAAAACAATCAGAGAAAAATAACACATACTATGTTATATGGAAACCCAATTCACTGTACATTAATTAAATCGCTAAAATTTCATTGAATCCAACCTATAATACCAAAGAATAACTAGGAAAAACAAAAGGCATGTCAAGAAACTTTTCCTTAGAACATTGAACAAGAAACCTTCACACAACAATTTACACAATCCAAAACACATGTCACAGTTCTTAAAACTCAAACTAAACAGCCAACCATGTTCCTTTCCGCAAACATAACCATTAAAGTAATCAAATTTATACTAAATTTCTGAACAACCTTTCCAATTAGAGAACTACACTTTCCTAAACCCTAATTGCCAACGTAACAACACATCAATGCTAGAACGAGCTGAGCAAACAAAAGTTGTCAATTGATGAAATTGTTTGAATCGATCAATTGAAGTAGACACAATGAATTAATAAAAATCCAATTGATGATTTACTTAATGAATTAATAAAAATCCAATGGATATTTAAATCATACCAAGTAAATCATCAATTGGATTTTTATTAATTCATTGGATATTCATTGTAAATCCAATGGATATTTAAATCACAGTCTTAGATCCAATCCAATTGATGATATTTTCTCTTGGGAATGGATCTAAGACTGTCAACGACAGCTCACGATTGGGGCAACGGAGTAAATCATCAATACCCATGGCTTCATTTTGCTTTTGCAGCGGCGATGGAGAAACTTCATTCTGCCGCAATGGAGGATTGATGTTCTTCGGTGATGGAGGATTCATGTTCTGCGGCAGTGGAGGATTGGAAATCACCAGCGGTGGTGTCTCAAACACAGAATTTGGGGGTCTATAGCGGTGGAGGATTAGATGCACAATTATATTGAACTGGGAATTAACAAAGACAAACCAACCCTAGATAGTTTGTGGTACTAGGGTTTGATGAAAATCTCTGAGAAGAAGATTAAACTCCTCCAACTCTACCACCACGACCTCTGTCAGAGTTTTTGGTTCCAGCCTAATAGAGAGAAGATAGAGTTTGAGAAAAACATAGAGATTGAGAATGATGCGTGTTTTTGAGAAATCAATATTGATGTATGGTTTTGAGAAATTAAGAATGGAGAGAAACTAGAGAGATTTTGAGAAATATTGAATCGATTAAGGAAGAAATAAGTGATAGGGCGGCGATTTTTATTAGTCTCACATCTCACATACTCGCACAAGTGACAAAAGCTTAGCAGTCTCTATGTAGTCACAAAAACTGTGACTAGTTTGCGGCCACAATACTAAAGTAGCACTCTGTAGTCGTAAAATAAATGTAGTCCAACTTTAGTCATAAAAATTGCCACTATTTTACAACTACATAAAAAAGCGTTGAATAATTTCGTAAAACTTTTGAGGGGCAAAATTTAATTATTTCAGATTTTTGAGAAGTGAGACTAATTTGCAACTGTAACACTAAATGAGTTATTTTTTTGTCATAAAAAAGGTGTAGTTGTTCTTTATTCACAAAAGTTGTCACTGACTTGCGAATCTTAAGTTTTAGTAATAACTGAGTGGTAATAACTCTTTGATTTTGACATATAATAATATTTTTACTATTATAAATTACATAAAACAAATTAATGACTCAATTACAATTTTCTTAGTCAAAAACAAAATAATATATAATCATCGAAAGTAAATTATGAATACATTACATATACTATATGTGTTACAAATATAAAGTGATTGAGTTCTTGTGCAATTGATAGAAATCACTTATTTTAATGCAAAATTTGTTATGTTTTCATGATTCCATTACATTAATGTGTATAAATATAAATATCAAATCTCAAACTTACTAAATATATACTGAAAAAGCTTTAAAACTATGTGCAGTCACAAATAAGTTGCAAAAAGAGAGACTAATTTGCGACGACATCAAGAAAAATGGTCACTCTCCAGTCACAAAAAGGCGTAGTAGTCTATTTAATCACAAAATTTGACACTGATTTGCGACTTCTAAGTTTTAGTAATAACAAAGAAGTGGCAAAACATCATAAATGTATATCCTATACTCCAAAAATTTTTGATTTTGAGATAAAATATTATTTTCACAATTTTAAACTACATAAAACAAGTTAATGACTCCACTACAATTTTTTTAGTCGCAATAAATAAATTTACAAGGTTCCAAAATAAATCATGAATATTTTAAATATACTATATGTATTATACAAATAGAAAGTGATGTTGAGTTCTTATGTAATAGATAAAAATCACTTATTTTAATGAAAAATTTATTATGTTTTACTGATTCCATTACATTATTGTGTATTAATATAGATAAAACATCTCAAAATTACTAAATATATATTTTAAAATATTTAAAACTATGTGCAGTAACAAATAAGTTGCAAAAAGAGAGACCAATTTGCGACTACATTAGGAAAAGGTCACTCTTAAGTCACAAAAGGTGTAATTGCTCTTTAGTCACAAAAGTTGATACTGATTTGTGACTCCTAAGTTTTTGTAATAACAAAGAAGTGGTAGAAGTGTCACAAATATGTATCATATACTCTAAAACTCTTTGATTTTGACATAAAATAATAATTTCACAACTTTAAACTACTTAAAACAAGTTAATGACTCAATTACAATATTTTTAGTCAAAAATAAAATAACTTATAAGGTCCCAATGTAAATCATGAATATTTTACATATACTATTTGTGTTACAAATAGAAAGTGATATTGAGTTCTTATGTAATTGACAGAAATCACTTATTTTTATGCAAAATTTGTTATGTTTTCATGATTCTGTTACATTAGTGTGTAAATATAGATATAACATCTCAAACTTATTAAATATATATTTAAAAAGAGTTAAAACTACATCAAGATAGTCGCTCTTTTGTCACAAATGTTGCCACTAATTTGTGACTCCTAAATTTTTGTAATAACAAAAAAGTGGCAAAAGAGTCACAAATCTATATCCGATACTGCAAAGCTCACATAAAAAATATTCTCACAACTATAAATTACATAAAACAAGTTAATGATTCAATTATAATATGTGTAGTCACTAATAAAATAAGTTATAAATTTCTAAAGTAAATCATGAATATTTTACATATTTTATATGTGTTAGAAATAGAAAGTGATATTTAGTTCTTATGTAACTGATAAAAATCACTTATTTAAAGCAATCTTACCATTTAGTTGTCTCCAAACCTGATGCCCCTGTTTTTTGAGTTTGCTCCCTCTGTTACGTTGACAGATGGAACCGCTGAAGTGCCTCTACTAGAAGATGTTTTTGTGGACGCCACACCCATATGGACCAATTTTTTAGTGGGTCATTTTATTGGAGATGCGCCTCATGTTGGTATAGTCACGCTACGGTTAATATAATTTGGACAACATATGACAAAGCAGCTCGGATTGATGCACATTTCAAAAGTTCAAAGATGGTTTTTTTTGTATTGAAAACCCCCAGATTCGTGAAAATTTCCTCCATCGCCAATTCTGGCATATTGGAGACGTCCCACTGGTGTGAAATGCTAGAAGCCCAAGTACAATCCATACCCAGCCAGACCTGACTTTGATGCCTCTATGGGTCTATTTCAAAGATGTCCCAGATCGACTCTTCTCTTACGAGGGTTTGAGTTTTCTTGCAAGTATCATTGGACCCCTCAAGAAGTTGCACCCAAACACAGAACGATGCACACGTTTAGGCATGGCTCGTCTTTTGGTTTTAGCCAATCTCAAAATAGCCTTGCCAGAGAAAATTTGCCTTACAAAAAAGGTTGGATCAACTATTTTATTCCAGTTAGTTTCCCATGGCTACTCCCAAGGTGCTCAGTATTTCTAAATGGGGTCACCTTCAAAAGGAATGTACTCGGGAAATGAAGATTCTAACCAAGGAAGCTCTTGTTGAGAAGGACACATACACTATTAATAATGTGGAAGTTTCAGTGAATCGAGAAGTAGCTGCAGAGAGAGAGGATATTGAGGAGGGTGAGGTTGTCCGGGAAACTACGGTGATATATGATACAATACGGTCTTGGTTTTGAGTCAGACAATGGAGAAATTTGAAATTGTTACGTTTACTGAAGATAGGATAACAAAGAAATCTGCAGCAGGAATTGTGGGGGTTGGAAATTTGGAGATGGGTCTACCAGAAACTAGGGAGGTAAAGAATGGTGATAAGAATGTGATACCGGAGAATGAATGGTCTCTGGTGGGAAAGCAAGGAAAACAACATTTACAAAATTCAGGTCTAGGCATGATCACTACAAAGGAAATAAACGATAAAATAGAGGCGGTATCTCCATCTCGATTTCCAGTTTCGGCTTCAATTCATGAGGATGAGGTACCTGAAGAGGGAAAGAAAAATTATCAGGGATCGACTGGAGAGGTTTCCCTAATTGGGGTGCTGAAGCAAAAAAGTTCCAAGAACTACAAAAATAAAACAAAAACACAGAATAATACTATTGGGTCTCTCAAGGAACAAAGTGTAAGCAAAAACTCAAAACAACAAATAAGGGCTTCCGCAAGGAAGCATTCATCAATGATATCCCTATTCTCGTGGAACACACATGTTTCATTATACTTTGGAACTGGTTACAGACTACGCGAACTTCACTGGGCTGTATTATTGAAACGCGAGTGCAACAGGAGAACTTTGAAGCCATCTATGCTGCTGTGTTTCCCAACTGAAATTTAGTTACCAACTATGATCATCGGCTAGGAAGGATAAGGTTGTGTTACGTGAATAATGTGGTTGTTAATCCTCTTTACAAAAGTTACCAAAGTATTACGTGTTGAACCAAGACCTCCACGGGTGAAGAATTTATATGCTCAAGTGTTTACGCTTCAAATTTCCAGGCAGAAAGACTCAAGTTATGGGAGGAGGTGAAGTATTTTTATGATGTGCATGTTAAAGGTGTGGTGACGGGGATCCTGGGTGATTTTAATGACACTATATCCACTTCGGACCATTCGGGGGTAGGTCTTGCCTGGTAGACAAGTTGGTATGAGGGATTTAAAAATGTCATTCTTCACTGTGGACTTTCAATACACATGATGGAACAAACATGAGGGCAATCCTATTGGCAAAAAGCTGGACATAGCTTTGGTGAATAATGTGTGGTGTAATGATTACCCGCAGTATTTTGCAACTTTTGAGGCGGCAAGTATCTCAGATCATATGCGTTCTTGTCAACTATCGACGTCTATTTCGAGTAATCGACAACCATATTCTTAACGGAGTATCTTCTGTTTATGGAGAAGGTTAGAGCTTGTTGGGAATACACGACAGAGTTATACTATTCTAGATCTTCTCTGTTCATATTTCAAAGGAAGCTAAAGTTGCTAAAACCAATTTTAAGAGAACTCAACCGCTCATGTTATAGTGACATCACAAATCAAGCTCGAGAAGCTTTTGATAATCTGTGTAGAAAACAGAGGCAAATGAAGCTTATAAAGCTTGGTAGCAGCTGGCAGTTATAGAAGAAAGGTTTTTCCGTCAAAAGTCAAGAGTAACCTTGTTAAAGTATGGTGATCAAAATACATCTTTTTCACAAAACAGTGCCAGGAAGACAGTCGAGAAACATGATTTGTATGATAATAATGGAGAATGGAGAGATTATCACAGATTCACAAGAGATTAAGAAGGTAGCTGCATACCACTTTGAGAGGTTTCTAAATCACTCATCACATGCTTCTCATCCTGTTGATGTTGAATTTTTTGGGGAGCTTCTTGATTATCGAGTTCCACCACAGACTGCCTAGAATCTGGTAGTTCTAGTGTCATTGGCTGAGATCAAGAGAATTCTATTTACATTACCTGCTAACAATGCCCAGGTCCAGACGGTTTCACGGTGGAGTTTTATAAGGCAACATGGTCAATCGTTGGTAAGGATTTTGCTATCACGGTTCAATCATTCTGACCCTGATTCCAAAACATATTGAAGCTAAAAGTATGAAAGACTACATGCCGATTGCATGCTGCAACATCATTTACAAAGTCGTATCGAAATTATTGGCAAATCGACTTAAGTGTATCCTCCCAGATTTTATCAAACCAAATCAGTGTGCTTTAATCAAAGATCAGCTTCTTCTTGAGAATGTGTTGTTGGCAACCAAACTCTTCAAAGATTATCACAAGACCGATATCCAGCCGAGATGTGCCTTGAAGCTTTATATTGCCAATGCCTTTGACACAGTGCAATGGGACTTCATTGTAAAAATACTTCAAGCCATTAATATACCTGAGCAATTCATTCACTAGATTTATTTATGTATGTCTATGGCAGCCTTCTTTGTATCTATAAATGGTGAGCTTGGTGGTTTGTTTGAAAGCTCCAGAGGCATTAAACAAGGATGTTCTATCTCTCTTTGTCTCTTTGACATAGTAAATAATGTGCTATCCAGGTTACTCAATAAAGGTGCAATGGCTTATTTGTTTAAGTTTCATCCTCACTTTCGAGAAGTCAACATCATGCATCTGAGCTTTGTGGATAATGTAATAATATTCACGGATGGTAAGAAAACATCAATAAAGAGGATAATGAATATATTGTCAGAATTTGGTACCATGTCGGGCTTACTCGTAAACCCAAACAAATCATCGATTTATTGGGCTGGTAGACCAGATGGTGAAGCATTGGCTGAAATACAGAGGAAGCAAATAGCCATTGAGTTTTACGAATTCGCTGTCTTGGCCTACCTCTCATAGCTAAGGTAATGTTGAAACTAGACTATGAACCTTTGATTGATAAAATCAGGTCCTGGTTCTTAGTTTGGAGTAGTCGAAAACTATCCTACACCGGTTGTCTCAACTCTTCAGACAGTAATAATAAGCATGGTAAATTTTTGATGCTCTATTTTTCAATTACCGATGAGCTGTTTTGATACCATTGACAGTTTGTGTAGTGCTTTCCTGTGGTCGGGGTCACCGAATAATCACGCAAAAGTTAAAGTCACATGGGAGGAAGTTTGTCGCCCAAAGAAAGAAGGAGATTTTGGTATTAGATGATTGTGAAACTCGTCTCAGGTATATACGCTCAGTTTGATTTGGAGACTTTTTTCATCATCGGGATCTCTATGAGTGGCTTGGGTAAGACGTTATCTCATTTGCCCTCACTCATTCTGGGATATGCGTGATAATGTGGAGTCTTTGGTTTGGCGGAGATTATTAAAACTCCAGAATCTGGCAGCTAGATATATGGAACAAGAAATCAGGGATGGCGACTCAACAATGTTTTGGCTGGATACTTGGCATCCTTCTACTAATCTTCTAAACAGAGTGGGTGAAGCAGGACCACAAATCTTGGGAATAAGTAAATATGCAACAGTCTCAGAGGTTATCTCTCTCATTTGGGCAGAGAAGTCAGTGTCGGAGTACTCAAAGGGGGGCTCTCGTCAACATTTTTCGAGACATGCCTTTGATCTCTCCGTCTGCAGGTAGTGATCTAACTTTGTGGCGAGGTAAAGATGGAAATTCCGGGGACGTATTATCAGCTGGCCAAACCTTGGAACAACTAAAACATAAAATTAACCCTGTCACCTGGTATCACATCTTATAGTTTACGCAAGGGGTTCTTCGCTTCGCTTTCATCACATGGTTGGTGATAAATAACATGATGACCACATGTATGAGGGCACGAAACTGGGTTGAGACCCAAGACTATATGTTTTGCCAAGAACCAGAGGAGTCCTGAGACCACATGTTCTATGCATGCCCTGACTGGACCACTACCATCTCCCGTCTATCAAATCACATGTATAATAAGATGGACTATATTCTCATTCTTCTATGTTTCCAAACCACCATTTATCATATTTGGCATGAACGAAATAGTAGAAGACATCCCCAGCCTCATCACAACGTCTCCCAACTGGTTGCGATTATTGATCAGGCAATATGCTCCTGCATCGCATCTATGCATTACTCCTCTGGCTCAAGGTATGCCCTGAGGAATCGATGGAATTCCTTTCGGACTCACCGATCAAGCTCTCGAAGGCATTAAATGGTCACCATGTAGTCGCAAAAGGAGTGTAGTCTCTCATTAGTCATACAATTAGTCATTGTTCTATGACTCATTATTTTTTTAATGGTAAAGTAATGGCAAATTAGTTACTATTTTTTAAAAATATGCAAAATTAACTTGTTTAAACTAAAAGAAATATTTTAAATCTTAAATAAAAAAACCAAGTTAAATCTTTATAATTCATAGAACTTAAATATTATCAATTTGTAGTTATTCTACATTATTAGGATTTTATTGAAACATATAAAACATACTAAAATGATTGGCTTGTAAATTTGTCATTATTCTTTATTTTCTTCATATCAGAAGTAGATAAATTGCATTAAAATTACCAACCCCAGTCTTGTGTAACACGTGATTTATATTGATAATTACCATTAAAGTGTGATTGTTCTGATATTAACACTATTGAAGTCGCAAAGTAGTCACAAAAATAAAGCAACCATTTTGTGACTTTTTTTTTATATTTGCGACTACAAATTTTGCGACAACAATAAGTGTCATAATATCGTCGTTCTTTTCCTACCATTTTGCGTCTGCAAATATTAGTGGGAAAATAGTCACAAATTCTGGAAAATAAGCGACTAAATTGCGACTACACATTTTATTCCCAAATTTGCAACTCTTTTGCGATCATTTTCTTTGTAGTCGCACATGAGTTGTAAAAACGACACAAAATAGTTGTTCTTTTTTGCGACTACCCTTACTGGTCACAAAATATAGTCTCAAAAGCGACTTTTTTTGTAGTGCTTCTCCTTCATGCTCAAAAAGAATGTTGGAAAAGGATGTGATTTTCGTTAAGCTTTGGTTAAGGAGAAGGATGGTGCGCTTGTTGCGTTCACAGATTGTATAGATGTAGCGGTACTCCGTCTCATCTTAGGTATCCTCAAGAAAGTGACAAGCTACAAAATAATCATGATCGAGGGTGTCTTGTTTTGGATCTTGGTGGAAGTTTAATGACTTGATTCTTGCCTTACTGAAAAGCTCGGCAAGCATACCTCCCATGTAACATTGGGGCATTGATGTTTTCCTACTCCATGTACGGACGTTAAGAAACTTTTTGGCAAACAAGCACCCCGAATTCACTTATTCTCCACCTGTCAAATCGTCTTTCAACATCGCACCTTGCTCATCTCTCTAGAGGTGCCTCAATCCTAGGTAAATGAGGCATATCTCATCATTACAAACCGATCTTGATTGCTTTCTCACATAATAGATATTGGCAATGTACTTGTGCACATATAGAATTGCGGGATTCCTTATGAGTGCGGCTTTAGGTCCTCTGGTGGCTTCTCCCTCCGCAATTATATCCCAATATTTATCCGCAAGGGATAAGGTTGGGAACTTCACTTTCCTCACGTAGTAGAAACTATCAGCTTCACAAAGCTCCTTGATGGTTATAGTATATGGCTTCTCCAATGTCTTGAAGCAAAAAAATCCCTCATCCGGTTTGGGATTCCTTGACGTCTTTTACATTAGCTCCACCATGGAAAAGAACTCACGTGTGAGATCGGTGTAAACATGGTGTTGGAGTTGAGATAACCGAGTGAGCCCTATGTTGGCAATGATTAACCTCATATCCTCTTCAAAACACACTCTTGCTAAGAATGATTTGAGATGAAACGTGTTGGAATTAGAGTGTTCTTCCTTAATTTCTTGTAGTCCTAGGTCACTTGCTCCGTAAACTCAACCGCTTCTTTCTCGGTGTTCTCAGTTGATGTTTGGGCGGGATCCTCCTTTTAAATATGGAGCTTCTTCTCAGAGGGTAAAATATAGGTTATGGGCTTGCTTTCCTGCTTGCTTGGAGGTCTCGGCCGGGGCTTTCTCTTTGCCCGTAGCCTTTGAAGTAGTTGCCTTGGAAGTGGTGGTCGTAGTGTTGTGTTTCGCACGAGTGTTGGGTGCCATGGTACCTACAAAATCTTGAAAGAAGTGAGAACATTGCACAATGGTTTTAATCAAAATAGCAAAGTTTCAAAAGTTAAATCGAGATGCGCAAAATAAGCCATGCCAACCATATCAATGGCTTCAAGCATCCAAACACTCACAATTCACACCACATCATTCCAATATCACTCAATTTTACTTAAATGTTCAAAAATAAAGACCACATTGCTAGATTTACCATTGCTCACTTGAATTCAAGTGAATATCTAATGATTTCATCACAATCTTTCACAAATGTTCATCAAATGAATTCACTCAATCATCCAATGTGTTGCATATTCTAGTGAAAACTCCAACAATTAACTACTTTCCTTAAAAAAATCAAATTTGTTTTTAATCTTCTCAAGAACCCTAAGTGGTCAAAATTTTAAAATTTCACCATAAATCATGCAAGTTTAGTCTCTAATCAAATTACCCAACCTATATGCAACACAATCTAAGCCTAACAACTCATCAATTCAACCATGAAAACTCAAAAACTCCAACTTTGAAAATGGAAGAGAAATTGGAGAAAAAATAATCATACCTTTGGAGATTGTTGAAGAGACGATGAAATACTTCAATAGATATGGAAAGTTGAGAGATTTAGCAGCAACAATCCAGAGGAATAAAGAGAGAGATGGGAAGCTTTGTCGTGTGAAGAAGAAAGAATAAGAAAATATTGAATGTTTAAATCACAATTAAACTGGTTTAAACCGGTGGAGAAAAGACACTTACATGTTATAACGGTCGAGTATAGCAGTGGGGACAGTTATGGATGGCAAGTAACATAGTTGACATAATTTTGAGCGCTTGAAGCAATTTATCCATTTTCTCATTTATTGCCTTAATCTCCTTACGATGATGATCATAATGTTCATAGTTGTTACCATCACTTTGAGCTAGATTCTCTACCAACAAAAATCCATCATCCGCAACTTGTCCCAAGAAGTTACCATTGCTTGTCGTATCTAGAAATATCATATATTTAGGCAAAACACCTTGTTAGAGTATACTCAACAGAGACTCAAGATACCATGGTGTGGACATTGAGACGTGTATTCTTTAAAGCGCTCCCATGCCTCACAAAAGCTATCTTTCGCTCATTGTTCAAAACTCGAGATCTCTTTCCTCAATCTAGCCATGCATGAGGTACAGAAAAACTTAGCCAAGAAAACCTTTTTGTATTGATCCCAAGAGGTTATAGAGTTATGGGGTAGGTTCTTCTCTCACACATGTTCCTTGTATCCACGCAAAAATGGGAACAGCCTAAGCTTGAATACATCTTCTATGACCCTATTGATTTTCACCCTACCAAAAAACCGGTCAAATTGATCAAGTGGATCCTCCATAACAAGTACATGATAATTCGAGCTTTGTACCATGTTTATAAGACTTGCCTTGATCTCAAAGTTGTTGTTCTATACCGGTGGTGGGCGAATACCGGATCGGTTTCCATGAATGTGTGGCTAATTGAACGTCCCTATCCCATGTGGGTTCCTTGGATGATAATTATGTGCTTGGCCCATTACATTACCTCTCTTAACCCCCTCTTGATCAACATTAACCGCAAAAATGGATGGAGCGAAATGTCACACATTCGTACATGTACCAAATGCTCTAAACGCTCTCTTGTTTCTCTCCTAGTTTCTCTATCTAACCGTCAAATGTTTTCTATTTGATTAACCAAATTATGCGTACCGTGGCTTCTCAAGTTTATACACCTTAGAGAAGAGGAAACACGGAGAGAGGTTAAATAATAAATGAAAATAAAAATTAGTCTCAATTGAATTCAAAATCCTAGTGGGCAATTGTTGAATTCCCCGGCAACGGCGCCAAAACTGGAATGGTTCAAAGTTTTAAATTCAAAGAGAATCCCACAAGTGCACGGAAGTCACTTGTAGTATCTATAGGGTATCAATCCACAAAAAATGCAACAACAAACTAAGAATGCATAAGTTCGATTAATCTAATCAAATAAGATTTTTTTTCGTAATTACTATCCATAATATAAACTAAACAATGCAATTCAAACTTAAACTATGATAATGATAGAGATGAGATGTGTAATATGGTGATAACGCAATGAATCAAGGATAAGATGATGATCTAGATGATATGATGAGTCTCTAATGATGCTTAAAGAACATTGTTAACACAATCCTAGGTGAAAGAACAATAATCAAGAATAATCCATTTCCATGGTAATAATCCCTTCACTAATCACTATCATTAACAATAAACTTCCGTTTGTGATAAGTGATTAATTAGTAATAAAATTCAAGTCAAATTAAATAACTAATCACCCTAATATCAATTTCCATGGGATATGAAAGATAAGTTAATTTAAGTTCATTCAAACATTTCATCAAACACATTTGGGGTATAAAATCCTAAACATCTAGATTTAAGAGATCAAGTTTAATCTACCATTAAGAACAACTTAAATGAAGGATATCTAAGGATCTAACCATAAGCATCATCATCAACCCAATCAAATCATCATGATCTATCAAACCTTTAACTCATTAGAAGGCTACTCATTCATGCTTAATGAAATCAAACCAACTAAATGAGATAATTCAATCATCATAACCATTGATAAGAAATATGAAAAGAAACTATAATGAATACAAATATTAAGCAAGATCTAGTACAATGACTCTTAGATCCAAAAGAGGCCAAATATTAAGCTAAGAACCAAGATAGATCATTAATTTAGGTGTAAAATGCTATAAATACTATGGTAAATGGGTAGCGGGTCGACCCGAGACAAACCGGGTCGGTTCCTAAAGAGTAGCAGGTGGTGGTCATAGTTGGCGGTGGGGGCCGCTATGCTTGTCTCGGGTGTCAATCTTGGTGGTCAAGGTTAGTGGTGGGGCCTCTATGCTCGTCATGTGCAACTCTTGGCAGTGAGTTAAGTGACCTAAGAATGACTCAACAAATACAATATGCTAGAAACCACACAACATGATCCTAGAATGTCATCCATAAGAACTTCCGTTACGTATTCAATTAAGAAAAGATAGACATCATACACCGTTAAAAGTCTTGCGTGCATTACACAAGCCAAATGGCATCCTTTGATAAGCAAAGGTACCACAAGGAGAAGTGAAGGTAGTATTCATCCAAGAAACAATAATATGAATGGTTCGCTAATTGTTATAATATTTGGTCAATGAATGGCAAGGAAAAGTGATATTTTCGGGTAGCATAGTTCAATTTTCTATAAACAATACACATTCTATGCCCGATGATAATTATAGTGGGGATTAGTTCATCTTTATTGTTCTTTATCGCCATAACTCCACCTTTTCTTAGGTACTACATAGACCTGTGATATCCAACTACTATCCAATATCGGATAGATAATCCCCACATCTAAATGCTTAAGAATCTCTTTCCTTGCAACATCTCTCAAATTCGGGTTTCACCGTCTTTGATGTTCAATGAAAGTCATCGAATCATCTTCTAAATTAAACATATGCATGCAAAGTGTTTAAGAGATACCCTTGATATCATTTAGTGAGTAACCAATTTCTTTTATATACTTCTTCAATTCTATCAAAAGCTGAAACATCTCATCATCATTCAACTAATCATTTATTATCACTAGGTAAGTAAAGTTAGCAACAATAAACGCGTACCTTAGCCCTTTCGAGAGTTGTTTAAGCTCAACCTTTGGTGCTTCGAGCTCGTTCCAATCCTTATCCTTGGTAGAATTATCATTGCTAGCATCCTCTTCACTCACATCTTTGATCTCCAGCACACTCACATTATACGCAACTTGATCCAACTCCGAATGTGGCATCACCATTGTAGATCTTGTGTGATTCTGGTACTTTTTTCTAAACGAATCACTAACTTCATCAAAGAAACCATTCTCTTCGTGTTTAACAGTAAATGCCACTTGTAACGAATTCACTACAACTAATTCTTCCAAGAGCTCATCCGCTAACTCTACATAGAAAAGTTAACCATCCACGGTTGGTTTCTTCATGATCTTCTTGAATATCAAACTTTAGAACCTCATCTCCCAATTGAAAATTGACTTTTTCTCTCCTCACATCAATCTTAGCTCCCACAGTAGCTAGGAATGATCTACCAAAGATCAAAGGGTCTTGTGGTTCCTCATCCATTTCCAATACCACAAAGTCGGTGAGTATCTCAAAGTTACCAATGACTACTGAAAGATGTAACATGGTTTGAACCGTGTGAAGCCTAGACGTTTTGCCACCGTGGGAGGCATCAAGCTCACATTAGCTCTAAGATCAACTAAGCAGTTTGTAAAAACAAGAGGAACCAAATATCAGGGGAGAGTGAAGCTTCTGAGATCCTCAAACTTCTTTGTGATGGTTTTTCTGTGTATATGGCACTACAATCATGTGTCAA
Source organism: Cardamine chenopodiifolia (assembly GCA_963922655.1). Lineage (NCBI taxonomy): Eukaryota > Viridiplantae > Streptophyta > Magnoliopsida > Brassicales > Brassicaceae > Cardamine > Cardamine chenopodiifolia. Next base: position 3,589,489 of record OZ000464.1, read on the forward strand.
GACCACCATTCCTTCAAAAGCTTTCGCTTTCTGCTTAACCGCTTCTTTGAGAAATATATTGTTGTGAAGCACTAACCAAAAAGTTTCAGTGAGAGGCATAGTGAAATTTATGTCACTGATTTCTTGTCGAAGAGAGCTATATACTTTTCCATAAGTTGTTACTTGAAATGGCCCAAATATAGAAGTTTTGGTTTCATAAAGAGGGACAAAAATGGTTTTTTTTTCTTTGTTCTCATTGGACTCATTTGTAACTTTTCCTTTCTCTTTGTCTTTCTCTTTAATCAATACTTTAACCTTATCCTTCCCAATACCAACACTCTTCTTGTTTTTAACAATCACATATGATATGATCATAGGAAGCAATCAAGAAGAAGAGACGATACAAGTTTCAAGCGGACCAATGACAAAGGCAAGGACAAAGAAGCTCAAGGAAGCTCTTGCAATTCTAGTTCAAGAAGTGGCAAATCAATGCCTAAGGAAGTTATGACATACGGTACTTTGGTCTCCATAGAAGCAAATGCTAGAGAATGATATTAGATGAGCTTTTGAGACAAGCCTTGTACTTTTTTTCCTTATCCTCGGTTTTATCCCGATGGATTTTCCGTTAAAGGTTTTAATGAGGCAAGCTTGATTCTCAAAATGGCTAAGTCCATCTATATTCTAACCTAAGCCCAAGAGAAGGTCTGGTCCAAGAGATGATTTCTTTCAAGAGAAAGGCCTGGTCCATCAAGTCTATCAAGATAGTTTCTCTTCCAATGCCGAGTTACTCTAGGCATTTTTATCTTTCAGTTTTAAGTCTTTTATTTCTAATCATACTCTTAAGTAGTGTTTAATTCTTTTATTTTCTACAATAATCACTCATTTGGCCGACTAAACTTTCTATAAAATTGGCCAAGGAGATGAAACAATCAATCAACTTTTATTCAATCAAAAATCTCTCTTTTGAAGCAAACTCTTTGTTCCTCTTGGAACGCTTTGATCTTCTTGGTGCGTAACATCCAAGAGTTCAAATCGGTTTATCAAGTGAAGTCCATATCACTTGTGTGGCCTATTTATCGTTTGAGACAGAGATAATTAAGCAATGAACTATGAATTTGGTTAATACACCATTTCTTTGAGTTATACACGCTTCTCTTTGTCGAAGACTCCACCGCCTTGATCGTGTGAAGAGTTAAGCAAGGGGCTTGGTATTCGGTTCATACACCATCTTCTTGTGTCATACACGTCTTCTCCAAGTCAAGGATTATCCGATCGGTTCATTGAGTGCCAATCCTAGGGAATGCACATCATTTGGTATCAGCGCACCCCTCACTGATCTCATCTGATCACTTCTATCAACCGCATATTTTCCTTCATCACAATCATCATCGTTACTTCATCAACACCACCACTAAATCAACCGATCTTCATAACTATCACCTCAGAATTGCTTGATCTCCATCAATATTGTTTTGATCCTTCATCACCACCATCATTCCTTTTCACCTTCTCCATCACCCAACAGTTACATTTTTTCTCCTCCTCTCCATATTTAGGATTAAAACCCTAAAGAGTCATTTATCGTCAGCACCACTATCGATCAATTGATCATCATCCTATCAACTGACCTTTTATAGCTTTCACCTATCACTTTACACCTTCCTTTTTCGGATAAAAGCCAATCAAAACCCATCATCTATCAAACCCTAACACCATCATTCTTTCATCTTAACCATCGTCCATAAAACATATAGGTTGGAAACCAATACGGGTACGGGGAGACCCTAAGACACTACTCTTACGAGGATAAGGAGCTTCATGTCTGTGTTATATCATTCTTGGATAACAAGCCATGTATCTTATAAACCCTAATTTCAACCAAAAATCAACTGGTCATCACCGAGAAATCTTTGATCATCCGGTCATCACACTTGATTATCGAACCCGGTCAATACTTGGTGGATACTCGATATCTTTGTTTGTTAAACCCATCATCCGATTCGGCAACACCAATCAACGTTCGAGTTTGTGAACTTATATTGGTAATTTGATTAAACCTTTTTGGATTTTTTGGGGACTTAAGTGTCTAAGCAAGGTTCATCGGTACTTTTGGAGTATATAGATTTTTGTTGAGTAGAAAAGAAGGGAAGAGAGCAAACACATTATAGAGAAAACACCAACAGTGAAACACTTGTGAGATCTTTTATTCTAATTTGTTTGTTCATTTTGTAAGTTCAACATGTCTAACAGCAAAGACAACCGAGAAGGAGAAGAGCAAAGTACCATTCCTAATCTCCAACTACAAGCCTTAATGGGGGAGATGAAACGCCTCATGAGAATTGAAATGAATTGCATTTATGAGAGATTAGAGGAGGTTAGATCCAAAGCTCAAGAAGGGAGACCACAAGCCGATCCACAACCAAGAGATAGGCAACACCAAAGGCCGCTTAGTGTTGAGGTTGAGGAAGACATTGAGTACTATAGCCGAGATGGTAATTCTTATATGGGAAGCCAAAGACGTCCTACACGTGCTCGGGAAGGCATAGGACAAGATGATAACCTAGGAGGCTTGAAATTGAAGATACCACCATTCCATGGAAAGAACAATCCCGATGATTATCTTGAATGGGAGAAAAAGATAGAGATAATGTTTGATTGCCAAGACTACACTGAGATCAAGAAGCTTATAGTAGCCGCAACCGATTTCTATGATTATGCAATCAATCGGTGGGATCAACTTGTTAATACTGAAAGCTACTTTAGGGAAAATTTTTACAACATAAGTACAATTCAATATTTAGGTACAAAGACATTCGACAGGCAACATAGAAAAAGTCCTTACCTCTCATTTATCTCTCTTTCATCCTAGTCATCGGTAAATCCAGTAAGTTGGGGATTTTTTTCCTAGTCATTTGTTCATTGAGTCGATCTGGTCTGACTATAGATCAATGAGTTTCTTACAAGATATAAAAATAAATCTATTTAATTATTATACTATTGTAAATATTTTACCGGTTAAAAATATATTCGACAACTAGATGGATCGTCTCAACAAGACGGTTTTCACCATGAATTTTATGATACATGAAGAAGATTTTGAATTCAAAGAAGATCGGCGATTTTAGTACATGGCTCATAGTCGCTATAACAGATTACATCATGTTTCACCGGTTAGATGAACTCAACCAAAACATAACGGTGTGACAGAATTTCACAATCTCACAAATCTGAAATCTGACATGGTAAACTCCATCGAGTTCACAAGCAACTAATCTTTTCTACATTAGACTATTTTGAGTTCCCAATTCAAAGGAGATGACTCCTGAATTCTTATTCGGCGAATTCGTTCGGGTTTCAGTTTATTTTAATACAATTTTTTTGAATATATGTTAAAATTATATTCAAAGAAAATCCTTTGTACACATGTGTGCTAATGTTTAAAAATGGACTAAATGCTTAGCTCTTATAGATGATTAAGAGCGGTGGCTTCGTTAAAACCCAAGGCTGAAAAACCCATTGGGACAAAACCAGCTCCAAGAAAAAAGAGTACGTCCACCCTTGATCGAGCTGAAAAATACAATAGATAGAAACTGAATATTACAATAGAAAGCTAAACTCATAATGCAAACCATTGCTGCAATCCCTCTTGCCATATTCCTTGCTTCTGAAGCGTTTAGAGTCGAAGTCAAACTGTCCTTTCCACTCCTCTTATTATGCCAACTATGCTCAAAGGAACGTCTCCATGTCGTCTCTGATTCCTTTCTCTCCATAAGAAGTAGATACAGGTTTGAAAAACATGCCTCTTCAAAAACAGCTTGTGATCTCCTCGTCTTGACGTTGATAAATGTGCTAGTATGGTAGCAAAATTTACCGTGAAGTCTTGGTTGAACAGCCGGGATGCTTAATTATTCTAGACCTGCTTGGTGATGGGACAAAGGAAGAACAAGTGGTCTCTTGTTTCCATATGATTTGAACAGAAAACGCATTCTGCAGCAGCATTTGCATTCCAGACTAACATTCTATTTCCTGTTGATAAGCGGTCCTGAACCGCTAACCAAACAATAAACGAGTGCTTCGGGGTTTCATGTGAGAACCAGACTGCTTTAGTCCAAGGTTTCTCCGATGTGCTGCCTCTGATCTGATTCCATGTATCCTTTGATGAGAACAGGGGAATGTATTTGTCTGCCTTATTACGCCACAATGTTATATCTTCATCCAAGAATGCGTCTTCCCGAGCTCTTTGAATTTCCTCTTCAATCTGAGATAAGATATAAAATCTTCTATGCCTCGGCCTATGATTTTTAAACACATCCTCCAACGTGGCTGGTCTTGGGATACCCATATCTATACTCCCCCGACTGCCTAAAGCTTCAAATAGTCTACCAAGAGGGCTCCAATCATCATGCAAGAACGATGTTTGAGCCCCCCCCCTCGGAATCACATCTTGTGAAAATTCTTCGATGTATCCTTGTATTTGAGGAGTCTTTTCCATATCCATGAACCCGCATTTGCATTTGATTTTGCCGACCAAAAGGAACCTCGTCGTATCAAATTCTTCTGAACCCAGTCCACCCAATGACTCTTTTTTGCTTAATTCACTCGCCAAATCAACTTGTAGCAGCTCACTTTATTTGCTTTGACTAAAGATTTTAGGCCAAGTCCTCCTTTTGCTTTTGTTTTGCATACATCTGTCCAAGCCACTTTCGCTTTATTTTTATTTAGGGCAGGTCCTGACCATAGAAACGCTGAGCTTATTTTCTCTATTTCTTGGATACAAGCTCGTGGTAGGCGGAATGCAGACATCCAGAAATTCGTTACGCTGGCTATTACCGAGGAGAGAAGTTGAAGGCTTCCTGCAAAAGAAAGAAAATTATTCTTCCAAGAGCTAATTTTTCCTCGGATCTTCTCTATTAGCGGCTGGTAGTCTGCGATAGTCATTTTTTTGCCAACAACGGCAACCCCAAATACCTTACCGGAAGTTCTCCAATGTTAAAAGGAAACCCCGAAACGGGTTGTCTCCCTACATTTGATATCCCCGCCGCAAATAGAGTTGTTTTTCCAGACTTATTTTCAGACCTGAAAATCTCGCAAATTCATCAAACACATCAAGAATACCTTTTATCGATCGGCCTCGTCCATTAGCAAAAACCAAGATATCATCCGCAAAACATAAGTGTGTGATGTTTAAACTTCTGCATCTCGGGTGGTAGCCAAATCTCCCTGCCCTAGCTGTCTTGTCAAGCATTAAAGATAAAACATTCATTGTTATGATAAATAGATAAGGCGATAAGGAGCAGCCTTGTCGCTAACCACGCTCACTCCTAAAAAATCTGTGAGCTCTCCATTTGTCTGGACTGAGAACGATAGTGTCGTAACACATAGTTTAATCCAATGAATAAATTCAGCCGGTAAGTCGATAACCTTCAAGACCATTATGAGAAACTGCCAATCCACTGAATCAAAGGCTCTCAAGATATCTATTTCCATCGCACTTCGGGAGGCTACATTCGGTCTATGATAGTCTTTCACAAGTTCAAATGCTAACAGCAAATTTTCCATCATACAACGGTCTTTGACAAATGCAGACTGATTTGGCTTTATGAAATCTGGGAGTATCAACTTTAGACGATTAACCAAGATTTTTGATATTACCTTGTAGATAACGTTGCAGCACGATATCGGTCTATAGTCCTTGATGCCTATTGTTCCCGTTTTCTTTGGAATCAATGCTAATATTGTGGTGTTAATACCTTTCGGGAGGAAGCCGAATCTGAAAAAAGCTTGCATTGTGATTTTGAACTCTTTCTCAACCATAGGCCAAACTTCTTTGAAGAACTCTACCGTGTATCCATCCGGCCTTGGTGCTTTATTCGTTGGCATTGAAAACAACACTCCTTTTATTTCTTCCGCCATGACAACTCTCATCAAGCTCATCTTGACCTGCTCCAAGCAACGAAAAAGTAGAAGACCACTAATTTCTTCCCGCATAATCTGTTCTGGAGCTGAGCCTCCCATCGACCTTGCTGCAAATAGATCTGAAAAAAATATTACCGCCTCTGTTTTTATCGCTTCTCTTTCAGTTATAAGTCCCCCCTCCGCATCTTTAATCACATGAATAGAGTTTCGCATTTGTTTTTCCTTTATTACGTTGTGAAAATACCTGTTATTTTTGTCCCTGATATTCATCCGATGGAGTTTTGATCTTTGCTTTAGGAACTCTTCCTCCAAGACCAAAATTCTGTCCCATCTCTCATAGGCTGCCGCTTCCCTTAGCATATTATTTGAATATGGGTTCAGCAATGTTTCCTCTTGCCTTTTACATAACTCCACAAACGCTTCTTCCGATCTACAAGACAGTAGATGTATTTTTCCTCGGCTTAGGTTCCGAATGATAGGCTTTAATCCCTTCAGCTTCTTTGATAATCTGAATAATGTTGTTGTCGAAGAGAAAATTTCCTTCGTGGTTCGCCAAAAGGCTTCAACTTCCGGCTTGAATTCTTCCATCTTCAGTACCGCATTAACAACCTTGAATGGGCATTTTGGTTTGTAGGAGGAACCCAGCATGTAGACCACGCAAAAGAGATTATCTGAGCATCCTTTAGCCTCAAAAACACAATAGGAATTGTTGTTTTGCTGCAGCCATTCATCATTTATCAACACATGGTCTAGCTTCTTGCAAATTAGCCCAGCCTCCCGCTTATTACACCATGTAAAATTCGGTCCATGGTGTGCCATATCAATTAAAGAATAGTATCTCACCGTTTCTTGGAATTCAGCAATACCTGATGAGACTCCCTGCAAAACTGAGTGTTCTAAGATCTCCAAGATTTCGTTGAAGTCACCTAGACACATCCATTCCTTTCCCCGATAATGAGCTGTATCTCGGTGATGTTTTAGATCCCTCCAGAGCTCGCGGCGCTCTTCCAATGAGTTGGATGCATAAACAAAAGTACATAGGAATTCATCTTAATAAGGCATGAGATGAGCTGCCTTTTCTTGAACTCGACTCTTAAATTTACCTTATTGTTCCACAACACCCAAATTCTCCCTAGTGGATCATGTTCATAATTCGATTCCATAGACCAGCCTTCCAAGACCCTCTTTGCGACTTGATCAGACTTGTGCTCTTTGACTCTCGTTTCCAACAGCCCGCCAAAGCACATTGTGGTTGAACTTATTATATCCTTGACTATCGAATGTTTTTTCTTTTTATTCAGCCCCCTAACATTCCAAGAAAAACTTGTCATTGATGTTTTTTCTTTTGGCTCCTTTTACCGATTACACTTGTTTGGCTTCCTACTGAGAAGTATTTATAAGCAACTTTCGACGAACGAGGTATAGGAGCCCGAGTTCCCACTTTGGCTCTGCTTATTTCCGGAATGCTCGTTTTCTCGAGCTCCCTTTCCTCTGGACCAGATTTGATCTCTTCTTCTATTATTTTTCCCCCTCTTTGCTAACGACAGCCTTTTCCTTTTCACATACCTTCCCGGCTGGTTTATCTGTTCTTACTAGATTCGCTGCTTCCTCTAAAGATCCTGCTTCCTCTCCTTGAACATCCAAAACTGCATATCTAGATGAAGATGCTATAATTACTTCCCCATAAACAAGAGATTTTTGTTTCTCTTTTTTTTTCCACCCGAGTTTGAGACCACAGACCATTTCGTAGCTTCTCCTTGATTTCGAGATGAAATTTTTCCAGATTTCCCCCGAATGAACCCCGCGGACCCAAGTCTAACTTCTCCGTCGGGACCAAACTTGCTACACCTCCCATCAACTGACCTGGCGTACCTGTGTCTGGGCTTACCCTCTCCGGAGCAGCCTTCCCCTCTGAGCTCACTAGTCCCCCCACATCTTTCCCCCTCTGCATCTCACTTTTCTCCCCCTTGTCCTGATTTAAAACCGATCCTACCGCAACTGAGACCTCCTTTGATTTCTGCATAGGACAACTTTCCTCCTTTCCAAGCATCGAAGTCTTCTCCAAGCCTGAGGCTTCTCGAGACACCCCAGCCTTTTTCAAATTCCTTCCCGCCCGAAAAGAGGAAGGCACCTGCTGCTTGTTTCTTATTTCTCTGAATTTTAAAAGGCAGCCAGCATCCAAGTGACCCCATTTCCCACATAATGTGCACCTAGGAGGTAGCCAAGGAAATTCAAAACTCACTTTAAACCTTTCTCCTTTTAACTTCATAGTTATAAAAAGCTGGTAGTTTTTGCGAGAGATCAATGTCAACCAGCACCTTTGCTTCATCAAAATCGTTAACTACCTCTGTGTCTCGGTGTAAACGGATAGGACTTCCTAGCGGGCATGCTAAGAAGCTTAACCCTTTCCACGAATACATAGTCTGCGGGACGTTCTTCATTACAACCCACATAGGCATCGATGTGATATCCGGCTGAGCTTCCTCTGCATTTGGCGTCCATTTTGAAACCAACAAAGGAACGTCACATATGTTCCACATACCCCGTCGAAGCAATCGTTGTCTAGTTCTTTCATTTCGAATTCAGAATTTTATCATCATTTCATCAACCTCAGAATCATCTATTTTTATCGTCTTGTCGCCCAAGTTCCAAATTTTGTTGACAATGATATGCACTTTCGCTATACGAGGAGCCTTTGCTGCAAACCGTCCTCCAAGGAATTCCTCTCAAAGTGGAGGTGCATCACACAGAACGTTATCTGAAACTGAAATGACTCTTCTCCTTCTATTATCGAGATATCGTAGGTATACTGAGATAGCCCCTATTTGCTCGCCACCTGAGCCCACGTCTTCTTCAAAGGCTCTCTCTCCGGTTCTCTGACCTTCAAAGTTTGATTCTGTGTCAAAGCCCCTGTAGCGGCCGCAATGTATGTACCAGCTTCACCCTCCAGCACTAGGACGTCCGCCCCTGCACCATTTTTAGCCCGCAGAGGAGTTCTTTCTTCATCAAACCCATCCATTTGGACTCCTTCCCTGACTTCTCCATCTCTCGCCTCTACATGAAGAACCTGAGACTCCCTTGATGCAGAGTCCCCCCCACGAGTTGGATTTGTTTCTGTCCCAAGCGATCTGAGGCATCTCAAATCGAAACCCCCTCTGATCCAACAACCGATTCTGACAACTCTGAAAACCCTTGTATAGCCTCCTCTTCCGTCTCTGAAACATTTAACGGAGTCCCTGCTATCGCTGAACCTCCGGTTGATGGTGCTCTATTTTTGCTGTGATTCCCGCTAGCTGCTGCCACACCCTCTGAATGGACTTCTCCTCTCCCTAAACCCAATCCAGACCTAGAAATCTCCTTCGCGTTTCCTGTAGCACCCCTCTGAGCCGCCTCCAGCGCCGGCAGCTGCGCCCTCGTGATCCCCACACAAGGAAATCAAAATCGCCCTAAAATCGCCAGCTTACAAAAACGCCCTGTTTTCAGTCTCTTAACCGACTCATCTTTACCGGTATTTTAATACAATTTTGGATCCCAATAATGGAAAAAGTTTAGTTTGCAACATATTTTCTTTTTTTGGTGCATGTAATTATGCATTAAGTATTTGATGATGTGGATAACGATATATTTTTGTTGTTGAAATGCCCGGCGATGTAGTGTTTGGTAGTTTGTGTAGCTAACAATAATTTTCCTTTTCTATTTTAGCCGCATCATTGGCATATATATATATATATATATATATATATATATATATATATATAATTTATGTTTTCGTTTGTTGGTGGAAACCATGGTACTTCAATATACATGGCAGATTAGTTGTTCCATAATAAATTACAAGTTATTTATTCTTATTGTGAGTTGTCATGTATAGAATAACAAAATTACGTATCTCATATCTAATACGTTGATATTTTAATAATCTGAAACTCTATCAAAAAAAAGATAATGGTTGCTTATTTTGGAATCATTTTTAGAAATGGTTTTAATGAGTCATTGGATTAACAAAAGATATGACATTGTGGAATCGCGTTTTTGAGAAAAAATAATATAGACATTGTGTTTTAGTGGAAAAGTTATCGTGTATTTGTCGAATTGCATTTGTGGTTGAAAAATTACAAAACTATGTTTTCAGGGGAAACTACAAAATTATTTGACGAAAAAAATTCCAGATTAATATTTTGAGTGAAAAATTATGATATCAAGTTTTAACGCAAAATTATAGTCGTGTTTTTGGCAGCTGTACAAATTCAAATTTTTGAGATGAAATTGCGCGGATCCATTTTTTGTATAATGATGATGTGGTGATGATAATGATGGTGGTGGTGGTAGGATGATCTATATAAAAAAGTGATTGGTTAACGGTTAATCCATTATAACTCATAAATCCATTACAATTCAATCCATTTAACATATCAACTCATTTGATCCATTAACCCATTAAAATCAAAATATTCAACATGTTAAATAACTAATAGGTTTGGTTGGATAAACCCATAAAATTGAACCCATTTTGACACCACTAATTCAATGTAAATTGCAGGTTGGTTGTCACAAAATGTTTTATAGGTTGTTTATTCACATTTCTCAATTGTCATGTAACTTCTAGAAACAAATTCCCCCAATTAGGATAGAATAACAAAATTATAATTGTATATCTCAGATCTGATATGTAATTATTTAAATAATTTGATACTCTACAAAAAAATAATGGTTGTTTATTTTGGAACTGAACTTTTCAGAAATGATTATAATCTATCATTAGATTAACAAAAAATCTATCATTTGATTTGGAAATCCTAGAAAGAAATATAGATATAATGCAATTATTTGTATGCTAGCTTGACAAGTCAACCATTTTCAACAATTCATAACATTAATCTAAATAGACACAAATGTCGTAGAGTCTCAAAACATTATTAAATCATATTCTTCAACATATAGATAGAGTCAAAACAGACATAGAAGCATCAAAGAAGATATTGCTTATTGTTTTCGTCGCTCTTTTTCTCTTATGTTAGCTTTACTCTCTCTAAATTTGACTAACCATATTATATGTTTAAATTAAATTTAAGTATATATATGCATGTATGTATAGGTCTGTTGATGTCAAATGCGAGGGAAAAACAAAAGTTTAGAGCTTTTTGTGATATTTTTTGTTTAAATGCGAACACAATCTATAACCTACAAAATTGTGGATATATTTATATTAATATTTTATCTTAAAAATGGGATCTAAGCCCATGTTTCATCTTGATTGGGCCAGGATCGACCCTTTATAAATTAAAAAGTTGATTGGTTGTTTTTCTTAACTTTGAAAATGTGTTTCTTTTGTTGTCTCCTATAACTATAGATTTTTTATGTTTTGTAGAGTATGGATGTTGTGTTCAAATTCCGAAAAGAGGAAAAAAGACCAACTAAAATGTTTGTCACATATTAAAAAGGGAAAATTATTATAATAATATTACAATTAAAATTAATTACAAGAATAATCTACACAGGTTAACTAAGTTTTTTAATCACAAAAATGTCTTTTAAACCATGTGGTCAAAAAATAATTATTATTAAACTGTCATTACTAATTAATTTCACATCAGTATTATTTCTGTTTTTTAATAACCAATATTTACAACTTTGTCACCGCTGACATATAAATCTACGACATAAATCTGCGGTTCTATGTTATGGCAAATTTTTTGGAATGGCAGATGTTTGGTTTTGCCACAGATTTTATTTATGCCGCAGAGTTATGTATCATAGTGGTTGCAAATTTTGTAAATAATCGCAGATTTTTTTTTGTCGTAAATTTATTTTTCAAATATATGATAGGGCAGTAGATTTTTGAATTTTTTGATACTGACAGAAAATTTCTCGCATATATTTTTTTAAATCGCAGATTTTTGTCGCAGATTTTTTTTTCCACCGTAGATTTGTTTTAACGTTGTCGTAGAGTTTTTTCAACTACTAGTTACCATAGATTTTATTTTTAAAAAATAATTGCTAGATTAACATTATCGTTACCGCAGATTTGTGTTTAGATATCGCAGATTTTTTTTTCAAAACTTAGTTATCACAGAATGTGCAATTTCTTTTACGATAGAGATTTAAATTTTTTTTAGTGGCTACAGAATTTTTGTTGCAGATTTCTTGCCGATATGTTACCATAGATTTGTTTGCTCTAATTTTATCGCAAACTTTCTGATTATTGGAGGAAAAATAGAAAAAAATATACAAAGTCATAACTACAAAAGTATAGAATATTTTGAAAATATCATAGGATCCTTCGACGTAAAAAATAGGGTTTTATAAACCTTCTCCTTCTTCCTCAATCATTCATTCCTTTATACATCATCATATCCTATTTTTTCATGACTCTCTTCTTAAAGTAAATTGAGTAAGCAATAATACTATGGAGCAAGTAACCCTAGTATCAGGAAAATGGATTTTTCAAATCATAGATGGTTGTTTGTTGTCAATAGCAAGAGTCGATCTCAAATTCTACAAGAAAATAGAAAAACAAGTTATGATGATTTCATTAGAATGGTGTATAAGGATTATGGGTTCGATAAAAGAGTATGTAATGTTGAGTTGAGTTACATGTTGCCGAAGAAACTCCTTCAAAAATTACCACCATATATGCCTCCTGTTTATATTGGTAATTATAGACAATTTCAAGTTTTCTTAGATCAATCAAGATCGAAAACAGTTAGACTTTGTGTGGAAGTGAAGGTGAAACATTTGGCTAAATCAAAAGAGGTTGATGAAAATGATTTTGTGCCTTTTAATACGCTAGAAAACGTTAAGGGCTGAAGAGAGCAATGACAATAATGACAACAAGGTTAAAGACAATTCTGATTATGAAAAAAAGGATGATGAAAGCAGATTTGATTATTGTGACGACTCAGACGGAACTGATTCAGAGGATGAGAAGTTGTTGGTCAATGTTATGCAAGCAAAGAGCATTTGGAGACAAGATTGAAGATCTTAAAAGTGGTGCAGCAATTTGATATTTGCCTAGAGTACTCAACACCATACCTATTGATTGTCAAATGTTGGGTGAAAGGATGTACATGGAGGGTACGAGAAGCACCAACAAAAGATAATTTCGAATTTCATGTCCATGTATATGTAGTAGAACAAACATGTTCGGTTACTAAGAGGTCTTCATCGGCATGACAAGTAACTCCAAAGATACTTTTCTTGTTATACAAGGATTTTCGTCGGTTGAATCGGACCAACTATTAAGCCGATGCAAGTTTCCGAGGCAATGACTAAACGATTTCATATCAAGGTAGTGACTATTTTTTCTATTATTTTTATTTAAGTTTAAAATTTTCATTTATATCAAATTTTTAACATTTTTTTAGATGGATTATTGTAAGGGTTACCGAACACTACGATACACACAAGATTTAGTTCGAGGTAGTCCAGAGAATGGGTATGACCAGCAAATCTCGGGACATTTACATGTCTTGAAGTTGATGAGAATCAAAGGTTCAAATATTTGTTTTTAGCATTTGGTGCTAGTATTAACGGATTTTCATTCATGAGGAAAGTGGTGGTCGTTGATGGTACTTTCTGAAAAGGAAAATGCAAAGGTACACTTCTTACCGCAACTACTCAAAATGGTAATTTTCAGATATTTCCTTTCGCTTTTACTGTGGTTGATACTGAAAGTGATGAATCATGGGAATGATTTTTCAAGAAACTTAGCTATGTCATCCTAAATGATAAAAAAAACTTGCAATTGTCTCTGATAGACATTGATTGGGAAAACAATTCGCATTGTCTACCCACAATCTAGTCAGAGAATATGCACGTACCATCTTTACAAAAACATTCTGGTACTATTTAAAGGTCGAGAAGCATTTGGGTTGGTGAAGAAGGCGGCCAACGCTTTTACATATGTTAATTTTCAAACAACATTTGATCAGATTAAAATGTTAAATCATGCACTTCGTAATTATCTTGAAATGGCAGATGTTAGACGGTGGACACAAGTGCATTTCCCTGGTGATAGGTACAACATTATTACTAGCAACATTGCCGAGTCTATTAATAATGTTCTATCACATTCTAGGAGTTTGCCTATTGTACATTTGTTAGATGTAGTGAGGTCCGTGATGACAAGATGGTTTTTGGATTAAAGAAATGATGCATTACAAATGAAAACATCTCTTACGTATGTTGTGAAAAAATGTTAGAGGTAAGCAAACACTTAAATTATTGTACTTACTAGTATATTAGTATGTTAATACAATAGTAACCATATTATTGTTTTACAGAGCCGAGTAGAATATGCTAAACTTGTTACTGTGCAAGATATAGATGCACATCAGGTGCAAGTGACAAGTGGATCATCTATACATGTCGTTAATTTGAGAGAAAAAGGTGCACATGTCATCGATTTGACTTGGAAAAAATACCATGTGGGCACGCTATTGTAGCTTGTGAAAAGAGGAATATCGACACCTCTTCTATGTGTTATCGTTATTACCACAAGAATTTCTTGTACAACTCATAATCAAAGGCAATCTTACCAAGGGATTTTACTATACCAATACATGAATCTGTTGATGCACAAGTTTGTTATCCCCCTTTGATTCGACAACAACCAGGTAGACCAAAAAACTATAGGATTAAACTTTATTTTGAGGTTGCTATGGAGAAGAAAAGGACAAGAAAGCAACACAAATGTCGAAATTGTAACGTAATTGGTCATAACTGTAAAACATGTACTTCCTAAACCATATTTATTTTCTTCTTTACGCTTATTTACTTTGGGATTATCTTTGAAAAGTGTGGTATTATTTGTTCTTTTGTTGTATTTAACAAATGTAAAGTAAAAAAAGAAAAAAATATGCGAATATAAGATAAAAATCTGCTCTAGTGTGCAACAAATCTGCGGTAATATAAAACAAATTTGCGGTAATGTGATAAAAGTCTATGGTAATGTGATAAAAATCTGTTGTAATATAAAACAAATTTGTAGTAATGTAAAACAAATCTGCGGTAGTATGTAAAATATTTGCGATAACTAGCTATGAAATTTAACTTTAAACATGTATCAAAATTCAGAAGCACTACTACTACATGTCATTATAAAGTCAATACAGACTCTGAAATACAAACTAAATGTAACAAAGAAAAAAAATACAAACACAATTACTTAGTGATATCTTCTACCTGCTCATCAGAACCGTCACTGACATCTTCATCCAATATATAAGGAAAACCAATATCTTCATGGCGACAATCTTCATCAAAGAGAACTTCGGCTACCTAAATGTGAGTTTCATCAAATATCTCTGAAGCTAGTCTCACATGAACAGCCTGAATTATCTTGTCACTTAAACCTTCAAATGTCAATCCCAATGCTAGGCACTCAATGTATTTAATAGAATAGACACCACAATCTCTAGGAGATTCATTGATTGGCACATCCTTCAACACCCCTTTTCACCTCCATCAATGCACATTTCTTCTTCCGATCAGTAGCAGGGATGTATTCACTTAGTATTGCTGGGATCATTTTTTGGATAGGACGACAATCCTTAAGAAAATTTATCTCGTCAGCTGGTGGGATACTATCTTAAATGAAAACCGTATTCTTCTTCAAGTCGATGTCCAGAACTACCCAATGATTACCACCAAAAATAAGCACGCATACAAATTATCAATATAAAAAAACCACCTCTTGTTAGTCTCCAAAGGCAGAACCCCATTAAAGTTATCCATGTAATACTTCTTGGATACAAAGCTCTTACTATCAGCCATATAATCCTTGTAGTCTCTCACAATCTGACTGACAAAGAAAGAATCTAGGAAAGTTATACGCTGATTGTAGAAAGGACTTGGCTAACGCATATGTCTGTTATGGAACATAGTCATCGCCATAGCAATGTGCTGCAAGAAATAAGATAATTATTAGTGTATATAGCTACCATAATCATACACGAACATAAATATAATAGCTGCAAAACGTACCCCAGTTGCTAACCATCCATAATCCGATGTAACCCATTCATTCCTTGGAGTAATTAGTCTTAGGTAGAATCGATGTTTACTATCTTTGGTTTGAAGTGGTTCTTCCTAAAGAAATAAAATTTGAAAAATACTGGTCATTGATATTGTATCATAATGACCTTCTTCCCACCAGGACTTAATATTGTATTTGATAAAAATAAAATGTAAATTTGAAAAAAATATAAATATATTTACTCATTAGTTTTCAAGAATTCTTGTAGCTTCTCAAGTAGAAATTTATCCACAACTTCGAAAGGATCATAATGAGCAGGGAAACATTAATACATTTGATCATTCTCTTCACTGTAGAGTTACCGACAAATGGATACTTTTGTGAACCTGCCAAACTTGATCACACGATTTGGTTTTGGAGTCACAACATCCATGTTTGTCGTCGCTTGTAGTAAGGCGTCTATTGCCTTACTCATCGCCTTATTAGCCTCTTTATATTTTGGGTTCGACCATGTGGATTCCTCTTAATCTTTCTCAATTTTTTTCTCTTTCTCTTCATATTTCTTCTCTATCTTAACTATAACATTTTTGTTGACATCCTTCTTCCCATCTTTTTTCCTTTTGTTTTCCTTTTTCTCATCTTTTTTTCCTTTCTTCCCTTTCTTCTCAACTTCCTTCTCTTTCTCCTCAATCTTCACAGTTTCTCATTTTTTTCATTTATTCACTACTTTTGCACTTGGAAACTCATTGTTGGATGTTTGATTAAATTCTAATATTCATGTCTGTCAATAAACATATCATTAATAAGTTAGTTAACAAATATTAAGAGTAAACATCAAACATAGAATAAATGAATATTAATGTTAAATAAAAAAATTAGATGATATATATAACTTATAGGTGTTGCAGTAGACCTTTCATCAGCAGATTTTTTGTTTGACTTATCTCCTCCTTAACAACAGGAGGAGCATTATCATCTTTTATTTTAACAACTTCGAGATACTTATTCATCTTTGCAAAAATGTCAAAAAACACCTTTTTGATCAGGATTTCTCTCATTGGCTTCTACTCTCTTCGAAAAATCACCCATCAAGAACTTCATATTGTCAACGTCGGTTGTCACCTTCTCAACCATCTTATACATTGCTAACAGGATAATGTCATTGTCTCCATGATCCTACAAGATCAAAAAAAAAATCCAAATATAAGATAGACATTCAAGAAAAAGCAAATAAAACATATATATTTGTCGCAAATACCTCTACATGTTCTTTCCCTTTCTTCATCTTCTTCTTTTGAGACGTTTCAATATCATGCACTAAATATGTTTCTTTGTATCCAACCTCTTTTCGTTTTTTCTTCTTTGGATCTTCAGACCAAGTATTAGGACGAGAATTACCACTGATGATATCTTCAACCATATTGTTAACAACTGGATTTATCTTGTTATCATCACTCCATTTTACGTAAATATCCCAAACAGGGTTATTTACCATATGCGTCACACGCACCTACATCATGTCATAAAAAATTATTAAACTCTCGCAAATTTAGATAATTGTCAAAATGAGAAATTTATAAATACTTACAATCCCATGAGCAGCCTTCTCCGTGGTTATGAAACTTTCAAAACACAGACGATTTCGACTAGAGTGCCAATTCAAATGCGGTACCTCATCAGGATCTGTTTTATTTACCTTCACCTTCATATTCCCATATGTTTTTCCTATGCCGGGAACATGCTCATACACCCAAGTTAATAAAACTTGGATGAGTCCTTGAAGCGTATAACATTTTTTATTCAGAGACATAATCTTGATTGAACTGATCAACTTATGAAAGGATACTCGACCCCAAGGATGCTTCTCAAAACCCTCTTGATCGAGCAAGTAAACATAGTTGTGCCACCACAAGTCTCTTATCAAAACTCCACAGATGGCTTTTAGCCAGCACAAGCTCCAATTCCTCAAAATTTGGTCCTCTTGTTGTAGATATATCCATGTCCCTCTAAAAATCTACGTGACTCAGAGCACATACATCAGATGGGTCAATCATATCACATTAAGACTGGTTAATGCTTCAAAATCATGCAGAGAGAATCAGATAGGACGATCATCAATCAGCGACCATATCTCATGTGGATCATCTACTACCAACTGGTTCACTAAGAAGTAATATACTCTACTAGCTGCCCATGTATATTCCAAATCCGCAAACTTCACAAATAAACCTAGGCAAGATTCCTTCAAATGAGACCAATGATCATGTCCTAATTCTTCTCTAACTTTCGACAAGTTGGCCATAGCTGAATAATGATTCATGTTGTGATGTTGTATCGGAGATTTTCCTTCTTTATGTAGTCGTGGAGGATACTGACGAATTACGCTCGAAGAAGGCAAACCTTTACATTCCAAATAAAAGATACAATTAGTCACTTAGAAAAAAAACCAAATATACACAATAAAAAGGACTATGAATTAAAAGAATCTGCAATTACAGGTTTAGGAATAACAAAAATCTGTGGTAAAAGGAAACAAAAATCTGCATTGTAAGAAACAAATATGCGATAACATGTAATATAAAAGCAAAAAATCTGCGATAACACGACTATTAATACAAATCTACGGTTAAAGGGATTATGAATATAAACAAATCTGAAATGTAAAAAACAAATCTGCGGTAACATGTAATACGAAAGCAAAAAATCTGCAGTGTCAGAAACAAATCTGCGATAATACGGCTATTAATACAAACAAATCTGCGGTTAAAGGGATTATGAATATAAAAAAATCTGCGGTAAAAGGAAAAAAATCTGCAATGTAATAAACAAATTTGCTGGTAACATGTAATATGAAAGCAAAAAATCTGCGATAACACGGCTATTTATACAAACAAATATGCGGTTAAAGAAATTATGAATATAAAAAACTCTGCAATATAAGAAACAAATTTGCGGTAACATGTATTATGAAAGCAAAAAATCTACGATAACACGACTATTAATACAAACAAATATGCAGTAACATCTAATATGAAAGCAAAAACTCTGCGATAACAACTCATTACCGGAATCTGAAGGACGCGGTAGAGGCGGCCATGAATGTGGCTGAAACTTCGTGGAAACAACCATATTCTAACAAAAAAAACAAATTGAACACTCGGATTTTAAGATCTAATAGCAAAAGCTACTATTAAAGACATAAACAACAATAAAATTTCAAGAACAAACTGTCACGGCTGAGGGACCGACGAGTCACAGGGTTAGTCGAGAACCCAGACGGCAAGACGATGGTTATAAGTTTTTTGAACTTAGAGAACGATGGTTATAAGTTTTTCAACTTAGAGAGATTAGCATTTTTAGGGTTTGGAATCGATCACGACAGTGAACAGAACATCAAAAGAGAACAAAGAAGGAGAATGGCGAAAGAGAACGGCGAAAGAAAACAGCAAAGTGAACGACAAAGTGAGACTGACGAAGTGAGAACGGCGAAGTGAGACAGTGAAGTGAACAGTGATTCTAGGGTTTGATGTCTGCGATATCAAAGTGAAGAACGAAGGCGGTTGCTGCATGTAGTTAAAACTGAAATTGAGATAAAACTAAATCTATGAAATCATGGTTATTTGTATTTTTCTTAATTAATTTATTTTTTATAATTTTAATCTATAATGGCATATATATAAATATTATTTTTTTATTTGAGTTTTTTGTCTTCTAACAAAAGAACAATGTTAATCTAATAAATTTTTTTCTAAAGTATTAATTTAATAATTAACTTAAATTGTAGTATTAGTCTAGGCAAATAACACTATTAAAAAAGACCAAAAGATATGTAAAAGGCAATATATACAATTTTTCTTTTTTTAGATTCATAAAGGGTCTTCGGGATATAGCCCCTCCCCTCCTTTTCTTTTGCAAAGTTTCATTTAAGTCAGTATCCCCATAAAATTTTAGATTTGGTGTTTAACTAGACTATAAAACTATGACAGTGTAAATCTTCACTAATGAAATTCAGATTAGAGTTCCACCATCATCCTTACAAAACTTTAGATTCAGTGTGTAACTAGACCATGAAACTATAACATTGTAAATCTCCACCAAACTTGAAATTCGAGTTGGAATTCCACCATCGTTAATTGCTAACAATTTCCATCCAATTTGACACTAAATAGAATTAACATTGAACTTAACCGATAATATGATTTTAAGAGGTAATAACCAAAACACAGTTTCTCAGTTCCTTGTAGCAAATCCTCTCTTTCACTGGAAGGTTTCTAAGGAAAACAAAAAACAAAGAACACTATTAAAAGGAAACGAAGACAGACGAAAAACATATGTTACGGAGAAAGAAGAAGATAAAGACGACAGTGAAGGTAGAACAATTCAAAGAGATTTAGGCGTAGCTTGATTCGTAATGGTTCTGTAACGGACCGGTTCCAATAACAAGGCTCGAGGCCCAAACCGAGCCCAAATGCCGAGACAAACCCGAACAAAACCTTATACTTTCCTCGAGGGTATAATACGAGAGCACGAACTTCGAGGCTCGCCCTAGGAACCCACAGCCGCCGAGACACTAGTCCAGCCACCGCCGTCGATGTCGATTTGACGTAAGCTCCAATAGTTAGACTCGGGCTTTGGCTTGTGATGTGATTTGATCTAACCCAAGGCTGCTCATGAAACGTTGTAGCACCGCCCCAGACCATCTGAGCCACTTGCCGAGTCAGCCAGAGCCGCCACGAACACCACCCTCACTGGAAAGGTAGTCGCGAACCCCTTATTTCGTTAAGCCGATTTGATGTGTCGTTTGTTGTTGGATGTGAGACTTGATCGATGTGGCCATGGTTAATGCAGATTCGCCACCGTCGAGCCGCCTATACCGCCGATTCAGACGCAGAGGAGAGTCGCCGAGATGAGTAACGGCCGAACTCACCTTCGTCGTTAATGGAGGCGTATGTTGCTGTGTAAATTTGTTGTTAATTAGACCCAGAAACCAAACCAAATTAAACCAAGTAATCCTCATTTAATTAACTCCTCAACCGAACTGAATTATTCAAGTGGCATGTTCACGTGACGTTATTTACTATTGTTATTAAATTAATAGTTGGTTGGTTTAGTTAATTAAACCGGGTCATGTTTAATTTAATTGCTCTAAACCAATTAATTTTGTCATAATCCTGAGTTGATTTTAAAGCAAGTTCCGTGTGAATTTAGTATTAAATTGTTGGCTTGGACTGATTTAATTATTAAACCGGAGCTAATTAATTTAGTTGGAGAACACCGAATCAATCCGATTAAATTGAGATTTGAAATTTTGGTCAGAGTTTAGTAAATTAAATGAAAGATTATTAATGATAATTAATCTTTTTCTCGTTAATTTAAACTGATGCAGATCAAGAACCGTTGCCGAATCAGATTTTTATGCTCATATTTTTAAATTGAAAAGTCAACTAAATTGCTAAGGTGAGGTTTTTTCAATTGATAGTTTAGCACCAAAACATATATTATCTCTATGAGTTTGTTTGGGTTTTATTTGCTTTCTTCTGTGTTTAAACCGTACATATTTGATTTAGACAATTTCAGATATTGATAATTTCAGATATTGATAGATTCACATGTTGTGGTGTTAGTATATATGTCTATATAACACATCACTCACACCACAACATGCAAATCAATCAATACGTGAAATCGTATTAATCACATATGTCTGGTTTAAACACAACACAAGTGCGGGAAATCCTAAAATACTATTTTTACAAAGAAAAAGTTATTTATGTTTGTATCGTCCTACTCTTGCATCACAACGCCACATACTATATAAACCTTTCACCGATCTTAGAAGTACAAGGTCTTACTTTTGTGATTTTTTATTGATTTTGTTTTCAAGATCTTAAGGTTCCAGAATCAAGTTCTCATGAGTGTTGTATTATATTAACTAGGTTGTTAGTCTCGTTGGTGTTGGGCATTGTATACCTAAAGTTAGACATAATTGTAGGAAGTTCAAGGTTTTACACTTTAAATCCTAAAAATGAGTTCATATTTTAGATCTACATTAAATAGGTATGAGTCCGCCTCTTCTTCTTATAGATCGGAAAAGAAGTCGTGTAGAGGTTCAAAAAGAATCATCACTAGTCATAAAAGAATTATAGATGATTTCCAAGGGTCAATTGATAATTGGAAATTTTCAAAAGTTCATAAAGATCAAATTTATCAAATTTCAAAAATATTTTTTAGAACGAATTTCTCAATAAAAACCGAAGAACGAGATATTCAACTTACCAAACCTTTTGAAACAATTCTTTTGTTTCCAGAAAATGTTTTACAAAGGCAAAGAAGAAATAATTTTAAATATATACATATTGGTTTAATTCAAGTCAGTATTAAACCACTTTCACAAGAAAGATTACACAATTATATTCTACTTCTCTTAAGAGATACACGATTTAAAAAATTTGAAGTATCATTGTTATCTTCTATACAATCGAATTTTTTTGCACCAGACCAATCTCTTTTGATTGTTATCCAAATTTTACAGTCTCTTTAAATGACAAAAATATCTTGAAATCTCTAGTTTTACAAGTAAAAACTCACAACTATGAAATGATCGAAGGATCAATCCCAATTGGTTTTATTTTCAGAGTTCATTATAGAGTAATGATAACTGTTTTTTCTTTGAAAGTTAAAATTTCAAGTAAAAAAGGAGAAACTTTATTACTTCAAAATGATCTTTCCAGATCAAACTCCGTGACTCCTAACTCCA
Organism: Cardamine chenopodiifolia; assembly: GCA_963922655.1. NCBI lineage: Eukaryota > Viridiplantae > Streptophyta > Magnoliopsida > Brassicales > Brassicaceae > Cardamine > Cardamine chenopodiifolia. Next base: position 3,612,117 of record OZ000464.1, read on the forward strand.
TTCAATGGAAAGATATTAATATTCCTGCTGAATGTGTTCTCGAAGGAGCGGTTCAACCAAAACTTTAAAAACCTCTAGAACCTATAGAGTCAAATACACGTTTAAAACACATTGAACATTTCCAAGACGGAAAAGTCAAACTTTTCTTCCTCCAAATTAATCAAAGTGATTACATGGGTAATTATTTATTTCCTCTGTGATGAAATTTATCAAAATGTCATTATAGAAACACCATTCATAAATTTAATCACTCCGTACAAAGTTATGGATGATTCAATTTATTTTAAACTTCAAAACAAAAAGCTTTATTTTGAATTTTTTAAAAGTTCTGGAAAAGGAAGTCTCAATTTAATAAAAGTAAATCTTTCCATTTACAAAACCTAAAAACATATTTTTTGTTAGGAAAAATGAAAGAAACACTAGAGACAAAAAAAAGATAAAATTTCAGATCTTAATAAACTGTTTGAAAAAGAAATTTGTTCCGATTTACCAACTGCTTTTTGAAATCGTAAACAACATATCATTGATTTTCCTTACGAAAACAATTTTAATGAAAAATAAATTTGTACAAAGGCTCGACCAATTCAAATGAATCATAAATTAGAGAAGCATTGTAGAAAAGAAATAACTAACCTCCTAAACAAAAATTAAATTTCAAAATCTAGATCTCTTTGGTCTTGTGCAATTTTTTATGTAAACAAAACTCTAAAATAGAAAAAGGAATTCCAAGATTAGTAATAAACTATAAACCTTTAAACACAACATTAAAATGGATTTGATACCCTATACCAAATAAAAAATATTTGCTGCAAACACTTTATTCTGCACACTTATTTTCTAAATTTGATTTAAAATTAGGATTTTAGCAAATTCAAACCTCTGAAACTGATCGATACAAAACAACATTTATTGACCCTTTCGGTCAATAAGAGTGGAGTCTAATGCCCTATGGATTAAAAATTTACCTTCAGAATTTCAGAGAATTATGAATGACATATTTCCGGATTACTCAAAATTTTGCATTGTCTATATTGATGATATACTAATACTTTCAAATTCTCTTGATGAAAATTTTAAACATCTAAAAATATTTTATAATGTTGCAAGAAAAAATGGTCTTGTGGTTTCAAAAATAAAAATATCTTTATTCCAAACAAAGATAAGATTCTTAGTTCACTACATATCGCAAGGTATGTTAACATCAATAGAACGATCTTTAGAATTTGCTAATAGATTCCCAGAAAAAACCCAATTACAAAAATTCTTTGGAAGTCTTAATTGTAAAAATTAAGAATGTCAAAAACCTTTCCTCAAAACAAATTTTTGCGAGTTGGCAAGCAATATTCAATATTTTTATTTTGATATCGAATATATAAAAGAGAACCAAACTCTGATCTGATTTCTTGATAAGTGAATTTCTCCAAAACATGTATAATGCCACCGAAGAAGATTGATATAGGCAACGACCTATCTATGGAGACAATACCAGAAAAAACCATCCCTACAAACACTTCCAAAGAATAAAAACATAACCCTGAATTATCGTTACAAAAAGTAAAACAAGAAAATATCCTAGACACTTCACAAAATCCTCAAACCCCACAAAAAATCATGGACCAAATCTTACAACTACAAAAAGCCCTTGAACAAAGTTTTACAAATCAAAAAAACACTTCTCTCAAATAATTTCAAATATCTTCGAAGTCTCTTCAAAGTACATTTAGTTAAAAAATAGGCTTCACAAATGATTTCAAAACCTTCAATAATTCACAAATTATTTTGAAAGATTTTCACAAACTCCTCTATCAGAGTATTTTGAAAAATAATTTATCTAAATATTATAAATGTTGAAAAATGATTTATTATCAACAATGATCCGTTTTCCACCATTGAAAAATATTTTGGAAAATACAAACTTTTTAAACCTCATAATGCAGAGAAAACTATATTATATTTTCAAATGGTTTTGGATATAACGGAATTATATACTTCAAACATTTTTTCGTTGATGGAAAACATATTGATCTTTCATATTCGACATTTAAAATTTATAAGATTATTGCACCAAGTGATTGGGAATAGGACCTTAATATGAATTTAATCTTTCCAGAAAATCTGAAAGATCTTGATTGTTATGATATTCCTTTCAACTACTGGGACTATTGTCAAGTCTGGTATAATTCCTTTTTGATACAATCTCCGAAACATAAACACACTTGGTTGATCTTTTTTTAACACCACTTGTCAACTTTCAAAAGCTCCAAATTGGTTCATACCATGGTGGAACAATTTTGATTCCGTCACGAAATTTACAAAAAAAAAGTGAAAAAATCTTTCCAAATTTTTAAATCCACTTTCATACCCTCCAATTTTGAGAAAAAATTTCCACCAATAATCTTTTTTCACTTTGAATTTCATTTTCCTTGGGTTTTTCTTGGACACTTGAATTTTCATCATATCTAATACCGATTATCGGACAAAGGTTTAAAGTAAAATGGTGAGATAAATATAAAATTCCACTCAATCTTTACCCTTCCATAATCTAAGCCAGGATAAAAATCCAAAATGAAAATTTACCAAAATCTTTACCCCAAACAGCTCACCAATCTCCAAACCAAGCACCAGAAACATCCCAATTCTTGGCCCACAAATCAAAAATATTATCCATGTTGGCAGCTGCAAAGACATGAGAAGAAATTAAGGCGATTTCCTTATGTTTTCTATCAGTGATTTTGGATCACAATTCTCAAGTTTCGGGAAGTGAAACAGATTTCAATATCCCCCACATCTAATTTTATTTCTAACTTTTTCTCCTAAAAAGGTTGGAAGTCTTGCTAAGAATTTTTCTTTCCAAAATGGTTGGTTCGAGTCCTGACGGAGTAAAATCCTAGTGAGGAAAGTGTTTTTGTACCATTGGAAATCACTTAAATTTTTGCATTTGAGGTTTGAAAGAAGTTCTGCATTTTTATCTCTTAGGACCGAAGGATTTCCTATAAAATGCAAAGTTATTGCTATGACCAAGATTGTTACTGCATCTTATTGAGGATTTATGAAATCATCTAGTATTATGTTCTCCTCATCCATTTTAATGGCATTAAGGATCTTTGCAAGTTGTTGACTGTTGAGGTAGTTATCCCACCATCCTTTAAGCTGCCAAAAAAACCAGTTACAAGGAGTTCATGCACAGTATTATCTTCATTTGCGGCCAGTCATTTTTTGGAGGAAATTTAAGATATTGAACTCGAATGCTGTCAATATTCCAGTCATCTACCGAGGAGGAGTTGAACCTAGATTGTTCTATTGGTTGAATTTGACTTAGATCAGATGCTGAGATTATTTGGCGATCTTGGTTGTTATTCCAATGAAGACTATTTATTTTAGGGGTTAGATCATGTAAACGATCTGAGATTCCACTATTATCTGAATCTTGGACTAGAGTATTTATTTGGATTTTTGAAGTAGGAGGGTCAGAGATCAGAAATTTGGGGCATACTACTGTCCCCTATTCCGATTCTACTTCATTGGCTTTGGAGAACACGATTGATTTCTATATTTGTCTCTTGATAAGTTTTTACACTATAATTTGATATTTGGAAAGGTTTGAACATTGGTGTTTTGATATTTTTCTGAGGAGAAGGCTCTATTGGAGAAACATATTGTTTTTGAATTGATTTTTCAATTCTAGCAAGCTATTTGCTTATTGTTCCAAGAGTTGAGTTTGAATAATTATTTTGCGCAATGATGTTTTTGATATTTTCTTTATCATCATCATTTGGCACTTAAAAGGAATTGCTTCTATTGGTGTACCCAATAATTCAATCTTTATTCCTTGTGGAGGAGGATTGTTGGAACGGACAATCTTACCAGCACTCGTTATGTTTATTGACTAGAACAAACTTTCCCGAATAAGATATTTGTAGACCCAATTGATCTAAAGATACTTTCTGAGCTGTAAGAATGCGCCAAATCAACTTAAAACAGCAAACCTTATTCATGTCCCCCAAAGCTCTCAGACCGGACCCCTTCCAACCTTGGCCTTACAAACCCCTTGCCATGAAACTTTAGCCTTGTTTGAGTTTACCAATGTACCCGACCATAAGAAAGCCAAACAAATCCTCTTAACCTCTTTAATGCACGCACTCGGTAATCTAAATGCCGACATCCAGAAATTCGTCAAGCTACCAATCACCAACGATAGAAGTTGTAACCGACCAATAAAGGATAAGAACCTATTTTTCCAGGAACCAATGCGAGCACAAATCTTTTCAATGAGTGGCTGAAAGTCTAAATCTGTCATCCGCTTTGTCAGTGGCGGGATCCCTAAATATTTGACGAGCAAAGCACTAATAGTAAACGGAAAGCTATCCAAAAAAGCTCGTGATTCCGGAGAAATACCCGTGATGAAGAGCGATGTTTTTTCTAAACTTATGGTGAGGCCGGAGATGGTAGTAAAGTCGTCGAAAACCTGCATAATACCTTGTATTAATCGAACTCTCCCATCCAAAAAAACCATGATATCGTCCGCAAAGCATAGATGAGTGATATCCAGACTCTTAAAGCCTGGATGATATCACCCGCTGCTGCTACTTTGTCTAGCATACAAGATAAAACGTTCATGCATATAACAAATAAATAAAGGGAGAGAGAACAACCTTGTCGAAGACCTCTCTGACTTCCAAAAAACCCGGCCAACTCACCATTGAGCTGAATAGAGAACGAATGGGTAGTGACACAAACCTCAATCCAGCGGATGAATATAGGCGGGAGCTGCAACGCTGTCAAGACATTGATCATAAAACCCTAGTTCACAGAGTCAAAAGCTTCATTAAGTCGATATTCATCGCACAACGCGAAGCTATGTTAGGCTTATTATAATCCTTAACTAATTCGGAGGCAAGGAGAAGGTTTCCCATCATATATTGGTTCTTGATAAAAGCCGATTGATTTTGCGTAATGAAACCCGGGAAAATAGTCTTTAGTCTGCTTGCCAAAAGCTTTGAAATCACCTTATATATCTCATTACAACACGATATAGGCCGATAGTTGTTCATTCCAATCGTTCCCGTCTTCTTTGGTATCAAGGCCAGAATTGTTGCGTTCGTCCCTTTCGGCAAGAAACCAAAAGTAAAGAAAGACTAAATAGCCACCACAAAATCCTTACCAATGATTGGCCAAGCCTCCCTAAAGAACTCCACCGTAAATATTCAAAGGCATAGAAAATAAAACACGCTTAATTTCCAACTCTGTTACCTCCTGTAAGACAGATGCTTTCTCTTCCTTGGAACATGTATAGTTGAGTAAAACTGCCACCTCCTCCACCGAGCTCCTCGTTGTGGCATGTGCCTGCAAAGAAAAAAGATCCGAATAATACCTTATTGCCTCCGCTTGAATCCCCTCACGATCAGTGAGCATCATCCCCTCTTGAGACTTAATTATATTGATCGCATTACATGCTTCCCTCTCTTGGACCGCATTCTGGAAAAACTTATTATTCTTGTCCTCCACATTAATTTAATGAAGTTTGGCCTTCTGCTTAAGAAAATTATCATCCAAACTCGATATTGATTCCCAAACCGCAAAGGCTTGGGATTCTTCCTGCATTCTCGAATCATCTGGCTCCTCTAAAGTTGTGCGCTACTTTGTACATAAGTCTTGGAAAGCCGCAGTAGCTTATTTAGTTAAATGATGAATCCTCTAACGACTTAGACCACGAATCTGAGGCTTGAGGAATTTTAGCTTCTTAAAAAACTGATATAAAGCTGAGGTGTTCCAGCGGAACCGCGGAAGCCCAGTAAGCTTCTAGCATTGGCTTGAAGTCTGCCATCGTAAGAATTGCATTGACAACCTTAAAAGAACATTTAGGCTTTGGCGCCGCTCCAGCAAGTGAGACAAGTGCACAAAGGTGATGAGAACAACCTTTTGCTTCGAAGAGGCAATAAGAATTCGTAGATTGGTGGAGCCAATGAGAATTAACTAACACTCTGTCCAGTTTCTTGCAAACCAAGCCATCGTTTTTTATTACACCATGTTTAGAGAAGACCATGGTAGGCCATATCGATGAACGAACAGTATCTAACTGCATCTTGAAAATCTCCCATACTCGGCAAATCAACATGGGAAGTCGACGATAACGAGTGTTCCGAAATATCTAGTACTTCATTGAAGTCACCAAGACAAATCCAAGACTTACCCAGGAACTAAGAGAGGTCATGAATGTGTTGGAGATCTCGCCAAAGCTCTCGACGCTTAGCCATTGCATTAGACGCATAAACAAAGGTGCATAAGAAGTCATCTGAGCCATCCTCAATCTGAATTAAACAAGTTATATGCTGAGCAGTTTTAATAACTACCTCTAGCTTCACTGACGCACTCCACACTACCTAAATTCTACCAAGAGGGTTGTGCACATAATTCAAAACCACTGACCAACTCCCAAAAGTAGATTGGGCAATACGCTGGGCCTTACTCTCCGTGACACTCGTTTCCAACAAACAACCAAAAACCAACGACTTCGACTGAATTAATTTTTTTACGACGGACTGCTTCCTTGGTTTATTAAACCCTCTAATATTCTATGAGAAGCAAAACATTATTTTTTCTTGTTTGAGGTCCGTTTTCCGACTCCCCCAGGTTGAGTGGTCCCTGCTCTCTGTTAATTTTTTGCGCAATATTTATGAGGTACCTTGGATGATCGAGGCAATATTCATATCGAGTTGGTGAAGCAATCGATACTTGACCAAAGATCAGGTTGGGTGATTTGGATTCCCCCCCCCCCCCCCCGGGAACAAGTTACCATAGACCAATCTGCATCTGTAGAAGTAATCACTGGAGATGAAAGGCTAATTTCACCCTCTTCAACCTCTATAGCAGAGTGAGATTTTCCTACCTAACTAAGTTGATTCTGCCCCTACTTCTTCTCTGTGATAACCATTAGACCATAAGCTACCGGAAACTCAGAAGCCCATGAACTGATGTGCCTCTGACCCTGCGTATGATTCGATTCAGCAGTTGGCGGTGTTGAAGCGGATCTGTAGTCGAAACCGCTTGCGGCGAACTAAAATCATGCGTCTCAGCCACTCGTGAGCCCTGCTGCGACACAGCAAATCGTAAAGCTTTTTTGCTCTGGACCTTATCACCATTCACAACAACATTTTTTAAACTACTCTGATCCGCTCTGGAAACATGTTTTGTACCTGTTCGACCCGTCTGCAGCATAGTACTCTACTTCTTAACATTTCTTAAAATCAACAGAACATGTACCGTATCCGTACCTGAGTCTGCTAGCGAGTTCTGCAAATTAAACCCCCCTGAAACAGTCTTATCCTTTGTATGCTCTTGAGCCGATCCAACTATTGTCTGTAGTGTCTGGGCCTCAACTTCCATTGATGTTTGTTGTAGATCCTTATTCACTCCAGCAGTCGATTCTGATCATGTGATCCCAGTATCCAGATTCTTTGTAGTTTCAATGTTTTGATCATCATGGGGTAATGAAGGCTTAGGTTCTGATAAGCACCAGTTTAAGGTATGTCCCTATTTCCTACACCCAGAGCACCGAGGCGGCAACCAAGGGAACTCATAAGTAACTCGTATTTCCTCTCCGTTTATATTGGAAAAGTAATGATCCTGGAATGTAGACGATAGATCGACATCAACAAACACTTCGCCTCGTCAAAGCTAGTGACTAGTTCCATATCTCTATGAAGTCGTACAGGAGAACCCAGGGGACTTAAGAGGAAGCTCAGCCCCTTCTAAGTGAACATAGAAGCTGGAACCTGCTTCATTACTACCCACATCGACATTGAGCGTATTGATGGATGGACCTCTTCCGCGTGTGGCGACCACTTAGACACAATCATAGGAACGTCACAAATGTTCCGCATGCTGCGGCGTAAGACTCATTGTCTAGTTTCAAGATTTCTCAAACGAAATTTGATATTTGTATCATTTATCTCGAACGCATGAACTTTGATTTATTTATTTCCTAAGTTCCAAATCTTATTGACAATCACGTGGACTTTGGCAACGTGTGGAACCGTAGACGTAAACCTTCCAACTAGGAATTCTTCCCGTAGCGGCTCCGAATCTAACACATCTGCTGGAACAGAGTAAACACTACGACCATCAATGGAATTTACTTCGCAGTCAAACCGCTTCAAACCCTTTGAGCTTCTCTTCCCACGATGTCGCAGCCGGTGAAACTTCCGTTGGTAGCAAACCTTGCTCAGGACCTCCTTCAACTTGTAAACTGAATGTGACATAACAAGGGATCCCCCCACCATGACGGCGGAGGCCTCCACGAATGAAGAAAGGCGGCGAGATAAGAAGGATACACAATCTCCTCTAAAATCGCCCTAAATTCAAATAAGAAAAGTCTCTCTAAAATCGAAGGAAGTTGTTTCCCGTTTCTTCTATTAACTTACTCATTCATCTAACTTACTCATTCATCTAACTTACTCACTAGCGAGCCGTTTCTTCTATGTAACTATCATCGGAGACGATGAGTGCTTCGACGATTCAACTGACCGACTCGGTGGTTTGTACGGAGATCATTCCCTTCGTGGGCTTCTTCTTAACTATCTTCTTGTTTCAGTAACGGGTTATTAGGGTTAGGTTCCAATATATGTGATTGAGCCTTCAAATGAATTTGGGCCATAAGGAACTTATCAACAAATTAAGCAATTAATTAGTAGCTGTCACATATACTATAGTGCACTACCAGCCTATTGAAACAAAAACCTTAGATTCATCCTCCCAAAAATCAAAACCGATAAATCCTCTATAATCAACGATTTCGTCCACAAGATCCAAAAAGTGTAGAGAAACAAAAAAAAAAACAGAAAATTAATGGCAGTAGCTATGCAGATATCATCATCAAAGGAAAAGAGACGACCCAAGAAATTTAAACCTAAGACGACTATCGTGTGGTGGACGACGATCACAATTCTGAATTAATATAAAAACGATAAAAGAACGAAAAAATATTTTAAGAAAAAACTATTTTGGTTACAAAGAAGACAAAGACTCAAAAAGACAACTCACGGAGTCGTCAAGATTAAAAACTCAGTGCTCCAAACAATGCGGCAAGATGGTCAATTAGGCAAAGATGGAAACAAAACTTACAAAACTACTGTTCCACGTAAAATCAAGATTATCAATATTGTCAAGGCTACTTAATACATGTCAAAAGTATGCAAGATTCAAAAAGTATTAGTAATCTCTTTTGTAGAAATATGTACTCAAATCATTGTAAAAAGCAAAGGCAATTTGCTACAGGTTACCTTCCAAAATTTTCTTACACAAATTTCACACTCTTGTATTTTTCTACTATTATATATTTTAGATTTAATGAATCAAGTTTTAATCTATAATTCACATGCTAAATTTTTTTTAAAGTAGGGATTTAATAAAGAGTTTTGGTATCCCAATGACAATAAACAAAACTGTTCTTCATCAAGCCCAAAACGGGCAGGTAAAGGAAACACATCCCCAATATAGAGCTCAACAACTTCCCCAACGTAAACGACCAGCATTGCCTCTTAACTACAAAGAGCAAAAATAGAAGAGACGAGGTTTCGTCTTCGCCACTTGTGGAGTGTTTTTGGTAGCTTAAATTGCAATCTCAGTCATCACAAAATACAACTTGAGGATTTTCACAAAATGTTTCTTTTTTCTAATTATTCTACTATACCAAATTAAGATTCTACTAAAACCAAAGCCACCAAATCATCTGATCTAAATTTGATTTCTCTTTTTGTCAGTGTCCAATAAGTTGGAATAGTATGAATGTAAAATAGGGAAACTAAATACAAAATATATACATCACACGTACCATACCAAGGTCAATGGATTGAGGAAATGGATTTTTGAGATTGCTAATCTTTTTTAACAATTCCTGCAAACCAAAACAAAACATTAAAACTATGAAATAAATACCAAACATTGAGCCATTAACAAAACATAGAAGATTATCAATAAATTGCTAAAAATGCTAAATAAAAAAATAAATCTCTTTGCTTTCATTGAGCCATAACAATGATCTTACCTCTCATATCCTTTCTTTATGTTTCTGTCCAAATCAACAAAAACCTGATTTTGTATAAGTTGAATTTTATATTTTAAATGGACAACCAAAAAAATTGCTTAACAATAATAACCTCGTTGTTCCGTTGAACGCACACAGTCAAGATTCAACTCCTTTCTTTACTAAATTCAAAAGGAAGGTAATTTTGTTATAAAAATTATAAACTAGATTTATTAACTTGGCCTTGATTATTCTTGTCTTGTTAACGACAACAACAAAATGGAAAATAATCAAATAAATATCAAAATAGCTATTTCTAAGTGTTGGGAAGTGGGACAAAAAAATTAGTTACAGCTTTCAAATTGAAAGAGAGGAGACTCATCTGCAAAAGGAAGATTCATCCTTCTCTCCAACGCTGACCCCAAAACCCTAAACAAGCCAAGATTTAAATCCTTATTAAGAACTCATTCCAATTTATTGCTTCACTATTTCATATAACCAAATATCTTAAACCCGCGCATAGCACACACCTGATTCAAGTTTCCTCTACAACCGACAATTCTCCTAGTTCAGTGATCCACGGCATCTGCTCACAAAAGCAATATATAGTTAAACTAAGGCAACAACACTACCAAACTTCATATTTAACAAAGAAAACGTAAAACCAAAGTAAATACAAAACTGATGTATCTTACTTTTGCGCTCCACAGTTACAGGGGATTTTGTCGTCTTCCAGCGGGAACTTGTAGTTGTAACTTATTTCTTCACCGGCGTCTATATGCCGCTTAGCATAAATGAATATCTTTTTCTTACCCTCCACGCTTATAATCTTGGTGTAACAATTTGGCTGCAGAAGTACAATGTGTCTTCTGTAAGACCCCGAATCCACAAAACAAACTCACCAGCCAATGACAGAAAACTAGGCAAACAATTATACCTCACATGAATGGTTTATAAACCTTGCTATACCACCACGCTTTGTAGCATCAACCTAAGACTCATGGTAAGCAACAAGTGATTCAGAACGGTCACTCATTGAAAAATGAAAACATAAGCTAAAGAAAAATTAATGTTTGCGCATGTGACTAACCACATAGCCATCGTCAAGCCTGAAAAGATAACTGCTTCCAATTCCCATCTTTTCATATTGGTGTTCACGTATCTCAGATATCTGTGAGATTGATATATTGAACCACAATCACGATCAAATGAAACGAGAGAGCGCAAATCAGGCTCTCCTTAAATAGAACAATAAGGTTCATCAAAAAAGCTAAGATACTGTACAGAATTACTACCACCCTAACATGATAAACCAATTCATACTTACAGAAGAACGTATCAACTCTCCAACATACTCGATCACAAAGTCCTCAGCTTCAATCGGTTCAAGTGCGACAAGACCCCAATCATGAATCTTGCTTTGTTGGAACCGCAAACGCTTTTTCCTAGCCTGTAACCGATATGACAAAAAAGACAAAAGATATAACACTACACACATATATTGTTCAAAGGGACAATCGGTTTTTGTTTTAATCACCATCAACTGAGAAATTTTCAAGACGTCAGCACCATCTGCAGCAGCTAAAAGATTACGCATTTTTGCCCTATTGGTTCTTGCAGAAAGAACATTCTGACTCGAACTAATTTTGGAACCAAAATGTTGTATGTGTACGCAAGAACTTCCCCTAACACGAGCTCTCTCTTCAGGACTAGCCTTTAATGACCATGCATGCCAATGCCAGCCATTAATAGATGTGCGTGCACATCTATCAGACTTTGGAATTGACATTGGCAGCTTTTTTTTGCTTGCTCTCGCAATTGGCCTAGGGCTGCCATCATCCTTTGTCAAATCCTTAATGGGAGAAGGGTCTGTTGTATGTTTTGCTAATAGCTTCCTTCTAATTTTCGATTTCTTCGAACCTACTACACAAACAAACCAAATAAATGTAGTTTGAGGTAAATAATTGATAACAGAAAACAATATAAACCCATGGAACCTAAAAACTGAAAACTTTTAGGAAATAATTGCCTTTTTGCAGCTTATTTGATGTATTGCAAGGAAGCATTTCTTCATTTCCAGCATGATAGCCTTCTTTAGCAGCAGCATCCTCAGAATCCTTGGAAGAGAAAGATAACCTCCGACATGAAGGTACATTAAGGATTTTTTCATCCAAAGAGCGCTTCCTCTTTAGCACTGAGGATTGCGATGCTTCATGAAAGAAAGTACAGAATTGTTAAAATCTGGGGCCCATGCATTCAAGCAGCCAGATATCCTTTCGAGAAAAGTAAGTATGAAAACCAACGAAGTAAGATGCAAGACACTTCCACTTACGGGCCTTCTGTGATATTTTTCCTTCATGAATTTCAGTAGACATATCCTGACCGTGCTTCTCAGCATTTTCTGGAGATAGTAATTTAGTAAAGCAATTGCGGGATGCATTCTCAAAAGATGGGAATTAAAACAAAAGAGATCTTACTTTTCCGTCTCTTGCTTAGGCTTTGAGAGGAAACCTTATCAGTGGTTGCAAAACCAACGTTTTCTCTATCACCTCCCTTTCCTCTGACTGCTCCATTGCAAGATTTTGTACCTTCGTCTTTGACATCTGACGTACTCTTCCTCTTTAGCTTTGATATAAGAGCTGTTTTTCCAAAGGATGATATCAGTAGGCTCAGGTGGCATGGTAAAGAGGTCAAGAGCTCAAAGTCAAACGACAAGAAGTTGAATGTGTAGGAAACAAATAGAGGAGTCTTTTACCTTTTCGCATTTTCTGAGAAGGCTTATTTGAAAGATTTTCCTCATGATCTTTGCAGTCAACGGTTTCCTCTGAGTCCTCAGCAGATATCGACATCTCCTCACATGATTTTGCAGCATTTGCACCTTCTCTTAACTCTTTTGTTCTATTCTTAGATATCCCTAATAGAATATACACCAAAAAGAACATGAAAAAGACCCTGGTTTCAAAATAGAATAACACTTATATAGTAGAAAGAAAACATACTTCTTAGTCTTGTTATAAGGGGTTCGTCATCATATTCATCTGCCATTCCAACATCCCGTCTTTTCTCACAGATCACCTTACTAAAAGCATCTTTACCAACCTTTTCTTTACGGAACTTCGTCACATCCTTTATGATACCTGCTTAATAATAAAAAGAAAAAGAACAATACAAGGTAAAAGTAAAATCTCCCTAATTCGGATGAAAGAGGCTGAAAATTACTTACAATGATCCCGCCTGTCAGCATTCCTCATCTTCTGTTGACTTGGTTTACGAACTGACAAATCTACACTGGATGTATCACCTTTTAGAGCTTCTTTCACGGAATGAGAATCTATAGACAGTTTCTTAGATCGTTTAACCAAAACTTTGTCACTAGATCTCATACATGGTTTCCTTGGCTTCTCTGTTGTCTTATTCGATATGTTGGACTGTACTAGCTTTTTGTTCCGAGTAACAGTTTTGAGCTTCCTCGGAGCCAATGTTTGGCTTCCTTTCTGTGAAGCAAGGAATTCGTTAAGATGAAACTTCATGAACAGTGAATTCCAATCTCTCATGACATCATTGTGCAACTTCTGTCTACATAAAGCCGTTGCAACATATTCTTCAATCTCAGGAATAGATTCCTTGGACCTTAAAGGCTGAAACTTACAGCCCAGAGATGGCATTTTAATGTTGCTTTCACATCCAGGTGGTGGTGGCTCATGAATATCCAGCATATCAGGTTCATCATGAACAAGACTATCCGATTTCTCCAATGTTGTAAGAAAAATATTAGCAATAATATCTTCAGATGTGATTTGCTCAGAAGATTCTCCCTTTTGCAACAGTCTCTGAGAATCACTGAAATCATTAGGAAACCGCAACCTAGTAGGAACCACATGCTTTTTGACATCTCGTACTGTAATATTAGCATTATTTGCTCCATCTTCAATGAGGGTGCCAGTATAATCAGTCAGGTGAGATTCAAGAGACAAAAAGAGCTCATGTTCTACATGTTCTGATATGCTTGCTATGATGCTTTCTATTCCCTCACTATCTGGTGAGGTTAGTTTTCTAAATTTCACTCCACAAAAACTGGCTGCATTGGTAGCTAAGTCAAGTTCGTTAAGGTACACAGTTTTGCAGGAAGAGGAATCCACCCTACAAGTAAACTGCAAAACATTTAAAATCACATTCATTTCATTAGTGAGTATAGCTAATTAGAAAACATGACACTCATTTGATTGAAGTCGTAGAAAAAGTTTAAACAAGCTCACACTCTTAACTGCTACAGTGTTGTTTGAATAATTGGTCTGGGAACCCTTGCAGTAGCTAGCATCAGCTGAGGTGACAGGAGAACGAAACCAAATTTTGTTCTTTCTCCAAGATGTTGAATAAGTTGCCACAGTATCATAAAAGACAGCGTTCCACATGATTTGCATGCAATGGTTGTGAAGCATTCTAGATACTGCTAAGCATGATGTCTGAAAGTTCTCAATGCTTCCAACAGATTTAGTATATTTGGGCGACTCTGCAGCTACGTGACTATGATACCACTCGTTCGATATGTTCTTACAGCCTGTTGCTTCAGTGGTTGAGACAGCAGTTTTCTCCGCACTAATAACTTGAGACTGCACAAACAAAATGTTAATGAATTAGTGTACAATTCAATGATAGCCCTGAAGTTTTATATTTGCATCTATGTGCATAAAAAGTGTGCATCCGTACATAAATACACATATAAAATGAGTTACCGATATGGATTCACCAACATGGGTAGCAGAACTGGGTGGATCGCACTTGAGATGCTCGTCACTTTTCTTGGCCTTAAGAAAGTCTGAAATCACACTGCTGATGATTTCATCGAGTAGTGCTCTTCTTGCTATTTTCATTATTCCATTCTGAAGCTGAATAGAGAGTTCTTCAGAAGCTTCGGATATGAAGCTCACCCCAGACTCTGACTCGTCACAATTGGCACCACCATATTTCTCCCTCCACAAACCAATCAGCGATGATAACGAGATTGGTCTAAACTTATTTTCACGATCACGAATCTACAAAACAAAACTCATAAGTAGACAGGAGAAAAAGGGGAGAAAACAAACGCTAACCAAGTGAAAATGTTACATAAAGAGCTGAGATGTAAATTCAAAACATATGTTAACCAAGTAACCAAAGCTACAAAGAGGCATAATTATAATTGCGGGAAATTCAACTAATCACAAGACTTATATTCTTTACAGCTTACCAGGGCTGCACCTGAAACATATCTATGCTGCTGCCAGTTATAGAGCTCTGACATAGAATGTGGTCCATGATTTCTACCCTCATCATCCACAAAAAACCAGCAAGCATGTTCGCTTCCCTGAAAGAAAAACCAACAATTAACGAAATTTCTTGTGTGAACTCGAGCCATCATGTCTGATGAACTTGTGAACTGAGTTTTCACCGTTGAAAGAACATTACCAATGAGAGGAATGAAGCTAACATATGTTCTTCCTCCTGGTTCAATGTCAGCTGATCTGAGACAGAACCACTAGAATTGGTCTGTGGAGGCAATGGCTGAGTTACATGCTCTGTAGCATTACTATTAGAAACAAGAACTGAACTAACAGGAGGGCCCACACTTATCATCCCATTTTGTAGATACGAAAAGCCAGTGGCGACATGATCAGGAAATTGCTTGAAATACTTAAGCGGTACAGAATTTGGCATATAACCATTGATAATTGGATATACAAGAAGATCCTCAGGTAAAAATCCAGTAGATAACCCATCAAACAGCTGCTGCTGCGTGTAAGGGCCACACATCTGACCTTGCTGATTACCATACATCCAACCACTTGCATACATGGTATATCCTGACCGACTCTTGTCTAAAGATAAAGCTGCACCACTACCAGAAGCCTCTTCACCCTCACGGCAGTCTCCATTAGACCTGCAACTCATCTCCAATGCTGAATCCAGACCACACAGTTCATCAAAATCGCAAAAAGCGGAAGATACAGTTGCCAAATCACCACAGCTGACAGTAAAAAATTACAGTTTTTGAGATTGACCATCCAAGTAAACAAATTACAACTACGAAAAAAAAACTACAAGTGGTGGCACCTGTCACAAGAGTAATCTTGAGCTTCTTCTCTTGCAGAGATGGAAACATCAGAAAAATTTGGTTCCAAAGTAGAAACTTTCTTCTTTCTACTAGAAGGAGAGCTACCATAGAAAGGAAAATAAGAATCAACAGCAACCATGGCCCAGTCAAACTCGAGATACCTTTCCTGAATAAGAAAGAAGAAAAAAATGATCAAGGGATCAACAACAAAAGATACAAATTTGATCCAATATTTCAATTATATGACTGGAAAGACACAATGTGATAACAAATTAGTAGAAAAAATACAAAAGAGCCCAAAAAAAAATTGTTTTTTACAGCAAATTATGAAATTTGGGAACAAACGAAACGATCGCCAAGTTTTTGTGCGACAGACTAGAAATTTGAGTCAAGCGTAAACCTAATTTCTTAAAGGAACGCATGCGAAATCAATTTGTCAAGTTACCGATAAGCTGTAACATTCAAATCGAACGGGTGAACGAAGAGAGAACGGAAACGTGAAAGGGACAATGATTCATACTTCGAGAAGCAACAAATACCTAAACTTTCAGGAGAGTAAAGGAAGATCAAAGCAGCGATGAGACTGTCTACAAATTGGAGTGAAATTGGTAAGGAGCCATTGAAGAAGACGAAAAGTTTTGTTATCAACAGATTAAAAAAAAGGAAATAAAAAAGATTGACAATTAGGGTTCGTTGAAACAAAGCTGGAAGATGCATAGCGTTTTATATCTTTAACTTTTATATTTAAGCCACCTCGGCAGTTATTAAATTTTTCTTTCTTTTTTTTTTATCAACTTACTAATTGTTTTAGATTATTATTTTCCCTGCGAAAATTTTACCTTAGCCTATCTCTATTTTTTTTTTAAATAATCCCGAGACTAAAAGTCTGTGGGCCCCTAATTCTTCTGAGATAGGACCGAAACTATATTAAATTAACTTTTTTTTTGGAGAACGAAAATTTTCCAACGGAAATCAAACTTGTAACCTCTTTGTCTTTAATCCACAAGGAATTACCACTAACCAAACTCCACGTTGGTTATCTTAAGCTATCTCTAAATGAGAGTCTACCTTGAGAGTGAAGATTTTTTTTTGTGTTTGTTTTTCTTACTAATTCCGATTCTATTTAGAGATTTATTTTAATTATTTTCGGTTTTCTATTTCAACTATGTTTAGATTTTGTTTTGTTAAATCTTTCTTTCTTTTTTTCTAACAGTGATAGTTGTTTTTTTCGGAGAAAATTTTTTCTTCTAAAATATCAATACCGATAAATATTTTGGTCAATTTCTCGTTTCTCTATATTTGATCGCTAATCTAATCCTATAAAAGAGTAATATTTCCTTTGCTCCTCTTTTGATGAGTCTATAAATTAGGTTTTGGGATGAAGTGGTTTCTCATGGATGGAGGCTAGTGGTGGTGGTATAACTACAAGTGATTAAGAGAAAGATTTGGGCAATTTCTTTTCGCCGTTGAGCTGCGAAAAGTTCTGTCTACAAAGGTCTTTGGAGAAGGTAATCAAGATTGATTGATCTTAGTGAAAGCATGGATTAAACTTTGATTCCTTAGAATTTCGAATCATTGGAGCTATGCGGCGTCGGAAATCAGTCGACAACACTCTTCTTTTCTCATCCCATGCATCATCTACCCAATCATCCTTATTTCTTGGGGCTAACGATCATATCCACACAAATTTTAGGATTAGTTCTATATCCCCCTAAAATGAAAGTTAAATAGGTTAATACCCATATAATAGAGGTTCGAATTCTATTTCCCCACGAATTCGAATTTTGAATCGTAATAACACATAATCCACAGTTTTGATTAACCAAAAACAAATTAACCAAGACATTTAAACTGAAAACCAATTTCTAACCAATTCAACCGAATTGGTACCAATTTTGACCTGATTTCCACTTAACCAAATCAAAATCAAAAATTCCCAAATTCATAAAATCCCCAAATCTATATGATTTAAGAGTTCTTCGTCGTACACTATGTCTGACGACATCAATGGCTTCCGACCCAAAGTCCGATGAATGGATCGAGCTCAAAACATCATCATCATCTCCCATCGAACACGCTTCTGTGCTCGATCCGATCGTTGTTGTCATCGTCGTTGTTGGACAGTCACGCCTTCATCTTCCTCGTCTTGGTTTCCAGAGAGAGAAAAAAAAATTCTTCCTCAACCAGCAGAGTGAGAGTCGCAGAAAGAGAAGGCAATTTGCCAAAACTCGTCCTCGTTTATGGATTACGAATATTCTTGGAGAATTGGAGAAATTTTCCATTGACGAAGAAGATGATCTTCCTCCGCCGCATCCTGAGCCGTCGAGCTTTTTGGATTGCCGCCGTCGAGCAGGATTGAGAGAGACGACAGAGTTGTTGTCATTAACAGGTTCATCGACAATGAGTCGATTTGGAGACTTCTTCCTCTCAAGGATCGGAGTAATGAAAACCTTCTTAGGTTTCATGTAAACAAGAACCCAGAAGGGGAAAAGCTTAAAAATGAGAGATCAAACTAAAAAAACTAATCTCAATTTCGAAAATATAGCTAAAAAATCAAAACTTTATGATCGGAAAACAAAAATCGAAGATCTGGGTACTTACAAGTCGAGGAAGATTCAGGTTGGTTTGACATGTTTAATTGTTGAAACTGACCAGAGAGTTCCTCACTGCAAGATGAAGCAAGTTAGTTTAGAGAGATCGATTTGATGATGATAATGGGATCTCAAGGCAGCAGATTTCAGGATTTATATATGTTTTCTTGTTGGAAAGCAGTTCCCAGCCACCTATTACACCACCGTCTCCTGTTAGAAACCACTCAAACAGTATTACTCTTCTCGACGTGATGATGTCAGTGGCAGTGGCGGTGGAAGTGTGACGATGACGTTGATATGTAAATTTCATTCCCAGATTTGTCAAGAAGATGAGTTGTGGGGGTATAAAATTAATTTTGGAAATTTTGGATTTTTTATAAGAATTGAATTTTTTTTTGGTTAGAATTGGATTTCTTTTTTTGTCGTAACGAAAACCAAATAAAACCGACTACAACCGCCTGAAATCGATTAAAACCAATATTTGTGGTTATTGAGATTTCAAACTTTCGTATAGTGTCTTAAGCAATACAACTTTTTGTCACGAGTGGATATAAAACTAATCCTAAAGTTTGTGTGGATCTGATCTTATAGGGTCATATTTGGGAGGGGAAAATAGATCGTCTTGTAATATTTTATCAGCATTAATGTATGGGCTTTAATGTTTGGGCTCCGTTTACCTTTTGTAATGCCCATATTTGGGCTTTAAATGGATCAAACTGCCGATTAAAAAAAAGGTTACCTGTAAATGATTTTATCTTGCTTTGGATTTATCAGTTATACCACCTTAACAATTATTAATAATTTTAAATTATTCTTTGTCTGCAAAATTTGTACATTAGGGCTATCTGTAAATAGTCTTATATTTATATTGCTTCCAATTTATTTATTAAAATAGTTGTAATATATTGATGTTCATACATATAAGTATTCGCATAATAAAAAAAACTATATGGGTGCAATGCCATCAACCGAATAGCTCCAAATATATCAGCAATGTTTTTGTCCATCCTGCCTTCCAACTCTTGAGTTTTTGCAATAACCAGATCAATATTCGAACTGACTGCCTCCTCCACCTCGCGATACGCCGCCTTTTTCAACAATGTCTAAGCTCTTATTTCTACCATTGTTATCGTCCGAGGATGAATTGATCAGAAACTAATTTTATTGATACAAAGAAACTGTCACTTCAATTTTATTGAACGGAAACGAATTAATATTCTTTAAAAACACCAAATTGACTCATTTTGCCAAGCTTAACAAGCTTTAACAATGGTGATAACAACCAAAATTACAGAGAGGAGATATGAGATAATACAATCTCAAGAAAATATTAGAATGAATCTAAAACAATTCTTCAACAACTTGTTTTAATCCTCGTAACAAATCTTCACATGCTAGAATCACCATGTTCGTACACATGTCTTCTTTTCCCTCCTTGATATAAATTTATGCCTCACACTTTTCCTCCAAGTTGTTTGAGAAAAATAAGCCAAGCTCATCTCGCACAATAAAAAAAACGACTATAACATTATAGGTAAAGTATAACCTAAACTAAAATTCGCATATTTAACCTAAAATTCGCAGGTAAAGTATAACCTAAACTAAGTTTTGCATCTTTAAACTAAAGTTGAACCCATTTCGCACAATATTGCACGTCGATTCCGCCTCACATACCCCGGGGGTAAGCCGACCACCAAAGTTGCACAACATTATATGTAGAGTCCGCCTCACGTACCCCGATAATAAGCCGGCCACCAGAGTTGCACAATATTGTAACTTCATACCCAAGGTATTGCACAAGAGGATATGCCTTTCAGATTTATGATGAAATATTAGAAGTGCATTATCCAGGATTGTTAAACTTGTGGTGTTTATGTTTATGTGTGATTGGTATGATCCCTTCCTTGGTCGTAGTGTACATGTTGACTAATTGGGCGTTACATCAGTATATTCAAAATGGCGACTTTTAAAATATGATCCATTCATCCATGCGTCACAAGCTGATCAAGTAACTTAACATAGTTCGAGAGTAAAATATGTGACCATTACCAATATTTTGGAAGTTCTAATCATTTATTATTTTATGTTTGCTATATTCATTATCCTTGGAATGACCCATGGATTACAGTGACATCAATTAACCCAAGAAGAAGAATATATGGAGTTTCTGAACACGATCCTTTGAAGCCAACTGGAAATGTTCCTATGGGTCAAGTTGAGCCTTCCTTTGATGTCGACCTTGTGGTTGATTTTACACAATTTGGATATAATATAGTTATGCATTCTGATTTAGAGGAATCACTTGGAGAGTTTGATGACTTTGTGTATCATAGACA
Organism: Cardamine chenopodiifolia; assembly: GCA_963922655.1. Classification (NCBI taxonomy): domain Eukaryota; kingdom Viridiplantae; phylum Streptophyta; class Magnoliopsida; order Brassicales; family Brassicaceae; genus Cardamine; species Cardamine chenopodiifolia. Next base: position 3,633,156 of record OZ000464.1, read on the forward strand.
TTGGTGTGTACTCTTTTTCCAATAATTGGTTTTGTCCCAAATGAATTTTTTAGTTTTTAGGGTTTAACTAGGCCACCATTTATCAATTTTTGATTATTATATGTTTTTCAAAATTGTAAGAACTTGATATTGGGTTTTAATTTATGTGTACTTTCTATTATTATATGTTTTTCAAAATTTTAAGAACTTGTACTTGTTATTAATGGGTTTCGTTTTTGTGTTTAAATAAAATCAGCTTTTCCGTTGGAAATCCATCAGAAGTTTTTGACGAAAATTTCAGATGGATTTCCGACAGCCAGCTAATTATATATATATATATATATTTAACCAACAAACATGACACCTGTATTCTTCTATTTCTGATGGATTTTCGACGGCCGGCAAAATTTACAGCACGATTATGTTTTGCGAAATGATTTAATAAGCGCGCCTATAGATTTTTAATGACTTTCTGATGGATTCTGACAGGTATATATCCGTTGGAAAGCCTTAAAATTTTAAGGCCATCTTCTTCCTTGTGAAACATAACCGAAACCCATAAAAAACTCTTCAAATCGCTTTTTGATTTCCAATCCGATTTTTCAGACAATCCAACCGAAAATCATCACAAATGTAACATAGAATTATTCCAATGGATAACAATTAATCTAATTTATAATTTTTTTTTGTCTTGTGTTTTACAAGTTTGGAACCTTCGATTTAGGGTTAGCTTTAGTTATTGGAAGTTAGATTGAGGTTTTTGAAGTGAGATTTAGTATTATGGCAATTAGATATAGGGTTTCTATGGTTACATTTAGGTTGTTGATAATCTATTGCATTTTTTGGATGGATGTTGATTTAATTTATATGCTTAGATCTAGGTTTGTGTAAATCAATTGAATTATTTTGATGGTTTTTGATTTTATAAGAATTTCTAAGGTTATAAGAATTTTTCAAGATTTTATTTGAATTATTAGAAATATATATGATTTTTAATAAATTTTGTAAGAATTTCATTTTAATTTTGTTATATAATTATAAGAAGTTATAAGAATTTTCATTTTAGTTTTAATTTTGTAATGTATATGATAGTCAAAAACTTGTTATGAACTTTCAAAAACTTGTTAGGTTTTTTATAAGAATTTTCAAACACTTGTTTATAATTTAGTGAAGTTATAAGAATTTTCATTTTAATATTTATTATGATTTTCAAAAACTATTTAGATTTTTATAAGAAATTTGTTAAGTTATTTCAATAGATTTTGTTTATGAATTTTATTAAAATTATAAAATTTGTTTATGAATTTTGTTTATAATTTTTTATTACAATTATAAAACTTGTTTATGAATTTTGTTTATGAATTTTATTAAAATTATAAACCTTGTGTATGAATTGTATTAAAATTATAAATTTTGTTAGAAGTTTTTAAATTTTTTGTTAATTTTTTTCAATGCAATTTTGTTTTATTTCATTTTATGTTTTTCATCATTTTCATAATTTTAGTTACATTTACTTATTTTAATTTTGTAATGTATATGATTTATATATATATATATATATTTTTTTTTTTTCTTTTTACAGAGATTACGATCACTACCATTCCACCTCGTCGGGTCTTTTACGAGGTTGATCAAGGGAAGCTATGGGTAGGAGGAGTGCAGCTAGGCTATCGAGTTCTCAGAACCCGCCAAGCCACATTTCGGAGACGCAACCACCAGCATCAACGTAAATGAGCATTGAAGATTTTATATCTTAATCCGGGAGAGAAGGCTCCAAAGAATTCATCCACGACATGCTGGAGGTGCTATTTGGTAATTTTCTTTATTCATAGGTTATTTATATATTTTTATTTATTTTCGTTACTTAACAAATTTTTTTTTTGTAAGTTTAGTTACTCCAACAATGGAATAACCAAAGCCATCAACATAATGCTAAACGGGATGATCAAGCATCCTTACCTGATTTTCACGGGCATGCCTCCGCAAGAACGTGAATTATGGTTTCGGCAATTTGCGGTTAATCTTTTCATTTTGAATACTTCATTTTATATTATTTTATTTGAATTTTTACTCTAATATTCTATTTTTTGCAGCAAGAGTTTAACTGGGATATGGAGCATCATACGTAGATATGAAATGCGTTCGAGTCGAAAGCTGCACGTATATACTCGAAGAAGTTGTACGAGTGGAAGGACAAGTGGAGACACAATGACGCGCCCAGAGAATTCATCCACAAACCTAAGCAGTGGAATGGGTTTGTCGACTACTGGAAGTAAGATGAGATAAATAAAACTTCTAAGACGAACTCCGCCAACCAGCTTAGCAATCGTGGAGGCAAAGGCATTACGACACACAATGCTGGAGCGATGACTTTGTTGTCCCGGGAAGAGCAGTTGGTACGTTTTAAAATGTTTCCTTCTTTATCTTTATCTTTTTTTCCAGTTTCAGGTCGACGGTGTCCATCGATCGTATTTTCGGTTGGTGGAGGATGTTCACACCAACAAGAAGACAAAGAAAATTCAAGATCAAGTCGCTCGGGAGCTCATCGAGACTGTGAAGTCGCTCGGAGATGAGTATCTTCAGTCTCAGCCTCAAGGAGAAGGAGACTCTTCTAATGAAATTCTAATCAAGAAAGGGAATGAATTCGTTATTGAGGCTATTTATCTATTTTATTTCAAATTTTGATGTTTCTATCATTAAATCTTATAATATTTCATTTCATTTAATTGTAGGCAACTTTGAAAAGCAAAGGTCGTGTTTTCAGGGTTCCAAAGACGTACCAAGACTCCTCTCAAGCCACTTCACGATTTTCAGAAGAAGCCAAGCTTCAAGCCTTACTTGCAGAGAGGACTTTAGAGATAACGGGTTTGAAGGATGAGATCCACCCCATCAAAAAAGCATCGATGCAAAATGATCAACGTTATGAAGAATTGGCGGCCACTTACACAACGACGCATGCCGAGATGGAAGCAATTTAGGCGGAGATAGAAGCAAAGAAAGCTTTGATGGAAGCTTTCATGGCCGAGATGAGAGGTCATCGAGATTGATCGATTAATGTTTTCTATTTTATGAATATTGTTTAACTTTTGAATTTTCAATATTTGTTTTGGAATTTAAATATTTAAATTACATTTTAATTTTATTTTATTATTAAATGTTATTTAATTATTAAATACAAATTATTTATTATAATTAATTTTATTTAAATATATATATATATATAATTTCTGTCGGAAATCTATCACTTATACTCGTCGGAAATCCGTTGGTTTAAATTTCCAATGGATTTCCAATGGGCGGATTTCGACGATTGTTTTTGTCACAACCTATTCCGTCAGAAATCCATTGGTTTTGGTGTCCGAGAGATTACCGATGGACACTATTCTGATAGATTTCCGACTAATTTTTGATGGATTTTTCTAATGACGTATTTCCGACAAGTTTTGGGATTTCCGACAGTCTTTCCAACGGGTTTTCGACAGGTATTTTCATCAATTACAGCCTGCTTTCTTGTAGTGAATGATCTAATGTTCGTTATCCTATTGCTTTTTATCTGATGAGATATGTATCAACGAAATTTTGTACTATTTAACTGTGTGTGAAATAGTACTAGATTTCAAAAATATGATATGTTAAATTGCTTTGATGTTATGTTTGAAACGTTCAAGTTTCTTATTGCGAACAAAAAACTTAAACTTCTCAGATCTAAAATCAAAGCAACCTAGCATAATAGGTTATTTAAATCTAGTGTCATTGCACCCATGTACACAGTACATCACTCCATTGATGCATATCCCATCAGTTAAATAGCAATAGGGTGTCAACCATTCCTTTCTTGGACATGCATAATACTTGGAATTAGGCTCGGCCTGTAATATTTTGTTGCCTAAAGCAAAACAAAAATATTAAGCTCATTATCAAATATAGTTTTTGCATAAAAATCACATTAATGGATGTGCAAGGTTCAAACCCTCAACCACTTTGTGGTAATAAGCGGTGTTAGATTACACTACGCAAGATTTTTGGGAAAATGTCGCCCGTAAATTTTAAATATAAATTTGCTGCCTAAAGCACCACATGGGCTTTAGGTTAGGGTTGGACATGTTTGGAATAATTTGTTAATTGGATCATACCCCATGGATCATCATGGAGGCAGATTCGTGGAATTCAATTGATAATGGAGAAGATTCATCTTAATTGGATCATACCCCAAGGATCATCATGGAGGCAAATTCGTGGATTCAATTGATAATGGAGAAGTTTCAATCTTACAAGTCCAAGATGAACTTTACTTTTAAGGGTTTCATTATCAACTTGGTGATTTTCGATTTAGTGTTGGTAAAGTTGTTACTACTAATTTTAAGAACGTTAGATGAATAGTCATGGAGGAAAAAAAAAGTTTAGACCTTCACTACAAGAAAACATGCGTTTTGCGACCATCTTTTGCGACCACTTTTTCGGTTGCAAATATTAGCGACTGGTCAAAAAATTTTTTGTGACTATTAAATAAATACACAAAAAATAGAGGTAAGTACATCACATATTTACGACTATAAAAGGAGTTAGAAAGTGGTCCCATATTAGCGAATATTTTTAATACCATTATGGTTGCAAATTGCAACGACTTAGAGACTTTTTTAGTCGCTAGATTTAGTCGCAAAAATAATCCCAAATTTGTGACGTATTTGTAACTTCATCAAAAACTTAAAGTTTTGTTGCAAATTAGTTGTTAAATACAGTGGTAAAAATGTGGGTTAACCTCTGTTTTCTGCGACGTATTTTAGTTGGTAAAAAGGTCGGTTTACCTCTGTTTTTTACAGTTCTAGTATTTTACAACACCCTATGGTGGTTTTAAAATCATCATAAAAGAGTGGCTAAACATTACATAGATAATGAATTAATACATTGATTTGAACTAGTATAAATAGTTAATCACTATTATACCAAAAAATTAATTTTCTATGGTTTACGCAAGTTTTCTAAACATTAAATAAGTGTTATATGTAATGTTAACTAATGGTTTAGAAATTTCTTAAATTCTTTTCATTTAATGTTTTACTCATTAAACTAATTGATCTTGTTTTATTGTAATTTCAGTGACTGTAACATTATAGATAGATTTTGTTTGAATTTTAAACATAAGAATAGGGTTGTGATACTTAAATATACGTGATGCGGAATGCTCCAAAAAATACACTCAAAGAAACTAGTTTGGATAATTCTTGGCTTCGATGGATTGGCGAAGCAAGATATCTAAGTATATTAAAACTAAGTCCCAATATTTTCTTAAAAAACCCTCCAAGAAACTAGGCGGTTGAGATCTCAACGATGAAGATAGAGTTAGCACCAACGCTAGATATACAAAAAGTAGAACCAATACTTCGACTTCTCTCTTCAACAGTTTGATCAGTAGAATGCTCACACATGTGTTATGAACTACACTTGATATACCTCAATAATTCCTTGAATGTGACACACTAAGATGAACCAAATGTTCCAAAAGGAACAAAAGAGTTTGCGTGAAGCAAAGAGAAATTTGATTGATAAAAATGATTAGTTTTTCATTCTCCTATCTTGGCTGAGTTTATAAAGACTTTTGAGAAGCCAAGGGTTACATGTATTTAGGTGTTCAAGAACTAAAACTTAAAAGAAAAATACTTAATGTTTCGACTAAAACAAATAAAGAGAGAAAATTAGATGAATCTTACCAAAATATCTTGATACTTTGAATGTATTATGCTCGATAATTCCTTGGCTTTGGACGAGATTATCTTGGAGTTTCATGGGCCCTAAAGTCGTCTCCTTTGTATTGGGCCTTCTCTTTGACTTAGCTTAGAACATAAATGGATTTAAAGAGATGAGGATCAAACCTAGCCTCATGAAAACCTTTCTCGTAAAATCCATTGGGATAAAACCAAAATAAGGAGAAAGAGTATTAAACCTAATCTCGAAATCCATCTAGTATTCCTTACAATTTGTTTCTTGAATTTCATCTTCATCATCATCAAACCGCTTCATAGTATTCCTTACTATTCATTTCTTGAATTTCATCTTCATCATCATCAAACCGCTTCATCGTTTCCTCATCATCATCACTTCATCTTCATCATCATCAACCCGCTTCATCATTTCATCATCACCATCGCTAGCTTCATCTTCATCAACCATCAAAATGCTTCATTATGACCATCACATCAACCGATATTCATCAGCATCACCTTATATCGCTTGATCTCCATGGATTGGCAAAGCAATATGTCTAGGAAACCCACAAGAAATGCACTCAAAGAAACTGGTTTGGATAATCCTCGACTTTGATGGATTGACAAAACAAGATTTCTAGGTATATTAAACCTAAGTCCCAATATTTTCATTAAAAACCCTCCAAAGAAAATAGGCGGTGGAGATCTGGACAATGAAGATAGAGTTAGCACCAACGCTAGGTATACGAAACCTAGAACCAATACTTTGACTTGTCTCTTCAACGGTTTGATCAGTAGAATGTTCACACAAGTGTTATGGACTACACTTGATATACCTCGATGATCCCTTGGATATGACACAGCAAGACGAACCAAAGATTCCAAAATGAGCAAAAGAGTTTACGTGAACCAAAGACTCTTGAGAGGCCAAGGGTTACATGTATCTAGACTTTGAATGAACCAAAACTTGAAGGAAAATACTTAATGTTTTGACTAAAAGAAATAAAGATAGAAAATAAAATGAATCTCGCCAAAATATCTTGATGCTTTGAATGTGGTCTTCTCGAGAATTCTTTGGCTTTGGACGAGATTATCTTGGAGTTTCATGGGTACTAAATTCTTCTCCTTTGTATTAGGCCTTCTCTTGGACATAGATGGATTTAAAGAGATGAGAATCAAGCCTAGCCTCATTAAAACCGTTTTTGTAAAGTCATTGGAATAAAACCAAGATAAGGAAAAAGAGTACTAAACATGGTCTCGTAATCTATCTAGTATTCCTTACTAGTAGTTGCTTGAATTTTCACCATAGTGTCATGGTGCTTAGCTTCCTTAGGCGTTGATTCTATAACTTCTTGAACTAGTACAATGAATGCATCTTGTAAGCGCTTAGTCTTTGCCCTAGTTATTGGTCCGCTTGCCACTTGTTCCTTGTTGCATTCCATGATCATATCAATATGTCATAATAGAGTAGCATTTTGTGACTAATTAGACAAAATATTAAAAATCGGTCACAAATTACCCACATACATGCGACTTATTTGTGACTAACACCTGAGATTGTGATGGTTTTGCTTTGCTTAGTGACCACCATCGTTTTATTTAGAGATTTACCAATAGAAAATTTTCAATATGTAAAGTTTCAAGGGTTCTACATTGATTTGAACTACTATAGATAGTGAATCATTATTATACCAAAAAACTTTAATTTTTGTGGTTTACACAAGTTTTCTAAACATTACATAAGTGTTATATGTAATGTTAACTAATGATTTTCAAATTTCTTAATTTTCTTTGCATTTCATGTTTTTACTCATTAAAAATAATTGATTTTGTTTAGTATTGTAATTTTAAGTGATTGTAACATAATATAATATATATATATATATATATATATCTTTTTGGCTCTTAAACTTAAAATTCATATGAATAGTGTTGGGGCTCTTAGAAACATATCACGAAAAAGTAGCACTTTGCGACTAAATAGATAGAATGTTAAAAATAAGTCACAAATTACCCACATACATACAACATATTTGCGACTACCACCTGAGATTGGGACGTTTTTACTTCAGTTAAGCGACCCTTAGAATTTTATTTAGAGTTTTACTAATAGAAATTTGTTAATATGTTAAGTTGCAAGGTTCTCACATTGACTTGAACTACTATAAATAGTGAATTATTATTATATCAAAAAATCTTTAATTTTTCTTAGGTTTACAGAAGTCTTCTAAACATCACATAAGTGTTATTATGTGATGTTAACTAATGATTTTAAAATTTCTTAATTTCCTTTGCATTTCATGTTTATATTCATTAAACTGGTTGATCTTATTTAGGATGGTAATTTGAGTGATTGTAATAGGGTTGTGACTCATAAAAATTTGTGACATATTTTGCGACTACTTTGCTACTACATTCACCTATTTCTGATGCTTTTGCGACTGATTTGCTTTGTGACTCGTAGAGATTCGTCGTAAAGAAGTCACACTTTGCGACCAGTTTGTGACAATTTTGAAATTTTTAACATTTGATAAAATATTGATGCGAAATTATAAGTGGGAATTACTCCTTCATATATTTAGTTGTGACTGATTTAAGACTTTTTGTGACTCTTTTAGTAGCCATACAACAACCTAGAACCTTCGACTCTTTTTCGTCTTCGCTCTCGAATATCTCTCTTCTCTACTCTATTGATTTCCTCTATTGTTTCTTGATTACCTTCTCCATTTTCTCTCTTCTCTTTCAATTTCCTTCCCTTCCTTCTCTTTGATTTCCTCAAATTTCCCCAGATTTCCCAAACACCAAGAACATCTCTACTCTCGCACGGTTTGTAATCTACTCTCGTACGGTTTGTAATCTACTCTTTTCCCTTCAAATTCAAATTTTCTGTTTCTTATTTTTTGTAATATTGACATGTAGTTATGGAATTTTCTGCGAGGATCTTCTAATTTGACTTATTGTGTAGTGAATCTACAATAAACCCCCTAGCCTATAATATTTTTTGAAGGTTGATAGGTTAATGGTCAATCGTGACGCAAAGTTCACTAACTTTGTTGAGGTTTGTGGTTTTAGTATTAAAATTTAACATTCCTAAATCAGATATTTCTTAACAAAATTAGGTCTCTTTAAACTGGCATTACGCCCGATCATCGCACCCGATCATCGCACCCGTTCGGACCATCAAAACTGTCATTTCCCAGTCATCACTCGGTCATCACTAGTACTTTTTTGAGCATTCTTGACTGTTACGTTTTCAACTTACACCCCTTCATAAATTTTTGTTTTATTTTCTTTTCCTCTTTTCTATTTTGTTACTTTTGATCAGAATTTTAGAAAATAATATATATATATATATATATATATAAAGATCAAGAGGTCTAATATTTTTAAAAAGAAAATGATTAAAAAATAAAAGAGATAAAAATATATTCTGATCGAAAGTTCTTTGTTTCTTTTCTTTCTATCTTCATTTCTTATTTTTGGGGTTGATAGTCGAGTGATTTCTTGATCGCATCATTTGGTATCATTTGGATTACCGTTTGCTTTCTTTAGGTTTTTGTCTAAGTCAAGTAATCTTTTGGTACCTTTGGAACCGATAGAGGCTTGCCTAAGAAAAAGAGAGTTGAGTTCAAATCATTTGAGAGAAAAAGGAGTGAAACATTTGTGAGGATTTATACTCTAATCATTTGCTCATTTTGTAGGTATAACATGTAGAACCATGAAGAGATTGAGAAGGAGAAGAACGAAACACCATCCCTAATCTCCAAATACTAGCCTTGATGGGAGATATGCAACACTTGTTTCGAGTGAAAATGAATGGATTGTATGAGAGATTAGAGGAATTATAAATGAAGATCTTCAAGGAAGACCTCAAGCCGCTCAAAGAGATAGACATGTCCAATGGTCTAACAGATTTGAAGCTGAGGACGACTTTGGATACTATAGCCGGGACGGTAATTCATCTAGAGGAATCCAAAGATGCCCAATACGTACTAGGGAAGGAAGAGATGATAACCTCGGAGGCTTAAAGTTGAAGATACCTCCATTCTAAAGGAAAAATGATTTGGAAGCCTATCTGAAATAGGAGAAGAAGATAGAGCTTGTCTTTGATTGCCAAAAGTACTCCGAGCAAAAGAAGGTTCATGTTGCCGCAACTTAGTTTTGTGATTATGCAATCAATTGGTGGGATTAGCTTGTCACAAGTAGGAGGAGAAATGGAGAGTCTTCTGTTGAGACTTGGAATGAAATGAAGACGCTTATGAGGAAAATATTTGTACCTAGTCACTATCATTGTGAGATTCATCAATGGCTTAGAAGACTAACTCAAGGTACTAAAGGAGTATAAGATTACTATCAAGAGATGGAGTCTCTCATGATCAAGAATCACCTTGAAGAAGAGCATGAGCACTACATGGAGATAGAAGACATGTTACACAAAGTTATCTTAGTGGAGAAATCACTCAAGATGAGGGGCAGTTCTACACGCATATGCTTCTAACTCACAATCACACTTTATTAGAGATGAGAAGCCAACCTATTCTAGACCAATCTCGGAAGTAAAACCAAAAGAGGAGGCTAAGGTGCCCGCATCAAACAAGGTTTATAAAAGCAAGATTGAGGCATCTACTACTCAAAATCAAGATGTCAAATGTTTTAAGTGTCAAGGAGGAGGATACTATGGAAATGAATGCCCTAACCAGCGCACAATGATCTGAAGAGAGAATGGAGATATTGAGATCGAGGAAGAGGTAGAATCGGATTCTCATTCCTTTTTAGAAGAATTTGAAGAGAATGCGCCTAAAGGAGAATTTTTGGTCACAAGGAGAGCTTTGCGAGTTCAAACCAAGGTTGAGGCTGATGCAAAAAGGAGAACTTGTTCCACACACGGTGTCAAGCTAAGGAGAAGATATGTAGTCTCATCATAGATGGAGGGAGTTGCACAAATGTCGCTAGCACAACCATGGTAAAGAAGCTTGGGTTAACAACAACAAGGCATCCGGCGACTTAAAACTTACAATGGCTAAACAACATCAGAAACATGAGAGTTTAAAGGCATGTTTTGGTTCCTTTGACCATAGGGAAGTACAAGGACGAGGTTTTGTATGACATTTAACCAATGGAGGCTGGTCATATAATTTTGGGTAGATCATGTCAATATGATCGAAGAGTATCTCATGATGGCCTCACCAACAAAAATTCTCTTAAGTTCAAGAGAAAGAAGATCACATTGAACACTATGATGTCACAAGAGATCTATTTAGATCAAAAGCAACTTGAGAAAGGAGGCAAGAATAAGAGTGAACTACTAATATCAAATCACCACAAAGAGAGTGAGAGTTCGAGTTACCCATTCAAGAGTTAGTGATAGGACACTATATGTAAGTTCATATTATATCAAGGTCTCTCTACCCAAAGGAACTAGTGTAAAGCTCACAGCTAACATCCCAAAACCGGAGGTGGCAATGGGGAATTTTGTCAATCTAGTGAAAGAAGAATATGAAAAAGCATGGTGTGATTGTGTGTTGTTTCCTAAGAAAACAAGGATTGAAGCTGCTTGGGAGTTCACGTGTGAGTGTGGAGATCTAACAGAGATGGACCTTGTCGAGTTTGGACTTATAAGTCATCAGCTCTACTCTTACAACTTCTTCATTGAACACATGCTTAAAAATGTGTTTAATTCTTTTGATGATATGCTTGTGGAGCCGTATTTTGAACCAACAAAGAACAAGGCCCGTGATTGGATATACATAATTGTGAAGTTCAGAGAAGTCACCTTGGAGAAACCCTCAATCTTTACAAAAGACAAGAAGCTTGAGTTTCTCCCACGACATGCCAGGCTTCATAACATGACATACTTAGCAAGGATGAAAGTAAATGTCTAAGTTGAGCAGCTTACAAGGAAAGTTGCTAAAAGTTACCAATTCAAAACGGGACAAGCTGAATACGTCGAGAAGAAGATTTTAGATGTCAAGAAGCAGGAATTTCCTCTTGGAAACTAGTTTCCGTCCTTGGAGTTGATATTGGAATGGATAATAGTGAAGAAAAATCTATTATTCAAGGAAGAGAAATATGGACTTCATTACAAAGATCTTGCAAAACCGGATCTATTGGAGATACTCCACCATACCTTAAGCCATTCTTTTGGACGTTTGGCTATAGAGGGTTTTATGATTAAAAATCCAACAAGGGAAAAGGAAAATTGATCTTTGAGGTTCTTGTGAAGAAAGGAAGTTTGTCGTCCACAAAGAAATCTAAGTTTTGGCCAAGGACGGATGGACCTTTCAATGTTTTTGAATGCATCAACGACAATGCTTACACAATCGATATTCCAAGTAAGTACAATGTAAGCTCCACTTTCAACGTTTCTGACTTGATTCCTTTTATTATAGATACGCCTAATTTGAGGTCAAATCCTTTGCAAGAAGAGGGGATGGCATGATCATCGAAAACATTAAGGACGAGGAAGCATTAGAGGTTCCAAGCAGACCGATGACAAGATCAAAGACCAAGCAACTTGGAGAAGCCTTAACGGGATTAATTCAAGAAGCAATGAAGACAAATACTAAAGAAGACAAGCCTCCAGACACTTTGATCTCTATACAAGTAACGACTAGTTCAAATTGCTAAATGGGCTTGAGATCAAGGCATGTACTCTTTTTCTTTATCTTTAGTTTTTTCCCATAGGTTTTTCCAAAGAATGGTTTTAATGAGGCAAGCTTTGTTTCTCATTCCCTCGCCCATTAAGCATTTTGATCAAGTCCACCACAACCCATTTAAAAGAGAAGACAAATCCATTAAGAGAAGATGCACCAACTATTCAGGAGGAGATAAATCTATGAAGATATTTCGACATGTTCTCATTTAGATGTCTAGGTTCTTTTATTTTAGCCAAAATCATTAATTTTTTTGTCTAAGTCTTTTATGTATTGGTTTATCACCCTCTGGCTGACTAAACTCTGTTTATAATCTCGGCCAAAGAGATGAATCAAGCACCCAATCTTTTATCAATATACTTCTTTTGCGAATTGTAGCTCTTTCGTTCCTTATGGAACTCTTTTGATTCTTTTTGGTGCGTCATATCCAAGAGATTCATTAGGTATATCAAACGTAGCCCATAACATTTGTGTGACCCTTCTATCGTTCGAGATCTTGAGAAGTTCAAGAAAGGGGACTGGTCTTCGGTTTATACATCGTTGCATTGGTTCATACACACCTCTCATCTTTGAAGACTACATTGCCTAGTTCGTTGAAGAGTTCATACACAGTCTACTTGAGTCATACACGCCTTCTTTGAGCCAAGGATTATCCGATCGGTCTTTGGGTGATCTTTCCTAAGGGATTCCGCATCAAGTTTTATTGCCATTCATTCATCACATGTTCATACCACAAATTTTATAACACAAAGCACAAAACATGGGTGAATAATCACTTCATCACATCACAATTTTTACATATACACACATACACGTCTTAAGAGCTTTTTTTGTCTCAAGTTATATGTTGTCTTTTGTGTTACTAATTCCAAGCTCTCATTCATCTCATAAGAAAGGTTTGTTTTATCTGTTTGCCATGTTTTTTTTAATTGAACGTTAAATTTATTTAACTAAAAATACATTTTTACAATTGAGTGCTAACAATGTTTCAAAATAAATTTATTCAACTTTAAAGTTGAAAACAAAAATCTAATCAAAAGAAAGAAAATGTGCTGATACAGTCTTCCTATATTGTGGCAAACAAAGTTTCCATTCCCTTCTCGTAGTGTTGATTCCCATTTTTCTAATAGAAGATAACTTGTTTCTGACATTCTTGTCAATGAGTTGGACTATATGTGGAGCTTGTTTTGGTGCTTCTCCATGTTTTCCATGTTGATTAACACTACAAGAGTTATGGTTTAATTGTTTAACAATGCTTGGTAGGTGGTATTGAAACCTTAGTAATCAAGAAGCTTTTGCGCAATTCAGGTGAGAAACATATGAGCGCTAGAAGAAATTGAGGCCATTTCACTGTACCAACCACCACACCACCCACTTCACCCTTGTCGTGCACCAGAATAACTTCATCATCATCTCTTCGGTCAATTTAAAACTATCTTTTGTTTTATGTTTGTATTATGAAAAATATTTAATGTTTGGGATATTTTATTTAATGTTTGCTTTTTTAAAAAACTAAATTTTCTGCCTATAAAATATTTCTAATTTGGTATTTTCTTTTAATTTTTGCTTTTTCTAAAAGATATTGAAAAGAAAAAAAGACATTAGGCAAGGATGGTCGCAAATAAGAATAAAATTGTGACACAATAGTTGGTAATATGTGACACTTTTGTGACTAGAGAGTCGACCATTTTACTCTTTAACAAGTCTCTAATTTACGACTATGAAAATGGTCACAAGTTAGTCTCGATATACGACTATCACCTTCTATCACAATATTATCGTAAAAGTGACATAAGTCAGTCTTTAGTCTTTAATATACGACTACTATCTTCTATCTCAATATAGTCGCTTATATACGACTACATTTTGGCGCCACACTGTTGTTGGAAATTTGTGACCATTTTAAAACCAAAAATTTGCGACTACATAAAATAATTCTAAATTAGTCTCAAATGTCGAATTTGTGACTATTTTGAGACGATTTCGGTGGTCTAAAATGTAGGTTTTATTGTAATCTGAAAACTTGAGACATATTTCTAGTTACTTGTTATACACAGGTTTTACCCAATGATAAAAAGGTTTTAACCAACTATGTTACAAATTATAATGGTTTAAATAAAGGTAGAATGCAAAAGAAGTTTATTAGAAACTCAAAGATTAACAGAAGATAAAAGAAAACAAACAGTTGTAAATCAATAGGTAAAAGATATTAGGCAAAGGAAACTATCATGTTTCATGACAATAGAAAAGTTAATTAAACAAGATTGCATTAAAAACCATTCTTGAACTCAAAACACGAATGTAAAACCAACCTATCCTCGCAGCGTTGAAATTTTAAGCAAATAATTTCCTAGACATTACACTTTCATTTGAATCTAAGAAAACAAACAAGCATTAACGTCGAGTTTGATTTGTTCACAAAGTGCTTTAACTTCAACTCTCTTTGGTTAAGGACATTTTTCTCATCTATGTTCTTTCAAGCAATTGAACAACACTTTTGATGTTTTGATGAATTAATCCTAAGATCATGATATAGGTGATCAGTCTAGATTAAGCAATAAAAACAACCATAGATGAACAACCAAAATAATCAATCCAAATCTAACAACCTAAAAATCAATCAATCATGAAATCCCTAAACACAATTGGAAGACTACTCAGCCATAGACATCGACAACAAGCAAATCAAAGATGAATAAAACATAATTGAATTGCAAAATGAAATATAATAGGGTTTATACATCTTCTCCAAATAGGTTCAACAGTATGGAATCCTTCTTCCTAATGTTACATAGCAATAGATATGAATAGAGTGGCTAAAATTTGGTATAAAAGTCGATTCTTAGGTTTATATTGTAAAGATAATATATTCTGGTCAGTATGTTTGGGCTTCTAAAATAGCGTCTTGGCTCACTACCAATTGGTAATCAAGCTATACTGATTGGTACACCATCCTGAGTCTACTTCAGCTGCGAAGCAGTTTGACCTGTCTAAGGTAAATTGACTATAGCTCTTGATTGCACCTCTATAATTTACTTAACCCCTCTTAGAAATGAAAGCTAACATCTTCCTATAGCTTGTGTCAAAATATGAGCAAGATCTAACAGTGGAAAGTCTTCCATCGGAGGCAAAAGTTTTGATGCTTATGAACAGTCATGCATCTCCAATCTTCCAAAATAATCCAAAAACTCTTCATTTACTCCAAAACGTCTCAAAACGTGTCAAAACACTAAAAACACTCTTCGACTCTCGAAAATACTCAAAATAAATATTAATACAATGGTTAGAAAGGATATATATAGGAAATATCTTTACAATTAGTTTGGTAATTCCCTCGTTCATTACATTCTTTTAGGAGAACCTATATATAGAGTACAACAGAATATCTCTAGAGAATGTATCTAGGGTACTATAAAAAGAATGTATCTAGGGAAGTACAATGTATCTAGAGAATATTAATTGATATAATCTAACACTCTACCTCAGTCGAAGCAGTGGAGGTATAGATAGTGAAACTGTTCCTGAAATCGAGAAATTATAGAGATGGTATACCCCTTGAGAACCGTACCGAGGATAGAATCGGAAATGGGTTCGTAGATCTACTTCTTCACGCAGTCCTTCAAATCTTTTGCGGTGTCGGGAGTATAAAAGGAGGATTCAGCAATTGTTCAAAGAGAAAGAAAATTAGAAGAAAAGAAGAACTCCATAAATCCACATTTTCATAAGACCATCGTGTTTCTTCCACTTTTTTGTAGTATTGGGAGTAGAAAAGGAGGATCCATCGATGTGACCTAAAATGATGAATTAGATGTGGCGGCCATGGTCCAAAGAGAGAGAGAAGAGAGACAAGAAAGAAAAGAAGAAGAAAAGATAGGAGACGAGATGATTTAAATACATACATTTAAATTTATAAATCTTAAACTCAAAACCAAATTTGATATAGATAGTACAATTTTATGTTAAAAAATATATAGGTAGCATGTGAGAAAACTTTAATTTCCATACAATAAAAATATACTATTTTTTACAAAGAAAAGAATCAAAACTTACTATTTATCCTAGCAAATATATAACTCACATTTTCATTCAAAATTCTTTGAACAACATGCAACAATCACTTAAAACAAAATAAAAAATGATGCAAAAACTCCCTCATCGCACAGAATGTTACCTAACCATTTTAAAAATCAAACATATCTTATAAGAGATATCAATAAAAATTCTTTCCAAAATCTAGGCATTAACTATATTTATAATCAAATGTTACAAGAGAATAATTTACAAAAGTTCACTAGTCGAAGCCAAGCCAATGCAAAAGAACTTCCTCTCTTGAAATATTTGAGTATAAATAGTCAACATCTTGTTCCTTACCAATATTAGCTTTTCTCATATTTCCTCTTGAGATTCATCTCCCTCCTCATGTCTGAGGTTCATTTTCTTCTTTTAACTAAGTATTCTTTAACCTTATTACTGTCATTTGTTTTTACAGTTTTCCTGTCCGTTATTTACTTTTGTTTCACATTCAAACACATCTTTACTAAAGTCATGGCAACATCAACTTTAAGCACGCTAATTTTGATGTATATTATCCTTACTCTTTGAGAAAAACACGTCTTTTGGTGTTCTCTCAGTTCAGATGTTATTTTAAGTTTTCTAAATTTATTTGTATTGTTGCCTTAATTTCTTAGTACGTTTTGGTTTTATATTGTTTGCCTTTTCTTTATAGATTTTACTGGGTCAGAAATTTTTACAGGATTTAATTATGTCTTTATTTAAATGATTTCACTTCCGTTTAGGTATCATAGTCGTGTTTAATGATGTGTGTCCTCAATAATAAAACTATACATCATATCTTAGTAAAATCCTTGCTTTGGCGGTCGAAAAACTAACAAATTTATTGTTTATTTACAACTCATTTGCTATTGGAGAAGGATGGAGAAGTCACTTAACATGATGATACTAATATTCTTTCTACAGATGCACATACGTCAAAGTTGCATCGATCATAACAAACCAAAGCCTACTAGAATTGAAAGCTTACATACACTAGATCCCCAATTTCACACATAGAGAATAAATGTTCAAACTCTCACGAAGTTACTCATCAAAAGCAATATAATCTAGAATACCAAATTAACTTTTGCATAGCACGACAGTCCAAACATAATGGATGTTCAAAGAACAATTAAAATTTGTTGTCTTTGTCATTCTTCAACTAAAATTTGTGATGATATAGATTCTAAAATTCAGTATAATCATACCAAAAAAAACATCAATTATTAAGTTTGTTTTTAATTAATTAATTATAATATTTTTAAGACTACAATTCCATTAATATGTTATATTATAGTAAATTGGAATAAGAAAAATTAAAATCTAAGCAAAATTAAAAAAAAAAGTAAATAGAAAATGGCAAAAACTAACCATATCAATCTTCAACATGTATATAATTATAAGATTATTCCAATGATAAGGTCTGTTCTGGGAAAATTGTATGTTGCATGCCATAAAAATGTTCTAAAGTATTTTAACGATGTAAGTCATTTCAAGAAAGGTCCTTATTTTCTTTTCTTTTTTTTGATAACTTAGGTCCTGATTTTCTTATCAAAAGAATTGTACAAAAGATTCATTTCTAGTTTTTCAGTCTCTTAAATCTTTCATAACCTTCAATAAAAGAAATAAAATAAAAAACATAAACCACTTAGTGTCGTAAAAGTTTTATGATACCTATAGTATAATGTTTTACAAATCTTAGAAAGTAGATATCATTGAAATTGTCGAACGAATCTTCAAACCAATTAAAGTAAATCAAAATCCCCAATTGAAGTGCCACAAAGTACAGTTTAATTTATGTTAAAATGGAATAACTTGCATTATAAGTTATTTAAAATATGTTGTGTTGTGGAAGTAAGAATCGGGAGTACGGTTTCCATCAGCAAGTTTCTCAACCAAGTTATGTCTCTGGCTCCGACTATCAAAGACATGTGCGTTAGATTTGCAGGAAGACTAGTCATAATGCTTTAAAATGTTTGAAACAGTTCAATAACTTCGATCAAAGAAAAGACCTTCCTTAGGCCTTAATACTCTTCATGTTTCTGATCAATCTCATCATGAATGGTATCAAAACTGATGTGCCTCGGCACATATTGTTTTTTTTTGTTTTTTTTGAATAATATGTTAAGTTATATTCAAAAGCTACATTTTACAACATAACGGTTTTTGAAAGAAGTTTGAAAAGAACAAAAGCTCTTATCTGAATTTCGAAGTGGTTGCCTCGTTAAAACCCAAATCTGAAAAATTCATTTGGGACAAAACCAGATTTGGAAAAAAGAGTACAATCCACATTCGAAGGAGCTGATATAATAAAATCGATATAATTTAGAAACCATCTAAAAGACTGCTGAAATGAAAACCCAATGCATGACCTTTGGAAGATGACTATCTTGATGCGAACCACACAAAGAGACCATCATAAAGAGAAATCAGCTTGATTACGGATTGAGATAAATCTGTTCCTAATATTCTTGTCGATCATTCTTACCAACGTAGGAAGACACAAAATCTCTATGTCGCCTACCATTTCTTTCTCTTCGAATGTGATAAATTGTTGATTGAAGAGCATACCTGAATATGAAGAGTTATGTACGGGCAAGTCTTGGAGAGTTTAGCATATCAATCAAATGATTCCAATGTAGAGTAAAATCATTTCCCAGCAGCCTACCAACCAAAGAATACCACACTTCTGCTGAGAATCGACAAGTGAATAAAAGGTGATTTCGAGACTCATTTAAGCAACCACAAAATAAACAAGAAGTTCTTTGTCCTAGATTCCAGATACTCCTCCGATCTCCCGTCGAAAGTCTATTGATGATAGCTAACCATGTAATAAATGAATACATGGAAGTTGCGTAAAGAAACCAAACTCCCTTATACCATTTATTGCTCGAACTTGGAGAACTTACCAGACTTTTAGTTGCCTTTGTGTTGAACTTAATCTTATACTTATCATTGATACCTCTCCATAGAGGAATATCCTTACCATTCGTAATGATACTCTTGGTAATTTCTGCCTCAATCAGAATGTAACTTTCTGTCCTATGTCGACGGCGACGAATAGCCTCTTTAGCTAAAGCAACTGTTGCTTCAGCGGAGATCCCCATGTCAATAAACCTTCTAGGACCCGTGATGTCGTATAAACAGCCCATCTCATTCCAACAATCAAACCAAAAAGATGTCATTTTCCCACTCTGAACTTCTACCTTATAGAAAGTTTTAGCCAAGCTTCTTAGCTTCAATAGCTTTCTCCACATCCATGATCCCATAGTCGTGTTATCCTTTATTTCCCAAAAATTCTGCTGCCTTAGGTATAAACGAGTGACCCATTTAACCCATAAAAAATCCGCTCCGGCTAAAATCCTCCAAATAAGCTTTAGGCAACTAACCTTATTAGCAATTTTCAGCGACTGCATCCCCAGTCCGCCTTCTCTTTTAGGGTGACAGGCATCCTCCCAACCAATCTTAGCCTTCCTAGCATTTAACTCAGGCCCCGACCAAAGGGAAGTTGAACATAAATGATCAATCTCCTCAATACATCCACTGGAAAGACGATAAGCCGATATCCAAAAGTTTATTAATCCTACAATTACTAAACCTAAAAGTTGCAGCCTACCAGCATAGGAGAGGTGGCGAGCAGTCCATGTAGAAAACCTTTTCCTCAACTTCTCTAGTAGCCAAGAATACGCAGACTTCGTCATTTTCTTAGTTAGAAGCGGTAAACCCAAATATCTTACCTGCAATTGATCTTGAGCAAAGGGAAATGCTGTAAAATTTCGGAGGCTTTATTTGCTGACACCCCCGCCATGAAAATTGTAGATTTTTCAGCACTAATCTTCAGATTGAAAATGCTGCAAAATCATCGAAATTTTTTTAGAATTCCTTCCACTGAGTTCCTATGACCTTCCACAAAAATCATCAAATCATTAGCAAAGCATAAATGAGTTAGGTGGATGTTCTTGCATTTGAGATGGTATGTAACTCTTTTCTCCACCGCTGCTTTATCCAGAGTCTTTGATAGAACGTTCATACATATAATAAAGAGGTAAGGAGAGAGAGAACAATCTTGACGAAGTCCCCTTTTACTATTGAAAAACCCAACTAACTCCCCATTTACTTGTACCGAGAAAGATGCTGTCGAAATACAGATTTTAATCCAATGGATAAACCTCTCAAGAAAGTTTAAGGCGTGCAGTACCTCCAACAAAAAATCCCATTGTACTGAATCAAATGCCTTAGAAATGTCTATCTTCAAGGTACAACGAGAAGAGATCGATTCTTTACGATAGTCTTTAACTATTTTCGTAGCAAGCAGAACATTTTCCATTAAAAGCCGGTCTTTTACAAAAGTAGATTGATTAGCAGCAATGAACTTAGGCAAGATAACCTTTAAGCCTATTTGTAGTAATCTTCGATATTACCTTATAGATGACGTTGCAACACGAGATCAGTCGGTAGTTTTTCATTGTCCTTGCTTCATCTTTCTTCGGAATGAGTACCAAAATGGTAGCATTCAGCCCATTGGGGAGAAAACTGTTGATAAAAACAACTTCACTGCCAACATAAAATATTTCCCAACAATCGACCATGCTGCTTTGAAGAACTCAGAAGTAAGACCATCCGGACCATGCGACTTATTGTTTGGCATTTTAAACAGAGTTTCCTTTATTTCCTCGTCAGAAAAATCTTTTGACAGAATCTCTTTATCCAAATCCGAGCATCTAAACTCCAAGAGGGGGTCTGTAAGTAATCTCTCAAGCTACCTACATAGTCTAAAGGCAGTTGTGATAAAAAATCTTTGAAATATCTCTCAGCTTCCTTTTTAATCTCCTCACCTGAGTTCAAAATCTCCCCACTATGATTGAAAACTTCTCAGATCAAGTTTCTCATTTTCCTCACCTCAGCTGTCTTATGGAATTATGAATTGTTTTGATCTCCCACATTCAACCAGTGTAATTTAGACTTCTACTTTAGGTAATCCTCTTCTAGCCTTGATAAAGAACTCCACTTTTCAAACGCTAGACCCTCCTCAAAAACTCTCTGAAATGAAGGATCCTCTAAGGTAGCAGCTTGTTTCACGCAAAGATCCTCATGAGCTGCTCGAGTTTGGTTTACTATATCAGCAAGCTTTGCTTTACCCAAATTCCTTAGAAGAGGCTTCATACCTTTAAGACTTTTTGATAGATGAAATAAAGCCAAAGTAGAAACAAATAGAGGAGCTGTTCTCTTCCAATAGTCTTCAACTAAAACCTGAAACTGAGGTAGACTTGCAAGCATGTTTAAAAATTTAAAAGGATTTTTTCGTTGTAAATTATCATAAACCATGGAAATCTTTCCTCTAGCATGATCAGAGCATCCTCCCAAGTCGAAAGAGACATAAGATAACGGGAAATTCTGTAACCAGCTCTGGTTTACCAAACCTCTATCGAGTTTTTTTGCATATAACCCCTTCTTCCTGCTTATTACACCATATAAACCTAGAGCCGTGGTAGACTAGATCAAACAACGAGCAATATCTAAAAGTGTTCTGAAAATCACGCATACTATGAGTGATTAAAGATGACTCCGTAAAATTTGAGTGTTCCTCTACATCCAATATCTCATTGAGATCTCCACAAATTATCCAAGGTTTATTCTGAAACAATGGAGAAATATGATGATTCTGTATATTCCCCCACAGCTCTTTCTTTTCCTCCGAGAAATTAGATGCACACACAAATGAACATAAGAACTTCTCCGATTCACCCTCTAATAACACCGAGCAGGTAATCAGTTGCCTGCTCTTAAACACTGGTGTTAATCATGTATTTTCTTTCCACATGATCCAAATACGTCCTAATCGATGTGATTCATAATTGGACATAAAAGATCAGTTCCAAAAAGCCGAGCTTGCAATATTGATAGCTTTGTTCTCCTTGACTCTTGTCTCTAACAAAAAAACTAAAGTGCATTGACTGATTATTAACCCAATCACGAATAACCGAATGTTTTGTACTTTTGTTGAATCCGCGAATATTTCAGAAGAAACCCATCATTTAACAAGTTTTTTCTTAGTACCCCGTCTTTTTCTAGAACCCGAAATCACTTTTTCTTGGCTAAATTACTTGGTAAAGAGCTGCTTTTATTCGTAAATTTTGAAGCACGAGGAAGAGAAGGCCTCACATTTGATACTTGTTTTTTCCCCGTCATCCTTCTCTCCCAAATTCCGATCATCTTCGTTTCCCCCTCCAAAACCTTTTCTTGAATATCTTGCTGCATTTGCTGATTATTGTTTTGGTCTCCTAAACCCTCATCCTCTAATGCAAGAACTGAGAACCGAGAAGGTGACACAATCGGGAGTTTCTCCTGAACCGCCTTTCCAACCCCCTGACTTCCTTTTGCTAGAGATACAAAAGACCAACTGTCCTTTGTTAGACCCAGCTTTCCCAGCAGCATATTATATTTAATAAGCTGATCTTTTGAAGCTGAATTATCCACTAAGCCTTGAAAAGTAGCAACAAATACGCCACCCACTTCTGTATCTTCACATAGAAGTTGTGACACATTTGGTTGAGTTTATATAGCAGCATTTGAGACAGTCAATGGAGCCACATATCTATCACCCGCATTTACATCTTCACATACAAGATGTGACGAATCTTTTCCTTTTCTAATTTCCATTGACGTCCGGATTGAAGCACACGCCTTCACCACTAAAATTGAAACCGACATATCTTTTTTACGCTTAAGAATTCTTAAACTTTCAATATCCTTAGGTTTAGTGCGAAAAATCTCTTTCAAATGTCCACACTTTAAACACACAACACACTTTGGGGTTACCAAGGATATGAGTAAAATACTTCTGATTCCACTCCCTGTTTTGTTTTGAAGCAAAAGGAAACCGGTAATGGTTTTGTCAAGTTCACATCCATGAAAAGCTCTGTTTCCGGATGAAGACGTCGAGGCTCACCTACATCAATAGATAGAAAGCTCATGCCCTTCCAAGAAAATAGAGAAGGTGGAACTTGTTTAAGAGTGACCCAAAATGGAATACTCCGCAACGTTGATTGATCTTCATCGAGAACTGGTCCATACTTAGAGACTATCATAAGTCTATCCGCAATATTCCACATTCTCTTTCTTAGAACTCTAATCACTCTATCCTTTATCCGAAATTTAACCATTGTCGAGTTCACCACAAACGCATCAATCCTTGTTGACTTGTTTCCATAACTCCATATCTTATTCACTATTACATGGATTTTAGCGATATGTGGAGCTTCCTCTGTGAACTTCCCAACTAGTAAATCCTCCCATAATGGAGGTTGATCATTAATAACATCATCTGGTATTTTGATGAAGGAGTTACCTTTCTCCGAAAACACCGTCAACTCATGCTTAGCTAAAGACTGAGATTTTTGAGCTGCTGAAAGGTAGGATTTCTTTGGTTCAAGCACCTTCTTTGGATCCTCTAAGTGAGATTCTCCTGAAGGATTTAAACTCGCGATCACTTCTCTGTTCACGACCCCTGGTGCTACTGTAACCAAAGCATGTGGAGAAGGTAAGACTTCTGCAGAGATATTCAAGTCCAATTTTAATGAAGTTTTCTGCGATTTTAAGATTTGTTGAGAATCAGTTTGACATAAAATTTAAAGTGTTTTATAGTGATAAAGGTGGTGAATTAACAAGTAAGAAATATTTTTTCATTTATCAACAAGTGGAATACAACATCTTCTCTCATGTCCTTACACTCCAGAACAATATGACATAGCAGAAAAGAAACATAGGCACCTTACACAATTAAGTCTATCAATGATGTTTCATAGTCAAGTACCTTTACACTATTAATAGGAACCTTAATTCACTACAAACTACCTTATCAACTTAATGCCTTCAGCTACAATGGACTTCAAAACTTCTTACCAGTTTCTCTTTTAATATCAGCATGCTTGCAAAATATTAAGGGTGTTTGGTAATGCTTATTATCCCTATCTAAGACTTTATGTCTCTCATAAGTTTGAGCCAAGATCTTTGTAGTGTGTCTTCTTGGGGTATAACACCAACTCTAAACGTTATATGTGCCTTTATCCACCAACAGAACGTGTCTACATTAGTAAACATGCCGTTTATGTTGAATAGTCCTTACCATTTGCAAACAAGTTTTAACATTTGGTTCCTTCTTACTCTACTAATATTCTTTAGTTTTTGAAAATGGTTTTTCAAAAACAATCAACTTCACCTTAGTCTCCTCCAGCTGCAATCATCTCGCCAACATGCCAGTTGCTGAAACGCCTTAGTTATTGTCAGAAATGCCTTCACCGGCTCAAGTGACACAAGATAATTCAAATGGAGCTTCTTCTTTGTCTTCAGATAATATTGCAGAAAATTAATCATAATTTGATACTTTAGATAAACAAGAAACTCCAAATTTACATTCCATGGTGACACAAGGAAAAATGGTATTTGAAAACGAAATCTTCGATACATACTTCAAGCCAACAAAAACTTACTAATTGAACCAATTACAATAACAGCTGCTCAACAACATCCGGGTTGGACATATGCAATGGAAGAAGAAATTGACTCCTTTCATATTACAAAGACATTAAGTCTTGTTCCTTCATTACCTACAATGAATGTTCATGGATGCAAGTGTATTTTCAGAACAAAACTCAATATTGATGGCTCTCTTGACAACCTTAAAGCAAGATTAGTTGCAAAAGGTTATAATCGGAAGGAGTTGATTTCTTAGAAACTTATAGATGCACTAAGCAATATATGGGTTAAAACAAGCCCCTAGAGCCTTGTTTGATAAGGTCAACATTTTTCTCACTGAATTTGGATTCACCTGTAGAAGGTGGATCCATCATTTTTTCTATCATAAAAATAGACATACTTTGGTACTTCTTATGTATGCGGATGACACTGTGCTTACTGGAAATGAGATTCGTTTTCTACAATATTTCATTGATGAATTCGACACTTAATGAAAGACTTAGGTTGTCTTCATTATTTCTTGGGAATTTAGGTTTAGCGACATGAGAATGGGTTGTTTCACAGTTAATTTTCTTATGATGAAGACATTTTGCATCAAGCAAGTCTCTCCGATTGCAATTCTATGCCAACACCACTTCCATTGAATCTTGACACTACTCATAATGGATCTGAACCATTCAGCAACCCTACATATTTCAAAAGTCTAGCCGAAAATTTCAGTATATGACACTTAACATGGCCAAACATTCAATTCACACTCAATTTTATTTGTCAGAGAATGCACATTCCAACTGTTACTGATTTTTCTTTATTGAAACGTATATTGTGGTATCTACGAGGTATAACTTCCTTTGGCATTCATATGCATAAAAACTAAGGGGTTATCAATAATCGTATACAATGACTGTGACAGGACTGGATGTAAGGACCGGAAGATCGACAACAGGATTTTGCACTTACCTTGATACCAACATTGTGTCTTGGTCTACAACACGACAAAGGGCAGTATCTCGATCCTTAGTTGAAGCTGAGTCTTGGGATCTATCAGAAACATCGTTTGAGTTAACTTCGATTTCATGAGTTCTTCGAGATTTGTGAATTTCTCAATAAAAGTATACAGTTCTTCATTGTTATAGTATGTCATCTATACATATGTTTATTAATCCAACCTTCCACAACGTATCAAAGCATTTGGAATCAGACTATTACTACATCGGAGAACTGAGTTGAAGTTGGAGCTGTTGAAATAAGACAAGTACATGCAGCTCTTCAAATTGTTGACATCTTCACAAAATCGATGTCTTGGTATGCCTTTATTATGTTTTGCCAAAAATTGGGTGTCAGTTTTCCACCTGTCTCCAGTTTGAGAAAGAGTATTAACATAATCTCATCGGAGGCTAAGACGGTGACGTCATACATGTCAAAGACGGAGACAACAATAAAACAGTGTCAACAACAAATAATAAGGGGAATATGGCTCAACAGAAAAACAGAGTTAAAGGCCCAAACAAATACACATGAAGCCCATCAACAATGCAAAGGTGCACTACTTTCCTTTACACCTATGGCAGGTGAGGTATGGATTTCCATGAGAAAACAGGTATGGATCTCCAGTTTGAGAAAGGGTATTAACATAATCTCATCGGAGGCTAAGACGGTGACGTCATACATGTCAAAGACGGAGACAACAATAAAACAGAGTCAACAACAAATAATAAGGGGAATATGGCTCAACAGAAAAACAGAGTTAAAGGCCCAAACAAATACACATGAAGCCCATCAACAATGCAAAGGTGCACTACTTTCCTTTACACCTATGGCAGGTGAGGTATGGATTTCCATAAGAAAACAATGAAAAATTCAAACCTCATGCTCCACAATAAATTCAATGCACTGCAAATTCAAGATAATGACAAAATTTCCATATGTCATGTATCCATTATATAGAAAAATTATAAGAATACCCTCACATCTCTTCGGTAAGCTATCAAACAAAACCCCCAAAAAAATTTTGTTTCCTTTGAGCATTATCTCTCTTTTCTTATTTTCTTCAGATTTACATTCAGATTTGTTTTTTTTTTCTCTTGTGAATGGTTTTTCCGTACGGTGAGTTAATTTTTCTTATCAAATACAAAAATTCAAAAGAAGTAAATAGACCAAATATTATTGCGTAATATGTAAATAATATGTAGACTATTTGCTAGTTTATAAATTGTAGAAAATTTTGACGTGATGAAAAGATTGATCATCTTTGTGGATGTCCACCATAGTTTGTAGACAGATTACGATGAAGAGGTATTTACACATATCTTATTTGTTCAAGTTTTGGAGTGTTATTTAACTAAAAATATATATATTTTTTGTAGTGTTGGATGAGAATATTTATATGTCATATGTTGTCCAGTTGTACAATTGCTCGGCATCATGAATATTGGCAGTCATTTCCTTTTTTTCAGAATGGTTTCACAATAAATTCAGTGTTTTTGAATTTTTTTTACTTACTTTCAATCATGGAGAGCCGTTGTATTCTTAATCCTTTAATAGATAAAATAATTTTATTTTCTTTTGTAAAATGTTATTTATATAACGGTGTAAATAACGGTGTTTTTCTGTTATTTATATCATAAAAATAAGAGGTAAAACTATATAATATTATTTTATTTAACTGTAAATTTTATTTTATATTAAAATAGTAAAGATTGATCACCATTTATTCAAAAAAGTTATGAGTTAGCCGATAAAATTTATGTTGTTTGATTTTAATATTTTATATAATAAACATTTAATTTAACATTCACTTTTTGTCTTTACATAATTTTACATAATTTCCAAAACAAAACAAAAATACTTTATTATATATCATATTAAAAATTAAAATAGTAAAGACTTACCACCATTTATTCAAAAAAGTTCTGGGTTAGCCGCTATAGTTTATGTCGTTTGAATTGATTTTATATAATCAAATTTTAATTTAACATAACCTTTTTTACATAATTTTACATAATATCCAAGATGATTAAAAAAACCTTAATTACTTGAAAACCATCACTAGACATTGTAGAAATTCCGAGCAGCTAAGTTCAAGAGCTTTTTGGAAACGTTTATCCAATGTAGTGGGATCACCAAAGAGCCAGAGACCAACCGACGAACGATCCACACCGTCCGATGACTTCCATGGCAAAAGATGCTTGTAAATCCGTGTCAACTTAACATGTGACGATGAAAGAGACTGATTTGTCGTTTTATGGCTAACTAGAGGATGTGAGAGTGTGAGCATTGCAGCCGATGGTTCCATTGATTTCTCAGAAGATCTTTGAACTACGAAGAATTTTAGATGAATTGTTATTTTTTTTTTGTATTTTGGAGAGTGCATGTATCCTTAATATATAAAAATAATTGTTGTGACAAAATATAAACAAGGACAGGGACTTTGGAGGGTGGAGAATAATTTTCTGTGGGAGCGGCTAGATTAATTTAATATAAAGATAGAAAATGATGGCATGTGGCGTCACCGTCTATTAAATATGTATATATTTTGACAACTAAATTTTTTTCTTCCGAGATAAATCTGTTTTAAATTGTTTTTATATTGATTTAATTTTACAAACAGAAAACATATTTACGTTTTAACCTAACTAAAAATTTACAAAAAAGAGCGTGATTTGTTTATTATAGAAATTTTCTTTATTATCAGTATAAATTAATTTTATCCTATTACAATGAAGACCGGGGAACTTAGTCGGATTATACCCACTGTCCCAAACCAAGGAAAATATTGCATTTTATGTATATTTTTGAAATTTGGTGCCTGATCGAGCCACCGCTTTACCTGATCAGGCCAAACAAAAGAGTGTATTTTAACGTGATTTTTAAAATTTTTGTGCTTTATTGATCCAGCACCCGGCCTGATCAGGCTGGTCCTCGCGACAATATTTTTTTTTTGCAGTTTTATGTTTTACCCTGGAATCAACATATGTCAACATAATGTGATCCTAGATCTATGTATACTTTATTTTAGCCATTTATTAAGGCGACCTTTTGATTTGTCTTAAGATTTTGGTAAGCTTCCAAGAAACAAATCTCTGACTCTGCATCTCTCTAAAGAAGAATTTTTAACCTCACGTTTTGATTCTTAATTTTATTTTTCAATTATTTTCATCTAATTTTGTTTATGAAATCATGTTTGAGTAGTTTAGTTGTTAGGTTTTAGGAATTCAAAGAGATTTTATTAATTTTCTTAGATTAAAGATTGTTTTAACAGAAATTATTTATTGGTTCTTCATCTATCTTTAATCTTAATATTGTATGTTTGATAGATCAACTCGCATATATTTTTAGGTTAATTTACTCATTAGAAATGCTGTTAAATCGTCTGAAACTAACTTAGATGAGCAAAACCTCTTAACCAACAAAAGCTAAGTTAAGAAGCTTTTTTAACATATCGAACTTAGACTTTAATACATGTTTAGGCTCTTGAATTCAAAAGACAGTTTTGAATAGTAGGTTGTTGAACATAATAGTTAATGATGCAATAATAGGTTAACTATAGCTTCGTGATTTGAGTTTTAGAACATTGATTCATCAATTCCATATTTGATCATCTGATTTCTTGTGATTCATGATTCTATATGATTACCCTAATTAATACCATCTCTAACCTTATTCCATATTCACCTAAAAACTTTATTTTGGAGTAAAATCTGTCCAATCCTACTATATTGCTAACTTCAAATGGAGATCTCCATTTTTTACTCCATAATTGGAGTACTCCATTTCTAATATACATTAAAACTAGAGATCTTCATTTTCAACTTCAAAATGGAGTAGTGTTGGAGAAAAACTCAACTCTAAAATGAAGTTAATCAATTTTGAAGTAAAAACTGGAGATGGGTTGGAAATTCCCTAATGCCTATAGCTTTCTCTCATTAATTTGATCTTGTTATTTACACGATGTACATAGAAAATAAATTCATTTTAAAAGTAATTTGAGACAGAGAGATATGTCATGTACAAAACAATGCAGTGGACAGAAATTATCCTGTTTTGTCATTAATGAAGATGACATACGACCTCTTTTTGTATATTCATCGTTGTCCAAAATGTTTTGCTAGGAAAGTTGTAACCTGGTTCACATATTCAGATATAATAAGATTAGTAAACACAAGTTTTAACAACTTTAATGTTGTGGGCTAAGTGAGAAATCTTACGCCAGTTTTATTTAATTTCTCTAGGTGGTTATAATTCTATATGTTGAAGTTCGCGCGGTGGTACATATGTTCTGCTTCCATTGCTTATAGGATCTACACATCTATTGTCTTCAATCGTATTTGTTCTTCCATGAACCTGACACCAAAGAGCTTAATTAACATGAATATAATTTTGTATCTTATTTATATCTATATAAAAGCATTTGCATACCTTCTTTTGCAGTCTAATAGTTTCTTTACGCATCATATCTACCACACTTTGTAGCTCTTACTTTTTTTTTGGATAATTTCTCCCTATAACATAAATGATCAAGCATGGCTGGTATAAAGAGTAACAAAAAAATCAAAGGAAATAATTTAGTCTTCTTAATAATCTCTAAAAGAGGTTAAGTAAAACGGTGTGTTTTGGTAAGCAGGACAAAATTTTAGTGATTAGCGTTTGAAGGTAGCGCACCTTCTAAGGTTGGCGCACCTTTTAATCCTCAAAGTTGTAGGCCAAGTGCTTCATGGGTTTTGGTGATGCAAAACAAACAAGTTCTAAAAAGGTATGCAGTGGAAATCTCGACATCGGATGGACAACACTCGGTGGCGATTCCTGATGATGTTCTCGACAGTGCAACTCCTCTATGGGAGGAAATTCTGGTTGAAAAGTTTCTATCAACGACATCGCATGTCGCAAAATTATGTGTTATTGTTAACAAGATTTGGATTCAAGGAGATGCTTCTATGAGAATTGAGGTTTTTTGATGTTAACGTAACAACAATGAGATTTAGACTACGTAATCCTCAAGTTAGTGCTCAGATTCTAAAGAGGGGTATGTGGAACATTGCAGAGGTGCCTATGGTCGTATCAAAATGGTCGCCAACATCGGAGAAGGAGCAAGCCGAGGAAACAACTATTCCTCTATGGGTTCACCTGAAGAAAGTTCCCTTAAGCATGTTCTCTTGGGAAGGACTTAGTTTTACCACAAGTGCACTGGGGCCTTTGCGGCTTCATCCCAAAACAACAGCTTGTGCAAAATTTGACATAACAAAGGTCTTCGTAAATGCAGACTTATCAAACTAGTTTCCCAATAAAATTTGGTTTATGAAAAAATGGTAAGGAATTCATGGTGGAATTTACTTATCCATGGTTGCCTCCAAGATGCGCAGTATGTGGGAAATGGGGACATTTGGAGAAAGTTTGTGTGGCTAGTAAAAAAGAAAGAGTAGAAGTTAAGAAAGTTAGTGACAAAATAATAAGATCTTTCATAATGCGGTAAAAATTTGAGAAGCTCAAAATACAATCACAGAAATTCAATGCTCTGATGGTACAACAATGTCTAAGGAAGATGAAACTAAGAAAGAAGCTGTGTGTTTTTTCTCGGATTTTTTAACTACAAAACCTTGGGATTTTGAAGGTGTGAAAGTGGAAGAGTTAAAAGATCTTATTGATTTCAGATATAGTGCAGAAGATCAATAGCTATTAGAGAAGACGATTACTAAAGAGGAGATAAGGAATACTCTATTATCGATGTTGTCAAATAAATCATAGGGTCAAGCGGTTTCCCATATGAATTCTTTAAGTCAACTTGGCCGATTATTGAGCATGATTTCACAGTTGTAATTCAGACTTTTTCATGAAAGGGGTTCTCTCGAAAGGTATTAACTCAACTATCCTTATTTTGATACCGAAGAAAACAGAGGTGGATACAATGAAAGACTATTGTCCGATTTCTTGTTGGAACGTGTTTTATAAAGTGATTTCAAAAATAATCGCCAACCGGTTAAAGAAACTGTTACAACGTATAATCTCCTCTAATCAGCATGCATTCGTTCAAGAGAGGTTGTTAATGGAGAATGTGTTGTTAGCGAAGATACTAGTGAAAGATTATCATACCGCAAATGTCTCTCCCCGATGTGCTATGAATAGATATTTCCAAGGCTTTCGACTCCGTTCAATGGTCATTTGTGTTGAATACGTTAACAGCTATGGGTTTTCCGGTAACTTATATTCATTGGATTTGGCTCTATATTACTATGGCCTCCTTCTTAGTTCAAGTAAGTGGAGAGTTGGCGGGGTTTTTTTTTGCAGTGAGAGGAGACTAAGACAAGGTTATTCTCTTTCTTCAAACTTATTTTTGATATGTATGAATGTATTGTCCTATAAGATTGATCAGGCAACTGTGGAAAGAAGATTTAAATACCATCCTCGATGCAAAAAAACCTCTCCTTAACACACTTTTGCTTCGCTGATGATCAATCAAGGGACACAACAATCAATCGAGGGAAAAGTCTACCCTATACATTGCTGGTATTGCACAAAATACTAGAGACACTATTTTTTCTGATTTTCCATTTGAAACAGGGGAACTTTCGGTGAGATATCTCGGTTTGCCTCTATCAACTAAAGGGATGACAAAGTAAGATTATATGCCATTGGTTGAAAAGATTAGGGCTAAAATTATCACATGGACTATTCGAAGCTTATCATATACAGGACAATTACAGTTGAGCATAGTTAATTTGTGGTCATCCAAATACCGTTTACCGGGAGAATGTATGAAGGAAATAGAACTTCACTATTCCGTTTTCCTCTGCTCTGGGCCTGAACTGTCTACAAGTAAAGCGAAGATTGTATGGAGTGAGCTCTGTAAACCAAAGATTGAGGGAGGTCTTGGGCTGAGACCACTGAAAGAAGTAAATATAGTGAATGGAGAGCACTATCTACCACATCACTTTGAGAGTAATGGATTGAAAGGTACCTTACTCATTGGAAATCTTTTTGGGAGATAAGTGAAAAATCAACAGGAGGCTCGTAGATGTGGAAAAAGATTTTGAAACTAAGAGGTATAGCAAAAACTTTCCATAGAAAATAAATCTGCAATGGGAGGCAAACATCATTCTGGTATGAGAGATGGTCTGATCTTCGGATATTGTTTGAGCTGTTGGAGGATAGAGGTTGTATTGATCTTGGGATCTGTGGTAATATAACAGTGAATAAGGAACTGAACAACCAGAGACGAATAAGATATTGAGTAGAAATACTCAATAACGTCGAAACGGAGATTGTAAAATACAGAGGAAAAATGGATCACATTGATGAAGATATTGATCTTAGGTTGTAAATTTGTTTGGTTAATTCCCATCAAACTCTGTTGCATTTGATGTACTCACATGCTTTTGATGAATATAATTTGACATTCATTCAAAAATAAAAATCCCTAATTATGAGCATATTTATCTACCTTTAGCTAACAAACCTTACGATTGAATTCTCTGATTTCATCTGTCACAAGTTGATCCTACTGAAAGAAAAAAGGTTCTTCAAATAACGTGCCAATATTGAAAGAGGGGCTCCAATAGTCTTTGTCCAAAATATTTTCCTTTTTATTTTTTGGTATAATATGTTCCTTGATTTGGAGAAGTTAATGAATAAAAACCTTTTTTAGACGAACACCTTTTAGACGTGTTACTAATTGGTCCTCAAGATTTTGTAGATCATTAGCATTCATTCCAGAAAGTTCTTCTCCAATCATTTTTTACATATTATTATAAATTTATAAATTTAACTAATTAATTTTCTAACAAGCTCTACAGAATTCTGTCAAGTTTTATTTGTTTTCGCTTGCACATTCTAAGACTTTTTTCCTTGTAATTGATAGTTTTTGAAAATAAAGTAGCAGGATCGATTTGGTATGATTTATTGTATCTAATACTTAGTTTCTGTTTTTACATAGGATAAGAGCTCTTACCTGTGGCATTCTTGTAGATTCTAGAGCTGCTGCTGCAAAGTCACAACCTCTTTTTGCCAAAACTAATAACAGAAAGAAAAAACTAATTATATTCATATAGATGAATAATTTTAAGGAGTGTGTATTGGATGAAGAACTTGGTGTGATTTGAGTTTGAATTAGTTTTGAGATGATTTTGATGAATTTTGGTTAACCGAAAAATTTGTTATTAAAATTCTCTCAATTCTCACCTTAAACCATGTGATTTTGATCTTTGTATTTGTAACTAATTTTGAATTCTCAGAAAAAAATTTCAAATCCAATTCTTAAAACATTTTCAATGATAGTAGATTTGATTGTATATTTTAAAATCATTAATCCAATAACATTGGGTTTTAAAATATATTTTTAAATTCATGTTTCAATAAGATATGGTTTATCATTTTAACTCAAATCCTTTCAAATAGTCCATTACACCCTCTAAGTGGATTAAACAATAAATGTAACCTTAAGGGATCCCTATGGACCCTATTTATATATCATGTTACAGAATGATATCACCAATTATATAGCAGTGTGAAGGATAACATCGTCCAAAAATTATTTATATAGCCAATTTTTATTTTCAGAATTTCTATTTATTTTATTGCTTTTGAATAATAAACATAGAAATATACTAACAAAGTATTTTAGCTCGGTAGAAAAAAATTCATCACAATTTATATCTTTAACTTTACGAGGGTTGATATAACTAGGACCGCAACTAACTCTAGTAACCAAAAGAGATTAATAAAAATGAATGACGATACATTTGAACATTTAATTTAGGGTTTGTAAAATATAGCCTCACTAAGTTTTTTATTTAGGTTTTTTAGTGTTAATTGATGTTAAGACATTTTCTGTTAAGTTAATGTCTATTAAGTCAAAGATGTGAAACACATACACTATACTAAGATGTATGCATAATTAAGTAAAATTTTAAAATATTTGGTGATTTATTCAGTTTTTTTTTGTTTGATTATCCAAGATATATGAGGTCCATATATTTACTAAAAATTGGAGCTAGTATTTTTTTTTTGAATAATATGTAAAATTATATTCAAATAAAAAAATCATTTTTACAATAAGTGTTACCAGGTTTAATTAAAAATAACAGAAAACAAAGCTCAGAAGTGAATCAATAATGGTGACCTCGTTAAAACCCAATCCCGGAAAACCCAATTGGAACAAAACCAGAACTTGGAAAAAAGAGTACACTCCATTAATTATAGAGCCGAAAAGAAAAATACACTCGAACAAAACAAATCAATCATCAAGAGATTAAATATCCCTAGCACCAAACCAGTCGCATAAGATGCTGCCGAAACGTCATTTCCGTTGAATGGTTGAAAGCCGGTTTCACACTATTCTATCAATGTCGTTGAGAAGACCCAAGCATTTCAATACCCAAGCAATCCAAACATCGTTCAAACTTAGAAGAACACAACTTCTCATTTCCTTGGATAAGCTATATATGCACCACTAAACCAAACACTATTTGGTCTAATTTATTTATTTGTATTGTGATTTTAGTTTTACGTTAGTAGTTTAAAATTTTGTTTGATACTTCTATAGAATACATTTCAACAAAAAAAAAATTCGTTCAAAAATAGAGTATTACGTTAACCATATTGTCTGAACAAAATCTTTCAAAACTTAAACAAACTGCCCCTTGTCTCGAACTACATTTGGGAATCCATGAGAATAAAGTATCAAAGTAACAAGAAGGTTTAGAGTGCATAGTGCAGAGACCGAGGAGAAACTTTAAGGTGTTGGAGATGAAAAGAGACGTAATCACAAATTATTTCTCAAGAGTAATGGTTGTGACAAAGGACATGAGAAACTTAGTTGATGATATGCCAGATGCCAAAGTGGTGGACAAGATTCTTCGAACTCTGTTGGAGAAATTCACCTATGTGGTGTGTGTTATCAAAAAGTCAAATGATATCAAGGACTTTTTGGTGGACGAGTTGCAGAGGTCATTGTTGGTGCATGAGCAAAATCTAAGCAAACACTCCGGAGAAGAACGTGTTGTTGAAGATGGAAGGTGGAAGAGGTCAATTTGTCTATTTCAACACAGAGGTAAAGGAGGGTTTCGTGGAGGGAGAGGAGGACGAGACATAGGTAACACGAGGTTTGACAAAAGTAGCATAGAGTGCTTCAAGTGTCACATAATATATCTCTTCAAAAACGAGTGTCCGATCTAGGAAACGTCGGCAAACTATGCAGAATTGGAGGAAGATATTCTGCTTATAACCCAAGTAAACCTCACAAAAGCGGAAGATGAGCTTTTATGGTACTTGGATTGGGGTTGCAGCAATCACATGTGTGGCACCAAAGAGTGGTTCATCGAGTTTGGTGATAACTATCGTCAACATGTGAAATTCCGAGATGATAGAAAAATGCAAGTGGAATGAATAGGCAACCTGGGGCTTGAAATCAATGGCCCATTCTGGTGATCTCTTCCGTTTAATTTGTACTAGGTTTTAAAAAAATATGTTGAGTATGGGACAATTGCAACAATAAAATATTAAGAATCACAATAGAGGATGACGTGTGTGAAGTATGGCCCAAACAACAACTCGACAATGTCAACAAACAGGATGTTTGTGATCATAGCCAAAGTAAAGGAGAATAGAAAAGAAATGGAGATGAATCAAGTACAAAGTGCAATGGAAGATACAGAGGAAATGTGACACATATGATTAGGACACTTGAATCATAATACTATGTTAAACTTAGCTGAGAAAGAGATGGTGATGGGCTTACCAAAGATTAACGATGCTGGAGAGGTCTGTAAAATATGTATTAAGGGAAACAAAATCGATCCAGCATTCCAAAGTAGAGTATGTGTAGAGAAAGCCGAGGATTCGAGCTGGTGCATTGTGATATATGTGGTCCAATATCACCCACCTCGGAAAGCTGAAAGAGGTACATCATCAATTTTATCGATCACTATAGCAGCAAGTGTTTGACTTATTTCTTGGCAGAAAAAGCAGAGGCTTATAAAACATTCAAGAAAGCTGCATAACGAGAACTTGGAGAACTCCTAGTGTGTCTGAGGACTGATAGGGGAAGAGAGTTCTACTATAAGTTCTTTGAAGATTACTACACGGAAAATGGGATCAAAAGACAACTTACTATAATGTAAACACCGCAGCAAAACGGCATGGCTGAAAGGAAGAACCGGAGTATTATGAACATGGTGAGATATATGTTGTTTGGAATGAAGGTACCACTTAGGTTCTGGAAGCACCGCAGTATGTAGTACACATACTGAAAATAAGTCCTACAACATTTCTAGAAGTATGATACGATCATGGAAAGCGTCAAAGACAAGGAAGCACGAAGGAAGCATCAAAGGGTCTAAGCGGGCCAAAGACAAGCGCAAGTACCAAGATACTCAAAGAAGCACCCGTGGGATTTATTCAAGACAAGAAGGGATTCAAGCCTAAGGAAGACAATAATCTAGACACTTAATCTCTACAAGCAACGACTAGTTCAAATTGCTAAATAGGTTTGAGATCAAGGCCTTGTACTCTTTTTCCTTATCTTCGTTTTTGTCCCATTAGTTTTCCAAATAAATTTTTTCATGAGGCAACCCTTGTTTCTCAATGCCTAACCCATTAAGCATTTGTTCATGTCCATCTCGGACCATTTATATGAAAAGATGAATCCATCAAGAGCCCAATTCAAGAGAAAACGAATCCAACAAGAGGAGATGCACCAATTAATCAAGAGAGGATGTATCTACTTGGTCTCTTGAAGAAATCAGTGTGTTCTCATTTAGAAGGCTAGATTCATTTTATCTTAGTCAAAGTCTCTAGATACATTGTTTAAGTCATTTATGTCTTTAATGTTCTTGATTCATCACCCCATTGGCCACCTAGAGTCTCTTTATAAACTCGGCCAAAGAGAATGATGAAACAACATATTTTTAATCAAAACACCTCTTTTGCAATTTGAAACTCTTTCGTTCCTTATAGAAATTTTTTATTCTTTTCGCTGCATAATATCCAAGAGATTCATTTGGTTAATCAAACGTAGCTCATAACGTCCGAGATTCTAAAGAAGTTCAAGCAAGGGGACTAGCATTAGGTTTATACACCATCGTATTGGTTCATA
This sequence comes from Cardamine chenopodiifolia, assembly GCA_963922655.1. Taxonomy (NCBI): domain Eukaryota; kingdom Viridiplantae; phylum Streptophyta; class Magnoliopsida; order Brassicales; family Brassicaceae; genus Cardamine; species Cardamine chenopodiifolia. The sequence continues at coordinate 3,671,102 of OZ000464.1, forward strand.
CATGTTCTCTTTTGTCAAAGACTCCACCGACTAGTTCATTGAGAGTTCAAACAAGGGGCTTGGGGTTTGGTTTAACATCCTCTTCTTGACTCATACACACCTTCTTTGTGAAAAGGATTATTCGATCGACTTTGAATTATATATTATTGGGAGAGTTGCATCATTTGGTATCAGAGCTACGGTCGAAATCTCAACAATCAAACCGTAACTACCACCGTTTCATCTTCACCATCGTTCCATCTTCATTATCACCGATCATCCGAACCTCATCACCAACATCATCAGTTCGGTTGATCATCATGACACTTCATCACCATAACCATCACGACCGCGTCATCATCTTCACCATCACACCGCTTCATGACATCACCATCAAAACTGCTTCATTAACATCATCGGATTATTCCATCACCACCACCACCGATTTGATTCTTCATCTTCACCACCACCATAACCATTTCCGCATCGCACCCTGTAACATCATCAACACGATCAAACCCTAGATCGTCCATTCCATCACCACCATCACCGATCGCTTGATCATCATGCCATCCACGATCCTTTGCAACCGTTCATCCATCATTTGCACCGGTTCATCACACACCTTTGCAACCGATCAAAACCATCATTTTTGAACCAACATCCGCTTAAAACCTAAACCATCATCCCTAAGGTATATAGGTTGGAAACCAATACGGGTACAGAGAAACCCTAAGGCACTACTATTACGAGGATAAGGATTTCGATCTGTGTTGTCCATTCTTGGATAACATGTCACGTACCTTAGAAACCATATCATCAATCAGTCATCAACCATTCATCAGCGAAAACCTGCGGGATCATTACCGATAACCGCTTGATCATTGCACTTGTTTGATTCTTGCTGGATACCCGTCATCTCAGACCATCTGAAACTGTCATCCGACTCGGAAAAAACCGATCATCGCTCATATCTCTTTGTTCATCATCAATGGTACACCATGTAAATTTATATGACGTTCAAAAGAGATTTCTTGGTCACTAGGAGAATTTTACAATTCAAACGATGGTTGAGGCTGATGAACAATCGGAGAACTTGTTCCACACAAGGTTTCAATTTAAAGAGAAATTGTATAGTCTCATCATTGATGTAGAAAGTTGCACCAAGGTTGCTAGCACAACTCTGGTGGAGAAGCTAGGGTTGACTTCCACAAGGCATCCAACGCCTTACACTTTGAAATGGCTTAAAAACACTGGAGACGTGAGAGTTCATAGGCAACTTGTGAGTCCTTTGACCATAGGAAGATATAAGGACGAGGTGTTGTGTGACGTTTTGCTAATGGAGGCCGATCATATACTTTTGGGTAGGCAATGACAATACAATCGAAGAGTATCTCATGATGGCTTCACCAATAAATATTGCTTTGAGTTCAAGGGAAAGAAGTTCACATTAAATCCGATGTCACCACAAGAGGTCTATTTGGATTAAATGCAACTTGAGATAACTAACAAGAAGAAGAGTGATCCGCTAATCACAAATCAAGACAAGAGGAAGAGTGATATGCTTGTAATAAATCAGGACAAGAAGAAGAGTGGTCCGCTTGTAATAAATCAAGACAACAAGGATGATTGATCGAGTAAACCTCATTCAAAGGCTAGAGAAAGCACACCAGGAGAAAAGGTTCAACATTGATTGTAAGGTCAGATCACACCAAGTCTTCTGTACTCAAAGGTATTAGTTAAACTCTCAATACAACTTTGAAGTTGTCAACAAAGAATTTTGTCAATATAGTGAAATAGGAATATGACAAAACATAGAGTTCTTATGTGATGTTACCTAAGAAGACAAAGGTTGAAGCTGCTGGAGAGATCACGTGTGTGCATGGAGGTATAACAAAGATGAATTGTGATGAATATGGATGTACAAGTCATCGGCTTAAATCTTACAATTTCTTCATTGAACACGAGCTACAAATGTGTTTAATTATTTTGTTATGAAGCTTGTGGAGCCGTCTTTTGATCCAATAAAGAATGAAAATCATGATTGGAGGTATGCAACCATGAAGCACAGAGAAGTCACCTCGGAGAATTCCATGATCTTTATGGAAGACAAGGAGCTAGAGTTACTCCCATGGCATGTGAGGCTTCAAGACATGACATTGTCAGCAAAAATAAAGGCAAATGTCCACGTTAACGTATTCATAGAAGAAGTTTTTAAAAGTGACAAATTGAAAATGGGACAAGATGAATATGTTGAGAAGAAGATACTAGATAACAAGAAGGTTGATTTTTCTCTTGGAAACCAGTTGTTCATCTTTGGAGCTGATATTGGAATATATAATAGTGAGGAAAATTCTACTAACCAAGGAGAAAAATGGGAGCCTCTTCATATCTATCTCACAAGACTAGAGCATTTGGAGCCAATCCAACATACCTTTAGGCATAGTTTGGGATATTTGGATACAAAGGGTTTTCTCTTAAACACGAAAACAAGAGGAAGAGAAAATTGAACTTTAATGTTATAATGAGGAAAGGAAGGCTATCCACTGCATGGAAATACAAGTTCTTGTCTAGGACAAATAGTCCTCCCAAGACTTTGGAGCGGTACAACAATAATGCTACAAACTCGACCTTCCAAGTAAGTACCATGTTAACTCCAATTTCAACGTTTCTAACTTGATCCCTTTTGCTGAAGATGATCCGAATTTGAAGAAAAATCATTTTCGAGAGGGAGGGGATGATACGGTCATGGAAAGTGTGAAAGACAAGGAAGCACCAAAGGAACTATCAAAGGGTCTAAGCGAACCAAAGACAAGCGAAAGTACCAAGATGCTCAAGGAATCAATCGTGGGATTTATTCAAGACCAGAAGAGATTTGATCTCTGTAAGCAACAAATAGTTCAAATTGCTAACTGAGCTTGATATCAAGGTCTTGTACTATTTTCCTTATCTTTGGTTTGGTCTCATTTGGTTTTAGAAAGAAAGGTTTTAATGAGGTAAGCTTTGTTTCTCATCACCTAGCCCATTAACAATTTTTTCAAGTCCATCTCGGCCAATTTAAATGAAAAAATGAATCCATCAAGAGCCCAATTCAAGAGAAGAGAAATCCAACAAGAGGATATGCACGAACTAATCAAGAGGGGATGAATCTACTTGATCGCTTGAAGAAATCGGCATGTTCTCATTTAGAAGTCTAGTTTCATTTTATCTTAGTCAAACTCTCTAGATACATTGTTTAAGTTGATGTAAGTCTTTAATGTTCTTGATTCATCACCTTTTTGGCCATCTGGAGTCTCTTTATAAACTCAGCCAAAAATAATGATGAAACAACATCTTTTTAATCATAACACCTCTTTTGTGATTCACAACTCTTTCGTTCCTTATAGAACTCTTTTTGATTCTTCTTGGTATGTAATATCCAAAAGATTCATATTGTTAATTAACTGTATCCCATAACATTTGTGTGACCCTTCTATTTCGGTTTATACACCGTCGTATTGGTTCATACACATTCTCTTTTGTCAAAGAGTCCACCTCCTAGTTCGGTGAAGAGTTAAAACAAGGGGCTTGGGGTTCATTTTAACATCGTCTTCTTGAGTCATACACGCCTTCTTCATGCCAAGGATTATCCGATCTGCTTTGAGTGATATTTCCTTAGGAGATTCGCATCAGAGTAAGAACAAACCCTCTGTTGAACATCTTTGATTCATCGAGTCTGTAGCATTTGCTTTGATTCCATATGAAAACTGAGTAAATTTAGATGAGAAGAGCATCAAATGCGTGATGTTTGGAGTAAACAAGGAATCAAAGGTTTATCACCTGTATGATCCAACAACAAAGAAGATCCTAATAAGAAAATATGTGAGTTTTGATGAGAAAAATCTATGGACTTGGGAAGAAAGAGTAGAAGACAACAAGTTCGTTGAAGACACCGAAGAAGAAGAGCATAAGAATGCTGAATAAGAAAACTCTAATGCTCTAAAAAGAGAAGAATCTAATAATGCAACAGAAGAAGTTAAAATTGGTGAACAAGAAGAATTAGCCACATAAATTGTTCCACAATCACAAGCAATATAGCAGAATGTGAATAAAAGTGGAATATGAAGAATCATACAGAGACCAACATGGATGAAGGACTACGAATTCAAAAGAATAGGGTTGATCATAGAAGACGATTGTGAAGAAATCATTGCAATGTTCGTTGAAGAAGAAGATCCAGAATAATTCGAAGATATATTTAAAGAGGAGAAGTGGAGAAGAGCAATGGAAGCGGAGATAAAAATAAATAGTGGAGAACAACACTTGGGAACTGGTGGAGTGCCAACGATAGCCAAAGCAATTGGAAGTTAAGTGGATTTTCAAAACAAAATTTAATTAAAAAGGGATATTGACAAGTTCAAAGCAAAGTTAGTCGCAAAAGGGTTTCATCAAACATATGGTGTTGATTTTCATGAGGTTTTAGCTCCAGTAGCAAGGTGGGATACAATCGGGTTGATGATAGATTTAGGACCACAAAGCTGATGGAACATCTTTCAATAGATATGGAGAGTGTTTTCTAACATGGAGAAATCAATGAAGAAGTTTATGTTGAACAGCCCATAGGTTTTAAATAAAGAGAAGACAGTGAGAAGGTTTACAAGCTAAAGTTGCTTTGTATAGCCTATGGAAAACTCCAAAGGCCTGGTACAACAAGATTGACAACTACTTCATAAGAGAGGGTTTCAAGAAGTATTGTTTTTTAGCACACTTTATTTGTAAAGAAGGAAGGAAGTAGCAAGCTAATCATAAGCCTCTATGTAGATGACCTTATATGCACAAGCGACTCGAAAACCATGCTTGAAAAGGCATCAATGAAGAGGAGTTTGAAATGACTGATCTTGGGAGAATGAAATACTTTTTGTGAGTGAAGGTAATTCAAGATAAGCAAGAAATTTTTATCACTCAAAAGAAGTATGTTGTGGATATTTTGAAAAATTTTGGTACGGAAAGTTGCAATCCGGTGAGAAATCCTACAGTTCTATGTTACAAATTGACTAAAGAAGGAGCTTGTCTTATTGTAGACTCAACAACATTCAAGAAGCTATTTGGAAGCCTGAGGTATTTAACTACTACTCGACCTGATCTAATATATTCAACTAATTTGGTGAGTAGATATATGGAGCAACCAAATGAATAACATATGATGGCTGCAAAACGAATTTTGAGGTATGTGCAAGGCACTGTTGGATTTGGAGTACAATAAAAGCCTGGAGAAGAAGCAATTCTGGTAGGATATGTTGATAGTGACTATGCAGGAGATGAAGATGATAGGAGAAGCACATCGAATTAATCTTTCATACTTGGAGATTGTGGTTGTGTCATGGACATCGAAAAACAACCTATAGTCACACTATACACAAAGAAGCTGAGTTTGTTGCAGCAGCAAATGGAGCTTGTCAAGCGGTGTGGCTGAGAAATATGCTTTCTGAGTATGGATTTGGTCAAGGAAATGGCACAGTTCTCTTCTGTGATAACAGTTCTATGATTAAACTGTCTAAAAATCCGGTTCTGCATGGGAGAATGAAGCATATTCATATAACTTTATGCATGAAATAGTGAATGATGGAGTGATTGAACTAGAGTATTGTCCAACTCATGAGAAGCTATCAGACTTGATGACCAAACTTGTGAAATTTGAAATTTTTGAGAGACTAAGAAGAGGCATCGGAGTTTGTCTGAAGGAAGAGTAAACTAGAAGCAGAGCATTTCTAGTTTAGGGAATGATTTGAAGAATAAAAATCTTATTTGACTCAACCGAGTTTTATGCATTTATCTTTTGATTTGATTTAGTAAAGCTTTAAAATAAGTCTTCCACTTATGTAGGAAGCACGTTTGAAGTGGTCTAGCATTTTGGAGTTTGTTGTTTTCTAAATAACAGTTACAACTTATATGCATATTTATATTAAATATATATCATAATGTTATTTGTAAAAATCCTCCTTCTAAGAAACTATCTAATTACGAAAAGAAGAAAAGTTTTTCATTAGAAAATCTCAGTATTATGAAGGTATATGATATAGTTCATATTTTACATATTTTAACTTAGGTTTTAGTAGGTTTTTAGAGTCTATACATGTACATTCGTTTGGGAAAAGTCCAAAACACATGAAGTAAGATTAGAGCGAAAAGGCAAGAAGAAAGGAGTTCAAGTACTTTAGATCGATCCATCCATCTTTACCATGGATTTACTTTGAGTTTCTAGATTGATCGATCGATTGATTGAGTTAGATTTTTTTTGGATGTAGTTTTAAGTTGATCCAACGGTGCGATCAAGAGTTATGCCGATTTTTGGGAAGACAGTTTGGTATGACGAGTAAATGAAGTAGACGCAGAGCCAAATGGCCATGAGAAACCAGATTGATCGATCCAGCCTTGGATTAATCGATCCAAACATTAAAATATGTCCCGAAAAAAAGGAAATCTTGCTTCTTTTTCCAATTATGATTAGGATTCGACCTAGACGAGTTTTGCTGATAAAACCTTTAAGCCATTGTTTAGGATATCTTATCTTATGCTTTATTTTTTATTGCTTTACTTGAGTCCTTGTTAAGAGATATAGTCTGGATTATTTTCTATTGGATTTTTATGAGTTCTTTTTTTATTATGAGTTGTTTAGCTACTTTCATGTCTGAGTAGTCCTCTAATTAGGTTAGGGTTTTCAAAGGGATTATGAATCATTGAACTAGAGATAGATAGGAAATTGTCTTATCATATCTTCTACTATTGTTTTTCTAATTGCTTAGACTAGATTGATCATATAGTTTATGATTTAAGGTTGAACCTATTCTCCAAAATCTTATAGGTTGTTGGATAGAACATAGGTGAGCGTATTGTCCTTAGCCAACGAAAGTTGATGCTATTGCGATATGTGAACATATTGAAACTAATTGTTAATGCTTCTTTAGAATTTGAAGTTCAAATGAAAACTTAGATACTTAGGTTGCTAGATAAATTAATTGTTGCCATGACAATAAATTGGTTATACATTTATGTTTGAGTTCGAGATAAATGCTTAATCCATTCCCTGAATAGTTATCTGATTAATGATCTCTTATTCCCTAGAAATTTTCTTGACCTAATGCTTTTACTCCAATAGTTTACATCGTTTATTTACTTGCTATTCACTTTCTTTAATTCACAACCACAAATAAATCTCTTTTTTTTTTTTGAATAATATGTTAAATTATATTCAAAAACTACAATTTACATCAAGAGTAACTGTTTTGATAGAAATTAGAAACGAACAAAAGCTCTTAAACTGAATTTTGATGTGGTTTCCTCATTAAAACCCAAACCTGGAAAACCTTTTTGGGACAAAACCAGATTTAGGAAAAAGAGTACAAACCACATTCGAAGGAGATGATATAATAAGGTCGATAGAGATTAGAAGCCTCTGACGCTTGCAGACTTGGAAACCGATGCTTGGCCATTGGTAGATGATTATCTTGATGTGAACCACGTGGATAGATCCTCATCGAAAGAGAATTCAGCCTGGTTTCGAATTGAACTGAATATGTTCCTGATATTCTTATCAATCATTCTTGTCAACTTTGTCGAGGACGCCGCTAAGTGTCCATGACGCCTACAATTTCTTTCTCTCCAAATGTGATAAATTGTTGATTGAAACACATACATGAATATGAAGAGTTGAGTTCGGCCTAGAATTGGAGAGTTTAGCATATCAATCAGGTGATTCCAATGAAGAGTGAAGGCATTTCCCAACAGCCTACCAACCAATGTATACCACACTTCTGCTGAAAATCGACAAGTGAAGAAGAGGTGATTTCGGGATTCATTGAGGCAATCACAGAACACGCAAACCACTCTTTGATCTGGGTTCCATACACTCATCCTATCCCCGGTCGAAACTCTATTGAAGATAGCTAACCACGTAATAAATGAGTATTTGAGAGTTGCGTACCAAAACCAAACTCCCTTGTACCAGTTATTGCTCGGACTTGGGGGGCTTACGAGACTCTTGGTTGCCTTTGTGTTAAAGTAGATCTTAAACTTATCATTGAAACCTCTCCATAGAGGAATATCCTTACCATTCGTGATGATAGTCTTGGCAATCACTGTCTCAATGAGAACATAACTTTTTGTCCTATGTCGATGGCGGCATGGAGTCACTTTTACGGACGCAACCGTTTCTTGAGAAGATATCCCCATGTCTATAAACCCTCTCGGACCCATGATTTCGTATAAACAACCCATCTCATTCTAGCAATCAAACCAAAAGGATGTCGTTTTCCCGTGCTGCACTTCTACCTTGTAAAACATTTTAGCCAAGCCTCTTAATTTCAATAGCTTTCTCCACATCCATGATCCCATTACCGTGTTCTCTTTTATTTCCCAAAAAATCTGCTGTCTTAGGTGGGAAAAAGTGATCCATTTTACCCAAAGCGAATCCACGCCTGATAAGATCCTCCAAATAAGCTTTAAGCAACTAACCTTGTTTGCAATTTTCAGCGACTGCAGCCCCAGCCTGCCTTCTCTTTTAGGGCGACAGACATCTTCCCATCTGATCTTAGCCTTCCTAGCATTTAACTCAGGTCCCGAACAAAGGAAAGCTGAACATAATTGATCTATCTCCTCAATACATCAGCTGGGAAGACGATAAGCCGATAGCCAAAAATTTATTGTTCCTGCGATTACTGAAGCTAAGACTTGAAGTCTACCAGCATAGGAGAGGTGGTAAGCCGTCCATGTAGAAAACCTTTTCCTCAACTTCTCCACCAACCAAGAATACTCCAACTTTTTCAGCTGCTTCGTTAAGAGCGGTAGACCCAAATATCTTACCGGCAGTTGACCTTGAGCAAGGGGGAAGTATTGTAGAATTTTGGTGGCTTTATTTGTTGTCACTCCAGCCATGAAGATTGTCACCCCAGCCATGAAGATTGGTGGCTTTATTTCTGCACACTAATCTTCAGACTTGACAATGCTGTAAACTCATCAAAAAAATTTTGAACTCCTTCAACCGACTTCTTATGTCCTTCCACAAAAATCATCAAATCGTCAGCAAAACATAAGTGAGTTAAGCGGATATTCTTGCATTTGGGATGGTATATAATTCTTTTCTCCACCGCTGCTTTGTCCATAGTCTTTTATAGAACGTTCATGCATATTATGGAAAGGTAAGGAGAGAGAGAACAACCTTATGGCTTAACACATCGGCCACCGTTGCTTTTTCTGCTTCTACATCGAACCATCTCCGGCTTAACGCATTGGCCACTTGGTTCGCCTTTCCAGGATGGTAGGAGATATCCAAGTCATAATCAGCGACTAACTCCATCCACCTTCTTTGTAAGCCCTTTTTATCGATAAAGATTTGAACTTAGGCATCGTACATGGATGATCGCCAAATTTTTAATACGAACACTACCACAGCCATTTCTATATTATGTGTTGGGTAATTCCCTTTGTGTTTCTGTAACTATTTCGAGGCATATGCAATCACACTGCTCTTTTGTATTATAACGCACCCTAAGCCTGAAATGGATGCGTCGGTGTAAACCAAGTAAGGTTCATCATGTTCTGGTAACACTAACACCAAGGTGTTTGTAACCATTGCCTAAAACCCCGAGAACCTTCTCTCACAATCCTCCGACAATTCAAACTTCGTATCCTTCCCGGTTAAGCGAGTAAATGGCTATGACATACTCGCAAACCCTTTAACAAACTTTTTGTAATAACTTTTAATCTCAGTGGCATTCTTTGTCTGTGACCATTCTTTAATTGACTTAATCTTTTCTGGATCCACGGTTACACCTTGTTCTGACACAATATGTCCAAGGAACCCGATACTCTTTTGCCAAAAATTTTACTTGCTTAACTATGCAAAAAATCTATGGTCACTTTGCCGTTCCAACACCGTCCTTAGGTGATCTTAATGGGTTTCCTAATCCTTTGAATGACCGAGAATGTCATCAATAAAGTTGATCACAAAATCATCAAGGAATTCTCAGAAAATGCCATTCATAATATCCATAAAGGTTGTCGACCCATTTGTTAGGCCGAAAGGCATTACCACAAACTCATAGTGGTCATACATTGTCCGAAAAGCCATTTTCTGAACATATAAAGGTTATATCAGAATTTGATGGTAACCCGAGGCCAAATCTATCTTTGAGAACCATGTTGCGCCTCCAAGGTTATCTAACAATTTGTCAATCCGTGGTAACATGTATTTATTCTTTACTGTTACCTGATTTAGCCTCCGGTAATCAATACAATACCGGTGCACCCCATGGTGAACTGCTTGGCTGTATGAATCCTTTATCCAAAAATTCCTTTAATTGTTTCTTTAACTTGGCCATTTTTGTCAATGCCATCCGATAAGGAGCCTTAGAAATAAGCTTTGTTTCAGGTTTGAGCTCAATAGTGAATGGATCGGACCGGTCTATTGGTAACCCCACTCACAGCCTCAAATACATCTGCAAACTCATTTGCGATCAAAATGTCTTTCAACTTTGTATCTGCCCCAACTGTCGTTGTAGTGATTGTGGCTAAGTACGCCTCACACCCTTTCTTGAGCATGCGTTTTGCCTTGATTGCCCAGATTACTAAATTCATGAAGTTTTTTTAATTCCTTGGAACTTAACATTCCTTCTTCCCTCTCAAATAGTACTCGGCCTCAGTGACAATCAATATGAGCCTTGTACCTTCCCAACTAGTCCATTCCCAAGATAACATCGTTTTTCTTGAGTTGGAAAACGATTAGGTTGGTAAGCATATCGACACCATTGCCACAACTGAGATATCCCGAACAATATTGGACAGGTACATTTCCTGCCCACATGCTAATCTAACCATTCTGAATTTGGTGTTTAGTTCTTCAATGAACCAACCTTTTCTAATCATCTCGGAACTCACAAAACAATGTATAGCTCCCAAATAGAATAAGGTGTGTGTTTCTATGCCACCAATAATAAAGGTCCCTACATTCCTCTAGAATGCTAAGTACCCAATCTTTTTTATTCATGATGCAATATGATGCAAGTATTTAATAGATTAGGCTAGTGATCGTTTTAAGTTTCCGGCATTTCTAATTTCCTCCAAATACTCATAAACACGCAGTGCTATAGCCTACCTCTTAGGCGGTGGCGGCAAGGCATTTCCTCCGCAATGTTCCCTAGGTCCCACTTGCTTTTCCATTTCAAGCTTCAGTCAGACACTCCCTCTTAAAGTGCCCAGCTTTTCCACAACAGTAACAACTCCTAGCTTCATCACCGATAGCTTTCTGTTGTCCTTGTTCCAATCGTGGAAAGTTTTGGATAGCGTGATCCTTACTCCCACAACCACATTCACCAATGCCCTTCCAGCAAGTTCCGCTATGATTTTTCCCACAAGTCTTGGATTCCCCATGCTTCACATCCAACTTGCTATTTTCCATCTTGTCCCACTTCCTCTTTCTATCAACAGGTTTGACTTGGTTATTAGAACGAGTTGGTTACTTCTCTTATTTCATATGTTTCTCTTCCTCGATCCCAGCTTCGATCATTGTCGCTCTCTCCACCAATTCGAAAAACGAATTAAAGGTACGTATCAAGCTATGAGTTCAGATCTTGACCCTTAGTCTCTGAATGAAACGTCAAACCTGAGCTTGTTCCTCCTCAAGCCCCGACATAACTCCTAGGCAATTGAATTCCATATCATATTTTCGTACCGTTTTGTCTCCTTGTACCAATTCAAGGTAGGTACACTCAAGCCTATCCCAAGCTTCTGAGGGGAAATTTATTTTGTTGAACTTGCTCTGAAAACCCGAAGAGGATAGGATTTGATGACCCTTGCGCTTCTCGACAGTCAACAACCAAGTATGTGCATCGTCTTCAAGAATATGAACCACAATATCCTTCTGATTATCCTCCACGCAACGATTGAAGTTAAAGTTTCTGACTAACTGACTTCTCCATTCATCCTCCACAATCGGGTCCAAGCTTCTAGTAAAGTGCCTCGTCACCAACTTGGAGACATGCTCCAAAAGACTTAAGTACTCTCCTTTTTCTCGCAGAACTTGATGTCGGACTTATTTTGATCACCTCCGTATCTGCACCAGTTTATTTCTCTTCCACTTGCACCACAGGAGCCGCTACGAGTGCTTGGGTCAACACGGCCATTTGAGCAATCATTTCCTTCATCGTATCCCACTGTTCCTGGGCAGATGGAAGCACACTCGGGTTTTTAACCATTACACCATTTCCAGTTACTACCAGCACCAATTGACGATCCATATTTGAAGTCTCGGCCCTATCATCTTGCATGTTTGTATTACGGCAATCGTGTTGCTTATCCAGAGTTTGGAGAGCCGGCAGGTTTTGATTCTTCCCAGCTACATATCCGACTGGTTTTTGTTCTTTTATTTCCGCCTGTGTTATCTTCACCCTTGTCTCCTTGACAACACCCTTATCCTTCTTTCTTTCTTATTTATTAAAACTATTAGTGAGTAAGGAAACACTAACGTGAGATCCCGCAAGTCGATGAGTGGTGATCACCCAACCCACAGTAATAGTCCTACGAACAAGCATGCTCTAATACCAACTTGAAAGAACCCATCCCACTTGAAAGAACCCATCCGGGACTACTGAGTCCAAGAAGGTTCTTCCCGATCCTTAATCGATTTTTAGGGTCTATTCCTTAATTAAATTCATTTGAGGTTGATTCCGTGATTCATATACTTAGAGTCAATAAGATAAAATTATAGTAAACAAACAAACCGAATATTTATAAAACAGAGAATTCGATACAACTTATGAGTTTGCATATAAGCTATTACAAGTCATGTGATCTTATCTACCCGATTTCATCACCACCCATCTTCCAGACCTTGAGTTTCACGCCTAAGGAAAATTGTTCCCACGATCACCTTCTTTTCCTGAAAACCACAAAGGCATAATTATTCTGTAATTAATAAGTAAAAATTGAAAGTATGAACGTTAAACACGTTTCGATCCTAGCCCCAATAAAACCTTAGTCATTTTTCACTAATCGTTGAAAACTGGGTCCGAGCACGAAGCCACAGACTCGTACTCACCATGACGCTCCGATTGATTTGGGCGTTGGTTCTATTCTTCCTCCAAACCGCTGATCTTCTTGCTCGACACTGATTCCTCTCCAATACTCGCTTTTGGACTCATGATTCCTTAGTGTTTCTCTCAGAGATTATCTCTAGCCGCCTTCAGTCGTATCATCAACTCCAGGAGCTTCCAAGGGTCCTCCTCCATTTGAGGTTCCTTGAAGGGAACTTATGGTCAAGGTGGAAATATGCCAGGAGCCTCAATATCGTGATCGAAGAATATGTTATTGACCAAGGTGATTTTGGTCTTCTCGGAGCAACAAAGTAGGAGATGGCGCTTGTTTCATTGTCGATTCACATATATGTACTGGTGATCCACTCATCACTTGTATCCACAATAAAATCATACTTGGTGATACTCTTGGGTCTTGATACCCACCTTACAGAAAAACATCGTAAGCAATCCTACGATGAAATATTGTGGTTTCGCTGTCTTTCTTCTCCAAGCCCGGATTTCGGTCAGCTCCTTAAAAAACAACTACCCAAAGTTCACATCATCACCCAAGAAGTCCTTGAACATTGCCCCATCTCCATCTCTAAAGAGAGACTTCAAACCTTGGAAGAGGAGACACATCTCCAAAAGCTTAATTTGTTCTTATTATTTTTATATCGTCACTCCACTCCTTTTAGCAACTACATGGACCTGTAATATCCAAATACTAGCAAAAATAGGATAGATTACCCCTACATGTACAAGCTTAAGATTCTCTTTCCTTAAAATATCTCTCTAATTTGGTTTTATTCGTGTTTGATGTTCAATGGAAGTTTTCGAATCATCTTCAAAATGAATCTTATGCATGCAAAGAGATTGTGAAATTCCTTTGATGTCATCAAAATAATAACCAATGTATTTTCTAAATCTCTTCAGCTCTTCTGAAAGCATCAAGGTTTCATCCTCATTTAGCTCATCAGTAGTTATCACCAGTCACAGTTACAACAAAGAAATGTGTACCTTATCCCTTTGCGAAGAGGTTTGAGCTTGACCATTGGTTCCTTGAGCTCTCTCCAATCCTCATCTTTGCTAGTCTTACCATTTCTAGCTTACACTTCACTCACATCTTTGACCTCAACCATACTCACGTTATGTGCAACTCAATCCAATTCTGATAATGTGGATTCCCCATTAAAGACCTTGTGTGAGTCTAGTAACTTGCCAAGTGCATCACTAATATTATCAATGAAATCATGCTCTTCGTGTTTGACAGTCAATGCCAGTTGAAAAGAGTCTTTAGAGCTATATATTTTAAGAGTTCATCTGCTAGCTCATCCATAGTTTCCATCTAAGACACTTGACCATCCATGGTTGGTTTCTTTATGATCTTCTATATATTGAACTTGAGAACCTCATCTCCCAATTGAAAATTTACTTTTTCTCTCCTTACACTGATCATAGCTCCTTTGGTATGTAGGAATGGTCTACCAAATATCAAAGGGTCTTGTGGTTCCTCATCCATTTCCAATACAAAAAAATAAGTGAGAATCTCAAAATTACCAATCAGTACCAGTATTTTTTCTAGTAGTCTAATTGGAAATCTCACTCATTTATCTGCTAGAAGAAGGGAGATTTTACATGGCTTGAAAAGCGTGAAGCCATGTCATTTTGCCACCGTAAGAGGAAAAAAGCTCACATCAGCTCCAAGATTAATTAAACATCTTGTGAATGAAAGGGGAACTAGTCTGTAAGGGATATTGAAGCTTATGGGGTCATCAAGCATCTTTGTGGTAACTTTCCTTTGTATGATAGTACTACACTAATGAGTCAATACTACCATCCCATCTAAAGCCTTTGGCTTTTCCTTAAACGTATCTTTGAAAAACTTGTTGTAGTGAAGAACCAACCAAAAAGCTTTAATGAAAAGCATTGTGATATTTACTTCACTCATTTTTTTATCAGAAAGCATTTTATACTTCTCCACGAGTTGGTGAAGTATAAATACGTTTAGCATTGGTGATCGTAACTTTTTTTCTATTTCCAGTCCAATATATGGAACTGTATTAAAAGTTGTCAAAAAAAGTATATGGTGTACCAAAGCTGATTACAGACATAAAGAATCTATATCTTACGTTTGCTGTCTTTGATCAAGCAAGTGGGATTTCTGTAAGAAGTATTTAAAATTAATGAAGGAAAATGCAGAAGAGATACGTACGTTTTGTTCTCGAAGTCCCAGATCCGATTTTAAGGTTTCCTTAAAAAGCATAGTTCAGAATTACCATATTAGTACATACAGTAAATAATAATAATATTCTGATATCATCTTGTTTGAGGCGTGAGTTCCAACGCTTCCGCATCACTTTTCAAGAACCATCTCCATGTATATATATATATAGATTGGATCTAGAAAAATATTTCCCTGAAACATCTATAATAGCCAATAGATATAGACATGCGGTTTTTGGTCTGATTCGGTTTGCTTATTGGGTTGGGTATTGGAAACATATTTTTTTTGATGAAATATTAAATTAATATTACGATGAGAATGTTTTTTTTACAGAATGATGAGTTTGCATTTTACCAGGAAAGCTGAAAAATACTTAACATCTTTTACCCTCTAATGGTGATTCATCGATGTAGAAGTCCACTAAGTTTGTTGTCGGGTTTGTAGTGTAGAGATACAATACGGTCTTGTATAACTCTAACAATACCATGGGTGAGGTAAGGTTGAGAATTGCTAGCTTTTCCATGTCTTCTACCATTCCTTTCTCCCAAAGATGATAAATCGTAGATTGAAAGGCCAAGCGTAGAAGAATTTTATCGAGCATAGGTATCCACTTTGAGCTGAGTTCTCCTCAACGTTAGCGTCCAATATGGACTTAGCATATTGCCTAATAAGTTCCCAGCAACAGTCGTCCAAACCATGTAAGAAACTAGGCAGGCAAAAAAGAGGTGATCACGTGATTCGTCTAGATCAGCACAAAAAGAAAAAACCTCCTGCTGTCCCCATAAATGAGCACGAGATACTGTGGATAACCAATCACAAACTGCAAGCCAAGTGATAAAGGAATACTTTGGTATCGCCTGAGGAAACCAAACATTGGAGTCCCAAGGGACATGACATCAAACTCGACGAGTCTTGTTCCAAGTACTCCAAGCAGAGAAATGATCTTTAAAAACATCTGTAGCATATCACCACAAAGGAATATCCGGTCCAACTGCTGGGTTAGGTAAGTGCTAAGCGTGAACTGCTGAGTCTAGTAGTTGGAATGTTGGGAAACGACCTCTATGGACTTGCCATTGGTTGTCAACCACAGCCTCGACTTTACAAAATAAACTAACTCCCAAGTTTCAAGGACCATCTCCATCTACCTTGCTATGGAGCTGTCCTACCGGTAACCAGTTATCCCACCAGAAGTAAGTGGACTGGCTATTATGTACCTCCCACTTAATGAACCTGTGCACCACGCCTTGAAGCTTGAGTAATTTTCTCCAAATCCAAGATCCCGCACTTGTCTCATTTACAGTCCAGAAATACTGTTGCTTGAAAAGATAGGCTCGCGTCCAAGCAACCCAAAGAGAGCCCGTATTGGTGAGAAGTCTCATAATCAAACTGAGTGAGAAGACACGTGAGGAGTCATGCAACTGGCATATTCCCATACCACCTTCCTGAAACGGACAACAAATATCATTCCAAGAGACTCTTGCTCCGATTTGATTGTTCGGGGATCCACTCCATAAAACCTACCGCACAACCCTTCAATCTTATCAAGACATTTCTGTGGTAGGCGGAAAACCGAATACCAAAAATTTGATATGCTTGTTATCACCGACTTAATTAACTGGAGACGGCCTGCATAAGAAAAACTCTTAGTAGTCCAAAATAATAACCGGTTTCTGATCTTATCAATGAGAGGCTCGTAGTCGTGAGGCCTCATTGACTTGGTGGTAAGGGGTAATCCCAAGTAGCGGATAGGTGAAGCACTACTAGCCAGCCATAAGCGCCGGGCTTCATTAATCACCCATAACTTGTCCAAACCAGCCGAAAACACAGAGGACTTACTAGTATTGATGTTAAGACCAAAAATGAGTGCAAACCCCTTAAATATGTCCATGAATCCCGTGAGTGAAGCTGATTTCCCATATGTAAAGACCAAGATGTCGTGGACAAAAATTAGATGAGTTAGTTCGGCCTTCCGACACTTTGGGTGATACCCAAATACTCCATCACAGGCTACCTTATTTAACATACGAGACAACAAATTACTCGCAATAACATAGAGGTATAGAGAGAGGGAGCATCCTCGGTGCAGACCTCTATAGCTTTGAAAGAATCCCACAAGATCACCATTAATAGATATTGAGAAAGAGGCAGTAGACATACATTGGTGAATCCAATAGATGAACTATTCTGAAAAATCCATGGCACGGAGTGTGGAGACTATGAAACCTCAGATGAGATAGAACGTACAAGACTTGCACCTCAAGTGAAGAACAGCGGTAGGCTAGAAGCTCTTGTAGATAGGCTTCCGAAACTACTTCTAATTTTTATGTTGGTGGATTAATGATATTCTGAAAATGACTCAAGGCTTCAAACTTTATATCCTCCAACTCAGTCAACCATAGTGATCCGCCTGATGACTTTTTTCAACTTTCGACTCTAAACCATTCGATGAAAAAAACTTCTGTTGTGATAACCGGCGGCAAGCCAAGTAACACGTGATTTTTGTCGATAAAAATTTTCCTCTACTTCAGCATAGTGATTCCAAATTGTAGTAGTTTCTGAGACTTTAGCAAAATCCTAGGAATTCAGCAATTTTCCTCTACTTTAGTTTGTAATGCATTCACTTGAGCTGCACAGAGGTTACCAAAAGCATCCTTAGTACAAAAAGAAAGACCACCATAGATTGTTCTATTTAAACTCCGTAGCTGGGGGTTTAATTATATCATTTACCCATGGAACCTGTGGAGGGATATACGGGAATGAAACAAAGTAGTGAGAGTTGCCCAATACTGACTTACAACCGAGTTGAATTGTGGAGTCGATCCCAGGTAGGTGAAAAACTTGAATGGCTTCCTTGTTGTTGAGACAGGATTGTCTAGCTTGACCCAACTCCTTGTGTGGTCCGAGATTCCACATGCTTCAAACAATGCAAAGGACTATGGGAACATGGAGATCCAAGAATAATTAACAATAACAAGATCAAAGTTCTTACCATAGGGTTCTCCGCTTGACTGTTCCAAAAAGTAAAAGAAGGGCATGTTGACGGTATATCAGTTAATCCACAAACAGAGACTGAATTTTGGAACTCCACCATCCCCGTCTGATTAAACCGTGAAGATTGAAAACATGAATGCTCCGCTGTACTTAAGATCTCGTTGAAGTCACCAAGAAAAATCCATGGGACACTTTATCTCACAAAGTTTGCTTCTATCCATTCCATCTTAGTCCAAAGCACTCGTCTTTCTGCCTAAAAATTAGAAGCATCTACACAAGAACACACAAAACCTTGGCCAGAACCCATCGAAACCTCAACGGTTATAAGCTGTGCACTCTTATAAATAAGATTAACCACCACATTATCCAATCATACCACTCAGATTCGGCCTAACCGATGAGAATCAGAATTAGTAATAGAACTCCAGCCATGAAACGATGCATTAAAAGCTGAGTTATAATTGTCCTCTTGGACTCGTGTCTCGACAATACAACCAAAGCTCGGTTTTGCATAGTTAATCTACTCTTTTACAACATGCTGCTTACTTGGCTTCTTAAAACCACACACATTCCAAGAAAAGGTAGACTGCATCATTGCTTCTGATTGGAAGCTCTACTATTGTTTTTTTCGTACCCATTTGAATGATGTCTTTCTTATGTAAGAAAGGCTTCCCTCTATGCTTTTTCTTCCCAGATCGCTTTACTTCAGCACCCATCTTTTCTATAGGACTGATCCCCTCCAGAATTTCTAAGGTCTTTTCAATAATTTCCCCCTCCTCTGCTTTGTCCTCCATGTCACTCAAAGTCGCTAAAACCATAAAACCTGAAGTAGGTACCTTTGTTTTTGGAGACTCTAGCTAATCTGCAGACGCCTCCTTTGATTTCATTGGAAAGCGTCATCCAGGCTTAGCCTGTGACCAGCCATCACCATTAACATTCTCTTCTGAATTATTCTCCACTTCATTAACATTTGAAAGTTAACTTCCCTCCTTTGGGGGAACAGCAGGCTGTGATGAGTGTATAATGGAATGCGAGTTTTCCAGCTTTGTTAGTAAGTTAGTAACCACCAATGAAGCCTATCTCACAGAGCTAGTCGATAGTGATGCCGCTCTCACAACTCCCACAGTTCCCAACGGTACGTCATTCATTATGTTTTCCAAAATCATATCCTCTGTACTCTGCATCACAGCCTCTGTTGTTTTACTACCCGCCTCTGAGTTCTTCCCCTTTTCTCGAGCCACGATAATGACTTTGTGAGGACCCAAACACTCCATATCTCCATGTCCCCACTTTAGACAGCTTTAACAATATAGTGGAAGCCACAGATATCCTACAGGTAAAGAAGCCAGAGCCCAAGTCTGATCCGTAAAGCAGATTTCTTCAACTAATGGTCTCTGCAAATTGATTTCTACGAGAAATCTCACCACATCAAGCCTCATACACCTCTCTGTATTTGGAAGGAGTTTGACAAAACTCCCAGTGTTATTCGCCAGAAAGTTAATCCCATTGTGAGGGAATAAATGTCCCGGAACATTCCCCACATCGGCATTGCCCTGAGGTCAGGCCTTTCATGTGCCCATTCTGGAGTCCATTCGATCACTACCAAACACACATTACTGAAATACCAATGCTTACGTTTCATTACCCGAGCTCGCATCTGAGCATTCTCAACGCAGAACAGCATGGATGTTTGTCTTAGGACCTGGACGTCAATCTTCGAGTGTTTTCCTTGCTCTACCCAGATCTGTTTATAGCTGCATATATTTTACCAATATGAGGTGCATCTCCCTTGAAATAGCCCACTAGGAAGCACCGCCAAAGTGGCTCAATGTTTTCGAAAACCTCATATGGGATCTCTACTGTTAGGAAACCATTCACCACCGATGGACCATCCACTGTCAACTCCCTTTCTCAGTCTATCTGTAACTCTACACGATCCATGCCAGATACCACAACTCGATTGGTATCCGGAGAAATAGTCCTAGAACCCACAGAGCCCTGAGCCAGCGCTACCCCTGTTAACGCCTCTACCCCTATTTGAAATAAAACATATTTTAACTTGAATCTCATTTTCTTGAAATATAAAATTTTTCCTAAATAGAAACTTTCTAAAAATAAGAACTTTGTCAATTAGAAACTAGGGTTTCTGATTAGAGAATCTAGATCTAGGGTTTTTAGAAATTAATTTAGTATTTCCGCCTACTTCAAACATGAACTACGATTGAATCTTACCTCAAAATTTGAAGCTAAAGAAGGATCTGTAAAGGTGACATTAAGGACTTTCCATAAACATGTAGATTGGCTTCTAAATTATTATGGTTCAATGTTAAACTGCTTCGAAAGGTACATACTTGCGGGTTTGATATGTAGAGTACTAATTCCGACAAATGTACATAACTTCTATATCGTAACTCCCAAAGTGATTCATTTTAGGTTGTTGCTAGATATGAGTGTTGTCTATCTTTCTAGAAACTTTTGTTGAGAAACGAATAATTTTCTCTTTCGTTTGTCTATCCTCCTAAAATCAGTTAGATCTGCGGTGGTTAGAGATTCAATCAGATTATAACAAACAAGAATAAACAGCGATATGTTTTACCACATACCTCCGATCGCGACGAGAAGAAACAATGATTGTAACATAAACTTATAGTAAGATAAGACTCGGGCTTTCCATTGATATTTCAATCATCATGTGGTTCCTTAGGATTCGTCAAAAAAACATCCCACAAGGTGATAGTTAGGGTTAACGGTTAAGAAGAAAATTGAGCAAGGGTTCACAATTCCCCTTGTCTCTACATTTGACAGTCATGAGTTATTAATTTTATATAGAGGAGAAGAAACTATGGTTAGTATTAATGGGTTTATAATTGGCTTGAACTCTGTAATCCGAAATCGCCGGATCGGGGTGTTACATTTCTCCCCCACTTACAAGTGTCATTTTCCTTTGGTTTCTCTATTATCACATTTAATATACTTACATGCATTCTAGTACCTATGTAGTTCTCTCCCACAATCGTTTTAATGCAATATCTCAGAAGAAACAAACATCATAATATCCTCCTATTTTGATATTATCAACACTTCCAAGAACAAGCTTGAAACTTTCTTCATACTATGAACAAGCATGGTAGCTCTAATATGTTGCTCGTGCTTCTAAGAACCATAGCCTCCTTAACAAACTTTTCTTAGTAAATGATATATTATGATTTTGATAGTTTTCATCCATTGATTCCTTATTATTTTAGTGTCATTATTGAGTTTAGGTTACGTTTTATGCCCTTTTGTTTTTTACAATTTATAGGGTTTACAATTCTTTGGAGATAAAAGAAACATTTAGAACTGCGTAAGACATTTAAAGACTACAAAGATCAAAAGAGATGCATCAGAGATCGACTAGATCAATCATGGATCGACCAGAACAAACAATAGGATCGACCAGATGAAGAAGGGATCGATCGATCTAGGCTAAGGATCAATAGATCCCAGGTGACCAGATTTTCTTTTTCAATTCCAACGACTTTAGGACTTAGGCTTTTCATAAAAAGATTTCAGGTGTTCTCAATGCTTAAGTTAGCTGTATCACCTAGTTGATAACATCATTACTTTAGTTATGATTAACAAGTATTTTAATATGAATTAAGTGCTTTTAAGTCACATTTCGATAATTCTTGGTTTCAAAGAGTCATTACAGGTTTCTAGGCAAAAAGAATCAAAAAGGGAGCAAAACAAAATTTTATACAGTTTATGAACTTCAGATTGAAAGCTATCTTTAGAGACCCTATCGTGGACCATATTCGACGTTCAAAATGTCATTGAAAAGTTAGAAGAGTCATCTATCACTTCAATTTGAAATCAATCCAATACATTCAGCCAATCAAAAGTTATGATGAAAGCAATAAAAACATGTCCTGCAGAGAAGCATCAGGAGCTACCCAGCGTGGGAAAAGAGCCCGCAAGAGCACCAAGAGCCCCTCCTGGCGCTGCACCAAGTCCCACAGGAGCGCCAGGCTACATCCAAAGCCCCTTTGGCCCAAAATAACATCTCTTAGCCTAATCATCTAGAAGACTCATAAAGACTTTTAAATATACTCTTTGATGCCCTAGAAGATTCAAGTGGCCTCTTGGTCGGACTTCATCATCTCCGAACCTAAAGTCAGCACCCTTGGGCATTTTTCATCATCACATCATAGTTTCTACAATCTTTTTGCATTGTTTCTTTCAAGGTTTCAAGGGAGACAAATCCTCCTTTTTGTATCTCAAACGATAAGTATTTTGAACCCTATTAGTTCTTTATTTATGTTAAGATTTCGTTTTACTTTGCTTTTTGCTTTGATATCTTCATGATAGATTAGTTTTTCTGTTGGGATTAAGGGTTTTCGGAAGGGGATTCATAGATTGCTAATCTAGATTGTTAGATTTGAGTTTATTCATTTATAGTTCATCATCTAGGTTTATATGTGCTAGTTACAGCTTGAAAGACATGCTAACTACTATTATCATGTAGATTAAATCTCTGAAAGCTTGATAATCCTCCTAGCTAATCTAGATGAGAATCGTAATACAATATGCAGGAGTGAGTTGTAGAATTTTGTGAAAAAATCAAACTTGATATATTTGTGTGTAACTGCATAACTGCTCATGGGAGTGAGTAGCTAGGTCGTTGAAATAAATTTGTGGGTCTGCGGGAGTAGGTCAAGAAACCTTAGAGATTCGAGTTCTAAAACATCATTAAGAAGAAACTCCTTTATTCGATTTTCTTGCATAAAACAATCCATGTTACCCTGAAGATTCACTGAAACCCAACACTTCGTTTATTGATTTTTACATTGATTTTACTTTCGATATTTACTTGCTTATTTCATTACCATTAAGCCAAAAACCCCAAAATATATTTTCATCCTAGTCTCATTTAGATCGATTTGGTTCTCCAAAAACTGAATCTGATTTTTATTTACAAATTCATGGACCTAAAAATTGATAGATTTGTTTCTTGAAACATTTAAATCCAAGAGCACAAATCTTGCAGATTTGTAAATCTTTAACAAGTGTTTTGCAATGAAAATTAAAACTCGACAAGAATAGGTTAAAGAACATTTGATGCATAAGAATCATTTACAATCTCATCACTTGCATCTGTTTCAAGCATTGTGTCACACCTGTATGATCATGGTTATAAGGAGTATAAAACAAGTCCAACTAACGACTTAAGCCAAAAGCGCTTAATGAGAGGCAACCCATTGGTTTTACATAAGAAAATAGAAAAGAAAGAAAAAGGGAGGAAGAAGGTCAACCTGGAGATGAAACAAGAGAGAGGCTCTGGAGCTGCGGAAGAGCCTGAGCAGCTCTAAGAAGCCTTCCCAGAGCTGCAACATGGCTGCTACGAGAATCAGCAGCCACTTTTTTCCCAGCCAGCTCCAATCTGTATTAAAACATCATGCATTGCATTAGCACTACAATAAAGCACTGGGAAACTGTCACCAAATCCTTCGGAAAAGATCTAGATTGTCAAAAATAAAACACGTGTCAAAAATCCGTAGGTAAGTCCGACGTATTTTTGACAACATTCCAACATTTGTAATCTGTCGTAAACTCTTTGTCGAAAATCCATCGTAAATACATTGGAAACACCTCAGTCGGAAATCCGTCGAGGCTTTTTCCAACGGAAGAACCGATGGATATACGACAAATATGTTTCCGATGGAACTCCGACGGACAAATTTCCAACGGATATGTATTTTGTTTTTTAAATTTTAAATTATAAAATAGATATTAAATTATAATTAAATTGAAAATGATATGAAAATTAAAATTTTAATTAAAAATTCAAAAAATAAAATTATTCAAATTAAAAATATATTATTGAAAATAAAATTTATAAAAACAAAAAATCCCAATTTTACGGTGGCGGAGGCGGAAATGATCGAAAGAATTCTTCCATCCGCGTTTTCATTGCATTGAGCTCTTCCTTATTAACTCTTCGCTCCTCTTCTACTTGTTGGAGTCGTTCCAGTTAGCATTCTTTCATGGTGTTGATCTTTGTCTTCAAACCTTAAATCTTGGCCGTCTTTTCTTTGAGTTGCACCCTAAGCTCTGAATCGCTGTAAAACCTTGAAGAAGTTGAAGATGCGGAAGAATGATACTTCTGTGGAATTCCAAAGATGAGACCTTTGGACTTTAGAGTTGTTGTGAAACAAATTAAACAAAAATTATATAAATCTGAAATCGAATTAGATAATAAGTAAAAAAAACTATAAACGTACTTCATAAACCATTTAGTTGATTTTCTCGAACGAAACTTTGGTGCACGGAGAATTTCCTTCAACAACCGGTTGGGATTGGAGAAACTCGTCAGCAAGCCTTGTCACGGTCTTGATGATCTCCCAAGCAAGTGGATCTTGTATTTGACATGTCTTCCAGTTGGTGTGTCCATCTTGCAGTAGCCTAAGATGTGTGGGATGCACACCATATTTCAGAAACTATAAAACAATGAAAATTCATAAGAATGTTAATGAATTGAAATAAAAATTATGAAAAGTATACTTACAAGCTGTTGCTCCCGAGAAGCCTTACTTGGTTCTCCCAAGTTATACGTAGCAACTTCTTTACCCTTCTGGTTGCTCTTCTAGTTGGTAGATTGAGTTACCAAGGCTGTCTGGATTTGCTTCATCCTCCAATACTCAATGAACCCGTTCCATAGGTCTGGGTTCACAAGTAGCTCCCTTGACACCTCATTCCGCTTCCATTTGCCCTTCCACTCATTCAGCTACCTCGAGTACATATGCGATGCTTTAGCATCGAACTCACGTCTAACCGTAGACGTGAGGTCTCTCTCCCAAAGTGAAATCTTGTTGCAAAAAAATGTAAATGCAAATAAATTATTTAAATCACAGTAAAATAAATTAATTAAAAAATTTACCGCGAATTGCCGAAACCACATATCGCAGTTTGCCGTCGGCATGATCGAGTACGTCAGATACAGACGTTGTAGCATTCCGTTGAGCATCCGGTTGATGAACTTCGAGATCCCATTATTGGATAAATAAAACCTACAAAAAATTAGTTATAAACAGTCATAATTTATAAAAAAAAAATTAAATTTTAAAATTTTAAAATCTAATGTCAATTCTAAAATTCTAAAAATTTATAAAAAATCTAACAAAATAAAATTTTAACAATTTACACAATTTACAAAAATTCTAACAATTTACAAAAAATCTAACAAAATCAAATTTACAGATATTCTAATAATTTACAAATATTCTAATTTTCAAATACTAACAATTTTTAACAAAAATTCCAAATCTAATTATTTAAAAACATTATAAAAACAAATAAAAAACAAATAAAAAATCTAAAAACAATCTAACATTCTAAACACAATTTTAAAATAATTTAAAAAACATTTTAATAATTTTAAAAATCATTCCGCAATTCAAATAATTTCATTCCAAATCAAAAATCTATCAAATTTAACATTCCAAAAATAATTTTAAATCTAAAAATCTAAACCCTCAATCTAACAAGCATAACCCTAAACCTAGATTCCAAATCCCTAAATCTACAATCTAAATTTCTAAATATACATTCTAAATCTCTAACTCTAACATTCTAACTTAGTTATCAATAAAATCAAGACACACTTAAGAAACTTTCATGTTTCTATGGTTTGGATCCATTGGAATGTTGATTGTTGAAGGTTGTGAAACATATGGGACGATTGGACAGAGATTTGGGCAATTTTTTTCCGATTTTGCTAATGACTTCATGAAGAAGACAACATGTTTATAAAAAAGAATTTACGACTATGCATCCGTTGGAAATCCTAAAAAAAAGAATTCAACGCGTCTTCGGTGGTTCTTGAGAGAGATTTGTGAATCTGTCAGAAATCCTGACGGATCGTGAAACTTCTATGTCACATTATTGGTCAGTTAACCTTAAAATCGAACATGTGTGTCCCTAAACCAGAACACATGTGTCCCCGAACACGGATTTCTGACGGGTTTAGGGATTTGAGACTTTTTACGATTCGTTTCAGTTAGAATAAATGTGTAGTATGCTATACTTAGTTTTTTAATGATGAAATACTAAGAAAGACACTATTAGTATACCAAAATCATACAAAAATCGAATCATGAAATAATACACAAAAATAGAATCCAATTAATTACAGTTCAAACTATTAAAACCATAAACCGAAGAAAATCAATCGTACCAAATCGTATTTCAATCGGTTTCCAAAATTGTTTATTTTTTTATAAAACCGAAAACCGTTAAATATGTATTTTTTTTTACAATATGTATTGTTTGTATATTTTAAATAAAAGAGTGTCTTTAATCATTATATCTATACAATTATGAAATTTTTACAAAAATCGAATCCAATTTATTATGGTTAAAAACCCTATTTCAATCGGTTTCTAAATTGTTTAATTTTTTATAAAACCGAAAACCATTAACAATGTATTGTTTTCTTTTTTCAATATGTATTATTTATATTTTTTTATAAAAGAGTGTCTTTAATCATTATATCTATACAATCATGAAATAATTTACAAAAATCGAATCCAACTAATTACGGTTAAAACTGTTAAAACCATAAACCGAAGAAAATAAAACGTATGCAACGAAAATTGATGATTTAAATGGCCTAAATCTGAAAATTTATGATTTTATTGACATTTTTCCCTCTTTCAAAACGACTTCGTTTTGTTACTAACGGAGAGTGGTTAACGACAGATTTAACGTCCATTAGTTAATCTGTTATCGGATTTAACGTTGTGCCTTGTTTGGCCGGGTCAACGAAAATTCATGTCTCAAAACATTAATCAACACAAATTCATGATTTAAATGCGCTACAACAAAGTTCGTGTTTTAAATGGCCTAAATATATAACTTCATGTTTTTTTTGACATTTTTCCTGTTTTTATAATGTGATTGTATGAATAAGTGTTGTGAATGAATGAAGAAATGTAGAAACATATATATAGAAGTCGCGTTCGTCGACTTCTATATATATGAATTTCAAATGGCTATAACAACAGCTATATTAACGTTCGTATTTACCGACGAGTTTCCATAGGATTTCCGATAGATTTCTGCATATCTGTCAAAAATCCGTCAAAATTTAACGTTCATAATTTTTGACAGATTTCGGACGGATTTAGGTGTTTCTGTTTGATATCTGTCAGAAATTTATCGATGACTTAGATGTTTAAACCATTTGTACATAATCCGAGGTATACATTTCTTCACTCAAATGTAAAATCTGGATACATTGCTTCATCAAAAATTTCAGGGTCCTCATCAACAAGATAACAATATGAGTATTGAAAAACAACCCATCTCTTGCCCCTCAACCAGATAAAGTTGGAAATTAGAACCGAATGATTTTTTTATTGTTCCTTGTTTGCTCTTGCGTAGCGTAGGTAACTCGTTAGGAGGAACAAACGTGTCATCTTCTTTCTTTGTTCCACTTGAACTAGGAACTAAATCTGTTGACCTAGGTATGAATGAGAAATGACGCTCATCAAATATTGAATCTTTTGACTCAGTTAGGGTGTGAACCAATATAGAATCATTAGGTTGTATACAAATATACAAAGTTTTCATTTTTTCCCCCCAAAGTTTTCATTTTTGGTTTGGGTAGTCTAACTACCACACCGCCCCAAACTCGAAGGTAATTCAGGTTTAGTTACTTTTTATACCAAATCTCATATGGGGTAACCTTGTTCCTTTTGTTAGGAACCTTATTTAATAAATAACAAGCCGTCAACATGGCTTCACCCCAAAATCCGTCACTCAATCCTGAGTAGGATAACACAAAATTACCATTTAATTTAGGGCTCAATTTTTTCTCTCGCACACACCATTTTGTTGTGGTGTATATGAAACCATAATCTCATGTATAATGCCTACGGACTGGAAATATGTAAAAACATAATACTTCCCACCTTTATCAGTGCATAACTTCTTAATCAAGTCATTATGTTGTAACTCAACGTTCATTTTATAAACAATAAATATATCTAGGGCCTCATCTTTAGCATTCAACAAAAATACATAACAAAAAGGAGAATAATCATTTATGAACCTGATGAAATATTTCTTATTTCCTAAATATGGCATAGCATGCAAGTCACATAAATCACTATGTCTAAGTTCAAGCACCATTGGATTTATTTCAATGCTTTTAAAAGGTTGTCTAATTATCTTATTTAACATGCATGTGCTACACTTCTCTATATTCATATCAAACGAAGGAATCAAACCTTCTTTAGATATATTAATCATACGCTTATAATGTAGATGATCTAATCTTGCATGCCATAGAAAAGTATCATTTTTGCTAGAATATGCCATGTAAATAAAATTAACAACTTTATTAACATTAAGCATAAACATGCAATTATAGAAATATCCAAATCCAACAAAGACACGACACTGTGATAAGACATACTTATCTTACTCATACACTTGTTTAAATCCACACTTATTTAAAACACTACCACAGACTATGTTCATCCTAATTCTGGGTACATGAATTACATCATTACTATCCACAGTTTTTTTAAACTAAATTCTAACACCATTTTGCCACGACCTAGGATAAGAGCAGTTGAGTCATTGCCCATGTTAACTACGAACCCATCATCCACCGGCTCGTACGTCTTGAACTAGCCAAGATCCTTGCAAAGATGGGTTGTTTCACCCGAGTCAATCCACCACATCACCTCATCATCCTGCACATAAAATGCCTCAGAAATTATTGATACATAATTCACTTTCGAAAAAGAATCAAAAACAAAAATCGGACCTTAATGAGAAAATAGGCCTTGATCCTTAGACCCTTGCCCCAAATGGTTATGTTATATTTTATTCTTATCCTTTGCTGCCTGATAATCATGGTTGAAGTGATCCGGCTTGTTAGATATCCAATAAACACTCTTAAACCTTTTGTTAGATTTATCGTTAATGTTATTATTAAAAGGGCTTTTCCCCTTTTTCTTCATCTTATAACTCCCACTTTCCCCCATCATATAGATCGAAGAAGTTTCATCTTCTTTATCTTTATGTTTTCCTCCCTCTTGCACCCTTAGAGATATCTCTATGCACAAATGGCTACCAAATTGTACAAGAGAAAACTCATTTGTGTGTTTAACATGCGCCTCAAATCTTTCCATGAAGGCGGAAACTTGTTGAAGATGCTCAACACCGAGATGGATTCATCCATCTTCATGTTGTCTTGAGCGAATTAGCCTAGTATGCAGATTAATTCATTGTGTTGCTCCATAACAAAGCTGGAATCAGAAATCTTGTAAATATTAAAATTACTCACAAGGAACTTCCTACTAGATGCATCATCGGCCATATACTTCAATTCCAACACATCCAACAATTCTTTTGCGGATTCGACATTCTGATAAACATCAAAAAGAGTATCTGACATACCATTGAGAATATGGCCACAACATATGTAGTAATCGTTCAAACATTTAAGTTGCTTCCTTGTCTCCTCCATGGACTTGTTTTTGGCATTCTCCAACATAATGGGCATTGACATATTTAAAACGTACACCACATTGAACATTGTACGAAGAAAGTACATCTTCTATTGTCATCTTCAAAATTGACTTCTTTTAACATACCTAACTTGCCAAACTTTGACGTCATCTCATGCACCA
The DNA here is from genome assembly GCA_963922655.1 of Cardamine chenopodiifolia. Lineage (NCBI taxonomy): Eukaryota > Viridiplantae > Streptophyta > Magnoliopsida > Brassicales > Brassicaceae > Cardamine > Cardamine chenopodiifolia. Next base: position 3,701,023 of record OZ000464.1, read on the forward strand.
AAACATTAGCCATTGTTCACAAAAATTACTCTTTAAGAATGTTGTATCTCTGGGATTGTAATGTATAGTGAAATTGGATAATAATTAAATCGTGCACTAGAACACTTTCATTAAAGAGTAATTTGACCCTTCTCAAGCCTTGGGTTACACGAAATCCCTTCTAGAATAGGACAGTCAAAGCTCTCTCTCTCTTGTTCTAGGCTAAGATCCGAGACAAACAAACAGAAGTTTCTTGTTTTGTTTATGTATTTTTCACCAACGATTCTATCAATCCTAAAGAAAAAGTACTGTAACATTTTCTCTTAATCCATATATTATTCTAGACTAATCGTTGTTTGAATTGACACCAATGTGGTGTGATGCTCAACTTCCTTAGGAGTTGAATCTATAGCTACGAGAATGATCCAAACATGTGCCTCTTGGAACCACTTAGTTCTTTCCCTAGTCATTGGTCCGCTTGTCACTTGTATTGGCTCTTCTTCCTTGTTGGTGTCCATGATCTTATCATCCGCCTCTTCTTGAAAAGGATTTGACCTCAAATCAAGCTTATCTGCAGCAAAACGAATTAAGTTAGAAAAGTTGAAAACGGATTGAACATGGTACTTACTTGAAAGTTTAAGTTTGTAAGCATGGATGTTGAGACACTCCAAAGCTTTGGATGGTCCTTTAATTCTTGGCAAAAACTTGTATTGCCTCGGGTTTGAAAGCCTTCCTTTTGTCTTAAGAATCTTGAAGATTAATATTCTTTTTCCCTTGTTGGCGTCTTGAAAGAAATATTCTCCAATCCCACACATCTCAACAAATGGCTTAAGGTATGGTGGTTTGTCTCCAGCCTTGTGTGATTGATGTAGTGAAGCTCCCAATGCTCTTCCTTGAAGAATATAATTTCCTCATTACTATCCGTTCCAAGATCAGCTCCGAAGGCAAAAAACCAATTTTCAAGAGAAATTTTTGTGATATCTAATATCTTTTTCTCGACATATTCATCTTTCCCGTTTTGAATTTTTCTCGTTTAACAACTTTTCTCACAAGCTGCACATCTTGGACAGTGTCTTTGACTTAGCACCATGTGTGAAACAAGTTGTCTCGTTGTTCATCGGCTTCTACCTTGGTTTGAACTCTCAGTGCCCTTTTTTGACTAACAAGTCTCTTTTAGGCGCATATTCCCAAAATTATTCAAGAGGTGAATGTGAAATATTCTTCTTCTTCGGTCTCAATATCCCCATTTTATTTTAAGATCATGTTCTCTTGTTAGAACATTCACTTGCATAAAGCTCTAGTTCGTGACACTTAAAGCATTTGACTTCTCCGTTTCTTGTAGAAGTTGCTTCAGTTTTGCCTTTGTAATTTAGGTTTGATGTGCCGGTCTTAGGCTCCTCCTTTGGCTTAGTTTCCATGATTGTTCTAGAATAAATTGGCTTCCTTCCTTAGTGTAACAAATACGAAAGTTAGAGGAAAAGGATTGTCGAGTGGTAGTACCCCTCCTCTTAAGTTGTTGCTCCACGAGAATGGCTTCACGTAATGCTCCATTTCTAGGTTATCTTGGATGTCTCGGTTATATCTACTTAATAACCTCGCCATGGTTGCCTCTTGGTCCTCATCATTTGATCATGAGTGATTCTATTTCTTGGTAGTAATCTTCTACTCCTTTACTAACTTGCACTAGTTTTCTAAGCCTTTGATGAAGCTCTCAGTGATAGTGACTAGGCACAAGTTTTTTCCTCAGAGCATCTTCATTTCATTCTAAGTATCAAGGAGAAACTCTCCATTTCTTCTCCAATTTGTAACAAATTTATCCCACCAATTGGTTGTATAGTTGTAGAACTCGTTTGCGGCAACTCGAACCTTCTTGTTCTTGGAATATTTTTGGCAATCAAAGAAAAGTTCTATCTTTTTCCCATTCTAGATAGGCATCTGGATCGTTCTTTCCATGGAATGGAGGTATCTTCAACTTCAAGCCTCCTAGGTTATCATCTCTTTCTATGCCTTCTATAACACGTCTAGGACATCTTTGACTCCCCATAGATGAATTACCGTCCGGGCTATAATACCCAAAGTCATTTTCAACCTCAACTCTAAACGGTCTTGGTTGGTGCCTATCTCTCAATGGTGGCACGACTTGTGGTCTCCCTTGTTGGGTTTCGTCTCTAACTTCCTCTTGTATCTAATACATGCCATTCATTTCTACTCTCAATATGTGTTGCATATCTCCCATTAAGGCTTGCATTTGGAGATTAGAAATGGTATGTTGGTCTTCTCCTTCTTGGTTACCTTCTTGATTAGACATGATAATCCTATAAAATTGAACAAACAGATTAGAGTAAAAGGTCTTACAAGTGTTTCGCTCTTTTTCCCTCAAAGTGTTTATTCTCTTTCGATCAACAAAAAACTCTATATGCTCCAAATAGAACCAATGTTTTTTTGTTGATTCTCAATGCACTTTTCCAAGAATCCAAACAAAATAAATCAAGCGCCCAATATGAACTCTCACTCAAATAATTCCAACACTCAACGAATTCATAAGATGATCGAATGATCAAGAACACTCGCCTATGCTACCCAAAAATATATCAAATGATAAGCTAAACTAGACTTCGATCTTCTCTTTTTTTAAAAAAAAAAATTGTTTTCTTTCTTTTTCTTTTAACCTATATAGATCAAAGCCTAAACTAAAAGAAGAAAATTAAAACTTGAAAATTTGGAAAATCTAAACGAAAGGGTGCAAAAGGAGTTTGATAACAGTTTTTCTCGAAGGGGTGTGAGTGGCGATCCAGGTTTTGATCGAGTGTTGGCCGAGTATTGGCTCGGTAATGACCAGGCGAAGACCTATTGTTGAAGAGGTGTGATCAAGGATTGTGAGCGGTTGGCATATGTGCGTCTCGGCGATGACAAGAATCACTCAGGCGATGACAAAGGATCCTCGGTAGCGGTTAGGGTTTGAGTGGCTGATGGTTAGGGTTTACGGTACGTGGCATTGTGATCCAAGTGTGGGATGACACAAACACAAATGTCCTTTTCCTTGAATGAGTAGTGTCTTAGGGTCTCCCCGTACCCGTATTGGTTTTCTAGCTGAGATACCATAAGGTTGAAGGTTTTGGGTTCAACAAAATGAATCGGTGAAAAGCGGTTTTGATCAATTGGTGATCAAGTGAAACAGTGCGGTGAAAAGGTGTGATGGTGGTGGTGGTTGAATGATGATCAATCAATGATCGGTGGTGGTGGTGATGATAGATCTAGGGTTTGATCGAAAAGGATGCAAAAGGGTGCGTTGATGAAGTGAATGGTTAAGATGATGGTTCGGATCGATATTGATGGATATCAAGCGATCTAGTGATGAAGATTGGTTGATGTGGTGGTGATGATGAAGCGATGAAGTGGTCTGATGGTCGATGAAGATAAAGCGGTTTACTGGTGATGAATATAAATTGATGGTGATGAATATGGACGATGGTGATGATGATAAAATTGATCAGATCAATGATTGTGCTCTGATACCAAATGATATGCCCTCCAAAGAAACTAGGCATTGGAGATCTCGATGGAGAAGATAGAGTTAGTGCCAACGCTAGGAATACGAAACCTAGAACCAACACTTCGACTTGTCTCTTCAACGGTTTGATCGGTAGAAGGGCCGCACAAGTGTTATGGACTACACTTGATATATCTTGATGATGCATTGGATATGACACACCAAGAAAAACAAAAGAGTTCCAAAGGAACCAAAGAGTTTGCATGAAAGCAAAGAGAAATTTGATTGATAAAAACGTTAGTTGATTATTTTCTTATCTTGGCCGGCCAAGGGTTACACGAATCAAGGCTTTTCCATGAAGAAAATTATTTAAGTGTTTTGACTAGAAATCAAGATAGAAAAAGAAGATGCATCTCGCCAAAATCTCTTGGATGCTTTGAATGTGGACTTCTCTTGATTCTTTGGCTTTGGATGAGATTTCTTCGAGTTTGATGGACCCTAAAATCATCTCCTTTTGAATGTTCCTCCTTATGGACTTAGCTTAGAACATAGATGAATTTATAAGAATGAGAAACAACCCTAACCTCATTAAAACCTTTCTCAGAAAACCCTTTGGTAAAAAACCAAGAGAAAGAAAAAAGTGAACTAAAACTTGTTCTCTTAAACCATCTAATATTATTTAGTAGTCGTTGCTTGAATTGACACCAAGTTGGTGTGATGCTCAGCTTTCTTAGAAGTTGAATCTATAGCTTCTTGAATGATCCCAACAAGTGCCTCTTAGAATCGCTTGGTTCATACCCTAGTCATTAGTCCGCTTGTCACTTGTATTGGCTTTTCTTTCTTTTTGCTTTCCATGATCGTATCACAACACTTAACGAATCTTTCAACATCACGTCTAAGAGATGGCCAAAATTACGATGAAGCAACCACATGTAGTGTTAAGTCTCGACCTATATGACCTTCATTTTGTAGTTCAGAAATGAAATGTAGCCAAAGACTACATTTCGGTACGCAAAAACGTGAATCACGAAAGCAGAACCCGTCATGAATGGCATAAACCAAGTTTTTTTCCAGCAATAATATCTTGAAACATACACCCAAAGAACGAGTAAGTGGGGTATAAATCCACGAACGAACTAAATCCCAGAACTAAAACACGTAGAACTGCTAGCATGGAGTGTCGACGACTCAAGGAGTCAACTACACGATTAGATACACCGAGAAATATGCTTAATCACAAAGCTAAATTATTGCAGATAAGAGACCCAAGAAGCATGACGTGAAGACAACTTTTCTTGCTGGTTAAGTGTTTGAGTGCATCATGACAGTGTAGAGAGAAAATTCCTTGTGGAATTAGTAATGTGGCCAATGTTTTGACCGCTTGAAATGATCACATAGAATTAAATATCATAAGTGCTACAGCGAAAGCGAGCGCCAACTAATTTCTCACTAAAGAAGGCAATGGGGCGTTGGCATTGACTAAGGACTGCACCAATCCCTGTTTTAGAAGCGTGACAATGCAATTCAAATACCAAAGAAAAATCAGGTAGAGCCAAATCCGGTGCTGAAACAAGCTTTTCTTTCACTAGTTCAAATGCTGTTGTTGTTGCAGAAGTACAAAAAAACGCACTAACTTTTTTGCAGTCGGTATTAAGGACCATAAGAATACTAAATTTCGGGACAAAACTTCTGTAGAAAGACGTCAAACCATGGAAGCTATGATTTTCAGTCAATGTTATCGGGATTTGCGAAGAACTTATTCCCAAAACTTTATTTGGATCGATAGGCGAGACCCTTAGCTGACACAATGTAGCCCAAAAAATGTACCTCAACAGAACAAAATTCACACTTTTTCATGGTGGCATATAGTTGATGTTGTTGCAACACTAACATGACCTCTCGTAAATGTTGAACATGAGTATCCTATGTTAAGCTGAAAATTAAGGAGTCATCGAAATAGACAACAAAATATTTACCGATAAAAGTTTGAAGAACTTGGTTCATATTGCCTCCATAATTCTTCATACTTGTTGGGGCTCATACGATATTGAGGGCGATTAGGAGGAGATGCATTGGGAATTAAATCTATACAATGTTGAATGTCGCGTAATGGCGATAATCCAAGCGGTAGATCATATGGAAATACATAGTAGAATTCACTCAAAAATGGTGCCAAACGAGTGAAAGAGAGCTGTCTGGTGATGGAGACATATACACACTAAGTACAAAAACAATCATACCTGCCTCGCTTATCTTAGTTACAAACGGAACATGTTGCATCAACATGATCGTGTTTGTTGGAAGAGCTAGTAGTGTAGGTACAAATAACTTCAATGTAAAAGTCCAGTTGTTAAAACGGAAAGTGTAAGTATTAAGATAGCCATCATGAGTGACACGACGATTAAATTCCCCTTGTCGACCAAGAAACATATGACATGCGTCCATAGGGGCAATATCACAGAATAATTGATCCTTCTAAGAGGTACCAATCGAAAATTCTACCAAAGTGCGTGTAGGTACAAAGACTTCGTTTCCTTGTTATATCCAAGCCAACTTATAAGGAAAGGGGTATGGTTACACTTTTAAATTTAACTTGGATACCACGACTTCACCAATGACATTCTCACAACTTTCTGAGTCAATATGAGGTTGCAAACTCAGCCATTTATCGTGCATTGAGAGTGAAAAAGGTTGTTTCGTTGAGAAGATTCAAGCACAAGCGGAGTCAAAAAAACTCGTCTAACCATGAGAAACGTACGCACATCAGCATTTAATTCCTCTCCTTCCTTAATGAATTCTTCATCAAGGAGTAGACTAAGATGATTAGGAGTAGGATAGGCAGATTGTTGATGACCGTGTTCTCCACAACTAAAGCAACGCAGCATACTTTGTCTTGTGGTTCGAGAATTATTATTAGTGGATATAATCTGTGCTGGTTTGGCATTAATATTCTTGGAGACTAGCTTGACGTCGTGCCGTAGGTATAGAACGGAGTGGCGGTGATGAACTCCATGCAAAAAATTGCTTTTTGTGTGAGTTTTAATGGTTAACGCCTGTTGATGAGTCTACGAAAAAAATACCGGATGAAACAAATTCAAAGTGTACTCAATATGTTGTCTCAAACAACCAAAAAAAGCCACCAATGCTCCAAATCCTAAACATCAATACGTGTTACCAGCAAAAAAAATTAGTACAATATTTTTCCACCAAACGAGAACCCTATCTCAAATTCTACAAATGCCGAAACATAAGGTGATCATAATTGAATGGTAAAAACCTACTGTGCAAGCGTTTTTAAATTTTACCAAGACACAATTCTTGCTTTCCCTAAATTAGCTCGAGAGGCCTTCAATTGAGTCCACCAAACGGAGGATCTATTTCAGAATCGCATGGCAATTACTAGAACATAACGATTTGAATGGAACCCAGCATAGAATATGTCATGCAAACGGATTGTCCTCATCATTGTGTTATGGCGGTGGCTCTTGTTGGTATTAACACACTCCATGTATTGACACATCCTCATGTAGCATCCGTAATCCTCAAGAAGGTCGCCAAGTGGAACTTAGTCCATGAATGAGTTGGAAATCTGGAATTAAGTTAAGGAAGTATTGAATATAGTAGGTGTTCAATACTTTGATCAAATAAGGAATAAAAAATTGGAAGATAGAAGAATTTCCAAGCTAATGGCAATAATTAAGCTGAAATACCGAGCTAACCAACTGTCGGTAGATCAACTTGCTGAAATAAGGAATTAAATTGAAACACTTGAGATGGGTCAGTTTCACGGTAGCTCGACTTAGCAAGGAGGAATAAACGTTAGCTAGACCAGCAAAGGTGCTACCATTCATATGGATGGACTGAGGTACTTATTCGAGCAATGACCAAATTGGTACAAGTGCAGGGAGGTTAAGTAACTACTATGAGGCTACAAAAAAGCAATGAATATGTATTTCGGTTCCACTAACTGATTGTGATCAATAAAACTATAAAAAGGGCCATCTAGACTCAATTTGAATCATGAAACATGGAGAAAAATCCCAGAAAAACTAGAAAACCCATGGAAGAGGAAAACAGGACTTGATATGAGTATTCTCGGAGAATCACGACTTGGATCTGAGCGTTGATCGGTGGTAGTGGAGATAAGATAGTTATTCGCCAAAAACAGCCATGATAGGAGTCCATAACCATGGTTTTGTGCCTAAATCTATGACTTGCCGGTTATTCAGTGATCTAAGAATCGGATTCATTAAAACGGCTAGTTGGATGAGTAACTCGAGATCAAACTAGAACCACTAAGATTTGACTAAGCCGTGAGTTTGAATTCGGACCAGTTATTTCCGGTTTGAGAATCAGTAGAGGGTTAATTAAACCTTGCATAAACACGCATATGCATTCGGCATAATTCACTAAGTAAATATGGAATTATTTATGCTAATTTGGCTTTCGAGGGGTGATAGTGATTGTGCTATGGAGTTGGTTTTGACGCGGGAGACTCATGGTGATGTAACCGGGTAGATAGGATCATATAACTTGTAATACCTTATATAAAAACTCATAAGTTGTATCGAATCTGTTGATATAGAAATAAAAATCCGGTTTACATGTTAATACCTATGCATATCGCTAAGAATGGAACCTAAAATGAATTGGCTGGTTCATATCACATACTAATTTGTTCGAGAACAACCACCACCAACTTAGGCAGTTCGGGATGGAGCGTTTCAAGTTGGTATCAGAGCATGCTTGTTCCTAGGAATATTAGTGCGGGTTGGGATCACCACTCATCAGCTTATGTGATCTTGTTGTAGTGTTTCCTTACTCACTGATAGTTATAATACGATTACTGTGACTAACTTCTATGTTTTTATAGATGTTTAATAACAGAAAACTAGGGAAATGTAATAAAGATAAAGGCATTGTTGAGGAAACACGGGAACGATTACGCATGAGAGACATGTTGAAAAGAACCCAGTCGGACTTGTGGATAGGTAAACCTAAAATCCACTGATTCTACAAACTACGGATGGATGACAAGATGTTCAGGATGATGTGGCTAAGACATCAAATTCAGGTAACCAATTTATTATGAGTGTTGATGGATATGGAACAACGGTTGAAAATCCGAATGTGCTTCTAACCGCCCAAGAACAATGGAATACAATAAAGGCAATAATGGCTCAGTAGGTCTTGTTGACCCAAACGCTTGTACTGGGTTCATGTGGTACAAGCAGCAAAAAAATGAACAAGTGATGATACAGAGGTTATTGAGATTAGTTCGACATCCAGTTCTTAGAGAAAGAGGGGGCGACTGCCTAAGTTTGTTGGGACATATCTCTAAGTTGGGTATGAGGCACTTTCCTAGTAGTTCGGATCTGATGGTGGCGGATGAGTGGAGAAGTCGGCTTGTAAGGAATTTTAACTCCACTCGTTGCCCAGAAGGTTAACTGAAGGACATTTCGGTCCATTTCTTTGTGAGAGACACACATAACTGGTAGTTGACCATTGAGAAGCGAAAAGGTGATCAAATCCGATCTTTTGTCAATTTTGAAGGCGAATTCAACAAAAAAAATTTCCCACTGGAAGCTTGGAACAAACTTGAGTGTGCATTTCGTGAATATGATGAGGAATTCAACCGCCTTAGGTGCTATGTGGGATGAGAGCTCGAAGAGGAGCAAGTGCAAGTGTGTCGTTCAATTCTTGGGTTAAGCATAAAGATCTGTAACCATTGCTTGGTTTGCACTTTCAAATTGGTATCATAGTGTATGGAACGAATTGCAATGATTGAAGCTGGGATTGAGGAGACACAATCCTGTACTAACCAGACGGTCAAAACAATATTTTAAAAGAGCAAATGGGTCAGGGTTGATGACAACAAGTCAGATGGGAAACATGTTAACTGCCCAAAATGGGGAAATAAGCATAGCAGAGAATGCTGAAAGGCATTAGGATCATGGAATCCAAAATTGTCCTCAAATGGATCAGGGAACACATAAAGTGGCTAGAGAATAACCTAGGACTTGCTACTATTGTGGGAAAGCATGGCACTTTTAAAGGGAGTGTCTGAAGCTTGAACCAGGGAAAGAAGTAGGACAAAAGGAGGAAATTCCTTACTACCACTTCCAAAGCGACAAGCAAGAACACTGCATGTTTATGAACTGTCAGAAAAAGATAGCGTTGCTGGTACATTTCTTAGCCTATTCATGTAAACTTGTGCATTGCATAAAAATCATCCATAAATGGATTTGGTACTTGGAAATTGGTGGTGTTTCAACCTTGAAATGGCAGGAAATGGGAACAGTGAGGACAGTCAGTGGGCAAAAGATGTTCATCAGAGGCTTGATACGCAATGTCTTTGTGGTTATCAAAGAATTTAGAAGAGTTATCGGAGAAGGGATTTATCAGGCCACGTAGTTGACTGTGGGGTGAACCAGTCTTGTTCGTAAAGAAGAAGGATGGAAGTCTCAGCCTGTGCATCGATTACCAATGATTGAAGAGGGTAACAGTGCAGAACAAGTACCCGTTTCCTCGAATAAATGAGTTGTCTGATCAGCTCTTGGGAGCAACAAGGTTCTCAAAGATTGACTTGGCCTTGCGATACCATCAAATCCTGATAGAACCAATGGATATTCAAAAACCAGCTTTCCAAAAGATATATGGCTATTACGAGTTTTTGGTCATGCCATTTGGATTAACCAATGTACCAATAACATTCATGAAAATGATGAATAGAATTTTCCAGGATTGGTTGGATGAATTTGTGATCATCTTTATTGATGACGACTAAGGATTTGGAATCACATCAAGGTCATTGGAAAGAGGTATTGGAACGTCTACGGGAAAACAAATTGAGCAAGTGTAGCTTTTGGCATAGGGGTACTACTATTGGGTTGGAATGAAGAGGGATGTAGCTAATTGGGTTGCTAAGTATCCAATGTGCCAACAAGTCAAGGTGGAACATCAAAACCCAAGTGAATTAATGAAGAACTTGCCCATGTTGGAATGGAAAAGATATCATGTTATGATCGATATTGTTAATGGGTTGCCTAGGGAGAAGTCAAAATGGAATGTGGTTTAGGTTGTCATGGATAGACTAGCCAAATATGCACACTTCATGGCAATTATGGATACGGATGGAGCTGAGTTTTCATACAATAACAATTACCAAGCAAACATCAGAATGTCTCCTTATGAAGCATTATATGGCCGACCTTGTCGAACACCATTGTGTTGGACACAAGTGGGTGAAAGGAGTTTGCTTGGTCTGGACATTGTTGATGAAACCACATAGAAGATCAATTTCTCAAGGTTAAGTTAAAAGAATCTCAGGATCGGCATAAAAGTTATGCGGACAAGCGTTAAAAGGAATTGGATTTTGATGTGGGAGACTTAGTGTATCTTAAGGTGGTGACGTAAAAAGGAAATGGGCGATTTAGCAAGAGTAAAAAGCTAAGTCCAAGGTACATTGGGCCGTATAAAGTGATTGAAAGGGTTGGGTTACTCGCATACAAACTACTTCTACCATTGTGACTTGAAGCCTTTCACAACGTGTTCCATGTATCACAACTAAAAAAATGTCCAAGTGACCAAGACCATGTCATTGCCAAAGTACCTTCAGATTTAGAAGAGAACTTAATGGTGGAAGCCAAACTAGTTTGAATCATTGATCAAATGGATAAAAGGTACTAGAAGAAGAAGATACAAATGATCAAGGTTCTTTGGGATTGTTATGAAAATGAGATGCCTAATTTGGAAACCGACAACAAGATGAAGGCAGATTTTCCTGAGTGGTTTAAGGAGATGAGCATCTACGATCCTCAATATGGTCGTCGAGTAGAACTTAGTCTGGGAATAAGTTGGAAATCTTGGGCTAAGTTAAGGAAGAATTGAATCTAGTAGGCATTCAGTACAGATTGAATAAGGAAGAAACTATGGGAAAATATATGAATTTCAAACTAATACCCAGAATCAAGCTTAAATACCGAGCTAACTAGCTCAACTAGCTGAAAGAAGGAATTGAGCTGGAACACTTGAGTTGGATCAGCTGGGTCAGCTGCCCGGTAACTTGACTGAGCAGGGAGGAGTGAAGGTCAGCTGAACAAGCTATGGTGCTAGCAGTCAGCTGGATGAACTAAGGATGTTACCCGAGAAATGACTCAATAGGTATTACTACAACTCGATTAAGTAGCTGCTGGGCTGTTACAAAATGCAATGAATCTATATTTTAGTTCCAATAACCGTTTTTGATTGAGAAAAACTATAAAAAGCCGCATATAATCAATTTTGATCATGAAACACAGAGAAAATTCCCAGAAAAACTCAAAGAAACTCGGAAGAGGGAAACGTTCTTTGATAGGAGTATTCTTGGAGAATCACGAGTCGCAGCCGAGCATTGATCGACAATAGGAGAGAAAAAACAGATATTCATCAAAACTGATATGTGTGCCAAAGGTGAGTCTATAATCGTGGCTTTATGCCCAGAACTATGACTTGTAGGTTATTTGGTGATCCAAGAATCGGATTCGTTGGATTGGCTTATTGGGCGAGTAACTCGAGATCGGACTGAATCCACCAAGACTTGACTAAGCAGCGAGTTCGAATTCAGATCAGTTATTCCCAGTTTGAGAATCGATAAAGGGTTAATTAAACCTTGCATAACCATGCATATGCATTCATCATAATTCACTAAGTAAATATGGATTTACTTATGCCTCTTTGGCTTTCATGGAAAGATGGTAAGGAGTTGGCTAAGGCGAGGGAGACTCATGGTTGGGATGATGTGTGGAGATGTAACCGGGTAGATAGGATTATATAACTTGTAATAGTTTATATGCAAACTCATAAATTGTATCGAATCCTTTGTTATTATATAAATAAAAATCTTGTTTACATGTTATTGCTTGTGCATATCGACTCTATCTTAGACATCTCAGAATTATACTTGTTAAAAATAAATATCGTTAAGGATACGACCCTAAAATGAATTTTTTAGTTCATATTACATAGGGCTTTCCCCTCCCTTAAATCACCTCCTTGCCATGAAGCTAAGGAAACCTATATAAACCCCAGAATTCTCTCATTTGAACTTAGAGCAAAAATCACCCAAAACTTTAGTGCACCTGGAATCACCTGCCTGGTAGCCCATTTCTCGATCACTAGCAAGGAATCAATAGGGTTTTTGTACCTAGTAGGCACCCAGTTCTATGGGTTGGTAAGAATAATTCCAATCGTCGAGTTTTATTTCGTAGTTATTAAACTAAGATCTAGATGTGATGTAAATTTTGTTCGAGATCTAAAGATCTCCTTAAAAGGAGGTACGAAGAACCATAAAGAATTTATTGAACCTACCGAGAACCTATGAGTACCGAAGCATGTGAAGTAGCACATATCTCGGTTTCCTTAAATTTAAATTGGGGATTTTATCAGAAGGTTGTTGCCATTTCTTGTTTATTTCATGGTATTGAGATATTTGGCTTGAATAGTGGTGTGTTGCTTGGGTTATTTTTGTGCTTTAATTTTTAAAATTTTAGCATGATATTGTTGACCGGTTATGATACATATAAGGCATTGATCATGTCCTGTGAGTTTATAAAATTGTTTACATGGGTTAAGCTGTTTGCTCGATGAGTTGTTTATGCTTTCAAAGTCAATGCTAAAGGGATTTACGGGTATATTGGATGAATAATCGTTTGCATGTTTAGGATATGCATAATGGTGGAAATTCATGTTCATACCCGTAAATCCCTTACTCGAAGTGTGTTTAATAGTAGGTTGTATTATGGTGTCCACTAAGGATAGTATCATTGCTTTCATTTTATATGTGTGATTCTTATGCTTGATTGAATTGCTTGTTGGGGTTTATGTTGCAAAAATATTTTGTTAGAGAACTTGGACTCACTTAGTAATCTTATATTACTCATGATACTACTTTTGTTGTACAAGAAATCTTAGAGGGTGCGCCATAGCGGTATGTCGGCCAACTAGAATTTTATGGATGTTTACAAAACTCATTGTTGTTACTAAGTATAGTTTTGCCTTGAATTCAAAAGCTATACTGGTTTGGGTAATGGGTTTTGTACGTAAATATATACTAATATAAATCCAGATATTGGCAAAAAGAACGGAGAACCATCTGAGATGATCTTGTCTGGATTGACCCAAGCCAGAGTATGGGAACGGGTTGGAAAACCTTAGGCCTTGGCAATGGAGGATGTTAATTTTTTTGGATGGATAGGGTGAACGGATGTGTCCGGAAACCCCAGTTGTTCGAGTGCGAGTGACCTGACCGTATCATATTAGGTCCTTCTTAGTTCTAGAACGGTTGGGGATCATTACACTTTTTGCCATGCCAGTTGTCTCTGCTTTTGAAAATCATGAGTTATTCCTTTTATATAGTGGTGAAGAGACTTGGGTTAGGCTTATATGTTTGTATTGGGCTTGAACTTTGTAATACAAAATGCATGATACAAAATCTCTCAAGGATTGCACTCAACAAGACCGATTGGATAATCCTCGACTTCTAATGGATAAGTGAAGCAAGATCTCTAGGTATATTAAACTTAAGTCCCAATAATTTCTTCTGAACACCTTCCAAAAAAACTAGGCGGTGGAGATCTTGACAAAGAAGATAGAGTAAACACCAACGGTATGTATACTAAACCTCAGACCAATGCTTGCTACTTGTCTCCTCGACGGCTCTATCAGTAGAATGGCAACACAAGTGTTATGGGCTATACTTGATAAACCTTAGAGGTTCTTTGGATATGACACATCAAGGAAAGCCAAAGGTTCCCTAAGGAACAAAAGAGTTTGTGTGAAATCAAAAGAGAAAAAATTTGTTAGCTTAAAAAGTTGGATGATTATTCTTCTTCTTGGCCGAGTCTTTATAAAGAGACTAGAGAGACAAAGGGTTACATGAATCTAGATGTGGATATGAATTAGAAATTAAAGACAAAAATACTTATATGTTTGACTAGAAAATAAAGATAGAAGAAGAAGATGTGTCTTGCAAAAAACATATTGGATTCGTTGAATGTAATCTTTTTCTTGTTACTTTGCTTTTGACGAGAATTCTTCAAGTGTGGATGGGCCTCAATTCATCTCTTCTTTTTTTGGGCCTCCTTATGGACTTAGTTTAGAATAAAGATATATTTAAAGAGAAATGGAGAAACAATTTTCAAGAGAAAATTTCTTGACATCAATATCTTCTTCTCGACATATTTGTCTTGTCCCGTTTTGAATTTGTCACCTTTGACAAAATGCCTCACAAGCCATTCTCCTTGGACATATTCGTTCATCCTTGCCCAGTTAGTGTTACTCCAAAAGCTAGTATGTCATGTGAGACACTCAATCCAATTGCCTTCCATGAAGTTATTTAATATAACTTCTCCCAACTCTTTAGTTGCAAATCTATAATCATGGCCTATTCTCACCAATGGAACAAAGAGTGATTCCATATCCTTATTTCCCAAAGAATTACACACATTGTAAAAATCATGTGTAATGAAGAAGTTCTTGTAAAGGCTGAAGATGTTGTAGGAGCTGAGCCGATGACTTATAAGTTCATACTCATCAAAATAAAACTCCTTAGTGTCTTCATGCGTGATCTTTTCCATAGCTCTGAATTTTGTTTCCAACACATAAGCACTACATGGTTTTCCATATTCTTATTTCATGATATTAACAAAATTCTTCAATGACATTTTCGGAGGTGGAGTATCAACAATGAGCTTCAAACTAGTGCCTTTAAGAGGAAATGACTTAGTATTACTGGAACTTACATGCAAAGTGGAACTTTTCCTTGCAGGTATACTTTCTTGAGCTTTTGAATGTGCTTTACTTGAACTTTATTCTCTTAACTATTCACTTGTCTTCATGTCTCCTTTCTCTAGTTGCATTTGATACAAGTAAACCTCAGGAGATGACATAGGATGCAACATAATTCTTTTCCCTTTTAACTCAAACGAGTACATGTTGGTGAATCCTTCATGAGATACTCTCCTATCGTATTTCCAAGGTCTTCACAAAATCATGTGACAAGCCTCCATTGGCAGGATGTCACAAAGCACCTCATCCTCATATTTCCCTATGGAGAAAGGAACTAGAACTTGATTCTTTACCTTGATGTTGCCGGTGTTGTTGAGCCATTGTAGTTTTTAAGGCAAAGGATGTATTGTAGTGATTAGTCCAAGTTTATTGACCATAGTAGTACTACCAATGTTTGTGCAGCTTCCTCCGTCTATAATGAGACTCCATAACTTATCTTTGACTCGGCACCGCGTGTGGAACAAATTACATCATTGTTACTTGGCTTCTACCTTGGCTTGCACTCTCAATGTTCTTCGAGCAACCAATAGTGCTCCTTTAGTCTTTGAGTTCACATTCATTTGCGCGAATTCTGTGCATAGTTCTCCTAGTGCTAATTCTTCACACTCTTCTTGAGACTCCAATTCTTCCTCCTAGTTATCAATATCTCCATTGTTCTTAAGACCATGGTGCGTTGATTTGGACACTCATTTGCATAGTGTCCTACTCCCTGACATTTAAAGCACTTAAGATCCCGGTTTCGAGTAGATGTTGCCTTGGTTTTCCCTTTGTACGCTTGAATTAGTGGGGTGGCCTTAGGATCCTCCTTGGGCTTAGCTCCAGAGATTGACCTAAAATAAGATGGCTTTTCGTCTCTAGTGAAGCGCAAACAAGAGTTTGAGGCAAAGGGTTGCCAAGTAGAAGTACCTCTCCTCCTAAGTTGTTGCTCTACAAGAATGGCTTTGTGCTCCATTTCTTCCATCTCCACATAATGATCCATTTCTAGCCGATCTTGAATATCTCAGTTTAGTCCACTTAAGAACCTTGCCATTGTTGCCTCTCGGTCCTCATCAATGTTTGCTTTGATCATGAGTTATTCCATTTTTTGGTAGTACTCCTCTACTTCTTTACTACCTTGAGTTAGACATCTAAGCCTTTTATAAAGTTCTTGGTGATCGTGACTAGGCACAAATATCTTCTTCATAAGCATCATCAGTTTGGTCTAAGTGTGGATAGGAAACTCTCCATTTCTTCTCCGGCTAGTGACTAGTTGATCCCACCAAGTGATTTCGTAATAACAGAACTCGGTGGCAACAACCCATAATTTCTTGTGCTCGGAATAGTTTTAACAATCGAACACGAGCTCTATCTTCTTTTCCCACTCATGATAGGCATCCTGATTGTTCTTGCCATGGAATGGGGGTAACTTAAATTTTAGACCTCCAAGATCATCTCTTTCTTCTCTACCACGTCTAGGTCTTCGTTGACTTCCTCTAGATGAGTGACCATCTCAGTTATAATAACCAAAGTCTTCTTCAACTTTGAATCGAAGTGGTCTAGGTTGGTGCCCATCTCCCGGTGGTGGCACGACTTGTGGTCTCCCTTGTTGAGCCTCGACTCTAACTTCTTCTAATCTTTCATAAACGTCATTCATCTATATTCTCATGAGGCGTTGCATTTCTCATAATAATTCTTGCATTTGAAGATTATGAATGGTTTTCCTTGCTTCTCCTTCACGGTTATCTTCATGGTTTGACATGGTGTACCAACAAAAATGAGCAAACAATTAGGGTAAAAAAAATCTCACAAATGTTTCACTCTTTTTTCTAAGTGTTTGACTCTTTTCAAACCAACAAAACTCTATTTGCTCCAAAGTAGAACCAATGTTCTTTTGATGTTTCTCAATGTGTATCCCAAAACTCAAAGAAATAAATCAAGTACCCTAAAGAAATGACACCCGAAATACTCAAATGAATATATTTGATCAAGTGATCAAGAAATCAAACCCTTATGCTACCCCAAGACAATACCAAATGATAAATTTACCTACACTTCGATCTTTTTCTATATATATATATATATATTTTTTTTTCCTTTTTGATTTTTTTTAAATAATAGATCGAAGTCTATACTCTCCAAAGAAATTAAAACTTGAAGTAAAATTTTGGAATTTATATGAAATGGTGCAAAGAGGTTTGATAACCGTTCTTCCCTCTGAATGGGTACGAGTGATAGTCCAAGGGTTGGACGTGTCGTGGCTCGGAGATGACCGATGGATGACTGTGTGGTGAAGTGGTGTGATCGAGCGGTTGGTGTCCGAGGCGTCTCGATGATGATAGTTTTTTTCCTCGACGATGACAAGTTTCCACACGGTATTGGTGATGGGTTTGATCTGATGAAGGTAAGGGTTTAAGTTACATGCACACGAAGATCCTTCTCCTTGTGGAAATAGTACCTTAGGATCTCCCCGTACCCATATTGTTTTCCAGCCAAGATACCGTAAGGCTCAAGTTTAGGGTTTGAACGAAAATGGATCGATGAGAACAATTTGATCAGGGTGGTCAAGTGAAACGGTGCGATGATCGAAGGAGTGATGATGATCGGTGGTGGTGGTGTTGGTGATTGATCTAGGATGATCGTGATGATGAGGCGAAAGTGTGCGAGGCGGACAAGGTTATGGTGATGAAGGCAAAGAATTGGATCGGTGGTGGTAATGGGATGATCCAATGATGTTGTTGATGATGAAATGAAGTGGTTGTGTTGGTGGAATAATGGTGTTGACACAGGATGTGGTGATACCAAATGATGCGGAATGATGGTGACAAAACAATTTCATGGTGATGGATATGGATCGTTGTCGATGATGATGGACGATGGTGATGATGATAGAAGTGGAATCGAAGAGTGTGCTCAGATACCAAATGATACAAAATCTCCAAAGTATTGAACTCAACGAGACCGATTGGATAATTCTTGATGTCTAAGGGATAGGCAAAACAAGATCTCTAGGTATATTAAACCTAAGTCCCAATACTTCCTTCAGAAAACCTTCCAAAAAAACTAGGCGGTGGAAATCTTGACGAAGAATATAGAATAAACACTAACGCTAAGGGTTACATGAATCTATATATGAACATGAACTATAAATTAAAGACAAAAATACTTAACAGTTTGACTAGAAAATAAAGATAGAAGAAGAAGATGTATCTCGCCAAAATCATTTTTGATTCGTCGAATGTAGTCTTTCTCTTATTACTTGGCTTTTGACGAGAATTCTTCAAGTGTGGATAGGCCTCAATTCTTCTCTTATTTTTTGGGCCTCCTTATGGACTTAGTTTAGAATAAAGTTGGATTTGAAGAGAAGAGAATCAAGCCCAGGCTCATTAAAACCTTACTCGTAAAACCTATTGGGATATAACCGATTTAAGGAAAAAGAGTACTAGACCTGATCTCGTAATCCATATAGTATTCTTTACTAGTCGATGCATGGTTCTTGGCTTCCTTAAGTGTTGATCCCTTCATGTATCGCATGAATCCCCTAAGTACTTCCTTGAATTGCTTAGCTTTTATCCTTGTCTTTGGTATGCTTGGATCTTCCATTGCCTCATTGTCCCTAGAGCTTTCCTTGCTAGTATCACTGCGGGATCAAGGTGTTACAAAGATCTTGTGGTGAATTATAGGAACAACAAGTTTTTTGAGCTTCCCAGGATAGTGCATTGACCGTCGGACGAGGTGGGGCCTAAGGGCCATAGAGGTTGTTGGTTCCACGGACGGCGGCTGTCAGAGCGTTACAAGTGATATAAAAGCCAAACTCAATGAGTGTGGAGATATGTGGTCTCACACTATCAAAAGTGACGGTCTTGGTAAGCAACGAGGATGTTTTGCTTTGTGAGTGTGGATGATTGTAATACCCCGATTTATGGTACATAGTGGCATATGAGGATAGTTTACGATATTATGTCACCATAGTGCACTTAGCTTTTCAGTCATTTACCTAGACAGAACTGCAGAGTTAAGCGTGTTTGAGGTGGAGCAATTTAAGGATGTGTGACCTATCGGAAAATTATTTTTGGTACCTTGCAAGAGAGGTCAAAATATGGAAAAATATCTTGTGGAGACTTGTAGGAACAATAACAAGTCTTTCGAACTTCTCGGGATAGTGCACTGGCCATCGGATGATGATAAGGCCCATGCGCCCATGGATGACGGTGATTGGGGCGTTACACTACACATATTCATAGACTTTGAGTCTAGTCCCTCTGCATTTTAAATCCTTTTGGGATTTTCATGTATATATCATTATCTAGTGATCCTTATGAAAATGATGTCAGTACATCCATAAGATACATTTCTAAATTTTAAAATGTTATTAGGATCATTAAATACTTGAATGTAATTGCATCCATGAACGAAGAATGTGTTTCTTCGTAATCAACTCCATGTTTTTGAGAAAAACCTTGTGCAACAAGTTAGACTTTATATCGTGCAATTTGATTTTTCTCATTTTTTCACAATAAACCCCACTTGTACCCAACATTAACATCATTTGATGCAAAGACAACAGGTATAAAGACATATTTTTTATTGAGGGAGAGCAATTCAATTTTCATTTTACTACATAATATTAATCTTATGATTTGGATAATCATTTTTGTGATCGATCTCTTTAGATATGTAACATAAGAATATTCCACTATCATCATCAATTTCGTCTTTGGATACAAAAAAAGGAAAAATTCTTATAATAAATGAAACTTTCAAATTTTTATTCTTAAATTTCAAACCCAAACCCAAACCCAAACCTTAAACGGACAATTTTTAAAATGGACTCTGTTAAATTGTGAAAGGGTCTATTTTTTAAAAAGTTTTCTGTTAAATTTATTATTGGTTTGATTAAATTCAACATATTATTTTTGTACCATTTCAACATATTATCACGGTGCCTACGGACCTTCTTGGCGTGGTAAAAGGGCTGACGCCGCGACAGTATATTGATAAAAAAAATTTTGAAAAATCCATTACAAAATATCAAAACAAAACTGTAAATAGAAAAAAAATAATTATGATTTCTTTGTCCCTGAAAATATTCTATCCCCTAAACGACGTAGAGGATATGTCTTCAGGCTTTCCAGGCGTGGTGGTGAGGTTTTGGCATGTTCCCAGCTTGCTTCTCTTTTGGTTCTGCAGGATATGTCTTCAGTTATTTCATCATAACTTCTGATTTCAATTGGAGGTGAAATATGACTTTTCTAGCTTTTGAATGACATAAAGAATGTTGAATTTGGTCCACGGAAAAGTCTTCAAACATAGCCTTAAACGTAGTCTTTTGATCATTTTTTCCCTAAAATCCTGTAATGACTCCTTGAAACTAAAAAAATACTCAAAACACTTGTTAATCATACCAAAACACTTGTTAGTCATCATAAAAATAGATAAAATAGGTAAAAATGCGATGTTATCAATGATCATATCTGGTGTTAAATGTTTTCTGAAATATGTACCAAATGTAGAAGATGCGAATTCCTAAGTTCTAACAGCCTGAGGACTAATCATTTTCCCTTAAGTCCAATTGGTCTCACTCATGTTTCAAAAAGTTCCGGGTCTTTGGAAAACAAGATCAATCGGTCCCTATCGATCCTACAAATAGACACATACAAAATTTACAGAAATTGATAGATCTACCAAAAACTTACAAGGACCAATCGGTCTCATATCAAAGTATGAAGAAATTCACAATTTATATATATATATATATATATATGTACAATGATTATATTTGAATGTATATGTGGTTATTAGGGTATATATATCACTCATTTGATTGTTCCCTCTACTTATTTATTTATTTTTTTATTTTTTGTTGAACTAGTTTTTCTTTTAAAAAATATATATCATAATATAATTATTTAAAATAAGAAAATAATACATTATACCATGAAATGTAATAGTTTAAACGAGTTCAATTTATGATATAATAAACAATAAAGTCTTCATATATCAAATCTAAACAAATGAATATATATATATATATAAATATATATATACAAAATTTAACACAAGTTTTGTATCCGTTTTGCATATCTTACTATTAAAAATATTTAGTTAACATTTTTTCGTAATAGTTAGATAAATAATATCGAAATGCTAAAAATTTCTAAAATCTCTTAATAAAAAATAAAAATTTTGTGATAGATAAATAAATTCAATTTTGTAATCTTTATGGTATAATGAGCAAGATTTTGGGTGTCAGTTTTCTTAATATTTAACTCACAATAAATAAAAATTTCGAAATTAACATTTAATATTGACTTTTAACTTGAAACAAAAAAGCAATCCACATACGACACTTATTTTTGAATGAAGGGAGTACGTTAAATTAAAAGTGATGTTATATATGAAAATCTCATATCTTCATTTTAGTCGAATGTTAAAATATATTACTACAAAATATGAGTTCTTATATATATAATTTGAAGCAGCTGAGAGTGCACAAAATGACTCGACAAAAAAAGTGACACAGGCGAGGGCGACAGTCCACAAGGACAAGATCAAATCCTTGAATGAAGAGACATCATAGCATCCATTTTGCTTGAACTTAACCATTGCATCTCTGGGCAATGTCATTGCCACTCTAACCCCACCTTTCATTGCTGGATCCAGCTTGGATGGTCCTAAGATCATCCCCATGTTCCTGACTCTTTCTTGAAACATCAGAGGCCTCAGATTCACAGGCTCATTCCAACCAAAATCCATTGATCCAAAAAATCCAATGTTTCTTACGTTTCTTACATTGGTCATGAAGAATAAACCATCAATTGTATCGCCGAATTTCACATCCTCCTTGATTATTCTCTCGATATTTCTTAGTTCCTCCTCGATATTCGTCTTGTCATACGATTTTTTCTTGGCTCTATTCACGAGCTTTTCAATGTCATAGATCGATGACTCATGGAGGTCTCTTGCAGATAACTAGATGAACACGTCTATGATTGAGTTGCCATAGTAACCCTCAGACAGTAGTGGTTCAAGAACATGTCGGATTCAGACAAGTATTGCAAGGACAGTGATCTTGTCAAGGTTTAGGTATAGGGCTCGGGATCTTGATTTCCATATGCAAGCACTTAGAATTTCAAAAGTAGTGAAACTCTCTTTAGGGAATTCGTGTTCTTTTACCAAAGTGTCTTTAATAATCTTTATATTACCCGCCTTAAAGTTTATTATCTCTATAACCTGTAGCCCATTTTAACCTCCAAACAAAAAAAATTACAAAATTGCTTCTTCTTTTTTTTTGCTGACGAAATTTTTTTTGTTGGATGTGAGTATGAATAGTAACCATAAATTATTTTCTGGAAATAATGTTATATTATCTTAAATACTCAAAATGATTGTTACAATTATTAGGATTTATATATTACATATAGATATCGTAGATTTATTGTAAGTAATAAATCAAAGCTTTAACCCCTAATGAATGTGAGAATCCAATTAAATCAATATATAATATAATTTTCGTAACAGAATTTAACAAAAAAATTATAAATTCTAAACCCCAAATTGAGTGGAAACTCAAACAAATCAATGTACAATATATTTTATGTAATGGAGTTTAACAAGAAATAATCTAAATCCTAAAAATCAAATGAAAGTGGAAACCCAAACAAATCAACGTAAAATATACTTCCCATAATGGAGTTTACCAATAAAGAATCTAAACCCTAAACTCCTAATGAAAGTGAGAACCCAAACAAATTAATGTAAAATATACTTTCTATAATGAAGTTTAACAATCTAAAATATACTCTCCATTACATTAAAATTTCTATAATAGAGTTCAAGAAGAAGGAATTTGTACCATAACCCTCAAATGGAAGTGGAAATCCAAACAAATCAATGAACAATATAATTTTTGTAATAGAGTTCAATAAGAAGGAATTTATACCCTAACCCCAAATGGAAATGGAAACCCAAACAAATCGATATAAAGTATATTTTTCATAGCGAAGTTCAACAAGAAATTATCTATACCTTAACCCCAAATGGAAGTGGGAACCCAAAAATATTGATGTACAATATACTTTCTATAACGAAGTTCAATAAGAAGGATTATACACCCCAACCCCCAAATAGAAATTGAAACCCAAACAAATCAATGTACATTATAAATTCCTCAACGGATGGCTCGCTCTTTTCTCCCACCAACTCAGTTAGAAAATGAGTGAATTTAGCTACTCCGAAACCATCGCACATCGCATGTTACAATGCTATGACAATGGTGAATCCACCACAAGGGAACTTAGTCACTTTTAAACTGAACAAGATTAACTAAATTACACTTTGATATATGACACGGAAAATATTACCCTAAAAAATGTCTGATGCTAAAAGAAAAGAAGGAAAAGACTAAGAAAAACTATGAGGACATAATTTATTAACAGAAAAATGTTGAAAACTTGTATGTAACATCCACCCAAAACAATAAATAGTCTATTAAACATAAAAATATTACATATAAGCTTTTGTAATGTATTAGTTTTCTTTATCCGTTGTCACCATTTAAAACTTAGCGAGGAATACAAATGTATATTTTATATACAAGATAAACGATACCTGCATAGCGAGAGGATGATAACCTAGGTAGCATGGAAGCTTCGTTGAAGATCTGCTTCCCACTTTGGAATCAGAATAGGAATCAGAAACTCTCAGAAGCTTACGGAAGCTTGCTTCCATGTCTCTTCCAAAAAACTCCCTTTAAGAACGTGTTGGAATCTTGCGCTTTCCGTTTTGAAAACATTGTGTCGTAAATTAATATGGATGGTAAAATTATTCTGATTTGTCTCTCGTTATAAAACAAAAAAAAACAAAAACTAATTTAGTAGTTTGACATTTGTGCACACTAATTTTTGTATTTTATCTATAAATTATCCTTCATCTAACATGTGAGATGTTAAAAATGATTAATTTTGTTAATTGAATAAAATTATTTTTGAAGATTGGAGTTTGATGATTGGATCATCGTCTACACTTTTCCGTATGGAAGTGGTGGTCTTCTTTTAGACTCCCCCGAGAAGATGGATCCTCAAGAACCGAGAGCCGCCCAGGGACTGGACGGCCATAGGGAGCTTACTTATAGAAAGAAGATAGGCCGGTCAAACAAAAAAACGCGCACAACATTTGACTTGAACCAAAAATATTTGATGGAGTTGAGAAATTGAGAATGAAGATGGTGATTTTGATTTTGATTTTGAATCATATTATTTTGAATTATACAGTTATATAAAAATGTATTGATTTGTGTTCTTTAACTGCAATACATTATATAGAATAAAAATACCAAACATCCTTCTTTTTGCACAAGTATCCCTCAGCCTTCTTAGTTTAGCCATTGCAGTTTCTGTTGTTGTTGGGGCCGAGATTTTCTAGTGGCAGTGATGCTTACAGAGATTTATTGAGAAATGGACTGAGTGATATTAAATTAGATGATGCTATTGATTTGTTCAGTAAAATGGTCAAGTCTCGTCCTTTCCTTCTATTATTGAATTTAATAAATTGTTGAGTATCATTGCAAAGATGAAAAAGTATGATGTTGTGATCTCTCTTGGTGAGAAGATGCAGAATTTAGGAATTTCACAGGATCTCTAATCATACAGTATTTTGATTGTTTCTGCCGCTGCTCTCAGCTCTCACTTGCTTTAGCAATTCTTGGGAAGATGATGAAACTTGGTTATGAGCCTGATATAGTCACGCTTAACTCACTTCTTAATGGTTTCTGTCATGGTAAGAGGATTTATGATGTCGTAGCTTTGGTTGGCCAAATGGTGAAAATTATATATACACCCGATATAGTCACATTTAACACTCTAATCCATGGAATGCTTTTCAGCAACAACGCTTCAGAAGCGGTGGCTTTAGTTGACTGAATGGTGAGGAAAGGCTGTTAACCAAATCGGATTACCTATCGTACGGTAGTAAATGGAATATGTGAAAGAGGTGATACTGATTTGGCTTTAAATTTTCTCAAGAATATGGAGGAAGGGAGAGTAAGGCTGATGTTGTTATCTACAATATAATCATTGATGGTCTCTGCAAATACATAAATGTGAATCATGCACTTGACTCATTCAAGGAAATGGAGAACAAAGGAATTATACTGAGTGTTGTTACTGACAACTCCCTCATTAGGTGTCTTTGTAATTACGGAAAATGCAATGATGCATCTCGGTTACTAACTGATATGATTGAGAGGAAAATCAACCATGATGTGGTAACTTTCAATGCATTAATCGATGGGTTTGTGAAAGAAGGGAAGCTTCTAGAGCTAAAAAATTATATGGGGAGATAATACGAAAGTCTATAAATCATGATATTTTGACGTACAATTCATTGATCAATGGGTTTTGTATGCACGATCTTCTAGACTAGACCATGCAGATGTTTTCTTTGATGGTTAGCAAGAACTGCCTACCAAAAGTTGTGACTTATAGTACTCTTATAAAGGGATTTTGCAAGTGTAAGAAGGTAGAAGATGGTATGGAACTCTTTCACAAGATGTCTCAACAAGGGTTGGTTGGCAACACAATCACTTACAACACTCTTTTCCAAGGGTTTTTTGAAGCTGTAGATTATGATATGGCTCAAGATGCATTTAGCCAAATGGGTTCTTTTGGTGTATCTCATGATCTTTGGACCTACAACATTTTGTTAGATTGCCTTTGAAATTATGGGAAGCTAGATAAAGCATGGGTCATATTCCAAGGTCAACAAAAGAGTAAAATGGAACTTGATATATTCACATATCGTATTATCATTGAAGGGATGTGAAAGGCTGGTATAATGAATGATGCGCATGATTTATTTTGTGGCCTCAGCGATGAAGCAGTGATGCCTGATGTTGTAATAGGAAAAGATAAATGACCCCAACTCACAAAAGAATTATGTCAAAACAAGAAACTCTCAGTTTCATATTTTAATAGAAATCTATCAAGATCTTTACACACTCCTGATGGTTTTACAAAGATTTAAGAACTACCTTTTTAATCTAAGACTTACGATTTCTAATCCGTACTAGAGTAATGCAATACTCTCTTTAAACGAAAAAGTTAGAACCCTACTTTTTTCTCAAAATAGCTAACTTGGGAACACGAACCTTGCCTTCTATTTATATCGAAAGAGCAAGTACGATTCTTTCTTAACCTAAAAAATTTTGGAAAAATCTAAATCTTCCTCAGATTCTCCAAACGGCTGACTTCTCTTCATCGACCTCGACTCCTATATTTCTTGAAGGATCGAGTCATGATTCAAGTCTATCCGAACAAGATGTAGCTTCACCTAAATCTTCTAGATATCCCACAGATATCTTCTTGTATCAACTCACTAGATCTTCTCTAGGTCAGGTATCCTCTAGCTGTTTAGCTGATCCTTATCAGCTCCTTAATACACCAAGTCAACGTTAACAGTGCTCCACGTTACCATCTTGCTGACTCGTTGAGTATCTCAAGAAGCAGACAACTTCTTCTTTGTTCCGACAAGTGTAGCTCATCCGGCTTACACTTAAAATCTCTCCCTTTTTCATTTTATTTGTCAACTCGAGCAATCTCTCTTATCAAAACACAAAACAGACTCCCATCAAGCACATATTATCTCAGCATAAACAATACTAAGTCAACACTTAAGCAATGAAATCAAAATAAGCTTGAATAATTATACCATAGACATAGATCAAGTTCATTTTCAAACCAACCTACAACTGAATGCCTTGTCTATTTGAGAACAGCCATTAACTCCCCCAGAAACGATAATTGCACTGAAAGTTATTAACTCCCCCATAAATATATCCAATAATATTGAAGCAAGTTGTCCCGAACTCCCCGTTCTTAAGTTCCATAATCAATCAAAAACCAAAATTGATTATCAAAGTATACTTTACAAAGTTTGCAAAAACATAAGCATGTGCAGGTGATGGAGCTGCAACTTCTGTTGGAGCAGTTGAATCACTGACATAGATGATCAGAGCAAATTTAAGGGAATAGTACTCATCGGGACCATTCAAAATAGCCATCAGAGTAGTAGTGGAAGGAAGCTTCTTGACCTTCTTGGAACAGAACATGTAGTCGATGTTGTAGCTGGTGAAGTTGTTCAGAGTCAACAAGCTCAAAATAGTCTGACATTGCTTGGATGAGTAATGTTGGCACAATAACTTTTTTTGTTTCACACACTCAACTCAAACCAAAATATTAGTTCACCCTAATTTTGATCATCACTTCAATTCATTCATTATCAACATTAGCAAGACAATCAATACAGATAATCAAATGTTATGGACAAGTAGAGAGGTGTCATGATGACTCAGTGGGATTTTAATAACTCTTACCTTAAGAATTCAACTTAAATTTCCTGAACCCTCGTCTCACGATTACATGCTTTTTCCTCATATTTGAGCACCTCTTTTTGCTCATTTTGTCTCAAAGTTCAAACACATACACCGAATTCAGAGTTAAATGCACAGTGCTCTGGTCACTTTTGGTTTAGAAAGTTGTCAAAACACTCAACTTATTTTTCCAACCATGGTACCTATTTATCTTTTGGGAGGAGGTTTCACACATGTTGATTCACTGAGATTAGTCTTCACACCTACATCCCCTCAAGAGGTATAAAGTCCCAACTGTGTGGTAGTGTATCATATCGTGAAAGCAAGACTTGGGCTTATGATCATCAAAGATGGATGCACTCACACATGATCTTTTGATGATGAGTACATGGGTGAGTCCACCGTTGTGGATGTTTCTTACTGGACCTTTCTTCATTGGGGAGGCTTGGGGAGAATTCATTATGGATGTTGTGTCTCCCCCATGGTTTTTTTGTGGCTTCTCCCTTTAGAAAAGATTTCTCCTTTGTCTAACCCTTACATAATATCAGCTTCATCGTATGAGATAAGGTGTTTCTTACTGCTCATTTATGCACTTTACCCTTTTCCTCCTCTTCTTTCAACCGATCTAACACACACTTTACTGACTTAGCTTCTTGAATGCATGAGGGTAAACTCTTTCTCCGAGTGAACTTAACGGAAATAAGTTTTGCTGAACTCATATTTTCAGCTCTCTTGAGTAAGAAAAAAATTTGATAAAAACATCGATCCATGCACTGTACATTAACTCATGTCCATGTGCTGTCACTCATTAACAAAGAAAAATTAGAGAGCACCCACACCCAAGGATTTTTGCAAGTTGAAAACGTGCTATTATCCAAGGGTTTGGTGAAAATATCAGCAAGTTGAGATTCACTATGCGCACGTTCTATCACCACTTGTTTTTCCTTAAAAATTTCTCTAACGAAATGATGTCTTATTGCAATATGTTTCATTTTAGAGTGTTGCACATGAGTTTTTGAAATATCAATGGCACTTTTGTCATCACATTTAATGAGCATAGGATTAGAAGATTTCATACCATAATCTAATGCCATTTGTTTTATCCATAGCAATTGTGTGCAACAACTTCCAAGGGCGATGTATTCAGCCTCAGCTGTTGACAATGTCATGAAATTCTGCTTCTTACTATGCCATGATATGAGATTTTTACCAAGAAAGAAATACCCTCATGTAGTACTTTTTCGGTCGTCCAAGTTCCCAACTCAATCCAAGTCACTGTATCCAACCAAGTTCTGCTTTGTATCTACTATGTAATTTAGACCGTAATTCACTCTCCTCTTCACATACTTTACTATCCTTTGGTAGCTGCAAGATGTGAATCTTTTGGACATGCTTAACACCAAGCACATATTCCTACACTGAGGCACAAGTCTGATCTACTTGTGGTTAAGTAGAGTAAACTCCTAAATATTCCACGATATAGCTTCTCATCGATCTTGACACCACTCTCGTCCTTTAAAAGCTTTAACGTAGTTCTCATGGATGTCCGTGCAGTCTTGGTGGACCTTATCCCAAACCGTTTCACCAGCTTTGAAGCATACGTACTTTGTGAGATAGTGATCCCTTTGTCAGTTTGGTTCACTTGCAGTCCTAGGAAGTACTTCAGTTCTCCCACCATGCTCATCTCAAATTCGGAGGTCATGGTCTTGACAAATGCATCGACTAACCTTTGCGACGTTCCTCTAAAGATAATATCATCGACATATATTTGCAACACCAACATTCCAATTTTTTCTTCTTCGATGAACAGAGTCTTGTCAATACTTCCTCGTGAATATTTATTTTTTACCAAGAATGCAGTCAATCGTCCATACCACGCTCTAGGTGCTTGTTTTAAACCATACAAAGGCTTGTGTAGTTTTAACACATGATTAGACATTTTGGAGTCTTCAAATCCTTTGGGTTGCTCAACATAGACTTCTTCTTGAATATAACCATTCAAAAAGGCACTCTTAACATCCATTTGCTGCAGCTTAAAACCCAAATCACAAACCATCCTGATCAAAATCCAGATAGATTTGAGACGAGCGACTGGCGCGAAGGTTTCATCAAAGTCTACACCTTCAATTTGTGTGTAACCTTGAGCTACCAGCCTTGCTATGTTTGGAACCACAATTCCATTCTCATCAATCTTGTTTTTGAACATTTGGCCTTGTTAGAACAGTCTAAAACCTGTTTCTAGAATTTTCTTCTTCTTCCTCTTCGAGATCCATGATCACAACTCCAGGAGTGTCTCCAAACTCATCAAAGAGTACATTCAGTGACAGCTCAATCATCTTGGTTCTCTTGTTATCACTCGAAAGGCTACACTATTGATCGAGTAACCTAGAAAAATGCCTTCATCACTTCTCGCATCAAACTTACCAAGCTGGTCTTTGTCATTTAAAAATGTAGCACGTACATCCAAACACGTGAAAATACCCTAGGTTTGGGTTTTTGCTCTTCCAGAGTTCATAGGATGTTTTATTAATCACAGCTCGGCATACACATGGTTGATCACATAACATGCCGTATTAATCGCTTCTGTCCAGAATTTCTCCGGTACCTTGTTTGCATGTATCATTGCCCGGGCCATGTTTTGGAGTGTTATGTTCTTGCGCTCCATTACTATATTTTGTTGTGGATTCCGAAGGGCTGAGAACTGATTCATAATACCATGTGTATCACAGAACTTTTCAAATATATCATTATTAAATTCTCCCCCATGATCACTTCGAATCTCCTTTATAGGAGCCTTGACATTTTAATGTTGTAGTGCAAGTATTCTGAAGCTCTCAAAAGTTTCGGAGTTGTCCCTGATCATTGACAAGTACAAAAACATACCTCTTTCCGGTGTAGCTCTTAATTCTCATAGGTCCCACAAGGTCCATATGGATAAGCTCCATCACTTCTTTGGTTTGAACTTCTTGAATTCTCTTATGCTGAACTTTAGTCTGATTCCCTTGACTGCATCTGTTATATCTCCTTAATACAGGCACTCGGGAGTCGAAAAGCTGAAATCCAGAAGTTTTGTCAAGCTTGCTATTACCGATGACAACAACTGAAGCCTTCCTGCAAAAGATAAGAAGCAATTTTTCCAAGAGCCTGTGTGAGCTTGAATCTTCTCTATTAAAGGCTGAAACTCAGAACTAGTCATTCATTTAGTCATCATAGGTAAACCAAGAAATTTGACAGGCAAAGAACCAATAGCAAGGAAAAGGTGTCAAAAGAAGACCGAGTTACCGGTGAGATCCCAGCAATAAATAACGAGGTCTTAGGCAAACTTATGTTCAGGCCCGAGAACGCTGCAAAATCATTAAACACATTAAAAATACCTTGAATAGATTGAATTCTCCCGTCAGCAAATACCATAATATCATCCGCAAAACATAAATGAGTAAGGTGAAGGCTCTTACACCCCGTATAGACACCAAAGCTACCTGCCAACGCTAATGTATCCAACATATGAGATAAGATATTCATGCACATAACAAATAGGTAGGGAGAATGAGAAGAACCTTGACGAAGCCCCTTTTGACTTGAAAGAAACCCGTAAGCTCACCATTAACTTGGGCTGAAAAAGAAGGAGTAGTAACATAGAGTTCTATCCAACGGAAAAACTTAGGCGGTAACTTTAAAACTATCAAGATGTTTATAAGAAATCCCCAATGGACGGAGTCAAAAGCTTTTGAAATATCAATCTTCATAGCACACCGAGGAAAGATACTCGGCTTATGATAGTCTTTTACAAGCTCCGAAGCCAAGAGAAGGTTCTCCATCATACATCGATCTTTTATAAATGCTTATTGGTTGGGAGTGATAAAACCAGACATATAGTCTTAAGACGGTTAGCCCAGAGCTTCGAGATAACTTTATAGATGACATTACAGTAGGAGATGGGCCTATAATCCTTCATGCCAATACTACATGTCTACTTAGGGATTAAAGCCAGAACTGTTGTATTAATACCTTTCGGAAGAAAACAATAGGAGAAAAAAATATTCACCACCTTAGTAAAATCCTTTCCAACAATAGACCATGCCTCCTTAAAAAATTCCACTGTAAAACAATCCAGACCTGGACTCTTATTAAGAGGCATAGAAAATAAAACCCGCCTAATTTCCGCCTCTGTAAACTCAGTAACAACACTCGCCTGCTCAGTCTTGAAAGAGGTATAGTTAAGAATACTCTCCTTCTCTGTAACCAACAAACCGATGAATCCTTGAGGCTGCAACATGAAAAGATCTGAATAATATCGGACCGCCTCTGCTTGAATATTTTCTCGGATTGTAAGCAAGATCCCTTCAAAAGCCTTAACTACATTGATTGAATTACAGACTTGTCTCTCTTTGACAACATGATAGAAGAACCTATTATTCTTGTCACCCACGTCAATCCAATGAAGTTTTGCCTTTTGTCTCAAACACTTTCTCCCAAGTTGTAAACGCCTATGATTCCTCATGCATAGCCATTGCATATGGGCTAGCTAGATTTTTTGATTGCTTATCACATAAAACCAACAAGGCCTCTTTTGTTCATCTCGTAAGGTGATGCATCCTTTTACGACTGAGATCTCGAATTACCGGTTTCAGATCCTTAAGCTTCTTAGAGAACCTGTGGAGAGCCGAAGTAGACTGAAAAAGAGGCACTGTTTGTCGCCAAAAATCATCTACTACGGCCTGGAACTCGTCCATTTAACCTATGGCATTGACAATCTTAAACGGATTTCATGGTTTATGTGGAACTGCAGGAAGAGAAACAATCCCGCAAAGATGAGTCGAGCAGCCCTTTGCCTCAAAGCGACAATAAGAAGTATAAGGATGCTGCAGCAAATGAGAATTAACCATAACCCTGTCAAGCTTCTTACACACCAGACTGTCTTCATGCTTATTTCACCAAGTAAATAAAGGCCCGTGAAAAGCCATATCCACAAAGGAATAATAACGGACGACATCCTGAAAAAACTACTACCTATGCAGACTCTCGAATACCAAAGAATTGTGTCATCAGATTAAGTAGTGGTGATGAGAGTATCAAGGTTTGTTCTATTGTCATTACAAAAAGAGCACAATTCTCCAATACTGATCTTGCACAACATGAAAGAAAAGGCAACTCCTCGAAGCTTGGTGATGTTTCTTCAAATCCAACAACCAGAATTCCCTAGGATCACCAATTAAGATCTTTTCTCCACGTGCTGTATTTGAATCTTCAGACAATCAGACCAAAGGAACACATATTTTCTAGTTCTGTAAGAAACTTGTTAAGGAGAAGTTGCTCAAAAGTTAATCGTGGAGTAGATGACAGAGTGTATCAGCTGCAACCAAATTCTTTATTTGTCTTTCTTCTCCACCTTATTGTAAACACATAACACCAATGTAATCAAACTTACTCCTGAAGGTATTATCATCTTCATTATCATGTTTCCATAAATATATACTACCACCAGTACCATCATCATGCAAGCAACCGCCATAAGTATAACTAAAACAATCATCATCAATAGTGGTATCTTGATGCTTGGGAGATTATATTTACAATTTTCTGAACTAAATTTTACATAGGATTGAAAGCCTCAACCTTTAACATCGTTACTTTTTTGCTTTTTTTCCTCGAGAGTAATACTTTTTTAAACACTAGATTAGAACCCGTCTGATGGGCGGGTTCCTAAATGTTAAAATAAATTAAATTTAAGCACAAATATTCAATCAAAATTTTGATTGTTAATGATATATCTTAATAATAATTTTAGGAAAAGAAGCAAAAAGTGTGATTCATTACAGAGAATATTTATTTACATAAGTTTGCTTTTCTACAAAATAAATAAATGAATTCACGTTTCTATAGCACAATTTTCATTATTAACATATTAAAAATATAAACCATGTTCATTAGTTTTTGGTTTCATCTTGTCGTTTATTTTTCCAACCAACATGTGAGATTTGGTAAAACAGATCTGGTGACTGGGCAAGACATTCTTTCGGCACGATCTCTTTTGTCCCTCTGCTCTCCACTGTTTCAAAACTTGTCAAGATTTCCAACCGAATATTTTTTCCTTCTCTCACCTTTATTCCCTGAAATCGTTCTACATTCTTTGTCTATTTGCATTTTTCGACAACATTATCTAGCACAGCCATTCTGTCACCAGTTTTTTATTTATTTTTTCTATCTCGAGCTCTATACTCAAATAAGTTTGGTTTTTGCAGCTTTTGTTCTTCCCAATCATCAGATTCCCATCCATCATCATCTTCAATATCCAGAAAACTCCACAGTCTTTCTCCACTCTCTTGATCCTTATTTGTGCATGAAAATTGGCTCCAACAGAAGCAACTCTCTCAAAGTGGATCTTCTGTGGGGAAGAGATCAATTCTGACTTTCTCC
This sequence comes from Cardamine chenopodiifolia, assembly GCA_963922655.1. NCBI lineage: Eukaryota > Viridiplantae > Streptophyta > Magnoliopsida > Brassicales > Brassicaceae > Cardamine > Cardamine chenopodiifolia. The sequence continues at coordinate 3,735,078 of OZ000464.1, forward strand.
CTTTGGGATAGATCATTTATACACTCTTTCTCCTCTATGAAAAAAATCTCCTTTAATTTTCCTATCCAATAGAGGTGTTATTTCTTTGATTCTTAAACTGAGAGTATTGTGTAATTTCCTAACCAATTTGTTATCTTATGCCAATTATATATAACACTTGTTGAGAAATAACACTATTTAGTAATCAATCTTGCATCTCATTTCAACACTCCTAACAATCCGTACATGAGATCAACTCTTGACACTCTTGTCACCACTGTTTTGTCTATTTGGTTTACTGCGTTGAATTTGATGTTCCTCCATGTCTCCATGCATAACTTATATTCTTTTATAAGTTGTAAGTACACAGCAATCATCATTTCTAAATTCTTATTTCTTGGATTTTAATACAATATCATCTCAAATTCCCATTTATTAATGCATGCTTATTGGGGAGAGGGATTTTTGTATATATAATTTGTTTGATGTTCGGGTTTCTTGCATGGAGAATAAATTTGTTTCACTAAAAATATTATTTCATTATTTCATGTAAAAATTATGATTCTGTAATTTATTGAATTTCTTGCATTTCATTAGTTATTCTTAAATTATGATGATAAATTTATTTCAAAAAATAAATTATGTGTTCATCACTTGATATATTTAACCATTTGGTACACAAAATTAAATAAATTTATATGTTAATTTGATCCATTGAATTTGATATATTCATGGGTTAATCCAATCAATTTACTCTATAATTTATTTAATATTTAACCATTTAAGATAATGAATTGAGTTAGTTTACACTCAATTAATATTTTTTCTAATAATTGTGGGAATATTGTTTATGGAAGCCTAAGTAATATAAAATCTAAAAATCTAAATTTGAAAAGAAAAGTTCAAATTTTATTGAAATAAGAATATTTAATATATATTGGAAAAATGAAAAGTAAAAGTATTTTTCCTTTTAGATCAAAAATCAAAAATATCATAATTTTTTACATGTGTCTGAATCCCATCGGTAGGCAACACGTGTCATGATCTTGTTAATTATAATTTTGACACATGTTGAGTTTTTTTTAGAGTAACCAAAGATTATATAATAAGACTAATTTAGGACCGGACACTAAGTTCCTTCTTAAGCTTCTTGTTTAATTCTTTGAGCAGAATCTTCTTTTCTATCAACATCATATTTTCTTGAATCGTCTTTTTCCAGTTGTCATACATTTTTTTGAACTCTTCATGAAGATCTGTAGTTTTTTTTAATATCATATTTAATTATATTTAAAAATAATAGGTTTTACAATCTGTGCAACTACTTTTCAAAATGTTTCTGAAAGAAAATTAATGCTCTGGCATAGATCGATAAGTGATTGCCTCTTTAAAATCCAAAACTAGGAAACCCATTTGGGACAAAACAAGTTTTGGGAAAAAGAGTACAATCACTTGTATAAATTGATAAAAGATCGATATAAACATGACGAGAAAATGCTGATCTCGGTGTGGATGTCCTTAGCTTTGAGTCCTAGAAGCAAACCAAATTTGAAGACATCCATCCAACTCTCTATCATTCATCGAACAGCAACGATTGCGAACTTTCTTGTCTATTATTTTAACCAAAGCTGACACTGAGTTTGGAGATTCACCATGACGTCCCGAGTTTCGCTCTTGCCAAATACTATGAAGTGCTGCTTGAAAAGAGTAGCATATTAAGAACAAGGTTAATTTATCCAATGATGTACCTGATATTAGATGAAGTAAATGAGTCCAATCTGTGCTGAAACTTTCCTTCAAGAGACCCTGCACTAACATCGTCCAAACTGTTCCAGAGTAAGCACAGAACAAAAAAAGATGCAGTATTGATTCAAGAGGACTTTCGCCAAAAACACAGTCTGTATCAGCTCCCACATTCCAAGTTGCCATGCGATCCCCTGTAGATAGGTGATTATGAAGTGATAACCAAAAAAACACAAAGAACTTTGGCGTAATATGTCTAAACCAATCAACCGTAGGAGAAGTATTTCGAATAAGAGACCAAGTAAACTTTGAGCTGAATATTGTTTTGAATTTATTTCCCTTGTATCGCCAGAGATGAATATATTTTGCACCTAGAATCGCCATGAGTCTTTGAAACTTGAGCCCTTGTTCAATCCGCTGAAGGAACTCGGTTCTGTGCCTTAGTTGTCTTCTAATCTCCCATGTCGACGTCACTGATGCATTAAGGGGTATTCCGAGATCAATGACTCCCTACAGCCCCAACTTATCAAATAAGCACTCCAACTCTAACCAAATATCAAACAAAAAAGAAGTGCTTTGTCCATTATTTATTTGTACCTTATGCAACATGCGAGGCTTTTGACGATCTTTGAGTATTATTTTCCACATCCAAGAACCTCTGCTTGTATGCTCTCTGATTACCAAATAGAATATTTTCTCATCAAATGCATGTGGACCCACTTCACCCATAAAGATGATTGAGAAGATATCAATCGCCAAATCAACTTTAAATCGAAAACAGTATTAACCTCCGATAATGGCCTAATACCCAGCCCTCCTTCGTTCTTTGGCTTACAAACTTGATCCCAACCTACTTTCACCTTCTATGAGTTGAACTCTGGCCTTGACCAAAGAAACGAAGTGCACAGTTTCTCAATCTCCTTAATGCACGCCTTAAGCAGACGAAACGCAGAAAGCAAAAAGTTTGATATGCTGATCAAGACCGATCCAATAACCTGTAACCTACCAGCAGTAGATAAAAAATGGACTGACCAAGAACTTATACGGTTTCGAATAGTTTCCAGCAATGGAAGATAATCATTTGGATTCATCTTCCTTGTTAGCAATGGAAGACCCAAATATCTAACCTGTAAAACCTCAGCAGAGAAAGTAAAACACTGAGCAACCTCATCTCGATCTGCTTGAGAAACACCCACAAAATAAATTGTAGACTTCTATAAGCTTATTTTTAGTCCCGATATCTTAGCAAATTCATCAAAACAGCGACAATTCCTTCGACAGACCTAACTTTTCCTTCTGTAAATACCAATATATCATCCGAAAAGCTTAAATGAGTGATTCCGAGATTCTTACATTTTGGATGATAACCGGTTTAAAAAGCACTAGCTGCACCATCCAGTAAATTCGAGAGGACGTTCATGGCAATAACAAAGAGGTATGGTGATAGAGAACAACCTTGCCGCAATTCTCTTTTACTCTGAAAATACCCCGCTAACTCCCCATTTACTTGAACCAAGAAGGATGCAGTTTAGAAGAAATGGCCGCTAGGCTGTATCAAAAGCTTTTGAAATATCTATCTTTATTACACAGCGAGAGGAGATAGAATCCTTATGGTAATCCTTAACCAATTCCGTAGCCAACAGAAGATTTTCAATCAGCAACCTATCTTCCACAAATGACGACTGGTTTAGAGAGATTAGATGGGAGAGAGTCCCTTTCAACTTGTTGGCTATAATTTTTGATGACTTTATAGATCACATTACAGCAAGATATAGGTCTATAATCCTTCATTTCCAGCGCCAAAGCCTTCTTCGGAATAAGAGCTAAGATGGTAGAATTCATACCTTTCTGGAGTAATCCTTTTGACAAAAAAAGATTGGATAGCGATTGTAAATTTCTTTCCTACGACTGGCCAGAATTTCTTATAAAATTCGGAAATTAAATCCATCCGGACAAAGGGACTTATTATTTGGCATAGAAAATAATACTCCTCGAGTCTCTTCCTCCATAACTCTTTTAGTTTACTGAGATTTTTGTGCTCCGAGATCCTATTAGGCACCAGCTTTTTAAGCTTATCTACTGAAATTCCTTCAAACTCCTCCGGAATGGCCTAAAGAAATTCTTTGAAAAAATCTACCGCCTCATCCTTTATTTTATCCTCTGTCGCCACCACAGTCCCATCACGACATTTAACCTCTCGGATAGAATTTTCACCTTACACGCTGCAGCGGCTTTGTGGAAAGTTTTGTTATTTTGATCTCCAATCTGTAGCTAATGTAGTTTTGAATGCTGCTTTAAGAAAATCTCCTTTAGGCCTGAGACAAAATTCCACCGAGCAAATGCATCCTTCTCCTCCTCCATATGCTCTATTGATGGGTGATGAAAATTCAGCTCCTGTTTCTCACATAAAAATAGCAGAGCATCATAACCTTTTTCGTGATATTACCTAGCTTCCTCTTTCCTAAATCCCTCAGTAATGGCTTCAAATCTTTCAGTTTTTTTAAAAACCAAAATAGAGAAGAAGTCAATAACAAAAGCGGCTGTGAATGACTCCAAAAATTTTCGACCACAGGCAAAAAATCCTCTTGCTCCATCAGCAAATTAACAAACTTGGAAGGCTTTCTTTTCCCGTGCACCTATTTTTTATAAATGAATTCTCCTTTTTAAGTGGTCCGAGCAGCCACCCGGTTCAAACACACGTAAGCATTAGGGAAAACCCGATCACGACGTCTATTCTTAAGAACTCTGTCCAACATCTTTGAGATCAAACCTTATATCCTTTTATTACATCAGGTGAAGAGAGGACCATGGCAAGTCATATCCTCAAAAGAACAAAAACGAAAAATCTCCTGAAAGTCTCGCATAACTTTCGGTAACTGAGGTGAGACTTCAAAATTCGAGTGCTCACTCCCATCCAAGATGTCATTGAAATCCCCCAAGCAAAACCAAGGCCTTTTCCTAATTATTTGAGAATTTTGGTGATCCCGCAGATTATTCCACAGCTCCTTACGCTCTTCTACAAGATTTGATGCATAAATAAAAGAGCAAAAAAATCAGAATGACATCTTTTGTATGGCTGATTGATCCTCTTCAACAACTGGCCCATACTTTGATACCACCATAGGTCTATCGGCAATATTCCACATTCCACGATGAAGATCTCTGTCCCTTATTATCCTATCTCGAATACGAAGTTTAATCGTAGTTTCTTCTTCCAACTCACTATCATATATACTCTTTCTATCTTTGTTTGCTATTTCCACTTCGCCAAAGTCTGAATCACTATCTGAAGAATGTTATTCGTCTTCTATCAGGATTTGGCGATGTTACCTACCAAATGAAGAAAAGGCTTGCTAGGTGATAGAAATTGCTCAGGTCAGTGAGGACTCACTCACCCATCTACGTATTAATAATATTTTTTTCTATCTACTGAATTAAAGACCCGCCACGCTCGGCCATTAGTACAGGAAAGGCACAATATTCTGCAAATGCGATTTATTATGTGACATCACCATCCTCTGATTCACCACCGGATCCGATGTCGCTTATTCCAATGTATGATTTACTCTTACTGTTTTGATTTAACATGAAATCATCTTTTGTGTGTCTAAACCCTTTATAATCGTAGCTTTTCTTTTATCTGCGTGTCGACTTCTTTGGTTTCTCTTATAAATTTTTGAGGGAAGGCCTTTGGAATCCACGCTCAAAGTGCTTTAGTGTTGAGTCAAAAATTTTTACCTTCATGCTCATAACATTTCCCAATTCTTGAGTTTTCAGTTTCTCATGAGAGACCATAAGATCAATCCCTTTTTTCATACTCGGAGTTCTTTGCTCCAAGTCCATCTCATGTGTCTTGATTATCCCTGCAACTTCACTAAACTTCATTGCATCTGTATCTAGAGCAACATTCATTGCCGATATATGTGATTCTAATCTTCCTGGAAGACATCTCAAGAATTTCTTTACCAGCTTCTTGTCTTTGTACTTCTTCCCTAGTACATTTGCCTCACTTAGATTTGCGCTAAATTCAGTAACCCGTTCACCTTCCTCCAAACGCAAGTTCTCAATTTTTTGAGGCAAGAGGATCAAGACGACTGTGTCTAAGTGTGTCTAAAGCTTGCTTTGCACAGTCATAGTCTTGTATTTGTTTGAATTGATTCTCATCCAGTGAATTCATTATTGCTGACACAACTCTAGAGTTCATCTTAGACAACATTTTACTTCATCCGTCCAATGTTCCTTTAGCTTGGGTACCCACTTCCCATCTTCTCCTTTGATGATAGGTTCTTTCCACAGCTGTCTAGGCATCTTCATCTATACTACGAATAGCATACCTCATCTTCACTTTCCAAGGACCTGAGTTCTTGTCGTTGAGTATGATGTGCTGCGGGCCGACTAAAGGATCTCGTGCTTGGTCCATCTTCTATCTTACGATCCTCACATGTTGTTAAGTAAAGCACCTTGGTTCATATGCCTGCTCTGGTACCAAATGTAAAGGATAGATGAACCCAACTCACACAAGAATTATGTCGAAACAAGAAACTCCCTGTTCACACTTTATTAGAAATCACTCAATATGATTACACACTCTTGATGGCTTTACAGAACTACCCTTCTTAATCTAAGACCTACGATTTCTAACCTGTAATAGAGTAATGCAATACTTTCTTTAAACAAAAAAGCTAGAATCCTACTTTTTATTTTTTCTCAAAACGGCTAACTTGAGAATTTGAACCTTGCGTCTTCATATATCGAAGGAGAAAGCTTTTTTTTTTGGTACCCTCCAGTGTTTTAGTTGATCCTTATCAGCTCCCTAATACACCAAGTCCACATCAGTAGTGATCCACATCACCATCTTGCTGACTCATTGAGCATCTCTAGAAACAGACAACTTTTTCTTTGTTCCAACAAGTGTAGCTCAACCAGCTTACACTTACAGTAAGCTACAATACAATGATCTCATGATTTTGTAGGAACGGTTTAAAGAAGGAAGCATATGCTTTATTCATAAAAATGAAAGAAAACATGCCTCTCCTATATACCGGTACATATAATACGCTGATCAGGGCATACCTTAAAGATGGTGACGAAACTGCATCAGATGAACTCATTAACGAAATGAGGAGTTGCAGGTTCTGTGAAAATGCTTCAAAAAGAAGTTTGGTGATTAATATGTTTTATGATGGGAGACTGGACAAAAGCTTTCTGGACATGCTTTCTTAAACACTTTATCCTCGAGAGAAATGTCAAGTAACCATGTTCCCTTGAAAGCAGCATTTGTGAGTTAAAACAACCTTTGGTGTTATTTTCTATTGATTATGTTTCATCACATGTTCTCATGTTGCAGGTAGATAGATATGTGTATATTTGGTTACGATTGTGTCTAAGCTTCATGAACATGACTGATACTAATGTTTGTTATTACCGTGTTAGGTTTGCAAACAAGAGTTGATCATATCACTCTTCAACTCAAGGGAGACTTTGGTTTTATTTCTCGACTTCCTTCTTCTGCCCAAAGCTCACCTCATATGTGGCATTTTGATGTCAAATGGAGCTTATTGTTATCAGAATGTTTAATCTTTTCAGTTAAATAGTGGAAAATAATTGAAATTCGGGCCAAAGAACATGCTGCATTTTTTGTGGTGATTTGAATGAGACACGTAATCATTTATTGTTCGTATGCCGATATTTTAACAACAGTTTGGACTTCACACATGCGTCCTCTACTCGGAAATGACTTTACTCTTGATTAGAGCCGTGTAGTGACCATGTTAACTACTTCCAGCTGGAACAGTATTCATCTCAGTACTTATAGGTACACTTTCCAAACAACAATTTACCATATTTGGAAAGAGCGTAACGGAAGACGTCACAGAGAAGCATCTTCTACACCAGCTCATCTAGTCAAAGTCATTGATAAGAAAGTCAGAAATTGATTTAGCTCTATTCGCAATCAAGGAGACAACACCTTTACCGATGGTCTCACACCCTAATGTTCGCTAACTAGCCACCATAAACTCAAGTCAGTAAGTTATCTTCATCAACCACTCCAGGCATTTTTTTTCTCTTTTTTGTTTTTTTTTAGTTCTTTCAAAAATGGTTTGTACTCTTTTTCCCAAAAACTTGTCCTATATGGGTTTTCCAGTTTTGAGTTTTAACGAGGAAAAAACTTTTTGATAATCAAAACTAGAGCTTTTGTTCTCTAAAAAATGACTCAAAACAGTTGCAAATGTTCTCTAAAAATGACTCAAAACAGTTGCAAATGTTGTAAAAAGTTTACTTTGAATATAATTTAACATAATATTTTTAAAAAGGTGTAATTTTGTTTGCTTTTTGATCCCGGTTGGGTCTAATGAAACTAACTTTTTTATTTAATACTTGTTTCCTTTTTGTATTTGCTAAATCAATTCTCTTAAATTATGGCCATTCTCTTCACGCAACGTCTGATTTTCTTCTTTCACAAAAGAACAAAAACGTCTGATTTTCTTGTATGAACTATTTATTAGTAGTAACACTAGAACAATGTTACTTTAAAAAAAAAGAAATGTTAGAAAAAACTGTACCAGAGAACATAACATGAATCAGTCGGTTATTGAAACCAGAAATGGCTAGGTGAAAATCTCAACCATCAAATACAAAAAATGATCCAACGGCAATAAAAGCCATTCATCTTCTTCAAACCGGGTAGAACAAAAATTGAAACTTGGTACGTAATCTCTCTCTGTAGATACCCAAAAATACTCTCCCTTGATTTTCAAATTAAAATTAGAATATAGTTGTACCAATACAAATATGAGACTCGAATCTTTCCCCTCTATATAATGGTCGTTACCATCAGATCTATTGTGTTTTTCTTGGTAACATTTACAATTACAACTAATTGTACAAAGTTGTACCCAGTTGTACCAGTTGTATCCCACCTTATAGTCATTTACTCGATAGTCATATAGTTGTACCAAATTGTACCACTTATATCGTAGTTTCACTAATTAAAGAAACCATTTGTACCACAAATAGCATATTCGAACCTTGGGCCCACGCCAAGGGTATGAACCATTTGACTTATCGTATTTTTCTCGTTGTCACTTACAATTCCAACTATATAACCCTTAGTTGGTCGATAGTCATATAGTTGTACCAAGTTGTACTAGTTATACCAAGTTGTACTAGTTATACCTGTTATGCCGTAGTTGCACTAATTAAAAAACAAGTTGTACCACAAATAGCAGATTCAAATCATGGGCACGCGCTGAAGGCTTAAACCATCTAAACTACTGTGCGTTTTTGAAATCACTTACAATTACAACTATATTACCTAATTTCATCGATTGTTAAAATTATATTATTATTATTATTTTATTAAAAATAATAAAAATTAGAAAAGGGGTATATCCATTTTTTTTGGTCTTGAGGGTTATATAAGATTTTAGTCTCTCTGACTCTCAATTTGAAAAGCTTGTTCCGACGGCAAATATATTTATTCATCAGTCTTCTGGAGAAAGGTAAACGTGGAATTAATCTTCTTTCGTTTAGCCATTGTTGCTAGGTACGCGCTTTCTCCAGTGTCAATGGTGATTTATGAGAGAGATTGAGCAAAACTTGCCTACGTGATATTAAGTTAGATGATGCAATTGATCTGTTTAGTGAAATGGTAAAGTCTCGGCCATTTCCTTCCATTATTGAGTTCAATAAACTATTAAGTGCTATTGCTAAGATGAAGAAGTTTGGTGTTGTCATCTGTCTGGGCGAGCAGATGGAAATATTGAGAATTTCACAGTCTCTATACATACAATATTTTGATTTTAACAGTATTTGTTGCCGCTCTCAACTCTCTTGCATTAGCTATTCTTGGGAAGATGATGAAACTTGGTGACGAGCCTAGCATTTTCAAGCTTTCTTCGCTTCTGAATGGATAAGGATTTCAGATGCTATAGCTTTGGTTGATCACATGGTGGAAATGGGATATCAACCCGATATAGTCGCATGTACAATTCTAATTCATGGACTTTTTCTCCACAACAAAGCTTCAGAAGAGGTGGCTTTAGTTGATCGAATGGTGCATATGGTGTGGTAGTAAATGGAATATGAAAGAGAAGTGATAATGATTTGGCTTTAAATCTGCTCAAGAAGATGGAAGCAGGGAAGATAGAGGTTGGTGTTGTGATCTATAGCACAATCATTGATAGTCTCTCCAAATACATATATGTAAATGATGCATTTGATCTGTTCAACAAAATGGAGAACAAAGGAATTAGACCGGATGTTGTAACCTACAACTCCCTCATAAGTTTCGTTTGTAATTACGGAAGATGGAGTGATGCTTCTCGACTACTAAGTGATATGATTGAGAGGAAAATCAACCCCACTGTGGTAACTTTCAGTGCAAAAATTGATGCGTTTCTAAAACAAGGGAAGCTTTTAGAGGCTGAAAAGTTGTACAAGGAAATGATTCAAAGGTCTATAGATCCTGATATTGTCACTTACAAATCACTTATCAATGGTTATTGCATGCACAATCGCTTAGAGGAGGCTAAGCACATGTTTGAGTTCATGGTTAGCAAGGATTGTCTCCCCAACGTAGTGACTTATACTATTATAAAGGGATTTTGCAAGTGTGAGAAACTAGAAGATGGTATGGAACTCTTCCGAAAGATGCTTTAAAGAGGATTAGTTAGCAACACAATCACTTACACCACTCTTATACAAGGGCTTTTTCAAGCAGGATATTATGAGAATGCCCAAGAAGTTTTCACGCAGATGGTTTCTAGTGGTGTGCCTCCCAATATCATGACCTACAACATTTTTTTAGATGGACTTTGCAATAATGGGAAGTAAGAGAAAACATTGGTGGTATTCGAATATATGCAAAAGAGTAAATTGGAACTTAATACTATTATATATACAACTATGATTGAAGGGATGTGCAATCCAAGGAAGGTGGAAGATGGTTGGGAGTTGTTTTTTAGTCTCAGCCTTAAAGGAGTGAAGCCTAATGTTGTAACCTACAATAAAATGATCTCAGGTTTGTGTAGTAGACGCCTACTCCAAGCAGCAGATGTCTTGTTCCTAAAAATGAAAGAAGACGGGCCTCTCCCAGATAACGGTACATATAACACATTGATCAGAGCATGCCTTAGAGATGATGACAAAGCCGCATCAGGTGTACTCATCAAGGAAATGAGGAGTAGCGGATTTTGTGGAGAAGCTTCAACCTTTGGCTTGGTTACTAATATGTTCTATGATGGGAGATTGGCCAAAAGCTTTCTGGACATGCTCTCTTAAACCATCCTTGAGGTGAATAAGTTTTTTATGTTGATAGATTCCTTATATGTTCATGAATATTTTTGATTAGCCTCCCGTGATTAGCTTTCAAATTGATAATTTCTAATACGGGAAAATATGATATGAAAAACAGAATATTCACTTTGAAAATGATAAGGTCCATGAAAAAGAACTTGTAGGATTTATTTAATAAAAAAGAATCATATTGGAATACTCTATAGAATGGCATCTTTAGTTTTCGGTTGTTGCAAAATATTGTAATACTGAGCTTGCACAGTTGATGATATCAGCAGTGCTCTTTTTACTACTATTATAATGTAAGGAGAAACTTACATCTCTTTTGTATGTAAATAAGGCTTCTTTTGCTTGATTACAGCTAAAAGGCTGACAATTCATTAAAAGAGAACATTTTATGTGGAATCTTAGAACGAAGCAAGGACACGCATTACATGAAGGCTCTCTAAGGATGTTCTGAAGTTAAAGGCTCTTCTCTTATTACTAAAACATTATGCAGGTCAGCATCTATTTTTGTACCGATTAATGTGGCTCTTGAAGCTTGTTCATGTTTTTCATCCATTCGATCAAAAATTAAATGTTAACTCTTAAACGTGTTCATCGTCAATTTCCGGATTAGCTTTTCATAGATAAGTTCTTCTTACCGTTAATCTGTTACTTTATTGTTGATAATGAATTCCATTTAACATGAAAATGCCTAGGAAAGTGAAGTTCTTAGCATTTTTACAACTTGGGCAGGAATAATATAAATGTCAAAAGTTTGATTGTGACACTAGAACAGCCATGTATTTTCTAATGATGTGTCTTCTTCTATTCTTATTCACAGCCATTACGGTGCTTGATTACAAGCTACAAGGGAGAGAATGTATTTAAAAAACAACATTTTATTGCCAACACATAAATTTCAATGTAATCAAATTCTCTATTTGTCTTTCTTCTCCACCTTATTGTAAACACATAACACCAATGTAATCAAACTTACTAGTCAAGGTATTATCATCTTCATTATGATGTTTCCATATATATACTACCATCATTGTCATCATCATGAAAGCAACCGCCATAAGTATAACTTAAACAATCATCATCAATAGTGGTATCTTGATGCTTGGGAGATTATATTTACAATTTTCTGAACAAAACTTTATATTGGATTGAAAGCCTCGATGTATAAGTTCGTTACTTTTGCGTTTTTGTTTCTTCATGAGTAATACTTTATTAAAAACTAGATTAGAGCCCGTCCGATGGGTAGGTTCGTAAATTTTAAAATAAATTAAATTTAAACAAAAACATTTAAACAAAATTTTGTTGTTAATGATATATCTTAATAATAATTTTAGGATAAGAAGCAAAAAGTGTGATTTACAGAGAATATTTATTTACATAAATTTGTTTTTTCTAATAATAAATAAATGAATCTAGGTTTCTATAGCACAATTTCATTATTAATATATTAAAAATTTAGATCATGTTCATTAACTTTTGGTTTTATCTTGTCGTTTATTTTTCTAACCACCGTGTGAGATTTGGTAAAACGGATATGGTGACTAGACGAGACATTCTTCCACCACGATCTTTATTGTCCTCTACTCTCTACTGTTTCAAAAATTTTCTCGATTTCCAACCGAATATTTTTTCTTCTCTCACCTCCACTCCCTGAAATTCTTCGACATTCTTTGTGTATTTGCATTTTCCGACAACATTATATAGCTCAGCCATTCTGTCACCAGTTTTCGATTTTTTATTTCTATATCGAGCTCTATACCCAAACAAGTTTGGTTTTTGCAGCTTTTGTTCTTCCCAATAGTCAGATTCCCATCCATCATCATCTTTAATCTACAGAAAACTCCATCGTCTTCCTTTACTCTCCGGATCCTTATTTGTGCATGAAAATTGTCTCCAACACAAACAACTCTCTCAAAGTTGATCTTCCCTTCGAAAGAGATTAATTATGACTTCCTCCCTTTGGGATAGATCATTTATACACTCTTTTTCCTCTATGAAAAACATCCCCTTCAATTTCCTTGTCAAATAGAGGTGTTGTTTTTTCGATTTGTAAACCGAGATATTGTGCAATTTCCTAATTAATTTGTTATCTTATGCCAATTATATGTAACTCTTGTTGACAAATCAGACCACTATTTAGTAATCGATCTTGAATCTCATTTCAACACTCCTAACATTCCGTACATAAGGTCAACTCTTGTCGCCACTATTTTATCTATTTCATTCACTGAGTTGAATTTGATTTTCCTCCATGTCTCCATGCATAACTTATATTCTCTTATAAGTTGCAAATAGACAGCAATCATCATTTTTTAATTCTTATTTCTTTTTTTTTTTAATACAATATCATCTCAAATTGCCATTTATTAATGCATGTTTATTGGGTAGGGGGATTTTTGTACTTATAATTTGTTTGATGTTCAGTTTTCTTGCATGCAGAAGAAATATTTTTAACTAAAAATATAATTTTATTATTTCACGTAAAAATTATGATTCTGTAATTTATTGAGTTTCTTGCATTTCACTAGTTATTGTTAAATTATGATGATAAAGTTATTACAAAAATAAGTTATTTGTTCATCGTTTGATATATTTAACCATTTGATACACGAAATTAAATAGACTTATATGTTAATTTGATCCATTAAATTTGATATATTTATGGGTTAATCCAATCAATTTACTCTATAATTTATTTAACATTCGACCAGTTAAGATAATGAATTAAGTTAGTTTACACTCATTCAATTTTTTCAAATAATTAGATTTGTGGGAAATGTTTTTATGGAAGCCTAAGTAATAAAAAAATCTAAAAATCTAAATTTGAAAAGGAAAGTTCAAATTTTATTGAAATAAGGAGATTTAATATATATTGGATAAATATAAAGTAAAAAGTAAAAATGAAAAACAAATATATCATATTTTTACACGTGTCAGAATCTCATCGATTAAGCGACATGTGTCATGATCCTGTTAACTATGATTTTGACACGTGTTGAGTTCTTGTGAGAGCAAACAAAGTTTTTATAATAAGATTAGATTAGGACCCGTCTAATAGACGGGGTCCTACATTTTAAAATAAATTAAATTTAGACAAAATCATTAAATTAAATATTTGTTGTTCATGATATATCTTAATTTTTTTAGGAAAAAAAGTAGAAAACATGTTTCCTTAGAGAAGAGAGTTATTTACATAAATTTATATTTCTACATAAATAAATTAATTTAAATTTCTATATTAAAATTTTATTATTAACATACTAAAAATCTTGTCGTTTGATTTTTTGATTATCGTGTGAATTAGGGCTGGAGAAAATACCACGAGTCGAAGTCAAAGAACCAAACCGAATCCAATCCGAAAAGAGTACGAAACCAAAATCTGAACCGATAAAAACCTGAATGGGTCCTAAACTCCTATATCCAAAGAACATGAATTGGTCCTGAACTCCTATATCCAAAGAATCGAAGCCAAACAAAACCGAAAACCAAATGGATACCCGAAACACAACTATAAACAAAAAAATATTAATACTATATAAACTTGATATAACCAAGTTACCCTACTATTATAAATCCAAAAATATCAATTATTTTATTTCCAAATAACCAAAATACCAGAAATAACCTAAATATTTGAAAATTCTTAGTTATATTTGTGAAAAATTCAACCAAATTTTTTTCAAATTTAACCAACATTTGTTCAAATGTAACCAAAATTGATTCAAATTCAACCAAAACTTATTTCTTTATTTATTTTCTAATATTTGTATACCTGAATATGACTAGAACCCAGATGGAACCAAAAGATTTAAAAATTATAAATACCCGAATGGATCATAGGTCTCCTCTAAACCTGAAAACCCAATAAACCTGAACCAAATCCAAACCCCCATGCGTAGTG